>JAPDVU010000007.1:166304909-167637539 GCA_026230045.1 Corynorhinus townsendii
ACATATGTCTCCTTTTTTTTTCCCCATTGACCTCCCCCAGGCTTCCCCTACCCCCCAGTACATGCCTTCACCTGCCTGCCCTTCCCCCCGTCCCCCAGTGTCTTGTATCCATTGGTTATGCTTATATACATGCGTACAAGTCCTTTGGTTGCACTTATGATGCAAATGAAGTTCAGGTGCAGAGAGAGCAAGCAGTAGACCAGCAGCCAATGACCAGGTGGAACCAGAGCGCTCTTCCCCAGGGATCCATGGGCTTTCCCACTGTACTGCGCTGCCCCCTGCTGAAGTGTGGGCACAGCAGAACCCTGGAGGAAGCCAGCACCCTGGCAATTTAAGTTTCCCGAATGATCTTAGTTTCACGTGGCTGACTGCACCGAAACAGGGGGTCCCAGTGTCCCTCACCACTGTGGGTTCTCTTGTCATCTCCACCCGCTGCCCCTCCTTGCAGATGGCTGAAAGTGAGGACGGGAAGCTTCGCTCTAGAAGTGGCGGGGATGTCTTCCTCTGGTCACTTGTTTCTTCTTCCTTTCTCCTCACTGGTTCTTCTCCTCACTGGACGTCTTCTCTGGTTCTGCAGCTGCTTTCCTCGGACTCGCTGCACCTTCCTCAGAGGAGGCCCGGGCCCCTGGAACTCGGTTTCCTTTTATTCTACAACTGAGACAGAGAGTCCTGGTCATAACCGAGTGACTCCCAAGGCCGTTGTCTCTCACCCAGGGGTTGGGAGGCAGCCATAAGGTCAGGGAGCTAATGAGATTAGGTGTGAGATTCCTAAACAGGTGGGGCTTGAGTCCATTGATCATGTCTCGTTCATTGACTCATGCATTCAACTGCTATGTGTCTTCCACCTACCCCCAGCCAGGCTCTCGGTAGACAGAAGGGACACATTTCCTGCTTTTGTGGAGTTTGCATTCCAGGGGTCTGAGAAAGAATTGTAAAAACATACAAGCATATCGTGTGGTCGGAAAACAAGCAGCGTCCGGGGCGTGGTAAGAAGAGAGGGAAAGTGAATGTCATTTTCAGGAAGAGAAGGTCTCGCCGAAATGATATGTGAACTGATCTGAAAAGAAAGTCAGAGGACAAGCCAGAGGACAGAGGAGGCTGCGCCCCTGTGCCCAGATGCTCTGCCCCGGTCTGAGTGTAAATGCCAAGGACAAATTCGCTCTGGGCAAGGGCTGACAACCCCGCTGGTCCCAAAGCTGCTCCCTAATGCATCGCTCTGGGAAGCCCCCAGGCAGCCTGCTCCCTGCACTGGGCCTTGGCGTGATGCTCCCGCAGCTATCCCTACCCCGGAGGTTTCCTCTGTGCATGTACTGGGCTGAGGTTTCCTCTGGGCTCCGGTTTTGGTCTGTATGAGCAGCATACATCAAATACGATCTATTTCATCAATATACAGTCCAACATGCTGACATTTCTCTTTGTGTGATGGCACTCTTGTTTTCCAGTCCTGCTTTTTTTATAGTTTTATTTTTGAATGATTTCAGGGTCACCATGTGGCTGAAAGAGGATGCACAGAACTCTCATCCGATTTGCGTTTCTCCAGACTCACTAACCCTTTACAATTTCTTATGGATCCCTGGAATGCAGGTCGCATACATTTTTATAGCGTTGGTCATTTTATCACTGTAAGACTATTACTTCTCAGTGTTTTCCAAGAACAAGGTGATTCTTCAGTATAAATACCATTGTGATAAAATTCAGAAAACTTAACACTGATACCAACTTTTATGTAATCTACAACCTACATTCCAATGAACAGTTTTCCCCGCAAATTACTTTCATAGCATCCCCTCCCCCCACTGCCCTCCATTATACTATCTGGTCTAGATCAGACAGCACACTTGGTTTAGTTAGTTTGTTTGTTTGTTTGTTTTTAGCTTTCTTTAACCCAGAACAGTTTCTTAGCCTTTCCTTATCTTGTATGACGTCGCCATTTTTGAAGACAATCAGCAGTGGTTTCGTGGATTGTCGGACACTTTGGCTCGCCAGATGCTTCTTGGTTGGATTGCACGGTCCAGTACATTTGGGAAAGTGACATATGTCCTTGCAGAACACCATGTCAGAGGCGCGTGGTTACCCTGTGTTACCTGTTGGCTTGTTTAGGGTTCACGTTGTTTGTTTAGTTAAGCAATTTGCAGAAAGTAAACGGAGACTATATTAAACATACACACTGCAAATAGATACAGCATTTATTAGTGATTCATCCCTCATTTATTTTATTATTATGGCTGAGAAATAGGAATTTTCTGATTTTATCACTCTTGTGTATCTATTAATTGGCATTAATACCACCAAAACTTTTTTTTCTTATCATCTGCCATCTATCTTCTTTTTATGTCTTTCTTGATTTTTATTTTATTTACTGGGCTATAATCCAATACTGTTTTATTTAACTTGCTGCTAACATTTTTTCAGAAACCATCAGCATGGGCTGCTTAAGGCCACGTCTCTGTCTTATTAATGTCCTCATCTTTTCTGTTAGGATCACTATTTTACTTCCTAGTGAAATAAGATGCTCCAGGTTCATCCTGCATTTTCTGCTTCCCATAGCTGGAGACAGCCACTTCTCCCAGGACTCCTGCTTCCTCTTAGTGAAGAATATTGTTTAGAAACCAAGAGCCAAGCAGGAACTGTCCTTGTTCCTAGGGGAGTGTTGATCGGGGCCCTTTCTGTGGACTGAGCTAGGAGAACTCCCTTGGATTCCAATTCAACTATAAGGGTTCTTTCTCATTCCATGTTGCTTATCTTCCTTCTCTCATCCTAAAAACCTTAACGCTCAACAACATCAGTTGACTAAGGAACATATGCATTCCTTAGTCATCTAATGCACTCAATATCATTTCAGAAATACTTGACTCAGGTCAGTAAAAAAAGCCAAATTACTAACAAGATTTCAGGTTGTGTTTGCTGTTCTTGTACTTCTGCTTTTGACCGAGCATGTGTAATAAACAAAGTAGGAGTTCCAAAGTTATTCAGCTTAGGCTCCCCAACCCTGATAGAAGGGGATGTTATTCGAGTTATGGAAATAGTCACAGGGAGTTAAAGTACAGCATCGGGATAGAGCCAATAATCTATACTAATAAAAGAGTAATATGCTATTTAGACCGGGTAACCAGACATCTTCTGGACATCCAAATTCCTTCCAGACAGTTAGGGGGCGACCAGGCCGGCAGGGGGGCAGTTGGAGGGGCGACCAGGCCAGCAGGCATGCGAGCGGTTAGGAGACAGCGGTCCTGGATTGCAAGGGGTCCCTGATTGGAGAGGGTGCAGGCTGGGCTGGGCTGAGGGACACCCCCCCCGCCCCCCCGCCTCGCCCCCCCGACCCTGCCCCCTGTGCATGAATTTCGTGCATCAGGCCTCTAGTATGATAATAATCATGTGTGGTGTCAGATGGGTACTAGACTTATTGGGGAGATCACTTTGTAAAGTCTATAAATGTGTAATCACTATGTTATACACCAGAAACTAATATTGTATGTCAACTTTAACTGAAAAATAACAAACAAAGAAATAGAACTGACTCTATTTGAGCCTGCTTATATCCAGTTTCAAGATTTATTTTCCCATTGTTTTTTATTTAATGTTATTGGCTCCAGAACTAAAAACAAAACAGAATAAAATTGTAAAAGCTACTCAGAGAAGTATTTCTGCTTTTTCTATTTCGTTAACTTTTGTCTCCCTCCTTCTTGTTCCTTTTAGTTTCGAGTTTATGTCCTCTCTCTCTCTCTCTCTCTCTCTCTCTCTTTCTTGTTGTGTTCTGTCAAAACTAAGTAGTATATGTACTGTGATAGGCAGAATTCTAAGATGACCCCCAGTGAGTCAGTCACACCTGGTTTAATCCCCCCTCCTGAATATAGGTGGTAACTTTGAAAACATGGCATAGGCCCTCCCTTAATTACTTTACATTACATAGAACTGGGGAGAGAGAGATTCTCCCACTTGCTTTGAGGAAACAACCTGCCATATTGGGAGAAGACCTATGAAGACACCACATGGCACGGAGCAGTGGGGGTTTAAGTGTTGAGAATGGCCCCAGCAGGAATGCAAGCACCTCAGTCCTACTCCACAAAGAACTGAATTCTGCCCACAAGCATGTGAACTTGAAAGAGGAGGTCAAGCAAGAGAAATGAATGAAACCCTGAGGAGAATAGACATAAGCCTCCTAAGACCCTAAACATAGGGTCCAGTTGAGCTGTGCCCAGATTTTTGACCCCTGGAACCCGCGAGATAAAAAGAAAACTGCAGCCTGGCTGGTATAGCTCAGCAGTTGGGTGTCCAGCCAGGAAGCAAGAGGCCACTGGTTCGATTCCTGGTCAGGGCACATGCCGAGTTGTGGGCCCAGTCTCCTGTGGGGGTGTACATGATGTGGCTCTCTCATTGATGTGTCTATCTCTTTAGCCCTCTCCCTTTCTCTACCACATGTAACCTATATGTTCATGTAGACTAATGTCACCCCATTAAAATTTAAAAAAAAGAAAAAGAAAAATGCAAGTTGTTTCAAGCTGCTAAATTTGTGGGTATCATCGAACACTAATACATATATATTTCCTATCTTCAAATACTTCCTTACTGAAAAGATAGCATTCTGTGTATATCTTGGAATCCTGTATCCAGTTAATTCATAGAGATTTTTCTCTCAAGTTCACAGCTATATAACACTGCATTATTTCAACCATTTCATTCAGGCTGTTAGTTTCTAATATTTTGCATTTAAAAATAATGATAAACTTTTTAGAAATGGGAATATTTTTTCTTCTGATACATAAACTGTTTTACTGCTATTGACATGACAGTAATATTTGGCCTAATCTGGTATAAATATTTTAATTTTGTGGGGGGTATCTTTTTTAAATAACATTTAAAAATATTCAGTCAGGTTTATGTTTTTTGTCTTAGTGCTCATCTCTACGTTTATGCCTTTTATGTGTCCGCACTCTCATTTTTTCTTAATGTTTTACTATCTAGTTTGTCAGTTTTAAATGGTATTTTTATATTACTATCAACGATTTTATTTTGCTTTCCCCCTTTCCTCTCCATTTTCCCACTTGTGTAAGTTGTAGTCTTTCTGCATTTTCAGTACCTATAACATTTTTATGCTATCCACGCTTACATGGCCACACCCTTCTCAGGTCTATAATTAAATATACCTTCCCCTATTACTTAATATTGGTGAAAGTGTGTCATGCCCATTTTATTTTTACCAATTGGTAATCCCATTGGGACAGATTTGAAATAGCCATTGATATCCTCGGGTAGGTAGCTTAGTTTTCTTTTCCTTTCTTTCTTTCTCTTTGCATTTTTCAATTTAAAAAGAATACTTTTATGGGCTTTGGGGTTGTAGAGAAAGCAAATGCATGCCTTTGTGTTGCCAATCTAATTCCATCCCTATATTTACTGGCTTGCCCACTGTAGCTGGTTTCTGGATGAACTTACTCTCTTTTGGCTTCTAGACTAAATGGCAAAACTAGCCTGTTGCAGTGTTTCAGCCCATCCATCAGCCAGCGTCCCTGCTCTGGTTCAGTCACAGGCTTAGGGGAACTTCAGGATAGCTTTGGGAAAATTATTCTCACATGATGTGGCAAGTTGGAGGGCGCAGTGCACTGAACTGCGTTGTCATTTCATCTCCACGACTTTCCAAGTTGCCCAAGGCTCTAGGTCTTCTGTAGGCTGCTCACTTAGAAGGCGGGGTAAGGTGTGTCAGGAAAGTTTGCTGTGGGGAGGGGTGTGAGAAGTAAGAAGGATTGGAGATAACAGGTTAAGGCACTGAAAACGGGGTAAGAAATGTTACATGGGGCGGATAAGGTGGTGAGGAATGGCTTAAGGAATTACATCAGAGCTGGGACCCAATATTGAGAGGTTGAGGGCAGTGGGGGAGGGGAGGAGGAGGACGCCAGGACAACAGGGTGCTCTCAGTGCCCATGCTCTGTCTCACAAATGCTATCACATGTAAGGAGACCAATTCTATAATTAAGTAAATGTGGGAGATTGAATGGGGGAAGTCCCAGATCACTGGTACAGATTATGGCCTGCATTCATCGGACACCTAGAGAACTTGATGTTCTCCACGTGAAATGGGGGTGATCCCCCTTCATGAATTTAGTCTCCTTCCTCCCTGCATCATCCCCTCGTTCTTAGCTTTCTTTCCCTGTCCAGTCATCCCGGTCAGCACTGGTTCCTGAGGCTGTGGCCAGTTTTCACCCTGGGACCCTCAGGTCTAAAATGGCTTTTCTTCCCCAGTTGCCTGAGGGGTAGTCCTCAGGGCAGTGACAACATAGGCTGTGGGTGTGTTCAGGGCTCCCAGAGACTCCAGAAACAACCTTCATGGGTTTGATTAAAGGTACGAAATGTAATGGAAACCATTTCTTTAGATGGCGTGTCTAATTCTTATAGATTGGGGTAGCTATGGAGACCATTCCATATGAAGACCAGAAAGAGAGAGAGAGAGAGAAAGAGAGAAGAGAGGACATTTCTTTCAGTGTAATCTAGGCAGTATATTAACTCCCTTTCTTCATTTAGGCAATTCCCAGATTATCAGACAAAACTTGCCTTTCACTGTAGAACTTGGAAAATTCTAGATCATTCCTGTCCCACCTTTTTATTTTGTAGCATTACTTGCAATGCTGACACATAACCCAGAGTGTGTCAAACAGGTTCATGTGACTCAGATTTTGAATCGCCAGCTCCAGCTGACAAGGCCTGGAGATGAGAACGAGTCTGTTTCCGTGAGGAGGGGCAGTAGCTGCGCCTCAGTTCCAGGGATGGTCATGGCTGGGATGCCCATGGCACCTGCCTAGAGCCCAGCAGGGGAGACAGGAGTATTTCCAGTGGACCAGTTCTGTGACAGCATTCTGGGATGGCCCCTGACTACCCCCCAAAAATGGCTTTTCTCCCTCTCAGAGAATTGATCAACACCCTTTGGCATAAATGCCCTATTTGGACTCAGTTGCTTTCAACTAAGCACCCTGATTAATATACTAGATGAGTCCCTTCATCTCTCGCTCTCTTTTTAAAATATATTTTTATTAATTTCAGAAAGGAAGGGAGAGGGTGAGAGAGAAGTATCAATGATGAGAGAGAATCGTTGATCGGCTGCCTCCTCCATGCCCCACACTGAGGAGCAAGTCTGCAACCTGGGCATGTGCCCTGACCTGGAATTGAACTCTGACCTCCTGGTTCAGAGGTCAACACTCAGCCACTGAGCCACGCCAACTGGGCAGTCCCTTCTTCTCTTCGAGACTCAGTTTCCCTCTGTGCAATTGGCTGGTTGGCCTATATATGTAGGTAAGTCAGTCTAGCAATAGTAAGAGGATTTATCAAATAATTTGTATGCTCAAAATTAAATAAATAAGAACAAAACATCTTTGAAATAGAATAACAAACCGCAGAATGGCTCCTGTAGGTGTTTCAGAAACGATTACAAGCTCATTAGTTGTTTTCTAGTTCCAAAATGTTCAGTGACCTGGCAGTGGGTTTCTCACTCTGCACAGTGAATTCCTGCTTCCGTTACAAGTGGGCTGATCACAGAAGGAAGATGTGGATGTTCTAAAAAGCATCAAACTAATTAGAGTTCTTTAAAACAGTGTTCTTGTCTTTGAAGGGGTATGCAACATGCCGGTGTGGACAGAATAACACTTTCTGGGTGAATTTCAGTATTTAGAGGAAGAGATAATAAACGGAGCTTGAGGTACTGCCTGGGAAGGAGAGCTCTCCAGGGGAAAAAGGACGGAGAGTCACAACCTATTAACTGAATGTTCCTTTATTTCCAGGGGACGGAGAATTGAGAACATTTTTTAGAATAAAATAAAGACTTATCAGGCTGTTTCCTTTTGGAAAATACTTCAAAGTGTTTGACATACTCAGGGCTTCATAGGCAACGTTAGGTATTTGGCAAGTTACCAGAACGTCTGTGTATTTCCAACACCCACCAGTGAAGACGGCTGAGCTGTCAGGAGCTTGGGCAAGAATGTTATAAAGCAGGGGTCCTCAAACTACAGGCCACGGGCCACATGTGGCCCGCCGAGGACATTTATCCGGCCCGCCAGGTGCCGCTGCCTGTCCTGCTTAGCAGCTGACTCATCCCAGGACCACAGTGCGCATAGGAATTTGTTCATAGTTGTTTTTGTTTTTTTTTTAAACTATAGTCCGGCCCTCCAACAGTCTGAGGGACAGTGAACTGGCCCCCTGTTTAACAAGTTTGAGGACCCCTGTTATAAAGCATGGAACTTGTAGTTGCTTGGGAAACATGCAAATTGAGAAGGAACATACCAGTTAGTGCAGATTTCACCAGTAAGAACTTTTTGAAGGTTGGAAGACACTGATGGTTCTTAACATGACATTTAACAGGTTAATTTCCCGGGGTTGATCTTAGGGTTTTCCACCACAGGAGGTAACAAAACGAAAAGGTTAAAGCACACCTTTCTAATCACGGAAAAATCACTCGAATGCTTTCACGAGCTCGTTTAAGGCTAAACCGTCCACATGCTCTCTTACCTGAAAATGTGGATGAGAAATGAGGATATTTTCCCATCCACTCACCTTAAACATTGCATGATGGATACCTTGTCTCTCGGTATCTCGGGAGATTGGTTTCAGGACCCCAGCGATGACCAAAATCAAAGGATGGATGCTCAAGTCCCTCAGATACAATGGCTATTTGCACATAACCTATGCACGTCCTCTGATACACTTTAAATCATTTCTACAACACTTATAATTCAAGGTAACTGCTATGTAAATAGTTCTTCTACTGTAATGCTTAGGGGATAACGACTAGAAACATGTCTGTACGTGTTCTCCACAGACACAGCAATCATAAGCCTAACATACAAAGCTCACGTCAGCCACAAATCATCTTGCTTCCCCCCCAAATATTTGCAGTCCGTGGTTGGTTGAATCTGAGGATGCAGAGGCCATGGAGAGAGAGGGCTTACTGTAGACGTGAATTATTTTTGTTGTATGTTACTGATGGGCCCTTCTTTGGATGTATTATTGGTGTGGCTACGTGTTTTATGTCTGGTTGAAAACCCCTCAATGCTTTTCACCTCCTTTCAGTATTGGTAGGGAGCACCACAGGTCTTCACCAATTATTTCCTGCTGTCCTTAGTGCGCCACCAAAGTCCATCTCAGACCCTGCTGTGTGAGGAAGCCAACCTGAGGCCAAGTGCAAGCTCTCCCGCAGGAGAGACTAAATTAAGAGCATGAGATGAAGTGGAAAGTGGCAGCGCTAAAGAAAGAAATTAAAACAGATTATGAGATAGCATTTAAACCACATCAGAAGCAGCAATGTACAGAACTAACTTGCAGAAAATAGTCGGTTATGTGAAGGGCAATTATGAAAAAAACCTATAGAATGCAGTTGAAATGGGCCAAGAAGAAAGCAATTAAAGATAAAATCAACTATTTGGAAGTTAGATGCTTGGATTGGGGTTATTAAACAAAGTAACCCGAATAATTATGGAATAGGAAAATATAAAATAGTAACTTTTTTTCCAAAATAGAGGGACATGTGAGTCTTTCAGGGTGCATCATGTTGCCTTAATTTGAGACAAAACTGTGGGTGCACATACGTTTGTGGAGAGGTGATTTCAGAACACAAAAGCAGAAGAGAGGAAAAGGGTCAAATAAGGGGGAAAAGCCAGTAAAATGTTAATGAGCTGGTTTCTACTATAAACTCCTGGGTCAGGCCTACAAGGTGCAATTCACCTCAGAATAATTCTACCAGAAACCAGGAGACTGGGGCATTTAGTACTGATTCCCACCCTCCGTTGTTCGGGTTGACTGAGGTGGCATCAACTCTGAGACGCCACAAGGGTGGGCAGCCAAGAAAGCTCCTGGCACAGGAGAAAGCCCGCAGGAAGAGAAGTGGCACAGTCAGGTTTTTCAGGCGGGAAACTGAGCATCCTGGGAACCATCTGCATCTACAGGTGAATTCAGGTGGACATGGAGGAGAGTGGGCAGGCTATCACTGGCTTTTGAAAATATAGTAAAAAAATGATCAAGATTGAGAACATGTAGTGAGGATAATAAAATTTAAGAATTAATAAAGATTATGCAACCACATAGAGGAAACATATCACAAATAGAAAGAATAGACAGACCACCATTTGCACATGAAATGACAGAAAACAAAGCAACAGATTTGCCGAGTGCTGTAGGACAATAAGTATGTCCAGGCAATACAGGGGCTGTTCTGTTGGATAAATCAGCCAACTCTGCCAATTAGAAAATAAACAGAAATGTACTGCAAACAAATTATAAAACTTAAATGTTAGATTTAATAGGTACATTAAATTAAACTGGTGTATGTACAAATCTATAAACATAAAAATACTGCCAGCTAAAAAAAAAATCTAATAATAAATTCTAATGTCAAAGAGGAAATTAAACATGCTGTAGGTTAATGTCCAGTTAGAAGCGATAATAAAAACACTCCATAAGGTAGAGCTGAAACTATATTAAGAGAAAAAATGTATAACATAAATATTAATTTCATAATAAAAATAACAAATACGAATTACTTAAACTTCCAACAAGAATTTTATAATATAAAAAGGACTATGTATGCAAAACAAAATGATAAAAGATAAAAGTAAAATTAATGTATTATAAAATATTAAAATAGAAGACTTGATAAATATCATTATTCAACAATTACACAGCAAATAATAAAATGGAAAATAGATAAAATTAAGAATTAATAGAGGAAAAAACTCAGTCACCTGAAGAATGGGTGATGGTAGGCATTTTAGGGAGGTCGTGGCATATGTAAAATTGTGTAGGCATAACCCAAGCAAGACTGATTTTAAAAGGAAACCATAGGACCTGACTGCTGCAGCCCAGCTGGCTGAGCGTCATCCCATGCACTAAAAGCTCACTGGCTGGATTCCCAGTCAGGGCACATAACCAGTTTGCGGGTTTGATCCCTGGTACAGGAGGCAATTGATCCATGTTTCTCTCTCTCTCTCTTTCTCTCCCTCTCCCTTCCTCTCTCTCTAAAATAAATTAAAAATACGTATTTATAAAGAAACCGATATGTGGAATGGTGAGCCTGGGACAAGTGATTCAGGCAAAAGAATGGAAGAGAAGAAGAATTGGCTCAGATCTCTGTAGTCATAATCAAAGTATGAGCTGTGTTGCAGGATGTATTATATTTAGCATACATATGTACTAAATAGATAAGTAAAATATGTATATATTCAGAAGTTTATTGTAATCTTTAATTTCCTGTCCCCAGCAAACTGACTCAATCATTTGTCAAATGATGGTATTGGAAAATTCTCTCTTCTTTCATTGCCGTGGCTATTTGATGTTACTGTTTAAATTCGGAGTCCAGTTCTGGTGCATGTCTCACACACTGTTCTGGAATTGTTGCTTCTTTGCATGGGACTGAAAAAAAACACTGCAAAAATTATATTCCTTCTCTTTGTACGTGTTTAACATTCCAATTTTCAGTCACTTTTCTATACGTCTTCACAGGAAACTTAGTGAAAGTTGGAGTTTAAGGAGGCTCAACCTTATCGACATGCATATTCTTCAAAGCAACAGGCTGTCCCGTTCTAAGAGCCCTGGGAGTGGTAACATAAACTGTCCTGTCCTGGGGATCGGCGAAAACATTTTCCTGTGTTGAGCTCTTCTTGAAAAGTTTCCCTTACACCCAGCTGGCATGGCTCAGTGGTTGTCAACCTATGAACCAGGAGGTCACAGTTTGATTCCCAGTCAAGGCACATGTCTGGGTTGGGGCTCAGTCCCCAGTGTGGGGTGTGCAGGAGGCAGCCAGTTGATGATTCTCTCTCATCATTGATGTTTCTCTCTCATCATTGATGTTTCTCTCTCTCTCCCTCTCCCTTCCTCTCTGAAATCAATAAAAAATATATATTTTTAAAAAGTCTCCCTTACTACTTAAGAGTAATGGAGCCCTTAATTTCCCATGTACACTATGAAGGAATATTCCCCTACAAACTTCTACTCTCATTTTGCCTTCTCTGCCTCCCACTGCCCTGATATAAACCCTGGTGGTTTTGGGGCCTTGGTTTCCAGCTCAGTGTCCAGAGAGTGGTAGGGGCTAGAAATCAGAGCATAGCAGGAGGACTCTCATGGAATACATTCCACACAGACTCAGGCCATCCACTATTCTCCGAGGAAGGAATTAGAGTCGGTCTTCTCATTCATTGGTTATTCAACCAACATGCATTTAAAACCCATTATTCATCAAGCGCTGGGATAGGTGCTAGGGATGCAGGCATGGGCAAGACAGAGTGGTGCTAAGGTGACCTCACAGAAACATGGTAATTAAATCGGTTAAGGCAATCGACTGCAATGAGTGCCATGGAAAAGGAGTTTTCTGGGGACAGGGAGGAAGGGAAGCTACACAGTGTGGGGAGGGGCGGCGTGGAAGACTTTCTGGGGTAGGTCACACAGGACTCAGATGAAGAACTAGAGAAGGAGTTTGCCGTAAGAATATGGGGTGTGTGTGTGTCTGTGCGCATGTGTTGGGGCTGATGGATGGCAATGTACAAGTTGTGGAGAAAATGGTAAAGAGATAGCCTGGCATTTTCTGTGCCGAAAGGAGGGAGAGGTGCTTTGACCACCTGTATAACAGCACAGTAATTGTTGATTTTTTCTTAACTTCAGGCTTTGAATGTCTTAAAATTAAATTCCTGTATTTTAATTAAGCATTTGAGAAGCAATTCATACAGAGGAACACAGCCGAGAAACAAAAACCATGCCTTAGACATGTTTTCCTTTGCCACTTACATGATCCACGTAATCCCGCCTTTAGAATGGTTAGACAGAAGAAGCTCCGCAGGCGTTTAGAGAAGAGATGAAAGTAAATATTTATTGGCATGACTCCTTTTCTGTCAGCTTTCAGCCACGCTCTGGATCAAACGGAGTTAACGACGTCAAGGAGCAAAGGGCTGCGTATCATAAAGTGGCCACATAAACTCCAACGCCATCTTTCATTTGGGGAACATATTAAGAGTGTCTTCGGTGACCTATAGAAAATTATGTTATGCTCTTGCTCTCTATTTGAAATAAACTGTTCCTAGCACTCCAGAGACATTTCTAATTTGCTTAATGCCTGCCTGGTGCTGCAGGAATAAAATAATAAAACCTAACAGATTGCACAGGAAAGAGAATCCTTAAATGCCAGCACTTTGGAGTCATTTATCCATTTATTTGTTTATTCATTCATTCAGCAATTTGTTTTGTGCTTATATTGTCACAGTGCAAGGCCCTGCAGACACAGGTGGGAAAGACGGGCCTGATCCCTGCCTTTGGAGCCTACATTTTTATTGAGGAGACAAACAATAGTGTATAAACGCATGAATACATGCAGAACCTAATAAATGCTATAAAGCCAGCAAATGGGATGATAGGATGGGGAATAATTCAGTGATGCCACATTCGATAAGGTGTAAGGGAAAGTCTCTCTTAACAAGTAACATTAAAGTAAAGGCTTAACTCTGGCTTTCTTTCATCTCAGGTGCAGTATGTAAAGTGGGATGATAATCGACCCCAGGTGTAGGGGTTCTGAAAGCATCAAATAAGGTAACAAAGATAAAGAATCAAGCTTAGTGCCTGAAAATTCTCAATAAATGTTATTACCAAATAGGGACTGTCATTTATAGAACACTAGAGGCCCAGTGCAGGGATTTGTGCACATTGAAAGGAAATTAATTAGAAGAAATACTTTAGAGGCCCGCGCGGGATTGTGGGAGGTTGGCCGGCCAGGGAGGAACTGCAGGAGGGCCCCAGGCCATGTCTGGCCCATCTTGCCCAGTCCCGATGAGCCAGAACCCTGCAGCAAGCTAACCTACCAGTCAGAGCGTGTGCCCCCTGGTGGTCAGTGCACATCAATAGCGACTGGCCGAACGGTTGAATGAATGGTCAGACACTTAGCAAATTAGGCTTTTATTACATAGGACATTCCTGAACATTTTTAAAATAAACTCATGGGCACTCACAGATAAAACTATGCTGTGAAGTCAAGCTGTGCATTTTTTTTTTAAATCTACTTTTGTTCAGAATTCCAGGACATTGAAATCAAATTAAGACATAACCTACTGGTCCTTTAAACAATTGCAAAGTAATTTGCATCAGTTCATTTCAATGGAAGAGCCGAGAGAGAGAGAGAGAGAGAGAGAGAGAGAAAGAGAGAGAGAGAGAGAGAGAGAGAGAGAGAGAGAGAGAGAGAGAGAGAGAGACCAGGAAAGCAGAGGCAGCAGCAGGCTGTGTGTGGCTGTTCCGAATCTCATCTGTTCTCCATTGGTTCCTATTTGGATCAGAGTCCAAAAGCAAGAAGTTGCCTTCAAAGACCTGATTTACCAAAGGCCCTGCATGTAGCTGAAGGTTTTAGTGCAATATTCAGTGTGAGGCTGGCTAGAATCTGGGCTTCTGTGCGAGTGCTGAGGCTCGTGTTGAATTAGAGTGCAGGAGCAATGCCGGCTCAGAGGACCCCTAACATCTGGGGCAGTTGTCCACTTGTGTCCAATTCCCTTCTGATCCTCCCAGCCACATGCTTTGTATTGTCACTGCTGGTGACAGTAATGATAACTGACACGTGTATCAAACTTTACAGCTCATAGAGTACTACGTAGGACAGTGACATAATGGGTCTGAAAATAATCCACTGAAATGTTATTATTACACCATTATTTTTTAAATGAGGGTCAGTTTTCCTAAAATATGCCCAGGTTGTAAGGACAGAAGAGGGGCTTTATTTGTGTCAAATTACTATCATTTTGGGCCCAGCTAGCATGGATCAGTAGTTGAGCATTGACCTATGAACCAGGAGATCAAGGTTCAGTTGCCGGTCAGAGCACATGCTTGGAACTTCACTGTGCGGTGTGCAGGAGGCAGCTGATTGATGATTCTCTCTCATCATTGATGTCTCTCTCTCTCCCTCTCCCTTCCTCTCTGTAAGCAATAAAAAATATATGTTAAAATTACTATCATTTTGGGAACATAAATCCTCATTTACTTACCAGTGTCATCTTCTAAAGGGAGGCCTGGAGACAAGATTGATGACTCAAATTTGCCTCCGTACTGTCTGTGCTGGGCAGCCTGTTGGAATGCATCTGAGAGACCTGTTTACTACATAATCAGTTCTCTTCCCTTTTCTTTATTTTGGCTGCTGGGGAATCTTGAGTAAATTTCACATTGGTTTCTGACACAGCTATCATCTCTTCTCTTCATAAATTTTCTTCTTTTCCTTCCTTTTAGCTTTCCTGTGGGTATGTAGATATCTACATTGATAACTATATCTCTGTGTTGTTTGCACAACTGCATTCACATGTATATCTCTGTGGCAAGCTGCCTCTAGTCTAGTATGAAAGCCGTCAGGACGTAAATCATAAATATACAGTAGGGCTCAAAGCAATTGAGCAACTTGTGAATTTAGAAAGAGTATTTTGGCATTAGAAAGTAGAGCCATTTTTTTTAGCATATTAGCCTGGAAAAAGACACAAATGTAAGTCAGCTTGATTTTGCATTAATTTCAGTGAAAGATCTCTCTTATCCCAGTCTGCTTGCTCATTCTCAGCCTTTAAGAAATGCCACTTCTTGTGTGAGCCCTGCAACATTCTGAGAGAGAAACACATGAACACATTGGGACAGAGCTTTTCATTATTAATTAGAAAAATAAGAAATTCCTATTTATACAAAACTTGGATGGTTCATCATTAACTTGTCCAAACATAGTTGCACTGTACACAAATTACTTTTACTTTTGATTGACAACACTTTGATGGCAAAGTCAGAAATATATCATTATGTTTTAAAGTCAATTGAAAATGTGCAAATCAAGGCTCTAAATAACAGTTGTTTAACATATAAATAGGGAAAAAATTGGAGTACCCTTATGTTGGAGTGAAAATCTGAAAAAGATTCTTGTCTTTTAGCTTTGAGGCCATTGTGTGTGTGTCTGCGCGCGCGTGTGTAATATTTCTAGAAAATGTACCTAGATCAAAGCATTCTGAGTGCGTTACCAGAAGAAACTTTCTGGGTGGGAAGAAATATCTCATTTATAGGGAGCATAGTTCATTGGACAACACTCCGCAGGTGAGGAATTCCCTATTGATTTTATACCTGCTCAACCCCAATCATTTCTTTGTCGAAGGATTGAGTTAACTATCATGGCAAGCTCATAAGTCCCTATGTCTTCATTAACTTAATAGAATTTTTTTGAATACTTATCTTTAGAAACAATTCCTAGGGATATCAGATAGTTTGTCATCTGAACCAGGACACTTTTAAGAGCAATGTGAATGTTATTAATAATCAAGCTAAGACACATGGGATTTGGAGATTTGGTGACTTTTCTCAAGGTCGCATAGATGGGAAAGGGCCGATAGGAAGCCTGGGTGCATGTTGAATGTCTTTTCCAGGACAAGGCGGTGTTTAGTGTATAGTAAGTGTTCAACAAATTTCTGATCATTTAATGAAGAAATGAATCATTATGTTAAGTGAAATAAGCCTGACACAGAAATATCACATGATCTCGTTTGTATGTGGAATCTTGAAAATAATTCATAGTAGCAGAGAGTAATATGTTGGTTACCAGGGAGATGAAGTTGGGGCGGGGGGAAATAGAGATATTGATCATAAAGTTCAAATTTTCATCTATGGGATGAGTAAGTGCTGGAGACCTAATGTACAGGATAGTGATGCGAAAGGCCTTTGGAATCATACCTGGGCCCTGGTTCTGAGTTACATCTCAATCATTTCCTAAGTAACTCCCTTGATTAAGTCTCTTCACATTTTGAAATTGAGCAGCTTTGTCTGTAAAATGTAGATGGAAACAGAGTACTTACATCCAAACAACAGAATCCATATTTGCAATTTTAAGCAGAAAATACATTTATTTAAAGATATATTGAGTAGTTCATGGAGTCATTTAAAGATATATTGAGTAGTTCAGAAAGTTACACAACTGGACTCAATGGGGCTTCCATAGTCAAAGTTGACAGTGAGACCCCAAAGAGCCCGGGGAGGAGACCCTAGCCACACAGAGTTTTCAGTCCCGTACTTTGCCAAGGTTCCAAGAATTCAAATTTTAGAGGTTTTAGGAGCAGTGATAAGTAACTCTTGGTCAAGAAAACCACATTTAGCAAAAAATAAAAAATTAAAAATTAAAAAAATATATATATATTTAAAATCCTGAGAGTCTACTGACTAAAGATCTCATCATTACAGCTGCCTCTGGGTGCCCGTGCGGATGGTTGTGGGGTGGAGAGGAGACAGGGGCTATTTGTGTCCAAAGCTGGCTAATCACACATCAGATGTGTGGACACACCTGTCAAACTGAAGGAAAGTGACAGCGTCAGCCAGTCCCAGAGAGGAAGGGAAGATCTGTCTTGTGATGAGTATGAGGGATAAATATTACAAGGAATCCCCAGAACATGTGCTCGCTCACCTTGGGCTGCTTCTGGAGACCCTGCTGCTTTCTTCTCAAGAAGGGATTTTTTGAGAAAAACGTGTATTCATGATTCCGATATTCCTTTAAGGTTTAATCAATTAGATACCAACCCAAAGGAGACTCAACAAATCTTAGTCTCTCTCTCTCTCTCACACACACACACACACCAGTTATAGATTCAAGATATATGTGGAAAATAACTATTTAGCTATATTTAGCTATCATTTAAATTTCATTTCTACCATATTGTGGATTAGTGACACAGGAACTCCAACTCTCTCTCCTTAGCTCATCATCTTTTCTGTGGTTTATTGCAATATCCCCTAAATAATCTCTCTCCTTCCTTAACTGTATTTCTTTGTGACCAAATCATCAAAGCAATTATTTTTAGATGTAAAAGTTATGATGTCACTGCTCTCCTCAGAACGTCAAGGGCACAGCATCACTTCTGACATGGCCTTGAGGACCTGCACAATGCGGTACCCTCTTTGACATGATGTCCTACCACTTTCCCTCCCATGCACGACCCTCCACATCTGGGCTCCTCCTAATTTCTTCAAAAATCAAACAGTACTATGGTCACTTTGCATTTACTTTTAACTCTGCCTAAAACGGCATACCCTAAATATGTATGTGCCTCTTTCATGTCTCAACTCTGCTGTTGGTTTAAATGTTCTTTTATTAGTGAGATAATCCCTAACAATCTAGTAAAACAGTATGCTCAGTTGCATATTATACTTTTATTCTCTTTCCACTTAACCTGGTCTATTCTGCTTCAGGGTCCTCTCACCACCTGACACACAATGGTTTGATGGTTTTTTATTGTCTACTTTTTCCCCCCACTCAAATGGGAGTACCATGAGAGTGGAAGCTGTATGTTTAGTGTGTAGACCAGCATCTGGAACCACGGTGGGCATTTATTATGTATTTCTGGAATGAATGGTTGAATATAAGAAAAAGTATTTTCTATTTATGGTAATGTTTTCATTAGTCAATACCAGTATATTTGTATAAATAAATTAGTATGATTTATCATTTGTTTTTTAAATCAAATAACTTAAACCTTTGTGCATTATGGAAGTGCGACTGTTTTTTCTGAACTAAAGTTTTTGCTTCTTTTTTTCTGTCTTGTTTTTCTTTAAGACATAACATTTCTTTTAAATGATCACGTGACATGTTGATAGGCTATTAGAGAATTTGACACCACTTGTACTGGATAGGATATTTATGATATCTATGTAATGTGTGTTATCTTTACATTTGGCCTTCCTTAATCTCCCCATCAATCACTCCCCTTTCCTTCAATATCTTTAATATTTATTTTTTATTTATTATGTTTCTTTATGGCATCTAAATTTTAAAATCAGGAAGAGGTAGAACACACACACACACTTACACGCCTGTACACATAGATATAGCTTATAGATAAATATCACAGTGGCAATAGGTGAAATATATAGACACTATTTTTTATTTGTAATTTGTAAATCTGTCACAATTATGTGAAATTTGACCTAAGAGAATATATAGTCTTAAGTAGACATGTATAGTGGGTGGAGTGACTGTTTTGAAATGTCCTGACTTTAAATCAAATACAAATGCATTAATAGTATTCTTAGGTCTCTTTTCAACCCCTATAAATAGTAAGTTAGTCTTAAAAATACTATCATAAATGCAGGCATATCTTCTCTTCTGGTGTTTTATTGTAGCTATAGCAGTGTTCTATTGTTTAAAGTGCACTTCTATATATTACTTATTTTTAATATTTATTGAATTTATTGTGGTGGCATTGGTTAATAAAATTACATAGGTTTCAGGTGTACAGTTCTATAATATATCATCTGTATATTGTATTGTGCGCTTACCACCCCAAGTCAAGTCTCCTTCCATCATTTACCCTCTTCTATCCTGCCTCCCCCTTCCCTCTGTAGTCACCATACTGTTGTCTGTGTTCATGAGTCTTTCTTTTTTCTCTTTGCTTATTCCATTCACCCTTCTCACCCTTCCACCAGCCCCCAACATCTCCCCTCTTACAGCTATCAATCTGTTGTTTGTATCCATGATTCTATCTCCACTCTGTTAGTGTATTTTGTTCATTGGATTTCACATCTAAGTGAGAGCATATGGTACTAGTCTTTCTTGGACTGGCTTATTTCATTTAGCATGATACTCTCCAGGTCCATCCATGCTGTCACAAAAAAAAGTAAGGTTTTCTTCTTTTATGGGTAAGTAGTATTCCGTTATGTAAATGCACCACAGCTTTTTTATCCACTCTTCTACTTATGGGCACTTGGGTTAATTCCAAATCTTGGCTCAATGAATCAACTTTACAAGAGAAAAAAATAATTTCCAGATTTCCTATTATTGTATAGCCTGGTGATTAAGTGTTCTGATTGAATTATGATATCTGTGAAGTAGATCAGATCATATAAATACTACACAAATTAAATGATCAGATTGCCTATGAATTTTTTTCTATCAGAGTTATGCAATGGCTCTAATGTAACTCCAGGTGTAACATCAATCTGCTTCAAGGTGGGATTATTTCATTATTGTTAATTGAGGTCTGAAATTCTAATCAGTGAGATGGAATTTCCTCTGTGAATAAGGAGACCATGTGATTATGTTCAATGACAAAGGTGTACGCATAATAATATTATTCAGTAGACATACATGTAGAGATGTTTATTACTTTATAAGAAAACAAAAAACAAGAAAAAAAGGAAGGATTAAAACTTTTTTTGTTGGGAAGTGTTTTGGCCATCAATAAAGAATATCTGAACATGTATAAAATGTAATTTTAAGTGGTTAAGCTGTATCTTTGACATCAATGAATGGAAGTTTTTGAAAACCTGTGTTAAAAAAAGAACAAAAGTCATAATAGCCCAAGTCTAAATCTTCTGCACATGACTTTCAACATTTCCAGTGAATCATGTAAAAGCCTATTAGAATTTCTAAGGAAATGTTTGCCAAATTAAAAGGGTCTGCCAATTTTTTTTTCAATTTCATAGAAAGAAGAAAAGAAGCATGGTGATAATATGTATATTTCTCATTCTGAAATGTTTCCTTTTTCTGTTCATAACAGGGTTGGAAATGTAGAGATTCTATTGCATAATTTACTTATAGATGTTTGCCTCATACACTTTTGCATTGTATTACAATTTATACTAATAAAAGGCTAATATGCTAATTAGATCAGACATCTTCCAGACATCCATCTGGACGTCCTTCTGGACAAAGCCATGGTGGTGGGGGCCAAGGCAGAGGCAGTTAGGGGCACCAGGCCAGCAGGGGAGAGCAGTTAGGGGTGACCTGGCAGGTAGGTAGAGTGGTTAGGGGCAATCAGGCAGGCAAGCAGGTGAGCAGTTAAGAGCCAGCAGTTCTGGATTGTGAGGGGGATGTCCGACTGCCGGTTTAGGCCTGATCCCGCAGGGGTCCTGGAATGGAGAGGGTGTATGCTGGACTGAGCGACCCCCACCCCCACCCCGTGCATGAATTTCATGCACCAGGCCTCTACTTCTAATAAAGTCTATGTTGTCAGCATGATTTCTCTAAGAACTATGTGAATTTCATAGAGGGAACAAAAATAAATAGGGCTGTAGCCCATCATTTTCTAAGTTTGGATACTTAGATACATGTTAACTATTGCTGAATGTTAAGCCAGAATTTTGATGGTTTATAGCAATATTAATATTTTCTAAGTATATTAGTCTAGGACAGTGGTCAGCAAACTGCGGCTCGCGAGCCACATGCAGCTCGCGAGCCGTGGTTTGCCGCTCTGTTGACTAATGAGTTTGCCGACCACTGGTCTAGAATATTCTTGCCTCTTGACTCCATGGGACTGATTCGATTTCTTTTAGTTCATGCTTTCCTATTCTTCCTCTCTCTTTACTTGATTACTTATTTAAGTAGCTACCATAAAAGTATAACTTCTAACCAGTAAGTAGGAAATTTAGGGGACTGTCAGCAAATGCCTTATATTAAGTGCTTGTTCTCTGTATGGAATTTTAGGAATTTCAGCTTGTCCTGAAAGTTATGGTTAATGACTGTCACGTTAATAATGTATGTGAGTTTGTTCATTGACTCATTTTTGAACAGATAATTACTGAGCATCTGTGAATGACCAGGTACTGAGTGAGAGCCTGCAGAAGATAGAGAGCGGAGTTAGAGATAAGTCCTGATAAGCTCACTGACTCCTTCCCATGCGTTTTGTAAATATTTTTCTTCTATTAAAAAGAAAGTTTAATTTTTGTAATCTAGTTTTATTTTCCATCCAAAATTAATCCTATATAATAAAAGTGTAGTATGCAAATTGTCCCCTCGACCAGGAGTTTGTTCAGGAGTTCGACCAGGGGGTGGGGCTGCCCAGAGAAAGGGAGGGAATACCCAGCCAGCAGCCATTAGCGACCCTACCAGTGCACGAATTTCATGCACTGGGCCTCTAGTGTTCATACAAAATGATATGTAAATATATAGTTAAAGTATAGGTATGTAGATATCGATATTTTACAAAATATCTAAAGATCCCTATAGATGACTAGTACTTATACATTGTATTACCCCTTAGCAGAAAGACTTCTCTACCCTCATTATGAGTTTTCAATGGGCCTTTTCTTAGTGTCTGGAGATTCTTTTTCTCAGACATTGCAAGAACAGAAACAGGGTGTCTTGCTTTCTATGAATTCATAGTACTCTTTACAGCAAAAGCTCATTGCTTTAACTTGCAGGCACACATGAGAACTTCATTCAGATAACTAATACTTATGGACATGATAGTTTTCCTCCAAGTCCTCTGAGTCTTTTTACACCTACAGTGCCATTGAACTTAGACACAATCTTTTGACACTTGAAGCCCATTATCCTAATGCTAGCGAGAAGGAGAAACTGAAATAGAGAGGGATTAAGTGAATCGCTGTAGGTTACACAGTGTGCAACATATTCAGGTGAAAAAACACTCTCTTCTCCTCCTAAGTACACTAGATACTTACTTATCTGCCAGTGGAGGAATGATCTGGCTGCTTTTATCTATCAATCAAACTCCTTTTGAGACTGGAAGACTAAGCTGCCTCTATTTCAGAGGTGTCTTCATTCTAACCTCTTCATCTTTAGTACCAATCAAGAGGAAAGTCAGTCATGCCCGTTTCACGAAATACCTATATACCTAAGACTTCTTTTTTTTTTTTTCATTTGTACAAGTCTTCAGAAAAAACTCCCCTTTTCTCAAATCAGGCTTTTCTTTAAATGTTTTCCCTTAAAATATTTCTCCGTATCATTACCAGGGAATTTATATTAAGGTTGAAATTAATATTTTAATCCCAATGAAGATATTTTTCTTTGACCAAAGGTCATTTAGAATTATGTTTATTTCAAACATTGAGTTATAATCTAGAGATTTTTGTTTTTGCATAATTTCATTATGTGCAGGGAAAACCATATAAATGTACCATTGTCTCATCACATTTGTTGAAAGAACTATCTTATTAACCTTTTGGAAGACCAATAGATCATTTATGTGTGGATTTATCCCACCATTCATTATTTTATATGTGAATGCTTATGCTGATACTGTATAATATCCTAATACATCTTAAACTCAGGTAGTGTGAATCCTCCATTTTTTTCTACAGAACATATATGCATACCCCATGGACACCAGGCAATAGTTTGTAAAGCCGATGGAGGGGGAGGTGGGAGTGGGTGGAGGTGGGCAGAGTGGGGGAAAATAGGGGAAACCTGCAAGAATGTCAACATTAAAAATTTAAAATGTGAGGCTCAGTAATTGAGTATCGACCTATGAACCAGGGGGTCACAGTTTGATTCCCGGTCAGAGCACATCCCCGGATTGCAGGCTTGATCCCCAGTGTGAGGCATGCAGGAGGCAGCTGATCAATAATTCTCTCTCATCATGGATGTTTCTATTTCTCTCTCCCTCTCCCTTCCTCTCTGAAATAAATAAAAATATATATTAAAAAGACCAAACAGCATACCCATCTAATTTATCTTCACAGCAAAGAAATTTGACAGCATTATGCTCCTTTTATGCATCACGAAGTTGAGATTTATGCAGCTTGAACAAATTGCTAAGCTTAAACATTTACTGTATGACAATGTGAAATGTACCCAATCGTTCCTATTCCAAAGCCCATATTTCTGAGTCTAGTCTAAAATGAATGATTCATTTACAATTTTCTGTTGGCATGAGCCCCTTAGTAGCATGTACTAGAGTCTAATTAGGTTTCTTGTTGAATATATCCGTTGACCTGGATAGAAATATTGCCCCATTCAGGAAAGGGCAAAAGCCAAGAGCACATTTTCTAGAAGCAAGGACAGACACTCGTAATTTTCATTCTCTCTGTGTTGCTACATCAGCATCTGTACCTATAGGTGTATGTATACATTTTTAATTTACTTGAACCAGGCTCCCTATAAGTGGTATTGGCCATGGTGAAATGCTTTTATGGTGAAATACGTGGTATCGGAGTTTCTACGTACCATCCCAGCAAAAACATCAGGTAACTAAGTATATTTGATGGAGAAATTGAATCGAACACATAGCACAGTTCTTTAGAGGCCTTGCAGTTTTATGGTGAAGACAGGTGTTCTCAGCAGGAAATCAGAAGGTTCTCATTAAGAATTCCCCTAGGAGTCAAGGATGCTACCAAGAGATATGCTGGGATTAGTTTATTCAGACACAAGTTATTAGAAGGAGAAGCTGGGCTAACTGCTCTTAGCTACAGTTATATTGAGAGCATGAGAGATATATTTACATATTAAGGACCGAAAAAAGGTTCCACAAAATCCTGAGTTCTTGGTTATAAAGTGCCCTGTGGGGTAGCATAGAAGGAAAAAAAATTAACTCGCAAATTAACTAAATTTTGCTTCAAAGCTTTGATTCAAATAAGCATTTAATAAGCATTTCCTTTTTTTTTTTTGTAGCAACTCACTGATTTTTTTTTCCTGAATGAGATTAAGTATTCGTTTTAGAAGGATAAAAACTAAACCAACTAATAGGAAGCCAATGGATAAACCATGTAACAGAAAATATACTGAAAATCGAAATGATAAAAAGTCCACGACAACTGTCCTATTGTAGCAGAGGATTGCATTTGATAACTTCCTCATACTAGTACTTGTAATATTTAAAGAGTAAAGCAACACCATTGAGTGTCTATCTTTTCCAAAGATTTCCATTGCGTGAGAAGAAAAGTTAATTATTTTGAACAACAAACTGGAATGTATTCCACCGGATCCATGTCAGATTCATGTCATTTTGTAACCATCAGCGGGGGTCATTGTCCCCACTTAGCAGAGAGAACTGCAGGAAGTCTCGCAGTTACCAACAGATAAAGCCAAGCTTCCAATTGCGGCCTCCTAACTTCCGAACACTCTGCTTGCTGCAATCGCCACACTGTTAATTTCTGCCGGGCATAAAGGAACAAGGAAGTTAGTGCGTGAGCTACTTAGAGGTCAGCGATTCATACTCCATGAAGCAGAGATCCCCCAAAGAGCCCGGAGTGCCGCTTGGGAAATAATGAAACTACCAAATTGACAGATTAGTTTTCCATTAGAGGCATAATTACCCATTATGGTAACTGCCTACCTTAATGTCTCTCTTAATGTTGATTAGCATATCATCATTTCACTATTATTATTATTATTTCTCTTCTACGAAGGCTGTTGTGTTGCTTCACGTGAAGTCCAGCAGTTTTGAGGACAGAATACAGAGTCTGATTTTCTGTGTGTTCCCAGCTCTGCTATTCTGTGAACGTGGGTGTGTTCATAGCCTCCCTGTGCCTCAGTTTCTAACATGCAAACCAAAAATTAGAACAGCATTTACCTTAAAGTATTGTGGTAGGAATTTAATGAAATTATAAATGAAAAGCTCTCAGAACAGTGCTTTTCATAAACCTTTCTATTGGCTTCCATTATTATGCATATATAGAATCCTATCTAATAAAAGAGTAATATGCAATTTAACCACCACTCCAGTACATTCGCAAGCCACACCCACCAGCCAATCAGGATAGAGTATGCAAATTAACCCAACCAAGATGGCTATGGCCATGGAGCGAGCAGGAGGCTTGGGTTTCCCCAGTAATGGAGGAAGCCAAGCTTTCCACATACCCTGGCTGACCTAGGCCTCCACTCAAGGCTACAAAGTTTCAATTATAGAAGATAAATAAATCCCAGATACCAGGGCCTCTGCTTGGGTCACCAGGGGGTGTGGCTGGCCTGCAAACCACCACAGGCCCCTCGC
Source organism: Corynorhinus townsendii (assembly GCA_026230045.1). Classification (NCBI taxonomy): domain Eukaryota; kingdom Metazoa; phylum Chordata; class Mammalia; order Chiroptera; family Vespertilionidae; genus Corynorhinus; species Corynorhinus townsendii. The sequence continues at coordinate 166,330,580 of JAPDVU010000007.1, forward strand.
CCAGGCCACCCCATGCCCCAAGGGAACCCCCACCCTGATGCGGGACACCCTTCAGGGCAAACCAGCTGTCCCGTACCCGTGCACCAGGCCTCTATCCTATCTAGTAAAAGAGTAATCTGCAAATTGACCATCACTCCAACACACAAGATGGCTGCCCCCATGTGGACACAAGCTGGCCGCCACAAAATGGCCAGCAGGGGAGGGCAGTTGGGAGGGACCAGGCCTGCAAGGGAGGGCAGTTTGGGCGATCAAGCCTGCAGGGGAGGCCAGTTAGGGGTGACCAGGCCGGCAGAGGAGGGAAGTTGGAGGTGACAGGGCCTGCAGAAAAGGGTAGTTGTCGGGGACCCAGGCCTGCAGGGGAGAGCAGTTGGGGGGGACCCGGCCTGCAGGGGAGGGCAGTTAGGGGCAAATAGGCTGACAGGGGAGTGGTTAGGGGGTTATCAGGCTGGCAGGCAGAAGCGGTTAGGGGCAATCAGGAAGGCAGGAAGGCAGGCAGGCGAGCAGTTGGGAGCCAGCAGTCCTGGATTGTGAGAGGGATCAGGCCTAAACGGGCAGTTGGACATCCCTCAAGGGGTCCCAGATGGGAGAGGGTGCAGGATGGGCTGAGGGACACCCCCACCCCCATGCACAAATTTCGTGCACCAGGCCTCTAGTCATATATAAAATGTAATGTGGACAAATGGATTCATTGGTAAATTGTTAACCATAGCTGTAAAGTTGAAAAGAAAGAAAAACCCACTTATCTTCTGAATTCTCATAATAATACTCTGTTTCATTTTCAAATATTTGGGAAAACAATCCTTTTACACATAATCTTTTTAATATTACAGGAATCCTTCAAGTTTCATCTAGGGCAACAAAATTATCCATTATTTACACATTGTTACTAAATTAGTTAATTGACCATGGCTTGTAATTAAATCTGAGGTGGATATTAAATTATTCATGCTGTAAATAAATTAATGCTCAGAGATTTTGCTTTCATTTTTGGAATATTTGATTAATGCTCCTTTACTCTATAACCTAACTATTTTCATTTCTAATGGGCCATCCTTTTTTACAGATGGGCACGATGAAGCCATAAAAAGTAGGTGTGACTAATTTGAGCTTACCCTGCTTTGTCGTGAAATCTTTTCAGCTGCTTTTTCAAACGTTCCTAATCGCCTCTGGTGGACTGACATAACGTATGGCATTGAAGTGTGGCTCAATTAATGCGCCTGTCTTTCCAACAAAGGCCTCACAGTGTAAGCGTCCACATCACCTTTGCGTGTCAAAATTGTTTCCTCCTGAGGTGGTAAATAAGTCTCTCAAATGATGGCCAGATTACAGTGACCCTTTGTCACATCAACTGTGACTAGTGTCATACAGCGTTGATAGTAGATAATGGACCCAGATCATGGCGTCAAGGACTTGCTAACTTACGGTATCATCCTTGTGTGTATACAGCCCTGTGCACAGGTACACACGCAAACACACAACTCGCACACAGACCATGTCATCATAGGGCACTATAAACAAATGGTGTGGGATGGCTGGTGTTGGAAGCAGTTCAGTTCAATTCCGTAAATACTGACGGACCTCTTCTATGCCACCCTGACACTCAGCTTGGGTTTCGGAGCGCAAAGGCCAGAATTCCTTTCTCCTCCCCGAACACGGGTTTGCAAGGAGAACTGTCTCATGAAACAAGAAAAACATATCAGAAGGCCACGGCTGTGTGGCATGGCATGTGGTCCAGCAGAGGCACGCCGGGTTCCACTGGGACACAGCAGGTTTCTAAATGGTCAAGGGGGTGTCTCACAGGAGATGTCGCCCAGATGCCCAGCTGGTGGGGGGAGTTAAGGAAGCGGTTGGAGCATTTCCACGGTCATTCATGGCTCTCATGGCCTTGGCCATTCTAAAGGGCTAGAAAGAACCCGTCCTTTACTTTTCAATCATGGGTTCCTCCAGTCCTGAGCATATCGGTGTGAGGCAAAAGTAGGTTTACAGTCATTTTTATGAAAAAATAATACAATCATTAATAAATACGAATACAGAAATAAAGTCTGTTTTGTACACGTATAACTGTGCACCTACTTGTGCCCACCCCTGTATTTATGATGGCTAGTTAGAGTCTTTTGTCTATTAAATTCAACCTCTAGTTGTCTTCAGAGGTCATTCCTGTTGCCTGCTTTTCACGTAAACACCTGGGCATTTTAGATAATATGGTGGCGGCTCCGGGTACGGGTCCCTCATGCTGAGCCCGTTAATGTTCTGCGCATGCTCCCTTGTTCACCAACTGGCTGGATTACTCAGCAAAGTCTCCCCGCACTCCGCGCCTGCACTGCGGGGCTGTGATGATGCTCTTCAGAGGCACCGCGTTGGCTATGCCCGCAGGCGCCCAGGAGTGGCAGTGGTGTGGGCAGGGCTTTCGCTGACCATCTCTTCCCCGGGCCACACCCAACGGTTGAACTCCAACAGCAGGGCGAGCGCTGTCCTGTTTCCAACAATGTTCTGGGCTTTGAAATCAGCCTTGGACCCCAGAGAGGAGAGTGCTGGGGGTCCCTGCTTGATATTTGTTCTGCCACCACCCCCCAACTGGCTCTCCTCTGAGCTCATTCTTTCCCTGTTTCTCTCTGGCAAAGTAGCCAGCCTAAGTTAAATATGTTTCTTCAATAAACCTATTACTCGTCCACCCCTTCCTCCATTGCTGTCACTGTTTCGTTTTGCTTTTGTTTGTTTTTTTTATTAGTATATTTTTATTGATTTCACAGAGGAAGGGAGAGGGAGAGAGAGAGAGAAACATTCATGAAAGACTCATTGATCGGCTGCCTTCTGCATGCCTCCTACTGGGGATCGAGGGACTTGAACCCAGGACCTCTTGGTCCAAGGGACAAATGCTCAATCCCCTGAGTCACTCCAGCCGGGCGCTGTCACTGTTTTTAATTACAGTTTGAGGCTTGTATTTCTCGACACTGCTGCAAATAAAGGTAGTTCCTCCGCGGGAAATTCTGATCTCTCACCTACAGCCATTTTCCCCACGAGGCAGAATCTCTGAGCCAGGGCTCCCTTGCAGGGGGCAGGGACAATGACAGGCTTCCTCTGAGTGGCACCCCAGCTTCAGGTCTGGGGGGCAGGGGGCAGGAGTCCCAAGTCTCCTAGTTCACTTCTCCAGGTGTGGAGCCATTGCCTCGGGAGCTGGGGCAAGGGGGATGGAGGCCCTGGCATTGTCAGCAGTCCCATCATAAAGCCTCTGCCCCGGGCAGGAGTACGGGGGGAAGCTGGGGAAAGGAGGGTTTCTCCAACTTTCAGCCACACACTCCTGGATCGTAACCTCAGCAGCAGGGAGCTTGGGGCAGAGTGAGGAATGTTTCCACGCGTCTCTCCCAGAAAGATGGCCCTCCAGGTGGGAGCAGGAGGATGAGGCCCGTGCTTGGCTGCACTGCTCTGAAGTGGCCTTTCCATGCTGCTGAGCTGGGACAGGCCAGGGAGGGGATGAGTCTTGATGCTAACGTCTCAGTCTCTCAATTTTCTTACTGCATTTAGAAACAAACTTGGAATACGTGTTTCATTGCTTGACACAGGCCTTTAAGACCGTTTCCAGAGACCTGACTTTTTGATTTTATTTTAATCGTACCCATTTGGTGAGGGATCAGGGTCTGCACAGCTCCTCATACTGTCACGCCGGGAGTGAAACCCGCCCCCCAGTGATCAACAAGTATGTGTTTTACAGTTTCTTATGCTGTGTCACGTAACACCCTCTGGAATACCTCCTGCCAAGCTGCATGGAATCTAGTTAATTTAGCAAATGCCATCAGTTTGATATCTACTCACCTGGATTGACAGACTCGGGGTGGGGCTTTCAGATTCTGTCTCTAGACTTGTCGCTGTCTAATTGTTGCTATAGTGGCTTCATTACTTGGAACAATTTTTTTTTTAAACTGTGGAAAATGCAGTTATTACCCATTACCTATCCGCAGAGGACTAAAGTAGAAGTAAATAAAATAATGTGTGAGAGTACTTCATAATAAAATGGAAGATATAATGGCAAGTATCCATGTGATACATTCTGTTAAATTCTTCACATTTTTAAGTACTGATATGGCCCTCGATACCTTATTTAAAATGATATGGGCAAAAATTACCTAATGTGGGTGGGATACTATTTCTGTGCTTCTTGATGACATATTTAAATGAGATACAATTGAAATGAAGCTAATTCAGAGGGATGGGGCCAAAATAGAAATGATTCTGGAAACCATGTATAGGAAGAGTTCTAGAACTTGAAAATTTCAAATTTTTTGGAAACAAATAAGCACTTTTTCCTCCAGAAGATAGAATTTAGGGTTGGTGGCTTGGATAATGATTTAAATCCCATGTTGTAACTGTCCAATGACGAGAACTTCACAGTAATGGAAATATTTGAAATATTGTGTTGTTAGCCTTGAAATATAGGCCGCATAGCCTTTGGTCAGGAATGATGTATCAGGGATGCTGAAATTTAGATTTTTTTTCAATCAGCCATTGGATTAATAGCAACTGGAGGAAGAACTTTGGACGAAATGGGTGATTTCAAAACTGTATTCAGAGAAACCAAAGATTCCATGAAGCTGACTAAGAGGGTCAGAGGGAAGGGCGAATATGGGGGTGACCTCTCAGAATGCCATGGTTATTTCTGCACTCAGTTATAAGAATGTATTTCCTCTTTGTTTTTTACACTGGAAAATAACACAGGACTCCTTAGAGGAAAACAGAAATTGCTACGCCATTGAAAACCATTTTGTGGCACAGTGTTTCACAGCTTAAGTTTGTGAGCCACTGGCCGGGAGGAAATCTCCAGCCTCTTCGGCCTGTAGGTTTATGTGGAATGCTGCTTTGGCTTAGAAGGCCGGTGGGTGACAGAGCCGGTTTTCACCCTGGGCCATTCTGTCCTTTCTGGAATTTTTATCCATTTGGTCAATGTTTTACGTTGAGAAATGATTCATTTCTCATTTCCTTTAACCTGACTCATTTCCAAATTCCAGTTCTTTAGATGCTTTTTGGCATCTCCTCAAGGGTAGATTCTCCCAGGAAGAAGTGGCTCTTTACTAAAGAGGACGTCTGGGGCATTGTTGCTATGGAAAAGACTTCATTCTGATAATTTCACCCCCGAAAGTGAGGAGATTTTAACCCAGCTTCACCTTTTCTAGCAAAGGGCACACATGCTGGATGCCTGGATGCGATGCACATTGATGCTGTCATTTTCTTCTCATTCCTCCCGGGCTGACAGCAGCTGAGTGTGAAATAAGGGTGCTTGTGGCCAGCTGGAAATAGAAAGGCCACGGGAAATGGCACACTCTGCTCTCTTTCCCATGACACAGGGCAGTTTTTATTATATTTGATTTATTATAGAAATGACAATTGCATGCATGTATTTCTTCATGTGTGTACAGCATCCAGTGCAGAGCATAAATCTTCCTGAATAACACAGGACCCTGCCAATCAGGTCTAAAATTGAATATTTTTCCTTGAGTCTAAGAACTTGAAAACCATTCTTGATGGGGTGTTCTCTCTCTCAATCTCTTTTCTTTTCCTCTCTCACAGATGCTAGAGACACAAGCTTAAATAAAAATTGTACCAAAGTAATAATCACAGCTTAGAATCCATTATGTCATTATCTTACACCTAAAATTATTTCCCATGAAGGTAATTAAAACATTGTTAGACTGTTTCTGTTAATTTGTTTTCTGAGTACTTTGTTATATACCTTAATCTATATAGATAAAAGGCTAAGTGACCAACTGTATGTCGGTCCAACCATCTGACCGACTGGCCAGTACATATGATGCACACTGGCAATTTAAAAATAAACATTGACTCTCGCATGTGCATTACATATAAAGCTCTCGCTTGATCTGTCATTGTTGATCATGAATTTGGTTGTTTTTGTTGACATTCTGAAGCTGAAAGAAAGCAGTATTGTCAACAGAATATGTCTGAAGACCAACTATTGGCACAAGGTACCTCTGAAGCCAAAAGAAAGCGACATGGAGAATAGTGATATTAAAATGTTTCTTCTAATTGATTTTCTTTCAATGTGCACAAATCCATGCACTGGGCCACTAGTTTTAATATAATTCTTCAGGGTAGTATTTCTTTTACTTCCTTTTTCCTTTGAAAACTTATGAATATAAAGATACCTTTGCCCAGAATGGTCCTTTTCATCAGATAAGTGGAAATACATGCATTTTTATATACAATTTCATAGCATCCACAAAATATATCCAGAGATCTCAGATCAAAGAGTCCCTTTTATAAGAAAATGAAGGGAAAGGAGTAAATGTGTATCCCACACTACCTTAATATTGTATGTCTCTTCATATGGAGCATGTCAAAGAGGCTCCAATATAATTTTGGAATGAGAACTTGGAGAATCGATCGGATAATTAATCCAGTCACACAATGAGCACATAGACCAGCTGGAACTCAACTGATAACTTCTTCTGGCACATTTTCCTATTTTGTCATCTCTAATGTCATTTAAGAGATAATCAAACATTAGTCCACAAATCATGTGTATTCTCCATGAGCCACTTAAATGTCCTGATAAAGCATCCTGCACCAACAATTAGTAGTTGGATGAATTTGGTGGATTTCAAGTCTCTATGCCTCATTGTGTTCATCTGTGAAATGGGGAGATACATAGTAATTGTCTCCTATGGCTCTTGTGAGGAGTGAATGATTTACTGCAGGTACAGAGCTTAGAACACAGAATGCTCCCACAACACTCATTGTTTCATAGCATGTAACACGGAAATCTCCTTGTATATCCTAATAATCCTTACTATTTCTTTGATGCTGATACTTTGGTTCTTTTGCCTCTTGCTCTGTGATTATGTGGTTGGTATTTTTCACCTAGACTTTACTTTCTTTTACTTTTCTTTCTCTTTCATATAACTTTGTTCTAGAGTTTCTATAAAAAGACAATGCAAATATGTTAGCAAATAAGGTTAAAATGAGCCAGGGGAATTGAGTGTATTAGCCTATTTTCCTGTCACTGAAGACTTAATTCTCCCGCTAGACAATGTGTAGTCTTCTGTGCTCCCAGGATACTCATTGCCAGCCTGGTACATCCCTGGCAAATTCAGTTAGCGGTTCTTGACTCATTTGTACAGGGTTTAACTCTCTATTTTCTGGTGGCATTATTATAAGGCAAGGTTTCAAACACTGATTATCTCCTATCACTTCTTTTATATAGTCATTGCGTATATTTATTATATTTATTGCCTTGACCTCACTCCTGAGTCACAGACCTATGTATTCACCTCTCTATTAAGTATTTTTTTGGATTTTCGAGAGACAACTCAAACTCAGTCTGATCTGAGTCTCTTCCTTTCCTCCAACTCCCCGTGCCCATCATATAAACTTGATTGGCTATTACCTCGGCACACTGGCAGAAACCTTGCAGCCATCCTGATTGCTCAGTAGTTTTTAAATTAGAAGAAAAAGTTGAATATTGCAACAGCTTTCCAATAAGTCTTCCCAACTCTTGTCTTCTTCTCTCTCAATACTAAACTTTACTATAAGCATGATATTCCATGAGCAATTCTGGCCACGCCTTCCAAATAGCTATGCCTTTCCATAGCCATTCTTTCTAAAGAGACATCAAGGAGTCTTTCTTTCCTCTTAAGAAAATACCAAACTCCTTACCATGGCACTTAAGGCTCTTCATCATCTGATGCCCGTCTTCTCATCTCATTTCCCTTTCTGTTCCTACCGCCTTCTCACTATGCTTGATATTCCAGCATGGAGAAATATTCAAGTTTCTAAAGCTCCACACCATATACTTCCAGCCTCAGAAGCAGTTTCCTTTCCCTAAAACACTTGGGTTCCATTCCTCTCACTGTCCAGCTGCTTCTGATCATTTAAGACTTGATCAGTACCACCTCCCTGTGAAGCCTCCTGACAGCTTAGGGTTAGTGATGGGAACCACAGGACTTGTGAATCCCTTGTACAGATCTTTGTAGTAATTTGTATGCTTCAGTTCTCTATTCCTTGCTATGGGTTATAATGATACAAAGGGTTGTTAGAAGGATTAAAAGAGGTTTAAAGGCTACTTTAATATATATATATATATATATATATATATTTCAGAGAGGAAGGGAGAGAGACAGAAACATCAATGATGAGAGAGAATCATTGGATCAGCTGCCTCCTGCACGCCCCTCACTGGGGATGGAGCCTACAACTCAGGCATGTGCCCTGACCAGGAATTGAACCATGACCACCTTGTTCATAGGTCAACACTCAACTATTGAGCCACACCTGCCGAGCTAATGGCTGCTTTTATGTGTGAACTTGGCTAGGCTATAATGCCCAGTTGTTTGGTCAACCAACAGTCTAGATATAGCTATGAAGGCATTTTTTAGATGTGAAATACATTTAAATCTGTGGACTTGAGTAAAGCAAAGTCCCTTCACAATGTGAGTGAACCTCATCCAATCAGCTGAGGGTCTTAAAAAAATATGGAGGTCCCCAAAGGAGGAATTCTTTCTCCAGATTGCTTTGTGACTAAGTACTGCAACATCAACTCCTGTGGGAATCCCTAAAATCCCTTCAGACAGCCCTGAAAATTTCAAACTTGCTTGTCATTATAATCATGCAAGCCATTTTCTTTAAAATCTCCCCCTACCCTTTCTCTCTCTCTCTCCTCTCAAAAAAAAAAAAAAAAAAAAAGGCATGTGGCCTGCTCTAGTCTCCTGTCAACTGTACTTGTAGTTAAATATATTAACACTATTTGCTTAAAGGAAGAGGCTTTGTCTAGTAAATGCCCTCAGCAGGATCTTCCGTATAAAGGACTGCACATTGTGAATAAACTCAGAACTGAAGAGACAGAGCTCCCTGGAGAAGGTCACATAAGCGATACCACTCTTTGGGGTATGAAGTGGAGATGCTTCATAGCATAACGGCTCTTTATCATGCTAAGTAATAACCTTTAATCCTCACTTGGAGATCCTGTCTAGACTAGTCCCTGTCTAGTCTCAGGACTCTGCTTTGTCAGAGCTTCTTTGTTGCCCATATCCTTGAGATTATTAGGAAAATGTAATGCTAGATAAGATCTCTGGTTGTGTTTGAGTCTGACTTCACAGTCTTGTCCTTTGTGTTAGCTCAGATAACAATGAGTGCTTCCAGCTTTTTGGTTTTCCCGCCTAAAGAGAAAGACTGGAGAGAGGAAAATGGACAATATTTAAGTTCATCCTAATGACTAGAGATTATAAACACTGGCACGCAGATTTGTATAAGAAGTCAAAGGAACAATTGGCGTAGGAATCAGATTATCCATTCCCTTCTTGTAGAGAGAGAAAATCTTACACATCAAAATGAAGGAATAGCATGTTCATTATCTCTTTCTCATGACATTAACACTGTAGACATCTGTAGTGATGATAGTGAGTTTTTAAAAACCTGCCTATCCCCAGTGGAACGTGTCCTTAACTTTATGTCCCACTTTCCAGGAACAGCTAGGATGGTAATCCCGAGGAAGAACATTATCTCAGGAATCCAAGGCAATGCCCTGGCGTCTCATGCCGGTCAGTGGAAACAGTTTCAACAACATGGTACCCGTTTCCAAATTAGGCTGATAACATCTGCTAATGATCACTTCATTTCGTCATAGGTCTGCAGCGATGCCATAAAACAGCCCATCAGGAGTTCGCACAAGTCTTCCCTGAGTGCTAATGAGACTTCTAAACTCCCCACAGTGACAGACGGAAGCAGGGCAGTTCCAGGGCATGAGTGGAGTGATCTCCATGCAGCACAGGTCTTCCTTCTCAGGGGCAGAAAGTACATTTCAAGCACCGCTTTTCTTTCACGTTATATTTATTTATTTATTTTATTGTGGTGGAACACTTAACACGAGATCTACACTCCTAGTAAGTTCTTAAGTGTGCAGCACAGCATTTTAACTAGAGGCTCAGTGGTGCACAGTAGAGATCTAGAGCTTAGTATCTTGCTTAACTGAAACTTCATACTTATTGATCATCAACTCCTCATTCTGTCCTCTCTCCCCCCAGTTCCATTCTACTCTGTTTCTGAGTTTGACTGTTTTTGATCCCTCATTTAAGTAGAATCACTTATCCTTCTGTGACTGCTTGTTTCGCTTAGCATAATGGCTCCCAGGCTCACCTATGTTGTCAAACTGGCAGAATTTCCTTCTTTTTATTTATATTTGTATTGATTTCAGAGAGGAAGGGAGAGGGAGAGAGACAGAAGCATCAATGATGAGAGAGAATTATTGATTGGATGTCTCCTGAACGCCCCACACTGGGGATCAAGCCCACAACATGGGCATGTGCCCTGACTGGAAATCAATCCGGGACCTCCTGGTTCATAGGTTGACACTTAACCATTGAGCTATGCCAGCCGGACAGGATTTCCTTCTTTTTAAGGCTGAATAATATTCCACATTTTTGTTAACTCCCCATTCCCCACACCCCCCAGTCCCAGTCCAGCATCAATCTACATTCTGTCTCAATGATTTTGGTTGGAATCATATGGTTTTTGTATATGGAAAGCTTATTAGACTTAGAATAATGTCCTCAATATTCATCCATGTTGTAGCATGTGTCAGAACTTCTTTCTTTTCTTAAGGGTGAATCATATCCCATTGTATGTATATGCTGCATTTTGTTATCCATTCATGCATCCATGGATACTTGGGTTGTTTCCACATTTTCTCTGTTGTGAGTAATACTGCTATCAACATGGGTGTACAAATATCTCTTCAGGACCCTGCTAGCAATTACTTTGGTATATTCCAAACATGGAATTGCTGGATTGAGATAACTTTATTTTTAATGAATTACTATATTGTTTTCACTACAGCTGTACCATTTTATAGTCCATCAACAGTACATAAGGGCTTGAATTTCTCCATATCCTCACACTAACAGTTGTTATATTTGTTTGCTTATTCATTTATTTATTTATTTTTAATGGTAGCCATCCTAATGGGTATGAAGACTATCTTATTGTAGGTTTTATTTGCATTTTCCTGATGACTAGTGATGTTGAATATCTTGCGTATATCTTCTTTGGAGAAATGACTATTCAAGTCCTTTGCCTGCTCTTTAAATTGTTGTTTTTGTTTGTTCGTTCTTGTTGCTGTTAAATTTTAGGACTTCTCTTTGTCCATTTTTAATTGTGTTTTGTGTTTTGCTACTGAGTTGTACAATCCTTATCTATTTTGGATTTAACCTCTTACCAGATATATAATTTGCAAATATTTTGTCTTATTTAGTAGGTTGCCTTTTTCTTCTGTCATTTGTTTCCTTTGCTGTACAGAATTTTGATATAGTCCCACTTGTCTATTTTTGCTTTTAATACTTGTAATTGTGGTATCATATCTAAGAAATTACTGGCAATACTAATATCAAGAAGTTTTCCAATGCTTTCTTCTAGAAGTTTTACACTTTAGAGCTTAAGTGTAAGGATTTAATCCAGGTCGTGTTAATTTTTGTATGAAGTGTGAGATAAGGGTCCAATGTGATTTTTTTGCATGTGTATATCCAGTTTTCCCAAAACTGTTTATTGAAGAGACTATCTGTTCACCATTCTGCATTCTTGGCACCCTTGTTCAAGATCAGTTAGCTGCATATGTGTGTGTTTATTCCTGGGCTCTCCATTCTGTCTCTCTGGTCTGTATGTGGGTCTGCGCAGGACCAATAGTGCTTTAATAACCAGAGCTTTGTAATATATTTTGAAGTCAGGGAGTGTGATACCTCCAGCATTGTTCTTTTTCAAGGCTGATTTAAATATTTGAGGTATTTTTTTTTTTACTTTCCTATGAACTTTAGGTTGTTTTTTTACTATTTATATAAAATTATATTGGTATTTTGATAAATATTGAATTGAATCTATAGTTTGTTACATAGAGCACGAGCATTTTAACAGCATTAAGTCTACCAGTCCATGAACACAAGATGTCTATTTATTTGTCATTTTCAATTTATTTAATCAGTGCTTCAAATTATTTAATCAGTATATAGATCTGTCACCTTCTTGGTTAAATTTATTGATAAGTATTTTGTTTGCTTTGGGGATATCTTAAAGGGCATTATCTTTTTTTTTATTTCCTTGTAGGATAGTTTATTGTTAATACAGGGAAATTCAACTGATTTTTGTATGTTGATTTTTGTATCTTCCAACTTAATGTGCCTGTTTCACATTTTAAATGTTCCTTATTACTTGTCATAATATATAACAGAAAGAATGACTAAAAAAAAATGCCTTTTTATTTTTTGAAAGATGTATTGATAAGAATCTTAACTGGAGTGACAAGTTTCAGGTCAGTCAAGTACTAGGGATAATTTAAAGAGTTGTGGCCTAAGAGTGTGCAGACCTGACCTTTCAACTTGACTTTGAAACTTACCAGCTATTTACACACGAGAAGTCAATAACTTCTCTGAGCTAGACATTCTACTTCCAAAATATAAGATCACTCAACTAGATATGGTGTAGATTTTGCTCTGCTCCCACTTATTTTGACACAATTCATCTTTAATGCTATAATTTCTAAGTATACTTCTTTTCTGTAAATTATAGAGAATTAGAGAGTATAATTCATACATAGGAAATCTAACCCTAATTTTATTCAAATTTTTCAAGCATCTCAATCCCAGTGCCCAAACAGCCAAAGAATAATCCTGAGATCTGGAGACTATTTCAAGCAGCAGTCCATGAGAACTTGCTTGGAAGTTCTGGTTTTATTTATTTATTTATTTATTTATTTTAAATTTCTTTATTGATTAAGGTATCGCATATTTGTCCTATCCCCCCATTCCCATCCCAAACCCCTCCCCACGCATGCCCCCACCCCGCTGTTGTCTGTGACCACTGGTTAGGCTTATATGCATGCATACAAGTCCTTTGGTTGATCTCTTCCCCTTACCCCCACCCTCCCTTACCTTCTCTCTGAGGTTTGACAGTCTGATCGATGCTTCCCTGTCTCCGGGTCTGTTTTTGTTCATCGGTTTATGTTGTTCATTATTTCCCCTAGATGAGTGAGATCATATGATACTAGAAATATACACTTATAAGAACCGAACATGAGACAAGCAATATTGGTTATGCTGAGAGGCAAATGAATCAGTCTGTAGTGAGTTTCTTTCTGGGCCAACAGTTCTTTTGAGTCCCAATTTCAATGTCAAACAGCTCCTTATGTGTACATGTCAGCAATGAAGTTCTGTTTCTTTTCTGTTTTAAAGTTAAAACTTGATTCGAAATGCTTAGTCTATGCTACAATGTATTCCATTGTTTTGTATAAAATCATATGCTTTCCCCACTTAGCTATGATTCTGTTTTAAAAAATATTTTTATTGATTTCGGAGAGAGGAAGGAAGAGAGAGAGGGAGATAGAAACATCAATGATGAGAAAGAATCATGGATCAGCTCCTCCTGCATGACCCCCACTGGGGATCGAGCCTGCAACCCAGGCATGCGCCCTGACTGGGAATGGAACCATGACCTCCTGGTTCATGGGTGGATGCTCAACCACTGAGCTACATAGGCCAGACTTCGCTATGATTCTTTAAGTAAAAGTGATGTTTTTATTTCTGTGCTGCCCATTAGGGCACACACTAGGCCACTTGTGGTTATCTAAATGTACATATAAAATAATTAAAATTACATACAATTAAAAATTCTTCCTCATGTAGACTAGCCTCTTTTTCAAATGCTTACTAGCCACTTGTTGCTGGTTGATGCTGTATCTCACCATGCGAATATGGAACATTTCTATCCTCACAGAGAACTGCCAATAGCACTAGTTTAGAAAATGACCAGGGGTTCTTCGGAGTACTTTCTGAAATATGGAAGCCCAGTTTGAGAATTACAGCTCAAGGGATGTTGCTGTTGATGTTGAAGTATGCCAATCTCTGGTAGAGTAGAAATAAAGTACAAATTGGAAGTCAGAATAGAAGATGCATTTCAAGTTCTGCAACTTATGAGGTGAGAGGTGGGATTTAGGAAATTCACTTCTATTACTGTGTCTGGACACAATTGCTTTATCTCTATTACTAGAGGCCCAGTGCATGAAATTTGTGCACGGGTAGGGTCCCTAACAGCTGCCAGCTGCCCGCTAGGGCCTCCCTTCCTCGGCTGCTGGCTGCTGACCGGGGCCTTCCTTTGTTCTGTGCTGCCCCCTGGTGGTCAGCACATGTCATAGTGAGCGATCGAACTCTCAGTTGGTCAAACTCCCGAGTGGACACTGCATATTAGGCTTTTATATACATATAGATGTTATGTTAACAAAAATAAATGCACTTCCTATCTCATCAGGCTGTTCTGAGAATAAAATACTATAGTGCACAAATACAAGCATTGTATCTCTTTAATATTTGTATATTCTGAAGCTGACAGTGTGACAGACATATCTAGGTATTCAAAACATATTGAATGGCAGATGGACTGGATGAGGGTATGCATCCAGTTGTATAATCATTGGCATGAAAAAAATTGAAAATCAACCTATTTATAAAATTTTATATATACAGTTTTGGTCATTAAGAAAAATATTTACACTATATTTAAACTCATTCTCTGAGACTTATTTCTAAATTAATCTGTTGGAGGGAAAAGATTTGCAGCTCAGTATTAATTACTCTAAAAGTTGTGGGGATTATACCAAATTTAGTATTTTTTTAAATTTATCTCTCAAGAGAGTGAAAGAGGAAGGAAGGGAGAGAGAGGGAGGGAGAGAGAAACATTGATGTGAGAGAATTGCATCCATCGGTTGCCTCCTGTATGCTCCCTGATGGAGAATGGAACTAGAAGCCTGGTTATGTGCCCTGACCTGGAATCGAACCCATGACCTTCTGGTGCATGGGATGACATTCCAATGGAGCCACACTGGCCAGGGCTAAACTAAATTTAGTTTTAAAGTTTTGGTCAATATTTGTATTTATTTTAAGGTTAAAGAGATGACTACAGTTTTTTTCACAATGAGATCATCTCTGAACGTTTTCCATTTCTGAAACCTTTTTAAAAATGCCAACCTATCCTCAGGGTAAGGCATTGCTATTCCGAAGCTGCTTCTCCAGGCCCTTCACTATTGCAAGTATTGAACCAAGAAGTTGTAGAAGAACGGATGCGAGAGAAAGATAGGAGTCAACTGGGCGCATTAGTTCCTCCTGAGCTCACTGGGGCCTTTGGAAGCTCCTGTTTACTCCCACTTTGCAGAGAATCCTGTCTCAGTGACCTGGTTTCCATTCACAGCAGATTATTGCTTGTAGACTTGGATAGAGCTCACTGGAGGGGTTGTTTGTAAAGCAGCAGTGATTTCTGGCTGTTGGATATTAAGAGAAATAACACAACATCTGTGAGAAAAAGGGCAAAGAAATTTTAAATATCAGGGCAAATGGAGGCCATTTAACATGACAAAGTAACAAGTCACAAGTCCCTCTGAGTTTACCTGAGTCTCCAGTGCATCTTCTATGAAAGGAAGGGTTGAGGCCATATGATTACTTGAGGCAGTCTTGAATTAGTCTGTGACACTATACTTGTGAGGGTCCTGCAATTTTTGAAGAACATATTCATTCATCATGCTTTATTAACATATATGCACATGTGTGCATGTGTGTATGTATATCACTATTACTGATATGATTCCAGGCTCCAGACAGTAGCGAAAAGAACACATAAGACTCTAGAGAGTCTCACGTGTCAGGGCTCAGGTCACAGCCATAACATTTCTCAGGTATGTGATTTTTAACTATTGTATATTATTTAGGAAATCATTGTTCCTTTTCTGTGAAATGGGAAGTGTTTTATACACATTTTGAACCTTTGTCATGGGTGAAAAAAGTGAAGGGATTAACAAGTACAAATTGCCAGTTATAAAAATAGTCATGGGGGTGTAATGGACAGCACAAAGTATGTAGTCTAATATTATAATTATTGTGTATGGTGTCAAATAAGTACTAGGCTTATTGAGATCATCATTTTGTGAGTTATATAAGTACTCACTAGTTGTACACCTGAAACGCATATAATATTGTATGCCAGCTTAAATAAGGTATATTGGAGCCCAGTGTCACACAGCATGAGATATAGACTGATGCAAAATACAGACTTGGGATAGTTGGAGTTTAGGTGTAAGTAGGAGTAAAATCATATATAAGGAGTTCCTGACGGTACGCAGAGTCTTTTTGTGTGCCAAAAGAAGGAGTTGATGGCCTGGCCAGCATGACTCAGTGGCTGAGTGTCCACCTATGAGCCAGGAGGTCATGGTTCCATTCCTGGTCAGGGCTCATGCTCGGGTTGTGGGCTCCATCCCCAGTGAGTGGCATGCAGGAGGCAGTTAAGCAATGATTATTTCTCATCATGGATGCTTTTATCTCTCTCTTCCCCTCCTTTCTTCTGTGAAATCAACAAAAATATATTTTTTTAAAAAAAAGGAAGGGGTGAACAAAAGAGGCTATAGTTTAGAAGGAAAATGGTCCTGTTAATCTATGTGCTCACAGAGGCATTCAAGGGAGAGTTAGGACTTGAGCTTGGCATTGAAAGAGAAGTCTATCAATGGGCTTAGGCTTGGTTTCTTTAGCCAAATATGGTGGGAAAAGTGGATTAACAAGAGGGGAGTTTAATTCTTTCCCTCCCATAAAATCCAGGCACAGGCAGTCCAGTGCCAGCATGGGGCTCCATCGTCTTCAGGACGCCAGCTTCCTTCTAGCTGCTGCACATCCTAATGCTTCCAGCCTCAAGGTGACCTCATGAGGCACACGTGATGCTGAAAATCTAGCTTTTGTATACAAGTGCCAGGAATCAGAAGGGAAAGAAGAAAAGGAGAACATCTCATTCCCTCCTTTGAAAAGGCCCTTTTGAAAGACCCACAGAATGCCTCTATCTACAACTCACTGGATGGAACTCAGCCATGTTATGGCCACACCTAGTTCCCAGTAGCACAGACAAAATCTTTTATATTCCAGCAGGCGATGTGTTTCCCCCAAATGTGGGTGTTACTAAAGAAATAAAAGGCTGATAAATAGTTACTAGGCAACTGGCTGTTGCTGTCACAGTCCCCCGTTAGACAATCTAAAGACCTCTACCTGTCTTTTGTCTCGTATACAGAGTGCCTCCTCCCTGCCTTCCTAAGAAAATACCCCTGTGGTCTCATACAGTTACCTCATCCACTCAAAGTTCACAGTCCCTGGGTGAGATCCATTCCTTCCCTAGGTCCAGAAGTGCCATCCAGCAGTTTATAAACTGGAAGCATTCTATTTGCCCCTATAATAACCACAGCGTGACACAACACAATAAGAATTGCTACTCACAAAAGAAGACACTTATATTACAGTGATAAGTGATGGGTAAGAGGTGCTGCATGCTATGGAAAAATAAAATAAGAAGCAATTAATTGGAAACTGGGAAGATCTGGAAATGTTTTCCAGGGAAAAAGCTTGTCTGTACCCTAATAAACGGAAATTCCTTAACAGAGAAAAATTATAACTCAAATGATGATAACAATATTAATAATAACGGTACTGAAACTATTAACTAATATTTGCTAACTGCCTTCTCTGCTCCATGCATCCTTGTTATTTGTGTACATGTTAACTTATCGTAACCACCCCACAGTACAAAATGTGTATCCCATTTTACAGAGGTTAAAGTTCACCTTCACGTTCACCAGCTAGTAAGGGGCAAGACTGTGATGAGAATTCACGTGGTTGGATGCTGTGCTCCTACCTACAATAGACTTCTCATTCTTCTGTTGACATAAATAGAAAGGTGCTCTCAATGGAAGTTTTTTGAGACATTGCAAAGAATGTCATAAAAATTAGCAGGTGGCCCTGGCCAGCCTGCTCAGTGGTTAGAGCCCCAGCCTGAGCACCAGAGGGTCAGGGGTTCGATTGCTGATCAAGGGCAGGTACCTAGGTTACGGTTTTGATCTCTGCTGCAGGTCAGGGCAAATGTGAGAGGCAGTCAATCTATGCATCTCTCTCTCTCTTTCCCTCTCCCCCTCCGTTCCACTTCTCTCTAATGGGGAGAAACAACAACTAGCAGGTGGTTTTAACGCATACCCTCTCAGGAGCGTGATTTCCACCGCTGGTTGGGAGCTGATGTCTGTGCTTGACTGTGGTGAACCGATCCTGGAACTCTGTGTTCTAACGCTGGTGAGATGACTATGCTATTTAGATCAATTCTTAATTTTACAGACATGCTATAGAAAGAATCCCATCCTTCAGACATGCATACATGCCAGTGCTGAAAGGCCATATGTGTAGGTGCGGATTGGCTAGACCTGGGAATGGGACCATCTCTATGTGCCATCAACAAAAGCTGGGGCAGAAAGGAAATGAGAAATGGAATGCTTGCTCTGTGCAGCCTCCTTATTTATTTATTATGTTTTGCTCCAGGTCAAACTACCAATCGGTTAAGGAGGGATATTCTGAAGTAGCAATTTAGTAAGTTTGTAACTGTTCATGTTTTTCATGTTAATGTTGCTTTGCTTGGAAGAATGGGTGATGCAGGCGAAAGGAAGCTTTGAGAGATGAATTCACACCTGGTTCCTGGTACAGTAGGCAAGGAATGCTTTCTAGTTCGATGTAAAGCTTACGTGAGTAGGTCTAGTGGAGGCTACACTATCTAGAGCATCCCTGTCCAGCGGAACTTCCTGTGAGGCTGCAATGTCCTGTGTCATGTAGTCTGATGTGGCAGCCACTAGTCACCTGTGGCCAGAGCAAGTGAGGAACTGTGTGGAATTTATTTTTGAGTTATCTTAGATTTAAATAGATACACATGACTAGTGGCTATCCTATTGTCCACCACAGTCCAGAGATAGAAAATTCAGTTAAATAAGCTACAAACAAAAAAAAATGGTATACAATAATATTATTTAAAACCATCCGCCAAAGAGGACACACAGATGGCCAATAGGCATATGAAATGATGCTCAGCTTCACTAATCATCAGAGAGATGCAAAGGAAAATCTCAGTGTGACACCACCTCGCACCTCCTGGAGTGGCTGTCACCAATCAATCAAAAAATGGCAAGCACGGGCGAGGACGTGGAGAAAAGGGAACGGTTTTGTACTGTTGGTGGGAATGCAGAATGGAACTGCCTTACGACACAATTCCACTTCTGGGAATAAACCCGAAGAAACCCACAACACGAATCCGAAAGGGTATGTGCAGCCCTGCGTTTATTGCCGCATTGTTTACCATAGCCAAGCTATGGCAGTAACCCAGTGTAAAGTTATGTTTCTTTCTATGCACCCTTTTAGCTGCGCCCCACAGATACATTTGTGTTGCATTATTGTTATCATTTAGTTAGAGATATTTCTAGTTAACTATTGTTATTTTTATTCATAGCTTATTTACAATATGTCTAATTTAAAAAATATTTGGAGTTGCTTTATTTCAACCAACTTATAATTCATTACCTCTGTGGTCAGAGAGCATATTCTCTACATTTCAATCTTTTTAAATGCATCGGCATGTTTTTACTGGCTTAGCAAGTGGTTTGTCTTGGCAAATGTACCACAAGCAATCAAAAAAAATGTGCGTTGTGCTGTTGTTGGGTGTGATCTATGTGTATCAATTAGATCCAGGATATTGATAGTGTAGTGAAGATGTTTTTTGTGGTTTAAACAGTTGTTTAGAGATGAGTGTTAAAGCCCCTTCCACGAATGTGGAATGGTTTATTCTACCCTTTGAAATGATCAGCTTTGCTTCCTATGAATTTGGGCTCCATTACTGGGCATGCAGTTATTGGTAATTGTTATGTCTTCCGGGCCAATTGTTCTTTTAAGAACAGGACACTCTGCACTAGAGAGAGCCAGGCGGAGGGTGCAGGTTCAGGGAAGTGTGAAGAATTGAGACCATTGAGGCTCCTACCCAAACTAGACTTTTTCACTATGTTTTAGTATCAAACCTCCTTTTGGTTTGGCTGAAATAAATCAGACTACTAATAGAAATTCTCCATAATATGTTGTAGTCTTTTATTTATAATACTTGTTGAATACCAGTTATGGTATTCATATACGTAGGGATGTGGATACATCATTGAACTTTCAGAAAAAAAATTTGACTTTGAATAACTTTAAACATCTCACAATTTATTCATCAACTATATAACAATGATTTAGTAGTATATAAAATCGTCTGCTAATACATTATATTACATATACATACATATATGTGTATATTTATGCATTTTTGTATGTATACAAACATACATATATATATATATATAAACACAAATATGTTGCTGAATTTATTGCTTATTATTTTTTCTCTTCTTTTTTAACATTGAATTGGGATTAAATTGCCTGATTAGAATCTTTTCGGTATTTTTTTTTCAAATATGTGTTGTGCATGCTATATTCTACAGTATGCATAGAAGGTATGAACTGTACTACCTGGCCTGAAACTAGGGTAGACTTAGATAAATCATAGTTTGTCTAAGTTAATTGACTGCCTTCAAGGAGTTAGAGTTTCCTAATAGATGTCTCATCTCCATACTTTTAAAACCAGCCATACTCATTAAAATGTCTGCTCTGGGTCTACCATAAAAGCATATGGAGCTTGCACCCCAAAAGGCCTAAGTGTTAAGGAGGCTTCTGATGGAACATTCAGTAGAGAAGAAAGCTAAGACTCAGGGAGGTTAAGATCTGGAAACAGCCCAAGTGCCCATCAGTAGATGAGTGGGTAAAAAGAACTGTGGTACATTCACACCATGGAATACTATGCTGCAGTAAAGCGGAAGTATCTCTTACCCTTTGAGACAGTATGGAGGGACCTGGAGGGTATTATGCTAAGCGAAATAAGCCAGTCAGAGAAAGACAAGTATCACATGATCTCACTCATATGTGGAATCTAATGAACAAAATAATCTGGTAAACAAAACGGATCCAGAGGCATAGAAGCCTGGAACAGACCATCGCATTTCAGAGGAAAGGCGGGCATGGGTGGGTGGGTGGAAAGAGATCAACCAAAGAAGTTGTATGCATATATGCATAACCCATGGACACAGACGATAGGGTGGTGAAGGCTGAGGGCCTGGGGTGGAAGCTGGCTAGAAGGGGACAATGGGGGGAAATGGGTCATATTAATAATTTCAATAATAAAGAGTTTAAAAAAAAAGACTCAGGGAGGGAAGCTAGCTGAACCAAAATCATGCAACATGATGGTGGTACCAGCTTATTGATGATCAGTACAATGTTCTTTCCTCTGATAGATGTGACATATTTTGGAATCGCTTCATGCTATGAAGTTTGCTGTTGTTAAATTTAACTTGTTATTCTTGACATTGTTCTTCATTTTTTCCTCCATTAGATTATGTTCCACAGACTGGATCTATGTCTTCCACTGGGGTCGCAACAGCTTCTCTCCAATCTGTTTTGACTGACGGATAAACTTGAGCTCGTAGCTCCTCTAAAAATGTTCAGTTACATGTTTCATCTCCACTAGCTTTATCTGCTGTAATGATAGGTAAAGCCAGCTTCAGAGAGTGTGGACACATCCCCAGGGCAGTGTGTAAACTAGAAAATAACCTCTTGATTGTCAGCCTTATAACACTGTTAAGGTTCTACATTCCTATTCAGAAGACTTATAAGAGGGTTTGAATTCAGGACAATTTAAATTTTTGTGCAATTAAAATTCCACATCGTTATTAATGTCAAAAGAAGACAGAATATACTTTCTAAGAATGTATTATTCACAAATCAATTCCTTTACACTGCCAAATGTATAAAAATGAGAATGGTTTTTTAAAAGATTGTGAAGGTTGTAGGCGGTGCTTTGCTCCTCCTGGGAATCTGATAACCCCTGGTGGGCTGTGTTCTGTGAGGTTTAAATGGATCGCGGTCTATAAAATAGCTAGTCTAGGACCAGAGGGATATTGAACTGGCGATTCTTTTCTAGTTCCTCCTCACTTATCTAAAATAACTCCTCTATTGATTCACTGGCACCTCTAATTCTTTTCAGATTGGGAAATACCGTGTATTATGTGGTTAAATGGACACATGAACAGTAATGCCCGGGGCTAACTCTGTGTCTGACTCTGGCCTGGATGAAAGAGAGTTGGGATAAGTGAGGTAGATATGACCAGGGTACCAATATTGCTGTGATGCTGCATCACCATCCCCAGCATATTGTTCCCTGTTCATGCTACAGTAGAACGAATGAGAGTTAGATTGCCTTCCTAATGGGCATCACTGTTTTTCTAGAACCTTCTGCTAGAGCCACCACCCTATTCCATATTGTTCTCTTTCCCGAGTCCTCTGAGTCCAGCCGTGAGCAACACAGCTCCCGCTGTGGGTGAAGTGAAGATCCAGAGGGACTACCTGGGCGGCCATGCTCTCTGGGCAGCTTTGGTCCTTCCTGCCTGCCTGCTAGCATCCTCTTGGGCAGTAGGAACCCAACTCCCACCGCAGAGCACATCACCCCAGACTTCCTGCTGTGAAGTGAAGGTCTGCCTCACCTTCTTTACAATTGCCTTTCTCCATGCCGTTCTTCAGCAATCTCTCGAAGGAAGAGGCGAAGCCCCCACACTCTTATTACAACAGGGTAACGACAAAACGGTAGCAGTGACATCGACTGAAGTGTCTGGAGTAGGAAAAAACCCTGAATTTTACATGTGTTAGGTATGCATTTTAATTTACATTTGACTTAAGGGTTGGAATGATTCTGTGTGGCCACTCTTATCATTTCCATTTGATAGCTGAAGAAATGAATGGCGAGAAAGGTCTATTTCACTGTCCAACTTAGAATGCAAATGCATGTCTATCTTACCCCAACATTTTCATTTCACTTCATTTCATACCTTGCTCTCATTGTCAGCTTGGGCACATGCTTGCTTTTTGGAGAGACAAAGAAATGCACGTGCATTTTGACTTACTTGATGAAGAAGTTTCTTCTGATAATGTCAGAATCCTAAATTTGTAGATTATGGAAATGTCAAACTGAGTTAGCTAACTTTGACTGCTTATTCCCAATAAAAACTGTCTTCTCTTCTAAGATTAGGCAGAAGGACACTGGTAACCAGAAGGAGCGAGAAGTAGAACAGGGGAAGAAGTTAAAGAAGCAAAGATGAGCTTCTCAACATTGCCATCATTCGGCCTTGCTCTCGCCTCTCCTTTGCACATGGAAAGAAAGGCTCCTTGGACCCTGGCTGAATGCATGCAGCCCCTCTCTGTGTGTGATGTGTGCATGCCCAGAGACCTTGAGTCCAACTCCCGCTGCTCATACTGCACAGCAGCTGGCAGGGCTCCGAGTGCCTCCCCCTTCCCACCTCCGGCAGCAAGGTCCTGGAAGCTCAGCTCTTCCAGCCAGCTCTCCCCATCTGCACCTCACCATGTGCCCAGCACAGCTGGGCCCCAGAAATCAGGCTTGGTGCCAGTCCTCTCCAACTCCCAAATCTTCAGAAGGGCAGCTGCGACACCAGAACTTTCCTGGGATTTCCCAGCCGCCAGCTCAGATACTGTATCCTTGTTTGCTGAGCTAAAACTATTGAAGATTGGCAAAGATAAATTAGCAGCCAATCCGGAAGGATTACATGTCTCATCCAAACATTTGCCCGACACTGATTCTAAGTAGCATGCGCCTTTGTTTCTAACTAGCTGGCAGATGTGGGCATTTCAGAGGGAGTTATATGGTATCATCCACCCAACCGGACTGGGTGAGTTTTCTCTGTAGATGTTTTGGAACAAAGGTGTAGAATATATCATTCTACTTTGGCAATCCACTTGAGAGAAACACACACACACACACACACACACACACACACACACACACACACACATGTTTCCTTTTTTCTTTACCTAGGTTCACCTCCCAAGGCTAGATGATTCTCTGGCTTGTGGTCACCTACAAATAGCAAGGGAGGTACCGTGTTCTGCCATTTCTGGCATACGGCTGGGGGAAAAGGCATCTATTCCTGCTCTGAGGTTCATTACCTCGGGCTGACCAGCCGCAGCTACAAAGTCTGGCTCTGGGGGAAGAGCTGAGCAGCAAAATCTCTCTGTATCAGAATTGCCTTTCATTCCTGAGTCAAAAATCATTTGAGGATTATTTTTTTTTTTCGGTTTATATCTGTGACTTTTCTTATGTACATTGTGGATCTCCCTTTCTCCGATTTTCATGTTTGTCTAATGAGGAACAGTTTGCAAGGCTCCTGCTGCCTCTCAGGTGCTGTGTCCAATTCTACGTACTCGCGCTCTCCTGGAATGTGTGCGGAATCAACCCAAGAGGTAGGTTTATCCCGAGTCCCACGTTAGAGAAGAAGATCGTAGGCACCAGAGGGTAAAGGAACTTGTCCAAGGGCTCTTGGCTGCTACGTAGCAGATAGGTGGTTTGGTCCCAGACAGTCTGACTCACATCCCAGCAGCACGCACATCACCTGCCTCTTGTTACCTTTGCTGTTCCTGTTTTGTTTCCTTCAACCTGTACCCTCTCTTCCTGACTGATGTGAGTCGCCTTTGTTTTCAATACATTGTCCCAATGTGGCTCTCATCTCTCTCTCTCTGTTTTTTACATGTTCTCTTCCGTTTCCTGAACTCTGCCACCAAAAACGTGCCTAATTTCTCTTACTTTAGTCTTTGATTTTTTCACTCAGTGAAATGATCTCCTTTTCAATACCTGCGAAACACTTCGCATCCACTCGACTTTTTGTTTAATGCCATTCTGATATAGTGGCTGTCTTGTATTCATTTCCTGTGCTTTTTCTAGTTCCTGCATTCTTGACCGGCTGTAACTTGTCAGGTCAGGTCCTTTCTTATTTTAAGTGGCGTTTCCATTGGGGTCCACTTTTTTTTTTTTTAATAAATGCTGTGGTGAGTAAAATGGAAAAAGTCCATCATTTTGACTGGATCTTGTAACTTTAGCATGTTTCATGAAATATGAACTTTTGTGTGCCTTGGGCATTTTGCATGCCTTGGGAAGACAGCTGGAATCCAGTAATTTTTTGCTGTTTACAACGAAGATCCTTGAGTTTCATGATCTCTGTATCAACCTAAACTAATTGTCTTTAGATGACGTAGTCTTTTCACCGGGCAAAACAGCCGTGTGCATCTGTCCCATGGTGTCTGCGTAGTTCTAGAAAAAGAGGCCTGTCTGCTCCTCTTACTGATGGCAAAGCTGATTTTGGCATGCTTGGGATAAGAAGGAAGAAGTTTCAGAAACATACCAAAGTCAGCCAGCACGCCTGTGTTGGAAATGAAAATTGGCATCGACAATGCATGGCAAGGCACTAGTTGGAAGGGGAGATACACAGAGCGGTTTCCAGGAATAGGGATTAATCGCCGTGCCGTACAGCTTTCTGAATCCTGTAGCTAGAAATTAGTTAGCCGTGAGAAATCCGGTTGGGCTAATAGAAACATGAAAGTATTTCCATGTTCTCGATTTACCACAGTTTTTGTAAATCCGTAATTCTGCAGTGGAGTAGGGTATTGCTGCGGTGGTAATAAAGGTGTCAACAGGTCTCCCCCAGAGTGTGACACACCGAGGGTTTTTTGTTTGGTTTTGGTTTCACTTTCTAAGCCTAGGTCAAGTCCAAAAGCTCCCGTGGCCCTCATGTGTAGGAAGTTTCTCTGTTGTTTCATTTGAAGGTTCACATTGCCAGCAACAGATTATTCATTCACAGTAATGAGATCTCCTATGAAAAGGAGGCAGCTGGCGTCTAGGGTTCTGATGAGGATAAGAGGCAGAGGGCTCCACGGTAATCGTGGGTTATTGCTTATAAACTTTGTGGCAGTCCTGCAGTCATTCACATTTAGAAACCATTAAGGTAAAAATGTTGTCACCTTGGAGTCCGAGCGGCCTGTCCCTGGAGCTGGCTGCAATACCATCCAAGGTGGCCCCAATCAGCTGCTGCTTCATAGGAACCATAAAAGAAAAGAGGCTCGCTGAAATCGGTTTGGCTCAGTGGATAGAGCGTCAGCCTGCGGACTGAAAGGTCCCAGGTTCGATTCCGGTCAAGGGCATGTACCTGGGTTGCGGGCACATCCCCAGTGGGGGGGTGTGCAGGAGGCAGCTGATCGATGTTTCTGTCTCATCGATGTTTCTAACTCTCTCTCTCTCTCCCTTCCTCTCTGTAAAAAATCAATAAAATATATTAAAAAAGAAAGAAAGAAAGAAAAGAGGCTCACAGTAGATGCTCTTTATGACTTTCCAATGACAATTCAGGGTTTTGTCCTGGGTAACATTTTTTCAATCAAACATGCAAATATTTGCAAATAACACCCTATGAGTCTATCTCACTATCCATTCATAATCTGGCTGGGTAGATCAGTTCATTAGAGTGTTATCCCAATGCACCAGCGGTGTGACCTGCATCTCTGGTCAGGGCACGTACAGGTCAACCAATGAAAGCATAACTAAGTGGGACAACAAATCTCTCTCTCTCCTCTCTCCCTCTCCCTGCTGTCTCTCGAAAATCACCAAATAAAAATGTAAAGAATCAATTTAAAAGATAATTTTTCATAGAGTACCGTATGAAAAGTACTCCAGGGTGAAAGGCAATAGATTCCTTTGTTCCTTGATGTTTCAGTTTTCATTGAGAGCCTGTTGTCTTATAGCACATAGTTAGCATGTTTAAAACACTTTGCACCTTTTAAGCAACATCGGATTAAAGCACGTCAATAAATATAGGTTCGAGACACAGGTGCTTTTCTGATTCAATGAGAGCTTCTTTAAACTCTTCCTGGGTGTGCAGTCTCTTTCTTAATTCAAAAGAGGAAAATAAACAGCCGTGTGGCTCTGAGGGGAGCCCATGGGGGGCTCATTAGCGGGCTTCTAACTGGGCTCTTCCCCAGGGCTGTCACTCAGATGGAAGGTGAATCTGACGCCAGCAGCAAAGGAGCTCCCGGAGGCCCGGGGTGGGGCCCTTGAACGCACTTCAGAGAAACGCGGGCGTCGGAATGGTTTCAGGACAAATGAAATGCTCTTTTAACGTGGGCAGAAGGCAGGAGGCGAAAGAGAGGAGGCCCTGGGAAGCTAGTGTCTGGAAAGACTGATTTCGCCAGACTCGCGTGTGCTTTTCCTTCCCTTCCGTTACTGGGAAAAGCGATTGTCTAAACTGGTGATGCTGCAGGAATGCCTTCTAGCACAGAGCCCTGTACATGCAGCTGGCTGCTCCTGCTTGTTTGACGCCCCTCCCCAGGCCCCACGCCAGGGGGCGTTCCTGGCAGCAGGGCTTGTCCCTGCAGCAGCTGCCTTGCCCAAATTCAGCCCAAAGGAAGCCCTCGGCTCCTATTTATTGAATCAATCGCAGGATCAGTCATTTGGTGAGTGAGGGAAGGATGGCCATGCCCTTTGCCTTTGCTTCGTCTTTCCTTCTCAGTTCAAAGGTGAAGGTCATTAAGAAGCTTTTCCCAGCTTTCTACCACCCAGGAAGAGAGAATTACTTATTCTCACCTCCTCAAAAAAACACTGATGACGTGCCGCATATGCGTCTATCGCAGGGTTAATTGGGGTGGAATGGGGTGACATGCTAATGGGTCTATTCCACAGGCAGATCACGGGCCAGCTGGAGTATGGGGCTGAGTATTAATCATCAGGATGAGCGCCCCTTTCTTCTCCGTAGCCCTTCGAACACGTTTGGCACATGAGAGATGATAATATGCGCCGCTTCAGTGGACAATTGGATCCTCACCTAGGAATGACACTAGGGCTGTCTTTCAATCGGGGTGGTCACAAGATGTCCGAAATCCAGTGGTGATCTCCTCTTCTGATTGGCTTTATTAACCTCTGTAGGCCAGCCTTTCAGTCCCAGAAACCAACCAAAACAAAGCACTTCTGGAGAAAATATTACAGCACATGGAAATGGTAAAGCAACAAAGCCATGATGTAAGCTAAGCTAGGATGCGCGTGAGGAAAATAAGAGAAATCCCTCTCAGGTTAAGCATAACAGAAACTCTCCTTGGTGGATGGGTGCAGTTAGCAGACAGGCACTCTGGGAGAGTCAATGGGAAGATGTGGGTCTGAGTTCAGTGGGTGTCCTGTGTCAGATGAGTAGAACTCAGGATGAGATGGAAAAGCAAAGGGAGGAGCAATGCATTTATGAAAAAATAATAATCAATTATGATATAATTACATATTATGTGGAGCTTATTCATGAATTATATTGTCTATGTGAAATAATCCTATATAATAAAAGGGTAATGTGCAAATTGACCCTAATGGTGGAACGACCAGGAATGACTGGTCACTATGATGCACACTGACCACCAGGAGGCAGATGCTCAATGCAGGAGCTGCCTGCTGGTGGTCAGTGCGCTTCCACAGGGGGAGCACCACTCAGCCAGAAGCCAGCTCATGGCTGGTCGGTGCAGCAACAGTGGTGGGAGCCTCTCCTACCTCCACAGCAGCACTAAGCAGTTAGCTGGACATCCCCCCAGGGCTCCCAGGCTGCCAGAGGGATTTCTGACTGCCAGCTTAGGCCCAATCCCTGGAGGAGCGGGCCTGAGCCAGCAGGTGGACATTCCTCGAGGGCTCCCAGACTGCCAGAGGGATGTCCGACTGCCAGCTTAGGCCTGATCCCCCAGGGAGTGGGCCTAAGCCATCAGTTGGACATCCCCTGAGGGGTCCCGGACTGTGAGAGGGTGCAGGCTGGGCTGAGAGACCCCTCCGAGTGCACGAATTTTCGTGCACTGGGCCTCTAGTATATTAATAAAGTAGATATACTTTTTTATGTAAACTGTATAATGATAGTATATCTTTAAAAAATTTTTTGCAGAAAAAGGGCATATCATCTAGGTTATGATATGACATAGGGTGTGTTAGAATTTAAGAGCAGTCACTGTAGTCATAAAAATGCAAACTTTAGCTTCCAAACCAGTTAAGGAAGTGATAAGGTGACCAAAAACGGGCCTCACCAAAACCAACAGTCTTTGTTTGAAAGAGATAGCGAATACTACAGTAAAAAGCCAACAGAGGTTTCTCTCTCGGTTCATTTTCTACCCACATCCAACTCTCCAGCATCTATGTCTGTCCTCACACGGCTTCCGTCCACCCCACTGATGGAGGGATCCTTGTCCCAAATAGTACAGACGGCCAAATACATGGCACCAAACCCGGACGTATGAGCCTGATCGTGAGTCTGGGGAGGAGGACATGCCATGCCATGCAAGGCCACAAGGGGCCACACTAGGGAGTGAAAGTTAGGTAACCTTTTTTTATAGTAATTTTTATTCATTTCAGAGAAGAAGAGAGAGGGAGAGATAGAAACATCAATGATGAGAGAGAATCATTGATTGGTTGCCTCCTGCACACCTCCTACTAGGGATCAAGCCCGCAACCTTGCCATGTGCCCTTGACTGGAATCGAATCCGGGAGTGACAGGCTGATGCTCTAACCACTGAGCTAACTAGCTAAGGCTAGATAACCTTCTTAGAACCTTTGGTTCTGCAGGACCATGGTGTGATTGATTTTTTTTGAATAATTTCTCACACTGGCAAGAGGCTAAATTCCATTGGGTGAAATCCTAAATTCCTATCTAGGAATATAATGAATTCATAAAATAATTCTTGTTAATTTTTTTTTAATTTTTCAATTACAGTTAACATTCAATACTATATTAGTTTCGGGTGAATTGCATAGTGGTAGGTAGGAATTAGTAGATATAAAATAGTCATGGGGATAAAACACATGGGGATATAGTCAATAATATTTTGAGAACTATGTATGGTATCAGGAGAGTACTAGACTTATGGAGGGGATAACTTCTTAATTGCAGAAATGCATGAGATTCATAAGCTTTTTTTATTATTGTTTGAAGTATTACAAATAGTAGTACATATGTCTCCTTTGTTTTCCCCCTATTGACCTCCCCCCCGGCCTCCCCTACCCCCCGTGTCTTTACCTGCCCCCCCCCCACAGTGTCTTGTATCCATTGGTTGTGCTTATATGCATGCGTACAAGTCCTTCGGTTGATTTCTTACAGCCCCACCCCCCAACCTCCCCTGCCTTCCCGTTGTAGTTTGACAGTCTGTTCAATGCTTCTATGCCTCTGTATCTATTTTTCCCCAATTTCTTTCCTTTAAAAAATCTTGCCTCTGCAGACTAGAAATAAACATATAATAACAAAAAATGTTTGAGTCCCAATTTCAATGTCCAACAGTTCTGAGTCCCCGTTTCAATGTCAAACAGTTCCTTATGTGTACATGTCAGCAGTGATATCTGGATGGTGGGCACATGGTGGCAATGCAGGTCTGACCCTCTCTGGTTTGGTCCTAGGCAACCTGCAGCGACTCACTGCTGACTGCTTGTGTGGCAAGGCGTCATCAGCGTCTTCCATCTCTGGACTGTTTCTCCTCTTGTCTTTGTGGTTGGAGCAGACCTGTCAATTCCTCTCTGTTGCAGGAATCCACATGGTCTTGGAGTTGTTTTCTGAAAATATACAAACATATTCTCGACCACAAGTTAATAAAGGAATCTTTTCTATATAATTGATTTGGGATCCTTTTTATTTTTGCCCAAACTATTTTCCTTTGTCTTATTTAGACACCATGTGTGTTTTTCACGGGTGTCTTGCTGTTAGCGTTACAAATGAAAATTAATTTGGTAAAGGAAAAATATCCTGTAAGTAAATTACATGTAGAAAATGTTTATTTTACAAAGATTCATAAGCTTTTATCACCAGTTTGTTATCAGATCATAAATACTAGCAACCAGATATAGTTGGTATATATTACCAGCCAACCTGTGCTCTCTCTGAGTTTAGTTTGAGAGTGTAGAAAGGGAAGGCAAAGATTTCCTTGCACATTCTTACATTCTTTCCAATGCCTGAACAAGTTACTTATTGAAAATTTAAATGGCATCATCTAAGTCTAAAGCAATTTAATTGTATAAGCTTACAGTAAGGTAGAAATGAATTACACTTCACTTAATATGATATTCACTGTGCTTATCTCCCTCCTAAAGCAGTATTTAATAGGCCACATGGAGCATCACCAAGCAGAAAGCAGTGCTGGCATCATAGGAACAGACCTGCTTGGAAATTACTGAAATTAAAATGTAGCGATATTTTGTACTTTCACAAACCGCAAATTCTCTGCTCCAAGGGCACATTCAGAGCTGACCTTCCCGATTTTGTGGATAGCTGAGAAACCACTATCTGTAAATGACCCTGCATAGTATCCTAAAGCCCGGCCCGTCTGGCTCAGTGGTTAAGCATTGACCTCTGAACCCGGGGGGTCATGGTTTCATTTCTGGTCAGGGCACATGTCTGGGTTGCCGGTTCAACCCTCAGTAGGGGGCGTTCAGGAGGCAGCTGATGGATAATCCTCTCTCATCACTGATGTTTCTATCTCTCTCTCCCTCTCCCTTCTTCTCTGAAATCAGTAAAACTATGCTTTTTTTTTTTTTTTTTAAATGAATGCTATTAACGATCTGGGCCTAGTTAGGAAGCCTCCTGCATATCAAGTTCCTGCAGAAAAAGCTGAAGGTTCAGCTCTGTCCTGGAAGCTGGCAAATGAGTTGTGGTCTGGCCCAATGCAGCAATGAGACCTGTAATCCCAGGGTGAGGCTGCAGGCGTCCCTTGCCTTCCCTCTCTCCACAATGAGCAAGGAGAGATGTTAGCACAGAGTCCTGACACAAAGGAAATGCAGGTGCCGGGAGCTGGCAGCTACCAGGTGAGCAAGGGGCCGCGTCTAACACCAACAGGAAGCAGGGCCTTGGGGTGATTCTGAGGGCTTCTTCAGGCGACAGTGTGAACTTTCGTATTCTTTAGCGAGGTGGGATGTCAGTCACCTGGGGCAGAAAAAGCGGTGACAATGAGAAATCAGGCGCACGCAACTGACGGGAGCTTTCCTGTGTCGCATCTCCGGGGACCTGGCGATGGTGTGCAGAATAACGAGAAAGCGCGTCGGGAAGGACCTTTCTGCCTGCTTCCCACCTGGAGAGTGAGAGACACCGGAAAAGCCACCGAGGTGCCCTGTTAGACCACGCTGCGCAGGGTTTTTAGACTCACAGGTACCGTTTTTCATTCCCCGTGTTGCATTTCGAGGAAATACAACCTCTTCAAACTTGTCAGAAGCACTTGGGGTCTGGGCTCTGTGGTATGGCGTGTAAGCTGGCAATCTACCTAGCCTGCCCCCAGGGGTGAGGGTGCCGACATGTCACCCATGCAATATCCTCCGCCGAGCTATTAGCGCCAAGGAAAGGCGGGCGGGATGGGAAAGGGACAGGTCCTGTGGAATATAACCCTTCTTTGCTCTTATTTAGTTGTTTTCTTTGTGGCCGCTTACTTATTCTTTTCAACTCAGGATTAAATTACCGGGTTCTGTTTGTAAATTAACAACTATAGAGAGAGGCAAGGAGTATGATTTTAAGAAATTGAGATTTTGTATCACGGGCATGTCATTTTCCCACCTGTTCAATGTATGTATGTATATCAGATAATCAGGTAACCTGTTTCTGGTTTATTAATTATTTCTCTCCAAATAATTTCTATTTTGAATATCTTTTTAGCATCTATTGAAATATTCAAATTATTTTCCTCTAATCAGTTAATGTGCAAGTTATATTAATGTATTTTCTAATAGTAGAATAAATATCCTTGCATTACTGTAATAACTACTTCTTATTCTGTGGTCCATTTATACTTTGCTTAATTTCTTTTATTATAGATATCACCTAGTAATCATCAGCAATATTTTCTGAAGAGTCACTTTCATTTATAGCAGTATATTCTGGGATAGTATTTCTTCATATTAAAATTTGAAAATTATAATGCATAATACTTTATGCCCAAACCAATAACTATTTTTCTTATAATAAACATGTACAGTTGCCTGGCTGACGTGGCTCAGTGGTTGATCATCAACCTAGGAACCAGAAGGTCACTGTTTCATTCCTGGTCAGGGCACATGCCCAGGTTGCAGGCTCAATCCACAGTGTGGGGTATGCAGGAGGCAACCAATCAATGATTCTATCTCTTCATTGATGTTTCTCTGTCTCTCTCCCCCTCTCCCTTCCTCTTTCAAGTCAACAAAAATATATTTTAAAAATAGATACAGTGCCGAAACCGGTTTGGCTCAGTGGATAGAGCATCAGCCTGTGGACTGAAGGGTCCTGGGTTCGATTCCGGTCAAGGGCATGTATCTGGGTTGCGGGCACATCCCCAGTGGGGGGTGTGCAGGAGGCAGCTGATCGATGTTTCTCTCTCATCGATGTTTCCAACTCTCTATCTCTCTCCCTTCCTCTCTGTAAAAAATCAATAAAATATATTAAAAAAAATAGATACAGTAAAACTTCTCTTATTGAGTAAAAATCTCTCAGTTTAAGGCGTACTATTCTTTTAAAAAACTGGTTTTTAAATCACCAAATACCTGTTGTCTTTTAACGTTAAATTTATTGGGGTGACTTTGGTTAATAAGATTATACAGGCCTCGGTTGTACATTTCTATGATGCATGATCTCTGTATTGCACTGTGTGCTCACCACCCAAAATCCAATCATCTTCTGTCACTACATATTTGACCCTCTTTACCCTTACCTACCCCTCACCCCCCTTCCCCCTGGTAACCGCCATGCTCTTGTCTGTGCCTGTGAGTGCTGCTTTTTCATTTGTTCATTTGTTGCTTTCAGTTTCATATTGCACATGTGAGTAAAATCATATGGTTCTTAATTGTCTGTCTGATATATTCCACTTACCATAATACTCTTCAAGTTCCATCCATGTTGTTGGCAGTATTTCATCTTTTCTTATGGCCAAGTAGTATTCCATTGTATATATGTACCACATCTCCTTTACCCAGTCATCTGTTGAAGGACACTTCAGATGTTTCCATGTCTCAGCTAATGTGAACAATGCTGTAATGAACATAGGAGTGTCTATATCTTGGCAAATATATATTTTGAAAATTTGGGGGTTCAGCCTCAAAAATTATTTCACTGATGGATGCATAGCCTGGCATCCTTATTGATAGACCTCCAACAGCTATTGGAGGTCTGAATTTCCCATTAGATCTGTCTCATGGGCGTTAACTCCATCATTTTAGGTTGCACTGTAAGCTCAAGGAAGCTCTGGTTCTGTCATATTTAAAGTGCACCACTAGCTCCTTGCATGAAAGTTTCTCCTAAAGCAAATAGGCAAATTTTTTTATTATTGATTAAGGCATTACATATGTGTCCTTATCTCCCCTTGGCCCTCCAGTCCTCTCATGCCCTCCCCCTTCTCCCCCCCCCCCCCCCGCCCATGTCTGTGTCCATTGGTCAGGCTTATATGCATGAATACAAGCCCTTTGGTTGATCTCTCCCCCTTTACTCTAGTTAACCTCAGTTGGACTCAAGCAACAAGAATTCTCTGGGTCAGGGTCTGGACAAATGACTATTGTAGAACCAAGCCTCAGGTTCTTCTCTCAAGTGCACAGGCTATGCATACACTCAGACTCCAGCCCTGTTCACCCAAGATTGACAACTCCTGCTACTCCTTTTTGGCTAATCTATATATCTTGAAACCACCAACTACCTATAAAAATACATTTTTGTTTTTTATTAAGCCTTCAGGTTTTGTGTGTGTGTGTGCACGCGCGTGTGTGTTTCAGAGCTAAAGATAATAAAACTTGTAGCAGCTGCCTTAAGGTTGCTGGCTTCTACTGGGAAACTTTCAAACACTAACTCATTATTCCTGGGGTATGTGATGCTGATTTAGGGAACTAGCTCTACAATTCAGATTCACAAACAGAAGCACATCCTACGATCAACGTGCATTTATTAAAAACTGCTGCAGGCAAACCAATAGGAGTTCTACAAAGGTAAAGGAAATAATAAAATCACTCCTAAATCCTCACTCCTCTTTAAGCATGGTTAGCATTTTATTTGTGATATTATATTATAACTCTCCATAAATCTATATCTATACACAGTGGCACATGAGCATATAGTATATACATGCATATGTAAATTATTTCCTTCCTTTCTTCCTTCCCTCCCTCCCTCTTTCCCTCCCTCCCTCCCCCCCCCCCTCTCTCCCTCTCTCTCTTTCTTTCTTTCTTTCTCACCAGAGTATATTTTCCATTGAATTTTAGAGACAGTGAGAGAGGGAAAGAGAGAGAAATGTCAATGTGAGAGAAATACATCCATTGGTTGCCTCCTGTACAAGGCCCAACCAGGACCTCGGCTGGGGAGGAGCCTGCAACCGAGGTACGTGCCCTTGACCTGAATTGAACCCTTCAGTCCACAGGCTAATGCTCTATCCATTGAGCCAAACCAGCTAGGGCTAAATTATTTTCAGTATTGATCTATACATTTTCATTTTTATCTATATACACTTTCATACATACATATAATATAACATATATTAAAATCTTATTTTCAATATTAATGATATAATAATTTTATATGTATTACACTAATAATAGTATATATTACACTATTATTTCATATGCCTTCATCACCTCTTATTTTATGCTTATACTAGAGGTCCGGTGCATAAAATTCATGCATGGGGGGTGTCCCTCAGCCCAGCCTGCACCCTCTCCAATCTGGGACCCCTCAAGGGATGTCCGAAATGAGCAGCCTGATTGATGCCTAACTGCTCCCCTGCCAGCCTTTTTTTGCCCCTAACTGCCCTCCCCTGCAGGCCATCTTGTGGTGGCCATCTTGTGTCCACATGGGGGCACCCATCTTGTGTGTTGGAGTGATGGTCAATTTGCACATTATTCTTTTATTAGATAGGATAGAGGCCTGGTGCATGGGTGGGGGTTAGCTGGTTTGCCCTGAAGGGTATCCTGGATCAGGGTGGGGGTTCCCTTGGGGTGTGGGGCGGCCTGGGCAAAGGGCCTGTGGTTGTTTGCAGGCCAGCCACGCCCCCTAGTGGCCCAAGCAGAGGCCCTGGTATCTGGGATTTATTTATCTTCTACAATTGAAACTTTGTAGCCTGGAGTGGAGCCAAGCCTCCTGCTTGCTCCGTGGCAGCAGCCTTTTCTGTTGGGATTTATTTATCTTCTATAATTGAAACTTTGTAGCCTTAAGCGGAGGTCAAGACAGGCCAGGGCTGCAGAAGCTTGGCTTCCTCCATCACTGGGGGCACCCTAGTCTCCTGTTCTCTCTGGTTCCGTGGCTGTCGCCATTTGTTGGGATTTATTTATCTTCTATAATTGAAACTTTGTAGCCTTGAGTGGAGGCCTGGGCCCGCCAGGATGTGTGGAAAGCTTGGCTTCCTCCATCGCCAGGGAAACCCAAGCCTCCCTCCTTGTTGCTCCGTGGCCGCAGCCATCTTGGTTGGGTTAATTTGCATACTCGCTCCTGACTGGCTTGTGGGGGTGACTTGTGGGCATGGTTTGTGGGTGTAGTGGAGTGATGGTTAATTTGCATATTACTCTTTTATTGGATAGGGTAAGAATTCAGTTCATATAATCTGTAATATTCTGTTGAACATTTATGCTGACTCCAATTTTACTTTACTACTCTTAAAAACATTGGGATGGAAATATGTGTACTCTATTTATTTTGCTTTTCAGATAATATCGTAAGGAAAAATGTCTGTAAGTTTAATTATTAATAAAATTACATCCCTGTGGTGTACAGACTAAGATATGTTTTCAAATTATCCTTAAGAACAACTGTATTACTGATTTATAACTTCTAACACGAATGGTAACCAATCTTCTTATTTTATACATGTTGCAATATTTTCTTTCAAATTATTTTTATTAAATGTTCTTAATTTACCACTTTTATTCAGTTTGGACGATTTATCTCTGTTTTAAAAAATACCTACACATTTGAATCAGCTTTTCTTTTTTATGGTTTCTGCTTATACTGATGTATTTAAAAAGCATATGTGTGCCAAGACTCTAACAAGAATACACATTATACTTTCTTTTGCTTCTTTTATGTTTTTAAAAATATAAACTATATTTAGTTTATTTTAGCATAAATGTTAAATGTACTATCTGGCTTCTTAAATTCTTTTTCTACTAAACAGTGGGAGACCCAGCATCACTTTTGAATAATTCATTACCTGACTACCATTTTAAAATGACATTTTAAAATTTGTTAAATTCAATATATAATATATTTTTAAGAATTTCCTATTTTATTTAATTATGTGTGTGTCTATTGTCATATGGCCATAGCCACATAAATTATTATGAGTGTTCAATATAACAAAACTCATAAACATATTGATATCCCAGTTACTAGACTACATTTGTTCTTATAGACATATTTGCAATTATGTTGTCTACATTAAAAAATGTAGTATTTTAAGATTTGATTCAGATTACATTTGCAAACTAATTTCAAAAGAGTTGAGATCTGTACAAAATTAAAGCTTCCCATTTTTAAAAAGCCATTTAACTTTCTAGCAAGTGAGTAATCAGGCTGTTTTAGAAAAAGGCACAAATTAGGATTTTGTTATAAATATGTTCCATACATTAAGTCATCACAAGGGCAAAGGTCTTTTCTATACTCAGTTAGTTATTAATGCCTTTTGTATAACAGGCCCTGAGACTAGCAATGGGGATACAACAAGTCCTAGATCAATACATGCTTTAGAAACTTGCGGTATAACAAGGTAAACAAATCTGCAATTCATTGTAATTCCCTGTGATGCATGTCTCGCTAGAAGTATGTCAGAACAGAAGAAGATTATCCAGAAGGGAATAACTAGTATGGGTTGGGAAATCTTCAGATTATAAATAACCCGTGTCTTCCTGTACTCCCATACGTAAGCCATCAACTCTTCATTTCAATTTTTCTTCTTAAGCAAAACTTACATCTCAAATTTCTCCATCTTTTCTGCTCCCAAGATAGTCTAAACTAGTATCATTTCTCCCTTATTTAATAAGAGACTGCTTCCAATCAAGGAAACTGTTTAATTCAGGGGGGAAAAATCCAGAGAAAGGAAATTATAGCTATAATAATACTATCTAATAAAGAGGGAATATGCTAATTGACCATCACATCCTCACAAAGATGGAAGCACCCACAGCCAATAAAGAGGGAATATGCAAATTGACTACCACAACCTCAAAGATGGCAGCACCCACAGCCACAAGATGGGGGCGCCCAGTCCCCTCAGACCCCAGCCGCCCAGGGCCAGCCCGATGATGACTGCCCAGCCACCCAGGGCCGTCCTAAGGCACGGACAAGCCTTGGATAGTGGCCACCCAGCAGTCCAGGGCCACTCGAGGCTCAGGTAACCAGGGCCGGCCTATGCTTGTGCTGCCGGCAGTAGCAGCAGCAGGGGTGTGATGGGGGCATCACCTTCCCCTGATTGCCGGGTCGCCTCCCACCCCTGAGGGCTCCCAGACTGTGAGAGGGGGCAGGCTGGACTGAGTCTCCCCCGTCCCAGTGCATGAATTTCCATGCACCAGGCCTTTAGTCCCATAATAAACCCTAAGAAAGACAGTGGTGAAACTCTTGTCTCCAGAGGGTCCACCAGGTGGAATTGAGTGAGTCAGAATTCGAACCTGATCATTAGATCTTCATTGCCCCACTGCTGGATTACAGTGGCTTTTAGTGAGCGGTGCAATGTAATGGTCTCTAAAGAGTTTTAATGTACATACTTTTTATCTTTTAAAAATGTAAATGCATTTAGCATATTCCTTTTCATGATGTTGATACTTCATTTAATTATAAAAATAATACTTGGTTATAAAAATCAAACGATTCAGAATTATGTAGAGGTAAAAGCCCACCTCTGTGGCTAGACCAATCTATAATAATAAAAGTATAATATGCTAATTAGACCAGACGTCCTTCCGGATGTCCTTCTGTGACGAAGCCAGGGCTGCTGCCGCGGGATTGAAGGTGGGATCCAGGCAGCCACCCACGGCTTGCGAAGGCCTACTCTTGCATGAATTTCGTTTATGGAGCCTCTAGTATATTTATATTGATAAATATATTTATAATGAATGGGTTTATACCCAGCATATTTTCCTGCAGTTTGCTTTCTTAACATAATACTATGGTGTTACTATTTTTTATGTCAGTACTAGATCTAACCTATTCTTTTTATGGCTCATAAAACCCTGTGATAGGAATATAGCCTAGCCCAGTGGTCGGCAAACTCATTAGTCAACAGAGCCAAATATCAACAGCACAACGATTGAAATTTCTTTTGAGAGCCAAATTTTTTAAACTTAAACTTCTTCTAATGCCACTTCTTCAAAATAGACTCACCCAGGCTGTGGTATTTTGTGGAAGAGCCATACTCAAGGGGCCAAAGAGCCGCATGTGGCTCGCGAGCCGCCATTTGCCGACCATGGGCCTAGTTTACTGAACCTTGACTTTCACATGGACATTGAGTTGGTTTTTAATGATTAGCTATTGAAATTTAAACATATATGCATATCTCATACCTGCTCTCACCATATGTGTATTTATAAATACATGCACACGAACCTCAATTTATATACTTACGAATGTATATTAAATTACAATCCCTGTATACATATGCATTTATGTGTGTTCACTTATGCATATGAGTGTGGGTATTTGTCTTTTTGCCATTAGTTTAGATGCCAAGGAAGAGTATGAATGAGCTGATTTAGGTAGAATTTAAATGTTGATAAACATAGCTAAACAATTTGTAAAATAGCATACATCAGCAGTGTCAGCAATGTATTTGAATGCCACTGATTGGTAATTTAAGGCAGTATTGTAAATATAATGGCTATAATGGGCAAAATGTGTTATCTTGTGATTGTCTTTATTTTGTAAAAAGAAAAATAGCTTGTTGTTCTGCTTTCCAAGTATATCAATAGGGAATATGAAATTAATTTTTGAGTCTATGAACTAAGTACTTGAAATGTCTCTTATTCTCTATAGTTTTGTTGAGAGGAATAATAATGACAATAATAGGAATAAGTTATAGTTTTGCATGTTTGTATTAATCTTACAGTTTTCAAGCTCTTGAATTCATTATATTCTGTGGATCCTCATAGCAACTGTGTCCAGTTAGAGCAGTAATTATTATTAGAGTTTTGTAGAAAATGAATCAACACCGCAACTCAGAGAAATAAAATGACTTTACCAAGGTCACACAAGATCAAATATGATAATATTTGAAAATGATTTCAAAACTTTTAAGATCCTTGTACAACTTAAAAAATGGGAATCTGCAGCTAAGAAACAGTTTGCCTTATTGAATGAAAGAGAATTCATGTTTCTTGGCTGGAAAACTGGGATCTACTGAAAATGGGAATGCAGTGTTTGGGAAAGATTTCCCTGTGCTTAGAGACTGCTCCAGCACAGGTGCACATCGAGACAGAGTTCCTCCTCCCGCCCAGCGAAATCTTTGCTGCATTTTGGGCTCTGCAAGAGCTGCGTTGGAATTTTTTACAGCCCATGGGGAGGATGCAGAAGCAAGAATTCTTCAACCAGTCCTGGCAGCTTCAGGTCCTATAAAGCACGGAATGCGAGGGAGGCGCATGGGAGTGAGCAAGGGCAGCAGATCATTTATATTCAGCAAGGACAATTTCCCACTTTGACTTACTTCTCTGAGGTGGAAAGTTCATTTTCACTCAGGGAGGTGGGTGGTACACCAGACCTAGCTTTCAAATCACATGGAAGTTCATAATACAATAAACATGCATGATGCATGCACACGATTACAAGGATGAGCACACACATGTAAATGCACATGCATGCACTAATGCATTCTCTCAGAATGGAGACATGATCACAGATAGGGAAGGTGTGCTATATTCATGTTGGCTGGTATGGATGGGTGACACTTCACTAAAACACTAACAAGTGCATGAGATCATACCCAACCATACATGTATACACACACAAACAAGATCAACATGTTCATGGAGTGCATGTATGTGTACATGTATATGTAAAATATTCATGCACAGAAAGAAATACAAGTGCTGGCTTGTTCAGAGACATAGATGTTTTGAGGTCGGTATTACTCTGCTACCAAATCCCATCACAGATATTACAAACAATAAAAGCAGAAGCTTATACTTCTTAAGAACATACCTATGGAAAACTAACCTTGTATGTGACCAAATCAGATCCAGCAATACTACATCATAAAGGTAATACATAATGAGATTTACAAATATGTTTCAGTCCCATTCAGTTGAAGGACTGAATGGAGGAAAAGGCTGATCCTCTCCCAAATAAAAGAGAATTCCCTGCCTCCGGGATTTGAACTGGGACGTCACTCTCCATGCATGTTAATAATTAGTATCATTCACACAAAAAGGTAGAATTGTTCATTTCTTTCATTTTCTTCATTTCATGTCTTTACCAGTAGACAATTTTTGCCCAGGCTAAAGACTCCAGTGGCCATTTCAGTCTCTTCTTCCCTGGTCCCTCAAATCCAAATTATCCATCTTAATAATTCCTTCTCAGAATTGCTTCTGATATCCACTCTTTTTAGTTCCCGCAGGATCAACCCAGGTCCAAGAGCCTCAGACCTAGATTATTAAAATAGTTTTCCCAGCCTAGATGTTAGGATCTGAAGGACCAATATACACATCACCCCCTGCGAAATCCTGGTTTTTAAATTGCTTGTTAATGAAATGTTATGCTTTATGATATCTACAACTTCAAGATTTAAAATCTGATTACATGTCATTCTTCCTTATATAATTTTCAAATTTGTCTTAGTCCCCAAATATGGCCACGGCTTATCAAGAGAATAAATTTGCCAGGATAGTTTTATTTTCCCCTGCTCTTTTCCTTTCCTTTTATTTTAAAATACAAATGTCATGTTCCTACCAAAGACAAACTAAAACCCAGAATTGAGATCTCCGTGGTAAACTGTGAAAAATCCCTGGTGCTCCTGCTGGCCAACCAATTCTCAAGCATCATTTTCTAAAATGTGTCGGAATAACACTTTTTGTCAGTGGTTAATAGAGTTAATTGAGGAAAAACAACACCATTGCCAAATAAGTTTAATAACTCCTGTTTCAGTTGCACTACATAGAATTATAGGAGTTTTGTGTCCACATTTTTCAATAGGATACATTCTTCCTTTTCCTTTGTCTTCAGAACGTCATGTACATACCATAGAATTTCAATAATTTTCCTTTGCATGCCGTTATTTAACCCTTTGTTATTCCTAGTACCCTGTGGACATGAAAGGGCTGTGTCCCAATGATCTTTATGTATCACCCTGGTCACACTTTTTCTATCTGTCCACTAACTGCTCATGGACTGAATAAAAAAAAAAAAGGTGGTCAAAACTTTTCAGAGCTCAGGAACCTGAAAATCATCTTCCGTGGGTGGAGACACCCTCCAATATATCCCCCATGTCCCTGTTAAACCTTTACTTTGGGGATTACTCCTTTTTTGAACCCCATTTTATCTGAAGATACAACATCTTAATGTATATTAACAGCATTGCTAGTCCACCTTTAATTTTCATCCTCATTCACACACCTAAAGAATATGTTAGATTTATGAAATGTATTTCCTGGTGATAACACTTTAAACTAAATGAATTAATTCAGCCTCCTTAGTTTCTATAGGTCATTTCAGTGGGGTTTAGAGATTTCCATATCATCTTTACTTTTTACACTTTTTCCTTTTTTAAAGGAAATATTAGTAATAGCATATTAAAGTGAATTCAAATTTATCATAGGAGAGATGGGATCAATATAAATTAATAATAATAGATAATTTTCAGAAATGTCTTTTATCTTTCAAGATTAAAGTTTTATGTTAAATATGGGAAATCTCTTAGTTATATCAAGGAAAATTAATTTCTGCAACATTTAAGTTTAAAAATAATTCAATTAAAAATTGATCATCATCTGACCTTTATATAAGAATATGAATTTTTGTGGAAGGTAAAGTTCAGGAAAATCTTAGTGTAATAATGCTGCTCTCTTCCTCCATTTTCCAAGTGTGTTTTCTTCTACTTCTGTAACATTCTCTCTAAAATTTCCATTAGTCTGGAGAGTCTTATGACTCATCTTAATATACTTTAATGGCTATGTACTTTGTAGCAAATTAAACCTGATTAAATGAGAATTTTAGATGAAAATAATAATTCCAGTTAAAATTAGCACATCAGATTTTTACATATGCTTAAATCTTATTTTAAAAGCTTTATAGATTAATTCCTTGTATCTCATTTGAATGTGGAACTGTGAACATTAAAAATAGAAGGATTGTGTCAGAAGCCAGGGAATTAGATATGCAGCGCCAAATGCAATGAGGAATTTAGGAAGCATAGATATTTTGGGCATTTATTACGCACTGTTGGACTGCGTCAATGACTCATTAAAGTAATGCTGGAATTTAATGGACAATTTGAATGTTCCTATTAGAGACAGGAGACAATATACAATTTTTTTCTTTTGTCTTATGAGAAATTCTGGACAAGTTAGATTTCTTTCCTTAACATTTATACTATATATCTTTGTTTCTTAAGTCATGAAACCTCACAGTTTTTACTTATGCTGATTAATCAAATGATAAAAAATTAGAATCCATTATAAAATTACTAATTTATTTATTAAACACATTAAAATAAAATAATATGTTACTACTTTAGTCTTTAGTCTTCTACTTATAGTTATTGGTTAGTAAATAGAAACAGAACTTTAATTAAAAAACACTAAACATTTTATGTTTTTTAAAATTTTTCAGATATCTTGTTTATTTTTATAGATATTTCTCAAAATAATTTTGAAAAATAAATTTCTGAATGCAAAATTATTACAGATAATCATTGAAAAATTATAAAAAGACAAAATTATATAAGGATAATGAAAATTGGCCATATTGAATTATAATATAACGTAACAGTTAGATTCTTCTTATTACTTTTTAATTTATTTTATGTCTTTATTCTTTTTAACTCTCGTTTTATTATTTATTATGATCTTGTTTATCTTCTATTGGCATTATTTATTTTATTTTATTTTTTTTTTGCCTGATAAAATTGGTTGCATGGGTACTGATGAATCTGGTGCAAAAATTATTTGCATGTTTTGTTATCACATAGTTGACATGATATTTCATTTTATTTTGATAAATATATATTGATTCAATCAAATGATTATATATTGAAATGGAACATATTTGTGGTCATTCTGTTATGAAACATTCTTAAAACAAATTGTATCCTGATATTGGTCCCATCTCCTAAATGAAACATTTTTAACTTGGTTTCTTAGTAAAAAAAATATTTATTTTAGATAAGTGCTTAAAGAAATCAATTGTAATTATCATCTTTTTATGGGTGGCGATTATGATCACTATATAAATAAAGAACAAGAAGAGGAGAAGGAGGTGGTGGAGGAGGTGGTGGAGAGGGGGAAAATGAGTCAGTCTTGTTGCTTAATCCTTCTTGCCCAAAGAAGGTGAAGAGTGTTTGGGAAATGCCTTACTATGTATTCAGGTTGTGTTCCTTTGTTGTCATGGATACACTGCCAAGCACCCTTGACAGGCATATTATTAAAGTGTTTAGAACTTACCAGGGAAGTATTTTAGCTATCAATTGCTTTGTGACACATTCTATTAATATTCAAGATCCCTTTGGCCTATTTTGGGCAAAAATATCATTAATATTCTGAATATTCTAAATACTTCATTTATTTTATTGCTTGCATAGTATTTTGATGAGACTAGATGAAAACTTACTTGGCTAATCTCATTAACACTGGCAACATACTTATTTTCTGCCTAAGTAAAATATTCAATTAAAGAATTATTTTAATATTTATTTTATAAAAAAATACGGAACCATAGACTACTAGATTTGGCAGGACTCCTAAAATCACCCAATCTATAGTCAAGGAAATTAAAATCAACATTCCACACTACTTAATTATTATATTTTCAGTTA
Source organism: Corynorhinus townsendii (assembly GCA_026230045.1). Taxonomy (NCBI): domain Eukaryota; kingdom Metazoa; phylum Chordata; class Mammalia; order Chiroptera; family Vespertilionidae; genus Corynorhinus; species Corynorhinus townsendii. The sequence goes on from JAPDVU010000007.1 coordinate 166,375,303, forward strand.
ATATTGGTATCTTATTTTAGCTCTGAAGTATAAATCACACAGATGTCCATTAGTTGATGAATAAAGATAATTAATATTTGCTTCTGCGACCCTAAGATTCTCTTGTTACTTTTGCTTTGACAAGATTGGAAAACAGAATAACTAAAATTATAAATGACATGGACCTTAAGGTATTATTACCATAAAAAGGGGAAATAAAATATTCAGGGAAATTTTCTACAAGAGAATAATAATCAGCTCATCTGGTAATGAAGTCACTAAATCTCTCTCAAAATATGCAACAAGTGTATGAAGACTGAAAAGATTCATGGATGAAATCAATTGAGCATTATTCTCCATCTTGATTGGAAAACCAGGTTGGAATATTATGCTCATCTTCACCTGAATGGCAAGCATATAAAAAACTTAAGGGAACTGTTTCATTTTTCTTAAAGAATAAATATTCTTATGTTTTAAGCTACTTCCTCCTATGAATAATATTCACTTCACATCCACAAAACTCCGGATTTCATTTGAATAAGCTTTATGCATTCAGCTCTGATTTTCTCCAAGCTTAAAATGAATGCTATTAAAAGACCAATTAAAAGGATAAAGTTCACCAGTGTATAAATTAAAGCTGGCAGAATTAATATTTCCTTCAGGATTTCGACAAAGTTCCAATTTAATGGGGAGACTCCAAGGACAGGTTATAATTAAAATACCTGCTTTTCCCTGACAGAAACTAGGTTTCCTCTTGATTTTATGTTTTAATGCATTGATATCTGAAAAGCATTATGGTAGGGTAATGTCTCCGTAAAGGCCACTGAAGCTGATATGGCATCAACTTGGGAACTTCACTGCTTTCTTTCCTGAAAAGTTAAATCCCTACCTGCATCTAGGCTATGACACCCATTTATAGAGCACTTCTCAAATGCTTCTATTGAACTGTAATTATTTGATTGAGCTACAGGAAGCATATACGTTTGAGTTCTTAAACTTTGAAGTTAAATTTTATTCTCAAATTATTTAACCTTTTTTCTTTAATCTGTTTTTTTTTAACAGAATTATTTTTCCATGAAGTTCTTAGAATTCATGATGCTTCACTTTTGTGCACACCACTTTACCACCACGGTTTCCCCCATGACTCAGTGTTGCCACTATTTGATAAACAATATGCTAAGCAAACTCACAGATTCTTTGCTTCTGAGGGGATTTATTAATAGACTCCACAGGGAAATAAAAAGTTCTTAATTTTGGTGAAGTCAAACTAATCTTTTTTTTTTTTTTAGTGATTGCTTGTGTCTTAGTGCCATATATATAAAAAATAAAAACAATTGATTTTTCTGGGGTTATAAAGATGTATGTGTATTTTCTCTAAAAATGTTAGTTTAAGCTCTAATAATGAGATATTTGATCAACTATGAGTTACACTTTGTATATGGTGTGAGGTAGGCATCACACTGTATTTCATTGCATGTAGATATTGAGTTGTCAGAGCACTATTTTTCCCTTTGAAATTTCTTAGTACCCTTGTTGAAATCAATTGGCCATTGATGTATGGGTTTATTTCTGCACTATCAATTCTTTTTTAAAAAATATATATGTTTATTGATTTCAGAGAGGAAGGGAGTGGAAGAGAGAGATAGAAACATCAATGATGAGAATCTTTGATCGGCTGCCTCTTGCACGCCCCCCACTGTGGATTGAGCCCGCAACCTGGGCATGTGCCCTTGACCGGAATCAAACCTGGGACCCTTCAGTCCGAAGACCAATGCTCTGTCCACTGAGCCAAACCGTCTAGGGCTCTGCACTATGAATTCTATCCCAATGATCTATATTACTGTCATCATGTCATGATCTCATTGTCTTCATTACTGTACAATTTTAGTAAGTTTTGAACGGGGACATGTGAGTACTCCAACTTTGTTGTTTTTTTTAAATAATAAAGGATATACATATTGTTTTATATAATTGCGTTTAAATCAACTAAAGAACAGAAGGAATATGCATTTTCATTGCCATTCCAAATTACACAGCTTTACCAGTTTTTTTTCTGTGAATTTTAATTACTGTTTTGCATCAAATCTTTTTCCTAAAGAAGTCCTTTAACATCGCTTTTAAAATTGCTCTGCTAGCAAAGAATTATCTTGAATTACATTTATCAAACAATGTTTTTAGTTTTTGATTGGCAGTTGTTGACTTTTCCTTTCATCACTTTGAAAGCAGTCCTCTCACTGCTTTCTGGACTACACTTTTTTTTTTAAGTTCCTAATGATGGTTTTTTAAAAAATATATATCTTATTAATTTTTTACAGAGAGGAAGGGAGAGGGATAGAGAGTTAGAAACATCAATGAGAGAGAAACATCGACCAGCTGCCTCCTGCACACTCTCCACTGGGGATGTGCCTGCAACCAAGGCACATGCTCTTGACCTGAATCGAACCTGGGACCCTTGAGTCCGCAGGCTGATGCTCTATCCACTGAGCCAAACCAGTTAGGGCTGGCCTACACTTTTTTCATGAGAAGCCAACATTCAGTCTTGTACATGACAGTTAATTGACCTCTTCTTTCAAGATTTTCTCTGTCTTCTGATTTTAGCATTTTTACTATGATGTGTGTGCATATGGATCTCTTGGTGTTTATCCTAAACTAGAGGCCTGGTGCACGAAATTTGTGCACGGGGGGGGGTGTCCCTCAGCCCAGCCTGCACCCTCTCCAATCTGGGACCCCTCAAGGGATGTCCAATTGCCCATTTAGGCCTATCCAGGTAGGACATCCCTCTCACAATCTAAGACTGCTGGATCCCAACTGCTTGCCTGCCTGCCCTCCTGATTGCCCCTAACCACTTCTGCCTGCCAGCCTGATCACCCCCTAACCTCTCCCCTGCCAGCCTGATTGATGCCTAACTGCTCCCCTGCTAGCCTGTTTGCCCCTAACTGCCCTCCCCTACTGGCCTGATTGCCCACAATGCCCTCCCTTGCAGACCTGGTCCCTCCCAACTACCCTCCCCTGCTGGCCATCTTGTGGTGGCCATCTTGTGTCCACATGGGGTCAGTCATCTTGTGTGTTGGAGTGATGGTCAATCTGCATATTATTCTTTTATTAGATAGGGGGATTAGATAGGATAGAGGCCTGGTGCACGGGTGGGGGCTGGCTGGTTTGCCCTGAAGGGTGCCCTGGATCAGGGTGGGGGTTCCCTTGGGGCATGGGATGGCCTGGGCAAGGGGCCTTTGGTGGTTTGCAGGCTGGCCATGCCCCCCGGTGACCCAAGTGGAGGCCCTGGTATCTGGGATTTATGTTCTATAATTGAACCTTTGTAGCCTTTAGCAGAGGCAAGGGCAGGCCAGGGCAGGTGGAAAGCTTGGCTTCCTCCTTTGCCAGGGAAATCCAACCCTCCTGCTCTCTCTGTGGCTGCATCCATCTTGGTTGGGTTAATTTGCATACTTGCTCTTGATTGGCTGGTGGGCATGGCTTGTGGGTGTAGCAGATGTAAGTTCAATTTGCATATTACTCTTTTATTAGATAGGATGGACTCTGATGTGCCTGCTGGATGTATAGCAATGTTTAAAAAATTCCACTTAGTGAATATCTAGTCATCAATTTTTTACTTCTTATTCTGGTACTCCCACAAATATCCAGCCATAATTTATTTTAATTTTAACTGCTTTTATTCTGGTACTCTCATTATGCTTCTATTGCTGATCTTTCTCTGATGATCTTCTCATTTTTGTTCATTTTGTCTTTCTCACTGTTTTTGGGTTGCATCCTCCTTTTACGTGTTTGGCAAATTCACAGATTCTTTATTCTATTAGTTCATGCTGCAGTTGAGGTCCTGTAGTGAAATTTTCATTCCAGTTATTACTTTTAAAACTCCAAGATTTTGGTTTGGTTCTTGTTTAAAATAACTTCTTTCTCTTTATAGTAATCCTCTATTTGGGTTGTCATCGTCAACAAAGTTTCTTGACTCTCAGTTTCTTTAGTCCCCAAGTCGATTTGCGATGGTTGTTCTGATCTCTGCTATTTCTGCCGTCTGTCCCAGGCACGCTGGGTTGCCTATTTCTGTTTTGCTTGTTTGTTCATTTTCCTGTGTTTAGGTTCACACTTTTCGGTTTCTTTTTATGGCTGTGAATTTGTGGAAACCAGGGCATTGAAAATGATGTCTGGATACTGCTTCCTCCCTATGACCCAGGGCTTGCTGTTTGCTTGCTTATTGGTTTCATATCGCGGTTGAACTGTTTCAGTGAAGTCGGTCTTCCCTGTGCTCAGCAGGCACAGCCTCCGGAGTGTGCGTTGTTACCAGGGTTCTCTCTGTCTCGGTGTCTGAGTTCTAGGTTAAGCTCAGCTGCTGTTGCTTTTCTGTCTGGCCCTGCCCTGGTGAAAGAACTGCTTTGACCGAGCTGGGGTGGACGCGAGGATGTGAACAGACCCAGGTGAGAACAGCAGAGACAGCCACTGTTTCTAGCCACGATTCATTCGTTTTTCTTGCATAAACGTGTCTCCATTCATGTGCCTTTGTTCAGTATTTGGAATTCTGGGTGTACTGTTCAGTTTAGGTTTTGGTTGTTTGAAATCACTTCGTGCAGGTTTATGTTGCTGGGCAGGGAACATGCTGAGCTTCTTACTGTACAATTCCAGAAACTTCACCTTCACAGACACATTTTATAGACCACATTTTCTATTCATACTCCAGTCCTTTGTGTCCTGTTTTCTGTGTGTAATATATTAAAATCGTTCCTCTGCATGTTTCATATGTAATTGTAGTTTTGTTCCACATAAGATTTATAAAAAGTTTAACACAAACAATATTTTAATATTGTTTTTGGATAAATACCACATATGGTATCATCTAAAATAAGAGTACATTTTGGAGTCACCATGCTTAGAATAGCAGTTACTCTTAATAAGCTGAGGAGAAAATGGATTGTTGCATCTTTCTAGTCTTTTATTTAAAAAATATTATACTAATAGGTGAAATGTTAATAGCTGTTAATTTGGGTGATAGAGCATAGTATTTGTTTTGTTGCCTTTTTTCTTTTACCAGACTGCATGTTTGAATATTCTACAATAATGATATAACTAAATCAACCACTCAAAATATTTAAAATACAAATAGCACTTCTGTTGTTCAAATACATAAACATTTAAGTTCCTAAAAATATAAAATCATAAGCTAATTACATATCTTTCCAAAGATTCAAAGGAATTCAGTTTAAATTTAAATGTTTTCAATTTCCCAAAATAGGAGCAAGTATACACAGAAACACACACACACACACACACACACGTTCCCTTAAAAACTTGGTCAAATGACTGATAACCTTTCTCTCACACTTCAGTGAAGCAGCTAGACACTTCTGAAAAATATGAAACATGAATTTGGTCTGACATTTCACAATAAATATCAAAAATAACAACTTCATAGGATAGAAAAATGGCTTTTATTAACCTAGTCTCTAGAAAATGTATCACAAAATTTATTGATTTTCTTGCAAAAAAGAGAAACCTAGCTCTTTTTTTAGTTTCATATATATACTAGCTGACTAAAACTCACTTTTTCAGAGATTTACCTTAAGATGCATGAATCTCTTTTTCGCACCTTTCATTATTTTTTCCTAAGCTCCAATATTGTCTGCATTTCTAGGAATCTAAAATCTGATCACCTCGCCCAAGTTAGGTAACAATGACCACAAGCCAGGTTGTCTTTCAGGATATTTTCTCAGAGAAGCAATAGTGAAGGAATTCTAAAGGTGAAGATAAAGCCATATCAAACCAGACCATCTAAGAGAAAATGAACCATGTTTGGTGCAGATCTGTGAGGCTAGAACAAAGTAAAAAATGTAGATGGCGAGTTCCCAGCTCAGTCAGAGTGAATGCAAACACTGCATGATCTTGACTTCAGGCAGATTCCTGGCTGATGCTTAGTTTTCATGTCTTCTAGAAATCTTGCCTAACACTTCCTAGGCCATCTTAATTTATAGTTGCATTTACTCTGCTAACTTCTTGTACAGCTTCTATCTTAGCATTTATTACACTGTATTTGATTACGTGTTTCTTTTCCATCTTCCCATTTAAAATGTTGGTTCTGTGAAGTAGGTACCCTGTGATTTAAAACATACATCGGTGCCTGCTTCCTGAAGAGCAGTCGCGAATGCAGGTAGTCAAGTATTTGCTGAATACCTACGAATCTCCTGGGCCTTGGGGACATTTTAGAGTAGCAGATGATGGAGAGTGCTGTCACGCAATGGACCCCTTTCAGCTCCTCTAAAACCTTGGCAGGTAGGGAGTGATCCCCTGTGTCTATGTCAGAGACAGACCTTGGGGACAGTCCCAATTACTGTAATGACACATTTTTCACCCCCCCACACACCCTTTTTCTTAGAGCAGAGTTCTATTTTGATAAATATATTGGAAAACTGCTGTTTTCAACTGGCAGGTGACTCTGTGTTTATGTCAGACAAGCTATTCCACCATGAAACCTGTGTTGACAGGCCTATGGCCCCAATAATCAGCTTGTTAGGGCTGAGGACAGCAAGGCTGCTATCGGTGTTGTGACAACTCCTGGCTCAGTCCCCTGAGCCCTGGACAGCTCTGCTGCTAGTGACAGCCCTGATGAGCAAATAGCAGGGATGCTGTTTGGTTTGCTGGGGGATCATTTCTCCACAGTGCGAGGACTATCAGATGGGCATTTCCCCCCTTACATTATAGGTGTTCTAACAAGAAAATTAAAATTCCAAATTTTCATATGATTTTATGTCGCTATTTCTGTATTTAAAAGATTTTCCAGTTTGTGATTACGTCTCCCACACACACACACACACACACACTCAGACTATGAGGTCAAGAAAATGAAGTCAAGAAATGGGGTTCTATTGTCTGGCTTGGGGACTTTCAAATCTTGGCTAAATCAAATCCCCTTCCTCGTCCAGTTTCCAAATTTCTAAAATCAATTGGTAAAGCTCTATGTGCCTTCCAATCCTAGCCCACTAAGAGTTTTTAAATTTACTATAATTCATCTTTGAAAAAATGTCTTCATGTATTTTTTTTTCCTGTTGTCACTTAAAGTCTTCATTCTTTAAATATGTATTGAGATCTGATTTTGCCCACCAAGAGTTACCTGTTACTGGAATTTCCTTTATATCATGAAGAACTAGAAACTGCCCTGGCCGGGTAGCTCAGTGGGTTACAGCGTCATCCTGATAGGCTACGGTTGCGCGTTCAATGCCCAGTCAGGGCACATACAAGAATCAACCAGTGAATGCACAAGTAAATGGAACACAGAATTGATGCTTCTCTCTTTTTCTCTCTCTGTACTTTGGGAATATGCTCAGGTTGTAACGATGTAAAGGATAGATAAGTTTTATTTTTTTCCTCCCTTCAATGCCAGAGAGAGCCCTTTGTGCCAGATAGGGTCAATGGAACCAAAACAAATTTCCAAAATCGAAATATTGAGTCCTCATCTTCTCTCTCTCTCTCTCTCTCTCCACACACACACACGCACACACCCCAATGTTCCTTAATCTGACCACTGCCTCAACATACAAATAGCCGAAGCTACATTGCCCTGATAATCCCCCATACGTCTTATCGCTCCATCCTGACTTCTTATTCCTCCTGATCCCCAGGCCACCTTTCATGCCCTCCTGACAGTCCCTGTGCAGGGACTCCCACCTTTCCTGGCCAGTTTCTCCTCTGCACCCCCAGTCCATCCAGCCCACATCCCACTACGGAGCAGTGTGGACAGCTCCGGCGTTCTAGTTCTGACTCTCTTGGAAGAGAGCAAGGGTCAGCTTGTAGGACATACTATCTACACATCTTCTCAGCATGCTTTAGATCCTGGGACAGGATGGTTACATGCCTGGTGGTGTGCATGTTTCCACATGTATTATATATTTTAACCCTCACAGACTCAAGTGAGGAAAATGGTGACATTTTCATTTCCAGGACACAGAACTGACTCAACCGCTGCATGTAATGAGACCAAAGTTAACAAGCCAGTAGGTGGCAGAGGTAATTCACGTTCATGTTTGACTACATACCCTGTTTACTTCCCACTGTTGCGGCTGTGTCCCAGAACTGTTACCAGAATGTTCTTTTACTCAATTGTTCTTTTCGCCTGTCCCATATGTGCTCTTGTTTTCCCCACTGCATATCTGTGACCTCTCAGTTCAATCAAACCTTTCCAACACTCTTGGACGCTCCATCTCATAAGTATTCTTATCTCATCTTATGAAGACCTACTGAGCCCTCCATGTGGCCTATGTTCATGGATGAATGAATGGACACCTGTATCTTTCAAAAGACCAGAATGGCTTGTGCATATCAGCCTGGGGCCCCTGCATGTCTAGGCAAGGATATCACATGCAGAGGGGTCCTCAGAGAGAATTTGTCTCTAACCCGAACCAGGGGTCCCCTGCGCTCTGTCCTGCGGCTGTTTTTACACCATACCTGTCACACAGGCGTGGATTCCTCTCACTCACGGTGGTTCCACCTACAGCCCCTCTTCTGAGATCTGCCATTTCTGCCTGTTAGGCCCCATCCCTACATCTCTACTAACAATTGAGAGATTCTTCTGTCTCTTAAAATAAGTGCTGTCAATTTTCTCCGAGGCCATTTGTTCCTTTTCTCAAGACTTCTGCTCCACTATTAACAACTCTTTTCCTTTGGTGCTCGAAGCTCTCTGGGTCCTTAATATCTGCCACTTTTCCCTTAAATCTCAGTCCTGTCACTCGCACTAAGTAGCCTCTTCCTCGGGCTGAGACAGGGCCTCCCATAGCAAAGAGTCCGTGAATAGTATCAGCCCAGGTCTGGCTTTGGCACAGCGGGGCCTTGCACACTGGAGACAGCTGTCTTGAAGGTGATGGCCAGTCATCTTCCTTTGCCAGACTCCCCCCGACTCAGCAAAATAGGGCCTTTGTAGTTAAGTCAGTCATAGTTCTTAGCCCCTGCAGCCTTGCCTTTGCTTAATGGCTCACTGTTTGTGGAAGGCTCACGTGTATCAGGATCTACTACTGCCCGCAGCGTTGAGGAGGCGGGGTTTAGATCTCAGAGAGTTGTAGAATGGCAATCCCTCTCCTTTGGCCTTGGCCATTACTCTGGCCAGCATGGTTTCTATTGGCATCGAGGACACCTTTCTGTGTTAAGAACATCACATCGTTGTATAGTTGATCTGTATTCAACTGAAACACTAAGAACATTCTCAGGTTGTTTCTAAATTTGGAAACCTCATCTACCTCTTTTTAAATTTTTTATTTTATAATTAAATGTATTGGGGTGACACTGGTCAGTACAATTATATAGATTTTGAGTGTATAATTCTATGATGTATCATCTGTGTATTGCATTGTGTGCCCACCACCCAAAGTCAAATCTTCTCCCCTCACCATATATCTGACCCCCTTTATCTTCCCTATGCCCTTACCCTGTCTGATAACCACCATGCTGACTGTGTCCGTGAGTTTCCCTCTTTTAAGTGTCTCAGGCCCATTAACATCCAACGCATAACAACCGCGTTCTTTGCCTTGTCCTTAGGGTGTACGACTACAAGCCTTTCCATATCTCCGTTATGCACCATATGCATTCAAATTTAATATCCTCTGATGTTATCTGCTAAATATCTCTTAGGTTCATCCACTCTTCATTTTATTCCGTTTTTCTTTTCTACCAGAGCAACCCAATCATGATTGCTTTCCCAGCTTTAGAGTTTTCCCTTCCAATATGTTACCTCCATTGCAAACAGAGATCCACGTAAAGTGGAACTGTGACAGTGTTAACACTCGCTTCATATCCTGCCCTGTGGATAGGGGGCGTCCTTTGAAGGGGAAGAACGTTTTGTGTAATGGGCCCTTGCCTCCTGCCACAGCCTTCCTCATGGTTTTGTCCTCAGGTCTCCAACTTCTCTGACGTTCTTCTATTCTTGGGAAGCTCAAGGCACTTTCCTGTGGCAGGTTCGCTCATGCGCCTTCCGCTGCCTGCACTGCTGCTCTCCACTAACTTGCCACCTCCAGGTTTCAGCACAGTTGTCAAGATCTAGGGCAGCATTTCATGATCCCTGGATCTGTAGTTACCAACTTTAATAAAGTTATAGAATTCTGAATCTTCCTTGACATCAGTTCTACAGGAAATAGTTAAACATATACCTATATCATTTTTATTTTATTTTTTGAGTAATGTCTTATTTTCCCACTCAAATGTCATCATTTAAAAAAGTCACGGTAAGGACACTTTACATGAGATCTGCCTTATTAAAATTTTATGTGTGCAAACAGTATTGTTAAGTGTAGGTGATAGGTTGTACAGAAGATCTTTAGAAATTTGTTTTAGGTAAGGATACTTTACATCCATTGAATAGTAACTCCGTATTTGCCCTCTCCCCACCCCTGACAACCACTTTTCTACTCTCTTCTTCTATGTGCGTAACTACTTTAGATGCCTCCTAAAGTGGACTCATGTAGTAGTTATCCTTCTGTTCCTGGATTGTTTCACTTAGCGTAATGTCCTCTCCAGTCACAGGTTTCCCTGTCTTGGCTGTTGTGAATACTGCTGCAGTGAATGTGGGAGTTCAGGTATTCTCTTCAAGATCCTGATTTCAATTATTTTGGGTATATACTCAAAAGACACTCCTGTTAAGATGGCTATTACCAAACAAACAGAGAGTGTTGGCAAAGACACAGGGAAGTTGGAACCCTTATTTATTTTTGGTGAAAATGTAAAATGTTGCCCCCACTGTGGAAAACGGTACGGAGGTTCCTAAAAATAATAACTTATCCTAAAATGGGAATGGGGCATTTCTATTTTTAAAAAATCTCCAGTGAATAGCCCAGTACCTAGTAAAGACTCGATACTCCATAAATATTAGATGAGTGAATTAAGTGATGAATGATTATCATTTTGACCTCTGTCCTCTCATATCACATTTTGATTTCCATTTTTAAAGGTTTTTAAAAAGAAGATTGGAAAAGGAAAAGGAAAAGTAGAAGAGAAAAAGAAGTTAGAGAGACCACATGTGACCCAAAAATCCTAAAATATTTAACATTAGGCTCTTCATAGAAAAAGTTTGCTGACTCATGGCATAAAGGATAAAGAATCTGAATCTCTGGTTAAAATGTTTCTGCATTTCGTAACTTTACTAGTGGGCTATGAAAAATTAAGAATATGTGCTGTAATTCCTAGAACACACACTAAAAATACACAGACACATATCTAAAAAGCCCAAAGAAAAAGAAAAGGCACTCAAGGAGTACTGTAAAAACAAAATACATGTGGGAAAAATTCAGATGGCAGACCCAAACACAACCATAGCAATACTTATAGCAAACATTATTTTTATAGACTAAATATACCAATAAAAAGAATATTGGCAGAAAGTATTTTAAAATCAAGGCTCAACTATACGTTGTAAACAAGACACTTCTTTATACTTTAAGAGCACATTTATATTGTAACATCTCCCTCTCAGGAAATAATAAAGATACAGAAGTTTAAGAATATGCTATCCATCTTGATGTGATTAATATCTGTCGGTCTCTAAATCCAGCAATTACATTATACACATTCTGTTCAAGGTCACTTGTATGTTAAAGAGGATAGAATATACACTGGACCTTAAAACAAGTCTTGGTACTCCCATTTGACCCAGTGATCCCACTTCTAGGAATATATCCCAAGAAACTAGAAACACCAATCAGAAAGGATATATGCACCCATGTTCATAGCAGCACAATTCACCATAGCTAAGATTTCAAAACAGCCTAAGTGCCCATCAGCAGATGAGTGGATTAAAAACCTGTGATAATACTACCCTGCTGTAAAAAAGAAGGAATTCTTACCATTTGCAACAGCATGAATGGAACTGGAGAGCATCATGCTGAGTGAAATAAGCCAGGCAGAGAAAGATAAATATCACATGATCTCACTCATTTGTGGAATATAATGAACAACATAAACTGATGAACAAAAACAGATCCAGAGACAGAGAAGCATCCATCAGACCATCAAACCTCAGAGGGAAGGTAGGGGAGGGTGGGGGTAAGGGGGAGAGATCAACCAAAGGACTTGTATGCATGCATGTAAGCATAACCAATGGACATGAACACCAGGGGGGTGAGGGCATGAGTGGGGGTAGGTGGGAGGGCAATGGGGGGATAAGGACACATATGTAATGCCTTAATCAATAAAGAAACAAACAAACAGAAAAACAAGTCTTGGTAAGCACTCGTTAAATGCACTTTCTCTTCCAATTGGGTCTCCTGGAAGAAATTATAACCTCTCCCCAAATACCTTTGAATGTTTTTTCTGTGATGAAAATTCTGTGAATGAAAATTCAAAAGACATTTATTGAGTTCATGTGACAACCACAAAAGTTTGCTTCCTTTTTGGGGCTTAAAATTTGTCTAATAGGCACACTTAAAAATACATTTTTAAATCAGTATGTCTTATGTTTGCTTATCCTCATAAATATTTTTCTGACATAATAATGAACAATAGCCTCTCAGTTCTAGCAAGGTCTCCTTCATAAATGCCCCAGAGATTCACCATCTCTCATGTCCATATGGTTAAGGTCTACACGTTTAATCCATCATTCCCTCACTGACAGTAAATATAGCTGCAGCATAAATATTCATAAAAAGGATCGGAGACATTTCTTTCATCATCATTTCTTACACTGTCATTACTTTGATTATGAGACTAATTTCTAACCTTCCTTTTGCTCAGCGCTACAATTTCAGGAGAGTAAATACTTATCTTTTCAACTGTTCAGTGGGTGATCGTTTTGGGAGAACCATCATTATAATTTATTTTAGAATGGAGGGGGAAAAGAACAATTGTAGAAAGAAACACTAGTTTGCACAGCACTTTCCTTTTACATTAGATAGTTTCTTGCTTGTATTGGGGTGTTGGGAATTTTGGGCTATAAATTCACCAAACTCTCAGGCATATTAATTTTGAGGTTCAGTTGTCTTCAGATGGTTATAAAAAACTAGAGGCCCCATGCATGAAATTCATGCAAGAGTAGGCCTTCCTTCTCCCGCTGTCAGCACTGGCTTCTCTCTGGCACCCAGGACCCTGGCTTCCCTTGAAGCCCTGGCTTCGTCTGGAAGGTCGTCTGGAAGGACATCCGGTCTAATTAGCATATTATGCTTTTATTATTATAAATATTTACTGTGCAAGGATAAGGGGATGATTTCATTAACTCAATTGACAAAAATGAAGAAAGGTCTTACAAATAGAATCACACCATTATAAATATCTCGGATTGCTACAAAATAGAAAGGGGATTATTCTATACTTTAAAAAACACAGCACAGGAAAGAAAATATGGTTTGCAGGCAGGCAACCCCCAGTGGAAAGAGGATTCTGACAGAGTGGCTTCCATTTCGGAGCTTCCCTTCTCCTCGCCCTCCCCAGGATTTCCGCGGATTCTTCTGTTCTGTCCAATGAAGCTGCTCTCACAGGCAGCGGTGCAGCTTGGGGGCCATGACGCTGCTCCTTCTCTGACCTTCCTTCTGACTCCAGTCTGGAAAAGGACACCCTTTTCTTCATAGCGCAGATCAGTTAAACTATCATGACCCCAAAGAGCCTGTTATACATACTTGACACACAGGCAATTCTTTGCTCTCACCTTGCCTTCTGAAATAAGGGAAAAGACAAGTTTGCTTATATTTAATAACTGCTATTTTAAAAAAGCAAATCTAATTGTCTTGATCTGGTCCGCAAGAGCTGATAGGAATTTGCTTTAGTTTGTTGGGCCTTCTAAACACTGTGTAACCTAAGGAAACAGAAACCTTCAGGGTTGCCGCCATCCCCAGCTTCTAAAAATTAACTTGTCTTCATGGAAAGTGAGAACCACCGTCTTTATTTCTGTAATCGTTTTGGGAGAGAGGTTGTGAGAGGTAGTAACTCTGAAATCGAGCGTGCATCAGAATCGCCGGGAGGGCTTGTAAAATTACCGATCGCTGCTCCTCACCCTCTTGGTGTCTAACTGAAATACTTCCAAGGGATGAGGATGTTCTAGTCTGCAACCCACATGAGATCCTCTGTGATAGAGGACATAGTCCTCATGCATAATGCAAATCCCTTCAACTGAGCCCTGGGCTCCACCATTAACCATTGTTAGTATTATCAGGAAACTCACATAGCCTCATTCTTTCCAAGCCCATAAATGAGTGTGTGTGTGTGTGTGTGTGTGTGTGTGTGTGTGTGTGTATGCTAAGTTTGAAACAAAGTTTTCTATGAACCAAAAACTCTTCATAACTCTCCTTTTCTCAGGTAAATACCTTGAAAGAGTTTTTCAACATAATGTCTGCGTTTATCCATTTATGACCCTCTTAACTCTCAACTCATTCCAATGGACTGTTTCCTCAGTCTACTGACCTGAAACACATCTTGGTAAATTCATTAGATACCTCCAGCTTGCTGAACCCAAAGGGCATTTTTTTTACTTTTCTCATACTGCTTTTTCTATTTGTTCTTCCTTGAAACTCACCTGGTTTCTCTCACACCTGGCCCTCCTGGTTTCACCCACGTGAACACATCACTGGTTTAGCCATCCCCCTGGGTTCTCTCTTTGTCATTATCTTCACAGGCTTCTCCGATATTTTGTCATTAGACTTTAAAGTTCCTTATAATTTTCCCACAGGCCTTCAACTCTTCTTATTTATAATCTCTTTCCAGACCATTTCATGTATTTCCAAGATTTTTTTTTTACAATTTTTTTCTTTATTGATTAATGTATTACATATGGGTCCTTATCCCCTCATTGCACCCCCCCAACTCCCGTTAATCCCTCACCCCCCTGGTGTCCATTGGTTATGCCTATATGCAAGCATACAAGTCCTTTGGTTGATCTCTCCCCTTTACCCCTCCCTCCCCTCCCTTCCCTCTGAGGTTTGAGCATCTGATCGATGTTTCTCTGCATTTCCAAGATTTTAATAACCACCTTGATGCAAATCACTCTCAGATTTACCCACTTAAGTTCTCATGTGTTATTCTGTCTGTATATCTCAATGCCTACTTGCTCTCTCAATTTGGATAACCATAAATAGTGACCACTCTTTGCATTCCAGGGCTTAAAACACAATATCCCCAGACCCAACTATCTATCTGCCCTCCACTTCTATTCTATTTGGTCCATTTACATTTTTCCCAATCTCAGAGCACGGCTTCATCATCCTGTCAGTGATGCAAGTTAGGAACCTAATTGCGATCTTTGATGCCTCACTTTGCCTCACACCCTATATTCAATTCATCACATAGTCATGTTCACTTTACATTTCTAAACATCTCTCAAACCTATACTTTTTTATATCAATACTAGAGGCTCAGTGCATGAAAATTTATGCACTGTAGGGAGGGGGTCCCTCAGCCTGGCCTGCCCCCTCTCACAGTCCAGGAGCCCTCAGGGGTGGGAGGCGACTTGGCAATCAGGGGAAGGCAACGCCCCATCACACCTCTGCTGCTGCCACTGCCGGCGGCACAAGCCTTGGCCAGCCCTGGTTACCTGAGCCTCGGGTGACCCTGGGCAGCTGGACAGCTGCCATCCACCTCGGGTGGATGGTTGCCTGCACCTCAGGCCAGCCCTGGGTGGCTGGGGGGCTGAGGAGACTGGGGAACTCTGGAGGCAGGTGCGCGACAGGGCTGAGGAGACTGGGTGCCACCATCTTGTGGCTGTGGGTGCTGCCATCTTTGAGGGGAAGGCAGTCAATGAGCATATTCCCTCCTTATTGGCTGTGGGTGCCACCATCTTTGAGGGTGGGGCAGTCAATGAGCATATTCCCTCCTTATTGGCTGTGGGTGCCACCATCTTTGAGGGTGGGGCAGTCAATGAGCATATTCCCTCCTTATTGGCTGTGGGTGCCACCATCTTTGAGGGCGGGGCAGTCAATGAGCATATTCCCTCCTTATTGGCTATGGGTGACACCATCTTTGCGATGGCATGAGGGTCAATTAGCATATTCCCTCTTTATTAGATAGGATTGATAGAGTTTTAGTGTTTATTCCTAAAGGATACTAATTTTCCTAATCATGAACTTCTATTTATCTTGCTTAAAAATTTATTAGAATTAATGAGTCCTAATACTGCATATTTTTATCAGCTGTGGAATATAGTCATTATCTATTTGTATATTGCCTCTGTATAGTCTCGCCTTATGAATTTTGCTGACACTTAAATCTATGTCTCCCTGATTCCAAACTCATATTCTTTTTTTAAAAATATATTTTATTGATTTTTTACAGAGAGGAAGAGAGAGAGAGAGATAATCAGAAACATCAATGAGAGAGAAACATCGATCAGCTGCCTCCTGCACACCCCCCACTGGGGATGTGCCCACAACCCAGGTACATGCCCTTGACCGGAATCAAAACTGGGACCCTTCAGTCCGCAGGCCAACACTCTATCCACTGAGCCAAACCGGTTTTGACACAAACTCATATTCTTAAATAACATCCTATGTTTAAAATTTATTGCAAAAGAGGAGTACTTTAATGTGGATAGACAAAACAAATCAATTGATTTTCTCTATATAAAAATAGCTAGTTAGCACTACTAATGAAAAGAAACCATTCACAATAACTATGTATACATATATAAAGAAAACTACAATTTTATGGGAGAAATACTCCAGCATCTTATTGTTTGGAGCAAAAGAGATAGTATGCGGCATAGATGCATATTGTAAAATAAATGAGTAATCCAGAGTTTAATATTAAAAAATATCTACATTCTGTGTCACTAGCTTTAATTTAATTTTAATGCTTTCCTTTTTCGGAGTACTAGTACACGTGGGATTTAAGTCGAGCCACTAATGCAAGTACTAGTATAGCAATATCTGGATAGGTTTCTTTTCCATCGCTCAGTCTCATGCCAAAATGTTTAGTAAGGTCCCTAGTTTTGACACATATTGCTTTATAAGCCCTTGTTTCCTTCCTACAAGAGGAAGATTATATGTTTTAATAAAAACACTATGAATTTAGAAAGACATGTTTTGAATTGCAGTTTCCCTCTATTTTCCCTATGAATTGAGTCAAACTATTTAATCTCTCTGAGCCATAGTTTTATGAGGAAAAAGTCATGGAATAGCCCTGGCTGGTGTGGCTCAGTTGGTTATGTGTCATCCCAGGCACCAAAAGGTTTCCGGTTCGATTCCTGGTCAGGGCACATGCCTGGGTTGCAGGCTCAATCCATAGTAGGGGGAATGCAGGAGTTAGCCAACTGATATTTTATTCTCACATCAGTGTTTCTCTCTCCTACTCCCTTCCTCTCCATCTAAAATTCAATAAAAATATTTTTAAAACACACAAGCAAAAAACATCATGGAGTTAAGGATAGCAGAATAAATTCATCCTAATTAAAACACATCCAAAACAATAAATAAAGTAAAATAGAAAAAATTAAAGGAAAATTTTCTAAATTCATTCCACAGACTCTGAGTCACATCTGCAAATTTTGGTAATGATTTCCTCACCGTGAGGCAGCTTTCTGAGAAAGAACAGATGCTTTTCAGATCTCCAGTAGAATATGGATACTAAGAAGTCTCTTCATCAGGAAATGTTAATGCAGTGATCACCTGTCTAAAGAAAGGGTGTCCAAGATTCAACAACATATTCAAAAAGAGGAGATATGCCTAAAGCAGTGGTCGGCAAACTCGTTAGTCCACAGAGCCAAATATCAACGGGACAACGATTGAAATTTCTTTGGAGAGCCACATTTTTTAAACTTAAACTTCTTCTAACGCCACTTCTTCAAAATAGACTCGCCCAGGCCATGGTATTTTGTGGAAGAGCCACACTCAAGGGGCCAAAGAGCTGCATGTGGCTCTCGAGCCACAGTTTGCCGACCACGGGCCTAAAGCAATCCAATCACAGAGGCGGGTAGGAGCATTGGGATGAAAACAGTGGCATCCACATTTTCCAAGACTTTCTCCAGGCTGCTTGAGGCTGCGATGGGTGACTGGCATTAAGGATGGTGCATTAAGATTGTTCAGTCGGGACAAGAGAACTACGAATTACTCTTTTTTTTTAAATGTATTTTTCTGTAATATTTTAATTTGTAATTGCAGTTAACAAACAATATAATATTAGTCTCAGGTATGCAGCCCAGTGATTAGACATTTATATAACTTACAAATGACCACCCTGGGAAGTCTAGTGCCCATCGGACACCACACATAGCCATCACTCTGCATTCCAGGGCTTAAATTAACATGAAGGAAGCAATGTTGCCACTAAGTCTCAATTTTATTCAAGCTGCTTTCATTAACTTTGAATCCAGAATCTCTGATCAGCTGACCCTTATTAATTAATCCACACTGGTCTAAATTTACATGTCTCCCTCATCCAGCACCCTGGGGATCCATTTGGATATATGCATCAGGTTTCTACATGTATGGGCTTGCAACATTTTGCAATACTTTTGTATAGATGACAACTCTTCGCAAACTGTATTTGTGCTCTTTCCAATCTCCTGGAATTGGAGTCATGGGTTTTGAAGCAACAGGAGGTGTGTACTTGGGTCTTAAGGAGGCTCAGCTTGCCCATGCAAGATGATTACCTCTGATCGGGTTATCATTAGGGTCTTTAGTCAAGAAGATGCAAAACCACTCAGATGTGGATGGAGGTGTGTGTGCATGGGGGTTCCTTTTTGTTTGTTTATTTTCCCCGAGGATTTGGGAATTCACAGTCCCAATACCAATGCTTACGATTCCACTTATTCCTAATTACAGCATAAGACCTGAGGGGACCTTATGAATTCTGCTTACTTTGTGATTCAGCCAGTTGTTGGAGAAGACTAGGTTTGCCTTCTTGAAGTCTTTGCCCAAAAGCAACATGGCAGAGCTGTCATAGAAAGTGTCTGTTTTTAATCCGTGCTGTGAGCAGAAAAGTCAAGTCCCAAGCTTATCACGGATGTTCTCCAAAACCTTCAGCACCTTCAGAAGCAGCGGGCCTGCCCCACAGACCACACACACTCTGTTTCTAGCATAATTTTCTGTTGTGAAAAGCCACATGGCATCACCAAATCTCACATTCCACAGGCGTTCAACTCCAGGCACCTTCAGCCACGACATTAAGAAATGTGTGATGATGATTATTTCTGAGTGGACATCTCCTAAATGGTTCTTTCACGTTTATCACATCATATCAGACCATGAGGGGAAAACATCCTTCCCTTGCAACAGAATTTTCAAATACTTACAAAGTATGAATTTTAACTCATGCCTAAATAGCAGAAATAATCACAGAGCTATCTGCTATCCCAGCCTCATCTGATCCCAATAAATAACATCTACATTTCATAAGAAAGTGATATTACTTATTCAAATGGCTACATGATTACTTTCTGTCATCAAATTAGAAAATATTATCTGTGAAGAAAGGGAGGTGATCTTTCTTACTAAAAATTTTTTTGAATGAATGGATTTCTCTGTATTATTTATCTAACACCACAAAGCCACGTTTTGGATATTTCTCAAACCATTTCCTTGACATTGGGCAAATTATTTCATTTCTCTCAGTTGGACACTCTTCTGTGAGATGGAAATTTTAACACCTGAAGCTTAAGAAACATAAAACTCTCATGTGAACACAAAACAACGTCCATTGAACTTCATCTATAATTGGTTTGCCGAGTCTTAGCCTTGAGGCCTGATGGCTTCCTGGGTCATATAATCATTCCATCCGTGTCCAATTTTCTCCTGACCCAGTTTTGTATCTACATTTGTTTGTGGCCTGATAATTCTAGGCTGCTGTCTGCTCTACTCTGACTGAAACGCGTATGGTCAATTTTCTGATTACCTTCCCTACTAGGTATGATGTCCCTTTTTTTTTTTAACAACATCCTTGATTTTCTATATTTTATATCATTTATTTTTAAACAGAGGATAATTCTTTTCTCTACTTTTATTTGTGGTTTCTATTTTTTTAACACTTTTTCCTGATTCTGCCCTTGAAATCCCCTAGAATGCTGTTTTCCTAAATTCCCCTCTGCTCCAAAAATTTAAATCATAGGTGAGAAGCACCTTTTTTTCTGTGAGTTCCCAGGTCCACACCACCTTTGGCCTTTGCTGGTTAGGGCAGCCGTCTCATTCTTAGGTCATTATTAAAATTACCCTAAGCCCTGACCAGTGTGCTCAGCGGTTAGAGTGTCAGCTCTTAGACATAACGGTTGAAGGCTCAGTTCCCTGTCCAGGGCATGTACCCGGGTCGCAGTTTCATCCCTACCCTGGTCGTGGTGGAGGCAACCAATCAATGTGTCTCTGTCACATCCATGTCTGTCTGTCTATTTGTCCTTTTGTCTTTCTCTCTCCCTCCCTTCCATTTCCTCCAAAAATCAATTGAAAAAATATCCTCAGTGAGGATTAACGAAACAAACAAACAAACAAACATTATCCTAAGAGGATCTTTGGTTTTCTCTGGTGTGGCCTTGGGCCCTTACTCAGTGACATGCTCAGCTATTAAAACATCTCAAACAGCCCACTTTTCTCAGTCATTGGGTTCAAGCAGTCAGACTTCTTCTAAACCAGACTGATCATTTATTTAACCGGATGGCACATTACTCCCCCATGAGAAAATAATTGCCAATCTCAGAAGAACCTCACCAAGTAGAAAAGCTATCACAGGATGCCACACCAGGACCACAAGGTTGCTGGGTGGAGTACAGAAGTAGATCAAGAAGAAACCAATGGATGAGGTTAACGGGTAAAGGCGTGCCAATACAATTTCCTGTTGTATCATTCAGGTCTGCAACCCACACTGACTACCACGGACACCAAATACCGTGAGGGTTCTTCAACGGGACAGTGCTGAATGCCCAACACTAGCGTTCTCTCTCCCTCATTTTACATTCTCCACTGAAAGGTCCTCTCTTTTGTAGATACATTATTTATTTAGGTTTCTTAAAACTGATTAAGGTATGTATAGGTATTTATTTATTTAGCTTTGTGATTGAGCTAATGTGCCTCTTTAACCCTTTAAGCGCTTTTGTAGCTCCGTCCAAGGCCTCAGTCACTGTGTGTGGGTGAGATCCAGCAAGCCCACTAATTCAGTTCTGAAGCTGCTTCATCATCCCTCAGGCATCACTTCCAAAGCGTCACTTACATAATGCTACTTACCTCTTTTACTGGTATCATTGGAAATTCATCCCAAACCCCACACTCTGAAAAGATGAATTTCTTTTAAAAAATATTTTAATTGATTTCAGGGAGGAAGGAAGAGGGAGAGAGAGATAGAAACATCAACAATGAGAGAGAACACAACCCCAACCCAGGCATGTGCCCTGACTGGGAAACGAACCGTGACCTCGTGGTTCAGGGGTCTTTGTCCAACCACTGAGCAACACCAGCCAGGCTGAAAAGATGCATTTCAGCACAAGTCAATCTTGGCAGCTTTGCTTCTTCCTGGGTTAAGAGATCTGATTTCTTAGACATTGTTTTGGCTGCAATTTGCTGAGAGCCGTTGACCAATCACAGTTATATCTGCAGCTCGGTTTCTCCAGAAGGAATCAGGAGATCCAACTAGATAACTGCATTTATTCCCCAGTTGGCTTAAGTAATTCAGCCTGGTATCCCGGAGCCGCCTGCACAACATCTGATTCAACATGACAATCTAACCATAATTAAAATGGGAAGCAGTAGTAATGTGTCTGCATCTGGCAGGGTTTAAGTGTAGAATGAATATCCATGATATAGGTCAGAAAACTAGCGTTAATGTTTTAAGTGATTTTCCAAAGATGGCCTTTTGAAGAAGGGCTGCCAGAAGCCGACTGTCTGACCCTCATTCTTACCATTCATTACATTCTACATGGTTTCACCTTCTACTGCATGGAATACTTTGCGCGCACCCTGACTGCAGCCCTGGGCCCCTCGACCTTCTCAAATTAGTCAGGCATTTAACTTCAGCAATTCCTTTTAACAGAGGACATACTCTGAACGTTCCCAAACCAGAGCACGTAAATAAACAACAGAGAGTATACCAAAAAAGTAAATAAAAACCGCTTAACATGCTTCACAAACGTTCGTGCACATATATGTTTCTGCTTAGAAGAAAGTTAATGCACCACAAGTTACATCTGTTCTTAGGAAACGGTGTTGTCCTAACAATCTTACATTGCCAGTGAGAAGAGAGGCAGAGGGCAAATCCACTCTCTTAAGGGCATAGAATCAAGTAACCCATAAAATTATAGGGAAAGCCTTATTCTATTGTTGATGTCAAATAAGTCAATTGCTTTTGTATGTTAAAAGTGTAAAGATAATTAATGCATATATTCCATGTCTTCTGAAAAATCTCATTTTATGTTCGAATATTAACATTAAACAATAGTCAAAGTAAGGCAAATGCCAATGGAAGCCAATTATTTTCTATGTAAAAAGTATCCCCACAAATGTACTGATGTATTTCCTAGGAAAGAAATAAGGCCATATTTTGTATTTCCAACTGCAAACTGTTTGCCTATAAACAATCTCATTTAAAATAAAATAAACATGGTATGATGGTAATACTACATACTGTTTTTGAAAGTTTAAATATGCTGTTCATACATAGTAATGGCATATGGTCTTCAGCTCAAATGTGCTAGGCAGGTAAGAAAAGTGAGATATCCCCCTTCCCCAGAAAGGGAAGTTTTCCGTGACATTCTGTACTGTGGCTCTGACTTCAGCCATGGACATTCTTAGCCCTTTGGTCGGCCCACTTAATTCCTAATTATAATGTCAGATCCAAATTACAGATAGTCCTTTGTCAAGCCTTCCTTGGATTTCCCGGAAAAACTTATGACATCTGTGGTTATCATCTATCATCATTTTATGCAAATTCAATTTATTAGTAATATATCGCAATGCAATTATGACATTAATTTTTAATAATCATTGATACCACCCTTGTTCCAGAAAGCATTTGTTAGGTTATGCAAATATGTTAAATATTACAAGTTTCAAACATTTTAACATTGACGTGGTAAATAAAAATGAAGGGGGAGTGATGGGAAAGAAACCGTTTCCCGCCAAAATTGACTACAGTGACTTAGTATTCTTGCTGAAATTGGGTTGTAAATTATGTTTAATGCCCTAAACTCTTTGGCTCAGCAGGGTAGAGCGTTGACCTGAAGACTTAAAGGTCCCAGATTCCTTTCCAGTCAAGGGCATGCACCTTGGTGGGGGGCTCGCCCCTAGAGGTGGGGCGGGCGTGCAGGAGGCCGCTGATCATTTCTCCCAGCTGTGTGGAGACATTTTCTGTTTCCCTGTCTCACTCACCCCCTCACCCTGCACGAGGCTGTGAGTTCCTGCAGGGCTGGGGAGTCACGTTCGCCTGTCAGAGGGAGCGATGGGCATCATTAAGTCTCCTGCTGGGCGGAGGGCGTAATCGCACCCTATAAACGCCCTCAGCAAAAGCTTCGTGCGGCTGGGGAGCTCAGCCCCCCTCTCTGACTGAAGACTTAAATCTCTTGCTCTATATCTGAGTTTCTGAGTTCAAAATGTCTTCACAAGCTGTTTTCCTCTTTGCTTAGTCCTATAGGATTGCCATTTTGATGTGTCTGTGTACAGGGCTGCAGACTAGTTCCACTCATGGACGCTCCCTGTATAATTTCAGGGAGAGTGATCATTTCCATGGGAGTGCCAGTTGCCATTTATAAGTCACGTATATCACTCCGTTGAGGTTTCCATTTGCGTATTTTAGAAACATTTATTAATGTCCTCCATGGACACCCTGTGCATTATTTATTACTCCTTCCTAATAAGTGTTACAATATTCATAAGTATCTTCTATGTCATTATTGCTCTGAATATTTTTCTTGCAATTGTGAATAGGTTTTTGATAGTATAACAGAATGCTGGTGCCTTCCATGTATTTATTTTTCTTTTAATCTAATAACCTTACTCGGTGTAACTGTATGTTTTAGTAGTTTGTAAATTTTCCTGCACTTTTCTCTGTAAACTATGATACCAATTGAAAATAAGTATTATTTTAACTTTCATGACTTATTTATTGTCATTATCTAGCCAATAACTTCAGTAAAATGTTATTGAAATAGTTATAGGAAGGACCATACCTTATTCCTTTTCTTAAATGGGAAAACTTTTTAGCATATACTATTATCTTTTTTGAGTAGATTTTTCACATATTACTTATTCAGGTCAAGGTTAATTATTTGTATTCCTTATTTGCTAATTTATTTAGAAGAACTGCATTTACATTTTACGAAATGAATTTACAATTACATTGTAAGCGCATAAGTACTCATTTCTGCTGCTTCATCACCAGAGATACCGTATCAGCATCTTGCACAGACATGACACTCTTCTAGAATTAGGGCAACACAAAAAACGTAGCTGGTGGGACTGAATCTCAGTTTTATGCAATTTCATGTAATGTCATGCAATTTAGCAAATGTTGGTTGAGTACCTCAATTTCCTCTCAACTAGGTCATGGGGATAACACTACTGAGCCCTACGGGATCTCTCGTCATCTGTATAAAGAGAGGAGGGAGCAGTGTGCTATGTCTGGAGAGATTAGAGGTGATTCCCCAGAATGGTTTGCTCCTAAGCTGGTGTCTGAAGGGCAAATGGCAGTGTGTTCGGTTAAAGCTGAACAAGGTTGGGACACGGAACATTCTGGTCAGAGTGGGCGTAGGTACTGATGTCTGAAGTCATGTATCATTATAGAATCCTGAGGGATTGCATAGTGCTTGGTGTGCGAGCATTTTATATGAAGTTGTTTTGTGAATGTTGGTTTTGTTTTGTTTTGTTTCTCTCAACACCCTCCCCCCAACCCCACACACAACACAACCCTGGTACCAGAGGTGGGAGACCAACAGGGATGGAGAGGGAGGGAAGCAGGACATTTGTGCCTCTGTCTTCTTTTCTGTGGTGTCCAACAAATAGGTCCATTCCTTTCCAAAAGCCTGGTAATTAAATCACCGTGCTGGTGGCACACCCTCATTTCAATAGAGCCAGACGGTTGCTTTTCAGAGGGCATCTGCTTCTGCCTCCCCTCCAGCCCTAAGTGATCAAACGGAATGAGAAAAGCCATTTACAATGACGATGCCAATAATACTAAAGACAGCGATGACGATGACTTCCATTGATACAGCTTTCCCTTCCCGTGGGGCTGTGAGCCCACTTATAAGTGGTTATTTATGTGCTTACACTTCCCAGAAGCCTTAGAAACTGGTTCCCAGTGCTCGTCCCCACTTAGAGACTGGAGGCGAGTTGCATATACATCTAAACGCCAGCAGAGCTGACGGTTCCAGCCCACAGGCCTGTCTGGCCGGGAGCCTGAGCTCTGAGCTCTGAGCTGCTCCCCTCCAGGACGTCCGAGTGGGGAGGGGTTGGCCAGGCGAGGAGGCGGACGCACAGATGGGAGGGATGGAGAGCCACTGGAGGGTTAATGTAGGGCGATTTCATGACAGATCCCACATGTGTTAAATCACAGTGCTGGCCTGACCCCAGGGGTCTTGCTACGTTAAACATTACACTTCATTATACTTTCTTTTCCCTTTTCAAACCAAAACCAAAACAGGAAAGCCCTGGTTCTGGCTGAAGTGTGGAGAGTGGACAGACACAGGGAGGAGACGGGTGCAGGGTCATCCCAACAGGTCAGACAAGAAATCGATGGAGATGAACTTCACTGTCAAGTGGGAAAAGGCTGAGGGAGTGCAATCGACAGGCGTCAGTCAGGAAACGGTAGCCCGTTGCGAGGCTGTGCACCGGTGAGGGCCTTTGCTGAAGGTCACACAGCGGTGCGCTGGGAAGCCAGCTCTTTCCTAAGGGGAGGGAGGAAAAGCCCCGGTTTGCGGCCTTCGCTGCTTCTTAGCAATGCACCTCTTGTGTTAACAACGTGGTGCAACTGAATGTGGAGTTGGGAAGCGAGGCACGTGACGGGCTCTCGGGAGGGAGCAGGTGGGCGCTGTGCCCGATCTGGATGCCAGCCACGGGCAGTGACAGTCACAGTGGCAGGTGCCCTTCTCTTCAGCACCCGGCACATCGCTTCCTGCACCCCTGGGCTCCAAGTAGACAGCGCGCCGCCTCCAGTGGCCTTCTGGACAAGCTCAAGTTCTCATCCCCTCACACTTCGACGTGCTTGTTTTCGAGCTGGGGGTAACATTGTCAGGGAGTTGCTTTGGAAAGCAAATCATAAAACATCCATCAGCATAGCCCAGTGCTGGGCACAGTGAGCCCTCAGTGGGGAAGTCAGCCTTGTTATGGCCACTCTCCATGAATGGGGGCGGGGGTGAGGACACACACCCTACAGGAAATCATGCTGGTACCCCCAACTGGAGTGTTCCTGGGTGTCCAGGAGCCTGGGCTCGGGAGCTAGAGTGTCAGGATGGGAATTCTGGCTAGAGAGCCTGACAATTGTTCGACCGTGGGCTACCTATTAGCCTCTCTCTGCCTCCGCCCTCAGGGGCTGGAGGGAATGAGATAGGGGCTAGGAGGGATTTTCCAGAAGAAATCTGGAGTACAGATTCATGGGAGCCTGTGGAACAAATGTTCTGGGAATGGACATTTTAAAAATGCATAAAAAGCAGCCACAAAACAGAGTCCGCTTCCACCATCTGCCAGCACCAACAAGCCCCAAACTGGCCAACACGAAGTAGCCTCCGTGCGCATTGACATACGGCCTCTGGAGTCAGAGTCCCTGGGATCAAATCCTGGTGCAGACACGCTTCAAAAAGAAAGGAGCAAAGCTGTGTGACGCGTGCAAATTAATCTGTGCTATGTTGTGCCTCTGTTTCTCTGGGTATAATAAAAGTTGCAGTGACTAGAACATGCTAAGCATTCAATAATATTATCGCAATATTTGTTCAAGGAAGGACTTTCATAACCCGAAACTCCTACCTGTCCTAAGTTTGAAAGCTTTTGAAAGAATTCTTGTAAGGAATTAACTCTTGGCATTATTATAAAGCTAGTAGGTCAATGAAGAAGTTTAATTTACCCATAGATTCTTCCCTTGCCCTTTTCCTAAATCTGGAGGATAATAACCCTAGTGTGTGTGTGTGTGTGTGTAGGTCAGGGTTAGCAATTATAATTTATATATCACAATAGTCACTCCTTTTAGGTACACACATTTAGAGCATTCCCGGACCCAATGCCACTGAAAGAATTCCAAGGGTTTTAAGGAGCCCTGTTCCAGAAACAGGGAGGAAGGGCACATATATGTGTCTTAACATAAGTCACAACATCGTACAGACCTACGCGTTTTGTCTAATGTAGACATTGGTACCACAAAAAGCTGGATACAAACATCACAGTCACTGTTAAATCCCTGCCTGTCCCCTCCTGGCACCACCAAAGCCCGAATGCACCGAGTATTTGTATCCAACAGGGGGCAGTACAGGTCTGATCTCTGCAGCCTCTTGTTCCACCTT
The DNA here is from genome assembly GCA_026230045.1 of Corynorhinus townsendii. Classification (NCBI taxonomy): domain Eukaryota; kingdom Metazoa; phylum Chordata; class Mammalia; order Chiroptera; family Vespertilionidae; genus Corynorhinus; species Corynorhinus townsendii. Next base: position 166,402,637 of record JAPDVU010000007.1, read on the forward strand.
CCTCAGAAAGCGTGTACCAGAATCAGTCAGTAATCCTTTTGGGACTGCCTGATTCGACTCAATGCGATGCTTGTCGATGCCCTTTTGATGGTTTTGCCGCATGGCTGTGTCCATGCTCCGTTCCTGAATTTTACTGACCACCACCCCGTTGGGTACTCGCACGCTGGCTTGGTTTGGTGACAGTGTGACCCCAGGACTCCCTGTCCGGAACACAGGGGAGAGAGTCCATGGCATCCACCCGTGTTTCCATTCAGGGGCAGAGTAAGATGATCCCTACTGAAGAGCGAGGGCCGTTCATCCCAGCGCGGACATGCATTGGTTTCTGTTCTTCCCCAGCTGCAGCTCATGGACGTTACAGACTGTGCAGGGAAAGGTAGGGATCAGCAACCAAGTTGGTACAAAGCAAGGCTGTGGCTTTTGAGGAGATGAACACTTTCTGGAAATATGTGTCAACATATTTTCTCAAAAAAAGTAGGACACAAATCCTCAGTATATGCACAGTTGAAAACATTTGTAACTTCTTTGCCAGGAATTTACAACATATCGAGATGGGTCCCTTTCATAGCCTCCTCCTTACCACCTGTTTCACTATTAATTAACTCTAACATTGAGAAATGACTAGTAATTGTATTTTTTAATATATTTTTATTGATTTCAGAGAGGAAGGGAAAGGGAGAGAGAGATAGAAACATCAGTGATGAGAGGGAATCATTGATCAGCTGCCTCCTGCACGCCCCCATCCCCACCCCCCACCACTGGGGATCGAGCCCACAACCTGGGCATGTGCCCTTGACCAGAATCAAACCTTGGACGCTTCCGTCTGCAGGCGGATGCTCTATCCACTGGGCAACACCAGCCAGGGCTGCTAAATTAATTTTAAAGCTGGTATAAGGAGACAAGGAATCCGGGCTCCCCGTTTTGTGACAGGAACATTAGCGGGGCACTACCTTTATCTTGTCAAATGCTAAAAACTTCAGCTTGAGGTGGGATTTTTCTACACTTCTCACTTGTCCTTACACACAATACCCACTCCTTGACGGAGTCAAGATTTATTCCGAAGAGAATTTAAAATCCTTTTAAAATTGTTTTCGTTGGTCTGCGGTTTGTGACAATTGATCATTTTTATTTTTATTAGTTTACTCCAAATCAGTACTCCCTTCCAAATATTTGTTGACTATAAAACACACAGATGGAAGGAAGCAGTTTTTCTTTTCTTTTTTTTTTTTTTATCAAACACAGTTTAAAAAAAAAATTCCTTTGCTACCGTTCTTGGGGGATAAGTCGTAAACTGTGAGCAATGGGCTCTGTGGAACTGACACTCTCCTGGCTGTATCCGTTACCTGCCACCAGGGACTGTGCACATTTCAAACTAAAAGTGAAGTAAAAGGGATGCACTCCCGGCAAGGTTCTCTATTTTCCTTCTCCTCGGGAACAGTTGAAACAGTTTAAATTATGTAGCAACTGGACTTGTTTATTCCCCCCAAACACTCCCAGAGCCCGAGAAAGGCCCTTGTTCTCCAAGACGGATTCTTCACCCTGTCATGTTAGAAGTTTTCTAAACTGGAGACGAGTGAAAAGAGGCATTTTGTTTTCCATAAAGTCATTTATAATTTAAAGTGCCAGGCGAGATTTAGCAAAAGTTTCCCCCAGAGAGACAGCACAAGCAGGTTAAAGAGAGAGAAAAGTTACATTTTAATGCACATTTCGTGTCTTCGAAGGAAGCAAACCATCTAGCTGGGTACTGAGGGGGAGGGGGGAGGGGGGAGGGGGGGAGGGGAGCAAACCCCAACACAGATGGCTCCCGCAAACCCCAACACCAATGGCTCCCGCTTAGGGACCTTCTTTCAGGAGCGGGAGCGAGTGTGCTCATTGCTATAAGGGTGATGATCCTTGTCATGTGTCATTTACAGGGCAGGTTGGAGGCTTACATCTTTAAAGATATGAGAAATATTTGAAATTTTAAAAAGCTCTAAAGGAAAAGGTTCCTATCGTGAGCTGGGGAATGCTCTCATCATCCCTTCCCTGGTTTCACATGACATTTAAGCTGGAAGCAGAGGCATGCTGCTCCTGTTGAGGTGGGTGTTTTTAAGCGCTGTCCAGAAGTGAGGATGGTGCCCGAACCCGACGCCTCCGTTGGGGAAGGGGCCGTGGTCTCCATGGGCAGATCCACGCCTTTGTCCGGCCTCTTCACCTCTGGTAAAGCGAGGGCTTTCACACTCTCTCTCAATCTCTCCTCTCTGGCCAAGTGCCCTATCCATGGGCCATTCTGACTCACATCCTTGAACGATGCCGCCAGCCCTTCACATTGGCTGGCATTCAGTGGCGGGAAGTCTTCATTAGAATCTATCTCCAGGACTAAGCTTATTGGGAAGAACGGTGGGGAATTGGAACAGGGACTGACCGGTAGAGTTGTAGCATTCTGTGCTTAGAGTTGACTCAGGTTCCCCTTGTTCACCCTTCGATTCGGAGGCAGGTGTTTTATGTCAGTTTAAGGAGGATAAAACTGACTCAAGCTGTTGAAGGACCTTGCTCAAGGTCATGCACAGGAGGCAGTGGTGGAGTCCAGGCTCACTGCTGGGCACCTTTCCCTTCAGTCCTGTTCCCTCCAGCTGCTCCTTTGCTGACCTCCATGGTCGGTTCCTCTTCTTTGAGGAATGTATCACCCCTTGCAGGTCACCATTTGTTTTCCTCCGTCCAGGCCTCATAAAAACAGCGTTTCCCGTTAGCCTCACATTCTTGCAAGACAGATATTATAGCCCGTATTTTATATGAAGAAGCTAAGATTGCACCAGACTAAGGAAGCTGCCCCTGGGATTCTATTAGATTAAGGAAATGGCCCCAAATCACATAAAAGATAAGTAGTGAGTCACAACTTTAACTGGACACGTCTGACTTGAAAGCCCATGTTTATCTGCCGGGCCAGGCATGCTCTCCCACCCAACAGCCTGCGTGTTCTGCCCATTGGCCTGTGGTCCTGCATCCCTCAAGCTTCCTTCACAAATAGCTTGAATGGTGATGAGGAGACTCCGCCCTGGGGTTAGACAACCCGGCTCCTCTCCTGTTCCCCATCTTACTATCAGGAAAATAAGCCTGTTCTCCACATAAGGCTTCTGTGGGGATTAAATAAGTTAAACACATATAAATTCTTACAACAGTGCCTGGCATATATGAAGCATCCAAAAAGGGTCATTTCTGTTATTATTGTTACTGCCATTATTATTATTATTACTTTGTTGAACCAGTAGAAGTTCTAATTGTCTATATGCATTTGGAGATCATCATTTCTTTAATTAGATTCACTAAATAAGATCGGTAATAGTGATTTTCTATTAAAATTTGATAACGTTAGTTTTTGAAATATTTTTATACATTTCAAAGTGAATTATGTTTCTAATTTGAACTGGTACCTTCACTGATACCATTAACTATCCTATCTAATAAAAGAGTAATATGCAAATTGACTGTCACTACCAATACACAAGATGGCCGCCCACCTGTAGTCAAAGATGGCTGCCCCCATGTGGACACAAGATGGCAGGCAGGGGAGGGTAGTTGTGGGTGATCAGGCCAGCAGGGGAGGACAGTTGGGTGGGACTCAGACCTGCAGGGGAGGGCAGTTGGGGGCAACCAGGCCTGTAGGGGAGGACAGTTGGGGGTGACCAGGCCTGCAGGGGAGGACAGTTGGGCAGGAGTCAGGCCTGCAGGGGAAGACAGTTGAGGGTGACCAGGCCAGCAGGGGAGGGCAGTTGGGGGTGACCAGGCCTGCAGGCGAGGACAGTTGGGGGTGACCAGGCCAGCAGGGGAGGACAGTTGGGCAGGAGTCAGGCCTGCAGGGGAAGACAGTTGAGGGTGACCAGGCCAGCAGGGGAGGGCAGTTGGGGGTGACCAGGCCAGCAAGGGAGCCATTAGGTGTTGATCAGGCTAGCAGGGGAGTGGTTAGGGGGTGATCAGGCTGGAAGGCAGACGTGATTAGGGACAATCAGGCAGGCAGGCAGGCGAGTGGTTGGGAGCCAGCAGTCCCGGATTGTGGGAGGGATGTCCGAATGCCCATTTAAATGGGCAGTCGGACACCTGTCGAGGGCTCCCAGATTGGAGAGGGTGCAGGTTGGGCTGGGGGGAACCCCATCCCTGTGCACGAATTTCATGCACTGGGCCTGTAGTTAAATATATTTTGTAAACAACTAGGCACCATTGTACAAACTTCTCATTATAAAATATTCATTTTGTCAAAAATAACATTAAGTATTAATAGCTTCAGTGGTCAATATTTAATTGATGCTATTGTTTCCATGGAATATTTATAACAGTTTATCTGATCTGTGTGAACTACACTAAAGGCCTGAACATTGGCCTTGTCATCCATTTCTACAAGGCGAGTGTCGTTATGACAACACCTATGAAGTCACCATCATCTGCCTTCCTTTCCATTCAATTTTGAAAATTCGGCTCTAAGTATCACTATTTCTGTACTTATGTGGAGGTTTCATAGATCCATGTAGCAAAATTAAGCAAATGATGGTCTGTATTCCTGTAATTCACGGTACTTATAGTGACTTCAGCTCTCATTGTGATATATTACACTGTATTTTGTCAATTCAAAAATGACATTCTTTACTTATTTTTAATCTGAACCTTTCTGAACTGGAGATCTGTCTTTTAAGCAGTGCCACGGTAGCTGTCAAGTAGACATCAGCCAGGATGCAGGGACCACGGCTGTGCAGGCACACACTTTAAAAGCAACAGCATTGGGATTTAAAAGATACTTCCCTCCAAAACGTAGAAAAGTTGTCTTTTTTTTTTTTTTTTTTTTTACCCCTAGCATCAAATTGACTATAAAGAAGGGATGAGGGAGGTGACAAATCAAAAATTTGGGATAACGTTCAAAAAATAGCAGCAAGCATTGCAAATCTGCCTGAATGGCTTTTAGTCCTTTATGGATGATTTCAAGAAATTCATCAACAACAATCAGTACTTCTGTTGAGCACCAAGGCTGTCATTGATTGGATAAACACTGGATGGGCAACTCTGAGTTGAAAAGGGATTCAAAAGAATCAAACTTCCAATGTGAAGAAATTTTAAGGATAACTTAACCAATTTAGTCTTGAACATCTTTAAAAAGCTGAACAAGAATAAAGTAAGAATTCTATAAGATAAGTGCACTGTGTCGGAGTCGCATCGGCAGTACTTTATGCTTCTTCGTTGCACAGAGCCCAGTAGCAAATGGTATGACCAGTATGGCCTTAGCATCTGAAATGCAGCCCTCAAATGCCAGCTGCTCCGTAACAAGGGCGCTCCTCCAGGTCAAGCACCATATGCTATTCATTCTTTTCTGTTTTAAAATCCTCACCTCAGAATGTTTATTGATTTTTAGAGAGAGGATGGGGAGAGAGAGAGAGAGAGAAACATCGATGAGAGAGAGAGAGAGACACTGATTGGTTGCCTCCCATACATGCCCTAACAGGGGCTTGAACCCACAACCTACAGATGTGCCCTAACCAGGAATCAAACCTGCAAACCATTTTGATGTAGAGGGAAAAGCTCCAACCGACTGAGCCACCAGCCAGGGCTGTGCCACTCATTCTTGCATTCACCTTGCCAAGTACAACCTTTAGCACAGAGAGAAAGGTATTAACTAAACAGATGAATAGATAAATGAGAGACTCATTGACACATATAGCTCATCTCCCCCCACTGAGTTAGAGACTCCTTGATTCATTCCTTGATTTATGCATTGAGAACTTATTGGGTTCCATTGCGTCAGGTCTTAAATGTATAGAGAAAAAAAAAAAAAACCACATACAGTTTCTGCCCTCCAGTCACTCTCGGTTTGTTAAATAAACAGTCACATACATGGAAAGATACCCAAACCTGTACTGAGTGCTAGAATCGAAGTGTTCCGAGACTCAATGAAAGCATACAGATGGTGAAATAAACTCACCCGGGTGCATTAGGCAGACTTTGTAGGAGAAGGGGGGCTTCACTGAGACCTGGATGGAGACGAGGGAAGTTTGTCCCTTCACCTCTTTGCTGCAGAAGTTTCCTCTCTTGCATGCTCAACAAGTGGTCATCCATTTCTTCAAAACGGCCATCATGGATTCATCTATTCAAAGTGTTCCTTTTCTATTTCATTTTATTGCTTTCTTTACTGTTTTTGTTTGGTTGTGTTTTCCTGGAATTGATTCCTAAGTCCTTTGGGCTTGACTTCCCTTCTTGCTGCAGCTCTAGAATGAGAAGGTGGTGTAAGTTTCAGCCCGCCCCAAACAGGAGCCCTGGCTCCTTTCAGAGGAAAAGAGTGACGTGGAGTCTGAAATCCAGGCTCGAGAAGACCAACTCCCATTTATAAAATGAATACAGCCCGTCCGGAGTGGCTCGGTGGTTGAGCACTGACCTATGAACCAGGAGGTCAGGGGTTCCATTCACATGTCCAGGTTGTGGGCTAGATCCCCTGTAGGGGGCATGCGGAAGGCAGCCCATCAATGATTCTCTCTCATCATAGTTTCTATCTCTCACTCCCTCTCTCTTCCTCTTTGAAATCAACAAAAATGTATTTTTAAAAAATAACTACTATTTGTAATACCTTAAACAATAAAAATAATAAATAAATACATGAAAACCTCATTCGAGTTGATTTTCTAGCTCTGTCATGCCATGCTTCCTTAATCAAATGTATATGTGGGATCTTCGCTTGATTAAAATGCAAAAGTAACTTGTACGGCAGTACTTCTTGGATTGAGAGTGAATTGGGTTATAACACTTTGTTTCTTTTTTATTATGATATAAGTTAAAAAGTGACCTCATCATTTAAAAATGCTGAGTTATAATTTCCACTCCCACTCTTTTTCTTAGTACTTTGGACCCAAAATATTTATGGCCGCTGACTCCATAGTTAAATACAGTATAAGGAATATAAGGAACATTTTTTTCTTTCTTGCAAAAAAAAAAATTATTTAAAAGCTAAAAAGTTGTTGGTAGTACACTCAACTTGTAACTGGTAAATCACTGCAGTAAGAAGCTCGTGGGGAAAGAGCATGCACGCTGAATAAAAATGTCAGAGAATGACCCAATGTAGTTATTCTTTCTGAACTTGCTGTTAACGCTAAAGATGATAATAAAATGCTGATATATGTGTAACTCAAAACTCACTGAAGTAAGGAATCACCCAGTTTCTTTTAAACTCTTGCTAATTGTACAAATGCAATGCACCTAGATTCTTGTGGAGAAATAATATTTGTGCTCCGTTGTGAATCTGCATTATAAATAGGGGCATGTGAACAAGCAATCATGCTCCGCTGTGATGGGGAATAATTGATCACGGAGATGATTATTCCTCCAGGCATTTTCAGACTAATTTCCAGGTAGTGAAACATCGCGCAAGAATATACGGAAGTGAAAATTCACCTCAAATAACAGCCTCCCAGAAAGGCAGCTGGAGATCTTTCCTTCCTAACTCAAGTGCATGGCCAGAGGTTACCAGGACACACACAATGGAGGGTAACTAGTAAGATTTTTTCCAAAGTAAATATTTTACTGGTAGTCAGGCAAGGTCTATGCTTGGGGCACGGATAAAACAGACTTGCGATCAAGATGATGGATTATTACATTGACACGGTGCATTTGGCCACAGGATATTAATGTGAAAATGTTGGATAAAGAAAGAGAAATCATAGGATGTCTAAAATTGAAATATCAGTACCTCAATTCCCACCCCCTTTCTAAAGTGGCATAGTATGATTTTAACACCACCAATTTGCATGTGACTCGGCTTTAAGAGAAGAGCACCAGGCCATCAGTAATTCAAAGGGCCTCCTGTTGGGTGGAAATTGTCATTTTCTCACAACCCCTAAACACATATTGAGCAAAGGGACTATATTCTAGCTTCGCTATTTAGGAACCTGGCTGTGTTCTCTAAATGACTTCTAGATTAAAATTCTCTAGCTCTACTCCTGGTCAAAAGCTAAGACTCTCCCTCCTGACGACACTCACTGAGACATCCCTTTAAAATAAAATTAAAATGAATTCATGTTGCTTTCTCCTCCATTGCCAGTGAAAAGAGAACCGATCAGAACAAATCAGGGCATTTTAGACGAGTGGCCAGAGAAAAGCGCAGCTCTGCTTTGCGGGCGCCCTGGCTTCAGAGCCCTAGCAAGTCGGAGCTTGTGAGTAGGTAACAGGCAAGTGGGCAGCCCTGTAGAGTAACACGTGGAAGCATATGGCATTTGATTTCCATCTCTGATTCTTACTGAACAGCATCTTGGAGAAAGTTTCTTAACCTCTTTGCACCTCTATCCTCATCTGTGAAATGTGCATCGGAATATTCCCCACATAGAATTTTGCTGGCTTTTGACACTGAGCTGAGCCCATTGACTAGCAGTGCAATTTATAAAACTACTAGAGGTCTGATGCACGAAATTCGTGCAAGAGTAGGCCTTCCTTCCCCCAGCTGCTGGCACCAGCTTCCCTCCAGCACCTGGGACCAGGGCTGCTTCCCTCCGGCCCCAGCTTTGTCAGGAAGGATGTCTGGAAGACATCCGGTCTAATTAGCATATTACCCTTTTATTATTATAGATTCCCTTGAGTCACCTTTAGGAGAACTTCTAGGATTCATACACAGCAGTCATGTCCTGCAAAGATTTTTTTCCTTTACCAATAATAACAATAATATAGTTATTATTTCTTGAACACTTACTCTGTGCCTGACTGTTCTCAGGGTTTTGCATAGATCATCACACTCTGTGTAGAAGGTTTTATTATTCTCATTTTATAGATCAAAAAACAGAGGGCTCCGTGAGTATAAGTAACAAGATCTTCAAGTTTCAAGCATCCATGAGCTTCATGGGAAAGCAGAGCATGAACTCAGCTCTCTAAGAGGGAGTCCTTGGTCTCCACACTTCCATGCTCACCCACACTGTGTGTGCCCAGGGCACCCTGAGCTCCCCTTTCATAGCACTTTACGGAACTTTACTGTACTTCTCTCTGTCTACCCCTCAGTCTAGATCATCAGATCCCAGAAGGAATGGCCCACTTTCATGTCCAACCACAGTCTGCAACACACTGAGGGCACATAGCGCGTTTGAAGTAAATAAAAACAGTAAACTGTGCATATGCAAGGTGAGCAGGAAATAGGATTTGATAAGAAAGGGTTGAACAGCAAAACCCAACAGACTGTCGCGTAAGTGGGAGCGTGGCCCTGGTACCAACCACAGGGTAGCTCTGGGGACAGCACAATTGATCCCTACACATTGAGGTGGTTCCTGGAGATAACATTAGACAGGTATTTACATGAAGCCGGTGAGCTTTAGTTGCAAAGGGTCAATTGCAAAGTTGTAATTGTGAATTTAAAAAGGTAAATGATTCTGATTTTTTACTGAGTTCTTCCTTCTTGTTGTTATTAGTAGTTCCCACTGGCAGTAGAACTGACTGTTCAGATCTTTAGATTAAAAAAAAATAAAATGTGTGAGATTGTCACTTTTGATTCCCTACTGTAAGGGACAGCAAGGAACCCCCCCGCCATCATTCCATTTCTCCCCAAGAAGGGCTGTCATTTGGGCCAAGGACTAACGTGATCCTAACTGCTAGAGAATAGAGCTTCCAGAAGCATGATTAACAGTTCAAAAGCTCCGTATGTCTTGAAATACTCTCCATTTTCCTTTGGTCTTTTGGATGATGTTAGATCGCTCTTCTTTCGTTTTTTTGTTTTCCACCTGTGAGACTGAGTTAGAAAGGGACCTGGCTCAATTTAAAACACTTGTGAGAGTATAGTAGGGCTCAGAAAAGCCCAACTGGAAAGGGTTCTGGTTAAGTGACTTTAGGAGTCTGGGGCATAAGTCTCAGCAGGCAATAGTGTATTTCATTATTTTGATTTATATCCGTCAAACTAAGAGATTTATGAAGTCAAGCATGGGGAATGGTACACCCATATAAAACCAGTGATTTAGGGTGCATGTCCTTGGCTCACTCATTCCTGAGAATACGGCTAAATAAATATGTGAATATTTATCAACAACAGATACAAAATATTGCTATTTATACAATTCTTGCACATTCATTTTTTGCAACTGATGTTAGTAAATTCTACGAGTTATAAGTGATTTTCATGTTGTCAGAGTGTTCATAGCTCATAGTCACTAACCTAAACACAAATTACAAATCCAGCTCTTTTGTTTCCGTATTTCATAGCCTTTTACGATGGGGAACTACAGGAGCAATGTGGCAAATATACAAACAGGTGAAATATAATGGTTTCCTGTCAAACTGAAAACCACACAGAAAGAAGACAATCCTGCACTTGAAACCCACAAACCATTAGAATTCCTAGAACAGAAGTGCGAGTCCCTGTGTACACTGTGTGCTCATAAAGACTGATTTTGCTTTATTAATGAGGTTTCCTGGGTTAAGCTCATCATATTTATGTATTACAATATTCAAAGTTCTTAAGTTGCCCACAGAGCAGTTTAACACATCTGACATGAATGGCTGCAAGCAGCCAAAATTTCATTTGTGAATTTGCATTATCATCTAGAATATAATGTTACATATCACTAAGCCAATTGCTGATTTTTTTCTCATTTTAACCTTATGAATATCAAACAGGTTGTCTGATTGGGGTATCAATAAAGGCCTTTAAAATGTTAATTAATAATACCCGTAAGGACCCACAGTACCTGCTGCTTCAAAGCACAAGCCATAGTAAAATAATCAGTATTGATCAAGAGGAAGAAATAGACACAGGAAACAGAAGATAATAAAAGAGAAAGTTTTGTAATTTCATATTCTCCTGAGTGATTGATCCACCCTTGTTGTACAGAATTTACCACTGAGAAATTTAGAACTCAAATAAAATAAAAAATAACCCTTCCAAATTTACTTATGACACTAATGCCTACCCCTTCTCAACCTGCGGAGCAAAGAGGAGGTATCCAGAGACAAAGGTTTTGCTAAATTAATAGAAAGAGAAGGAAATTTATAGACCTTAGAGGGGCTAGAGTTTTTAGAGCAGAGGACGGGAAAAGAGGAAATTATTAATAAATCTACAGAAGGTTTTCTCGTGTATTTGACTGAAATTCCACAAGACTAGTCAAAGCACACTGCTGGAGAAAGAGTAATTACAGGGAACATTAAAACGGACAGTTTTTAGATTTCACACAGAGGCATGGGTGGATTTAGTGCTCCCCAGAGTGTGGTGTTTCATTGGGTACTTAGGCCCTATTAGCGGTCCAAGGAAGGTGTCCTTTAGTCATAAGACTGAGCCACCCTAGGGTAATACTGCTCTATACTCACTCTCAAAAGCTTTAGAAAGCAGCCTCAAAAGATTCTGGAACACATACCAATGCTCTTTAAAGTGATGCAACCAAGTACAGCACTCAAAAAATATAAAATCTTGAAAATCTGACATTCAATAAAAAATATGATCCACATGCACGGGAAAGAGCAGTTGAAACAATCAGAAATAACAGAGGTGATGGAATCACTAGGCAAGGACTTTAAAACAGATATTATAAATACATTTAAGGGTCTAAGACTATAGAGAAGAGAAATAGGATATATAAAAAGGATAAATAAAAATGTTTAGATATGGAAAAAAAATATAGTATATAATATAGAACATTTACTGGATGACCTTAATAGACTATTAGTCACCAAAGAGATGAGACATGAGCTTGAAGAAAAAGCAAGAGAATTTAATAAACCAAAACCCAAAAGGAAATATAAATAAATGGAAAAAAAATAGAGCTTCAGTGACCTGGGAGACACTATCATGTGGTTTCATATATGAACAGTTTATGTCACAAACTGGACAAGGGGGTACAGGAAAAAATATTTAAAAAAATAATGGTCACAGAATTAAAAAAACACACAATTTAAACTGTCAACATGCACATATATAGTGTTAAATGCAACACACACTAAATAAACACCAATGAAGTCACAAAGCAACACACATCTTGTTAAAAAAGTTTAAAAACAAGAGTGATAAAGAGAAAATCTTAAAAGAAGTCCGTGTACAAAACGTTATGTTATGTAGATTTGTCAGAAACTCTGCAAGTCAAAATACAAACACATATTTAAAGTGCTGGGGGGAGAAAACTGCCAACCTAGAATTTTATACCCAATGAAAAAACATTTATCAAAAATGAGGGGAAAAATAAAGATTTTTTTCAGACATTAATTTATTATTGACAGATCTGCATTATAAAAAAATGTTAAAGGTAATTCTTCAGGCAGAAAATAATTGGTGTCAAATAGAAAAGACCTATGAGAAAGCATACATAGCCCTGGAAATGGTATATACATAGTAAAGAAAAACTATTTTCCCTGTTGAAATTAGCCCACTGTTGTTGGAGCCATGCTTAACTTAGCAGTTTATAAGGGAGCCTTCTTAAATCCCAGAATAACCTCAGGTAAGGAAAGTACCTCTAATAATGGTCAAAAGGCCTTGCTTTACTATATACTTGTTATATTATCACTAGAATTTTTTTTAAACTTCATGACTATTTTCTTCATATACAAAATGAATAATAATCATTTTGCTATTTGTCTCCCATAATAGACATGAGAATGAAGAAATATAGTAAAGGAAAGGGATCTGTAAAAATATTTAACCAATACAAAATGTTCAAATTGCCATCCCTCTAACGTGTTAAATTAGGAGACTTTTAGGTACAGAGATTACAGATAATTGATAGCATCCCCTTTCTCTCAGTGTACATAGTCGAGCAGGACATACAGAAATTAAGCAGAAAGGACACTAATCAATGTCACAGTGGGAGGCATATAGGAACACGGGGGCTTAGTAGGCAGTGCAAACAACACGGAGTTGGGATCAAGGAAACCAGGCTGCTCGTAAGAATTTGCTAGAAATTAATGATACAATTCTCAGACGTTATCTCACCATTGAGGTTCACAGTGAGTAAAATGTCCCTTTGCTTCTAAAGGTCAGCCAGTCTAACCTTTAAAACATTAACATGATCATTTGAAGTCGCTGGAATTGTTTATAGATTGCCAAGCCCTTTTGTGGGGGAACATATATTTTATTTTTATACATTTAAAAAAGTAATATGCAGATCTGGTTGAAACTAATAAGTGATAGAGAAGGGTATAAGATGCTAAGCAAATTATTTATATGTATATATAACTAACATGATTATAAAGAAATTGTATGCATATGTCTGTATATCTGGAGAGAGAGAGAGAGAAAGGAGAGAAAGAGGCAGAGATATGGATGTGTATTTAAATCCTATACTTTTTCTGTATAATCTTGTGTAAATTAATTCTCCTCTCTGAATCCTTGTTTCACCTTTAGTAACAATGACCTCACAGATTTCCCAGCACAATTAAGTAATATAAGCGGATCGTGCTTTATAAACTATAAAGTTTTATATAGGTACATAGTAATAATATGAACACATTTTGATCTGGATAATCCTATAGAATAAAAGGCTAATATGCAAACTGTCCCCTCGACCAGGAGCTTGACCAGCAGGCAGGCTGGCCAATCACCATGTCCCCTCCTCCTGGCCAGGCTGGCTGGACCCCACCCATGCACAAATTCATGCACCGGGCCTCTAATATATATATATATATATATATATATATATATATATATATATGTATATGTATACGAACACACACACATATATATACACACACACATACACACACACACACACACACACACACACACACACACACACACTGAGTGGCCAGATTATTATGCATTCAGAGATTATAATATCATAATAATCTGGCCACTCAGTGTATATATAAAAGGCTAATATGCAAAGTGTCCCCTTGGAAGTTCGACTGGGAGACTGGGAGTTCGATGGCTCACTATGACATGTGCTGACCACCAGGGGGTGGCACGGAATGAAGGAAGGCCCCGGCTAGCACCTGGGGAAGGAAGGCCCTGGTCGGCAGCTGGAAGGCCCCGATCGGCTGTTCCCCGGCCAGGCCTAGAGACCCTACTCGCGCACAAGTTTTGTGCACCGGGCCTCTAGTGATTGTATAAATAGGTGTGTGTACTGTTCCTTTATTTTTTAAAATGTAGTTTTATTGATTTCACAGAGGAAGAGGGAGGGGGAGAGAGATAGAAACATCAATGATGAGAGAGAATCATCAATCAACTGCCTCCTGCATGCCCCCCTACTGGGAATTAAGCCCACAACCCGGGCATGTGGCCTGACATGAAATCAAACCCTGACCTCCTAGCTCATGGGTTGATGCTCAGCCACTGAGCCACACTGGCCAGGCTGTGCTGTTCCTTTATTAATTCATTCTCAGATCTATCTTCTCTTTCCGTGCTCTACTCGGCTCAGGAGGGGCCTGTTGGCTCCGAAAGTGTTTCTCTCCAGGTTTCTTGGCCCACTGGACCATCAGGGACAAGGAAGCAACAGAAAAGCAGAGACCAGGGATGCCCCGCCTCTGCATGTTCCCCTGCTCAGCATTCACACCTCCTGTAGCTTCTCCAGAGTGGCTGCATCTGCCCTGCCCATCCATCATGGCCAGAGTGGGAGGTTGGGTTTGACTGACAAATCAGGAGAGATATTTCTCCATGGAGTGTAGGGACCAGAAGAGGTTATTTACATGTCTAAAACATGGTAAACCGAATCGGGGTTTTAATTACAAGTCCATCATTTCTTTTTGCACATCACTTTTAAAATGAGATTTTGGTGCCAGAGATCTTCAACGAAAAATAAAAACATGATCGCAGCTTTAATATTATACCCACCATTAACATCTAAGCTGTAAAACTTTGTCTTTCTGGTGTGCTTTATTTAAAAGGAAATGTTACACAGAAAAATGACTGCTACTCTGATTAATCCCGAGTGGTCCTGTTGTTAAAATATTGGGTTCATACTTTGTCTTAATCTCATCAGAATTTTAAATGCTGCCGCCATGCCTTTTGGTATCTGAAGCATATTATGATGAAGCTCCATATCATTAAAATGCTTGGTTTTTACCTTTTCTTCTGTAAGTATTAATCCCATTTTTTAATTTTTAAAAATTTTCATAAGTTAAAACATATATATATATTTGTATATATAAACATATATATATATATATTTGTATTGAAAGGGAGATAGGAACATCATTTTGAAATGAATTGGTTCCTCTCTGAAAGCAATACAAATATATTTTTTAAAAATTATAAAATTGATAAAACATCTTCTTACACCTAAAGGAGCTTTAGGGAGGGGGGTTGAGGGAGAAAGCCAGCATGGCTGCACTAAGTAAAGTAACTGAAATGTTCGAAACGTTATGCCATTAAGTTACTTTAACATTCCAGGTCACGTTGGAATTTTGCTAAACTGTGCAATGCAATTTGAAAGGAAGAAGAACCTAGACATCAAACAAAACAGAATCTACGAGAACAGCATCCATTCCAGGCTCCCCAGTTAATAACTGGAAGACGCTGAGGAAGTCCTTAACTTCTCATTCCACCTTCATTCCTCTGCTCTTCACAGTGGTCATTGCATTTCCCTCATACCATTGGGTCGTTACTTAGTGGGAAAGGGGGTGCCTAAGTGCAGCCTCATACAAATGCTAGAATCTGGCACGGTCATCTCTTCTTCCCCATCTGAAACCCTCAACGTGTCTTACTCGGGTTCTTTGCTTTATCTTACCATAGGGAGCCTTTGGCTTGACTCTGTGGCATTCATGTGGTCCCTGTGAAACAACCCGCAGAGTTTAGGACAGAAACAGACTCTGAAATGAATGAGTCGGAGGCAGCCATCCATGTTTTATCTGTGGGGGCCTTATGTAGGCTTTCGTGTGCTCATGTGACTGGCTATGGAGACATTAATAGAGGAGTGTGCCACCTTTCCCCAAATCATTGACCTTGTAAGCCTGTGTTTCATAACTCGGGTTGGGAGTGATGCATTTTACCACACTCACCACATTCTCTCAGTAATGTGGGCACTTTGAACGTCAGCACTGGGAAGGCCTCAGCGTGTATTTTGAACAATGATACTACTTCACAGGAAATGAAAACCAGACACAGGGGGAAGCAACTGCTTAGTTGTTAGCTGGTTACTAGTAGGTTATAAAGTAGCCCTGGCTGGTTTGGCTCCATGGAGAGAGCGTCGGCCTGCAGACTGAAGGGTCCCAGGTTTGATTCCAGTCAAGGGCACATGCCTGGGTTGCAGGCTTGATTCCCAGTAGGGGACGTGCAGGAGGCAGCCAATCAGTGATTCTCTCTCATCACTGATGTTTCTATCTCCTTTTCCCTCTCCCTTCCTCTCTAAAATCAATACAAATATATATTTTTAAAAATTATAAAATAAATAGTTAATAACTTGCTGATTCTACATGAAGTTATTGAGCATGGAGGCTGTGCCAAGCTCAGTGTTAATTTATAGAGAAAAATAATTATGAATGATAGAAGGCACAGAGTGATACAGTACAGAGGGATTGTATCCAGAGGAGATTTTGGAAAAGATGGGACACTCAAACTGTTTGATCTTAAAGATCAAGAAAATTTTGTTAAGTGACAAAAAAATAAAATATCTTGGGCATAGGAAGAAGACAAAAAAGCATAAAAGGAGTTTGAACATTTTAAGGCTGTCAAGTTCTACGGAGGATTAACCAAATCATTTGAACTATCCTTTAGACACCAGGGGACCACTGACATGATTTAAGCAAATGAATGTTACATAATTATGGAAAGAACACGCCAATAGCCAAGCAGGAGATGCAATTAAAGGGAAACGACCATGTTGGTAGAAGTCATAAATTAAATACATCTTAACTTTTAACAAATATGTACATAAATTGATATGTACCCAAGATAGAGATGGGTGTGGCAGACACAGGCATATCAAACTTTAAATAGTCTGGAATGAGAAGTTCTAATTCAGCATTTGAAGAGACAGCTAATTTAAATTACATATATTTACCCATAATTTTAGGTCATGTGCTCCTCTGTGGCCCAACAATGAAAGAATGAACTATGAAGTTCCTTTTTCAGGTGCTTGGGAATAAGGCACAAGCCAAGGCTTCGTTAAAAAGAAAGAAGCAATGTGCATACACCAGAGGCAATCAAAGTTGTGGAGCAATGGGCTTTGCTGTTTGTTCAGAGACACAAGAAAGCCTTGTGAACTCGGCTGCGGAGGTAGGCGCGCTGAAGGGGGTGAGGTGGGGCCAGAACAGAATTCGTCATCTAATATTATATCATACAACCTTTTGTTTCTCTGTTTCCAAGGAAGGAAAATACCTTTCTACTAACACCTCCCTCACAGCTGCCCCACAGTGAAAGGTAAATCGGGTCGTTGACATGCAAAGTCTTTTTAAAACATCTGCTTCAACAGATGCAAATCCGGGGGCGTATCTAAAATGACAAGTAGCATGGAAGAGAGCATTTCCGGGAAAAACGACGGATAAGGAGCTAGTGCCACGGAAGGAAAGTCTTTTCTTCTAGAAGTCCGTTCTTTCTCTTTCCCTTTCCTGGTCTTCTCACTTTGTCTCTTATGCTCTCCCTCTCTCCTTTCTTTCTTCTCTCCCTATTCATCGTGTACTGCTCCATGCCAGACCCAGAATTAAATTGGGTTTCACCTTTTAATATTCCACATATTCTGTGGTGTTCTGGTCCAGAACACCACAGAATATGTGCTGGGGACAAAAAGAACATAGGCGCGCGCAGGCAAGCACTGTAGCAGGATAAATAGGACAAGATTTAACTCCCTAGGGGAGGCGGTAGCAATCATCAAACACTCTTTCCCAGGGGACACCTGTGCTTTCCATCTGCAGAAGCACGCCCAAGGCCAAGCCGGGGCCTTGTGGTTCTGCTTCTCTTAGTCCACCTGGCGCCCTGAGAGCAGGTGGAGAAGGCAGAGGGTCTTGCTCCCTGCGGAAGCCAGGCCACTGGGATGGGCTTAGCACCGCGTTTAAAGCTGTGGGTGCTGCAAGACGTAGCAATGCCCTCTTCCCACCTGCTGTCCCTGTGGCTCCAGGTCCCCAGATGGAACAGCCTAGTTGCCTTGAAGGGGCTTTATCCCCCATCACACGGGACAAGGCGTAGAGAGAACGGTTCACGTAGTGCGATCTGGTCCACTCAGTGACAGTCATTCCACGTTACACCGGAGGCCGCGGGTGGTGCAGGGTCACGTCTGTCCCCCGCTCCTCTCCTGCCTGCTGCCCTCACAGCCAGGCTGCCCGGGTGAGAGCATTGCTTTCCGCTACCTCCTTCTCCTCCTCCTCCTCCTCCTCCTCCTCCCCCTCCTCCTCCTCCTCCTCCTCCTCCTCCTCCTCCTCCTCCTCCTCCTTCTCCTTCTCTTCCTCCTCCTCCTCCTCCTCCTCCTCCTCCTCCTCCTCCTCCTCCCCCTCCTCCTCCTCCTCCTCCTCCTCCTCCTCCTCCTCCTCCTCCTCCTCCTCCTCCTCCTCCTCCTCGCACAGCCAATTTCCATACAAGCTGGCCATCAGGATTTCAAAATACGCTTTCTGTTTCTATCTCGTGGATAAACTGGGGCTCCGGTTGCTCCTGACGTCTTGCAGAACCTGTTTGGAGTCAGTCGGGAGGGTTTTAAAATGCGTGAGTGGTGCCAGCTCCTCCCACCTCCCAGGGCGCCATCTGAAGGATGGAGGCAGCGCGCGCGTCCTGAATGAAGGCAGGTTTCCTGTGGCAGCGCCTCTAGGCTTCGCAGCGAGAAGCACCAGAAAGATTCCTGTTTGGGGGGGTATTTTCTCTCCTCAGGGCGCTTTACATTTTCAGGGAGAGGCGTGGCTTCGTTCCCACAAACCGGAGCCTCAGCGTCTCTGTAATTCATAGCACATCGGGCAAGATTCCGCTCCTCGGAAAGCACACAGGCGCGGCCATCTGCTTCCTCTGGAGAGGGGTGCCTATCCGCATGGTCCTCCCGTGTGTGTGTGTGTGTGTGTGTGTGTGTGTGTGTGTGTGTGTGTGTGTGTGTGTGTGTGTGTGTGTGTGTGTGTGTGTGTGTGTGTGAGAGGGTGGGTCCACAGGTTCATGTGTAATGAGAGCACGCCCAGCTTGAGCTTCCCGATGAACACGTTGCTCGCTCCTTTCTTGGGAATCCCAGGCACCTCCCTCTATGTTTCACCTTGCAGGATCCAGGCCATTCTTGTGGAGGCCACAGGTCACCGGGGAGACCACTGGGGACAGACCTTATAGCAGGTCAGCGCAGCTCAGGGAATGCCTTCAGCCACCTGCCTTATTTAAGCTCCTGCTGCTGGATGACATTTGTAATTTTGTAGATGAGCATCTAATTTAAAAAGATACCCTTTTGCCCAGTCACAGTGGCTGAGCGGTTGAGCGTTGAGCTGTGAACCAGGAGGTCACGGTTCAATTCCCAGTCAGGGCACAGGTTGCTGGCTCAATCCTTGGTGGGGGATGTGCAGGAAGCAGCCGATCAATGATTCTCTCATCACTGATGTTTCTCTCTCTCTCTCCTTCTTCCTTCCTCTCTGAAATCAATACAAATATATTACACGCGCACACACACACACACACACACACAATCCGGATATCTACGCATAGTTGTTTTGCTCAGACTAATGCTTGAGAAAGGTCAGCATCTGTTGCTGGACAGCAACGTTGGTGCCTGTCCCTGGGCGTCCATCTGAGTTTTGACGGGACTAGATCCAGACTTGTCTTAGGTCACCTTTGGCTCCCGCAGGACCCCACTCTGGTTTGTATGCTGAGTTCCAGGGATGTGTTTCAGATCTGTGAGTGAGTGAGCACTTTGGAGAAAAGGGCACAGCCTCCAGAAGTAAATAATAACGAGTTTGGGTCGTGAAGCTCATGGGGATTTTCTCACCTAATTAAATTGTTTTCCATTCCGTGATTTTTATACTGTGGTACATAGAAAAACCCCCATGACAATCCTTAGCGAAACCGAAGCTAGCAATAGAGCACTCATTAACCCAGGTTCAAGTTCAGTTGACAACAAATTATTTTAAATAAATGAAAAACACTCAAACCCTTACATACATGCTTGGCTTACCTTCCCCGTCTATATTTGTAGCTGCAGGGTCTACACACTCTACACAGCTTCACACTCTGCATGCATTTCATGAATTTTTACAGTATTTTCTGCTCTTATTCAGGTTTTTTTTCCATTTATCCACTCATTCATTTAGCATACATTGAGTGTTTACTCAGTATATGTGCTCAGTAGTTGCTAATCTGGGAAAATGGAGAACAAAGAAACCCTTGCCTTTAAAATCACTAGGGGTAATAATAGTAGGTATTTAGCCCTCGGAAAGGAATAGATACTTAAACAGAGACATCCCAGTATCATTTGGCACAAACCATAACTAAATTGTCCAGAGGATGTTTTTAAAGTACTAACCTGGGGGATGCTAAGTCTGGGAGCCAAGGAAGACCTACAAGGAGGAGGTTCCCTGCATGGGACACGAGAAGAGTGAGAGTGGATTTGATTGGGGTGTGGCCAGATGGTGGTCAAGGTCACCATTTCAGGCCAGATGCTATTCACAGGTTAACAATAATGGAGTGCAAGAGGGAAAAGGGCAAAAGAAGTGACTGAAAAGAGAAGTAGGCATCTGATCATGAAAAACCACTGTGATAGCTAAGAACTGTGTGTGTACGTGTGTGTGTGTGTGTGTGTGTGTGTGTGTGATTGTGTGTAATTTGCAGAGGGGAGTGCAAGACCAAACCTTTTATTAGAAAGGCAGACACGATGCCACTTGGGAGGACATGTGGGAAGTGACAATACTGGGTGCAGGAAGGCCAGTTGGAAACTATTTTAAGAATCTGGGTGACATGTGATAAGAGTATGGACCAGGCACCCTCAGTTTCAGCCTAACTATTGATTAATTAATTAAATTATTTACGTACTTACTTATTTTATTCATGGGTGTTACTCTGTGAAGTTGATGAGTGAGATGACCAGAAGGAAGGCGTGGAAAGATGCCTATGTTTGTGACCTTAAATAATCTACGCATATTTAATAGTCTTTTGCAAAAAAAAAAAAAAAATTAACAACTTGCTCATAAGACATTCGATGAGATAATAGGGTATTTAGCATTTTCTGTGCACTTGCTCTATGCCAGGTAAGAAAGCTTCTCTCCTTAAGCAAACTCTAGTTGAGGCTGCGCTGAGCCCTCTTTTTAATCAAGCCTCATCCTTGGCTCAAAAAAAAAAATTATGCATTTTCCATGCAAATGATTTTACCCAGTTCACCCCCTCCCCCACATTGTGAGGGTTAAACAGACACTCACACACTTTCCAGCAGCTCACAGCACCAGGCCTAGGAAGGCCTTAGCCCCTTAATGAGCCTGCCTGAGAGAGCTCAAGTCAAGACTTGTCAGAAGTTCTCCTGTTCGTCCTAGCCTACACCTGACTCAGGGTCCCGACCTCCTTTCTCAGAGCGTTTAGGAGGAAGGGCTTATCTGGTGACTCCTTCCTGTCTGTCCCTTGGAGATGTGTGTGGGTCTCCTCCAACTCAGAAGTGTCTTCCTGAAAGCCATTCTTTTGAAACATCACCAGAAAGGGCCGCTGTCTCCCAGGCTTCCTGGGAGGACAGGACGCGAACTTCCTTAATCCCCAGCTCACAGACCCAGTTGGCTGACCTAATCAAATAGGCGCTGGCCAACTGTGGAAGTGTTTATTTCTTGACACTCCCTCTCCTTCTCAATACCCCTTCATTCTCTCTCTTTTAGTCCAGTTGCCACTATACAAATCGAAGTTCGGCGTATTCATGCTGGACTCTCTTCCCATTTACTGACTTTGCATTACTGACTTTGATTAGCAAAATCATGGAAGAAAAGATCATAGTCTGAATTGTAATTGAACATGTGATTTGGAGAAGGAGGAGTGTTGTGTAAGCCAGCCACCGAGGAGAGGATAGAGCGCGAGGAAGGGGTTTAAAATCAACTTCAAACTTTAGAATTGCCCCCCCCCCCCCACTTCCAGGAAATAACTAGTATCACTTAATATTATAAATAAGCAAGCAAACCACATACATACAACAGAAATGATGCTCTTTATTTGTAGAAAACGACATAGTGTATAAACGGAATTTCAATTTGAATTGGCATTGAAACCTGTATCTCGCAGGCTCCCACTCCATTTATTCGAATTCTACTCCGTGTTCTGTCCAGACCCTATGGGAATGTGTGTTCCTGTTCAGGAGATCTCTGTGCTCACTGTTTCTCAAGGGCTGTAGCCTGACGGGGCTTCATCTTCCTGTCGTCACAAGCCCTCTTCCTGTGCAATTGCACTGAAACAAACGCATCCTCAAGTGTCATGGGGACATCCAATTCACGGGGACATCTGAGCACTCCGCATGGCTTCTTTTGCAGATGAGCGCATTCCTGCCCCACGCGCCATGCCATCTTACTTTTTGTTAGGCCAGCACTCTTCGGATTCCTAGTGACATATGTGGTTCACCGGAAAGCATTCCGTGGCTCTTTGGGAATTTAAAATCTTCAGGGGGAGGAATTGGCCTGGTTACATATCCCATCCTGACAGCCCCTGCTCGCTGCCAGGGCTCCCTGAGGCAGGCCCCTGGCACCACAGTCAATGCCACATCCATTTGGTCCTTAGAATGACCTCTCTTGTTTATGAATGATGACTTAACCCTTCACCCCCTTAAAATGTCCTAAGAGGGTGAATCCTGGATCCCAGGGATCGCATCAGGAGTGATGAGGGGTCTGATAGAGACAGTGCCCTGAAGTCTGTGAGTAGGAGAGGTCTGTAGGGGGCCCCCTGGCGCTGGGTGCTGGTTCTGCAGCCTTTGGTGTGGAGCTTGGCTAAACAATGCACCCTCCTTTTCACATGCATTAATGGACACGATAAAGCCCGGAAGGAACCAGCTTTAGTCAGTGTTTTTACTTATTTATCATCAATAAAAGGGAAATCACGTTTTCGGAGTTGTGAAGTTTAGCATAGCACATGGCATGGATAGCCATTTTAATGAAAGCCCATTATTATTACCCCTAGTGATTTTAATATTACCGTGGCCTTGTGGTGATACTGAGATAAAATACGTTTATGAACATCTGCTAATTTTCATTCATTGTATTTGGTGTTCAAAAAGTGCCCCACACTTCAAATGGGGCTTTAAAGTTATATAGCTCGGGAATTTCATCCTCATGTCTTCCTCATGAGGAGGGCACTGGGACCAGGGACCCTGTGGGGTGACAGTGACGGCTGTAACCTGCCATCCAGCCCCCAGATTTTGAACAGGCATGATGCAGAAAACTGTTGCTTTTGGCCGCTTTTTGTTGTTGCACATCTCCAGCAGAAATTCTTTGGAATGTCTTGTTTATATTTCTTAATAGTCGAAGCAGTCTTTGGAAGAAGCGGGAGTTTTGAACTGGGCCGCCCAAATGGAAGTCCTCGTTTGCCTGGCTCACTAGTAGGTGGCGGGGGGAGGGAGCGGAGCAAAACGACTCCGGCCCTCGGGGGAAGATCATGGCCTGAAACTCGGATGCCAAGCTAGCTCTGTGTGAAAGCTCTGGGTTTCCAGTACATTAACTACAAATTAAAATTAATCTCTTATGAATACTTCCAATTAGGGCATTTCATTTTAACATTTAGTCGGAGTTGGCACCTTTAAATAAAAAAGTCAACTCAATAGCCTCACATGTAACATTTGTAGAGCTAATTCCCTCTGAACTTTCAATGACCTAGAGAGCCTACAGCAAATAAAGGTAAGCAGAAAGTAAACATTGATCAGAGTGTACAATCTTGGAAAATTCAAGTAAGGCCTTTTTTATTTTTATTTTTTTTAAAATACGTTTTTATTGATTTCAGAGAGGAAGGGAGAGGGATAGAGAGATAGAAACATCAATGATGAGAGAGAATCATTGATTGGCTGCCTCCTGCACGCCCCCAACTGGGGACTGAACCTGCAATCCACGCATGTGCCCTTGACCAGAATCAAACCTGGGTCCCTTCAGTCCATAGGCCAATGCTCTA
The DNA here is from genome assembly GCA_026230045.1 of Corynorhinus townsendii. Taxonomy (NCBI): domain Eukaryota; kingdom Metazoa; phylum Chordata; class Mammalia; order Chiroptera; family Vespertilionidae; genus Corynorhinus; species Corynorhinus townsendii. Next base: position 166,426,533 of record JAPDVU010000007.1, read on the forward strand.
TCCATGGAGCCAACCCATCTAGGGCTCAGGTAAAGTCTTAAAAAATATTTCCATGGAGTAAGGTGGTCATAGAAGTCTCTTAACTGAACAACAATGAGAAACTTGAAGAAAACCTGTCTTTTAAAACATAAAACAAATATGAATATGCATTGGGTGTTGGCAAGTCTATAGAAAGATTATGCAGCTGTGCTGGAAGCTGACAGGAAAATGGTTACAGCAGAATAAGGATAAAACTCCATTTATAAACACACTCACCGCTGACACATAAGTGGACAGGTGTCTTGGTTTGGTTGCACCATTGCAAGTATATATTTGTGTGTCTAAAACCTCATGTCCTGAGGCCAAGGAACAGGGCAGCCCTGAGCTCCTGGGCCAGGGGATCGCAGGGCTCTGGAGTGTGATTGAGAGACTCTTTTCAGAATTATTATATCTATGACAAAGAGCAGGAGATCAGAATGTAGAAAAGGGGATATAAGATGAAGAGAGAACAGGAGGACAAGAAGGGAGGAGAATAAAACAGATGGACGAGAAGGGGAGAAGGTAGTCAAATATATGGTGATGGGAGGAGACTCGGCCTAGGATGGTGAACACACAATGCAGTTTATAGATGACGTGTTATAGGATTGGACACCTGAAACCTATTAACCAATGTCACCCCGATAAATTTAATGAAATGTTTTAAAAGTATTTTCCAAAAGCAGGTGATGAAACATCCCAAGATTATGAAAATTAGGCTGAACCTGGGCTAATCAGAAAGGAACACACCACTTAACCACTCTGAGCCTCAGTGTCCCATCTAGAGCGAGACCGCTGGCTTTGCACCCTAAAGCTCTCCTCACCTGCAGAAGCGATAGATGCCTGGACATTCCCACTGCTGTTGTGCTGTTCGGGTTATGTACGGCTCTCATTTCCACCCAAACTCACATTTGCCCTTTCACATTTTATGCCTAGAAATCCAGGTGGATGAAGGGCTGGTCACTTTCAGGCTCTGGCCTAGACCCTCTGCTCTTGATTCTCTATGGTTCAATAGGTATTGAAACTAGAGTCTCATTTGTTGGGGAAGAGGTCATTTCCTTCTCTTATCCCTGCCCCCCAAAGTGGTCTTTACAGACCTATGCCAGGGTCTGCCCCTTCTATGTCCCCAGGTATGCACAATAATTCAACACAGTTGCCTGAGTTTTGTAGTTATTATAGTGATAATTATAGGCATGAAAAATTTTTCCCAGGAATCAATTTTCATCTCAATAGGTTTAATGGCTTTCCAACCTTCAGAGAAATTAAACCCTGGAAATGACTCATTGAACAGTCATGGCTGCTGTATAATTAAAGGTGTCAGGAAACTATCAGAATGCCCCGGCTTGTGTGGCTCTGCTGGTGGGGCCCCCTCCCATGCCAGGAAGGGGTGTGGTTCTTTCCTGGTCGGGGCACATGCCCGGGCTGTGGGCTCAGTCCCTGCTGGAGAGCATGCGCTAGGCGGATGATCCATGCGTTGCTCTCACATCCGTATTCCTTTCTCTCTCCTTCTCCATTCCTCTTTCTCAAAAACCAATCAAACGTTCTTTAAAAGAAAGAAAAAGGAAAGGCCAGAATAACCGATTGGTAGGGATTGATAATAAGTTTGACAAATATTGTCTTCTTCATTTCTTCAATCCCACGTTTATTCTGAATTATTCCAACTATGTAGCCAATGAATGATGACCATTGTGGAAGCTTTAAGCTGTGTCTCATCTCCTGTTTTTTTTTACTACAGAAGCCTAGGTTCTTATTACTGCACATCATTCCTCATCGCCCGCCTGGACGTGATAGCTCATTCCCTCGACTTCTCTGCCCTTGTCACCTTTTATGGCCCCTCTGAGTGGCAGCCTATCCTCCTGCCTATCTCTGGGTATTTTCTCCGCTTTTAAATTCAGGAAATGGAGTATCACTTAGAGATACCAAATTAAATCTTCAACTGGTCCATCAACCAAAACTCCCAGGGATCTATATTTTTTAAGAAATTAGCGAAAGCCCCGTGGATGGGTTCTCATGACTATTCGACTTCCCACGTGCCTCACCATGGCACCTGACTTTATGACAGTATCAATTTAGCTGACAATCAGGGATGCTTTAGGGCTTCCCCAGAACTGCAATTAAAAAATCTAGAAAACAGACATGTAAAATGCAGTATGAAAAATGAAAGAATATTATGCATTCCAAACATATAGTACTATAAAAAAAATAACGTTACTTCAAAGGACACATTTATTTATTTACATAAAATAAGAAGTGTATGAGAACTTCATGTTCTGATAAACTAATGAAAACTGTTCTTCAGGTTTAGGTGACATTGCGCTGGCATCGATCTTAATTTATATTTTTAGTAATCTTATCACATAGTATTATAGAGAATAAATTCTGAAATACAAAATTCACAAGAGGTTAAACAGAATCAAAGATTATATTATGATTATACATTTGAGAAAAGTACTTTGATTAGTAAGTACCCCATTGTTGTTTTTTTAATCTAAATATACAATTAAATGCTATAAATTAGAAAATATTCTTAAAACTAAGAAACTAAGTCTAGGAGGTAAATGTCCACCAGGGAGAAAGATGATGACATTAAACTATAAAAGTATTGGAATTTGCAATAAAGGGCTAACTTTTAATGCATTTAATATACATTGAGCATATATGTCCTATCGTAACAAAAAATTAACTGAAGTGTTCTTTATTTTAAATAAGGCATATATATGAACCATATAATGTTTCCTACTTTTATATATAAACAAGAGTCATGAACTACATTACTTGAAATACAGAACATGCAAGCCCTCGAGGGCCCTGGAGTAATTGAATACTGTGTGAGATTAGCTTTTTGAGAACGCATGCTATAGTCCCTGAGGGTCCCATACCTCACTCAAACCAAACTTCTAATGCTCTCATTTCAATTTCCTCCAACATAATAATAGAACCTAAGCTGGGAATATGCTATTCAGAGCAAAATATAAACATAAATGTGTACCAAGGTGCTGTAAATAATAATGTATTATATGGGCAAAATGTTTTAACCTTTAATATAGAACACAATTTAAAGGCAGTGTTTGTATATGGTAATCCAAAGAGAATGCATAAGAAGTTACTTTATGGAAAGGAACAGAAGTTGTTTCCTAAGCCAAGGTCAAATATTAATCTACTAGAGGCCTGGTGCACAAAATTCGTGCACGGGGGTGGTGGTCGGAGGGGGGGTCCCTCAGCCCGGCCTGCAATGACGCCAGCGTCCCATGCCCCGGCTGGCCTATGGCCAGAGGCCCACCCACTCTTCTTCCCTCCTTCCATGGGCTGGGACATGTGGGATGCTGGGGCTCATCGCCAGGGCGATGCTGCCAGCATCCAGAACCCTGGCCGCTATGGGCGCCGCCATATTTGTGATGGAGTGATGGTTAATTTGCATATTACCCTTTTATTACATAGGATTCATCTTTGGCTAGGCAATCAATATATATGTTACTCCTTTGTGCAAAAGCTGTTCTGTGTCCAGGCCAGTTTTAGGCATCTTTACCTCATTCTCCCATATTACTTGGTATACTTTTCAAGAAAAAGAAGTCAACATTTTGGGATGGATTTCCAACATTCTTACTACAACAAACCCCATTATTATTATTGCCTCTAATGCTGTTATTCCCAATATAAAAACTAAAGAAATTAAAGTATGGATTTTAGTCAATAATAATGCATCTTGATTGGTACCTTAATTGAGACAAATATATCATACTAATGCCAGATATAAATACAAAAATACATGTGACACACATTGGAATTTTTGTACAATCATCATCCTTTATTTGTAAATCTAATACTGTTCTAAAGTAAAAATAGTTAATACGAAACAAAGCCGGAATAAAATAATAAAGGGACAAAGTACACAGAAAACAAATATTAAGATGGTAGACTTAAAACCAGCTCAGTCATTAATGCAGTAAATTGGAATTACATTTGTCTTTATCCAGACCGTTTTCCTAAACTTGTTTATGTCGAGGTTAAAACTCCATATGAAATAATCCAATGGGAAATTCTTCGTCTTTTTATCACTGAATTTGATAAAGCAAAATTTGACCAAGTTGACTATGTCTTTCTTGAAAAAAATGTGTCTTTATTAGTTTTTGCGATTCTATTTTCTGACTTAGTGACCATTATAGTTCTTGTTACTCCTTTATCCATCTTGCATTTATTGAATAGCTACGAGGCAACCGTGAACCTTCTCTTTTGAGATGATAAATAACATCTGTTCCTGGAATTTATACTTGAATTTATGCCCCAAATTCACATTTCTAGCCTGAGCTGAGAGTCATTTCTAAGTACTTAGCTGCCATCTCCTTGTGAGTATATTAAACGTATTTCAAGCTTCACATAGATAAAATTGACATTTTATCCACTCCGCTAACCACTAATCTTGTTCTCCCCCCACTGATTCTGACATTTTGGTAAATAGGATCAACATCTCTTTAGCTATGTCAATCAGAAATCTAGGAGTTACCTTGAATTCCTTTTTTTTTTTTCATTTGCTTTTTACATCCAATCTGTAGGCAGGACTCCTAGATTTTGCCTCCAAAAAAAAAAAAAAAAAAAATCTCAGATCCATTCGTGTCTGCCTTTCTGCACTGTTACCACGCTAAATGGAGTTGGCATTTTGTCCTTGAACCACAGCACTAACCTCTTACTGTTTTCCTTTGGCCACTTTTGGCCACATTTCCTTAATTATCTAAAAAGAAGCCAAAGTGACCTAGCTGGGTTGGCTCGGTGGAGAGAATGTTGGCCTGTGGACTGAAGGGTCCCGGGTTCCATTCTGGTCAAGGGCACGTACCTAGGTTGCAGGGTCTGTCGCTGGTCCTGGTCGGGGCACTTGCTGAAGGCAACCAATTGGTGTGTCTCTCACATCAATGTTTCTCTCTTTCTCTGTCTTTCCCCCTCCCTTTCACACTCTCTAAAAATCAATGGAAGCATAGCCTCAGATGCAGATTAACAAAAACAAAAATAAATAAAAAGGAGACTAAATTATCTCTTTAAATGTAAATCAGAGTGTGTTAATATCTTGCTTAAATTCCTTTATTGATTTCCTATTTAGTTAAATAATGTAAATTTTGTAAGGCTAATTCTATACTATCACATATCTCTTTTTTTTCTGTTACTCATTTGTTAGTTGATTCCCTACCCCCCTTCCCCCCCACGCACACCTAAAAATATTTAAGACAGGCCAGAATTATTAGGGTCTTAGAATCCATCAGCAAATGAAAGAGAAGACAATCATTTTTCTTTATGGAGATTACACTAGTGAAGGAAGAGAGAGACATCAACAAGAAAAAAACATGTATATACACTGTCCTTTTCATAATAGTGTCAAAGCCAAGAAAACAAAAACAAAAAAACAGCAAAATATAACAACCAAAAGAGAGAAACATGCAAACTCAAAACCTTAATAATCAAAGGAAAAATGTGATTGTTGCATGACCTTTAAATATTGTGTCAAAAGAGTAAAGATATTTTATTGTCAATATAAATATATAGAATTTTTTAAAAAATAGACTAATATTTGCCTAGTGTACAATTATTCAAAATATTGGCTACTTATATGCCTTCCTTGGAAAAAATATCTATTCAGATACTCTACCCATTTTTTTAAATCAGATTGCTTGCTTATTTTATACTGAATTGCACACGTTCTTTATATATTTTAAATATTAATTTATTTTCAAATTTATGATTTGCAAACGCTTTTCTATTCCTTAGGTTCCCTTTTGATTTTGTTGATTGATTATTTTGCTATTCCAGAGCTTTGGTTTCGGATATAGAATCAGTTATTAATGTTTTTTTGTTAAGTGTGATTTTGATGTCCTGGTCCAACACAATCACTGCCAAGAACAATGTTACAGACCTTTAGCCTTGTTCTCTCTTCTAGGAATTGTATGGTCTCAGGCTTTATGTTTAAGTCTTTCACTCACTTCAAGTTAAAAAAGTTATCTTCCTCTACTGCATAGTTACGCCAGTATAAAAATAACTCATGACAGTAGACTATCCATCTTATCTAAGAATGTTAAATTTTATTAAGATATTCTGTATATTTTTGAGATAAATTATATGGATTTTATCAAATGTTTTTAGTGAAATAAATGGCATTGACCAGTTTTTAAAATGACTATAAAAACAACCTTATATTCATAGAATAAGTCCAAGTTGATAATCTTGGATTAAAATGTGTGCTTTTTAATATGGCTGAATTCAGTTTGCTAACTTGTTATGTAGAACTTTTGCATCTATGTTTATGTCAGAGATTGGCCTTTATTTTCTTAATTTGGATATTTATATTGTGTTTATATTTTTATGAGACTCAAAAAAGGTATTTTATAAAACCTAAATAATAAAAAGTCATCATGCATACTAATGACATCAAGGTTCATTTATTCCAACTCTTTAATACAATTATCTATTTACTTTTTGTACACAATATAATTATCTATTTATTTTTTTGTATATCAACTTTGTTATATTTCTTATTTTAGAAAAAAGATCACTAGAATAATAAATTTTCTATCTCTCAATCCATTATCTATCTATTATCTATCTAATCTATAATCTATCATCTGTAAGTAAGAAACTGAAGTTCAGAAAGATTATTTTAAAAACAAAATTGGTTATGAGTATTAAATATGAAATTAAATGTTTTCATATGCTTTTTAATATTGAGATAATTCAAACTAAAAAAAGTAAATCGTGTGTAATACGGTTCCATATTTGTAAATGCATCTGTAGCCTTATCTTTCTTTACATATTAATAGAAATAGTTTTGGAATGACATTGATATGCTTTAGAAATTCTAGTGGCTATTAGAAATGCTTAATTGATTTCAGAGAGGTTAAGGGAGAGGGAGAGGGAGAGAGAAATATCAATGATGGGAAAGAATCATTGATTAGCTGCTTCCTGCACACCCCTTACCGGGGACACAGCCTGCAACCTGGACATGTTGGACTGGGAATCAAATCATGACCTCCTGGTTCATTGGTCGACACTAGACCACTGAGCCACACCAGCTGGGCTATATAATACTTTATCTGTAGTTGATTCCTCTTGCAGTAGCATTTATTTAAGTTTTGAAAAATAGCTTTTGTTCTGTGAATCATCTTTTTCATTTCCTCTCCAGTCCATGAGACAAACTAAACACAAACAGTATTTCAGGATAAAATTGTCTATATACTTTGCACTCACAGGATACAAAGGAAACTGTTGAGTACAAGATATAATAGACTTTAAATAGTAGGGCAAGGGATAAAGGTTCCCTAAAGGCATAGTCATGTTTGAGTAAGATTGTTTGAATTTGGACTAGAACAGTTTCTTGTGCCTATGGGTTATCAGAACTCAAGAAATAAATCCATGCTAACTAAAATTTTTACTAACCTGAGTAAATACCTTAATACTTCTTTAAAAATTTACCTTAAGGATATCCAGAGGGAATGGAAATAAGAATAATAACAGGTATTTACCAAAGATTTGTCTCATATCAAAGATTGCTGAAGGCTTTATCCACATTTTAATTCAAATATCATAAAACCTTTTGAAGCAGTTATTATAATCTAACTTTTACAGATAATCAAACTGAGGTTCAGAGAGTTTAAGTGATTTTCCTATATAACACAACGTATAATTTGAATAAAAATAATTTGAACATTATCTGTCTCCATTCTAGGACTTAATCAGAAATCCGTACATTCCCTTCCACCTCAGGACTCTTGTAATGGTGAATCATAACACAAATGATGCATCATTTATTTATTTGAATAAATAATTTCAGTAAGGAGAGGACTTGCTTTCTTCCTACCAATGAGCTTTCTTATACCAAAATAAAATTAAATCAGGTTACTGGTAAGCATGAAACCATTTTAAATATGTTAGATCAAGGAATGAAAGGTTTTTTTAAAAAATATTATTGATTTTTAAATAGAGTTTTAGCAAGATTATAGCATTTATACAGCTTACATAGTCCTGGCTGGTTTGCTAAGTGGTGAGAGCATCAGCCTGCAGACTGAGGGGTCCCAGGTCAATTCCAGGTCAGGGCAGATGCCCAGGTTGTGGGCTTGATCCCCGGTGTGGGGATTAAGATCCCCCAGGGGGTTCTCTCTCATCATTGATCTCTCTCTCTCCCCCCCATTTCTTTCTGAAATCAATAAAAATATAATCTAACAAGAACAATACAAAGCTCCATGAGGCTGAACGAGAAAAATCAGCCACCTTTCCTCCACCACGCCCCCCTCTCCTCTATGTCCTACTCTCCAGAAGACCAGGATCCCTGTGTAAGAATGGAAGTGTGCCTCAGGCAGGCTGAACCATGAGTCTACTGGGAGCTGGCTTCTGGGAAACCAGCCAGTGCCTTTCAGGTCTAACCACAAGCCTGAGGACCAGGCTGTGGCCGTTCATGCCTGAGTTATTTGAACCTGGTTATGCAGGAAGGAACTGGACAAGATAGTTCATTAGTTTAAAGCAAGGATGAGGACAACCATAAAATCCAATTTTCCTAGAGAAGTTTCAAGGGAGGTTTTCATGGGGGTAGAATTTCCAGTTTACACTGTTGGTATAATTCAGAGCTTCCTTTCTTGTTTCCATGGAACAAGAAATAGCCAATGCTCCCTTTTCTTTGTCTCATAATACAATGGTAATTCATATCATCTACCCCCAGAACAGTTATTTTTCTAAGCTTCAATAGTTGACCAATATCTTTTCAACTAAATATAATAATACCTTTGAATGAGGCAGAGGATGGCTTATTTATTTTTTGACATTATCACAGGGCGTTGTTCAAAACAAGAACACACTAAATATTGAATTTATTGAAATTTTGTGGCTCAAAATTAACTTATTTAACTTGCATTAAAGCCTGCGGCTGTTTTACTTGCTAATGCATTTTTGTATGTTTTTTTTTTAATGAGAGGGAATATGCTAAGACTATGTTAATGAATGAGATGTAATAAGATTTGTTTAATTAAATTTTTGTTCTTTGGCCCGGCTTTCTAAAAGTAATATTTATTGGTAAAAGCATCATTCATATGAGCTATATATTAGTAAAATGATTTTGTGAAAGTTCTTTGAAAGTTATGCTTAGGATATTAATTTAAATGTTTAGGGATTCTTCCACATAATTTTATTTAGCATTTGTACTTAAAGCATAAGGTTTATTAACAATAAAAGCATTAGAAAACAAAACATTGTAATAATAGAATAAGACCGTGATCATTGGAGAATCCCTCGTGTCTTTAACATGATAGAGCAGGAAATTGAATTAAATACAAAATAATTCACAATAATCATTTAATATGTTTACTATGAAAGCATTCAGACAAGTCAATCTTAGTGATTTTCCGATGGTTACAAGCAAGCGTAATGATTGGCAATGTAATTGCTATTTATCTTGTGTCACTACTCTGGTAGGTACACACAAAACACCTAGATTTAAGAGTTAGAGTCACATGAACTAAAAGTGGTAGAAATATTTACTCGGGTCTGTCTCATTTGAGTCATCTATGCAAATTGTCTTGAGGCAAGTTAATACATGCCTAGGCTCAGGTGTCCCTATTCAGAAGCATGAATTAAGACATGGCCTACAATGGGCATCATGATTTCCAAGAGGGTTAAATTTGCTTTTTAAGACTTTTGGAAGTGTTCCAAAACATTTGAGATTCCCACAGCAATGGGAGGCTGCATGGTGCAGTGCAGAATATAAATCATCACCTCTCCCTCCTTCGCACTTGCCCTCAGTATGGGCCCTGTCCCCTCTCCAGGCCGGGAGCATTTTGCTCCCACAACTTCCACAGTTAGTGGAAACCTTAGCATACTGTTTCCCTTTATATTTACTTTTCCTTTAAAAAATTGTGTTATGAAAGATCACAGTAATGTGACCAATTGCATGTGCTCACTTGTTTTTAGTTTTACATTTTTTATTTATGAATGTTATGCATGCACATAGTTTACAGAGTTACATAATTCAACTGGGTCTATTTCACATAAATCCAATATTCTAATGTTATCTGAACTTTGAAATTTTACCTGAGCAATTACTGTTTGTTTGTTTTTTTTTAATAGAGAAAATAATTACTGTTCTGCTTACCTCACTGATTTGTTATAGAGGACGCATGAACTACTGGATATGAAAGTTCTGTAAAGAATTTAAAGCGTTGAATGTATGCAAGACCTATTTAATGCTTCCTAATGAACTGTTAGACCACAAGTTCCTCTGAAGAAAGAAATACAGTGTTTTTGTTTATTTACGTATGTTGAGGGCTCTTTAGCACACAGAAATTGGCTGGTACAGTGAAGTTATTGCAGATGAATTTTTGAAAGAATTCTGAGCTAACATTCATACATACTGTAGCAACTAAGGAAGAAGCCTGCCTCCAGAATCTTTTTTATCTGTAATCCTCACAGCTACCTGGGGAGGCCATTGACATCCATTCATAAAAATATACATAGAGAGAGTAGCTGAAATCATCCCTTGTCAGTATCATTAATTTAAACATCAACCCAAAGTATAAAAATACAGCCATTTACCCTAAAGGAGAGAAAAGCTAACCCTTCTGTACACAACGAGCCACCACAGAAAAGAATATTGATTCTCCATCCAACCAACAGGAGCCCTGCCAGGAGGCCTTCTTGCATCTGGTCTCCTGGCTGAGGCAGGAGCACCCAGGTGCAGAGCAGTCTCTGGCAAAACCCAAGATTGAGTTGGGAGAATTGCAAGAGCCAATATGAGATGACAGGCAGGATGCTACGCCAAGTTGAGGAAATGTCACTTTAGATGGTGCGGGAATGGTAATGAAAGTTAGAAGTCATCTCAACCACTGGAGCGGAGGCACCTAAATAGAAGTTTCTGCAGGCAACTTTCGTTGCAAATACTTAACATTTCATGCAGTATGGTGTGTGTACTGAGTCTTTTACACTCTTGAACCACAGTGGAAATAAAGATGAGTGAGGCACACATCCAGGGTCTTTTATGTGTTTACATTCTGATTGGTTTATAGCAGAACCCAAAAATAGTAGAGTGTGGTAGGCATGCCCAGAGCTCAGGAGCGGTATGCAGACTGGAGGTGGCATCTGGAAGTCAAGGTCTGGAGCTGGCATGACGGACGTGGAACTGGATGAGTTAGTCAGGGGGAGAGCACATCCCTCCACCCAAGCACACCTCATTTGGGGATGAAAAGCCAAATCGGTTTCCCTTCTAATTTAGAGTTCGAGGGGGTTTCTATGTGAAATAAATGCCATTGCCTCTGAAGAGTCGAGGTCATGGTAAAGTGACAATTTTAAACCAGTAGAACTGACAGTCTCCTGAAAACACTATTAGGACATTCCTGAATACCTGGTAGTCACGATTTCAAAGGCAAACAGATAGGTCTTCAGAAGGAAGAACAAAATATTGGAAAAATCACAGAAGTCAAGGAGAAGAATACTCTCTGTTCCAAATTCCTTGTGTCAAAATAACTTCTCAATCAATAGCTCTTCTCAGGAATACTTGAGCAAATATGCAAAGATTGATACTCAAAGCCTTTACTCCCTGTGGTTCTCATCAAAAGAGTTTTACCCACTGTGCTTTCTTTCTTTCTTTTTTTAAAAAAATATATTTTATTGATTTTTTACAGAGAGGAAGGGAGAGGGATAGAGAGTTAGAAACATCGATGAGAGAGAAGCATCGATCAGCTGCCTCCTGCACACCCCCCACTGGGGATGTGCCCGCAACCAAGGTACATGACCTTGACTGGAATTGAACCTGGGACCTTTCAGTCCGCAGTCCGACGCTCTAGCCTCTGAGCCAAACTGGTTAGGGCCCCACTGTGCTTCCTTAATAAATATTTGTTAAATTATATAATAATGCAATGTCTGATGGCTAAATCACCCAAACAATCGTAACATGGATGTGATTATTATCTGACATACACTTCATATTCAGTAATATTCAAAACAGTTTTGTCAGAAACAGTACACAATGTAAAAATGGCCAAAAACTCTCGGAAGCTCTTCCTGTGAAGAAGGGGTATTTATTTCTCCATCTTATTTGAACTCGTGTCTCACGATGGCCTGCGGGATTAGCACCCCTGAGTGGCCACGGGAAGGGAGGCTCCAGCCTCCGCAGACAGCCAGCCGGGGACACACCTGTGGCTGAGGCCATTGCAGAGCACCCAACCAAGCTTAGGACAGCCAACTCAGGTCAGAGGAGGCACCCTGCTTCCCCACAGAATCAGAGTTAATGAGGTGATCGTCCTTCGAAGACAATGATTAATGGGGTATTTGCTTGGCAGTGATATTGAATGGATAAGACCTATGTTTAAATTAAGAGTTATCCTAAGTCATCAGCTGAATTTCCTGTTGTTGAAGTAACTCGCTCAATGTTCCCCAGCTAAAAAGTGGACACATTGAAGTTTAAAACCATAACTGTTGGAATCATAGGCTTTGATTAGACCCATACATTAATCAGTCCTGCAATCTGGCCCATCTAGCAGTGGGAGGCGTGGCATAGAGGATTCAGCCTTTGCCACGTCTCTCTTCCATTAGACTGTCACATCTGGAGTCCTCCCACTCTGCGTGAAGGTCCACAGAACAATGAAAAGGACAGTACCGGGACAGAAAATTACTGTAATTAACCACGCGCAATAATACAAGCGCTATCATAAAACCATCCACAATGCGCTATTGCTAAAATCTAGGGAACTTCAACTTCTGAAGCCCACTGAAGTTTATTTTTAGACTAAAATGCGTGTGTGTTTAACACTCAAAACTGATCTTGGAATAACGCATCGTGTCAAATGGAAAATGGAATAGACTCCGGGGATGTTTAAAAGCTGAATAAAAATAAAGTGCTTCGCCATTCTGAACGATGGATGGGAACAGTCAGTGGCTATGCTTTCCTCTGCCCCGCCTGGGAGGTAACTGAAGCCCAGCCGTGGAACTGAGAGACATTTATTGTTTGTATTGACGGAAGTTCCAGTGCCACATTTGTTCATTCTCAAGTTCGTATCGCAGCAGAGATCCCAACCTAAGCGATTCTAGCAGCACTGTATGGCTGTTGGGTAGGAGTCCAGCCTGTCTTCTAGCAGTTCTACCACTAACACAAACAGTGTGCTTTGGGACTATCATTCACATTTTCTGCATCTCAGCTTTATTATTTGTTGAATGCATATGCCGTGGATCCTTGCAAACTGTAAATACTAAGATATGTTACTTGTTTTTTTAATTTATTTTTGCTACTTGGAATACTTTATTTTTTTAAATCTCTTTATTAATGAAGGTATTACGTATATGTCCTTATCCCCCTATTATCCCCCAACCCCCCACTCATGCCCTCACCCTCCTGTTGTCTGTGTCCATTGGTTAGGCTTATATGCATGCACACAAGTCCTTTGGTTGTTACTTGTTTTATTAGAAATATAAGCCCTTGTTCTGGCTGGTTTGGCTCAGTGGAGAGTTCATCGGCCTGCAACTGAAGGGTCCCGGGTTCGATTCCCATCAGGGGTACATGCCCGGGTTGTGGGTTCGATCCCCGGTAGGGAGGCACTTGATGAATGAGTCTCTCTCATCATTAATGTTTCTCTCTTCCTCTCCCTTCCTCTCTCTCTAAAAATCAGTAAAAATATTTAAGAAAGGAACTATAAACCTTTCTGTGGAGCTCACCAGGTAGCATCGTAATCCAAAACCAGTTGCCTCCAAGTGTTCCCTTACGTTTGTCAGAGATCTGTCAGCTTACTGCATCTCTAGCCTCTTGGTTTTGCCGCTGCCCCATTACCAGTATCTTTTGTGTCCAGAATTATGCATCTTACAGCTGCTTCCCATTGGTGGCCACTGCTAACATGTCGACACCACCCTTAGAGAGGGGAACAGCGCTCCCTGGAAGTCACTTGCATGGCTGGAAATCTGATGCAGATGTGCAAGTCAGAGCTCGCTCCCATTTCTTCCTGGGAATGAGAACTCTTGGAACCGAAGCTGGACCTCAGTCTTCCTTGCTCTTTCCAATGGGAGCAATTTGCAAAGACCCACAGCTATGAATATTTTTGGCATCTCCACGTTGCTCGGAAGGTATCCCAGGCTTGTAGGTTTTCAGGTCACAGGGACACCTTATGTCCTGTGTCAGTGTCAGCCTCTTTATAGAGCAGCTGACAATTCAAACCTCGTTGCTCAGAGAAACCGTATCACGTGCAAGAGTCACCGGTGAAAAGGCGATCCATTTGGTCTTCTTCAGCCTGAGGCCCTATCGCGTGAGCCTCAGTAACCCTCAGGCCACACAGTGCTGCACCAAGCAGAGCGCATTTCCATTCCACAGTCTGCCCTGCAGTGTAGGCAAAGGAAGCTCCTCCCATACAATAGGATCTCCCGAGAGCCAGCGTTTGGGCAACAACAGACACATGCATGCAGATGAACACACACACACACACACACACACACACACACACACACACACCATAGACATGTAACACACTAAGTTCTCCAATGTAAACAATCATAGTGTTGGAACATCAGACATTTTAGTTAAAACAGTGTCTCTCTGTCATGTGGTGTTAATCTTCTTATATCTTCTTTTTATATAAATGCAGTAAATGAAAGTTAGTGACAAACTGCCTGGGATGAGATCCTGACTGCAGGATTTATCTGCTGTATGAACTTGGCTGTGTTACCTACATTTCCCAGGCCTCAGTGTGTAACTTAGAGGTCTGCTGTGAGCACTAAATGAAACAATGCCTGCAAAACACTAAGAATCAGCGCCTTACATACAGCAATTATTAACTCCTACACATTAAGTAAAGTAATGAAGAGGTCGCATTTTAAAAAGAAGTTATAATCCATGTAAAAATAGAGTGTGTTAAATTAATTAGCAGTTCATTCATGTATGCTTGTTGAACACTCAGTATGGGCGGTAGAGCTGTTTTTGTGGTTTGTGACGACCTTTGCAATCCCATGGAAAATGTGTAGTCATGTTTTCCTCTCACTTTTCTATTTCTTCCGGATGAATTATAGAGACAAAAACACTTACTTAGAAACCACACTTCCCGTGCAATACCTGGATAGTTTGGCTTCTGGTTTGTCTTGCACTGGAATCATGTCTGATTAATTTCCTTACAAATATATCCTTCCCGCTGTTGGCTGCAGACTCTAGGACAGATGTGGCCAAGACTCTTGTCAACACAGTTTTAAGCTAAGTTCATATTTCAAATGTTTAATTGCTTACGAGGTTAGAAGGTACCAAGAGCACACTATTGATTTCCTCATTGCAGATTGGAGGTGGGAACTTGGTGTTGGGAGGAAACATCTGACTCTAAATTATGGAAATGCAACAGGGAAACTGCAGCAAAGCATCAGGTTTTAGAAACATTATTATACTCCTCACTGTATCTTTAGAGCAGATTTAAAAGAAAGCTTTACCAATTTGCTGTGGTGATGTGGCCAGATCTTTAGTAACCTCAAGGCTTGTGTGTTCATTGTGTGGCTCACATTTTACAGTGTAAACCAAGTTGTTGATTTTACAGCAGATATCAGATATGGGGCTGTCACAATAGGAGTCTCTATCTCAATGACTCCAGGTGTCATTGTGCCTGTTTTTATGTGTGAATTTAAAAAATAATTTAATCATTAAGTTACATCTGAAGTATTTCATGTCATTTGTTATCTACATTGTAGAAGATAAATCTCTTAGGTTTTGAAGATAAAAAGACTTCCTCCCAATATCTGAACATTTCCTTAGCTTGGAAATCTACCTAATAAAAGAGTAACATGCTAATTGAGTGTACCTTCGTGACACCCACTAGCCAATCAGGAATGAGTATGCAAATTAACCCAACAAAGATGGTGGGTTAATTTGAATACATAGCCGCTCTGGGACTCTGGGCAGCATGGGAAGATGGAAAGGCGGCTCCGGCCAGAGCAAAAACATTGCTGGCAACCAGGGGAAGGAAGGCCCATTCTTGCACGAATCTTCGTGCATCGGGCCTCTAGTTACATAATAAAATCACAGTTGGTAATTACTTACTGGCCACTTAATATAAACATAGGGAATGAAATTGCTAAGAAAAAAACAAACCAACATTTCATGAGCAAGAGATCCTTTCTTTATGCATTGCCTTGTTAATCTTCACAGCACGTCTGTGTGGTTCATGTTATCTCCACATCACAGGCTATGAAACAGTGGTTCCAAATGTGAGGTGAATTTCCCAAGATTACACATACACATGCACACACACACATACAATTGTATTTTCTGGAAAAATGATGGACAAAATAACTAGAAAGCTCTCCTACTAAAAATACCTACAGACAGTAGATAAAATACAACACACATCTTTTCACACACATAGATAACCTCTCAGCAGGCTCTGGCAAAACCTCAGGAGGCAATGGAAAAATAAACAAACATATTTTAATCCTTAAAATAGATGGAGCAACATTTCTAAGAGAGGGAGATTAAGATTGGCCAGTAATTTAGGACTAACCTCTCATATCTCAATTGGTGTATGGATCAAGGTTTCACTGTCACACACAAGATGAATTAAAATTAGGTCCACTTCTAAATCCAGAGTCCTCGAAGAGTTGGCATATCCAAAAATAGTGAATTTGGAAAAACAAAATCTGCCCACAATTGCTGGGTAACATCAAAAAGTCAAGGCTAGTTTATGACAAACAAAACAAAACAAAACAAAACAAAACAAAAAAACACACCTTTTAGAGCCTGGGTGGTGTTGTTCAGTGGTGTAGCATTGACCAATGAACTGCAAGGTCATGGTTTGATTCCCAGTCAAGGCACATGCCTGGGTTGCAAGCTCAATCTCAAGTGTGGGGTGTGTAGGAGGCAGCCATCCCATGATTCTCTCTTATCATTAATGTTTCTATCTCTCTCTCCCTTTCCATTCCTCTCTGAAATCAATAAAAAATGTATTCAAAAGAAAACCCTTTTAGAAATAACATATACAGATTAGCCAAAGATGCACAAGTTCTTCTTATCAGCAATGGTCAAAGCCACATAAGAAGCAAATGCAAGGTTTCCTTTTAGAGGTTGAGATATACTAAATAAAAATGGTGTTTAAGTGCTCATTGCATTTTCCTAATGTAGTCTTGCTTTTATAAAATCCTATCTATTAAAGTGTAATATGCAAATTGACCATCCACTCCAAGACACAAGATGGCCACCCCCATGTGGTCAAAGATGGCTGTCCCCATGTGGAAACAAGATGGCCACCACAAGATGGCCTGCAGGAGAGGGCAGTTGTGGGTGGTTAGGGGTGACCAGGCCAGCAGAGGAGGGCAGTTGGGGCAGCCCAGGCCATCAAGGGATGGCAGTTGGAGGAGGGGGGAGCACCAGGCCTGCAGGGGAGGACAGTTGGGGGGGGGGGGGCAGGCCAGCAGGGGAGGGCAGTTGGGAGGGACCAGGCATGCAGGGGAGGGCAGTTAGGGGGGACCAGGCATGCAGGGGAGGGTAGTTGGGGGCCAGGCCTGCAGGGGAGGGCAGTTAGGGGTAACCAGGCCAGTAGGGGAGGGCAGTTAAGGGTAACCAGGCCAGCAGGGGAAGGCATTTGGGGGTGACCATGCCTGCAGGGGAGGACAGTTAGGAGCAACCAGACTGGCAGGGGAGGGAAGTTAGGGGTAATAGGGCCAACCGGGGAGCAGTTAGGCGTCGATCAGGCTGGCAGGGGAGTGGTTAGGGGGTGATCAGGCTGACAGGCAGAAGCAGTTAGGGGCAATCAGGCAGAGGCACGTGAGCTGTTGGTAGCTAGCAGTCCTGGATTATAAGAGGGATCCCAGATTGGAGAGGGTGCAGGCTGGGCTGAGGGACAACCCCCACCCCCACCCCCATGCATGAATTTTGTGCACCAGGCCTCTAGTAAATAAATAAACCTCATCTGCAATATCCTTTCCACAGACTTCTACATACTCCCTCTTGACTCTCTAATAATGACTTTGCTCCCTTTTTCATGGAACAGATGAACCTCTAGGAGGAGAAATGAACAGACTTCAGCTTTCCAGACTTGCCTGCCACACTCCCGCTTGCCTGAATTTGCCTCCATATATGTAGATTCCCTCCACTTAACCGCTAATAAATTATCTAAACTCAGGAGCAAGGGCAATGCCTCCAGCAATAAACACCACTCCAGGTGGTCATTTATTTCGCTTTTCTGCCCCAAGGATGTCACTCTAATAGTCCTTTCCCTCTCGTTTGTGTTATCAGTCTCCTCCTTTTCACTGTAGTGCTTCGAATAGCATAGAATGACCTGTAATAGCTTGATCATCTCATAAATAATGTTTTGTTCCCTCCCATCTTCCAGCGAATGCCACTGTCCTCCATTTGTCTTTTCAGGATAATCCCTCCAGGGAATGTTTAATTATTGATGCCCATAACTCACTTTTTATAATTCTTTGTGATGCTGCCAATATTTTCTTTTTAAGAAACTAATGAGTGCTGAGTTGCTAAATCAAGTGGACAAATATCAAAATCAACATTCCTCACTGAGAAGAAACAATGACGCATCTGCTACTTCGCTTCGAAGCATTTTAATCATTCATGGTTCAGTTAACATTTTTTTCTGTAGTAGAAAATAGTTAAGTTAGACTTAAAATTTGAAAATTTATTTGTTTTTCAAGAATTCATGCTTTAAATCAGTACTCTCCCCTGGAGTCTCTCATTAAGCTGAATTAAGCTGATATACATCAACTGTGGGATGAACACAGTTGGGACTAAGACCAGGGTGTCTCAAGTCACTTTCACATGACCTCTGCACTATCAGCTTGGGCATCCTGAGAGACTAGCAGGTTCAGGGCAATGGTCCATCAATAAGCATTTAAAAACCATAAAAATACATTAGAATCTTTTTATTTATTTATTATTTTATTGATTGATTAAGGTATTACATATGTGTCCTTAATCCCCCACTTGCCCCCCCCCACCCCTCTACTCATGTCCTCAACCCCCATTGGTCAGGCTTATATGCATGCATACAAGTCCTTTGGTTGATCTCTCCCCCTTACCCCCACCCTCCCCTACCTTTCCTCTGAGGTTTGACAGTCTGATGGATGCTTCTCTGTCTCTGGATCTGTTTTTGTTCATCAGTTTATGTTGTTCATTATATTCCACAAATGAGTGAGAGCATGTGATATTTACCTTTCTCTGACTGGCTTATTTCGCTCAGCATAATGCTCTCCAGTTCCATCCATGCTGTTGCAAATGTTAAGAATTCTTTCTGTTTTTCTGCAGTGTAGTATTCTATTGTGTAGATGTACCACAGTTTTTTTAATCCACTCATCTGCTGATGGGTACTTAGGCGGTTTCCAAATCTTAGCTATGGTAAATTCTGATGCTATGAACATAGGGGTGCATATATCCTTTCTGATTAGTGTTTCTAGTTTCTTGGGATATATTCTTAGAAGGGGGATCACTGGGTCAAATGGGAGTTCCATTTTTAGTTTTTTGAGGAAACTACATACTGTTCTCCACAGTGGCTGCACCAGTCTGCATTCCCACCAGCAGTACATGAGGGTTCCTTTTCTTCTGCATCCTCGCCAGCACTTGTCATTTGTTGATTTGTTGATGATAGCCATTTTGACAGGTGTGAGGTGATACCTCATTATTGTTTTGGTTTGCATCTCTCGGATGATTAGTGACTTGGAGCATCCTATCTAATAAAAGAATAGTATGCAAATTGACTGTCACTCCCAAGACACAAGATGGCCGCCCCCATGTGGTCAAAGATGGTTGCTCCCATGTGGGCACAAGATGGCCACCACAAGATGGCTGGCAGGGGAGGGCAGTTGTGGGTGATCAGGCCTGCAGGGGAGGGTAGTTGAGAGGGACCAGGCCTGAAAGGGAGGACAGTTGGGGGCGACCAGGCCTGCAGGGGAAGGCAGTTGGGGGCAAGCAGGACAGTTAGGGGAGACCAGGCCTGCAGGGGACAGCAGTTAGGGGTGACCAGGATGTCAGGGGATGGCAGTTAGGGGCAATCAGGCCGGCAGGGGAGTAGTTAGGCATCCATCAGGCTGGCAGGGGAGTGGTTAGGGGGTGATCAGGCTGGCAGGCAGAAGTGGTTAGGTGCAATCAGGCAGGCAGGTAGACAAGTGGTTGGGAGCCACTGGGATCAGGCCTACACGGGCAGTCGTACATCCCTTTCGGGGTCACAGATTGGAGAGGGTGCAGGCTGGGCTGAGAGACACACCCCCCATGCATGAATTTCTTGCACTGGGCCTCTAGTGTTTTCATATGTCTCTTGGCCTTCCTTTTGTCCTCTTTTGAAAAGTGTCTATTTAGGTCCTTTGCCCATTTTTTGATTGGGTTGTTTATGTTCCTTTTGTTAAATTGTATGAGTTCCCTGTAAATGTGGGAGATTAAACCCTTATTGGTGATAACATTGGGAAATATGTTCTCCCATGCAGTGGGCTTTCTTGTTGTTTTGTTGATGGTTTCATTTGCTGTGCAGAAGCTTTTCATTTTGATGTAGTCCCATTTGTTTATTTTCTCTTTAGTTTTCATTGCCCTAGGTACTGTATTGGTGGAGATATTGCTTTGGCATATATCTGAGATTTTCCTGCCTCTGGATTCCTCTAAGATTTTTATGGTTTCCCATCTTATGTTTAAGTCCTTTATCCATTTTGAGTTTACTTTTGTGTATGGTGTAAGTTGGTGGTCTAGTTTCATTTTTTTATATGTATCTATCCAATTTTCCCAACACCATTTATTGAAGAAACTGTCTTGACTCCATTGTATATTTTTGCCTCCTCTGTCAAGTATTAATTGAGCATAGTGGTTTGAGTCAATTTCTGGGTTCTCTATTCTATTCCACAGAATCTTTTTAAATTGAGCCTCAAAATCCAGGCATGATAAATTCTCCGATTCTATTAGTCAAATCAAGTCACAGGTCCAATACAGATAGATATAAGCAGCAGGGAAGTAGAATCAACTTTCTAATGAGAAAAGCAAAGACACTCAAGAATCAGGAAAGAGTTATTGGGAATTATGAATATATGAAATGCATAGAAAACTCTCAAGTATGACCAGTCCTGATTAAAACCAGTCAGGAGATAAAATGTATAGGACACCTGAGCTTGAATAAATAGAGAAAGGTTTACACAATAGGAAGAGAATTTTGAGTAACTATGTCATAAGCAGAAAAGCTAACCCAATAACCATAATATCAGCAAAAGCTATTACAGCTAAGATTCATCACAAAATGATTACATTCATAAGTGGATGTTGGTACTTGTCTTCAAATACCACTCTACCATTTTCTATCTGTGTGATCTTGGCCAAATTACTGAGCCTTAGTTTCTTCATTTGTAACAGGTACATAATAATTCTACCTCATAGTATTCTCTGGAAGATCAAATGAATATATATATATATATATATATATATATATATTTATACACACTGAGTGGCCAGATTATTATGATCTCTGAACACATAATAATCTGGTCACTCAGTGTGTGCATGTGTGTGTTTGTGTGTGTGTGTGTGTGTATATATATATATATATATATATATATATATATATATATATATATATATATATTAGAGGCCTGCTGCATGAATTCGTGCATGGGTAGGGTCCGGCCAGCCTGGCCAGGGGGAGGGGACATGGGCAGTTGGCCGGCCTGCCTACTGGTTGAACTCTTGTCGAGGGGACAATTTGCATATTAGCCTTTTATTATATAGGATATACATTGAGTAGCCAGATTATTATGCATTCAGAGATCATAATAATCTGGCCACTCAGTGTATATCTACACTAATAAAAGAGAAGCATGCAAATTGATCATACCTTTGCTACACCCACCAGCCAATCAGGAGTAAATATGCAAATTAACCCAACAAAGATGGTGACAGCCCAGCCCCCCAGCCGCTCCAGGCCTCTGGGCAGCATGCATGCAGGTGCAGAGTGGCTGGGCAGTGCTGGATGCCTGCTATGAGGAGGAGGGTGGGGGCAGAGGGAGCTATAGGAGTGGTGCTCTGCTGGGAGCGATGACTGAAGACTGCTGCCAGAGCGAAGACCTGGGTCCTGGCAGCCAGGGGAAGGAAGGCCTATTGCACAAATTTCTTCATGCAACAGGCCTCTAGTATATATGTAGCAATGACTATAGCTATAACTAACTATAAATATAAAATGTGTGTGTCTATAATCAGCTTCTAAAGCTCAGGGGAAAATATAACAGGAAAAAAGTAAGCAAACACAATAATGTCTTAACAAAAACTGTAACTATGTTAATAGGATGGAGTGTGTGTGTGTGTGTATGTATATCTGAGAGAGAGAGAGAGAGAGGGAGGGAGAGAGAGAGGGAGAGAGTGACGAGGTGATAAAGGAAATATATGTTGAGGTGATAAAGGAAAGTTAAATTCTCATTTTCTATACTGTGAAGTCCATAGATAAAGGCTAATAGTAAAAAAAAATAGTAAGTGGTTATATAATCATGTTATTTATCAATATGGAGGTAAACCTTAACAGAATTAGCTAGGAGTTTGCCTCTGTAGAAAGTCAAATGGATATGACCTGCTATCGCTTTCATAATAAGCCTTGACAAGCTAATAGACTCCTTAAATTTCCTGCATGCAAGAAATAACAAAGATAAAATATTTTTCAAAACTCAATACTGGTATGAATAAATGCCTAAATTCACACATTCTCTGATATCTCTACCCTGCAATGTCCAATTTCCTGCATGTTGTTTCCTGGCTCTTTTGTTTATCGGTAAACATGGGTCCTCTCACAGGCTGGTGTAGGCAGTCATTACTGAACTACCCGTGCAGATCCGATAGCTCTTTTGTTTGCTTCGTGACTGCAGTTGGAGTTCCTTCCTGAGAACACTGCATTGACATATCAGTTATGTGCCTGCGCCGTTTCTAGGTTGGATGCTCATGGGCAGAGCTGTTTCTTAACTGTCTCGGCATGTTCCATGCAGAGTACAGCAAGTGCCTAATCATTGTTTTCTAAGGGCACTCAAGGAAGTAAATCTTATGGAGCGAAGTTCTCAGAGACGTGTAGTGCCCAATAAAGGGTACGCCCCTACTATTTTCTGGTTGGTTTCTGAGAGTGAGTAAAGAGTGTTTTCTGGGTTAAGAGCCCCTCTGTTAGGGATTAGTTAGCGATGCCGTTGTGCCTAGTCAGGAGGCCAGTATCAGTCCTGCTGATCACAGAATTTCTGAAAACGGCCCCACATTCTTCGGGGAAATTAAACCTTGTTTCTCACTCCCGCTCACCTTTAAAGCATGTGCCGGCCCGGCACACGTGCACAGTCTACCTGGTTACTGGGAATGTTGACATATTATTAAACCATGACTTCGAGTTGAATAATGCATGGTCGTGGAGCACTATTGCTTAGTGAACTGGTTCAGAGATGGGAATTATAACTCATTCTGTGACAACTGGTATTGATGCTTTGGAATTTTGGAACTGAAACTAAAGAAGGAAATTAGACTCTAAGAGTACCTGAAGCTGTGTAATGTAAAATTCAGGAGTTCCCATCAGCCATGATTTCCACTGCCTGAACTAAAATAGTTGAAAAACCTATCTTCAGATAGACGGTGAAGAGCAGAGCAGATGCATAAAGCAGAGAAATCCAGGCCTGCAAGTACTGAATTTCTGTTTCCATTTATTCATGTCTTTGCTCATATCACTGGATTTCCTCAGATACCTTGGTGTGATCCCTTTTTTGATTTAAATCGGCCTTATTTGATTTCTGTGATTTGTTACCAAAACACCACTAACAAACATAAAATGAATAATCTAAGAGTTACATGTGGGTGTTAGGGAAAGCATCATATGAATTAGACTAGCGGTTTAGAGATTTGGGAACTGCCTTATTAAAATTATTAATTATATGTTGAGTTGGGATTGCATTTGTATGCTTCTCTTGGTCTTCTCTTTCATTTTACAAACTTTCAGTAGAATATTTTTAATGTACACACTTTGCTTAAGTTGTAAGAGAAGCAATTATGGCTGGGTTAGCTCTAAAATTTGGACTGCGTAGTGAAGTTTGGGTTGGAACCTTCCGTTACCGAGTTTATAAGGAGATTGGCAGTGGCTGTAGCTACTGGAAAAGAATATGATTCATTGTGGGAAACAATCACAACACGACCAGTGTGGCTCAGTGACAGCCCTGACTCATGTACCAGGAGGTCACTGGTTTGGTTCCCAGTCAGGGCACATGCTCGGGGCTGTGGGCTCACTCCCCAGTATGGGGCATGCAGGAGGCAGCCACTTGATGCTTCTCTCTCATGGATGTTTCTGCCTATTTCTCCCTCTCCCTTCCTCTCTCTCTAAAATAAATAAAAACATTAAAAAACAATCATCGATACTTTACCGGCATCCTAGGCATGATGCAGAGCCTGAGGGAGCTGGGGCAGTTGGCACTGAGGGACCTGAGTACTCTGAGGGCTGATCAAATAGAACTGTGGAAAAAAACTGAAATGAGTAAGTTTTGCACAGTCTAGTAAGTAGGGATTATAGCTATAAAATGTGATTATCTTAGCCTTGGTATGGCAAAAATTAGTTCACTTCGATCTAGCAAGTATTAGAAAGAATGTTTGGAGAATCGTGAGGCAGAAAAGAAGCCCAGAAAACAGAAATAATGAAGTAAGGTCAGGAGCAGCCACAGAAATATTGCTGAGAGATCATCAGAATAATTAAAAAAGAAAACCAAGGAAAGTTAGCAAATTATTCCGTTTGCTATTGCCAGGTAACAAATCATCACGCGGTTACTGGCGTGAAACAACGCTCATTTCTCTTGGTCAGGAGCCAGGTATGGGTTACCTGGGCCCTCTGCTCAGCTCTCACAAGATGGGAACCAAAATGCCAGCTGGGCTGCAGTTCTCATCCAGCACTTGGGCTCCTTTTCCAGCCTCGTTTAGGTTTTGCCTGAATTCAATTTTTTGTGGTCCTAGAACTAAGTCTGTTGTTGTTGATGCTGCTGCTATTATAACACTGGCTTTTAGATCTTAGCCCTGTAGTCCATTCACAGCGTGACAGTTTGTCTTTTCCGGGAGAGAGAGAGAGAGAGAGAGAGAGAGAGAGAGAGAGAGAGAGAGAGAGAGAGAGAGAGAGAGAGAGAGAGAGAGAGAGAGAGAGAGAGAGAGAGAGAGAGAGAGAGAGAGAGAGAGAGAGAGAGAGAAAGTTCAATTAATCAAACATGGAATTCACTCTGCTTCTACTGTGGGGAAAGTGAGCAAGGCATGGAAATCTTATTTAGCAGAACACATATGAAAACCTGAAGACGAAATAAAAATACCCCTGTGGTTGGGGGAGGGCAGGAAAAGTGTTCTCGCCCGGCTGGTGTCGCTCAGTGGCTGAGCATAGATCCCTGCACCCAGAAGTTACCTATCTGATTCCCGGTCAGGGCCTATGCCTGGATTTTGGTCTGGAATCCCAGGAGGGGGTGTGCATGAGGCAGCCGATTGATGTTTCTCACATTGATGTTTATGTCTCTCTCTCCCTTCTCTCTCTTCCTTCCTCGCTCTCTAAAAATCAATAAAAACATATATATATATATGTGTGTGTGTGTGTGTGTGTGTGTGTGTGTGTATATAATTTTTTTAATAAAGGGTTCTCTGTTATGTGAATATAAGTTTGGCAGGCAGATCGATTACATGTATAGGTAAGAATGTAAATGACAATGGTGTAGACACGGCGCTTCACTCATCCAGGGAGAAAGTTTAGAAAAAGAACAGAATTATGTTGACAACGGCAGAATCTCTGGGCCTCGCAATAGAAGAAAAGCCTAGATCAAAGTGGACTGAGAGAAACAGGTGGAACTGAAACCCATACATTATTGTATTATGAAATCAAGGAGAAGGAGTCATTAAAGGAAAGAGTTATACATGTCTAGAATGTTCTCTAGAGTTGACCATTGTATCTGTCAACAAGCAGGCCCTGATATCTTCAACAAAATAATTTCAACAGAGCCATAGAGTTGGAACATGCTTGGTGGTGGTGAAGATAAAATTAGCCCTAGACAGTTTGGCTCAGTGGATAGAGCATTGGCATGTGGATTGAAGGATCCTGGATTCTATTCTGGTCAAGGGCACATGCTTGGGTTGCAGGCTCAGTCCCCAGTGGAGGGCATGCAGGAGGCAGCCAGAATGGTTCTCTCTCATCATTGATGTTTCTCTCTCTCGTCCTCTCCATTGCTCTCTGAAATCAATAAAAATGTGTGTGTGTGTGTGTGTGTGTAGGATGTTGAAGGAGCTCATTTATTGTCAACTACTGATATTTTTTATTACTATATCTTTGTATCTCCATATTCATTTCAGTATCCTCATGTATAAAATATGTCCCATATAAATTACTGTGAATGCATAAGTATATGACTAGATGAATATTTTTCCTCAGGATTCAGTTCAAAAAAGATCAGAGGAACTAGCCTAATCTGTATTCAAGGCTGTAGTAATTATTACAGAACTCTAAATATTTACTAAAAATCATTGAATTTTAGATATAAAATGAGGGAATTTTATAACATGTAAAATATACCTCAATATAGCTGTGAAAAATAAGTTTAAATAGAGGAGAATTATTTCCCATGCAGATGTACCAATGAAGCGTGTGGAAGAGGTGTCCTTTTTTTAAAAAATATATTTTATTGATTTTTTACAAAGAGAAAGGAAGAGGGAGAGTTAGAAACATCGATCAGCTGCCTTCTGCACACCCCCTACTGGGGATGTGCTCACAACCCAGGTACATGCCCTTGACCGGAATCGAACCCGGGACCCTTCAGTCCGCAGGCCGACGCTCTATCCACTGAGCCAAACCGGTTTTGGCAAGAGGTGTCCTTTGTCTAAATACCAGGCAAACAATTCTGATGGAAGATGAGCAATGTTTTCAAAGTCTGTATTTCTCTTGCATACAATTTAGTATTTCTTGAAAATTTCAAGAGGGCCTTAGATTTTTTTCTTTTGGATTTTTGAGTGAATCTTTAATGACCAGTAATTCTTACAGGTCACTAACTTTTGCATTATTAAGTGGGTTTTATAAATTTCTGCATCACAAAATATTATTTTGAGATACAGCATGATCGTCTTCCCAACATAAACTGTCATAATTTTAAAATAAAATCTAATGGAACATATTAAGTTGCATGTAGAAATTATAATTGCAGTAATGTGTTTTATAGACTCCTATGCTCTTAGAGTTGGCAAAGTCCTTGGCAATTTAGGGAGCTTAGAGATACTGCAGTTTTACTTAACACTATAGTTGGTGACATCCTCTGGGCTACGTATCAAATAAAGATTTATCCAGAGCTCACTTCATTCCAACAGGGTTTAAAGTGGTTGTACCTAAATTATTGGACCATAAATTCAGCTTTTGAATGGCATGCTATTGAACCATTCTATACCAATGCCGTTTTCTAAATGAAAGAAAAGCCGTATTAAAAGCTTAAAATAATTTCTAAAGCAATGTACTTATTCAACATACGGAACTTTTTGGGTATAGTAGGCATTCATGACAGGAAAGCTGAGTAATGTATGTTTCCAGTTTTGTGTCAAGAGAAAAAAAAGAACAAGGAGATATGAGATGGTTTATTGTTCCTTTCCCTATTTACTATCCCTTCTTCCCCGGATCATGCTTTATGGGAAATGCCATCACCTGCTTTCTAAGGGAGGTAGCTCCAAAGTTGCATCTTTGAATTGCATCCAGCTCAAAACGCACAGTTTTTGTATACTGTGTGGTCCTCTGAGTCAGGTCAAGACCCCTCTCCAGAAGGATCCCTGGGTCTTTTGAGCCCAACAAATGGATCAGGTAGAAGAGGCCATACAGGTTGAGTTGTCCTCAGGGTGGTCACCCAAGGAGGGCTGGCAAGGTAATTTCTTGAAAGGGGCTAATATGACATGATACAGGTCTCTTTGGACCAATAGTTTCCCAGCATCCACCTGCAGCATTGTCTTATCAATTTGCTTTCGGAAACCAGAAATGATTTTAGAAACACGTTTCCATGTCTTTCTTTTAATACCTCCTCCTCCTCCCTATGTAGACAGCTTAAATGACATTCAGATACTTGCCTCCCATATGTCTGTAGTTTAATTATAATTCTCACTGTCAGGGAGGATGCTAAATCACAGAGGTCTGTCGGAGCATGCTGGCACCGCCACGGGGATTTTCCACGTTCATCTCTTCTCTCCCTTCAAATTTATATTAATGACCATCATCCTTCAGAAGCTTCTCCAAGTAGTACTGGCCCACAAGAATGAAAGAGAAATAAACTATATATTTCCTCAAGCACGGAATGGAGGCTGTTAAACTGCCTGAATGCAAACTTAAGATGCTCCATTCAAGCCTCATATGATTAAGTCTTTCTATCTCATAAATCAACCACATATGTCTTATCAAGCTTATCCTGTATGGACATGAAGGTATTAGCTATTTGACAACAGAGATAGCAATGCAGAAATAGAACCACTTTGTATGAAGCAGACCAACTGAAAAAAGACATTTTAAGAGCCAGAGAATGTCTTTGAACTGTGAAATATGCAGCAAGACACAAGAAAACATTTTTTTTTAGCTAAAATAGAATGAATTTATTTTCACATAGCATACTCTAAGAGGGTCCGTTTTATCTGATTTCTCTCACTAACCCAATTCTTGACTTTGATGAGGATTTTATGAAAAATAAAGAAAATTGTTAGAAATAAGCAAATTCACATCATAAAATGGGGATGACATAGAGGAATCCATCCACCCATGTGTAATCACAGGGATGCATTGAAACAACAATCTATGCAAAGTCTAAAACCACATGAAGACTTGTGAGAATCTTTGGTCAGTGTGTCCACAATAATGTCCTTGATGGATTCCTTTCCCCGCATGTCCTACCCGCAATCTCTGCCCTAGAAAATCAAGTCTAGGTTGCTGTTTTGTGCTACTTGGACCGAATGTCCGTTTGTATTTAGGAATCTTCTGAAATTTTACCTGACACTACTTTGTTAGGACATTTTCTTTGCCATTTACTCTTTCTAACATGGCAATGGCATAGCAATGCAGGTCTCTGTCCCTGTCTCTGCCTCCCCTTCTCCTCCCCTGAACATGCTATCCATTTCTGCGTACTGAGCTTATTGCGGTGCTGTGATGAAGGAAGGAGAATTATAATTCCTTTAGTGGGAGGAAATAGTCACTTCTAATTAAGATCAGATTTGACAGGGATTTCCACAGACATGTGGATGTTATGGGTTTTTGTGTTGTTGTTTTTTATGTGAAAATCCATTATACGTGAAGGGTTGCTCATGATTGCAGAACACTTTCAAAAATGTTTTATTTTTATGTTTACTCATCAAATGTTTCATAACAACTTAGGCTCATGTATAAAGACAAAGATACATCACACATTACTTATGAGCAGACACACTAAACTGTTTATCATATCCCACTCCTTCTAAAACTTTCAAAGATTAAAGGCCTCATAAAAATTAAGGTACACATAGCAAGAGAACAGATGTGGAAAGAATGTGGCCAGCTATTCTACCTGAAAAATCATCTTGTCATTTGATAGAATTATGTATTCTTCTAATGAAGGTATCTTTCAGATATTATTATTACCCATCAGTCCTCCTTGTTCTGGGCATTTCAAATCCTTCCTCAGTTAATTTTCTGTCGCTGAGTTTATAAATTAACACTGTTTTTTTCTTTGAAGACCTGCAATGATTATCATGGTCATTGACAATATTCTAGTGTAATATCAAAATGCCAGGGCTCAGGCAGCTGCTTCTGAGTAGGAGACAGTAGATACTGGGAAACCATCGCCTTCACTAAATAACGAACAAACAAGCAAAAAGGTTTAAAAAATTACCTGAGCCATTTGGTTAAAAACACTGAACTGCCGTGAATGCCAAGAAGCTCAGATGGCGTGAAATTCAAGAGAGGCAAGAGGTCCGTCCGGTAGATGAGCTGAGGTGGTGGACCATTTTCTTCCCGGGAACTTTCTCCGAGTCTGGTCTAGGCAGAGCATCTGGTTCCTGCCAGTGCCAGGAGTGTGTTACCAGGGATGACAAAAAACCATGGGACTTGACTCCTAGCTTGCGGGGCTTCTGGCCTGGAGTACAAAACTCATAGCTTGTTCTCCCCACTAAGTTTTGCCAAATGCTAGAGCTGAGCATGGATGCCGGCCTCTGGAAAGGCAGGATGAAATCTTCTATTGTGTGTAAGGTTTCAGAGACGTGATTCCACAAAGTCACCCCCTGGCAGTATCTGCTTGGGACAACTTCCAGGCCAAAGAGAGACATACCCGTAGAGCAGCACACTTCAGGCAGAAGCCATGTGGAAAAACAACCAACAAAAAACGAGAAATCCGGGAGGAATGCCCTGAGTCTCACAGTGCGGGAAACAACATCGTTTTGTTTGTTTGTTCGTTTTAACATATTTGTATTGATTTCAGAGAGGGAGAGAGAGATAGAAACCTCAATGACTGAGAGAGAATCACTGATCGGCTGCCTCCTGCACACCCCCTATTGGGGATCGAGCCTGCCACTCGGGCCTGTGCCCTTGACTGGAATCGAGCCTGGGACCCTTCAGACCATAGGCCGACACTCTGTCCACTGAACCAAACCTGCTAGGGTTCATTTTGGTTCTCTGTTTCCATTAACTTTGAAAATTTCTCAGATATTATTTATTCCAATTTTTTTCGGCACCCACCACCTTTCTAGGATTGCGCTTATAGATGGCAGATAGAAGGTTTTCACCCATTACCATTTACATTTTACTTTTAGTCTTTTATTTTTCTGTGTTCAAGTTTGCATAGTTTATGTTGTTATAAAATCAAGCTCATTGTTTGTTGTTTTCTGTGGTGTCAAATCATTTAAGTCTATCCACCGTCTTTTTATTTCAGTTACTATGTTTTTCAACTTCAAGTGTTGCATTTAGTTCATTTATGTATCTTCCCCTTTTTGCCTATATCTGCTAATGAGTATACTTACTATGCCTAGAAAGTGTTTGTTGTCTATAATCATTAGTGTCTGAATATTCTTTGGACTGTATTTTTTATATGAAAGCCTGCCTACTGTCTGAAAAGAGAGGTGTATGTTAGATTACATATGAAACTTTCGTGGAAAGAAAGCTGAACCATAGAAATGACTACTGATCATTTTTCAGATTACAATGAGTAAACTATGTTTACTGAAAATGAGTCTCATGCATTAATCGATGGCAGAAGCTACAAATAAAAAAGGGAAGGTGTACAAATTTGCTTTCACTTACTTTCATGCAACTTTTAATTATAATATTTGATGTTACAATGAAAAATCTGGGATAAATGACCTACAAAAACGAATGCCAGTAACATAGGACTTTATTGGTACCTACCTAAGCAGGGAAGACACATAATGTCCCTGTTTTATAGAACAGAAGCTCCTCCAGCCCCTCTGGGTGTCTTAGTCAATGGACTGAATTATTTTCCAGATCTGTGTTAGTTAATTTTTGCATGTTTCCTTTTCCAGCAGAGACTGTTATTCATTGCTCTGTCACTAACAACTGATAGTAGGTTTGGACGACCCCAGATTCTTCATAAATAATTATTAAATGACTAATAGCCCTGCGCATGAATCCGCATGCCAGTAACTCTCTGTGGGGCCTGGCTGCTGTGCGCCTGCTGCCCAGGGGTTCTCTGCAGCCCAGAGGCCCATCCACTCCCCAGCCTAGTCAGAGGCCCAAAACGGCCAGGCGTGGAATGCTTGCGTCATCACTGGGGCGATGACGCAAGCATTTCCCCTTTGCCCAGCCACTCCATGCCTGCTGCCCAAAGGTCCTCCGCGGCCAGGATGGAACACTTGCCTTGTCACCACAGCGATGAAACAAGCATTCCGCTCTCAGTGGCCACTCTCTTGGGACTGGGGGACTCTGGCAGGGCTGAAAGGACTGGGCGCCTCCATCTTGTGGCTATGGGCGCTGCCATCTTTGTGACGGAGCGATGGTTAATTTGCATATTACCCTTTTATTAGATAGGATGGTGACATACAACAAAACTCGTGTAGTCTCAGTACTCATGAGGAATATATGAAGTTCTGGGGAATTATTTCATTAGCAGTATCAATGATACAGTCCAGAAGTGCAGTCCAATTTTCATTTCAAAAGAACAAACACAAATCAAATTTTTTAAAAGAATTCAATACAAAGTAATATTTTGTGTACATGTAATTTTTTAGATGAAAAGAAAAACAACAATGATAAAATATGTAGTTCTTAACCATTAGGGATTGTATGTGTGAAATTAAATTTAACAAGTATTTCTCTCTCTCTCTCTCACACACACACACACACACACTCCCTGCCATGTGTTTGGAAAAGATTCACTGCAGACTAAAGACATTAGAGAGTTCTTCTTAGCAGGAGACTTGAGCTGGAATTTAAGAGAGAGAAGTGTCTAAAGAAGATACTCCATGTGCTAGAGGAGAGCATTGCAGTCTTAAGATGGGGCCATGTCTGGCACGTGTAGGAGATGTTGAGAGAACAGTCGAGCCGAGGAAAATATTTTCTATAAAAGAGAAGTCAGGGGAGTAATGAGTCAGGTTATAAATGCTCTTGAAAGGCAAGTTTAAAACTTGTCAAATGCCATGGAAATAATATTAAGAAAAAATGAGAATTCTAAAAATAGTTTCAGAATAAATTTGAGGGAAGGTTTATCAAATTTGATCTGGGTGAAGGATTCTCTCAATTGCGTCAGAAAACTAGGCTCAACCACCCTTAAAGAGTAAGTGAAGTTATTAGGCTGTTTCAAATGGAAAATCTAGAGGCAGAGCTGTCTTCAGGCATGGATAATAAAGGAATTAACTCCACTTTTCTAACAGTCTATGTCCCATTATGTTGGCTTGTCTTTTTAATTGCGTGGCTAAGCTCTTAGTTACAACACAGATACATTAGTAGCTGGAGCTAGGAGTTTTCTTATTTCTATCCAAATATTGAACTTTACTCTCATTGGTCTAACCCGAACCACAAGCTGCAGACATGAGAATCTGGGTGCTGATTGGCATATAACTGAGTCATTCTCTATCCCTAAAGACAATACCTCGGCAAAGGTTGAGATTTTACTTATTGGTTTATAAACATTAGGTGTGTTTTCAAACCACAAAACTGTACACTACAAGTAAACCTGGCTGCGGCAATTAGGATGCAGCTAGAGATAGGGAACATCTAACTCTTCCATAAGCCACGAGAAGCAGGACTAGTCCCCTGCCCCGCCCCCCCGGCCCCTTTTTCTATATGGTCTTATGTGCTAGTGTTTACAGTTTATATTTACATTAAGTTGTGAAAATTCCTAAGAATAGATATACTCACAATCTTTCACTTTTGAAACTATATGACTTTAGGATAAAGATGAGTAAAAATAAACAGAATTTATCTCAATAGTTTCTGGGCTCTTCTGCATATGAAAAACGAGCTAGCTTGGATTCATGACACAAACTGTAATTAAATTGCAGCAAAATAAAACAAATGAAATCATTGGCATGTTCACTAAAGCACGAGAGTGCACCGTCTCCGTATGACTTAGAGTAGGGACCCACGCAGGGAACTGCCTTTTAGGGCCCCTTTCTTCACCTGCTTCATGTTTTCACACAAACGCAACGAACACCGGGAATGGAAAGGCAACCTGTGAATTAATAACA
This sequence comes from Corynorhinus townsendii, assembly GCA_026230045.1. NCBI lineage: Eukaryota > Metazoa > Chordata > Mammalia > Chiroptera > Vespertilionidae > Corynorhinus > Corynorhinus townsendii. The sequence goes on from JAPDVU010000007.1 coordinate 166,460,143, forward strand.
GTATATGACAGGCACGCTCGTGGGTGGCCTCACTGAATCCACCCAGCCGCCTCAGGAGGAGAAAACTGTGGCACAGAGGGATGAAATAATTTGCCACAGTTCAGACCAGTTATCAAGTGGCAGAAGCAGGGGTACCTGAGAAGGCCATGCCTACTACCCTGCTTTGTCGCCTTGATTTGTTAATGTATAGGATTTCCAGGAGATTCAAAATCAGCCCGGTTAATTTCCTAGTGCAGGAGATCTAGGCGGTGGCCTTTTGCATCGACTTCTTGGACCCTGTCTTTGAATCAGGAGAGCTGACATTTCTTGCCTGCGTTCTCTCCACAGCATCTGGCCACCCCTCTGTCACTGGGGAAAACATCAGGTGAGCGCTGCTTTTCCTGTGGACAGATTTTGATCTTGCGTGTAGTTAACAAAACGGTGTTAGGATTCTTATATACAAGCATTGGCGCTTCCTTATCTTTTCCCGCCGCCCTTTTAATGCGTCCCCGAGTTCAACTGATTTCTTTGGTCCAAAAATGTAAAAGATTAGAATGGCAACATGTGCTAAGAATAGTAAGAGCCTGGTTTATATTCAGAACAAGGATGAAATCACGAATACATATTTCTCTGGAAGCATCTTTAGGCAGGTCATATAGATCAGGGAGTGATAATAACGTGGGAAGAAATAGGGAAAGATAAACCTTGCTGCAGAGGTAGGACACCTTCAGAGGAGAAAGACTGGAAAGAGTAACACATTCTTCTCTTTTGCTTTCAGTTATGCTGGGAACACAGTGGGAAGACATGCCGGGCTGTCTGCCCCTTATATCTAGCTGTCAAAGCCGTACTTCGGAGATTATTTTCCTCATCCCGGTTTCTGGGTTCCTCTCTGTTGTGCATATATTGCTTAGGCCTCCAAAGTCTGTCTTTCAGACCTCTGTTAAAAAGGAGCTTCCCTGGAGTGTAATTTTACCAAAAAAAAAAAATGTCTTTACGTTATTGGCTTTGGCATTTTAAAGGAAACACATTATATGAGGTTTAACAAATTAATTCTTCCTCATTTAAATACAGCTTCTGGGGACTGCAGAGCCTTGGGTGTACCCTACCTTTGCTTCACATTGTGTTTCTCTGCAGAGAACGTGAAGCCCGAGGCTGTTTTGCTTCCATTTGCTCAGAGGAAACATAAAAAGGTTCTCTCGCTAACAAGGTCACCTAATCATCTCTAGCAATCAAAGGACTGGTAAATGTCAGTGCACTTGTTCATCTATTTCCAGCTGCTAAGACAACTATGATGGCTTCGCTTGATTGCTAAGTTTTTCTTTTCTCTGACCTCTAAACTAATACGTGTTGGAAGATCATCGGGGAATTGAAAGCTGGCGATTCCCCCAAGGAAGTTGCTTAATCCAACCCGTTCAGTATGTTTATATGTATGTGAGTGGAACCACTTGCTGTGTTACCTCTAAGACACATCTTCCCTCAAAGTGTGTGTTTTTTCCCTTTTAAAGTCGGTTGCGTTCTTACAACTCGGTGAGAAATTGCATGTTTGTCACTTTCTAATTAAGTGACAAACATAGTTCGATTTTCTTCAGCAAATATCTATTCGGTTCCGTACCACCTATCATCCGGCAGGTTTTCGCTTATGCTTCACTTGCTGCTGCTAACCCTGTCTCTGTCATGAGAAGCCTCTGCATTGAGTCTCTCTTGCCTTATCTGTTTCACGATGGATTGCATGCTTCTTGCCGCGACCAATGATGTACCGCCCCTCTGTTTTATCTTCCCACAGAGTCGCATCATTTTTTTTCCAATTGTTACCCCCACTTTGCACATTACTAAACTTATGTACCGTAAGGCTCACGCTAGAGTTAGTAAATAGCTATTTATGAGGCTCTTTGATTGATACCCTTAATTTCAGAGAGGATGCTTGATATGTGGGGAGCTCAGAAAGTGCCCCAAACCATACATTGACATTGAAAAGGCTCAAGTATATTTGTCATCAGAATGTTTCAAGCAACATTAGTAAAAGCATGTAGAATATATGTATACTAATATAAAGCTACTAATACTAATCAAAAATAAGAATATTTTCTCTTTTTTTTTTTTTTTTTTTTTTTGCCTAGGGAGATGATGTGAATATACTTCAAAAACTCACACTTTTATGATCATCTGTGTGCTACCTGACAATACTTACTACGGGTTTTCAGATCCCTGGCTTTTCTTCTGCCAGGCTTCGTGTATGAATGGGAGATTCCCGTGGCTGGCTCCCGTGGCTGGCTCCCGTGGCATCTGCTAGGAGCTGTGAAACGTACTCCGAAAGCCGCGCCGGGTGGCTCATCTCTTACAAGCCCGCGTTTTTGATGCTAGCTCAACTAACTGCTTCTCCCAGAATTGAAAACATGATGACAAAACAGCTTTGACAAGATCACTGCAAATTTCCCCCTCCGATAGCTCTGCACAGTTTCGCGATTATGGGCAGAAGAAGGGGGAAATGCTGGGACGCCGATGCTTCCCCGCCTTCTGTTTTATAAAAACGAGCTGCGTGTGCTTCGAGGTAAATTAAAACAACCGCCCAGCTGTTATGTGCCTGCATTTCAAAAAATGGTGACCGAACGCTTTTAAAGTATGGGATTACCTGGGAGCTGACGACGGTTGTGTGAGCTGGAGAGACTCGGAGAGTGCCAGGCGGCGCAGCCCTGGCTTGCAGGAAGCATGCAGCGGGGACTGCAGGGGCAGAACGATAGTGGAAAAGAATTCAGGTTGACTTCGTTGTTTGTTTTCTTCTTCTGTCTCACTAATCCGCGAAGCAGTGCTCCTAGGAAAGGGTAAGCTGGTTCTTTCTCTGGAGGTAGAGGTTCCAGAGAAGGGGACATGCCCTGGCCATGAATCATCCGCTTTGACCCTCCTGCCAACAAGAGCTCTTACCAGCAGGCCGGGGGTGGCTCCGGCTGCCCGCCTCCGGGCACACAGTGGCGTCTCTCTGTCTATGCGGGTTGGGAACGGTTTCCTTAGACATCACGATGAACTCTCTGTTTCAGAAACATCGAATCTGCTCTTCCGAATCCCTGCTGCTTTGCATGGCTGTTTCCCAGTTCTCAGCATGGCTAAGCGAGCCCGAGTTGAGAGTCTGGGTCATATGCCTGTTGCCTAGTGAAGGGGACACCAGGAAAGCAGGATCGAAGTACTCCATCTGCTATGGAGGTAGAGGGGATCTGTCGCCACAAAGTCCCTCAGACAGAAAAGTCTTCATACATTCAGGTACTCAGCAGACCCCTTCCCCCCAGTGACAAATGGCGAATAAAGAGGTCAAGAAATCAATCAAGCGTGGGTTCAAATTCCAGTTTTGGTGACACTTCAGTGTGTTAGTCTGGCAAAATTATGCGCCCTCTCTAAACACCAGTTATTCACCTAGGAAAAAGGGGAACATACCTTCTCTAATTCATGAAACTATGATTAAAACAACGTAAAGTGCATGCCACGGCATATATACAGCAGGACAGAGTAGACCCTTAATAAATCTTAGTGATGATTGCTGATAATGACACGTGGGATTTTTAAAATGTTAAGATTTGAGGTCGGGTGTTGGGAGTTGCAATGAATGGTAGCAATGCTTCCTGGCCAAGGTGCTGAAAGAAATTCTAGTGATCGGTTCTTTGTTCGATTGTACTTTCCAACAGACTTCATTTGCAACTATTTTGGAACTGCAAGTAGCATCTGTTTCTTCACCACAGACAATCTAAAAAGCAATATATCTAATCCACGTTTTAAAAATTAAATACACGCTTATCTTTTTATATTAGTGAAACTTGTACTGATTATTCTGAAACAACTCACTCAATAATTTGCCTTTATGATATTTCAAAGTTAGTACAGTGGTATTTATTTTCAATCAATGCATATTACCTCACTGTATAAATATACTATACATAATGTATGTACAATAACTCCTCCATTGAATAAAACTCTTCTTTCCTTTTCTTGGATTAATGAATTAAAAACCCTTCCACATCATATAGCCCTATGTAAGCTGTACTTGAGGTGGGTTTGTAGAAGCGTAATTACCAGCTCGATGTATGTGCATAATTAAAAGTTAATTGTATAATGGCCGATGGCCTTCCAAAATGCTTATTCAAGTGTCCTTCTCTTCCAAGTATGGCTGTGACAAACTAGTTCTCAGCAGAGCAAATTTCCCACCAGGGAGAATTAGAAAACTAGCTATTTTTTTTTAAATCTGATTAAAAGCATTGAAGAAGAATCAAGTCAGCTAGAGAATTCAGGAAGTCATTTCATTTCTCTGAGAACACCCAGAGGATAGGAAAAAGGGGGTTTCCCACATTCTACAATTGCTCTTCCGCCCCAAATATTATCTGACCCATCAACAGAACAAAGTATAATACGTATTTTCTTCTTCCCTAATGATCGTGGTTTTGCGTCAGAATAAGAACCAATGGTCCCCGAAGCCCATTAGAGAAGAGCATAGGGCCTGAATCCAAGGTCTGCCACTTATTAGCTCTTGAAGAATTGGCCAATTTCCTTCAACTCTTAGAACGTCATCTCTCTTACTTGAAAAAAAAAAAAAATGTGACTAGTGATGTCTCACTCACAGCCTGTTAGGAGGAAATAGGAGATATTACCTTTTAAAAAAGTTCAGTCCACGAAGAGGGGTCGCTCAGACGTTAATATACTTTCTCGCCCCATTTTCTCATTTCCTTTGACTTTGTGCAGGGTGATTTTAGGTCTTCTTTCGCTCTGCAGGGCAGTGAGCTGGACATCACCGCTTTATTATTTCGGCTGCTTAGGGAGCAGATCAGTGAAATGCCTGCCAGGCTTAGTTGCTTTCTCTACAAGAGGTCTGCTTACTCATTCGTAGTGGGAAGTCTGTTTACTGAGTCAATAATGGATGCAGTTCCCACTGGGTTTCGTCAATTGCCACAGGTCTGAAGCAGTTTGGGCCTTGATGTTCGGAGTCAGTTGAGTGCTTTCATGCACTGATTCTAGGTGGTGAGTTTGCCTGTTGTTTTACTTTGTAACATGACTGTGTGGCGTTAGGGAATATATATATACACATGTAGGAGGGTTCAAAGACATACGTATGCTCATCTGTGTGCAGTTGGTAACACATAACAATGGGGAGGACAGTAGGAAGCATCAGGGGTCTTTGCACACCCACCTAACTGTTCTCTGCCCAGGAAAGCATGTTGCCATGTGTCTTGCAAGCCTATATCTTCCACCAAAACCTTTAGGTAGCCAATGGTTTCCTCAGTTCTTGAGGACACATGTCTCTGTTCCTAAGGAATCTGAAAGCCTACACTCAATGCCACTGGTCCCTGCCTCAGCAAGTCATTGTCTTTTTTCTTTTTAACATGTAGATACTTTTTATTGATTTCAGAGAGAAAAGGAGGAGGAGAGAGAGATATAGAAACATCAGTGATGAGAGAGAATCATTGATCAGCTGCATGCCCCCTAATGGGGATCAAGCCTGGAACCCAGGCATAAATCACTGAGCATGGCCAGTTAGGCCCAGTTATTGTCTTTTGATTTTCTGCTTCCATTTCAGAGCCTCATGTGCGTGGTTGTTCTGTGGACAGAGCCTTATTAAAGGGCACTGGTGCCCAACCGGCACGGCTCAGTTGTTGAGCATTGACCTGTGAAGAAGGTCACGGTTTGATTCCCGGTCTGGGCACATGCCCGGTTGTGGGCTTGATCCCCAGTGTGGGGTGTGCAGGAGGCAGCCAATCCATGATTCTCTCTCATCATTGATCTCTCTCTCTCTCTCTCTCTCTCTCTCTCTCTCTCTCTCTCCCTCCCTCCCGCTTCCTGCCTCTATGAAATAAATTATATATAGGCACTGGCATCACTCATTATTGGAATTGGCTCAAAGAATGAAACAACTTGGTTCATTTTTCTGTTGTTGCATTTATGAAGCCTGTCCCTTTCTTGAATATGTCCCTGTGATATAATTGCCCTACTCCCAACTCTACAAAAGCAACTGAGTTTTTTCTATTTCTGTGTACACTACCTTCTATCCCCACCTTATTCCAGAGGATCACAATATTACCATTCTCTCCAAAGATGTCTCCGCCCAAATCCCCAGGATCCATCAGCAAATCTGAACTAAAAGCCCTCTTTTCATTTCAGAATATGCTCTGCACGGTATGCGAAAGAACCGTATTGCCACCACTGTGCTGAATTACAGTTTTTGATCTGCTTCAGGGGGAAAAGGGTTAGCCACTTTTTTCTTTTTTTTCCTCTGCAGTAGCTTTTTTTTCTAGCAAGTCTGCAATTAGGTATTTCTGTTTGTTTTGTTTTGAAGTGAGGAGAGCACTGTGGATGAAATGGCAGTATGAATGTAAGCAAAAGAAAAAAAAATCCAAAATAACCCTCTTTTGAAAATATTCTGAGTCAAAATAGGACGAGCGATACAGTGTGAATGCGGCCATATCTACGCTAATTAAGCCTTCCTTGTCATCTGAGACCCAACTGGTTTAATCTGAGAAGCATGTGAGCACAGCATATGAACGGACTTGGAGCAGACTGCTTCCCCTAATTCCAACACTTCCGTTACTAGCCATTTGACAAATACTGGGTGTCTCCCTGTCTCTGACTGGATTTCCGTATTCATCTAAGTAAGATTACATGAGAAGCTACAGCATAGGGCTGCTTAGTCAATGCACATAAATGACATAACATAATACCTGGCACACAGCGAGGGTTCAATAAGGGTTAGATATAACTTAGCAAAAAATGTGGCATTACAGAATTCATTTATAAGAATATTATTTAGGTCATCGATATTGGTCATTTAAATATGATTCACGTTGCAAATTATTTTGATATTTGTTTTCAGATTGTTATGATGTATGAAAAAGAAAAATAGACATGGGAAGATGCAGTAAAGACAATGCACTGGGTTATTGTTTTGTGGATCTGAATGTCACAAAATATTACTGTTAGTAGTCGCACTTCTGTGGCTTTTTTCTGTGGCACAGCTCTGTCATTTGCCTAACTCAGTCCTTTTTCTTGGAAAATGTGCAACACCTGGGTGTGGATAATTATGTAGATGGTATCTAAGCAATTCTCCTGGCAAAACCTTTTATTTCTGTGGCCCTTTTTCCATCCAAAGTCACTGTGAAATTACACTACGTAGGGCCATTTTTTTTACAGGGATTAAAATTTGAGAAATATCCTCATTCAACCTTTATTTTTTTAAAATGTAACTTTATTGTTGAAATTATTACAGATGTCTCTCTTTTCCCTCATTGACCCCTTCTAGCCCACCCTCACCCCCACCCTAGGCCTCCACCACCCTATTGTCTGTGTCCATGGGATATATATATATATATATATATATATATATATATATATAGTCCTCCCCCCCCTTTGGTTAATCTCTTCCTACCCATCCACCCCCCACCTTCCCTCTGCGATTCGACAGTCTGTTCCATGTTTCCATGTCCCTAGATCTATTTTGTTCATCAGTTTCTTTTATTCTTTAAATTTCATATATGAGTGAGATCATATGATACTTGTCTTTCTCTGACTGGCTTATTGCACTTAGCATTTAACCTTTGGAGACTATCTGTGCATCTATAATTTCTTTCAAGATTCAGATTTCAGTTGACAATGCCAAAGAAACTTCCCTTTCTCTTGACAGGCTTGTTGTTACACATTTTATTTTATCACAATCCTCTGAATCACATTCATTTTCGTAAAAATATGTACTGCTCAGGAACAAATTTTAGCATGTGGACTTGTGTGACGTTAAGCTGTTGATGGCTGTGACTGTTATTAACATCTAGGGAACGTGCATTAAGCCAAGGTATACGCTATCCTTTCTCCTCATTTCTTAGACTCCAAGTGTCTGGAATTTTCCATATGATTTTAGTAATTTTAAACAACAAGAAGAAACATTTTTACCTGCTTAAAAGAATAATAGGAGAAATAAATATTGTGTGTGTGTGTGTGTGTATATATATATATATATGCATGTCTATATATCCATGTAAGGAAAATACTTCATGTATATATCTCTATGTGTTTGTATGTATATACATATATACATATATATGAAAAATGCTTTCATAAAATTGCACAAATAATATGCATGTAGCCTGATGAATTTTCACAAAGTGAATATATTTTGTAAAAATCACCCAGATCAACTGACAGAACCTTATCCGCAATGTGCAAGCCACCCTCAGATTCCCTTCCATCACTAACCTCCCAGGATAAGTGCAAGTTTAGCTTATTACATCATAGATGAATTTCCATTCCTCTCAGTATGTTTCATGTTTTTGTTACTCTCTAAAGCCTCTTCAGAACGTACATACCACCATGTTGGGTTAAGAAACCCGTAGGCCCAATACTCCTCCACTGTCCGTTTTTGATTCTTCAGTCATTGAGGACCACCATAGCTCTGCTGGTTTCTTTTCATTTCCTTTTTTTATTGAATTTTTGGGGTGACATTCGTGACCAGGGCACACTGGTTGCCATGCATGCATACATAAGTGAAACAACAAATGGATGTTTCTCTCTCTAAAATCAGCCAATCAATCAAAAATGAGACATTTTCAGACAAACCGTGACAAGCTGGTCGCCCTCTGGCCAAGTCCCTCCCCCTGGAAGATTGAGTAGCCTCTGGTGAGACATATCCTCATCGAACTTTCCCTGGGTCCCTAGTGGGCATGCGCAAGGTCTGCCAACGCAGTGTGTCTTTCTATGAAGTCTTCCCCATTCCTATTTCTTTGCTGCTTCTGTGTTCTCTGTGTACCTGAACTGATACTATGGTATATTCATGTTTTTTTTTAACTAGCACTAAGTTTCAATTCTCCACGATTGGTATTTTATTACCTTAAAAGCCTTGTTAAAGAAACTCATAGATCAGGGCTTGCAAATTCATAGCCTGAGGGCAGAATCTGGCCAGCAAATGTGTTTAGTCTGCATAGTTGTTGTTTTCAAGTTCTTGTTTGTGTCTTGTTAATATTTTATAAACAGAAACACATCTCATAAAAATCCAATGTCTTTATCTCATTATTTGCATATAATTTTTAAATTTAGGTAATATGTAAATATATGTGTTCGAATTTGGGGAGTAGGCACTAAGATTTTAGAGATTAATTTATAATTTTCTAACTAGAAGAGAGAAAAAATATACTAAAACCCTGAAAGGTTGATTGCAAAAGGATAAGAAAGACATGAAGGCATGAGCTACCCAAATACTAAACACATCAACAAATTGTTCTTGGGCCGACACGCCTATTTTGGCAGAAGGATAGTAACATTGCCTTTATTGAACACATTTGCTGAGTTTATCAAGTTTTAGAAATTATTGTAGATAGCGCAGCAGCGCGGAAAATTATTTGTGTGTGAAATTTCACACTTTGGTTCAAATTGTCTCCTTGGCTTGGTAATTATGCATGCACAGAATTATTGCTCCAAGTCTGCTCCGGGCGATCTGTCTCTTTTTGTGTGTTCTAAGCATTCGTGATATAGCGGAAAATAGCTACTCGCTCAGCTTGTCTTTTCCATGCAGACTTGGCTGAAATATACATGTATTTCCTAGGGTTACGCAGCTCTGCCTTTCAGCCCGGTTATCTCCTCCTGTCAGTCTCCCCTTTCCTTTGGAGGGATAAGCGTCTAGCTATTGCTTACTTTCCATCTGTCTTAACACAGGGCCAAATAAGATGCACCAGACAGCACTTAGCACCTTGAATCCGTAGTAACATCCAACAGGGTCCCATCACCTGAAGCCTAAGAGAGTGTCAGCATTTATTATCCCTCTGTCTCAAGCTCCAGCTTTATTTGTGTGAGCAGCCGAAAGAAAGCAGCACAGTTAATGGGGAATTCAAGTGAAGAATCACTGTTCAATTATGTAGGAAACCATTTGTTAGTGTCAGAACGTGGAAGTGGGGGAAAGACAGCCCGTTCTAAGTAATCATTTTTAGAAATTAGATGGCATGCGGAATGGTTGTGGATGCTGGTTTAACGTGTTTAGCTTCCCGTCTCCCCAGTGAGGATGCGCCACTGGAAGGGGCAGGACCGCTGGTGCACGTCCCATACCATAGCCAGGAGGGAACATGGTGTACCAGGCATGGCCCTCATCACACAAGCATAGGTATTATCCACATGGCACAGCATTTCATCTCCATGTTGCCGAGTTAATATTCACAATTACACCTGTGTGTGTATACTCAGACACTGGAAACCCAAATCACCTGACTTTTACAGTTTTGAAACACTCAACAGTGGTAAAAAGTCTTACCTGACTTACTCCATCTGCCAGTGAGAAGAAGTCAATCCAGGGCTCTCTCTTCAAGGGAGTGTCAATTGAACTGAGAAGGGGAGATTTTTAAAAAGAAGGAAAGAAGGAAGCATTATCCAGCAGAGCAAATATAAACAAGTTCAGGACGAGTTGGTGATTGAATGCACAGATGAACTCATGTGAATGTGGTGTATTAGTTTTCCCTCACAGATCTCCAGAGAGCTGGTGCCTTAAAACAACACACACCCATTATTTCATGGTTCTAGAAGGTTAATTTGGATACGAGGCTCACCAGGGTAAAAAAAAATAAAAATGTTGGCAGAGCTGCTTTCTTATTGGAGGCTCCGTCAGATAGTTGGCATGTGGAAGGCTGGTCCCAGTTTTCTTACCGGTGTCAGTTTTTACGTCGGTAGAATTGGGATCCCGGCGTTCCTGTTGGCATCACCAGGGACCCTTCTTTGCCTATAATATTTGGCTTCCCCTTTAGCTCCTTTCCTGTTATTAAAAAGTAGTTCATTACAATGGTATCCCATAACATGGATTCTCTCTCCTGATGCTAACGTTTTAACTGTGTATGAGTTCTCTAGGAACCTGAGGAGGAGTTCAAAAGAACAAATGACGGAGAGACCGAGATTTTAATTCACAAGGAATGTGTTAATAATCATTCATTTGCAATGCTTTGCAGACAATAATGTAAAGAAAATATTAGGGTAATTTTCAAAACCTTCCCTCAACTCCCCATGCTGTCTTTATAATTAGATATAGTCTCAGAATGCAGTTATACATTTTGCAAATGACTTGTGAATGTCAACTAATCTTGTTTTAATTAAGCACAGAAGACTGATGTGAGGGAAAGTTTCAAACTTTAATGTTGAATTCCTTTCAAGTGTAAAGTGCAATTACAAAAATACTTTTTAAAGTGAGAAAGGAGACAATTATAATAATCACGGGTCTTGTGAAGGAAGAGGAATTTGTTTCTGAAGCACAGGAAAATCAACATTTTTAAGCGGTAAACAACTTCCCTTTGAGAAAGTGTTTAAAGCCGAACTCCACACCTGAAAAGTTAGAGCGCACATCATGAGTATTCTACTAATCATGGGCACAGTGCAGTTACTAACCACAGTGCATGGAGACTGTTCTAGATTCTCGACGTTGACTAAGATGGCCTTCCCCTTCCCAGCAGCTTGAATAACATTTGGCAAGATTCTGGGGCACTAACCTCTCTTCCCTCAGACCGTTTACTTTAGAGATATTACTCATAAAATTGGAATTCCTTTCTCTGCGCCTTTGAGATGCAAGTTTTTAAAAAGCCTTTTGCCAGTTTTGCAAACCCAGGGCGGCCTTTCTCAAGACCCTGGGACCCATCCCTTTGCCATGTAACGAGTAAGGAAGATAGAATCCTGTCTCCCAGTTTCTAGGGGAGGCCAGGAGCGGAACTTCAGGAGGCACCTCCCTTCAGGAAGACATGAGAAACGAGTTTCCTTTGAGTGATGCCAATTCACGGAGACAAATGGCCTCCCCTTTCCCCCACCCCAGCTCTCCAAGTTCTCCCGCCCTTTGTTCCAGTGGATGTTGGTTCAGGTATCTCTCCTCTATCCCAGCACCTTGCATACAATCTTCCTTCCCTGTGCACCTTTGTCCGTGGCCGTGTTGGCTTTGAAAATGAATATCGACTAGCTGGTTTGGCTCAGCAGATAGAGCGTCGGCCTGCAGACTGAAGGGTCCTGGGTTCCATTCTGGACAAGGGCACATGCCCTGGTTGCCCGCTCGATCCCCAGTGGGGGGGCGTGCAGGAGGCAGCCTATCAATGATTCTCTCTCATCATTGATGTTTCTATCACTCCATCTCCCTTCCTTTTTGAAATCAATAAAAATATATCTAAAAAAAAAAAAAAGAAAGTGATTATCTATAATTGGCAATTTGCTTATGGTGCACACAATACCTCCACCGCTCAGAAATTTCATAATGAGAATAAAGGAACTGTGCCTGGTTGAGGCAGCGTTGTGTGTGGGAAGCAGTTGGGGCCATGATCCCCAAGATCCTGGCTCCTGCACTGAGGTGGGGCCATGTGATCCCCCACGTCAGCCTTAACAATCTAAGGGGCCCTCAGACTCAGTGTTTTCTGAGGATGAGAAATATGTGGACGATGCAAGAAGAACATACTTCCCACAGAAACACTTCTCATATCCATTTCAATGGCTGTCTTCCTACCTCCTTGTCCCATGAATTTGGTGCACACCTCCGGGTCTCCATCTCCACGTCTGTATTGAAGATTGAGCTGCCTCACTGGGTAACGATGCTTGCAGTGCTGAATCTGTGTTTTCTTCAAACGGTGGTAAAAAAAAGTATGTATTTCTTTTTTAAAAAAATGCCTAACATTTTAACATTCTGGAAACATCTGTGCACTTACTGGAATCCAAGTCCTGCACCGACCGCACCCTCGTGCGGTTGTGCCTCTGGCTGACACTCTTCCAGAACATCTCTTCCTCCAAGGTGGCCAGCCCGCTGTCCCCTCCCCTCCCCCATAAGCGTGTGGGAGCCGGCCCACGTGTTCCCTTCACTCATGTTCACACGGCTGCAGCGACTGGACAGTTTTCCCTCCTCTTGTCCTCCCGTCACAGGAGTGCTTTCTATTCCTGGAGGTTAGCAAAGCACTTCCCATTCTCCGAGAGAAAGAGCCATTAACATTCAGCCTGTTATTATCTCTCACAGCAGAGGAAACCCGGACTACGCTCAGGTCGCACATAAATGCTTAACCTTATATATTTTACAGCCGTAGCATTAACAGCAGCATATTTAATAATTTCTCAGAAAACATCACCCCGTATCTCCACCAGGCAGAAGTGGCTAATTTGGTTCGCATGAACCATTGAAGTCCGTGTGTCATAGACACTTTATATCCATGTTGGCATTCCCTCCTTTGAGTGCCATCATAGTCAACACACCTTTGCATATTTTGTTTTTTTTTGAAATGAAAAAGAATCATTTTGTCATGATTTTTAAAGATAATTTCTATTTTAACCTTATTGCATTAACAGGGTTTAACACCTTTCTTTTGTGCTTTTGTGTAAAAAACAGCATGTTTGAAATCAGACCTACCTGAATAAGAATAGAAGCTCTGACACAACTTAAGAATTTAAGTCAACAGTGTGTTGGCTTCCCTTGGACACATTCTTCACAAGCTTATCCATGGTTTCCTTAGTTGCAAAAGGAGAGCATGATTCATAAACCATACAATGCTTATTGTGGAGGAGAGATTATTCTATGATGTGACCACTGCTAGACCTGCCAAGTACATCCTGGCCAGACAGCCATTGCTTCCCGGAAATCCCCTCAGAGACTGTCTGATCCACACCTCCCCGCTGACCCCCAGCGTGCTGGGTTGTGCTGGCCCCTGGGCACGGAGGGAGTATTCCCCTTATCTGGGACGGGTCATGCCCCAGCACCACTGTATACCCTGCCCTGTTCTATAGAATCCCTTAGCACCCGCATGTGGCATGGGGGATAGCCAGTCATCTCGCCACAGCCTGAGACGCACCTCCTATGTAAACGCCCTTACTAAACTCAGAATGCATTGCTGGAGTTGTCAGCCCTTTCTTGGCCTCTCAGCCCCAGGAAACCCAGCCTAACCTTTATGAAACTGAATGTGCCAATGGGTGTGATAAAACCTAGCGTGGTGTGTAACACACAGGAAACACTTGAGATATAAATTGTTTTCATTCCTTTTCCTAGAAAGTTGAGATTATGTTTTCTCTTTGGGAATATCAATAACGTGTCATACAGTGCCTCACATGGGAGGCTACATCCTCGTTACCCTCATACAAATATGCGCCTAGAAAATTATGCATGGGTCTTCCTAATTACATGTGTTTTCTAGATAAATGGCTACACTATTTAGGGCAAGAGTTGTCTGATTAGTCGGTACACACTTTAAGACAAAGTTTCTCCACTGTGGGCAAGTTCTCCCCTAGGAGACATTGGCAGACATTTTTGGAGTCACAGCTAGAGTGTGGGTGAAACTGGCAACTAATGGGTCGAGACCTTGGATGATGCTAAATATCCTGCAGAACAGCTGCCCACTACAGAAAATTACCTTGCTCAAAACGTCAATAATGCTGAAGTTGAGAAATGGCCACAAATCTATCACAATGCTTGGCATATCATACCCGGCCAATAAATACCTGCTGACACTCCGTGAGTCTCACGTCCCCACTGAGAATAAGAAGTCGGGTACATGCATTAATGCCGCTCTCTTCTCTAGAATGCTCATTTTCATTTTAAGAGGAAAGAGCAAGACATGCCAAAAATTATTACTGTGCCAAGGGGATTTATTCTGGAAACACGTTTATTTATTTAAAAATAAAGTACAATTTCTCCCAATAGCACTTTGTCTTCATGAAGGCATTTTTTTTTTCAGTCACAGAATAGGTTAACATCCATTCTTGTCCATTTGATCAAAAGCCACAATGCAGTTGAAAATAATAGAAGAGAATGACTTCCGTTATAAATGTCGCCAGTTACCTTTCAGGTCAATGAGTCTCTAGGTGGCCAGAATGAAATAACGCTCTCCAATCAAACGCCAGTAACGGCTGAAGCACTGCTGATTAAGTTAATAGCAACTCAGGGAGAATGGTGTGAACTGATTTGTTCCACGCGATCATTATAATGAAAGGAATCCCAGTAAAATCAAGAGCCTTAGGGAGCTCTGTTAGGGTTTCCCAACTCATGAGATCAGCATACGTGATGAAGCAGAATGTGTTTGCAAAGAGCAGCTGTAGGATCCAAACAAAACACAAAAACCCCACAGAAAATAAAAGAAAGGTAGCATCTAACTTGGTGGAGAGGATGAGATTAAGGTCTGAACTTGAATCCTAGATTTAACAACCTTTTTTACCTCAAAGGAACTATAGGAGGGCCAGGAGTGATAAGAAGAAAATTGTGGGAACAGTGGGTTGAAGCCTAGGTTTTCATGGATTGTTACTGTCTTAGACCACAAACTGGATGAAACCATAAATTGTGTCTGAATCGTGCATCTTCTCCAAGGTCTCCCCATAGTAGAGAGTCAACGAATACTTCTGACCTGAATGAGTTTCATTTAACTGCATTTTAGAATCAATGAAATGCATTGTGCCATTGAATAATGAAAACCCCTCATGAAAGAGTAGGACATTTTACTTATATCAGGGGTATGACTTCTGGGAGTGAGAGGTCAAACTGACCTGCCCATCCATACCGGGTCTTCTGGGTTAGGGCTGCTGGTGTCTCAGCACAGCCAGGTGCGTGTTGAAAGAATGAGTGGGTTCCAGGGGGATCTTTTAACTTGGATTTATACTCTTTATAGGTTGGCCAAGCAGCTCCTCCTAGTGACACTTAGGATCAGCGCACGCCCAGAGAGCTGAGGTGTGCTAATGAACCGGTCTTCACAGCACACACAGTGCCAAAGCATTATTCTGATGAACAGTCCCTAAACTTAAAAAAAATGAAGCTGTGATGGCAAACATCAAATCCTTTAAACAAAATAAAATCCAGAAGTTCAATTTAAAACTTGGCGAAGTTTCAGACACATTAAAAGACATTTCATCAGTTTTAGGATGTAGAACATTTATATTTTACTTTTATTATGAAAGAACCCTTAAAACCTCTAACTTTTTCTCTACTACATGGACAAAAAGGCCCACGTAGCAACAACCTCCTGTCTGACCCCAGGCATATTAGTTAAAATAAATGGAGGAAAAAGTAATTTTCATTTTAAATTTAAAGGTTCTTCAACAGTAAAGGAAGTATATGGCCAAGAGTAACCAATTATAATAATTTATAGTTGTATTTAATTTTTATTTCATTTTCATAGATATATGGATTCTTAATCCTGAGAGGAAGTTAAAGAGTAATAGCATCTACTATTTTTAAGCACCTACTATGTGAGGTATCGTTCTAGGCTTTTTAATACACTAAGTCACTATAGTCATTTAAAGCAGCTATTAGTATCTCTATTATATACTGTCAATAGGAACATAGTTGAATGCTTGTTACCTGGAGAATTGAGCTCTTTGACTTCAAAATCTCTCTTCTCTGCATATCCAGCTATCATCTACACTAATAAAAGAGAAACATGCAAATTGACCCTACTTCCATGACGCCCACCAGCCAATCAGGAATAAGTATGCAAATTAACCCAACAAAGATGGTGGGTTAATTTGCATATGCAGGCGTGGAGCAAAGACTGAAGACAACTGAAGACTGAAGAGGCTTGGCTTCTCCAGTGCGGCCGGAGTGAAGGCCTGGGTCCTGGGTGCCAGAGGAAACCCGGTGCCGGTAGCCAGGGGAACCTTCATGCAATGGGCCTGTAGTTAAAGTTATAAATCATTGTGCTTTAAAACATAATATTTCTGCTCTAGTAGAGAATTCCTCTTTATTTTAACACATAATTAATATTTTATATTGCCTACCATCAAGAAAAATTGATACTCTACAAAGAAATGCCACATTTTTCTTGAGCTGTCTATATATCTTTCAAACAGCTATTTATTTCAGCATGGGGTGGTCCAAGTTCAAGAAGAATAAATGATCTACCAGGTGTCAGGTGCTCAGTGTGAGGAGGGATTATGCTAAGGACTTTATTTGATCTCTGGAAAAATTACTGAGATACAATCTTTTGAGATCTATTTATATAAAATATCCTATGGCTTATCACTTAAGAACATCATCAATTTCCCTTAAACTGCATTGTTTTATAAGTCAACAAAGTTTGAATTGCTAAGGATTAAAGAATTGATGTTATTGATTTTTTGTTTGTTTTTCCCAAAGTATAGAATTAGTGAGAGAGGGTGGAATAAGAGGTGAGTAATTATAGGCAGTGGGTAGGATTACAGAACTTTTATAGAAACGCCTTGCCTATTAGTGAATTTCTAAATACTATATGTCTCAGATTATATTACTTTTTATGCAGCTTCAAAACTTTCTTTTATGTTAAATGTGGATAACTTTTGTGAAGTTAACTATCATTTAATAGTTAACTAAAATAACAGGATATATATATATATATATATATATATATATATATATATATATATATATATTTGAGAAGCATTTTTTGAACTTATTTGAGAAATTTTTGCAGAACAGAAAATCTGTGAGAATACTGTGTATCTAATAAACTATATTCAGTTTGACAAAATATTGTTTCCCTTTTTAGTCACATGTTTTTCCTTTTACATCTTAATATTTCTTTGATACCGATGATATTTAATTTATTCACAACTGAATACTTCAAATGAGCCTTCCCTTTTCACTACTGAAATAAAGGGAGTTAGCTTTTACTCCCCAAAATCAAATAAAACAACAAAAATAAACAAGAAGCCCTCCTCTAGTATCTTGATTTGATATGCAGTATTTCTATAAGCTGAAAGTACATTTCACAACATTAGGAACATAAGTGTCTTAAGAAACTTGAATGAGCTTTTCAGCATACCCACAGAGTCCTAACTCTTTCCAAACTTCAATTTATCGGATTCAGCCGACAGTGCAATATTTTTATCTTCTTCCAAAGAAAGACTTGTCTACCTGCTGTTAAGAATTGGACAAGATTTACTGATCTGGCTGCCTACTGGTGTGGTGTGTTTAAGTGTTGAATATAAATCTTTAATCGCATCACTTAGAATGACTTCAGTTCTTCCTAGTATTTCATCCATGAATAAGAAAAACAGGCAATGGAGAACATATTATTGATGCTTGCAATAGCATTTTTTTCCTGTTTAAATTCATTTTCAACAAATTTGGAAAGCACACAATTTTTTCCCCCTATTAGACTCCAACCAGCATTTTCTAAGAAAACAACCTTAGAAGGAAGGTTGCAAATATAGGCAGACATGCTACGAAAAGCAATGTTAGAATAAGACTAGGTGATGAAAAGTTTAATATCGCACAAGAATAATTTTTAAAATGTGAACAGTTATGCAACAATTATAGGTTATCTTCACCCCATGGTATTTATATGTTGCTTTGCTTATATTTAAAAAAAAATAAATGCATGCTTGTTGTAATAAAATCACACAATATAAAAACAAAAATTTTAAAAGTTTGAAATGGGGCATCTGATAAATCCATCATATGAGTACAGTAACAAAAATAATTTGATATCACACATAACATGATCTTTAGCTGTTTGCCTAATGTGTTCCTGGTACATTTATTCTAATACCAATATATCTGATTTTGCTTTTAAATATTATATGGCATAATAAAAGTAGATGTCATCCTAAGGTTCTAATGACTTCCTCAAACTCACAAATAGAGTTAGGTTATAAGACGGTGTAATTATTGTTGTTGAAACTGTTGTGGAAACCTTTAAATGACATGAAAATACTAAGATATTGTTTAGACTAGGTATTTTGATTTCTCTTCTGATGTTCTATTATATCTTGACTAGAGGCCTGGTGCACAAAATTCATGCACAGGGGAGGGGGTGTATGTCCCTCAGCCCAGCCTGCACCCTCTCCCATCTGGGACCCCTAGAGGGATGTTTGACTGCGCATTTAGGCCTGATCCCTCTCACAATCCAAGACTGCAGGCTCCCAACTGCTTGCCTGTTTGCCTTCCTGATTGCTGCCTGCTTCTGCCCTAACCGCTTCTGCCTGCCAGCCTGATCACCCCCTAACCACTCCCCTGCCAGCCTGATTGATGCCTAACTGCTCCCCTGCCAGCCTATTTGCCCCTAACTGCCTTCCCCTGC
This sequence comes from Corynorhinus townsendii, assembly GCA_026230045.1. Lineage (NCBI taxonomy): Eukaryota > Metazoa > Chordata > Mammalia > Chiroptera > Vespertilionidae > Corynorhinus > Corynorhinus townsendii. Next base: position 166,479,105 of record JAPDVU010000007.1, read on the forward strand.
AGGCCTGGTCACCCCTGACTGCCCTCCCCTGCAGGCCTGGTACCCCCCAACTGCCCTTCCATGCAGACCCAGTCACCCCCAACTTCCCTCCTCTGATGGCCGGGTCACCCCCAGCTGCCCTCCCCAGCAGGCTTAATCGCCCCCAACTGCCCTCCCTTACAGGCCTGGTTCCTCCCAACTGCCCTTCCCAGCAGGCTTAATCGCCCCCAACTGCCCTCCCTTTCAGGCCTGGTTCCTCCCAACTGCCCACCCCTGCTGGCCATCTTGTGGTGGCCATCTTGTGTCCACATGGGGGCAGGATCTTTGACCACATGGGGGAAGCCATCTTGTGTGTTGGAGTGATAGTCAATTTGCATATTAATCTTTTATTAGATAGGATAGAGGCCTGGTGCACATGTGGGACCAGCTGGTTTGCCCTGAAGGGTGTCCTGGATCATGGTGGGGTTCCCTTGGGGTGTGGGGTGGCCTGGGCAAGGGGCCTGTGGTGGTTTGCAGGCCAGCCATGCCCCTCTGCCACCCAAGCAGAGGCCCTGGGATCTGGGATTTATTTATCTTCTACAATTGAAACTTTGTAGCCTGGAGTGGAGCCAAGCCTTCTGTAGTGGCAGCCATTTCTATTGGGATTTATGTATCTTCTATAATTGAAACTTTGTAGCCTTAAGCGGAGGCCAAGGCAGGCCCGGGCTGCAGAAGCTTGGCTTCCTCCATTGCCATGGGGCAACCCTAGCCTCCTGCTCTCTCCAGCTCCCTGGCTGCCACCATTTCTGTTGGGCTTTATTTATCTTCTATAATTGAAACATTGTAGCATTGAGTGAAGGCCTGGGCCCGCCAGGGTGTGTGGAAAGCTTGGCTTCCTCCATTACCAGGGAAACCCAAGCCTCCCTCCTGCTCTCCGTGGCTGAAGCCATCTTGGTTGGGTTTATTTGCATATTCCCTCCTTATTGGCTGGTGGGCGTGGTGTGTGGGTATAGCGGAGGTACGGTCATTATGCATGTTACTCTTTTATTAGATAGGATGGTGGCCTTGATGTTAAGTCTAAAAGAAGATAATGGTCTTACTTATAATTTAAACTACATGTTTAATTTTGAGAAACATTAACCCAAGGAATTGCTTTTTTTTTCTTTTCTGTTCCTTAGCACATCTTCACTGAAGGATAATTTCTTTCCTCTGCTGGCTTTTTAAAATGTTCTCAAACTTTCCTTTAGAGTCATCTCACATTATTTTCTCCAAATTTTAGAGAAATTTATCTTCATTTGATCCCAGAAAAAAAAATGATTTCAACCTTATTTTAAAGTAAACTTTCATCTCTCTACTGAAATTATTCCAATATACATAAAAAATTCCTACCTTACAAGAATAGTATAGCTGCTGATGGTAATCCTGTTGTAACATAATGCATTCACTCTGCTTTACTGAACTTGAAAATATCATATTGTTAAATGACAAAAAAAATGATGAAGGAACGTGTAGAGAGTCCATGCAGAAAATCATCTTTCCTGATCAAATAAACATGAAACAAATTTAACATTCTCAGTAAATACCTGCCCACAGCTGAGTAAGCCTGGCTCTGCCCCCAGAAGTGGGCATACTGCTTGCTGCAGGTTAATTTTGGTGACGAGGTGGGCAAATGTGGGCCTGTGCTACATGAGAGGCATTCTGTGTAGATCTCTGATTGTTTCCAGGGCAAAACCTCCAGGGAATTTTTAGTTTCTCTTTCTACTCACTCCAGGAGAAAGCTTTCTAAAGTCAAGGTACATACAGGACATGATAAAAAAAAAATGAATGTAACATAAAAAAACGAGAAGCCCAGACAGCGTTGCTTAGTGGTTGACATTGATCCATGAACCAGGAGGTCACCAGTTTGATTCCCGGTCAGGGCATATGTCTGGTTGTGGGCTCCATTCCCATATATATATATGGAAGTTAGGTCAAAAATTTTATAAATTAAGGTATGGAAGTAAAATAGTCAGAGTCATTAAAGGCAACTTGAAATTCTGAGTCTTAGAAATATTTAAAGGAAATTAGAGCAGCATGGGTAATGGTAAATAATGTAGGTCTTTATTATAACAAGAACTCTTATGGTTTATGTACAGACAGATATTTAAAATTTCACCTCTTTCTTCTGTATAGATTTACTTCTCAGGGTTCTGCCTTTAAAATAAATTGGATGGCATCTAAATGAATAATTTCACCATGCTTCCCAATGTACAAAATGCACAAATCTATTTTGTAATTTTGTCTTAATCTGAGGTAGGTGGTACATGAGGTCATTAAGATTATTATCATTTTATAGATGGTAAAGTTAAGACTCAGCAAAAGAGGTGTTTGTTGATTTGTTGATGATAACCATTCTGACACATGTGAGGTAACATTGTGATTTTAATTTGCATCTCTCTGATGATTAGGGACCTTGAGCATTGTGTCATATGTATATTGGGCATCTATATGTCCTCTTTGGAGAAGTGTCTATTCTGGTCCTTTGCCCATTTTTTTTTAATTGGGTTCTTTGTCTTGGTGTTAAGTTGTATAAATTCTTTTTATATTTTGGAAATTAACCCTTTATCAGATGTATCATTGGCAAATATGTTCTCCCATTCGGTGGGTCCCCCTTTCATTTTGCTGCTTATTTCTTTTGTTGTGCAGAAGCTTTTTAGTTTGATGTGGCTCCATTTGTTTAGTTTTTCCTTTGTTTGCCTTGCTCAAGGAGATATAGCAGCAAAACTCCTGCTACCAGAAATGTCTGAAATCTTACTCCCTATGTTCTCTCCTAGGAATTTCGTGGTTTTGCAACTTTTCCAACACCATTTATTGAATAAACTCTCTTTACCCCATTGTATGTTTCTTGCCTCCTTTGTCGAGTATTAATTGACTAAAAGGTGCGGGTTTATGTCTGTGCTCTCTATTCTGTTCCATTAACCTATATGCCTGTTCTTGTGCCAAGACCATGCTGTTTTGAATACAATGGCTTCGTAATACAGTTGGATATCAGGTATTGTGATCCCTCCAACTTGTTGAGAGGGGAACGTTGTAGAATTCCATAGCATACTCACAGTAATCAACCTGCTGACTGTAGATAGAGGTGCTGTTTCTGTATTGTTAAATCAGGGGATTCCCACAGGCAAAATGTCAGGAATAGCGATCACTATTTAAAAGGATGTGGTTTATCATAGGCACATTTGCACAAGATTAAAATATCAAGAGGTGTCTGCAACATTTCACTCATATGCACCCACAGACAGATAAGTGCCTACACACTCCAATTTGCCAGCTCAGATGGGCCCCATTAGAAATATTGTTCAGTGCAAGATTGAGAACCAGGTTTAAATGGTGAATTACAATAGCCCCGGGAATGAAAATAGATTGTGCAGCCAAACCTAAAGATCAATTTTCTTATTATAGGCTGCCCAGTGGACATGGGCATGCATTCTCTTAAGTATCTGCATGGTTTATAACTTAACATCTATGAACATTTATAAATGCTGTTAGACCATAATGACACATTTCACTCTGAATTATAGCCAATTTATGAATCTAAAATTGAAGAAGCTCGGTTTACAAAGAAGCATTCTCTTGAATGTTGCATAGCACGTAATAGCTTTTCAAAAAAATAAAAATAAAATAGAAACAAAGCAGGCGCACTGAGCACAGAAGAGTAAATCAAGACTTGACATGACATGCAGAGTAAACATTCTATGACTATTGATAATTTGAAGGCCTGGAATGTAACCTTTTACACCACATCATAAATTAACCAATTTGTTTTCCAGAAAACATTACTGGCTGCAGTCCTCATGTTAAACATTTGCTGGTGTTTATTTTTGTTTTTGTTTTTGTTTTCTCAGGAAAGATAGCCCTCAGGCCCCCAGATGCTATTCAATTGAAATAAATTATTTCTTGGCACTTATTTGAATTAATCTCCGTAAATATTCTTGAACACATTTCTGAATACTCCCCAAGCCCAAGAGATTCAAAGGCAAGTTTGGAACGGACTTTTTCCCCCTGTGAGCCACAAGCCTAATGAGGGAAACAGGTGTAGCGAGAAATTTCAATATACTATGCCAACCGCCATGATAAACATATACACAAGGAGTCAACTACAAGGAGGAGATAGTTGCTTCACCAAGTTGGCACATTCGGGGGGAATTCCTGAGGCAGATGGTTTGTGCAGTCTTGAGAGATGATGACACGTTCTCCAAGAAGAGATGGGGGACATAGAGCATTTCAAATAAAGGGAACTGAACGAATGAAGCATAAACTCCCCCGTAGTGTTCAGAGGAACTGCAAACTGTTTTACTCGAGTTTAAACTTTGAGATGCAGAATACTGAGAATGGGGCTTGATAGAAGGGAAGAGGCCAGGCCATTTGAGCCTTGGACGTCGTGTTAAAGGTTGGACTGTATCTCAAAGTCAATGGGAAGGCCTGAAAGAAATTCAACCAAGGTTAAGTAGAAAGGTCACCCGTGCAACAAGATAAATCTGGGAGAAGGACATGGTTTAGCCACAGATTAACAGGAAAATGGTTTCTATTAAGCACTGTGGTTATAAAAACATACTAGTTCTATAAATCGACCCATGCCAAAATGTAAAATTTGTCAAAGCATATGGTCTCCTTTGATTTGCTATCTGATGATACATTCCCTTTTATGGCTCCCATTCCTAGAGAATGGCATTTTGATTCGAAGGAACCCGCTTGTTCATCAATTTCAGTCCAGATTTAGCATGCAAATACCCAATACAAAGAGGCCTGTCATTATAACCTACATACTGTACAGGTCAGCCTGAGTGGCCCTCATGCTAAAATTTATGGCCAGCTCACAAATTTTAAGGAGTTAGTGTGTCTTGCTCGGCTTCATGACATATGGGCTGTGTCTGAGCATCACGGATCCTGGGTGGAAATGCAGTTTTCTGAAAAGTTTAAGTTATTCCTGGGCTAGCTGTCCCCTCTAGCACGGAAGGAAGCCATCAGGAACGTTACCCTCAGTGGCAGTGCCACAGGTCTTTGAATGCTTTTGTAGTTCTTATTGAAATCTAGAGGCTTACAATGATGATATGAATTGAGTCATTGTTTCCTTCATTTGGCCATTCATTCAATCATCCATTTTATTCATTTGGAAAGCAAATTTAGAAATTCGCATAAATTAGAAACTTTCAAAGCACCTAGAATTTAGAGTAGAAAATTCTAAAATGCCTCCAAATAGCCCTAGCCGGTTTGGCTCAGTGGATAGAGCATTGGCCTGAGAACTGAAAGGTCCCAGGTTCGATTCTGGTCAAGGGCACATGCCTGGGTTGTGGGCTCGATCCCCAGTGGGGGACTTGCAGGAGGCAGCCGATCCATGATTCTCTCCCATCATGGATGTTTCTCTCTCTCTCTCTCTCTCCCTCTTCCTTACTTTCTGAAACCAATAAAAATATATTTATAAAAATAAAATGCCTCCAAATATCCAATAATCAATTAATAAAATATTTCCTTTTCATTGTGGGGTACTTGAGGCAAAAAACATCCTTGAAAATTTTTCAAATGTACATACACGGCTTGAATGTACAACACAATACAATTAAGCAAAACCAGTGCATCTGTAATACCTCCTTATTTATTTTCAGCGATGCTCCACTTATTTCTCTTTCCTTGACTCCATTTCCCATCTTCCTAGCCCTGCACAAATGGGTTCCTGTTCCAGTCTACATTTCAGCTACCAGCTATTTTAAAACTTGCATTCCAGTATAATGGGATCTCATTTTTGATTCACATTGTTGATATAAGGAGATTTAAAAAATGTTCCCCTTGAGCAGAAGATAGAAAAATACCTGCTGTATGCTCAGGATAAATTATTTTCACTGCAATATCACACTTCATACAGCGATCTTATGAATTATGGATTATCATCCAATTTGATAGATGAAGAAGCGGAAATTGTTTTAAGCTTTGTCTAAGACCACTCGTATTGAAAATGTCAGAGCTGGGAGTTAAATATGGGTCTTTGTACTCTGAGAGTTCGCTTCAGTTCCACTGGCCCTGGTTCAGTCAACTTTTCTTTCTAACTTGGCCTCAGGCACAGATTCCTACACCCTGCCTCCCTTCTCATTCTGTGGATATTAACCCCATCAGCACTGATAAGGAATAGTGATCTGAAGCTTTTAAAATTACGTTCAGCAGTTACCAGGAGTTGTACAAGTATTGGTGATTTGAGTTCCATAGAACCTTTGGAATACGAACAGGTACCACACAGGTCCTGTAATGCTGATATGTTCAATGTGTTACCATCACTTTCCAGTTGAGTGCTTCTTCTAGGATGCCACTGGACCATACAATAATTATCCCATTTTTTAGATATATAGAAACTCAGAAAGAAGTTAAGGAATCTTTTCTATATCACTAAAACTTGTAATGGAAGGAAAACAGATTGCTTTGATATAAGACCATGATTACACATTCCAGGAGAGTACTTTTGTAAAAAAGGAAAACTTTGATATGGAATAGAGGAAGGGTTCACATTAAAAATGGATGTGGTGCAAGAAAGCAACATAAAGAGTGCATATGAATATTCTATTAATTTAGACTAAAGAACAGAAAGTTATTGTGATAACATTTATAAGTTTAAATATGACATATTGGCCTGGACTTGAATTACTCTTTTTCTTTAAAATCGGATTTTGAAAGTGAATAAACTCTAAAATACAACAGAAAAATCTAGATTCTACTATTGCCCATTTCCCCCTTTTTTAAGACACTTTTTACAATTTTGAGATCCTTGTATATTCAAGGGCAGTAGTTAGAAATAAGAGTGATCCCTTCTACTCCTTACCCAGTTTTCCCAGACGTAACCTCTTGCAAAATCAGAGTGCAAGGATACAACCAGAACACTGACACTGTTACGGCTAAGGTACTTAATATTTGTGTGGCCAAGAGGATCCCCAATGTTAACTTTTGGTATCCAAACCTTTTTCCCTTCTGCCCTCTACCCCTCCGTTTGCCCTGACAACCACTATTCTAGTGCACTTCTAAAATTTTGCCATTTCAAGAATGTTCTGTAACCATTTGATTTATGTGCACACAGGATAGCTGCCTGGAGATTGATCCAGGCTGTTGTGTGTATCATTAGGTGTGTGTTTTTGTATTTTTGTTTTTCATTTTATTTAGACTAGGACTCCAAGGTGTGGAAGTTCCACAGTGTATTTAACAGTTCCCTCATTGAGAATGTCTGGATGGGTGGCGGTTTGGGGCCATTATGAATAAGGCTGCTTTAAACTTTTGGGGGGAAGGTTTTGAAGATGTATGTTTACTCATTCAGTGGAAAGGCAGACGTCACGTGAATGGCATTTCAGAGCGCAGACTGATAGGACACACATGGGAGGTGCAGTTGCTGAGGAAAGCACAGCTTTGAACGGCTCTGTTTCAAACTCTCGCTCCTTCTAGAAATGCCTCCTTGTAGATAAGGCACAGCATGGACGCTGACTGGGTCCCCTTCTATATGATGTTTCCAAAAGGAAATGGGCCACAGAATTCCCCGGTTTCTTTATTTCCGTTCTAATACTCACATATGGTGCTTGTTTGGAGCCTTAGGAAAATTGTGAGTTTATTCCTGTCTTTAGCTCTCTTGCTTTTAAAAGTATTGATATTAATTTAAGAGATAGCAAAGTTTTAATAGTAATAACACATAAACAAAATTTTCCTTTTATCCTTACATATATATATACACATATATATGTGTGTGTGTATATATGTGTGTGTGTGTGTGTGTATACACACACATATATATGTGTTTTTTATATATATACATATAACACATATATATATAATAAAAGCGTAATATGCTAATTATACTGGACATCCTTCCGGATGACCTTCCGGATGAAGCCAGGGTCCCCAGTGCCTGCCAGTGACAAGAGGGAAGCCAGTGCTGGCAGCCGTGGGAAGGAAGACCTACTCTTGCATTAATTTCATGCGTTGGGCCTCGTGTGAGTGTGTGTGTGTGTGTGTGTGTGTGTGTACTGTGTGTATATATATATATATATATATATATATATATATATATGCCTTAGAGGCAAAGAAGTACACCAAGAGGTGACATGGCTTTGTTAAATAAACCCTTAATTCAAAAGTAAAATATTACCCCGACCACCTGTATTCAGAGCGGTTGCACTGAAACCAGGATGTGAAAAACTCCAGACTCTGGGGTAGAACTAAGGAAGCTGAAGTCCTGATGCTTTGTCCTGCCGCCTTGTTCCTTTCTGCACCCTGCACGGTACACCGCACGCAGCTTGCATCCCTACTCCAGTGCCTGAGTGCCTGAGAAAATGAGCTAGTCCATTGTGGCTCCAGGTGAGCTCAACGCTTGAGAAGGGCACGGGATGGGTGGCATTTGATTGTATAAAATAAGTGGGCAGTGATGACATGACAGGACAAACGGAATCCAGGGGCTGAGAGGAAGGAGATGAATGAAAGCCAGCACTAGAGGCAAGTCGGTGAGCAGTGTGGTTTGCCCATGCAGGGGAGTTCTGGAATGTGGCGGAATGGTGAGAAGATCATGAGGCAATGCCTGTTCTTAGTTAGGGGGTGTGCAGGCATATAAGCACAAAGCATCGTGATGGAGAGGTCCAAAATTAGGAATATTCATTGTAAGTTTCAAAGGAGACACAGGGAAATGTGACAAGATGGTGTTTAATACTCTTATAGTGTATTGACCAGCTGACTTGGAAAGAGAATCCAAGTTTCTGTACTCTCTATCTTCAATGGCCCCCTTCTTTGTTTTTAGATCTATTTTTATTGATGTCAGAGAGGAAGGGAGAGGGAGAGAGATACAAACATCAATGATGCGAGAGAATCACTGATGGGCTGCCTCCTGCACGCCCCCCACTGGGGATCGAGCAACCTGGGCATGTGCCCTGACCAGGAATCAAACCATGACCGCCTGGTTCACAGACTGATGCTCAACCACTGAGCCACGCTGGCCAGGCATATGGTCCCCTTCTGTTCTTTCTGCACTGCGTTCTCCCTTCGAGAATCCTTTCTCTGGATTCTTAGGGACAGACGTTGGGCAGTTCTACAGCAGTGTGAAGTTTACCTTACCTGGGAATCACCCTCTCCGGGCCCTGGCCTTCAGAGCTATTTTTTATAAACTTAAAGAGGCAATTTAATCTTGACATTCATTCCTTGAACCAATCATCTATTCCCCAACTATGTACTAATCACCTTCTATATGCAGGATCTATTTAAATAATAGAAGACATGAAGAGATTAAACAGCTGTGAATCCTTGTTTTAATGATTTATACCATACATAAGCAAGTGTCTGCAATCCAAAGTAAAAGTAATAAATGCACTAAGCGTGGTATAAAAATATTATAATGAGGATGTGGAAAGATTTTTCAGAAAGTATCGTATTTAAATTGGGTCCAGAGGAGGTATATAACTTTAATACATAGAAATGCAGGAGGCTTTCTTAAGCTGTTGGAAAATGTGAGCAAAGACAGAACATTAAGGAAGTATGGGTGTTTGGAGAAATAAAGAATAATGTGGCATATAGGATCTTTTTATGCAAAAGTTGCTTTTCAGGAGGACAGATTTGGTTCTTAAAACACTGGGGCATTAGAATATAGAGTGTCTTATATTGGAAAGTGGATAAAATAATTAAGTGATCTAATAAAAATTTGGGAAGGAGTACAGTAATCCAGTTTTTCAATCATACCTGTTTTTTTTTAAGATGAAGGCATTTTTTTTATTTTTTTAAAATATATTTGTATTGATTTCAGAGAGGAAGGGAGAGGGAGAGAGAGAGAAACATCAATGATGAGAGAATCATTGCTTGGCTGCATCCTGCATGCCCCCTACTGGGGATTGAGCCCGAAACCCAGGCCTGTGCCCTGAGTGGAAGTGAACCAGTGACCTCTTGGTTCCTGGGTCGATGCCAAACCACTGAGCAACACCAGCCTGGCAGGCATATTTTACATGTGATGAAATGCAGCCATTCTGTGTGTGTATAAGTTCCGTAACTATATGCCATCCTTTAGAAATCCTAGCCATGCCCAGTGCTTCCTCATACGACCTGCCCCCCTATCTACACCTCTTAAAGGGTCCAAGGAAACCTAAAGGAACTGCCTTGATTTCCCCAGGACAGCCCTGTCTTACTGTTACCACTGAGAGCTTAAGCCACGCAGCTTAGTGAGGTTGTAAATAAATATTGCCTGTAAAGAAATAAAAGAAACGAAAATGGCTTTGCCACCATTTGCGTAAATATGACTGGACTACTCCAGGAAATTCTTTCTCATGAAAATCAGGTTAGGAGTAACTTTATTTTTTGTTTCAGGGGCTACCTTCTCAGAAAAACACATTACTGAACTGGCCTTATCAAATGACTTTATTTTACAAGATTTGTTTTCAAAAAATGCCTCGTATGCACTAATACTAAACTATTCTATCCCAAACGTGGCCCAATTCCAATCAGGCCCCAATATTGAAAGTCCTTCCTTGAACTAGACCCTTTGATACTTGACAATGTTCCATCTTGGATCTCCTCCTTACAACATAGTCCCTAAGACACTGTGAAGGTAGCTGTCCCGTCGCCGCAGTCAGCATGAACCTTGGTTTGCTTGATCAACGGTCATTTTGGTTTCCATTCATGGCATCAGCAGCCAGCATCTCATTAGATGCCTACCTGCCGCCCTGTGAAGAGGAAAGGTGTATTTTGTAGGGGAAGGAAACTATGACCAGTAAGGTGACTGACTTGACTTGTGGCCTTAAGATTTTAATCCAGGGAAGCCTCTGTGATGTGAATTTGCTTCCCAGACAGTAAAATGTTGTGTTAACTATGAGGAATTCTAGTCGCTGGAAGACTTAACATTAACTACTGTACATCCGAATGCACCAGTACCTGCCTTACAAATTAATCTTCTTTGGCCTTTTTTAAATCTTTCTACAGTTACTTGCATGATGGTGCATTTGTGTTCAAACCTTCATGGTCCTAAATTCCCTACAGGGTAAATTGCATATTCTTATCTTGACATTAAATCTCTCATTAATCTGGCCCCAAACTGCTCTTTGGCTTACCTTCCATTTCTCTTTCCCATGGACCTTTCTTAATCTTAACAGTGTTTACTCATTGTCACCGTTCAGTGCCAGGTGCTTTTTGCTTTCTATGCTTTTTTCTTGCCTGTTAAACATGACCGTGAAGATAATTTTTTATTATATCTTGTCTTCAGCATTTGGATTTCACTTCTATAGGATTAAAAAATCTGGTAATCCATATTTGTTTGATCAATGAACTATCAACTATGTGTTGCTTCAAACAAACTGCCCAACCAAATCCCACTTGAAGAGGGGCTTCAGGCGGTGACTACCTGCCTTTATGTGTTGTTTCCAGGTAAATCTCTAAGGTAAATCCGTCATATCCTTCTTGTGAGTAACGTTGGTCAAGTCAGGCTTCCAAATCAATGCTATCAGTGGGGAACTGTCTATGTCCTCACCTGTTGCTGGGTTCTTGCGATGTCTTGAGAAAAGGAATTTTTTGAGACTCCCACGGGAAAGTGAGTGGCATTTATTTGCATGGAATTAAATCTCTGAGTTCCCAAGGTTCCCTCTCCCTCCATCTTACCGAGTAAAAAGTCTAGCTGAGCTAGACCTTTAGCAGAGCTAGGATCAAAGGTGTGTTGCCCAGAGTATCCACTCCATGCATCAGGCCAGCTTCGTTTGTGTTTCCGGCTGCTATCGAACAGGCCATTGAATGGGAGGTCCACATGGGCAGAGGCCACGTGGATTCTAGGAACATGGGTGAATGCAAGGAAGCAGGAGCAAAACCAGAAGAACAAGAGAGCAACCACAGAGAGCAAGAATTCCTTTGTGTGGGGGATTATGTCTTCCTAAATTTTGGGGGGCTTGCAGTGGCCCTGTCCCCCTTAGCCAGTTACCTTTGTTTCCAGGTTAGAGTGATAGGCGCATTCCCTGCATCATATTTACTTCACTGTCACATGACTTCACTGCACTGTCACATGATCCCTCTCCCTTTTGCTGGGCCCCATCCCCTAGTGACTTTCAGGAAATGGACCCATGGTTCCCTTGGGAGTGAAAAATCTTCCTGGTGAAGCTGCCCTGATGACCATGATTATAATGCCTGACCTCACTTGGTTCCTTTCTTATTATTAACTAGTGGCCCGGTGCATGAAATTTGCATATGAAATTCATGCATGGCGGGGAGGGGGGGTGGTGTCCCTCAGCCTGACCTACACCCTCTCCAATCTGGGACATCCCCTTCACAATCTGGGACCACTGGCTCCTAACCACTCATCTGCCTGCCTGCCTGATTGCCCCTAACCACTCTGCCTGCTGGCCTGCTCACTCCCAACTGCTCCCCCCCCCCCCCGCCAGCCTTCTCACCCCAAACTGCCCCTCTTGCTGGCCTGATTGCTCCCAAATGCCCCCCTGCTTGCCAGCCTGCTCATCCCCAACTGCCCTCCCCCCCCCGCCCCACCAGCCTGATCACCCCAACTGCCCTCCCCTCCTGGCCTGATCGCACCTAACCACCTCTGCCTTGGCCTTGCCACCATGGTTTTGTTCAGAAGGACGTCCGGAAGGTCTTCATGTCTAATTAGCATATTACCCTTTTATTAGTATGGATAACTAATTAAAATGGTATCAAATACAGTGGTAAATTCTGAGAAAGTGAATCACTTTGGGAGAAATCTAAACACTGGTGTTTGGAAGACCAACTGGTTTGTGCAGAAGGAAAACCAACTTTACAGTCACTTTAATTATTCACCCTATTAACTGTGACAGTGTGGCTTTAAAATCTCATCATTGCTCACTGTAATTAAGTGGCTCAGCAAACAACAGGATGTTAGAAAGGATTCAGGGAAGACACGCTGTGAGTGATGGCGGCCACACTGTATTACAGACAAAACATTTTAAACAGAATAATTGCTCTCACATCACTTCCCAGGATGTCTCACCTTTCTCACTTTATGCTGTTTTAATTTTTTTCAAGTGGAATGTATGCAAATGTGCTGAATTCATTTAGCACTTCCTGGTTCCAAACTCTGTAAACATGGGCTTTGCCAGTTGAGTAGCTAAGAGTGAAAGTGAAGTTCAGAATTGTTTGTGCATAAATGTTGATGGCTTACAACGAAAAGTAAAACAAAACCCAAGGAAGCAGAGAAAGTAAAAGCCCAGACCATATTCCACAGAAATCAGTCCTGCACATTTCTAACGGTTTGGTCATGGTTTTAAATTTTGTATTATATAAAAGAAGGAGTGGGATTGAGAAAATAAAAGTAAAAGCTGAGCAGATTGAAAAAGTGTAGATTCTTCTGAAACTCATTACTTTCTGCTCAGGGGCTGCTGAGATGGAGAAAAGGAGATCCTTAATTAAGTCAGATTATTTTTCTTGTTTATTTTAGACTAGAGGTCCAGTGCATGAAATTCGTGCACAGGGTGGTGTGTGTCCCTCAGCCCAGGTTGCACCCTCTCCAATCTGGGACCCCTCGAGGGATGTCTGACTGCCCATTTAGGCCTGATACTGGTAGAATCGGGCCTAAACGGGCAGTCAGACATCCCTCTCACAATCTATGACTGCTGGCTCCCAACTGCTTGCCTGCCTGCCTTCCTGATTGCCCCTAACAGCTTTTGCCTGCCAGTCTGATCACCCCTAACCACTCCTCTGCCAGCCTGATTGCCCTTAACTGTCCTCCCTTGCAGGCCTGGTCACCCCTAACTGCCTTCCCCTGCAGGCCTGGTCCCCCCCAACTGCCCTTCCCTGATGGCTATCTTGTGGCAGCCATCTTGTGTCCACATGGGGGCAGCCATCTTTGACCACATGGGGGCATCTTGTGTGTTGGAGTGACAGTCAATTTGCATATTACTTTTATTACATAGGATAATATTGTGATATTATACAATACAAAATAAACATTTTGCAAGCACCCTCATGTATGTGTGTGTGTATACACACACACATTCACACACACACAACAGGACAGATAATACCTTAAGTCATAAAATTTCAACAAATTGGAAAGAATTGAAATGATACAAAGGGTGTTCTCTAAGCACAATGAAAGCCATCCAGAAATAAATACATAAAAGATAACAGGTTAAGAATGATCTTAGCAATTTTTATCATTTTTTTCTTCTACATACTAGTATTTTAGGTACATGAAATACTCTTGTGTTTTTCTCCTTTGGATTTTATTATGTATTTGTGTTATGTAAATTGACATGCAAATATCAAATCACATGACCTGTTAACATTCTTAACTGAGTAGCTCAAAAGAAATCATTTAAAGATACTTCTCATTATTTGGGTCTCATGGATATTTATTCTGGCCTTCATTTACTTGGATCATAGTTTATTTTTATAAAAGTTTCCAGATAGAGGAAATTATTCTAAGAGCGTTCTATAAATTATATCCAATGGAACTGCAAATATATCTTAAAATTGTCAACATGGCTAGTTCCCTAATATTACTACATTTTTCAAATTTATCCAGGTTTTCACAATTGCCTCCTTAAAATTTTCACACAAGAGCTTCATTTAATTCTTATATACAATCTGTTCATAGTCCCAGGTTTCCTTAGTTTTTGGAGGGTTTTGCGTTTAGCCTCCCATTGACACAGGATAATATTTAAACTCATTATAAAGACCTTATTGTCATTGAAATTTCAACTTGACAATCAGCTTCCCAGACAGGCCTGTTCTAATAACTCAGTTAGATGTGTATGACTATTGTCTCCCTGTGACATGTCTGTGTTTTAATTAGTAACATAATAATTATTATGATTGGGGTCTTTCTATTATATGTGTGTACTATGTACTGTTTTTTCTTCATAGAGTGTAAGGTTCATGAAAGCTGGTGTACTTTCCTTTGTCTACTGAATCATCTATAATAATAAAAGCATAATATGCTAATTAGACCAGATGTCTTTCCAGATGACCTTCCGGTCAAAGCCGCAGTGGCGGGGGCTGAATTTCATGCATTGGGCCTCTAGTCATTAATAAAAATTGAAAGCATGTCAGAAATCCTGAATATTTTTCATATACACACATGTGTATGTACTTATAAATATATGTACATTTATACATATTATATATTTGTCTATAAATAATACCACTTCATGTATATTTGAATTTATAAATACACTAGAGGCTTGATGCACAAAATTTGTGCAAGAGTAGGCCTTCCTTCCCCTGGCTGAGGGCACTGGCTTCCCTCTTGCACCTGGGACCCGGGCTTGACTAGCAGCCCTGGCTTTGTCCAGAAGGTCATCCAGAAGGATGTCTGGTCTAATTAGCATATTACACTTTTATTATTATAGATATTTATATGAGAATACATATATATTTGAATGGATATTATTTATATATAAACACTGATATACATTGACTAATTTAATTCTCATGGAGTACATATCATTATTGTCATCATCACTGTTTTATAGTTGAGAGATTAAGTAAAATCCTTAATATCACAAAAGCTAATAAGTTGCTGAAAACAAATTCAAATCTAGCCAGTCTGACTCCAGCATCTTCACTCTTAATCACTAAGAGTTAGAGCCCCTATAACAGAGTTTGTTTTTTTTTGTGTGTGTGTTTATTATTGTTGTTGTTAATCCTCACCTGAGGATACAGTGTTTTTCTATTGCTTTTTAGGGATATTGGAAGAGAGAGGGAAAGAGAGAGAAACATTGATGTGAGAGAAACACATCTATTGGTTGTTTCCTGCACGTGCCTCAACCAGGGCCCAGGCCATGGAGAAGCCTGCAACTGAGGTATGTGCCCTTGACCAGAATCAAGCCTGGGACCCTTTGGTCCACAGGCCAACGCTCTACCCTGAGCCAAACCAGCTAGGGCTAGAACAGAGTAAGTTTTAAATTAATATTTGCTGATTCAGTGAAAGTGACAAATTGGCTCCCTGGGAGAGGTGGGTATGTTTTGATTAAAGATATTATAGAGTTCGTTCTACTGGGCTGAACCGTTTATAACTAGAAATAATTTCATTTGTTAACTATTTTGTGAGCAATAATCTACAAATTAGGACTTTAGTATATACTAATGGATGCTAATATATTTGTTTAAATCACTATTGAGAATTTATGGAATTTTCCTGAGCATATGGAAAATAAAATTTACTAATTAGAACATAAATTAACTATCACATCAGTGGGTTTTAATAAAGTACCGATGTGAGGTAATACAAAGACCTGGCTTAGCCTTGACTCTGGGAAGTCTAGCACCTGGAATTACTTTATGGGCTTCTTATGACCAGGACAGATTAAGGACATATTGCTTTTAATTTTTCCCCTGATTTGGAAATTATTTTGTACTTTATTATATTTTAAAAACAAATAAAGGAAAAATGAAAGAAATGAAGAAAGCATTCAGTTGATATTTATTTAATGAGTCTAATGCTAATGAATCAAATTATCTTTTGTTGGGGGAAAAACTATTTTGGGTCATTAAATCATATGATTATACATAAATATAAATACACACATGTACATTGAGAAATGCATGCATCAGCTATCTAGTATAGTTTTTGAAAAAAGTTTTGATTTATTTAATCATAACTTGCTTTTTATTTTTATATCCTATATAATAAAAACCTAATATGATAAGTGTCTGGTTGTCTGGTCATCCACTCAACCAATCAAAATGTAATATGCTAATGATATGCTAAAGCTGCTCGTCCACTTGCTATGACATGCACTGACCATCAGGGGGCAGACAGTTGGCCAGTTGACCAATTGCTATGATGTGCACTGATTACCAGGGGGCAGATGCTCCAACCAGTAGTTTAGCTTGCTGCGGGGGTCCGGTCAATTGGGACTGAGTGAGATGGGCCAGACATTCCCTGGAGCCCTCCTGCTGTCCCTCCCTGGCTGGCCAACCTCCTGCATCCCTCCCCAGCACCAGTGGGGTCCCTTGGCCTGGCCTGTGCCTTCTCACAATCTGGGCTGAGGGATTCCTGTCCCCTCCCCGAGTGCATGAATTTCATGCACCAGGCCTCTAGTTACTATATAAAAACATACATAGTGTTAACTAGCATTGATGAAGCATTTGAATTCCCTTGAGTGTTGAAGGTTTTGATGAGAGCCCAACGTGCTTAGCTTTGGAAGGGTTAGATGTGAGATGTCAAGGTACTCATGGACAACAGCCACATTATATATGACAACAAAATTCTGACCCTGAACCTCTGGAGCAACTAGTTCAGGAATGTAAAGCACAAGCACAGCAGAAGTGTCAGGATTCGGGCAATGGCTGTCACTTCCCTATTTTTTCGTTTTGGTTTTCAAGACAGGACCCATTAGAGAAAGTCAAGTATGTTTTCCAAACCAATCACCTAGGATGTCCTACTGCCCACCTCCAGCTTCTCCAAGCCAAGGACCCTGGTCAAGGTTTAGCTGAAACCTTTCCTGGTTTTCACTGTAAAGCTGTGCCACCTCCTGCCTGCCTTTGGGGAGCTATCAGATGCAACTGATGGCTGACTTCGGCTGTCACAAGCGCTGAATCAGTTAGCCTCCGTTTGTCCTCATTTGGGTGGTCTTTGTTCATTTTCACAAAACCAATGAGTAGAGACTTCTATGTCAAATTAGATCCCCATAAAACAAAAGTTGGGTTAAAATATGATTCAGAGATTTTTATTACAAGTTACATGACCACATCCTGTATTTAAAAGGGAAGTAGGTATCTGTCTGTTACAAAAGAAATATTTCTTATGCACTAGATGAAATTAGTAAACGGAAAAGTGATGCATCTTTTAGATTTCTTCAAGATATGAATGTCTTCAAACTGTTTTTTATTAAAAATTAAAATCTGATCATATTGGTGCTCAACTCAAAACTATCCCATGGCTTTTTAAAAAAATATATTTTATTGATTTTTTACAGAGAGGAAGGGAGAGAGATAGAGAGCCAGAAACATCAATGAGAGAGAAACATCGATCAGCTGCCTCTTGCACGCCCCCCACTGGGAATGTGCCCGCAACCCAGGCACATGCCCTTGACCGGAATCGAACCTGGGACCCTTCATTCTGTAGGCTGACGCTCTATCCACTGAGCCAAACCAGTTTCGGCTATCGCATGGCTTTTAAAGAAACTTTCTTAAAATTATTTTTTTGACCAGTTTTTGGTTGATGATAGCTATATGTACTTTTCTGGTAATAAAGGGAATTCTGACTGTCTTGGCTTGTAATGTAAAGGAAGAATCAAGTTCCTCTAAAATCTTTCTCTAGTCTCACTTCTTACCACTTCCTACTGCTTGAGGATTACATTCCCTATTCATATTGAAATATTCAAAATTTTGGGGCACACCCAATTATTTTTGAATTTCTGGAAGTCAATTCAATTAAATTAAAAAAAATAAACTCGATAAATAAATGTAATGCCAAGCTCAAGAGGCAATGTCACTGTCCTGGAGTTTACATCCTACCAAAATGGCCGTCTTCTCTAATTGGGCTGCTCTTCCTAACTGATGAATTCCTGTCTCTTCTTTGCCAGCCAGTTCCTCTGCTCTGTAAACGCTTTCCTAAATCACCCAGGCAAAATTAATCGCTCCTGGTTCTGAGTTTCCAGAACTGAATCTATGCATCTCTTTGGTGGCCATCACTTTGCATTGCCTTATAAATGTTTATGGTAATTTCCACTAATACCTTTCATACTCTTCCAGCAGGCAATATATCATGCTGCACTGTGCACTCATTGTACTCCTTTCTATGCCTAATCTATGGAGGAGGCATTCTGACTATACCTATGCACCCAATAGTAAATTGAGGATGACAGATGTTTATGCATTTTCTCCAAATCACGTAGTGAGTGGGAGCAGATCCAGGATTCCATCGCATGACTGTCTGGGCTACTAAACACTTCAGTGACCTCTCTCTAACTCCGGCTCCACTAGACAGTGAATCTTCCAAGGAAGGATGTGGCCATCACTTTGCAGTCTTCCCTTCCTTTACAAAGTAAGGATCGGGAAGCAAGCAAGCTATGTCGTATCCAGCATACTGACTGGCATGATGTGTACAGAGATAGTGTCCATGGACAGACCAAGAACACGTGTCCCTGACATCTGTTCATTTAGAACATTTACTTCAGAAAATGTACAATTGCACATTTTTCCCTGCGCCTTTGCTGTGCAAATCCTCCGAAAAAGCTTTGGCCAGTTCGATAACTCAGGACTTTCTTTCTCAAGAACTTGAGGGCCATCTCTTTGAAATGCAATTAAGAAAGGTGACCCCCTTATCTCCCAGTTTCCGTGGGAGGGTAGGAATCTAAATTTCATGGACACCTTGCTTTCAAAGGGTCTCTCATCCCTTCAGCCATGTGAAGACACAGTCAGAGGATAATCTGTAACCAGGCAGGGTTCTCCTCAGATATAGCATCTGCCTGCACCTTGATCTTGGACTTCCCAGCCTCCAGAGCTGTAAGAAACACGTTTATTCATTAAGACAGTCTATGGTATTTTTGTTATAGCAGCCTGAACAGGCTAAGCAAAGTAATGAATTAACCAGAATCAGAAAGAAATTCTTCTGTAAAAATGTGCTGATAGCAATCTTTGAAATGATGCAATTGCATAGTCAAGATGAGAGCTACCTCGCTCCCTCAATAAAAGCAATATAGGAAAGAGATGTTACATCCATTTCAAAGGCAGCTTGCTTACAAAAGCAAGCCCTATTATTTGAGCAGTTTCTGATATTGAAATGCTAGTTTAAAGATCAAAGACGGCAGAGGTTTTAAAAACACGATTCCCTTCTCCCCCTCTGCCCCTCTCCTAGTTCCAGCTGCAGAACTGAGACCACAGATAAGAAAAAGATTTGAAAAGTCTTCTTATCTGTTTCTCCAACCAGGTTCCGAAGGGGGCACGCACGTGCAGAAGTAACAGCCTCGTCTAGTAGAAGTAGACATTTCTCTTTAGCAAATTAAGGAAAGCAGCACAACTTTGAAGCAGAGTCTAAGCCATAAAACTGCCAAAAGAACTTTTCAAGAGCAGGGAAGAATGAAAGCATACAAACCCTCTTCCATTTAAGGCCCCCCAACTAGACAGTGTGAATTGTTCGTTTGATGCCAAAGAACTCTCTCCAATCCCATTTCTTTGCAGCGATGAAAACGTTGCATAGCATTATCATTTTCGGTCAACTGCTTTAAAGGGAAGACCAGCCTTTTCTCTCTTTCTCTTCATCCTTAGGCCAAACCACACGTATAGAGAGGTTCAGAGCTGCCTCCAGGGTCTCAAATCCAGTTCCCTGTGCGTAAACAGAAGGCGAATTCTCCACATCATACCTGCAACTGTTATTTTATGGTGTCGTCAACATGGTGACAGCTACTGTGAAGGGCTGTAAAAGCGCCAGGCTCTGTGCTGGTGGCTGAAGAAACTGAATAGAAATTTCAGAGATCTGTGCAGATTTATGGATGCGTATAATCTGGAGTGTGAGGTGGGAGGGCCTTGTCTGTTCATCTCAATGTCCACTATCCCCTCTATATTCTGCAAACAGTCTAAATTGCTGCTATTGTTGGAACCATTTTCAAAAGTCTCTGCAATTCAGGAAGACCTTTCGTTGGCCTAACTTTACTGCCGAGGCACCAGTTAAACCTGGAGCAGCTGGGACCTTTCAGGAGTTAGTGTTCTCCTGGGGACCCCTCCTCCCCTGCCTCCCTCTCCACTCTGTCTCACACACAGGCACATATGCGCAATAATCTCGTAATAGTGTGTGGGTGGGTACATATCTACGTTCTTTCAAGTTGAACCCCAAGCCTAGTCTTCAGACTAGAGGTCTGCCTGGTCTGTATTCCCTCCCATGATCTCCATTGCCATGTCGGTCTTCTCCTGGCCTTAACTTACAAATTAATACTTGTATCATGAGACATTAAGACATACTGAGAGTATGCGAAATAGTTGAGATATTTTGCCTTATTTGTTTATTTCCAGACATAACCTTCCCAAGTATTTCTAATCAGAAAGTTCATATGTTGCCCGGCTGGTGTGGCTCAGTGGTTGAGCGTCAATCTATGAGTCAGCAGGTCACAGTTCGATTTCTGGTCAGGGCAGAATTATTGTTTTTGAAAGGAAAAATTCTACCATGGCCTTAGAATTCAGTGTGATTTATAGTCTCTGTATCTACAGGACTACTTGAGGGCACTCTGCTCTCACACAGACACCTCATGAATTGATTTGCCACATCACATGTTAGAATAAATGGCCAAGTGCTCACAGAAAATTGGGCAATTCCCATCACAAACACTACTTCAAACCTTTTTCTCTTTATGGGCAATCCAATTAATGTAGCACAGGAATTATATCTATTCTGAGTGTATGTGCCCAATTACTTAAGTATCTAACTTGAATGTATTGATATCTATTGAATTTCCTTTGTCCTAAAATTGTTTGAGGGATTCTTTAAAACTACACAGTTGGTTATTTTTTTAAGATAAAAAAAAATGGAAACCCTAGGGAACTTATGTGCACAAGAATCATTGTGACATGTTCCATCCATTTGCACCTTTAAAATCCCATAAAAGTTTTTTTTTCCATGTTCAGAATTTTACATCTTTTAGTAAAGTTGATTTCAATTCTGGCCATGTTGGATGCATGAAAGGATATAAGTTATACACACCAGAAAGAAAAACCTGTCCAAAAAAAAAAGTGAAAATAAATATATCTCTTTGACCTTCCTCAGATGTTACCCATAGATTAAAAATAGTTTGATACCTGACACAATGTACAATGAAGACTCTAAAGATGAGGTCAAGGTGAGGCAGAAGCGGGGTTTGTTTAATTCTTACAAATGTGTGTGTTAAAGTAATGTTCTCCAACCGCCCCCCACCCTCCCCGCCCAGGGAAGAATAGTAAGATTCATAATGACTAACTAGTGGCATGGTTTTATAATTTGTGAATCATGGATAAATGAATCCAATATTGTTTGCTTTGTTTTGATTTTGTTGTTTTAACTTCAGTGTCTTACTTCTTGGTTGCCTACTTCAGATGCGCCTCTTGAGTAGAGAGGATGAAACACACAGGAGAGGGACAGGTGAGCCTTCGTGCCAGGCCACTTCCCTGAGCAGAGACGCAGGAAGTACCGGGAAGAGTGGGAGAGGACCTTGTAAGTACCAACAGTACAGAGACAGTTGTAGCTGAGCATGTTTCAAATGATGCACAGAGAGGGAGAATCCAGAGCCATTTAAACATGTTTTATAAATGTTTACGTATCTGTACATTTGCTAAATTTAACTGTAAAAATCTTGAGACATTTATTAGCAGAGGTCTATTTAAAAAAAAAAAAACAGATACCGATTTGATTGGGATTTAGATTTAGTTATAGATGTAGACTTATAGGTATAAATTTGCCCTGCCCTGAACTAAATCTCTCTACATCATTTGCCTTTATTTTACACCATTCAAATTCCAGTAGTACCTTAATGTCGTACATTCTGAATACATTCTAACATTACTACTAAGCTGAAATATGAATCAGTCTAGATAGCTTTCTAGACTACCGATAATAATAAAAAACAAATTTCCATTAACCATTCTAAAGACTGAATTACAAAATCAACAGCATATGAAAATATTATTACCAAGATATAGAGGCAAAAGAAATATGGCAGAGTAGGCACCCAACCAAGTAGCTTCAAACAGTGTGAGGCAAAAACTAAGGGAGCTGCAGAGAAACAGATGCATCCATGATCACAGCTGGAGACTTCAAAAGGCCCCTTTCGGACATGGATGCATCCAAGGGGCAGGCAGTCAGAAAGACATAGTCGATCTCAATAATGCCACCAGTAAACTGGATATAATGGCAATCTATAGACTATTCAACAACAGCAGCATATACAAATACGTTCTTTCCAAGCTCACATGAAACATCCACCAAGGCAGACCACCTTCTGGGCCATAAAACACAACACACATTTGAAAGAATAGAAATCATGCAATGTCTGCTGTCAGACCACAAAAGATCAATAAGATTGATAAGCCTCTAGCCAGACTACCTAAGAGAAAAAGAGAGAAGACATACATTACTGATATCAGAAATGAAAGAAGAGGCGTCGTGACATCCTATGGAACATTAAAAAGATAATAAAGGGGTACTTTGAATAACTCTATGCCAACCTAGGTGAAATGGACCAATTCCTGAATGGCCCAGTTCCAATCACCATCCTCATCATCATCCTCATCATCTTTCTGCACGGTTGTAATAATTTCATTGGATCTTCCCCACACTATTTCTTACTTCCTCCCATCCTGTTTCTGTCATCTTTGTAAAATTATTTCTTGCACTTGTTTTTTTCATGCTCAAATATTTTAAAGACTTTATGCCTACAGAAAAAAAAAATCTAACAGCTTTATAATGTCATTCTATATCCCTAAAAATGTAGCCTAATTCATATACCTTTCCCATACATTTTAAAATTTTCATCTCTCACATTACATTTCCTTTACCCCTATCTTTCCCCCTTCTCTACTCTCTACGCCAATAATTCTGATCCATCTAATCAATTAATGTAGGTAATATCTCACTGTTTTCCCAGGAATGCACCACTGGTATTTCCAAAATAGTATTTACTGTGCTTGAAACAAGTACTCTATCCTTTTCCAACCAGTAGAAAGCTGATTACCATCCAATATTTAGCTCAATATCACTTCCTCTCTAACTTTTCCTCTTAACGAAGCATCTTCTACCCCTAACACAGTTGGAAGAAAGAATTCTGTTATATATCCTCAAAGTTTTCCCATATAGCCATCAATTATCACATTGTGTTATAGCTTTTACATCTGTTTCCTCTACTTGAGAGTGATTTTTTGTTTTGTTTTTGTTAATCCTCATCTGAGGATATTTTTTCCAATGAATTTAGACAGAGAGTGGAAGGGAAGGAGACAGAGAGAAGGAAAAACATCTATGTGAGAGAGACACATCAATTGGTTGCTTCCCGCACGTGCCCCGATAGGGCCAGGGATCAAGCCTGAAACCTAGGTAAGTGCCCTTGGCTGGAATCGAACTCTGGAACCTTCAGTCCATAGGGCCAATGCTCTATCCATTGAGCTAAACCGGCTAGGGTGAGAGTGATGTATTTCATATAGAATTAATATACCAAAATCCCAAGCATAGCATTGAATTTAAAATGGTCTATCCTGGCCCAGCCAACGTGGCTCAGTGGTTGAGCATGGACCTATGAACCAGGAGGTCATGGTTCAATTGCTGGTCAGGGCACATGCCCAGATTGCAGGCTTGATGTCCAGTAGAGGGAGAGCAAGAGGCAGCTGGTCAGTTATTATTTCTTATCATTGATGTTTCTATCTCTCTTTCCCTCTCCCTTCCTCCTTGAAATCAACCAAAACATTTAAACAAACAAACAAACAAATAAATAAGGTCTATCCCTAAATAGATATTTAATTTAACTGAATTAATGTGGAATATTAATAGAGATATATATTTTTGCAAACTCCAGAGATCACATATGGGTTGACTTCCGTGTTATGACTTCTTATTGGGATTTTTCTGAATCCATGAAGTTGCAGTTATTTGAAAACATAAACACTTGAGGCCCCTAAGCTTAGCCCCTTGCTCATAAGCACTCTCTTTCTAGAAACCATGACAAAGAGTTCAAAACTGGGAAGTAAGCTGAAAAGAAATTTTTAATTTTGGATAGAGTTGATCCATCCACAGATTTCAGAGTAATATAGAAATATCCATACAAAGATAATCTGAATTTTTACTTGGTAACAGGGAATTTTTGTTTTATAAGGTGCAGCACAGGTTTCTAATCTAAGTTCTTGTGGCTAAAACTCTGACTTTTTCCCTCAGTTAACAGAAAGGTCACTGCTCATTGCTCCATAAGTGATATTTCCTCTCCTGGAAGATTTGGTGTCCATTCAACCTTCTCCCTTTCTTTTCTTTTTTAATTAGTGCTCACTACATGACAAACACAGGATTAATTACTGGGGATGGAGAGCTGAGTGATATGTAGTCCTTCCCCTTAGGAAGTGTACGGTTGGGTGGGGAATCCAGCAGATTAACGGACACTTTCAATACTGGAGTAAACCCAGGGAGGGTTAGATAACAAAGATGGCACCAGCTCTTCCCTTCCCCATTGCATGAATAAACTTAGAGCAATTCCTCCAAGTCCCCATAAATACTTCTTTGTCCTTAGCTATCTAAACTAGGAAATGCAAGTGCCCAGGGACTATGTGCATCCTAACAGGAATCTTCCAGACACAAAATGTACTAAAATTAGGAGGACTGTATAGTTTATTGACACTTCTGACAATGAAATGGTCCCATTAATGGTGTCAGGACAACACTTGTAAACTAGGTGTGTCCTGGCAACCCTGGAACACAGGTTTACAGCAAGCCTGGGATTTTGTATTCTATCAGGAGGGAGAGGAACAAGTTTGCTTTTGTTCTCCGTGACCAGTGATTGCATTGGCCTTACAGATAATTATCAGATAACTACTGAACTTTTCTTCTGAAGAGCTGGATTGTAATTTTATATTTATTTTTAAAATATATTAAAGTCTTAAGCCTTATTATACTTTTCCCCTGAATGACAAATATGATTTCTTTTTTTTATATATCTTATTGATGTTTTACAGAGAGGAAGGGAGAAGGATAAAGAGTTAGAAACATGGATGAGAGAAAAACATTGATCAGCTGCCTCCTGCACACCCCCCACTGGGGATGTGCCTGCAACCAAGGTACATGCCCTTGACTGGAATCGAACCTGGAACCCTTCAGTTCGTAGGCCAACACTCTATCCACTGAGCCAAACCGGTTAGGGCTAAATATGATTTCTTTGTGTAGAAATAAGTCTATCTTGGTAAACTATATTTGTAAACTGATTGTCTTGGAATTAGAAGGTTTGAGCCAACCTTCTCCCTTTGCAGCTCTAAGGAACCTCGCTCCCCTTCCCACAGGGACAATTCCCTGACTCTTCAGCACTGGGCTTGTTCCTCTGTGGCTTCTTGCTCAGACCCCATAAGCACTCTCTTGCCAGGGTCTCTGCCTGTCCAGAAGCTGCCAGGGTCTGGTCTATCCCTTTCCTTCTTGTGTGGCCTTCACAGCAATCAACTCTGCAAGACTCTGTACTCCTCTGGGGGTTCCTGCAAAGACACAGAAGGACGTCTGTCTCTGACACAGCGAATAGTATAGGATTTGTAGGTTTTATGAAATCCATGACACGCCTGCTGGGAGGCCCTTAGATTAACGGTGCGTTACCTATATTGAGCACCTTGTGCTGTGGAAACACAGTGGCTACCAGGGCCAGTTCTTTGCAGCTTCTTAAATCCATGAAAGTTCTCTAAATATTGTCTTTCTTTTCTAGAAAAATGCAGAGATGTTATTAAATTCGACTCATCATTTCAAAAGTGTAGACTCTGTGGCTCGTCAGCAGAACAAATACTAGTAGGCGCAGCTCGGTGGGTCCTGCGTGTGAAATCACAGGCGGGTGAGCCTACAGGATGCCAGCCCCCCAAACTCCAGAGACGGAGCTCTTCAATCATAGTTTGGTGCAGAGGTCTATGTTACCATCCAATGAGCGCACACATTCTCACCCAGCGAGCGTAAAGCAAGATGAGATCAAATAAAACACAAAATGTTCTCTCTCTGCAGAGCCGGACATGGCAATTACTGGTGGCTTTTTTTTTGGGGGGGGGGGGGAGTGGGGATATTGAATATCCAATGGCTCTTTTCTTGTGTTTGGTTAAAAATAATGGATAAAAATATTCATTAATGTCTCGGTGTTACTA
The DNA here is from genome assembly GCA_026230045.1 of Corynorhinus townsendii. Taxonomy (NCBI): domain Eukaryota; kingdom Metazoa; phylum Chordata; class Mammalia; order Chiroptera; family Vespertilionidae; genus Corynorhinus; species Corynorhinus townsendii. Next base: position 166,505,823 of record JAPDVU010000007.1, read on the forward strand.
AAAGGCTGTGAAGATTTTATTGAAAGCCTTGGGCAGGGTAAATTAATGTTCTGTTCATTCCTTCTGCTGTCTTCGTTTGTTTATGAATTAGCATAGTTTTCTACCATTCAGCAAGATGAAGTCTGCTGAACATTAGGGACATATATTTAGAAAAGAAATGCAAAAAACAACACCACCAAAACACACACACACACACACACACACACACACACACACACACACACACTGGTGAGAATTATCCTTCAGAGCCTTCCTTCTCTCTTTGATTTAATCAAGGGAAGTTTGACTGTGAACACATCACTTCTTTGTGTTTAGACAAGAGAGACTGAGCAAATGAGTGATGCATCTAAGTTAGTGTCTTGAAGTAGAAAGTGAGACCTTTGCAAATGGATCGAGTCAAAGTATCTAATACTTGGGTTACCGGGGCCAGGGGTGCAGATTCTGTGACATAGCACAGGCTGTCTCTTATATCTCAGAGGCTGCACTAGACCGATTCCATTTGTACATGTATCAGGCTGCTATTACATGTCGATCATTGGACATAAAATGACATTGACTTTGGCTTCGGGAAGCCTTGTCTAGTAGGGATATATGGGTGTTTATTAAACTAACACACAGTACATATTTAACTAATACCTGAGATATTTATTAAAACAACAAACGTAACCACAAAAACAAATGTGGGGAGGTTTCCCTGAGATAATCCTTACTCCAAAAACCTAACAAAGTGAAGACAAAACAGAATATATTTGGTTTTGTTTGTTTGCTAGTTTACTTGTTGGCTTATTATTTGATGGTTAATTGATAAACAGTTATTTTCAGTGTCCTACAAATTGAAGGCAAAACCTTCCAATACTAAAAACATTAGCACTCACTCTATGGGGATACTTTATTGCAATGGAATCAGACCACGCCGCACATCTCTGAGGTGTGCCTGTATAGATTCTACCGTGGGTGTTTTTAAACATTTTAAATATTTAACTCCACTCTCTCATCCTTGCATGGTTTCTATGAACTCGTCGGTAATTGATTCGTGTTCTTCTGTAAGTAAGGTGTGCCTCAACTTCCACCTGCCAGGTTCATTCAAGACTTTCTCATCCACTTTTTGTCATTTGAATATGAGTTGTTGAGGATTTTGCTGGTTAGTTTTGGTAGTTGTGCTATCTGGCGTTTTCTAGGCATCCTAAAACTGTGGCTTGTTGTGTGTCATTCGTTTTGGAAAAGTTACCATTACTTAGCCAAATATTTCTTTCGCTTCATTCTCTCTTTTTCCTCTGGCATTCTAATTACATCTTTGGAAATCATCCCACCATTCTTGGACGTTCTGTTTTGCTTTTGTGTTGTTTATTTAACTTGTTGTGTTGTTGTTGTTTTTTTCCCCTTTTCATTTCATTTTGTGAAGTTTAAATGGCCCCATTATCAAGCTCACTGATTTTCCCCCTCACCTACATGTCTACTGATAAGCCCATCAAAGGCAGCATTGTTTTTGATTTCTAGCATTTCCTTTTGACTCTCTTAGAACTTCTGTCCTTCTGCTTACATTGGCCATCTGCTCTTTCATGTTCTCTATGCCTTTAAGAGCCTTTAACATATTAATCATAGTCATTTTAAATTCCCTTTCTGGTAATACCTACACTTGAGCCTGGTTCCAATTATTGCTATTTCTCCTCATAATTCATATCTTTTTGAATGTTCACATGACTTCTAATTTCTATATTTTTTTCTAAAATATCAAGTAAGTAGAAGCCCTGTGCATGACATTCATGCACTGAGGTTCGGGGTGTTCCTTGGCCCAGCCTGCGCCCTCTCCCAGTCTGGGAGCCTTCAGGGGATGTCCAACATCCTTAGCACTGCTGTGGAGGTGGGCTGCAGCACTCACCAGCCATCATCCCGGCTTGTGGCTGAGCAGCGCTCCCCCTGTGGGAGGGCACTGGCCACTAGGAGTCAGCTCCTGCATTGAGTGTCTACCCCCTGGTGGTCATTGCATGTCATAGTGACTGGTTGTTCCACCATTCAGTCAATTTGCATATTACCCTTTTATTATTTAGGCTAGGACAGTGGTCGGCAAACTCATTAGTCAACAGAGCAGCAAACTGCGGCTCGCGAACCGCATGTGGCTCACGAACCACGTGTGGCTTGCGAGCTGCAGTTTGCCGACCACTAGGCTAGAATAAGAATGGAATTAAACGGGACGTCAGTGTGGAGATTTATGTTAATTTGGCTATGACTTGCACTCAGATGTTTGTTACTGCTGTGGTGTGTGGTAGCTAATGTCTGTAAGCAGAGGCTTCAAATTCCTCAGGGGTCCTTGTTTTTATCTCCTCTCTTGATTTGGGGCTTCCTTAAGTACTCCTGGTATACCTTTATAGGTTTTTCATATGCAATTAATTACTGTTATGTTGGGTTCCTGATCGAGTGATGATAATCTCCCAATTAAGTCTGTGCTTACATGGACTATATCTCAGGGATGTGGCCTCCCATCATTATTTCCTTGAAGGCCCAACCCCTATTTTGTTTTTCTTTTCCTTTTTTAATATATTTTTGTTGATTTCAGAGATGAAGGGAGAGGGAGAGAGAGATAGAAACATCAATGATGAGAGAGAATCATTGACCGCTGCTTCCTGCAACCTGGGCGTGGGCCCTGACTGGAAATGGAGCCGTGACCACCTGGTTCATAGGTTGATGCTCAACCACTGAGCCACTTGGGCCGAGCCCTATTTTGTCTTTCCACCTTGGGTGAGACTGTGATGCCAGAGCAGACTGGAGTGAGAGCAAAATCTCTTCCCAAAGCCAGCATAAGAAGATCCTGAAGAGTTGCATTCTTTCAGAGACGAGGCATTTGCAGTGGAGAAGGCTCTGTCTGGGTGTAATTCACAAAGACTGTGCTGATGCTCCTGCCAGACCCACAGGTGAAGCTCTTTCAAGTCTTTGCGGCGAGAATCCCCTGGGTTCAACGGTGGTAGAACCTATAAAAGTGTGAGGGCCTCTTGACGACTGCCATGACCTGGGACTTCTCACTCCCGAGGCAGTCCACACAGTGTCCTGGTCCAGTTCATCAAAACTGGAAACGTAACGTTCCTGCCTGGGTATCGATCCAGCGGATTCCCTTCAGGTAGGCAGACCTGGGTGGTGACTCTTAGGATATGCTTGTCTTTCTGGTTGGGGTTTGCTCTGTTTCTTTCGTTTTCTGATTTAGGAAAGCCATTGATTTTCTGTTGGTCTGTCTTCTTCTTGTAAGTGAGGGAATGCTGACCTCCAAACTACATGCCTAAGCGGAAACTGAAAGTTAGGGGCAGTTTGGAAAGCTAACTTCAACCTTTCCTTCTTCATTCCTTTCCTGTAGTAAAGAAAAACAATGTTCTTACTTTTCCCAACATATTTCAAGAAATAATACAAAAGGATGCTTTAAAAGCAATAAAAAGTGTGCTTCTGGGATGAAAAGGAGCTCACTGCTCCCTGCACTACAGCTTTTGCGTGTGTTCTTTGAAGAATGGGGGAAAGAACATTTGGTAACTAGAGCACTTTCATTTTGATAATACAGTGTGGAAGAGTACTTTATTTTTCATCACCTTTCGGACGGAGCACGTAATTGTGTGTGTGGAGGCATGTCCATGTATCCTTACTAGCAAGCCCTTTGGAAGCAAATGTATTATCTCTCTCAACTTTTGATTCATGTATCTAATAACAAGCTGGGTGCCTAATGGGGATTAGCCAGAAATATATCCATAGAATACAGGGACTAATGACTTAGCATCAATCTCTCTTCGTTTTTCATGTCGCCAAGGTCAGTGAGTGAACATGAAAACGAGCACATTAAATTTTCACGTATTGATTTACCTGTTCCCATGTAAATACTCTCGTCTGGGTTCCTTTTGTTTACTTTTTTTTTTTTTTTTTTGGAGGGGCTAGTCATTTTTTTACCTTTTTGTCCTACTCAAACTTATCTCAGTTCCACTTCTTACGTTTAAACAAATGATTACGATGTTCTATCAGGAGATAGCTCCTTCGGATTAAATTGGTTCATCCATAAATAAAGTATTTGGAACTAATGCCTATGCTAGTTCTTAAGGAAATAATTATTACATGCGCCTACTTTCTGATAAGCCACTCTAGGCTATTCAACTCTGCATTACAAGTCATGTTCCTTTCTTTTTATTTAGTTCAAAGACTCACATTGGTCCATTTGAAAAAAAGACTTGTAATCATAGGAATGCCAAGGGAAAATAAAAGAAAAAGCTCTTTTATAAAAGTGCTTGTAAGACTGATAGTAAAATGTCAGAAATTTGAAAGCCTGGGCAGAGGAGATAGCACAGTTAGGCCCTATGCAGTGTGGCCTTTTGTCTGCTAGAGTTTCTCTATTTGTCTATGACCATTCAGACACATTTTGGAGGAAAACTTGTAAACGTAATTGTCAAAATTAGCCAGAAGAATGGTGATGTAGTATATAGTACCCATGAGACTGATATTCACATATTCAAAGTTTGTAATGCCAGGAACCCCATCAGGATTAATTCACATTTTTTTTTTTCCTAATTCAAGATTCAGTTTGACCTAATTGCTTCATCTTCTTTTTTTTAAAATTCTCACCGGATGATATTTTTTTCATTGATTTTAGAGTGAAAGAGAGAGAGAAAGACAGAGAGAAACATCGATGTGAGAGAAACACATCAATTGGTTGCCTCTGACCAGGGCCCAGGCCAGGGAGGAACCTGAAACCAGGGTACTTGCCCTTGACCAGACTCAAACTCTTTGGTCCATAGGCTGATGCTCTATCTGCTGAGCCCAACCGGCTAGAGTGACCTAATTGCTTTTTAATATATATAATGGATCTTTGTATGCTGATGGAGTTCGAGCGTATAGTGAAAAGAGCCGTACGTATCTTCCAATAATGTTTCCATGCACTTGAGCATCTTTACTTTTTAATGTGCAGAAATTGTGAGCTAGTGCTTTAAGGATACCATTTCCATTATTCAAGTAAAACATAATGAAAACAAATTTAGTAAGAACCAGAAATCTTTCTTATTCTTCATGAATTATAATCAGAAATTAAAATCTCTATGACAGAGTGCCGCAGACAGCAATGAACAATAAAATCACTTTTTCCACCTTCGTTGTTTTTGTGCAACAGGATTCAACCTATATCTATATATCTGAATAAACAAATAATAGTACAATTTTAAGAGTATACCATTTAAAAGTCATGGATATCCAGCAGTCAATTTAGACATTTACCTCTACGATATGCATTCTAATTTTACTTTAATTAGCTAAAAAAAAAAAAAGTTGCAATTAAGACCATACATCTTATTAAATCTGTTAGAGCAATAAAGTGCTTTTTTTTTTGCTATCTCTCACAAGGAATATTTGGAAATGTCAGAGATTGAGTTATAGGAAAAAGAACATTTCACAGCCTAGTAATTCCGGCAATACATGCCAAGCAATAAGGGGAGAGATAATTGAAGTAGGTAGAATAGAAGAACGATTGTGGGATAAACATTATGTATGGAGGCATACTCCCCAGGTAATGAGGTGATAGATCTAATCTTTTGAAAAATGTAATGCACAAACAGCCCTGTTTTCTAGAGACAGACAATACTTGCAGCCATAAAAGAATAAGTAATCAAGTATTTATTATTCTCTAGCTCAAGCAATGAGCAGAAAATTATAAGAGTGAAAGAAACTCTTTTTGATTAAGGAAATTGTTCAATATAAGCTCTCTCTAACTCCAGCTCTCAACTATACGCACTGATTGAAGAGGAGGTGTGAAGTAGGCTGTTTGAAATGGCAAGTATGAAAGATTATCCAAGGTTTGGTAATGGACAATGCATATTATGACTTGGGCCCCTGAAATAATAAACATATCTACTGACAATTTTGTTATGGGGAACCATAACTTGGGTACGCTGTGTACTGGGCGCTGAAGAAAATCTTTTAGGAGATGTGCTATATTCATACAGGATTTGAATTGTGAGGCAAGGTAAGGAAGTCTTTTAGTGTCTTAGATTATTAGTGTCCCCATCAGTGAAATTGTCTGGGCATTCACTATACCTACCTGGAAAGGTCATTCAGGATCAATAAAATCGGTGGTGTGAAAACACTTGGGACTTATTTATATTAAACATTATGAGAACAGAGAATTTGCCCTTTTTAACATTTTATCTCTGTGACCCAGAAATTGGCAAGCAGTAGACACTTATTTCTTGAACAAATCAATGAGTGAATGTTCATTAATTAATGCCAGTGATCTTGATCCAGCATCTAGAAGGGTTCAGCAATCTGGAGAAGGGGCTGTGCATAAATAAATCAAGAGTCCAGAGATGAAACATAATTTTGAAAGACATCATGGGAAGTCAGAGAAGACTTAGCTAAAGGAACTAAGTTCTCCTTCTCTCAGGACCCCTTGCTTTTTATTAACACAATTTGTCCTAAGGCAAGGTGGAGATGTACACATCAAAGGGTAGGGCTACTATACAGAATCCATGGTCAGATTATCAGGTTTTGGAGAAACTGCCTCTGGTTGTTCAGGTGTTTGGCCAGGAGGAGGCAATAACATGTAGATTAAGATGCCCTGAGCTGTCTAGCAGCCAGCAATGATTTTATGCATTCTTTTCAGGTTTGGGGAAATCTCTTTAGCCATTCCCAGATGATTAAGCCCTGCTGGCCTGCTGGAATTGGCTTCCAACAATTCATATTGTTATAAAGAGTAGGATAAGTAGACTTCTGATGACTCCTTTAATAAGGACTATTATTATTATTATTATTTTTACCATTTTAGAGTAGAGGAAATAATTTTTGAGGAACCATGTAGAAACACAATTGCCAAAACCTACAGCTACAAACCCTTCACAGACTTGCTAGAGGTCCTCTGGCTTGGGCAGCCTGTCCTAACATTAAACAATGGATGATGCACTGAAATCCTTTCTATATTAGTGGGTCACTGTTTGAAAGTCCCTCATTAGTAAACCTAATATTATTTGAGTATTTAATATTCATATCAAGCCATGTTATTCATTTAAAGCTCAGACCAATATGTATATGCATAGTATTATTGTGCTCACTGGACGGTAAGGAAACTAAGACTGACAAGGTTTTAAAACTTGTCCAAATGCAGGGCTAATTGGGAACCCAGTTGAAATAAGCATGCTGCTGTGTCCTCTTTCCTTAAGAACACATAGTCTTCATGTAATTTGAATACATGAGGTCTTGAATTTTGCCTAAGGAAAATATACAAAATATGACATTTGTCCTGGCCAGTGTGGCTCAGTTGGTTGGAGCATCAAAAAGTGGTGGGTTCAGTTCCTGCTCAGGGCACATACTCAAGTTGCGGGTTCAATCCCAGGTTGGGCTATGTGAGAGAAGCAGCTGATCAGTGTTTCTCTTTCACATTGATGTTTCTCTCTCCGCTCCTTTCTCTAAAAAGCAATAATAATAAGAAAAAAAGTGTTTCTGACTCTTTTTTAAAAATATATATTTTATTGATGTTTTACAGAGAGGAAGGGAGATGGATAGAGAGCTAGAAACATCGATGAGAGACAAACATCCATCAGCTGCCTCCTGCACACTCCCCACTGGGGATGTGCCCACAACCAAGGTACATGCCTTTGACTGGAGTCGAACCTGGGACCCTTCAGTCTGCAGGCCGACGCTCTATCCACTGAGCCAAACCGGTTAAGGCTGTTTCTGACTCTTTAGAAAATATGATGCACACCTTAACCCCATTAGGGAAGCAATATAGACTATGCAGATGGCTATGGGCCAAGAACTGTATAAAGAGCTGTGCATAAATTATTTCTAGAAGTCATATCAGCAAGCAGTACCCTAGTCACCCCTGTTAAAATTGTATTTCCATGGTTACCTGAGATGTTCTCCCAGTGCTCCTTTAAGTCCTGGAAGTCCAAGGAGGGCCATGGTTGCCCTGCACTGCTCTCAGGGAAAGGAAGGTGGAGGGTTACCTCTCTCTGGATAATGCCCACACCCTGTTTCCTATCACGGCTGTCCTGTCAATGGATAATTCCTCATTATCGGGAGGAGGCCAGGCTGAGGTGATGAGCTTAACCTCCCAGTGTCACTCGTCAGCTGCTCAGCCCTTTAAATCTCTCCAGAAACCAGACACAATTTTATGATATAGATACAGAAATAAAGCATGGTTCAAGATTATGCTTTTGTGTATCTGCCCAAAGGTGAGAAAAATTTGCTATGGCTTATCTCAAGAATCGTTAGACATTCCTTTATCTAAAAATAATTTTGACGTGGAAATTCCATTTAGAACGTGGCCTGCCTTTTCTTAAAACTCTGCTTAATGATTACCTGGCAGGGTTGTTTCTTCAGAGGCATACAGCGGCCCTCTTCATGTGGTTTTCAAACAGTATTCCTGGGGTCTGCCCTTCCTGGACTTAGTGGGGTTTGTGGGCTTTGAATGGTCACATGGAAGCTCCTGACTGCCAAACAGAAAGTGGGGGGTCCGGGCAAATTCTGTTGCAAGGATTACCGATAAAGGCCATCTCTTTTTGCCAAAACTGTAAAGTGTGTCAGTGAATGCGCATTGGTGGGGTGGCTTTGCTATTTCCTGTACAATATTTCAGAAGTAATGGCCAGGAGTGTCAATTAGATAACCCAGACCAAGGAGACAAGATGTTTTTAGCCAGGGCAGTTATTTTCTGGGAATAGGAAATGGAAACTAATTAAAAACCCTTGAAATAGCTGAACTAGCTAAATGTAAATGTTCTTCAAATCTGCTTCGTACACACATTTGGGGAGTCGGGGGCCAGAAAGTGGTCATCCAGTGGTTGCCAGTGTTGCATTAGAGAGCAATGCAATGATCAGGAATATGTTGTCAGTACTGGATCCTATTATGCTGGAACCAGGGCAGGAGTTGCTGGGTAGGCTGCACCCTGTAAGAACCAAGAAATCAAGTGCTGGCAACATCCCCGCACATCAAAGCTATGGATAGTTTAGGTTGGAAATTTGGTAGAGGTAGGATCGAAAGGATGTGGTTAGCACAAAGGAAGTGTTCTTGGGTGCTTACCATGCCCCCCCCCCCAGAAGAATGTGGGCTCTTCACATACTACTTGGCATATGAATCCTAAATGGGTTGCACTAGCATACCAAGTCAGATGTAGAAGGCACCTTCATTGGTTTAAATGATGTTCAGTTATTTAATTCTCAGTAAGTATAATAATGTAAGAGAATATATTGTTAGTTAAATCATTTGTATGTGGGTGTTTACAGTTTGATCAGTGTAAAATATTTCTTCCATATTCGCTCGTAGTGCTCTAGAACATGTGAATCTCAGCTTCCATGAAGGTTACAGGGTATTAAAGAGCCGGTACATGCTGTCCTATGTCCCTAAACATATTCTCAAATTATCACAAATAGTTGTTACAAATCATGACAATACGTGGCCCAGTTTTGTAAATAATAGTGTAAAATGTACCATTCTGGCTTGCTGTTCTTTGAAGATTTCAAGTCATGTGAATCATTGAGCTTCCATGATAATAGATGTTGGTTCACATTCTTATTTCTCTTTTAGGAGTTGTGTAACTTGAGGCAGCTTAATAAGATTCTTTGAACCTGGATTTCCTGTTTGGAATGGAAATGATAATGATTACTTCACAAGGATGCTTGGGGAATGAATAAGAAAACGTATGAAAAAGTTAGGCACAGTGCCTGACACTTAACAAGTGCTTCCATTATGTTAGTATTTTTTCCTCTTCTTGTTCAAGAGGTTGAACAAATGGATATATTATAGTTTATGAATAGATATATGAATTATTTTCAACATAAAAATTCTTATATATCATATGACAGAGTAACATGACAGGTCATAAAAATCGTATGTTCTGTAATAATGGTGCAGACTAAAAGCGCCAAACTGAAATGGAATCATTTTAAACGAAAGCAATCATTTGAGGTAACTACTAAACCAGTTAATGTAGAGATGCAATACTATGCCATGAAAATTGAGTTCAGTTCTGGCAATCGCTCTACAGGAAGAATGTTAATGAAAGGATTTCAACTCAAAACGTCTACACTCTGGGATTTTTTTTAATAGATGATCGTGTTCTTGCAAATACATTTTCTTTCCTATGTTCTAATCTCAGAAGTTATTTATTTAAACATGCATTTATTTAGCCCGTTGCACTGCCCAGCCCTCTAGTACAAAGCTCATTAGAAATTATGAGAAGGGATACCTTCTCCTGGGTCCCAATCTCAGACAGAAACGTCATTTTTCTTCTTCCTTTCATTCTTCTTGAACTTTCTCAGCTGTTCCATTTTGAAATATTTCTTCTGACACGTCTCTTTCCCCCTTTTGGGTCTTCAGTTAGGTAATGAGGCCAATATGTTGGTCATTGACCTATATCTCTTGGATTCTTTGTTCAGATTTTTTCTTTCTTTGTGCTTCATTTTGGACTATTTCTATTGAACTCTCATCAAGTGATTTGAGTCTTTCTTCAGGTCTATATTTTGCTGAAAACCCAATGATATATTTTTCTTTCTTTCTAGCAGTCTCCAGTGTCTTTTTAAAATAATTGTTTATGTCCCTGCTGAAATTCCCCACTCCTTATCCTATTCACACAAGTTATCCATCACTTACACTGTGTTCTAGTTCCCTGGGGCTGCTGTAATAAATCACCACACACTGGGTGATTTAAAACAGCAGGCATGCACTCTCTCATAGTTCTGGAGACTGGGAGTATGAGATCCAGGTGTTAGCAAAGCTATGCTGTTTTCAGGGTCCCTAGGGAAGAATCCTCTCTTGCCTCTTCTAATGCCTGTGAATGTTCCAGAATGTCCATTGGTTGCTGGCAATTCTTGGTGTTTCTTGGCTTGGGGATACACCACCCTAATCTCTGCTTCTATCTTCATACGACATTTTTCTTAGTCCGTGTTTGGTTTTTGTTGTGGTTTTTGCATCTGTGTCTTCTCCTTTTCTTTTTAGAATGCCAGCCATATTAGATTTAAAGCCAACCCTAATCCATTGTGATCTTGCTCTATCTTAACTACTTATATCTGTTGAAACTCTCCTTCTGAATAAGGACACATGTGTGAGTACCTGGAGTCAGTGCTTCAACATATTTGGAGGAGACCATTCAACCCACAACATACTAAAGCCTTTAACTTAATGATCATAAATATTTTGAATACCTTGTAGAAATTTATTTGCTCTTACCTGCTTCTCTTACGTGGGGTATGGGGCGTTTCTGACCTCAGGAAGGCGGAGGGTACTGCGTCTTCTTCCCCAACTGTGCCTTGGAGTACAAGAGGTTCTGACCTCTTTTTCTCTGGTGGCTTAAAGCCCTTTTATTAGTGTTTGCTAGTATCATTAATGCTAGAGAGAAAGGTTCTATCTAGGAAGTGTGTGCCTGCCCCACCTCAGCCATTGAGGAAGGCTCCCTCAGTCTTCTCTCTTGCCCCTATCCTTTTTGTGTGTGAAATATTCAGAAGAAACATGGGGCAGGCGGGGGGCAGCGGGAAATCTGTGTAAGTGTGAATTCTGCTGCGTCCAGATCTATTTTTATTTGGAATGCTAGCACACAATTGGCCTTCAGAAATGTGTTAAGATCATAGCTGATTTATTCTTAACCATTGCTATAGGGATAGTTTCTGTGCCCCTGCTTGTCAAAGGGGAAACCCTTCCTATATTTCTGCCTTCCTTAGAGCCATTTGTTGCTCTTTGGAATTTAGTTTCCTTTGTGGTCTTGTGACCTCAGCTCTTTGATGGCTCAAGAAGGAAATCATTTTGTAGATTATCTGGCTTTTCTCAGTTTTAAGATGGAAGGTAGCAATGTTCTGTCTCTTTCTACCTCCTGGTCAAGAGCAGGAATCCAGGCACCTCTGGGCCTCACATTGCAATTCTAGGCAAATTAAGGATCACATAGCTGAAAGATTCATTCACTTTTATTTTTAATTTTGCTAAGTAGAATAAAAATGCCTTGAAGGCAGGGGTTTTTACCAGTGTCACTTATTGCTGCTGTTCTGGGAACTTTTTGAAAAGATCTGTCGCAAAGTTACTTCTCATTGTTATTGAATGGAGACGCAATAGCATAGAGTTGAATGAAGCATTACATATATTTTCACATTTTACCCTCACAAAACATTTAGTATAGATACTATTACCCCCATAGTTAAGAAGAAGAAAATGATTTTCAAGTATATTAAATAAAGGGACCTGCATAACATAGTTTTCTTCCGCAGGGTGCGATGGGAAGACATGTCACAGAAGGGACAAGTATATCTGTGTTGGGTGTAACTGGGTTTGAATGCTGACTTCTCAACTATCTTTGATGGTTTGAGCAAATCATATAACTTTTCCTGTCCTCTGAATTCTCTTCTTGGAAGTAAGGCTAATACTCCTTTAAAATGTTATATTAAAGAGCCAACTGGAATCATGATTTAAAGCAATTGACACCTGGTAGGCATTTTAATAGCTATTATTATGACTCCTGATATTAGTATTATTCTTGTATTACCATTCTTTTTAACTGGAGCATGATTCCCATTTTTCTCCTGCTAAATCCTGAGCAGAGTTCATTTCACCATGCCAACAATGAGAGCCGGAGTGTTTCTGGTAAAGAGGAAGCGATGGAGTGGGAAGCATGGTAGAGTAATCAGAGCCGGAATTTGGACAGACTTTAAAATGCATTTAGAGAACTGTCTGTTATCTGTTCTCTAGAGGAGATATTCTGTTCTTTTAGAAGGCAGGGTTAATTCTTCCTTGGGCTAAATTAAAGTAGTCAATATGGAAACTTGTGCAAAACTAAATAAGAAATAATAGAGGGCTTGTAAATTTAAAAACTCAGCAAATAAATTTTGAGGGGAAAAAAAACCACACGTATTTTTCTAAAATAGGTGTTTTTATTTTTTAACAATGTAGTTGATAAGAGATAAATAGCATTGAAGAGAGAGTCAGGGGTGATATTGATGAGTAAACACATGGAATGTCAGGAAGTGCTTTGCAGGCTGTACTACTTTGGGTTCTGTGGTCAAGGTCATGGAAATATGGAAAGACTTAAAAGAGAATAATAGATGCACATATTTTAAATTTATCTCTCTCAGCAGAATGGGGTGCTGTTAGTCATGGAGTCTAATATATTAAATATATTATTTAATATATTTAAATAATATATTAAATACTCCATTCAAATTCAAGTGTTTCATTGTTTTATGTTTGCGACGCAACGCTCCCCAGGTCTAGGGAGTGATGAGAACAAGAAACATCACGAGCATTTGTAATGTGCATTGAGTCCCTGAGGCAATGTGATCCCCCCCGAATAAAAAGGGGAATGGCTTTCCGTGTGCTCATGTAAGCTTTCTGGGTTGCTTAGGCCTGCTGCTTAACACGCACCATTGCACTTCTTTTGAAAGAATGATAGAATGTTCTGTATAATTAAAAAACAAATACAAGTTATTTTTCTCAGCATTCAGTGCTCACGATGATAATAAGTTTTGAACATATCTCCATGGTGACAGAATACATTTTTCTTTGCTGAAATATAATTCTGTGGAGATGTACTTGGTGTCTTCATTGAAACTAGCCCGATGCATTTTTTGGTAGCATATTGTTTAACATCTATTTTTTTTAGTTTCCATTAGCTAAGACATCACAGGCTAAAAACTGTGTTTTCTGTTTTTATTTTTGAAATATGTTTAGAAATAAGGGAAGCTATTTGAAGACTGGAAACACATCATAGCTGACAGATCATCAAGATAAACTGATTTCTTTTGTAGATGAGAAGTCTAAGGCTGAATTTGAGAAACAGTGTGACCAGAGTGACATAATTACTATGTTCATTGGCTAGATTTTCTTGTCTTAAATTCCAATTCAGTATGCTTTAAACTGTACCTTATTGCATGTGAGTGAGTCTTTCATGAGTTAATGATGATGTAGAAATACTTTACTTCACTGGTTAGTTAAAAATCTAAATTAATAACTTCATTATTTTAATGACTATTATCATTTTAATGACTATTGTCATTTTGCTAATATAAACTATTTTAATGACTATTTTAATATTTTGATGACTATGGTCATTTTAATGACTATTTTAATGACTATTGTCATTTTGCTAATATAAACTATTTGATTTTTAAAAATATCACTTAAACTTTCCTAATTATACAAGTCTTACACAACAATGGAAACTGTATATAAAGTAATTTGAATAAAACATAAAATTAGAGAGAAAATAAATACTGTCCAAATACCACTACTCAGAAGGTAACAAAATTCACCCTTAGTACAGATAACATTGACATTCAGTGGGCCTCAAATTTTAATCTGAACCTTTTCTTCAAGGAACTCCCCATCTAGCTGATTCCATCCCCGTAACTTGTCTAGAGCAGTGATCCTGGTTGTCTGGTAAGGAACACAGTGACTTAAAGATTTTGCCTGGCCTGACCAGTACATCTCAGCTGGTTGGGCGTCATCCCTTGCACCTAGAGGCTGCTGGTTCTGTCGCCAAGCAGGGCACACGCCCTGGTTGGGGGCTCGATCCCTGTTGGATGTTGCACTCTGACATGATGTTTCTCTCTCTTTCTTTTTTTCCTCCTCTGTCTCTGAAAAGTCAATAAAACTATTCTTATAAAAAAAAGAGAGACATGCACGCTTAAAAAAATATTTTGATACTTTTTCTAAGTTCTGGCAAAGCCTGTGATTGTTGACTGGCTCTCACTGTCACACCTCTGGGCTCCAGTGCATGGCACGGAAAAGCCAGGGCAGCGTAGGTGGTCCCTTCTGGCCCCTGCCCTGAGGCACAACTGTGGGGTTTGCAGTGTGCAGAGAAGCAGAGGTTACCACTTGTTGGAGCAATGAATGAGCAAACTCATCCTCGGAGGCTTCCTGCAGGACACTCGGCAGCTTCTGGCGGGATGCTTGAGCTGCCCATGCTGGTGCCACGGGAAACAGGCTCCGCCTCGACGACCTTTGCTCCCCTAGACTTCTAAACGATTTTGTAATCTTGGGGTTCTCTCAGTGACAACCACTCATTCCATGGATACATAAAAGAGCTTCTGTTTTTCCAACAAAAATTGTAATGAAACATTTGCTCACAATAGACAGGAACTGTCTGATACTTTTGGTTGTTTGTTTTTGCACAAATTTAGCAACTCTCTCCCATAGAGTCACAAGGCTGTGAGGTTCTTTCTAGAAAATCAAATTGTCATGTTATTAGCAAAGTATTTCCTTGGCCGTGAACATACACAGGCTCTATTATACGCTATCACAAGGAATTCCTGAATTCTGAAAACATTTATTGGTTTCCAATTATACACTCAGCACTGTGCTAGTGAAAATTAAACCAGCGATTTTTATAAAGTAAAAGTGCAATTATGGAAGGCAAAGTAGACCTTCCCTAGGGAAAGGGAAGGCTCCCTGGAGAAAAGGACATAGAAGTTGAGAAATTGAACTGATGTTGGTTGAGGGAAGTTGGGATTTGGGATTCCTCAGGAGACCTCTGAAAGACAAAGACAGTTCTTCTCCTTTGAAAAAATACCTTCAGATTTATTTAGAAAGAAACATACTTAAGACTAGGACACACATCAGATATACTTGTGCAATAAGCATATTGCACTGATTACGCATTCAAGTGCTATCTGACAGGTCTATATTTATGGAGTTTTAATGAGATAGATTTCAAACTATATCTGTCTGGTAAGGTATAAGTATTATTAGACTATTGGTTGAGCACCAACTCCCTGCCCGGTGCTGTACTTGGAATTCTGTGGTTATTACTGAGCCAGGGGCCCAGTGCACGAATTCATGCACCTTGAAAGGAACTGTGGCCCGCGAGGCTGCAGAAGGCACAGGGGTGGGTCTCAGCCCATCCTCTGTGCTCCTGCCCGGCTCCTCCTACTGCAGCCCCAGTTCCCTGTCCTCCAGCAGCCCCACTCCTGCTACCACCACTCCCACGTGCTGACAGCACTGGCCCCACTTGCACCCGCTGACAGCACTGGCCCCACTTGCACCCGCTGGAGCCAGCAGCAGGTATGAGCAGCAGCTGCTGCCCCAATCGCCCCTCAGGAACAGGGGGAGGTGGAGAAGCCCTGAGGGGCGATCGGGGCCAGCAGCCACCACTCACACCCATTGATGGCGCCAAGTGATCGGGGCTGGCGGCGGTTGCCAGCAGCAGGTGCGAGCACCCAGCAGGACTGCGGTGTGTGGGAGCAAAGAATTTTCAGTAACCACCAGAGGCTCACCCCGATGTCAGCAACCAGTGCCCGCCTTGGTCTGGCACTCCCTCTCACCTGCTCCACCATCCTGCCACAGCCAATGCCCACCATGTTCCACGTGTGTGCCCCCTGGTGGTCAGTGCACGTCATAGGACTGGTTGTTTCAGTTGTTCCACTGTTTGGTCTATTTACTTATTAGGGTTTTATATATATATGTAGATCTGATTTTATCCTCAGAGCAATCCTATAAGCAAGGCACCTATTTCACAGAGAAATATGAAGCTGAAGGAAACTATACAACTGGCCAGTTGTCTATTCAGTAGCAGAGAAAGGGGAATGAGCCTTGTTCTGAATACAAGGCCTGGGCTATTTTCCTCTGCTATATAATGACTTCGTAGACTCTACTGCATGTTTCTGGATCACTGATAACTGGTGTGAAGCAATTAATTTATCTTTTGAATTCCTGTGAGTTCAACTACAGTTATCACTTCTCTAGGAGGTAGTAGTTGTTGAGAGTATATCAAATACTAGGCTTGTGTTAGCTGGTCTAAGAACATTGTATTATTTTATTGTCAAGCCCTCTGAGCAAATATGTCACCTTTAGATTAAAAACCAGGAGGGAGAAAAATCCACAGGGTTAGTATAAGTGGGAATTTGGATCTGAACTCAACCCAATTTAGGATCGGCCTAAACCCCTTACCTTTTCCAACTGTCCAAAAGGTATGAGCTCCAACAGAAAAACCTAAAAAAATAACTTTATATTTAGTTAATGTATAGTCAAATAAAAGTAACTTCTCAGGGGCAGAAGATTTAAGGTGTTTAAGAAGTGTATAATGCATTCTGATACACTGCTAAAATAATAATACATCAGATGGGCTTTGAGAGTTCAATGAGCATGCACTAGAAATTAGATATGGATGTCATAGCTGAGATAGGAATCCATATAAACAAACCTGAGTTTGGGGGATGAATACCAGATGGCAGCTATGTCACTTACCAGCTGAATCCTTGACCATCAAGCTCCCATCCTGTTGAGGGTATGTATGTAGGTTTCCTGGGCCACAGGGATCTGGAGGGATTGCTGGAATAAAAACATCTGCGTGAGTGGTCTTGAAGAGGCGGAGAGGTCACAGTTGGGAGACAGAAACCTCTTTGTTTCTGGCTGAAAGGTAGCTGCACAATCATTAAGTTAAACCACCAAATTAAAAAAAAAAAGTGAACATGGAGACTAAGAGGAGATTAATAGCATGGCCCACACCGCAGAGCTTATTAGGTGTAATAACTCAAGTCTCCTTTCCTCACCCCGTGCTTTCCTGCAGGTCGCAGGGGAGCGTGGCGGGTGAGGCTCAGTGACACACTTGCCCGGGAATCTTTATTGACTTTGTACACATAGGAGCCACACAACGAGAAGTCCATTTTCAGCTCAGACCACAAAGAACTCTTCCACCGCTCGAGCAATATGTTAATCATGACAGGGACAGACGCAGCCCTCAGAGGGGCACACAGGTGCACCGAGACCCCCCCAGCTCAGGGAGGAAGAGGTTGATGTAAAAACAGAGTTCCACTCACTTGCGCCACAGGTTAACTCATGAGGACAATTAAAGACTGGGGAGAGGACATTGTGGAAGCTGAAAATATATTCCGAGGTTCAATTAAAGGCTGTGGGTGGCCCAGCTTGCATGGCTCAGTGGGTGAGTATCAACCTATGAACCAGGAGGTCCCAGTTTGATTCCCTGCCAAGGCACATGCCCAGGTTGCAGGCTCAATCCCCAGTGGGGGGCATGCAGGAGGCAGCTGATCAATGACGCACTCTCATCATTGCTGTTTCTCTCCCCCGCCCCTCTCTCTGTTCCTCTCTAAAATCAATAAAAGTACTTAAAAAAAAAAAAAAAGCTGTGGGTGCTTAGCTTATAGTTGAAGTAAATGAATACACAAATACCAAAGTTTAGTAAGTAAGAGCCTGAAGCAGAAAATGACATCCTCATCAAGATGCTGCGGACTCAACAGGACAGGAAATGTTTTCTGTAATCTGAAAGACAAATGAACAAGATTAAGCCAGAAGAAAATATTTCCCGCACAGACATACTTACGCGTGTATCACTGAGCTAGAAATAAAAAGTGCTATCCAATACCACTTATCTTCATTTGGGGTCACCAAAAACAACCTGCAGGAAGAACTTGGATTTGGGTAGTTATTGTGAGGGGGGGAATCCCAGAAATACCTGATTGGAGACAGTGAGGCAGGAAAGGAGGAAACGCGAATGGAAGGTTTATTAGATATTTCACCTGCAGGCAACTTGAGGCCCTCTGAGAACCCTGGGGAATGTTTCTGAGAACTGTCCACCCCCAAGGCTGTCCCTGCAGTCCAGGTAGTTAACACTGTCCTGGGGATGTCAATTCCCTGTATTCCCAGATGGCAACTACCCTTGGAGAAGAAGGCAGGAAGGCGAGCTGAGTGGAATTTGGGTGAACCGTTGGCCAGAGGGAGTGTGTCTGAGGTCTTCAGAAGGGTTCACTAGGGCTGGGCTGCACAGGCACCAGCGGTAGACAGATGCAGAGCCCTCTGCATTTTCCTCGATAAATTGTTATAAGCAACCTCCATTCAAACAACACCCTCTTTTACAACCCATACTTAATGAAGTCAAGGTGTCCATCCCAAGTGTAGATGCCTTATTGGACTAAGCAGATCCCCATGGTCTGTTACTGTGAGGGCTAATGGCCAGAGATGGCAAAGCCAGACACGTGAGCTCTCGCCTGCCAGTCTGTTCTGTGCTGTCTGATTGTGTTTGTATTGTGCATCTCTCTCATTCTACCAGGCCACTCCAACTACCCATCCTCTGTGCTGAGAGAGAAGATGACTTATTCATGAGTCACACAGCGCTCATCAGATTCTTCATTTAAATTGCAATACTGTGAAAAACAATGTCAGTGATTCTCTGGTTGAAGAAAAAAATATTCTAGCACATTATTAATGAAGTTCCAAATAATGACAGTGAAAAGAAAAAAAAATGAAGCTGATGGCAAATAGATAATGAGTTTGTTTTTAAATATGCCGTTGGTTTAGTAGATAGCAGGGAATTAAATATGCAAGAATGAAAATATCTCTGATGCTGGAGATCTGGATTTGGGAATGGTTGATGCTAGATGGAGAGAATCTGAGTTTCCTGATGGAAAGGTGACATAAAACAGAAAGGCTCTATAGGCAGAACTCTCCCATGGGAGTACGTACCAAAGAGTCGGAGGAGACAGGAATTAAGGGTGCTGAGATTTTGATAATTGCACTAAACCTATAGATCAAGCAGGAAATTTTTTTAATTTTAATGATTTTTTTGTGTTGTTCCACCTTCAATTTCACGGATCCTTTCCTCTTTCACCTCCTACTTCTATTGTTTTATTTCACGTATTGCATTTTTAAGTTCTAAAATTTCCCTTAGCTATTTCTTGACATCTTCTGTTTGTTTGCTGAGACTTTCTATTTCTTGGTTAAGATTTCTGTTTTAAAAGTGTTTTTTTTGTTTGTTTGTTTTGTTTTTTCAAATGTGTTCATCATTGCTCATGGAAGTGTTTTTATGTTGTCCATTTAAAATCCTTGTCAGGCCAGGCCAATGTTGCTCAGTGTTTGAGACCTATGAACCAGGATATCATGGCTCGATTCCCTGTCAGGGCACATGCCTGGGTTGTGGACTCAATCCCCAGTGCAGGACATGCAGAAGGCAGCTGATCAGTGATTCTCTCTCATCACTGATGTTTCCATCGCCCTCTTCCTCTCCCTTCCTCTGTGAAATCACAACAACAAACCCCATAAAGAAATAATACACGAATAATTAATATCCTTTTCAGATCATTGTGTTACTTCTACCATCTTGGTATTTACATCAATCGTCTTCCTCATTCACATTGAGATTTTCCTTGTTCTTATTCTGACAGGTGATTTTTATGGAAACCTGGATGTGTTACCAATCATGCTCTGAGTCTCCCAATCTTATTTAAATCACCTGTGTAACCTACCTTCTCTGACACTAGCCCACTGCTATGTAGAGCTGAAGGCCACGTTCCCATTGAGCACCCATTGGCATCCAACGGGGCAAATTCTTTATTACTGCTCAGTTGAGGTGGGGGTTCCAGCTGCCTATAGGCATAGGTTGCACCCTCATGGCTGGGAGGGTGAGGAGTACCTTACTACCTGCATAGTCACACATGGCCTCTATTGGCATGGAGAGGGCCTGGCCTTGCTATATCTGAGTGCCATTGAATGTCCAGTCTTTCCACTAGGTCTCCTCTTGCACTTCTCCAGGTAAAAGATGGATGAATGCCTCTCTACCACCAGGTGGAGGTGGGGATCCCGGATCCCATGTGTTCTCCCGTGATACAGGGGGGTGTGTGTCCCCCTTTATTGCCCAAAAGGGATAAAAATCTTCACTTCCTCTTTAGCCTTTATGCTTTGCCATAAAGTAAGTTTTAATAAATTTTAAAATATTCAAATCTTAAACTTCATAGATTAATTTAATATGTGAACTGATCTATTAAAATCTATTTCTTAGTATTGTGGTTTATTTGTGCATTTTCAAACTAGGGCAACTGTCCGTGTTGCTCTGAATTCAATTATGAAGTTCTGGGTCTGACCTTTAACAAGCCTCTGGAGATGTATAAAAACATGAAATCATCAATAAGCCATTAGGCGGCCTGCATCCACCGGTGAGAAATGTCATTTTGTTTCAACATGCTAGCCTGTTATCCTGCCTTGAAGAGTTGCTGAGACTATTTGATATTCCCTTGTGCTTCTGAGCTATTTATCCCACATGTGCTGCCCCAGTCTAGCCTCTCATCCGCCCCATTCTGACTTTCTGGTCTGCAGGTTTCCCACCACAATCCAAAAGACCCTAAAGATCAATCGCCACTGAACTGTATGTAGCATCTCCTGTCATCACCCCTTTTCCTGATGTCCTTTTGCTCACAAGCTTCCCAGCCTCAGATAATTCCTTCCATGTGGCGTATTCTTGGCACTTCATATACTGTTTAGCTTGGAAACCACAACCCTCCTATGTAAATAAGCTTTCTCTGCCCTTGATAGCTGATTTCAAGAGTTCTATCTTCTGAGAAACCTTCCATGACATCCTTCCATATACACCCTCAATGCTCTTAAGACCAGTGTCCACTGTCCACACAAATTTTAAAGACTTTGCTAATTTGCTTTTTCTAAACAAACTATTTTTAGGACAGTCTCAGCTATATAGACAAATTGTGAGGGAACTAGAGTTCCCCTATATCCACACTCAGTTTTCCCGATTATTACCTTTTTACAATAATATGGTAGGATACTTATGATTATTGATTTGTTTCATTAACAAAAGTCCATACTTTTTAAAAATATCTTTAACTTTTGTTTCAGGATTCCATCCAGGATACTGCATTACATTTAACCGTCATGTCCTCATAGCTCCTCTGGGCTCTGACACTTTCTCAGACTTTTCTTGTTTTCCATGATCTTGGGAATGTTGAGGAGTATCGATCAGGAGTTTTGCAGGATGCTCCTCAGTTTGGATTCATCCAACTTTTCTCTTATGATTAAAATTGCCATATTGTTTTCTAAAGTTATACATAACAATTTTTACCCCTACTGTTTCTTATTGTCATGGAATAAAACAATGAACAAAATAGAAAAGTCCTTGCTACAGTAGAGTTTATATTATTACAGTTAATCCAATGAAGAAAAGAGACACTGAGAATGAAGCAAATAAATACACATAATAAGTGTTATGAAGAGAAAAATCAAGTAATGGGTTGAAAATTTATAAGATTGTCCATTAATCATGGCATTTAAGAAAATTCTAAGGAGGATATATTTGTTGGTTAGAGTCCTCACTCAAGTATCTCATTTAAATGAGATTCATGGGTGATAGTTTTTGAATAGCTACAAATACATTCTTCTTTTCCTGGTAAGATATTGACAGCTTTGATGGGCATAACAGTTTTGTATCACAGTAATTTTCTGTTGTTATTTTACTACCTTTTAGTTTCTGGCGCTGCAAATGAAATGTCTAATATTATTCTGATCTTCTTTTTAAGATAATTTTTCTTCCATCTTGAGTCTATAAGATTTTTGTCTTCATCATTGAATTTTTTATCTGTGGCTCCAAGGTTCCTTATGTATGGTGTAACTTTTCTTTATCTGTGCATACCCTGAGTCTTGTCGGAAAGCCTTGAGTAATGGCAGTTCTAGAAATACTAAAGGTGATTGCTCTTCACTTTCCCAGCCTCATGAGTGACACTGTTGTCTCCTTGGAGACCAGGCAAACCCACACAGGATCTATAGCTACAGACATAAATAGACATAGACATAGACATACACATGGATGTGGACAGACACAGACATAATGTTTTATCTTTAAAGTTCTCTTGCAGTGGCCTCTACTCTGCACTTGCCAGAAAAGCCTTGCATCATCTGTGTTGTATTGGATACCCTTAGAGTAAAAGCCCTCCTTCCCACTCAGATACCCACAAGGCCCAGCAGCTCCGTGGTTCCGGAAACTGGCTGAGTAGAGAATGACAGAGGGAAAATGTTACTGAATCACTAATTTCCTGGAATCAATTCCAGAAATAGCCTCTATAGCTATTTATGACTAGAGGCCCGATACATGAAATTCATGCAGTGGTCGGGGGGGGGGGGGTGGTCCTCAGCCCAGCCTGCACCTGCTCCAATCTGGGACACCTCGAGGGATGTCCGACTGCCGGTTTAGGCCCGATCCCTAGTCTCACAATCCGGGACTTATGGCTCCCAACCACTCGCCTGCCTGCCAGCCTGAGCACCCCCTAACCACTCCCCTGCCAGCCTGATCGATACCTAACTTCTCCCCTGCAGGCCCAATTGCCCCCAACTGCCCTCTCCTGCCAGCCTGGTCGCCCCTAACTGCCCTCTTCTGCAGGCAGGCCTGGTCGCCCCCAACTGCCCTCTCCTGCAGGCCTGGTCACCCCTAACTGCCCTCTCCTACAGACCTGGTCATCCCCAACTGCCCTCTCCTGCAGACCTGGTCACCCCCAACTGCCCTCCCTTGCTGGCCTGATTTCCCACAACTACCCTCCCCTGTCAGCCATCTGGTGGTGGCCATCTTTGACTACATGTAGGGTGGCCATCCTGTGTGATGATGTGAGGGTCAATTTGCACATTACCTCTTTATTAGATAGGATATTTTGAAGTTACCAGGTACTACCCAGACACTCAGAAAAATGCTTAGGCTAATTGGATAAAAATAACCTTAGGAGTCATAGTCAGAATGATTCATTACGTATCTTTTTGAAAAATACCTAAATGTTCTAAAATGAACATATATTTTTTTCTAACAAAGCAAACACACTTTCAATTTATTTATGTGTTTTTCAAGATTGGGCAAATCTTTCTTATTTGAAAGAATAAATTTAATGTTAAAAGGAGAATTTTAGACAAGTTCTTATACCCTAATGAAACATTCTAATATTTATTGTGTTGTTTTTTTTTGGGGGGGGGGTGGTGCTTTTTTGTGAGAATATTTAATTTCTACTCTCTTAGAAAAGAAGTTTTATTTATTAATTTTAGTGAGTATTAAACCTCTTCATAATAATTTGCATCTTCCTCTAAATTATGTGTTTTGATAGTATTTGGTTGATATTAAAGCTTTAGTTGTATGAATATCAATCTCTCTAAATATTTTTCTCCATGAACACTTGGACTGTATATATTATATTTCTGAATATAGTCATTACCACTTATGAGTGTTAAACATATGTTGACTTGAGTGTAATGTTCAAACAGATGAAGATTTTCAGTCTTGCGATACATTAGAGAGAACTCAAAAATAATTTTGTGAAGATTCCTTATAGAAACTACTCGTAAGAAGGGTTATTGCTTAACAAGGAATTTAAAGTTAATTATTACCCTTTATCAACACAAATTCTGGAGTTATATGTAACAAAATTCCATATAATTCCCAGAAGAAATGAACATATGCTAAAATATAGGCTTTTCCAATAAGTGAAACCCTAGGCTCAGTTGTAATTAACCTGGAAGACTGTGCCCAGATGTCTTTATCGCGTAAAGGGGCTCGGGGTTATCACTAAGTCCCTCAGTAGTAACTCAGAATAAATTTTCTAGTAAGTTACGTGTTAATCTGCCCCAGTTCTCTGTATAGTGGAGCTACTGCTATAATAAATGTCTGCAGCACTCGCTGGGGTAGGAAAATAATGAGAAAAGGATTTCTCTTGTATAGGCCTGTATGGAGAGCACTGTAGGCAGGTAACAAAAATTATTCACTGACTAGAAATGTCCCCAAATGGAAGCTAGGCTGGTGTGCAGGGTAGAGAACATATTGGCCCTCCAAAATGCTCCACAGCTGCTGGGTGCCCCTGTGAGAAGCCAATGAGACACAGGCTTCTCATCCCTGAGCATGACTTTGGACCAGATAGTTTACACCATTCACTCCGATGGTAAGATTCAGCGAGTCTAGAATTAATGAAAATGACTTCCCTGTACAACACCAAGCAAATAACCTGTCTCAGCGAAGTAGGACTATGATTGTTTTTAAATCAAATAGCAGATGCACAGCATATACAGATGGCCATGTGATTCAAGGCAGGTGTGCTGGGGTTCTAAATTGACCCCAAGTTCATCATAAGGGCTACAACACCATCTGTTACCTGGGATGTCAGTTATTTTTACGACTGTTGAACTCACCTGACTCTTGAAAGGGGTGGATAGATGAAGTCAGTTTTCCCTTGTAGAAATACAGAACACAATATCGGTGGGTAGCTCTTGACTTTCGGAACTGCCATTAAGTGACTTCCTTCAGGCTTCACATATGCAAGCCATAGAAGTCACTTTATTATTTTTCATTCTAAACTGGAGGCAAACCATTACACATGTAACAAACATTTCTAATGTAATCCACAAACAGTCAGTAACGACTTGCGACGCTCTCTGCCTAAACTGAGCTCCAGTCCCTGACCTTATGGAGCAGCACAATGATAAAGCGGACAGAGCCTGGCCTTGGGAGGGTCAGAGTGAACCGCCACTGGGGACCAGAGGTTCCGTCGCCACAAACGTTCCTGATTAGTTCAGGCACCTACATGGCCTGGCATAGGCATCTGAGCCAGACTGTGTACCGTCTTAGGGAATTCTGTAAGGAGGGGCACAGTAGATGCCCAGCACTCACAGGCATGATGGTTGCAGTAGCTCAGGAAACTCCATTATAAGCATCTACTGGTTAGGCCACCTGTGCGATAGCAATCCCAGATGATACCCCATAGCATATTCAACAACCTGCAGCTCAGTCCCTGCCCTTGCGTCCCCCCTCCTCCCCACACACACACACGTGGCCAAGGGCAGGGTAAGGTGGACCACAGCCTCCCCTGAACCAGATTATGCCTCCTGGTAGTAAGGCCATTTCAGTTAACATGGGAACTGGTAAGGAGCAGTAGAAACCAATCCAGCCCCACGGCCTAATGGCCTGGCTGGTGTCCGGACCTCTGGGTTGAGGCATCCGCTGGAGATAAACAGGAAGCAGCAGCACCTCGGGGACTTGATGGGGCAGGGCGCTAAGGGTTGGGATCATTGAAAACGCCCCAGTATTTTGGGTGGCAAGCTGCCCATTTGCAATTTAGGACTCTCTCTAAACTTTTAAACTGTCTGGGATTAGCACCAGATGGAAAAACAGGGCATCCATTTGACACCAGTGCTTTGTCCATGAATAATATTAAGAACACCAATTTGATTATTTTGTCAGTCAGGCATGGAGCCACCACACTGTAGAGGGTTCTCGCAAGGGTGGCCTGGATTTTGATGTAAAACAAGATTTGGACTCCATGACTCATATTTTGTTTTTATGGACAGAGAGGAACCGGCCTAGGAGTAACATATAATACTTAAAACTGATTTACAATATTGGAGTAAATGCACATCTACTCTCCTCCGTTTGCCGTGAGGTATAAATCAGCTCCTACAACTTTCGCCCTAACCAGTTGGGCTCAGTGGCTAGAGCGTCGGCCTGGGGACTGAGGGGTCCCGGGTTTGATTCTGGTCAAGGGTGTGTACCTGGGTTGTGGGCACATCCCCAGTGGGAGGTGTGCAGGAGGCAGCTGATCGATGTCTCTCTCTCATTGACGTTTCTAACTCTCTATCCCTCTCCCTTCCTCTCTGGGAAAAATCAATAAAATATATTTTTGAAAAATTTTTTTAAATCAGTTCCTACAACTTTAAATAAAATACATTCTAGGCCTGGTGCAAGGTCTCCTCAGCAATGCATGCCATTCCATCTTTTCACCAAGCTGGGGAAGGAGGCATCGTTGTCAACATTTTAGGGGAGGAGAGTGAGGGTTAGTGTGTTAACATTACCAGCTTTTACAAAAGCTGGAAGTGACTTTTCTCTCCGAACTATACTGTGATGCTCATGATTCACTGTCTTTATGGTTGAAAACTTCTCTGGGGTATTTTTGCAGTTCTATATGTAGCTGAAGATAACCCTCCCTCACTTTATACATAATGATTGCCTATTTTGTCTCAGAGTTGAAAACAGAGATAAACCCCATTTTCTGTGTTTTAGTGAATAAATTCTCAGAATCTAGAGAGAAAGTAAAATTAAGTGAATATATATATATGAATCAAATCAAACAAAGAGCGCATTTATCTGAGTGTATGTGATAAAAGATGAAGTAAATTATCTTTTATTTCAGTAAAATTACCATTAGGCTTTGAAAATGGCTAAGAGCTATTATTTATGTACCTACAATATTACATCTAAGTCAAATTGAAATGAAAAACACCTCAGCCCTTCTTTTTCTGTCACAAAGTGAGAATTATGCTAACAGACTGTCCTTAGTTTAAATTAATGCATAGATAAGAATATTGTAAGAAAGATACCACAGCATCCAACCAATTTTGTTTACTGTACTATGATAACATATTTTAGAAATTGCACAGCGAAAGCTTTTCAATTTTATTTTATTGGAGTGTTCTGCCAAGTCAAGGAACTCCCATAAGTTAATTAAATATAGATATGTTTTATTTTTATTTATTTTTTATGGAATGCCACACGGATTTGAGTGTCATCCTTGCTCGGGGGCATGATAATCTCTGCATTGTTCCAATTTTAGTGTCTATGCTGCTGTAGCGAGCATGATTATGTTTTAAATTTAACGAAAGAATGGTTTGATGGAAAATAAACCTACAGGTTCCTAGGCTTTAAAAGTAACATCAATAGCAGCCGTCAAAAGCAGTATAGAGTGTGGCCCTGGATGTTTGCCTCAGTTGGTTAGCTCATCATCGCAATACACCAACGTCGCAGGTTCAATCCCAGTCATAAATGCAGAAATACGTGGAACAGTAAATCTAAATCGATGTTCCTCTCTCTCTCTCTCCTTTCTCTCTCTCAACTTAATTAAAAAAACATGTGAAAATATAGAGTATGAAATATAAAAATATATTTTATATATTTTATAAAAAGAAATGTAGTTATAAAATATAAAAATATATTTTATAACATTTCTTTTTAATGTCAAAAATAATATGTGCATATTTTTAAATATTCAAGCTGTACAGAAGTGTAAAATATAAATTCTCCCACACATACCTCAGTAATTATATCTCATCCAGAAAGGTCAGAAATAAGAGATAGCAAGCAGATAGAAAATAAATCTGCTCTTGTACTAGTAAAGAAAATTACTCATGTTGTTTTAAGTCATTATTTACACTCAGTAAAACTGAACCTTTTGGGAGAATGATTCATACTTTTGACAATTATATACAGAAGAGTGAGCGCTACACTTAAGATATAGGTCATTCCCATCATGTCAGCAAATCCCCTGGTACCCTTCTCTCCAGTCAGAGCCCGTAGCCAGCAATGACCTGGTTTTATCAGTATCACTGTGTCGGTTTGAGAATATCGTGGAAATGAAACCATATAATATGAAGCCTTTTATGTCTACTTCTCACCCTTCACATTTTGGGATTCTTCCATATTGTTACATGCTTCGGTATTTATTTCTATTGTGGAATAATAGTCCACTAAATGAATATGCCAAAATGTGACCATTCACCAAGCGAAGGACCATGAGACTGTTTTGAGTTTGGGGACTGAGGCTAAAAGAAAAAAAAACGCCCCAAGAATTTTTACCTGGAAGTCCTTGCGTGAGCCTGTTTTCATTGCCAGGGAAGAGCCAGGAGTGGACTTGTTGGGTTTAGTGGCCGGTGTGTGTTTGGGTTTATGGGAAGCTGCAAACATTCTCCAAAGTGGCTGTAACATTTCGCATCCGCAGCGCTATAAAAGTCCTAGTTGCCCTATGCACTCCATTAGCACTTGTCATGTTTATTCTTTGATATTTTGAGTGTATTTGTTTGGTCTTTATTGATTCCTTAAAAACGAATGGAGTTGAGCATTTTTCCATATCATGGTTGCCATTCATGTAGCATCTCTGGTGAAGTGTCTATTTGACTTGGGGAGGTAAGTAGATACACAATATAGAGATGCCATATTGTAGAACTGAATACCTGAAATCTGTATACTTTTATGATGTCACCCCATAAATTCAATTAAAAGTAGATAAATAAAACATACAGATTCTTCAAGATCACATTAAACAAAGCACCATGGGCCCCTATTCCCAGGCTATGGTTTTTCCCCCACGCCTTTAGGTGGCAGGACTACTACCACAAAAGGTCAGTTTGGATAACTACCTTTGAGCCTATGGAAAGTAAGGCTCTGGCAAAGCTCTTTTCTCTGTAGAGCGCGTGTATTTTAGGAGGACATACAGGGCCTATTTCACACGGTTACTTCTTCCTGTTCTTTCCCCTGCCAAAGACATAGGTGACTTTTTCTCATCCTTTACTATGGGTCCCTGATGGAGTCCTAGAAATAAAACCTATAATAGCCCAACCAGTGTGGCTCAGTGGTTGACTTTTGACCTATGAACCAGGAGGTCACAGTTTGTTTTCCAGTCAGGGCACATGCCCGAGTTGCAGGCTTGATCCCCAGTGTGGGGCGTGCAGGAGGCAGCTGATCAATGATTCTCTCTCATCATTGATGTTTCTATCTATCTCTCACTCTCTGAAATCAATGACATATATATATATATTTTAAAAAACCAAACACAACCCTATAATAGTACAGAGGCTTCCCTAAGATGGCATGCCCTCAGAATTTTCTCACCCTTAAACTAGTCCATATCACGAAATTACCATTTCAACATTCCTGTGGCTTTATGCCTCCAGGAGATAGTGCTCCGGTTAACCTGATGTCTGCTGGGATCTCTGCCTTGGATTATTGCTCCAGATTGCAGGCTGCCACTGTGCCCTGCAACCTGAACTCTCTAATGGGTGCCCGAAACATCACTGGAGTTCCGTTTACTCAGCTTTCCTCTTGCTGTTGCCCAGGGAGCAATGCCATGCAGCTCTTGATGTTTTGGAGCGGCATGGCGCAGTGTTTTCCTTGGCAATATCTAACCTTTCTGGCCCGTTCCATCCATACTGATCCTGTGGTAGTAGGCATTGCTTCTATGTATTTTTTTTAGTGGATTAATTCGTTAAGACAATTTGGGCTCCAGCCTGGAGGAAGCCCTGATTGAATGCATGTCACCGGAGATTTGAAACCGAGCTCAATATCATTCTCATTATGTCTGGCTTCAGGAGTTTCAGAAAAGCCATTAATTTTAATAAGCAGCGAGAGAAACAACATCGGGGAACTAATCAAGTGACACTACGGACATATTATTTAGTCACAGTGCGTAGAGTCAGAGCCCTGCTGTGTCTCTGTATTACACACACATGCACGTACCCCCCCCCCCCCACACACACACACAGAGTCATCCCTGGCATATAACTGTTCAAATAATGCCACTTAAAATCGATCAACATAGCTGGATTGGTATAGATGTGATCATAAAGCCAGGATCACTGCTCTTTTCCCTGTTTTATGTTTTGTCTAGATAATCTCATTTAGATGCCTTGCCCATTATGGAAAGGCTATAAGCCACCTGTTACTTAGATCATATTTGATAATTAGAGAAAAGCAACGTGCCACCAGAGTGCAAGTGCTCTTATTGATGGACTTTATTTAAAATCTTTTATGTGTTATTTTTATTGTAAAGGCAAATATGCATATATTTGCTGCCAGCAAATAAGTACCTCTTTGGGGTCTTTGCTTGAATTAGTGATTCACAGCCAGAAGCGATTACTTCCACCAAGGGGACACAGGCAGTGTCTAGTGGCAATTTTGGTTGTCATAACTGGGAGGTTACTGGCGATTAGTGCGGAGTGGTTTCAGATGCTGTTAAAATGCACAGAAAAATTACACAAAAGAAAGCATTATTCGATCAAATATGTCAATAGAGCCTCCTGTGAGAATCCCTGGCCTGGTTTAATGAAGTTTCTCTCCCAGATGACCCTTTCTCGTTCCTCCCTTGTCTTTTTTCTCCTAATGGAGTAACTTCTCACTGAGTATCTGAGTGTGCATACACACACACCTCGTATGTATCAGTTTAGCACATAATCCTGGCGGAGATTACTTTTATTTCCAAAAGCATCTTCAAAGATCGAAACCCACAAGCATACATCTGATAGAACAATTCGTATAGTCTGAGTCCTTGCTCAGAATAGAGCATCTCTCCTAAGTCGAAAAACACGGTTGGGTGATGGGAGGAAATATATGTGGTGGTGCATAGGGCCTCTCAAATTGCTTTGTAGGCTAGAGTTTTAGTATATCTGGATACATGCAGTTCTTCACGTTAAGCTGTGGAAATTCTAATAAAAATGGTGAGTCATTTGTGACCTAGTGAACACTGACAATTTCATTTTCCTATACATTTCTAAAGTCCCATCAATTATGAATGTAGACTTATGGGAAAGCTTAATTTGAATGAGGATAAAAACATGGTTATCATCACCAGGCCAGTGCTGCCCAATGGTTGAGCATCAACCTATGAACCAGGAGGTCACGGTTCGATTCCCAATCAGGGCACATGCCTGGGTTGTAGGCTCGATCCCCAGTAGGGGAAATGCAGGAGGCATCAGCTGATCAATGATTTTCTCTCAATTTGATGTTTCTGTCTCTCTCGCCCTCTCCCTTCCTTTCTGAAATCAATAAAAATATGTTTAAAAAAACAAAAACAAGGAAACAAACAAAAAACTTGGCTATCATCCTTTCTTGGGTTTTTACATGTTACAGGTGTCTCTTGTTGCATGATGTTTTAGGTGAAGTCATGCAAAGTGTGTTTCCAAAGCAGCTAAAACCTGCTTATTGAGATTGATGAGGAATCTACTATCACTTTTTGGGGATCTTTTTCCATCTATGAATTGCACAAAAACATAGTCTTTTTACCTAAATGGAAATAAAAAGGACCAGCTATGTAAGTAAGGGGGCTATCATGTATCACTTATTCCTAGAAACTACAAAAAAGAGCATTTACTGGATAATCAATGAATGGTTTGGATTGAATGGAAAGATAAACGAATGGGTGATCTGTTAAAGTATACAGATATATCACAGACATAAATATTTTCTTCTCTGCCAAATCCTTACTCTGGCATTTTGCCAGTATTTTCTTGAGACTATGAATTATTTTTTCTATGTTATTTAAGGGCTACTTAAACGGTGCTTCTGGGAGTATCTTGCACAAGAAATAGGTATACCCACAAGTGATATGGAAAGCTTCAAATAATGTCGCCCTCACTGTTAGAGTGAGAGTAACCTAGGTGATCTGAGCAAGCATCACTTATCCTGAGCCTATCAAAGAGCCGATATGGCAAGGCAACTCGGTGAACGGAGCTCTAGAGTAACAAGCCCCTCAGAGGGACGCATGAATGAATTGGTTCACCTTTGGTGGATTACAAGAAGAAAAGGTTGCCACAGAAAATCAGGTAAGAGGAAAACAATGAATGTTGTAATGAATTCTTAAAGCCCACATGCAGGCGATTGTGACAGTTTAGACGGCCCGCATGCCCTAGAAGCAAGCTTTCATTGGGTGCTACGGGGAAAGGCTGATGAAGGCATAGCTCGGACGTGGCCCCTGTGGTGACACAGACAGACATGTAGGAACACGCTGTCACGAGGGGATTGGTACCTCCTATTAAACCAAGCTTTCTACTTCAAAGAAGAGGCAAGAGCCCTCCCCACCATTGGTCCAGGGAATGGTTGATCATTTCTAGTAAATAAAGGCAGAAAAAAAGAGAAAAGAACAGAGAAAAATAGGAAATAAATAGCAAGAGAGTAGATTCAAAAATAAGCATATTGATGATTACATTAAATATACTTCTCAATTCTATAGTTAAATGAGAGACATTGTCAGGTTGAATAAAAAAAGCAAGATTCAAGCATATAATAATATATAATATATAAGTACAGATTAGTGTGAAGAGTGCCAAAACAAAGATAGGCAAAACTTGCCAGAAAAACTTAAAGCAGAAACCATAAATGTATCTGGTAAAAGAAGTTAAAAAGGTGGAGCCCTAGCTGGTTTGGCTCAGTGGATAGCATCGGCCTGCAGACTGAAGGGTCCTGGGTTTGATTCTGGTCAAGGGCACATGTCTGGGTTGTGGGCTTGATCCCCGGTGTGGGATGTGCAGGAGACTGCCAATCAATGATTCTATCTCATCATTGATGTTTCTATCTCTCTCCCTCCCTCTCCCTTCTTTCTCCCTCTGAAATCAATAATAATATATATATTAAAAGGTGGAGATATTTGAGCCAGGTATTGAAAAAAGAATTAAACACTGGAGCTTAAAGATCAGAGTTGAAATATCACCTCTGTGCTTGCTACTTGTGTCACCCTAGGGAAGTAGTTTTTTTCTCACTGATGCACAGTCTAATTTCCTATAACACAAGTGTGAAGACCTATTAGAATATTTTGAAGATTTTCTGAAATCAAAACTATGAAAGTTTTTAACACACTGTCATCACCAAATAAATTATGTCTTTGTCAGCATTGCTGGTGGGAGAAAAGTGAAGCATTTTCAAGAACGAAGCTTGGAAAGAATATGGATAAAGCAAAAACATTTACCTAGCTGTCCTTAATCTAATATGAATAGGAATGACTCTTGCTTTTTGTAAATCTCTGCAGTCTTGGTAATGAGCCACATTCCTAGACACCGATTTCCTGGATGTGGGTCTGAATTTTACAAATATCCCACAGGTAATTCTAATGCATAGTGATAACAACAGCTGCATTTTGAACATAGCCTTTATGCTAGCAGCTTTGCATGCATTATTAATTATTCTTATACCCATCCTCTAAGGTAGGCATTCTTCTCTTTATATAAAACATGTAAAATAAAGCCTCCAGGAGTGTAAGCACTTTTTGTCCCAGGTTAGACAGATATCAAAAAAGCAGGGTTTTTCCAGGCTAGTGTGGTTCAGTAGTTGAGCATCGATCTGTGAATCAGGAGGTCATGGTTCGATTCCCAGTCAGGGCACATGCCCACTTGCCAGCTAGATCACCAGTGTGGAGTGTGCAGGAGGCAGCCGATCAGTGATTCTCTCTTATCATTGATGTTCCTATCTTTCTCTCTTCCTCTTCCTTCCTTTCTGAAGTTAATAAAAAATACATTTTTTAAAAAGTCAGGGTTTAATTCCAGATCTGTGTAACCACAAACACTGTACCAATTTTAATTAACACTCAGGCATTTAAATTTAATACATAATCCACAGAGAGGACTATAAAGTTAATCAGAACAGGAAACAGAAAATAAATACTGACATTTCAGTGAAAACAACATATTTATTATTAAAGGTCTCATTTATGCTTTCATAAGAGCTATTATTTATGCCAACAGATTTGTCCTCTTTACACACCACATTAGAGACGGAAGGTAATGTATGCTAACGTATCTAGCCTCTTGTCTCACAGTTCCTGCAGGTAGCCTTGTTCATAGATGCAGAATCTATGCATTTTTAAATATCTAATTTTAGAAATTATATTCACCTTAAGATACTTATATGTAAAAAATGAAAAGTCACGTCTTATATTTTTTGGAAATTGTTGTTTGTGTCTATGTAAGTTTAAAAGTTTTTCAGTACTCTGAAAACTTTACGCTTGCATTCTTTGGTTGAAGCTGACAATCATATGTTTTGTGAATACTGTTTATGCAAAAATCTATGGCATTTATTTTTCTTATCGTTTCTCGTTATGGATATGTAATTGAGGTTTCAAATAGAATTTAGTAAACATTGATAGTTTAAAACTTTTTTTCTCTCTATTTTACCGAAAAAAAATGTTACTTTTTAACATTTTGGAAAGTGATCAGTTTTAGCCACAGACAAATGTAAGCTTCCACGATTGGGGCGGTGCTAGCCCTCACGCGGACCTTCACTCATTCTAGTCACTGGGAGGGGCTCCATTACATTTTCTGCTTCAAGGGCGCCCAGCACTTACCTTCCCACGCCTCATGCCTTTGAAAGCTCAAGCGTTTTAGTTCTAAAGGTAGAAATTTACTCTCAATGTAGTCAAGTTCGCTCCACGGTCCCCCTTGCTGTTAAGTTTTCCCTCGTATTTTGGGAGATTGGTTCTTTCTATTCTTTTCTGGAAAACCCAGCCACGTGTTGTAATGAGTGTTGTGTGTTTTATCCAGCATTTCCGATGTGTTGCCCGCAAAGTGTGCACAGGTTAGCTGTTCTGTTACCATGTCAAAAGGGAGGCACCCCTCTCAGAGTGATCCCTCCTATACACGTGTGCTTTCCCTCACAAACGCTGTACCAGCCATATTCTGTGGCCTCCAGCCAAGAAGTGTCTTCCTCACACATACTCATGTATCTCGTCTATAGCTTGTGTGGTATATCACAAAGGGGGATCTGAAGCACGTGTTTGCTGAGGCAATGTAGCAAAGTGGAAAGATGTAGCTGGAGAAAAAACGTCCTCAAATCTTATATAAATTGGTATGGTCTTGGGCAAGTTATTAGTATTCTTGCAGGTATACAAGGGTGAGTAGAAGTTGATTTACAGTTTTGAATATGTGAAACACAGTCTATTCTTCTATTATGATTCTATTAATTATTATGTTATTTACTAGAGGCCCGATGCACAAAATTCATGCAAGGGGCTCGGCCCTCACAACCTCGGCTTCGTCCAGAAGGTTGTCCGGATGGTCATTCTGCTGTTTGGTCTAATTAGCATACTAGCTCTTTATTAAATAGGCTATTACAAGTGTAAACCTACGTTCGCCTGCCCCCGTAGTTTTCAAACTGAAGATTATGTATTTAAAGGGCCTCCCAAAGACATAGTAGGAGCTTGATAAGCAGGGTGAACTTATTCCATAGATGTTTGGGACAGATTCAGTTTTTACTGATTTATTGGCATGATATTAATTACACGCGCTTTTCATTTCCGAATGTGTCCCAGGTGAGTGACAAGTTATGAGACTACTAATTTATGATAACATCACTAATAAAAGGTACCTTTTATCATAATTGTGTTTGTTGAACTCAACCGACTTAGTTTATGGGGGAAAAATAATTTTTTAAGGAGCTTGGTGGTGCCATTGCTCTCAGCAAGCATTGCCGTGACCTCAGAAGTTGTTTTTCTAATACTCCTGCCAGGACTCACAATTCAGTGGGTGCATCTAATTTATAACAACGCAAGAAACTATTGTGAAAAAACATAATCAACCATAACTTTAGGCTCTATAATAAAGCACCATGTTTTCAAAGTATGTGAGCAGATTTCCAGTCAAAGGTACCTTGGTCTGTTTTTATAAACTAACTAGAGGCCCAGTGCACAAAATGCATTCACTCCAGGGGTGTCCCTCAGCCCTGCCTGCGCCCTTTTGCAGTCTGGGAGACCTCAGGGGACATCCGACTGTCACATAGGCAGGAGAGGCTCCTGCCACCGCCGCTGCGCTCACCAGCCATGAGCCCGGCTTCTGGCTGAGCAGCACTCCCCCTGTGGGAGTGCACTGGCCACCAGGGGGCAGCTCCTGCATTGAGCATCTGCCCCTGTCAGTGCACGTCATAGCGACTGGTCAACCAGTCGACTGTCTTCCCCCTAGTGTTGAATGCACTTCATAGTGAGCAGTTGAGCGGCCTTAGCATATCATTAGCATATTACCCTTTGATTGGTTGAACGGCCAACTGGACGACTGGACACTTAGCATATTAGGCTTTTATTATATAGGATTTTTACAGATCCTCTATCTGTGATTCTGTATTACTTTAAAGAGCAGAAAATAAGCTGACACTCTATTGAACACACAAGACAGCATGGAAGACATAGACTCTTGGGTAGAAGATGATGCAATTGGAAAGTCCACTGGTAGAAAGCAGAACCATAACCATGTTGTTGAAAACTCTAATGCTTATATTTCTAAAAACATGATATTGAGGTCAATAAAAACAAAACATGTTTTTGCCCTCGCATTAAATAGAAAATAATTCATCCAATACATCATGTTGACAAAGGACATCTAAGTCAAGAGTAGTGTGTCTTCTAGAGAGAAATGGGGGATAAATGTGTTTTATGCTCAGATGACCTTATTGAATGATGACTCTATCTTATCCTTTAGTCGTCGCAGAATTATGGTACACTAAATTTGGAATAGTAATATTTCATTTTATTGGCCATTTAAGGAGCACTGGTGTGCTAGAGACTGATGCTGTGTCAAATTTTAAAAAGTATGCCCTTCAAGTGTATGCAAATGATCCAATATTTTCACTACCTTTATCTAGAATCACTCACCTTCTGCCACCTTCGGGCAAAGTGACATGTGTAAGGGAACTGGCTACTTGATGGAAATCTGTCTTAGATGTTTTATGAACCTTATATCAGAACCTTGTAATATCACTATCATTATATTCTAGATAAAGGGATTGTGTCTGAGAGGTGTGAAATATTTTGTCTCTGTTTACTTAACCAGTGAGGCAAAGCCAATTTTCAGATCCACATTAATAAAAACTGGACGTCCATTAATTTATACTCTTTAGAGTATCTCCGGTCAGGAAGAAAAGTGATTTATAATCCCTCAAGGAAGTTCAAAACAGAATACCTCTGAGTGAAAATGTTCTCATTCATGTAGTAATCAGTTCATTGCCTGGGCAAGCAGGGTCTGGAATAAAGGGAGGACAGACTCCTATCTAGTTGGATAAAGATTGCAATAACAAATGGGATTTTTGCAACAGCTTAAACGTTATATAGGTTTATGGGTTTTGTTCTTGTTGTTTTGTGTTGTTGTTTTTTGTTTTGTTTTGTTTTGTTTTACCCATGATGACATACTGTGATATCTAAATTGGATTGGTAAATCTACTGCGTCATAGCTGAACCTGAGGCACAGAGGCTAACTGATTTCCTCAGAGAGAAATAGTAGTTGTTTAAGTTATCGTTTGAAAGTCCATCTGTCTTACACAGAAGTCCCTGGATTGTCAACATTCATAAATGTAAGTGAGCATGTCACGCATGTAAGTTATGGTTTGGGGAGGAGGGATACAGTAGCTGGTTAAGAACACCCTCCCCCCCGTCATAAGGCTTCCTTCCTTTGGGGGAAATAGAAAACATAATTAAACTAGGTTGCATTTTCACTATGAATTCAGTTGGTGATAGCTATTCATTAGTTTGTTGTTGCTATTCTCATTCTAGTGACTTAATGTATTTTGCTGGCAGTATTTTCTGTCAAAGCAACAAGGAATTTAAACTCAGGAAATCCGATCTATTTTACGAGGTTAGCCTGTAAATGAAACATTTGCATAT
Source organism: Corynorhinus townsendii (assembly GCA_026230045.1). NCBI lineage: Eukaryota > Metazoa > Chordata > Mammalia > Chiroptera > Vespertilionidae > Corynorhinus > Corynorhinus townsendii. The sequence continues at coordinate 166,543,674 of JAPDVU010000007.1, forward strand.
GAAGGGGGAATGGGATTTGTTACCCCCAAAATATGCCTCTTTGACACAGGATTATTTCAAAGTTGATTATTTTAAAGAAATAGCAGGCACAGTAGAAGCCCTGAAAACCTGTTAGAAGTTACTCTTTTGTAAAATACATTTATATTTATAAGGGAAATTTTCATGTGTAAGGCTCTTTCCCTGTCTATACCTTCTACTAAACCCAAACTAGTTATTTCCCCAACTCAGCTGTTTCTTAGGCCAATCACAGAAAATCAATAGCCATTCAAATGCCTCCAGCACAGGGAGAAATGTGAAAGAAGGCCTTTCAGAGTCTTTCTTAACCACTTGTGGTTAAAATATATCCTTTTGGAAGTTCGGCAACATATGATCATGTGAACACATAGCCAGCCAGCATTCTTCCCAGGGAAGAAACTCATTCAAGTGCAATTTCATGTTCGTTATGATGAACCCAACTCCACTGTCAACAGTGAACTATGGGTGTTTTTAAAAGCACACTATCCCACCATCTGATATATTATCTTGTGAGCAAAACATCATTGTCTATATTTAAAAATGAAAAAAAAACTACCATAACATGGTGAACACATTTCCAAAACGTATAAAGGCAGTAGGTGAGAAGTCTGGGTTCTGCGGTCTTTTCATTCTATCAAATGATTTTACCAGTACTGCCGTCCTCGTAATTCTGAAACTGGATTTTGGCAGGCAAGTTGCTTCGTTCACCCAGAAGGTTACCAGTCACAAGAGCTGAAACATCTGGCCAGCTATGTGAAGGCCTCTGGAGATCTGGCCCACCCTTGGCTATGTCTTCATGCCAGGAACCTTGGTTGCTGACAAAATCAGGAAGGGTCACAGCATCATCAGAGATCATGAGCAAAGTCATGTCTAGTTCCCAGGAACATGAACATATATGTAACATTTAACATATAGTTCTGCGGTGGACTTGAGCTCCCCGGAAGCCCAAAGGCCTTTGGTGAAGAACTCCTACTTTGGATGGTGAACATACAATACCGTGCACAGATGATGGACTATAGAATTGTGCAACTGAAACCTGTATAGTTTCGTTAATCAGTGTCACCCCAATAAATCCAAATAAAAAAGAACTATTTTAATGTTGGGTGCAGAAAAGAAAAGAAAAACAACAAAACAAGGCATAAGATATTCCACTAGACTATTTCTTCCTCATACCTAATATTTTTTCAGAGATAAAAATGTGGGCTCTCAAATGAATATATATTAAAATGTTGCAACTACCATCAGAAAAATTCAAGGAGGCAAAATTACTTATAATTTTATTAATATTTTTCATCATATCCTTCTCCCTATTCTCCCTGTAAACCAAGCATGTCAAACTCAAAGGCTAACACGGGCCAAATAAACAAGGCATGCAGCTCGCGGGCCGCGAGTTTGACATGCTTGTGTGAACACGTATCAGATGAACATTTTATCATTTATTTTCAGTTTGGTAAGGTTTCTCACTTATATGTTACAAATTCTTTTCTTGTTTTTTTAAAAAGAATATTTTTTTATTGATTTCAGAGAGGAAGGGAAAGAGAGAGAGAGAGGAGCATCAATGATGAGAGCGAATCGGTGGTCAGCTGCCTCCCTCACACCCCATGCGGGGGATCGAGGCCACAGATAGGCATGAGCCCTGAATGGGAATCGATCTGTGGCCTCCTTGTTCATAGGTCGATGCTCAGCCCCTGAGCCACACCAGCTGGGCTTTCCTCTTGCTTTCACGGGTAAACGCTGTTACTGGTTTTCTTTGCTTTGCGTTGCTTTTTAAGGAAAGCTTCCTACGCCTTCTATCAGAGACCTAAAGAAAGTGACCGTAAGCACGCTTAACTACTTCCCCTAAATATAATAAGACAAACATGATAAAGGTGATACAATGAAGAAAGAAATTACTTACGATCTCATCTTTCTGCATCATCAGCTGGTTCCATTCTGGGGACTTTCCCATGACCAGGGTAAGTCGGAATTGGCCTGAGTTGTCATACGGTCGCATTCCCCTTGCCCCCAAGTGGTGCAGGATAGATTTCATTGCTGGTTTGGGTGTCAGAATGAGTCACAAAGTAACGACCTTTCCTTTAAAAAAATGTTCTGCTGAATGCCGAGTCTTCCCCAGCTTAGAATTGCCATAGGCTTATGCCTTTCATGAAGTGAGTCACCTTGAAGGAGAACAGGTGGAGAACAGCAGAGCAGAAAAACAAAAAGAACCAAAACAGTGATGATGTCATTGACCTACTCCATTCGACTCTACTGCAGAAGCTGCTGAAAGGAGACCTATCCAGACATCATTTCCATTTAGGCCATTTTGGGGTTGAATTTCCGTTCCTTTGCTGCCCAGAGCCTCAGAACTAATCTCGTCTCACTGCTTCCTGAGAAAGGCAGAGCGTTCTCAGGATGACAAATGGGGCTTTCCTGGTTCGATAATAGTTAATGGCCACTCTTTCCTGCTGTTTTATATACTCGGCTGAATAGAGTCTCTGCTCAATAGCTGAGAAGATGAAATGACTTCCCATGAAGCCAAAAAATGATATCAAAGTCATTATCACCCACTAGGACTTTTTTTGTGGTCTTCATTTTCCTCAGCAGCGAGTGGTGAAAAATCTTTTCTGAAGAGATAACCATGGTCAGAATGGATTGCAGCTCCAGTGTCCGAATTGTCCAGGGATTTGTAGAAAAAGTTGCAGCAAAGCGATCCCTCGTCTTCATATCTTAAGAAGGACTAAGTTTTAAATAGCTCCATTATGATGAGTTTAATACGTAGTTGATTCAGAGTTCCCGTGGCGAAGGAAACATTTCTAGGCAAAAGTTTATATTAAGTCACCCAGGGTGCGAGATGGCCCAAATTGTCTTTTGCATAATCAGATCCGTTAAGATCACTGGCTGCTAGTCTAGATTCTCCCACTTCATAGAAAGTGATTATCTTTTGGAGCCTCAGCAATTGCTTATATAATATGAGGACTTTTTCTAGTTCATCTCACATTCCTTTATGCCTTTCCAAAAGCGTTGTATCAGTTCACATTTTTCTACTATAATACTTTAAGATAAAGTGAGCCAGCAAAATGAACTTTTAAACAGAACTGTATCTTATCAAATAAGGAGATGTGAACACTTTTTTTTTGAAATCTCAAGTATAGTATGTTCATACTTTTTTAGAAATCTCAAGACAAATGTCAATAAATATTTTCCTGCTCTTGTAAAGCTTTCTAGTCATAATGATTTGAAATTTCCGTTTTTTATGCTGTTTTGCCCCAGCGTGTCCGGTTGGTCCATGAGGGAATGAATACTTCAGCTGTTGTCACTTGTTTCTTACTGTTACTAACATCCGTCATTGTATTTTTAATCTTCTTTTTTGTTTGTTTTGTTTTGATGGAATTGGAAAACAGATAATGTGGCTGGTGAACACCATGTAAAATGATGTAAAAAGGGACAGTTTCTTAAAGATTAGGAAGGGTTAAGAGGCTTTCCTCAGCATTCCTGGCACTGCCAACGACTCTTCCTCTGGCCGCAGTTTTCTCCTCAGAGGAAAGGCAGGGGTGTTGGTACAGAGAAACAGCTGGGTCACTGAGGCTCCCTCTAATGCTGGCATCCTATGGTCAAATAAAAACACGAAAAGCATGTCAAGTACAGCGTTTGTTTTTACCAGAACAACATAGTCATATGAAATTTTGAGTCTTTCCTACATTTATAAACATATCAGAAGACTGTATTTTTATTCATTGTAAATGTCCGAGACTATTACTTCCTTGAGATACATTCCTGGTAAAGGAATACATTTCAAGAGCCGGTTCCCTGGCAAAGTGCTCTTCCTGCACACTGGCTGTCCTGATATTGGCTCTGCTTCCTCAGGGGACTGTCTAGCTGCTATTAAACTCGTGCAGAATGGCGCTGTCCAGCCCTGGCTCAGAGAAGGGGCAAAGGGCCAGATGGGCCTGATGGGAGCTGTGCCGGGCTTTCAACAACATTAAGGTATTTCTAAGCACCACAGATATTTGAGGAAAAGTGCTCAAGCTCATGGAAAAGCAATGATGTCGGGGCAGGTGTGCCCTGAGGGGAGACAGTCACAAATGGAGTGGCCCCCGAGCACCACGCACAGAGAAGGCAGGAGGAGCTCTTGCAAAGAACGCCACAGGCTCCAATGTTCAAAAAGCCATATCCCTTGCAAGAAATGGAAAGCCACAGCTCTCTGTGAAGTCACTTTCACGTTCTTATTACCGACAGCATGCAGAACCTGTGTGTGTGTGTGTGTGTGTGTGTGTCTGTGCAAATGCATGCACACACTTACATGCATTAAGGCTGGGCAATAGGGTTAGGGAAGATGATAAGAAATCAGAAACGTAGGTGCACAAAGGCCTCGCCAAGCAGCCACAGGAACAGAACACGCTGACATTCAGATTGTTAGCAGTAGGAAGAACGCAGATTCTAACCCCATTCCATTCATCTCTTAAAGGAGACTCTCATCATTGTAGAACAAAGAACTGGGATCTTTAAGATGCAGAAGGAGACCACATTACCTAGTTTCAGAGGGCTGGGGGCGGGGGGGGGGGGGGGGCGGGGCGCACAAAGGAGAGACTGAAGCTTCTCTGGCTTTTTATCCAACTCCCCTATTAGTTCCCTTTGAGAAGTGCACCTGAATGCCACTGTGCTTGTAATCATCACCAGCTCCACACGGATGCCATTAAGTTGTCTTTCCATTCCTTTGTGCAGCTCAGATGGGAAGTAATGTATTCCCTTTAGAACAGGTGAAAAAGTATATATAATCACACGTTTTATCCAATTGCATAGTGAAAATTTTGAGTATAAAATATTCAATGAGATCGAAATGTTGGTATCACAGCACTTTAGTGTGGAAGGGTGGGAGGATAACGGGTTTGAGAGAGTAATGGGTCCGATAAGCCTGAGGATAAAACCTGGTTTTTTGGCTGCTCCATGGCTGTGTCACCCTGGGAATCCCAGGTCTGTGGAAAATGCCACCATGTCGCATTCCCCTCGCCCCTGAAGGGTGTAGGATAGATTTCATTGCTGGTTTTGGTGTCAGAATGAGTCACAAAGTAATGACCTTTCCTTTTTTAAAGGCATGTCTGGTGGGAAACGCCACCACGAAGGTTGGTGAGAACCATCCACCTGTGATGGCAGTCAGTGTAATGTGGGGCAGATAAAACACTCGCAACAAATGCACGTACACTCTGTCTCCTCATGAGCGTGGTCCCCGTATTGTCCCCATTTTCTGTTTCCCCTTCCAAATGATCCATATCCATTTTCAAAATTAACTATTAATATTTACATATTAAATATGAACCAAATGATACATGGTAACAATGATCATCACAGTCTGAATGATAGTAGTGAAACCCTGGAAAGAACATTAAAACCAAAGTTTGGGGGAAAGGGTGCTTAAACCATGGTGCATTTATCAGTTTAAAACTAAAGCATGATTTTAAATGGTAATATTGAAGTGCATATTATTCTAATAACATTATTCTAATAAAGACACAGCCTTGTAAATCTAATCGCAGCCATGCAAAATGGGCATGGAAGGAGAATAACGTAATGCAATAAAATATTAACAGTAGTGTTTTGTTTTATAGGTTGATAATTTTCCTGTTTGCTAGTATATTCACAAAATTCCTTAATTTCTACTTCTCCCTCTTTCCCTGGTGAACTCTTGTCTCGGCTAATGCCAATTTGGAGAACCCTTTTCTTTACCCCTCTCCTGTAAGCCATCACTTCTTTCCCGTGGTACTCTGGTACCTCTTACCTGTTCCATTGTCTTACCAAATGCACAGTACTGCCATTGTTTGTTTCTATAGATGCATTCATTAGCACTTGACACAATAATAATCAGCACTTGTTGCATGACATAATCTCGGTGGCAATAAAAATGCTCTCGTATGCTTGGGATTTGGCAGTTCCAGTGTGGATTGCCCCAGCAGGAGCTCTGAGTCTCTCTGCTTCAAGCCCAGGATCTCGGTGTCTGGACCCCAGGCTGTGGGCCGGGCTGAGGTTGACCAAATGTGCTTTCATTCTGGGTCCCAAAGGAAAGGTGTCACAAGCACCTAGGAAAGTTCTTCTCATGACAGATCACTGGAGTCCAAGAGGGAAGCCCAGCTTTCCAAGCTAACTTCTCTGACATCACATTGGCCAAACAAGTCACCTGGCCAACACCAAGGCAAGGGGGGTAGGAGATACATTCTTCCCAGGGGTGCCATCACCAGCATGCGAATTCCCATCCTATGCCAAGCGGGTGAGGAATTGTGACAAATCAGTTAAGGGCAGGTGTGGTTCACAGTGTATTTTCATTGAGTTACATTATTGTTGTAAATAACTTACCTGCTATTGGGTGTGAAGTAGTTGTAAAGTACTTCAGAGAACACTGACAGTCTGATGATAGCTGCTTCTCTGAACACGGGGAATCCATTTCCATCCCCTTACCATGCTCAGGGGCTCCATTATGCCCAAAGAGGTTTGAACCTCGCCAACTTCTCAACCTCTGCTATTGTGTAACCGTGGGGAATTTTCATCATTTTAATGATCAGAAATGCCTTCCCCTGGGAGACATTTACATAGTTAACATGGGTGGAAATAATGATTTCTTATTTCAGAGCAATGAGTGCTATTTTAACAGATATACAGACACCTCCTGATTTGTTCAGAATGTATGCTGGTGTTTCTTTTTTCTCTGTGACTTTTCTGATTTTGTCAAATGCTTTATTTGCATCTATTGATAGTATCATATGATTAATCTTCTTGAACTTGCTAATATGGTAATTTACCTTCATTGAGTTTGGAATATTGAACTAGCCTTGCATACCTATAAGTCCCACTTTGGCATGGTATCTAATTTTATTTTTTAAATTATTGGATTTGATTTACTAATAAATTGTTGGGCTTTTGTTGGTGAAATATACTGGTCTGTATTTATCTTGTGATATCTTTGTCTGGTTTTGATATTAGCTTATATAGACCTCGTATAGGTATTTAGGTAGGAAGTATTCCCCCTAAAACATAATCCTTGTGTTGTTTTTGTTTTAAATATATTTTATTGATATTTTACAGAGAGGAAGGGAGAGAGATAGAGAGTTAGAAACATCGACGAGAGAGAAACATCAATCAGCTGCCTCCTGCACACCCCCTACTGGGGATGTGCCCGCAACCAAGATACATGCCCTTAACCGGAATCGAACCTGAGACCTTTCAGTCCGCAGTCTGACGCTCTATCCACTGAGTCAAACCGGTTTTGGCTATCCTTGTTTTTATTTTTTATTTCTTAATGTTTTATGGAATTTACCAGTGACCTTGGCTGGTGGCTTTCTTTTCTTTTTTTCTGTTTTCATGCTCTGTTTTGTTTTTTTGTTCCATATTAAAATCACTGGACTTTTTTTTTTTTATTCCTACCAACACTAAAATCTACAGATAATTCTAACTTCAACAGAATATTAACAGTAGAAAGATGGTTTTATAAGAAAGGTATTCTAAGCTGGCGTCTCCGTGTGATTTAAAGGTCTTGGTGTCACTCTTCAGTGACTGTAAGATAAGGCACTATAGCCTTCAGTGCTCCTGTTGCTAAAGCTCAAAGCCTTCATCTGTTGCATTGGTATTTACTATTAAGTACACCACTCTTACTTCCATTTGCCTAAGGAGGATTCTCTGTAAGTCACGTAAGGCCACTTGAGGAGGAGCAGAAACCGGCATTTCAGACAGGATTCTGCCTCTGGGATGGCTCTTTCCAGCTGATATTCCTGTAGCAGGAGCATCTCATGTGCCCTGTGGGAAGCATAGAATTCCACACAGAGTCCCTGCAAACGCTGGCGCGGAGAGATGGGATAGACCACATATCCGCCGGCTCTAGTGTGTATTTACTGTCTTCCGACTTTCAGAACTGACTGCAATTGCCCTTTCTAAACCTTTATGGCACCTAACTTTTTGAGGAATAACCATCTGTCCCTGTGTGTCATATTGGGTCACAAGCAACCCACAGAAACTGCCCTGCCCCAGTGTGATACCCTAAGCAGATAAACCCTGGTATTTCAGGCATAGAAGCCATGGTACCGAGGGCAAACCTTCAGGTACAGAGTGGCTGGGTCACGAGAAATGAAATCATCAGCAGGACAGGTGCCCAGAATTACGACTGCACGTCAGCTACCTAAGCCTGGATGTGAGCCCAAGTGTCGCTTCTAGAAATCCGTTTTCTTTATGGTAGCATCTATCTTCCAGGCCGCCATAGTCCACCCCTACCATTTGACCTCATGCTGAACCGTACCACAGCATAAGAAGGTATTTTCACATCTTTAAATATCAAGGGGCTGCTCTTTCTCCAATTATCATTTATTTCATAAGCAGCTTTTATGGTCCAGTAGCAATACCTAGGAGCAGTGTAATGGTTAATTTTTAGGACAGCTTCACTCTACCACAGGGTGCCCCAATAGTTAGCTTAAAACTATGTGTCTATGTGGGTGTTTCTGGCTGAAATCAGTATTTGAATCTGTAGACTGAGTTAAACAGATCTCTTTCCCAATGTGGGTGAACATCGTCCATTCTGTTGGAAGCTTGAATAGAACAAAAAGTTAGTAATGGGCCCTAGCTGGTTTGGCTCAGTGGATAGAGTGTCAGCCCATGGACTGAAGGGTCTAGGGTTCAATTCTGGTCAAGAGTACATGCCCAGGTTTTGGGCTTGATCCCCACTTAGGGGCATATTGAAGGCAACCGATTAATAATTCTCTCATCATTGATGTTTCTATCTCTTTCTCTCTTTCCCTTCCTCTCTGAAATCCATATATTTTAGTAATGGGAGAATTCATTTTTTTTGCCTGACTTCTAATCTGGGACATCTGTATTCTCCTGCCCTAGCACTGGGAATTACATAATCAGTTCTAATGTTCTAAGGACTCCAAACTCAGAATAGAGCTATACCATCAGCTTTCCTGGGTCCTCAGCTTGCCCACTGCAGATCTTGGGACTTCTCATCCTCCTAAATCACATAACCCAGCTCCTTATAATAAACGTTCCTTCCTTTTCCTTCCTTCCTTCCTTCCTTCCTTCCTTCCTTCCTTCCTTCCTTCCTTCCTTCCTTCCTTCCTTCCTTCCTTCCTTCCTTCCTTCTTCTATTTTTCTGAAGGTATCCAACTGTATGCCTTTCCTATAATGCTTGAAACTTGAGGATATATATCCGTAAGCATTTCTTTAAGCCCAAGGATCTTAGAACTGGAGGGGATGTAAGAGCTACTTGAGAGTTAGGTGGATGAGATCCAGGAATGGTTAGAGACTTACTCAAAGTCACACAAGTGCTGGTGGCAGAATTAAGACAGGAAGTCAAGTTTCTCCACTCAGTTTTGTGCTGTATATCGTACCCTTTTAACTCTTGGAAACAGTCCCCTAAATACTGTACTGAATTGAAGATTAAAACAGCAGAATCCACCTATATCCCAACCGTTAAAATTGGTAAAGTAGTTCCACTGGCGAACCTTCTTTTTGATTTATTAGCTCTCTGTTTTGCTCAGTGGTCCCCAGTGTTATTTCCAAGTACATTACTGAGACTTGGGACAATTTATGTGTGCTGCTTTGGTCTTTTTCCTTATAGTAGTGTATGCCAAGTAATGGAATTGCTTACTTCAAATAATTCTGGGTTTATTAATCCACTGTTCACAACTACTCTATATCCTGAGCTTGCCTGAAAGATTTTTTATTTTCCGTGATACTGAAAATAAAAAAGTTTACCCTGATTTAAAGGTGACACTCTCATTTGCCCATACTCTCAAAAAAAAAAAACCCCACAAAAAAACAAAGCATGCACCAATAGATGTTAAAATGCATGAAATCATTGGATATTCTTATTTGTCTAGTTGTCAGCTACTTTCCATTAGATATGAGGATTATTGACAGAAACAAGACTGGATTCTAGGGAAAGAGCTGATTCAGGAATGTTCCTTGCCAACAAAATGCTTATTGCATGGGAAAAAAATGAATTCATCCCTCTTTATTATGGCTTTAACTCCAGGGCTCATATTAATTATGAATCATAAGCAATCCTAAAAGTGATCACCTGTTTCCTCTAGAAAATTAGTCAACTTAATTGTATAATTGGAAAGGAAATCATTGATTTTCTATTCTAAACCAATTCTTTCCCTCTAGGATTCTGTTCTCTTTGTAATAGAAAAAATGATAACCCTGGGAAAAGGGAAGTAACAGTTGGTCAACATTATAGTCAGTTACCAGCTATGATTTTGTAGACAACTGTTCACAGATAGTTAGGACTGTTCCCTGTGTAAACATTGTGCAAACGGCCCTGTGATGGGCAGCCTCGCCTCGAGCTGATGAGCTGTTATGGTCCCTTTGCCTCCTGGAAGCTTTTGAAACCTGTGCATGCGATCCGTGCTCTCCCTCCTCTGACCCTCAACCATGGAATCACACACCTGTATGGCATCACAGAGAGCCAAGGTCCCTTTAGGTCGTCCCACTTACCAAACAGCAAAGATTCAAATGAATCTAAAGCACTCTGAATAAGCTTCAAAGGTGATTCCAATGGGCATGCTTAAGATCCCAACTATCTAAAAACTGTTCAGTTCTGTGTCTGCTTTGCTTTTTAGCAGTGCACATGTCTTAGCCATGAGGCTCTAATTACACTGTCGGCTGCCAAGGCCCTTCTTCCATAGACGTTTTCTGAAGTTTTCCTGGTGGCACTTACATTCTTCTGTCATTCATTGTAAACGGTTGTACACACACCCACCTTCTCCAGAGGGTTGCAGGATAGATGCCACAACAGTTCTTGCATATCCGGAGGTTCCAGAAAATTAGGTCTGTCATTTTTCTGATGCAAAGTGGTGTTTTGGAGTTGTTTTCTACCAATAAATGGCTTTTTCAAAGTGATACAACAGAGCACAGTGGGGAGGGTGTGAGGTTCAGGAGAGCGTAGGCCGTGCCATGAGAAACCTGACTTCCAGCTTCTGCCTTTCCACTAAGTGAATTTGCCTCCAGGATTTCAGTTCCTCATGTGTAAACCATGTTGTTTCTTAGTATGTGTACCATGCGATAACATTGGAGGACACATAATAAACAGGTAGATGTGGATGAGTAGATGTGAATGTCCTTTATAAATATTTAAACGTGGTGGGGAAGATACATATATTTTGCATTTTTATGTCATACTTTTCAGTAAGAGGTAATATGATTTTAATAGACTGTTCATGCAGAATAATAAATGAGCCACATGTATCAACTCAACATCCCTACTAGGGAGATCTCACTATCAGCACTTTACTCATAAGGAAACGGAAGCTGAGAGTCTCAGGGTCAAATTGCTGCTTAGTAGTTGATCTGTGAAAAAAAAAGTCTGGGTTTCTCTGACTCTGAAGTTCACATTCTCTTTGTTCTATTTTCTTCACTCTGTCATGAAGTATCCCATAATTCTCCTTTCTGTCTTCTACATAGGCCGAGCGTATTCCTGAGTGCTAGCAGTTCTCTAATGTGTTCACCATACATTTCACTTAACTGTATTATCAACCACACAGGATCAATGCAATTTCCATCTATATATACAAAAAGCCAGTGTCCGTGATGACCAGGACAAACAAACGACCGGTCACCTTGAGGTGCACTGAGCACCTCTTGGTTCCTCCCCTGGGGCCCACAGGCTCTGATCACAGCAAGGTGGGTGGTGGGTGGGCAGAGCAATGAGTGCAGTGGGGCAGCAGGTGAGTGGGCAGGGCTGCAAACTCAGTGAGCAGCAGTGGGCAGGTAGGCGGGGCAGGGAGGTGGGGCAGCAGTAGGCTACAGCTCATGATTTCACGCGCTGAGCCTCTAGTTTCTATATAAAGGGAATCCAAGGCTCAGATAGTTGAAATTATATCCCAAGGTCATCCAGCTAGTGAGTGGCTCACACAGGCTATCAATGCATGATGTGTGTCTTGAAAACGCATTCATGAGGTCATTTCTTATTTTTCTCTCCTTCTGGTTTTTGTATTTGTTTTCTGTTTACATCCATTCCTTATTTCCTTTTTTTTTTTTTTGGATTATCCAGTAACAATTTTTTTTGCTTTGAGCCCTACTTTTCTTTCAATTACTTCTCAGGGTGTCTTCTGTCTCCCTGGGACTCTGAGAGCAAAGGGACCCAGCTCTGATCAGGAGCAGACTGCAGGGATGGCAGGTAGCTGCTGAGCATCACAACTCTAGGCAACCTACTGGAAGCTGGCTCCACTGCAGGGGCCTTGTGTCTTCATGTCATGCAGGGGGCTGTGGCAATGCTTCCTCTTCTGTGGAAGTGAGGGTGTTATTTCATGCACTATTTAAAGTGATCTTAAAAACTATCTTAAAAAACCAAGTACCCAAAGGCTTATAAAGCCATGAAAACTCTTTTGCTTAGTGTCAGGTCTTTTTTAGGAACTAACAGTAAAAACAAGGATGGTTGGCATACTAGGCACTTAAAGAGGTCCAGATGGATTCATGGACATTTATGATGGTCAGTCATGTCTTTAAAAAATAGAATTCTAACAGTCCTATTTCTGTGCAGAGGATAAATTTTACTAGGTACCAAAGTGTAGTGTAGTCTACATGTATTTTCATGCTGAGTGTTCTAATCATATTATCCTATTTAACCTCTACACCAACCCTGTGTTTTGTTTATTATAGTTCTGATTTTATAGATAGAGAGATTGTATTAGCTAGTGACTAAGATTGCATTAGCCACTCACATGATTGTCTCCTAGCTCCATGTGATCCAAAGAGACAATAAGACAATAAGCTAATGGAATATGGCTGGTGATTTTCCTTTAACAAATGTGCCTTTGCTTTTATCTTGTTACATGGATATTCAAGTAGGATTTGAAGATGATAATTTTCCCTCTCAAATTTCAGTCTGAATTGAGAAAAAGGTAATGGTGTCACCCAGAGAGCTCTGTTGCTGATAAAGCTGGAGAGGAGGGTGTTGCATGCACCTTAGCCAACATCAAGGCCCTGGTTATCTTCTCTCTGACATGGGCTAGACATGTGCACATAGTTCAGACAAACCTGGTCCCAATGGGTTTTCCTGGTGGGAGCGGAAGTGGAGAAAAACCATGGGTGTTCTGCAGGCAAAGTGTATCTGAAAGAGCATGCCAAGGGAGTCTGTGTCCCCTCCATCTCTGGCTTTGCCTCGATTCTGTCTACTAAACGCATAGTTTGGGGCGCTAGATGAGAAAGCATGCCAGCCTAGAAAAGCAGCTGTAAGAGCTGAACCACGCACAGCAGTAACTGCTTCCTTAATGTCCTCTTTCCTGTGGGAGTTTCGGCATGTAAATAGCAAAACGACAGGTAGAATCAATATGCCTAATGCTTTGAAGATTATAGGTGTGTTTAGTGTGATGATATTTGCTCTTTATGGGCTGAGAGGAGCAAGGGGGGATAAAACAAACGGGACCAATCCTCCCTTCTTCAAACAATGTTTTCCAGTCTGTGGAACCTCTGCCTGTGATGAATTCAGAAAATTTCAAAGACATTAAAGGACTTTCTCTCTATGGTGCTCAAGACCTGGGATGGCTGAATGGATTACTCTCTAGTCATCTGAACTGCAGTTTGGGATCCATTAATTTGGGGTCCATTAATTGGACTATTCATTAAATGGTGGGCATGAGGCATGGAGTCAGGGTTAACGTGCAAAACAAACAAACAAAAACAAAGGCAGTATTTCCATGATAGTGTGAAGGAGAGGCACACAAGTCTTCATTAAAAGCCATGTTAGCACCTAAAAAATAAGGTAGTCATTATACAGTCACTGAACTAGCCTATATATATATATTTTTTTTTAATTAAGTAAATGTTATCCAGCTCATTACATACAATATTATAATTTATTTATAAAACATATTATCATGTCTATTATAAATATTTATTTAAATTGCCTTTTTAGTATACCCATTTATGCACAAATACACAAAAGTACATATAAATAGACTTTAACCTCTCTGGGCACAGGTGGAGAACAGCAATCACCTTGAAGCAGATTATCATGATCCCATGAAGAATCAATCAGGGGGCTTCTTCTATGTCATTATGCAAATACTAGAGGTCCGGTGCACAACATTCGTGCATGATATTCATGCACTCGGGGGCCAGGGGGGCGTCCCTCAGCCTCGCCTGTGCCCTTTCGCTGTCTGGGAGCCCTCAGGGGATGTCTGACTGATGGCTTAGGCCTGCTCCCAGCATCCTTAGTGCTGCCACAGAGGCAGGAGAGGCTCCTGCCACCACTGCTGTGCTCACCAGCCATCACTCCGGGTCTGGCTAAGTGGCTCAGCCCTTGCAGGAGTGCACTGACCACCAGGGAGCAGATCCTGTGTTGAATGTCTGCCCCCTGTTGCTCAGTGCGCTTCATAGCAACCGGTCATTCTATTGTTTGATCGATTTGCATATTACCCTTTTATTATATAGGCTAAGTGGACTAGCTAAACAGTTGGGTGGAAGGATGCAACTGATTGGCTGTGGCTTGGAGAATGCTGCCTGTCATTTCAGAGAGCCTGGGCATATATGCTTTAGAGTAGAAATGAACAATTCACATAACCAGCCAAGGACTTCCAGGAAGAAAGGGACCAAGACCTCCAATCCTTCTGCCCTGAGAACCCAAGGTATGGAAAGCTTTTTGTAGGAAAAAAAGCTTTTTGTGGTTGACCTGCTGCAGGTTAACACAAAAAAAACAAACACACAAAAACAAAGGGAGCAAGGGTCAGAAAAAGAACTCCTTAGGAGAGAAATCTGGATTGGTACCTTGGTAAACAAACCTGGGGAAGGATGGAGAGCCACACCTGGAATGGTGTGGAGATGGCTGTGCAGATCAGCCTGAAGTGAGCAGGAAACTGGAAGCCTGATGAGGCAGCAAAATGTTGGCAGGAGGAATTTGTGCTTGAGAATTATTATTGAAACAGAAGGCATTTATTGTGGAACCAGTCCTCTACTTGGGACCTGTTGCAACCACCAAAGCAATTCTTTAAGGGCTGATGTGACATTTCGCTGGGAGAAGGAAGACTCCCTGGTGAAAAGGGGGTACTTAAATGTCATTTGTAAAAATGGAGATGACGTAGCCTGGCCCGTGTGGCTCAGGGGTTGAGCATCCACCGATGAACCAGGAGGTCACAGCTGGATTCCTAGTCAGGCCGCATGCCCAGGTTGTGGGCTCCACTCCCCACTGTGGGGCGTGCAGGAGACAGCAGATAGATGTTGATGTTTCCCTCTCATCAGTGTTTCTCTCTCTCTCTCCCCCACTCCTCTCTCAAAAAATCATTAAAAACATATTCTTACAAGTGCAAATGCATAAATGCATAACCCATAAACACAGACAACAGGGTGATGAAGGGCGGAGGGCGTGGGGTGGGAGAGGTCAATGGGGGGGAAAGGGGACATGAATCCTTCCAACAATAAAGATAAAAAGTGTAGGAGATATGAAAGCATGTGTGTTTTGAAGTATTGAAGCCCTTCCTGTCCTTGACACTGGTTCTGGCCGAGCAGGCAGTACAGGGACACAGGTGTCACTGGGAGGAGAGAAAGCTTGTTCTGTCTGTTTGAAACAGAAACCTTTTTCACATCCAGGTTGGGAGGAGGCTACTCTGAGGGTTCTCTTCACTCCAGTTGTGATCACACTGGTCCCCTCTGCACCCAGCATGCTCTGGTGCAGGGCGACTGCAGTCTCTGCCCCAGTCCTCTCCTGGGCTATGCATGGCGCATACTGAGCTGTGATTAAATAAGTGGTTTGGCATAATCATGAGGGAAATCTGTGGAATCCAGAAAAAGAAAAGTATTTCCTCCAGTCAGTATGATGGAAATCTTCCATAGGGGGAATCATGACTGAGAAGCCCACGAATGAGGCACAAGAATTTCAACAGAAGGAAAACAGGACTCCCATGATTCTCTCTTCTCCCCTTGGGAACCAAAGAGGATATAGTGTTTTCCTTATTTTCTTTCCTCAAGTGTTTTCCTACACAGAAGACAAATGTTTATGTGTCAAAAGGAATAACATAACATATAGATATTTATTCATATGTAGAGAAATGGCCTTATTCTCTAAAAAGCAAGGCACAGTTGTTTTGCATATAGCAATTATTTTCCCTCAAAAAGTAAACTGCTTTACCACACCCAGGCAATACGTTTTAGTAGCTTCTTAAGTTGATAATATATAGCTTTAAAAATGTCTTGGAATAAAATCGAGGGCTACAGTGTTCAGCAGTTTGTAATTTCACTTCATCAAAATGGGTTTTCAAGATTACAGTGACTTTGGAAGGAGACACCCAGGAACTGCTGAATATTTCTCCCACTGGTTAGAGAGAATCATCCGTATACCTTTATCTTGTGAATATTTCAGCTCTCCTGTTGAATATTTATTCCTTTGTTGGACTTTATTTTTATTCCGAACGTTAAGAATGACTCTATTGAGAAGAAGCTCAGCATAGGGGGAGCTTTTTTTTTTCCTTATCCAATGATCTTGCTAGCTATTGGTATGCTCAGGTGCTGTCCATTCATCTTTTTTGCTTTGGGCCCACTGGCATCCTCCCTTCCTTATCCCTGTAAGAATGGGCTAGAGCAGAAAGAGGTATGGTCCTGGAGACTGGAATCCGCCGTTCTCTCAGGTCGGGGCACCTGAATAAACCTCTTTTCTTTTACACCAGCAAAAAAAAAATTAAAAATAGATAGAAGAAAATCAGCATAAAAAAATAGAAGCCTTTTTTATTTTTTGTATGTGTTTCTTCCCGCTTACTGACTCTGTAAAAGCAGAATGCATTGCGATTGTTCCTTCCCTGCTATTCTTCCCTCTGCACCAGTTTTACAGCAGGCCTGTGCTTTTTAGAAAGACAGAGCGCTCCAAGATGTGGGTGTAATAAACCATACAAACGAGTGTCTCCGCAATCATGTTGTATTTTAGTATAAATATTCGGCACAGCTGCTTTACATTGTTCTTCTTTTTAAACACATGTGCAATGAAATACTTCTTTACTCATCTAAATCCAGGTCTCAGATCCAGGTGCAGATTGTCATAGCACTTTCTAACCATACAGTAAAAGAAAAATATTTATGTCAAAAGATTAGTAGTAGGCACTAAGGCTATTGGTCCACATGTCAAATGGCAAAGTCCGAAGTTGCAGGTACCAACTGCATGCATATTAAAGTGTAAGGAATATTGGGAACATGTTAAAATCATGCTTTCTGCCTTCCTCTCTCCCCCAACATCTCTTAAGTGTATTATCATTAGTTTGTGGCTCATCATTTTGATGAGAAGATAAATAATCTACTTTGGCTAGGATCTGAGATAATCCATAGTTCCTAGTTAGCTTGTAATTCTCTGACAGGTAAATAATGCAAATATAGGTAAATGGTAAAAATGGATGATGTGATTCCTTTGGGCTTTATTTATTTTTATTGATTTCAGGGAGGAGACAGAGGGAGAGAGAGATAGAAACATCAATGATGAGAGAAAATCATCGATCAGCTGCCTCCTGCATGCCCCCTACCGGGGATCAACCTGGGCGTGTGCCCTGACAACCCAAGGATGACCTCCTGGTTAATAGATCGACGCTCAACCACAGAGCCACACCGGCCAGGCTATTTTTAAATATTTTTCAAGTACGGTTGGTATTCAATAGTATATTAGTTTCAAGTATAGAGTATAGTGGTTAGACATTTATGTAACTTACAAAGTGATCTCCTTGATAAGTCCAGTACACCTTGACACCATCCATAGTTATTTATTCTTGAATAGGGTTATATACTAAGACATTATAATCTACCTATGGCTTCAATAAAGAACATTCCATTTAGAAAATTGTAGCAACATTCTGAATTTCGCTTTTCTAAAAAAAAAAAAGTAGGAGCTATCTTCAACTGTGAATAAAAAAGAATGTTTCACTGCTGACCATATCTTCCTTTTTATCTTGTATCTTAAACTAGTCAGAACAAAATTTAATAGTGAGAGCAACTATGTATGCAGGCAGACTTCTTTTTAAAAAAATGTTAGTTTTCCCTGATCTAGTCTTGGTTAGCTTTTGCATGGAACAAATTTGTCTAATATTCTTACCTTTTATAAATCATGTGTGTCTTTCTGCATGTGTGAGCTAATTCCAATCTATTTCCTGGGGATAAAGAATAGTAGTGATTTTGTCTAAATTAACTACATTCATCCTCTGAGCAATATGATGACAACAGAGTTAAAAATATATTACCTGAAACATGAAATGTCCAACTTTCAGTAAAACTCAATTTTTCTAATGTCACTTTGTTATGGAGATTCAACCCAGGACTCCAAAGCTAAGCCAGTGCCCTTCCCACCCCCTATCTGAACAGAATCTGGGTCACTATGGAGAAGGACAGAGAGCAAACACACAGGCCTCAGTGCTCACCACGCTAGTGTCCAAACACACGGTGCCTTCTCTATTGGTTCTCAGTGTTTCACAATGGCCTTTTTTTAAAGAGGCAACTGGATAAAATTTTCATTATTTCTGATGAGCTCCCTTTAACAAGAAAATTAGCCGAAGAGGAAGAAAAATAGTGGAGAAAGTTGCCCAAAGTCAGAGTTGAGGAATGAGCATGAGAGGACAAATTATGGCAGATGCCCTGTCTCAGCTCAAGGTGGGTGGAGGTAAGTGCCAAGCTTGAGAGGACGCAGTGTCCCAGATGTAGAAATAATTGGTTTCCTTCGGTGCCTTAGGGCTTTCTCCATAGAAATCTGACTCTTGGGAAATCTTCCTTTCTTTCTCCTTCCCATTATTACTGCCGCATCCCCTGCTGAGCTCCTGTCCAATGAGGTCACCCAGTACCTGGAGCCAGAAAGTTTATAATGCTGAGAAGGGAACAAAGTCTCTCACCTCCTTTGTTATCCTAGAGACTAATTCCTATGCAAATTGGTCATTGCACCAAGAACTTACTCTGTTTTCACTGCATTTGGATTGACCAGGACAACTCAGGAAAGTTAACTCTGTTCAGCCTTCCCTTTGCCCTTTGGGTAGGTGCAGCTAAGATACAGGTATGAGCAGTATGCACTTTTGCAAGGTCATTTCAGCTCAGTGGCAGGGGGTTGGAGGGCAGTTCAGTCACTGACCACGAGCAGCGGCATTGTGAAAAGTGTCTATAGGTTGGCATAAAAAGAAAGCAGTCCTCTAACACTGGCCCAGAGTAGCCATGGATCTAAAGGCCTGTTGGTAACAAGGGGCAAATAAGATACATGATTAATGCTGAAAAAAAAAATTTTTTTTGTAATTTTGCATTAAAATCCAGATTTTTAGCTTCTCTTGAAAAACTGGAATATCTGATAAAATTAGGCTTAGGTTTCAACATGGAATCTCTTCACTTGGGCTTGAACATGGGATGTCTCTTTAGATTGGAAATGAGCGGTCTAGTTTTTTAGAATTATTACTAAAGGCACGGTATCAGCTTAAGCTTTATGTTCTCTCAGCTATATTCATTATCATGTCTTATGGTTATTGGATTTTGCTAATCTTGCCTTAAGGAAATGTCAATAGTAAATTAAAATTAGTGTGGAATGTTAAGTGGTGCAGTTTAATGGATTTTTGAATGGGAGAGTTAATAATACTAGTAACATTTCTTCCTTCCTCCTTCCTCCCTCCCTCCCTTCCTTCCTCCCTCCCTCCCTCCCTTCCTTCCTTCCTTCCTTCCTTCCTTCCTTCCTTCCTTCCTCCCTCCCTCCCTCCCTTCCTTCCTTCCTTCCTTCCTTCCTTCCTTCCTCCCTCCCTCCCTCCCTCCCTCCCTTCCTTCCTTCCTTCCTTCCTCCCTTCCTTTCTCCCTCCCTCCCTTCCTCCCTCCCTCCCTTCCTTCCTTCCTTCCTTCCTTCCTTCCTTCCTTCCTTCCTTCCTTCCTTCCTTTTTCTCTCTCTCTTCTGATCTCCCTCTTTCTTTTTCCTCCTTCCTTCTTTCCTTCCTTCCAAACAACTTCTGTGGGCTTGTCATTTTCCTAGGCAATATAAATGCATTCTCTCACTTAATTTTCATAAAAACACTTTAAAATTGCTATTATCCATATTTTGTGATGGAAATATAAGATCTGAGAGAGTAAGTAAGATTATAGGATCAGATGATAGACTTCCACACAGATGATTCTGGTGTGTGCAACATACCCTGAAGACCTAACTTTGAACCATAGCTAAATCCGTGCTGTGGAGAAAATGCACCATTTGCCATCTAGAGTGTTATGGAATCCGAATTCAAGATAACGAGCCCCTCCCAGGGAATATGAGTTACTTCATCCCTCTGAAGTTCAGTTTTCTGAACAGTACCTTTCTGGAGTAATATTCTGCCTTTGTATCTCCTCCTTTTCAAACCCCAACACAACTAGCTACGTGTTTTCTCCCCTCAAAATGTCCTAATGATTATGATCTTTTATTTATGCTCATCCTTTTCCTTCATTCCTGGCCAGATTTTTTCACCCTTCATTTAATTGTTCCTTCCTCTCTAATATCTTGTCTGAACTCTTACGGGAACACAAATACAATGACGACCCTTGTCTTTAGTGTGGGGATTGCTGTACTCCAGCATTCATCACACTTTATTATAGCCTGTTGTGTATGTTTCTGTGTATTTTACTAGTTTTGACTACTGACAATAAGTACTTTATATTCCTTTAAATTCCCAGGAGCTACAACAGCATATGGCAATTAAGAAAATGTTAAGTTGGTACACTGAATAAAGGAACATTAAATAATACATGCAATTCAATATCAATCTTGGGTCAGTTAGTAGTCAATGACTTTCATGACCAATACTTTGTTTTTGCTTGGAATTTTTTATCTGAGTGCCATAAAAACAGAGTTGAATATATTTGAAGAATCAAATTTTTAGGTTGTTAAATGAGATGAAAATTGGTGAGCTTAAGATGAGTATATACTAAGACTGAAACTCTGAAAGCTATTCTAATGAAATATGAATAACTTTAAATTTTGGTATCAAAATGCAAGAAGATTAATTATTTTTCTATCAAACTAGTGAGTAATTTTTATATTTGGTATCATATGACTATAGGAATTAATTTACCAAAGGAATCATGATTTAAATTCCTATGAATGCCTATTTAAATGCCTATCTGAACTTTTTATTCATTTATTTTTAAAATATATTTTTCCTGATTTCAGAGAAGTAGAGGGAGAGACAGATAGAAACATCATTGATGCGAGAGAATCATTGATTGCTGCCTCCCGCACGCCCCCTAGTGGGGATCCACCCTGCAACCCAGGCATGTGCCCTGACTGGGAATCGAATTGTGACCTCCTGGTGTATAGGTTAACAGTCAACCACTGAGCAACACTGGCCGGGCGCTATCTGAACTTGTTAATAAATTAAGGATGCATTTATCCAGTACATACAATGCCCCAACAACAAAGCCAGGCAATAAAAGACCAAAGACACAATTTAATTCCTTTTTTTAAAATATATTTTTATTGATTTCAGAGAGGAAGGGAGAGGGAGAGAGAGATAGAAACATCAATGATGAGAGGGAATCATTGATCGGCTGCCTCCTCCATGCCCCACACTGGGGATGGAGACCATAAACTGGGCATGTGCCCTTGAGGGGGAATCAAAGAAAGACCTCCTGGTTCATAGGTCAACACTCGATCACTGAGCCACATCTGTCAGACTACACAATTCCTTTTTATTTAGTGATCAAGGTTGCTAAGTCAACAGACACTTGTAATAAAACATCTAAAGTTTGAAAACAGTGGTATTCTATTAATTAGCTCTGATATGCTATTAATTTTGTCAAGCCTTCTAATCTACTTGTTTAATGTCTTCATTTGTGATGCAGATTAATTGAATTAAATAGAGTCTAAGGCTACTTCTAGCTTTGAGACTTAAACACTTCTATGGAAGGATCTTTAAATTTATTTCTATCGAAACATGCTTCTAAAAGAGAAGAATAGATATCAGCCTTCTAAATACTTCTAGATATGTGTGTAAATCTACAATTCCAAAACTGTGTTGAACCATCGGGAGAACCACAGTGAGAACTCTGAGGGATAATTAACTGTTTTGAGAAAGAGGAAGAGATAGTGAGTTCTGTTGGGAACTCTGTAAACATTGACTTGAGAAATTTCATAATTTCAACATTAGATCCCTTTGCATATCTCTCAGTGATGTCATATTCTTGTGAAGTTGTGCTTTGCAGGGTGCTGTAATAAAAAGCAAGAAAATAAGTGTGAAATGGAAAATAAAAATGATGGTAACCAAACTAATTTCAATATTTGAGAAGTGGTACAGAATTGAAAGGACACTTTTTTTTTGGATTAGGCTAATTCAATTTATTTATCGGGGTGACATTGGTTTGCAAAACCATACAGTTGAACTGTATATTCAAGGTTTGTTTGTTTTTTAAATATATTTTTATTGATTTCAGAGAGGAAAGGAAAAAAAGAGAGAGAGAAAGAGAGAAATGAATGATGAGAGAGAATCATTGATCAGCTGCTTCCTGCACACCCCTACTGGGATCAAGCCTGCAACCCAGGCATGTACATTTGGCGGGAATCAAATCCTGGACCCTTCAGTCTGCAGGCCAATGCTCTATCCACTAAGGCAAACTGTATATTTAAGAGGATATAATTTTCGCCCTAACTGGTTTGGCTCAGTGGATAGAGCATCGGCCTGTGGACTGAAAGGTCCCAGGTTCGATTCTGGTCAAGGGCATGTACCTTGGTTACAGGCACATCCCCAGTAGGAGGTGTGCAGGAGGCAGCTCATCGATGTTTCTCTCTCATCGATGTTTCTAACTCTCTATCCCTCTCCCTTCCTCTCTGTAAAAAAAAAAAAAAAATCAATAAAATATATTTTTTAAAAAAGAGGATATAATTTTTAACATTTATTTATGGCTCACTATTTGTTGGACACTTCTGAGTTATTACATAAATTAAATTCTTTAATGTTCACCGCAACCCACTGAAGCTCTCAGAACTTGGTACTTAGGTGCTCTGCCTCTAGAGCTTGTGCATTTCACCACAAAATTTCACTGATTTTTAAAAAGTTACCTTTTAAAGACAATTTTCAGAGGTAACTTCAAAAAGTTACCTTTTTAAAGACAATTGTTCACCTAGTCAAACAATTTTAGCAGCTGAAATGTTGGGTGGTTACAAAATGTTTTGGTAGCAGAGCCAGGAATAGAATCCTGGTCTCTTAATTCTAAAGCAATAGCTCTCTATTCTGAAGGATATCGCTGTTTCCCTGATAGATACACAAGTACACACACACACACGCACACACACACACACACATTTAATGTGGGTGTTTATAATTTATAATTGGCATTTACGTTGACTGCAACTGTATGTTAGGCATGAAGCTTGTTTTTCCCCTAAGAAAAATAATAGAATATTTTGTGTTAATATTAATATTTTAAAAACAAAGGGACAAGCATAAATACAACTTAGAAAGTGAAAATTTATTGATCGGCCTATGACTATGCTGACACACATATGCATATATTATATACATAATGTAACATATCTACACAAAACTTAGATATGTACATACAAAGACCCCCTCAAATATGTGTGCATACATGTATATATTCATTTATTTAGCTATATCCCTTCTTGTTAGAATGCTTTCTATATCACAGAAATCTTCAAGAATCACAGTAAAATAATAATCTATATAAAGTACACACCATAATGTCAGTAACATGTAGTAAAGATCATTTATTTTATTAATTATATCCTATAAAAACAAAAAGATTGTGGGGGGTGACATTCAGGTGCACACAAAATCGCTCATTGGACAGAGACAGAACTGTGCGGTCAGAGGTCAGGGTTCATCATGATGCATTAATGTGCCCAAATCTTGAACTTGCCTCTGCTAACCCACATGACACTTTGTAGTATATCCACCCCCAACGTCCTGTCCTGCAGTAACCTCTCTGCTTTATTCTTCTGGCTTTCCCGTGCATATTGCTGTCATGGACACAGAACATACCCAGTAAATGCTCATGGGATAATGCATAGCCAGTGAGAGAATAAAGTTGTACTTTTTTCCAGCTAGACCTATGCTTGTGAATAAGCCATGCCTTCCCTTTCAACATTACTTAATACACTTGACAGAATCCATGTCATAGTCTCCAACCTCCAACGTGCCAACAACATTGAGATATTCATTGTAGTTTCACATTTCTAGGGACTCCAAGGGAAATAGCAGTTTCTTTCATGACAGAAACATTTACATTTTTTTCCAAAAGAATAGAAATTTAAAACTGTACTGAAAGCAGAAATCTTCTTGACTAATATTACTGATTGCCTATGCCACAGTAGCACTGCCCACCCTTCATCTCACATTAGCTCATGACCAGATCCCCAAACTGGGAACGGGCACCTGGCTTCGGGAGGACCTTCCCCATACCTGGTGGTGCATTTTCATTTAGAGCCACGGAGTGAATGTTTCATGAACAGTATTGCAGGGGGTGTAGGTATGATGAGATTCTGTGCAGTGAATTCATACAGCCAGACGGATTCTTTTAAGATCATATAATCAGAGCTCATTTGGAAGAACAAGTTTTTTTAATGTTGTCAGCAGGGCTATACTGGTTTTTGTTTGTTTGTTTGTTTTGTTTTTTAGTCAGCACGGCTGTAAATCACTTAGCATTTCTGTGCCTCTATCTCTTTGTAAATTAAAATGAACAACCTGCCCTTGACCTGGCATTTTCCTTTGTGACCAATTTCAGGTTCATTATCTGCAAAGTGGAGAACATACTATGTCTTGTTCACTAATTGTAAAGACTGAGAAAAATATTCTGTGGAAAATGTCTGTTGCATTGCTTCACCATAGTCGATAGGGCCACTGCTATTATTGCTGTTATTATTGAAATAGTTATTTTTATTTACTTACTCATTTTTAATTTTTTTAAATATATTTTTATTGATGTCAGAGAGGAAGGGAGAGGGAGAGATAGAAACATCAATGATGAGAGAGAATCATTGATCAGCTGCCTCCTGCATGTCCCACACTGGTTGGTGATCAAGCCTGCAACCTGGGCATGTGCCCTGATGAGGAATCTATCCATGACCTCTTGGTCCATATGTCAATGCTCAGCCACTGAGCCATGCACCCGGGCTTGAGAGGACTGTCTTTAAAAGAAAGCTAGTTAGCCCAGAAAGAAATTTTCAGTTAGGGTTTAAGTTAAAGCCATGAGGTTCCAAAAGGGAAATCACCAGCTGTCTCCTAGAAGAGGAATCCTTCCCCCCATGGCTCAGGACTCAGCAGGTGTGCTACAGAGATTTCAATGGCCTCTCTGATACTCCCTGGTGATTTTCCATGATTAATGAGAATGAGCAGAATGAACATTTAACTATTGGTGGGTACATAAAGGTTATGTAGTCATGTAAAAATGTGCATTAAGATGAATAAACCAGTCATGTTACCTTTGAAAAAGTTTCCCTTTATTAACATTATTTTGTATAATTATCCTTTTAAAGCTTTGTTGTCATTTTACTTAATATTGTATAATTATAAATATCTATTTGAAATTAAGGAGTAGATACAGTTTTCACTATATTCAAAGAACCCATAATTTTCATTCTGTATTTTTTATTTTGTTTACTTTTATTGTGTATTTATTTCCCCTTACAGATAGTAAACATTCACAAAAATTATTTGATTTATAATTTAAAGTGTACTGTCTTTGGGCCCTAATTCAAAGACTCGGGTGTCGGGTCTTTCTCCTGCATCTGGCAGGGTTCAGGAATCTGGAGAAGGGGCTGCGAGTAAATTAATAAAGAGACTAGACATGAAATATAAATTTGGAAGGCATTTTACGGGGGAGCCAGGGAAGGCTTAGCTTTAGTAGCTAAATTCTCTGAATCTCCGTACCCAGGGCTTTTACTCATACATTTTGCCCTATAGCAAAGCAGATATACATATCAAAGGTAAGGTTTGGTAAAGATTATCAGGTTGGGGGAATTGCCCTCAGCTGTTCAGCAGCAGGTAATATGCAAATCTTCAGGTTTCGGGAAATGCTTTCAACTATTCCAACCGCAGGTAATGTGATTCAGCCCTGCTGAAGCCGCAAGATTCATCAACCTTTTGATGAACTTCTTGCATTTATGACCTGCTGGAATTAGCCTCCAGCACTCAGGTTCTTTCCAGCTTAGACAATCTGCTTTAGTGGTTTTTGCCACATTCCTCTGTTGATTCCAGTTTGGGGCTATTTGTCTGTGAGGTGAGTTTCCACTTTCTTTGTTTCCACATATGTGTCAGCAGAGTGTCCCTGGGCTTCCTAGAGAACATAAGAAGCTGTGTGAGCACTGTACATATATTGATAGGATCCCTCCAAGTTAACCTAGTACAAGAGGCCATGGTTTTCCTCAGTGACAGAAAACTACGCAGGTCCTTTTGTCACAGTAATGCTTACTGTTACATCAACTCTAAAATGAATTATAGACAAATGGAATATGTTAGGTGCTATGTTTTCACAGTGAGTTGAGTAAATACATATAATATTATTTAAACTTAAATCTAATGTTCTCAAATTTGCATAGTCATTGCAAAACTTATAAAGCAAAAAAAAAACACACAAACAAAACAAAAAACAAACAAAAAACAAACAGATCCCAAGGAGCAACTTAGAACTGGCATTTATATTTTAATACTGTAGAAATAATATTTACATAATCGTTTCCCTTTTAGCATTTATAGATGGCTCAGGGGCTTGGGGATCAAAGGATATGGATCTGTTTTCCATCTCTAGAATTCACGAGTAGTTTAAATTCTGGAATATTAATATACTTCTAAGAGGTGTCACGACCTCAACTGTAAAATAATAATCAAGCCTGGCCAGCATGGCTCGGTGGTTGAGTGTCAACCTAAGAACCAGGAGATCATGGTCCGATTCCCAGTCAGGGCACATGCCCAGGTTGTGGGCTCCATCCCTGGGAGGAGGTGTGCATGAGACAGCTGACTGATGATTCTCTCTCATTATTGATGTTTTTCTCTCTCTCTTTCCCCTTCCCTTCCTCTCTGAAATCAATAAAAATATATATAAAAATAAATAAAATATGATCAACCATGTATTATGAAATATAATTTTTAGGATTAGGGTTTATTCATCTCAGGCACATAGATCAGTTCCTGGCTCAAATTACACTGAGTAGCTAGGTTATTATGACCACCCCATCAGTACTTCATTGGGGCACCTTTTGCCTTCAGTACTGTGGTGATTCTCATTGGCACTGACTCCATGAGATGTTGAAAGGTGATGGGAGGAAGCTGACACCATGCCTGATGAATAGCACTGTCCGGTTCTGTGAGATTTGATGATTGTGGAATCAGCTGCCTGATGGCTCTTTTAACTTCATCCCACAAATGCTCAATTGGATGGAGATCTGGTGATGGTGGGGGCCACCTAAGCAAGGTAAAGTCTCCCTCATGTTCTTGAAACCACTCCTGCACAATACGAGCACCGTGGCATGGCACATTGTCTTGTTGGAAGAAGCCATCTCCATGGGGACACCCCATCAACATGATCGGATGAACTTGATCAGCAACGATACTTAGGTATGTTTGCTATTCAGACGTTGTTCCACACAAATTAAAGGGCCCAAATCATGCCAGGAAAACATGCCCCAAACCATAACACTTCCCTCACCAGCTTGAAGGGTTGTATTCATGCATGTGGGTGCATGCTTTCATGCTGTTTCCGTGAAATTCTCACTCTGCCATCTGCATGATGCAACTGGAAATGTGATTCATCGGAACACATGACTTTTTTCCAATACTCGACTGTCCAATCCTTGTGTTCCTGTGCGAATTGGAGCCGTTTTATCTTGGTAACTGCAGACAGCAAAGGTGTTCTAACAGGCCTTCAGCTTCCATATCCCATACGATGCAGTGTATGGCTAATAGGTGGTCATAATAATCTGGCCACTCAGAGTATATGGGTGCTGTTATTATAGTATTTTTAGTAATATTAATCCTGCTGCTAATAAAACCAAATTTTTGAGAAGATAAGTACTGACACACACACACACACACACACATATATATATATATATATATATATATATATATATATATATATATATATATATATAAATTTTGGCTGGTGATATATATATATATATTTTATTTCAAAGTAAGGCTATACCTGGCAGTCATCTTTCTTGAACAATTATATCTCCAATAGGCTTTGAAGGATGAATGGAATTCAACATATAGAAGTAAAAGGGAGGGTTTTCCAGTAAACTGACTAATAGGCTCGAAGGGAGGGATGAAAGAGAAACTTGGACCAGGGTTTGGGAAAAACAAGCAATCCATTAAATCTGTAGATATAACCCACATGTCTGAAGATAAATAAATAGACTAAATGGAAGTATTCAATTTACGGGACTATTGGAAGACTGAAAATTATGGGAAAGAATCTTATGTCAAATAACCTAGAAACAGTATCTTTTAAATGCACAGATGAACTTAAAAGGTAATTGGAAGGAGAGAGAAAAAGGAATAGGAATCTGAAAACTCTATATTAAACTATAGGCTGGCTCAGGCATCTACCAGTAACAAGTGTTAACTGAAGGCAGTATGTAAGGCACAAGGCCTTGGGCCCAATGTGTGGTGGAGAGTCAGATTTCTAGACTCCTGTCTTAAGCTATGTTTTTCAAAATGCGCCCTACTCAGAGAAGAACATGCCCTAGGATTAATTTCACTTTTTGACAAATACAGCAAAAAAAGTAAATGATTCTCTCTTGACAGTTGAATTTGGGTAAAGAAAACAACAACAACAAAAAACCTTTTAATAAATTATAATCATTAATCAGACTGTCCTTGAACTACCAGTTCAGAATATAAAACGGTGTCTATGTAATCTATAGTCGATATCTTTGGTCAGATTTGATTTCTGTTCAGAGTAATAGATAGTATCTTCCACTGGAGGTAAGGTGGGGTTTCCTAAATTCAGAGTTCCTTATCTGAACCATAAACCACTGTACATATAGCATTTACTTGCGACTACCTCTATATCCCGCACAGGATTCGAGGCAGTAAAGGCAGTCATTGTGCACAGGAGCTTCGTCCTCCCTGGCGGAGTACCATGAGTAACAAAGACCTTTGTCTTTGACTCCAGAATCTCAAGTCTTCTGCCTACATCTGTGGAACTGAAAAGCTCACACGTGATTTCACTTACAAGTGGGATGATATCTGAAGTCCTTTGTAGATCTTGGTGGTGACATTGGCTTTGCAACTCATGCTAGTTGACTTTAGAAGGAGTGCTTTCTTTCCCTAAACTTGAATTTTCTAATTTGCATAATCTGTGGATTGGACTGTAGGTAAAATCCCACTCAAGGCTGATAGTTGAAGGTGAATATGAGTTTTCTAATCATATCAGTGCTAACTCTCAGGTGGCAATATGGCTACTGGCATGCCCAGACAAAGTAACTAATTATTCACTGAACTTCAGGTGCCATTGTCAATAAATTGAGTGTGGCTGTCACAGCCAATGGTACTTAAAAAGTAACAGTCTGCAAATAAAGGACCTGGAAATCGATTTGGTCTCAGGTCAAAATCAGAAAAAAAAAAAGACAATTCATTTTGAAGGGAGAAATCATATGAATTCCCCAGACACATGGCAAATGGTGTTGTCTATTGGCCAAGGTAGATGGCAACACTTAGTGCATTCACGGGGCTGATAGTTTGTTCTAATCAAGAATTAGGAGACATCTTAAGTTTTAACAAATTGTAGTTCTGTGATATTTCCCAGGAGAATTGAAGCAACCAGTAGAAAGTGGGAACCTTCTTTGATGAAGTAAGAATTAAGGGAAACAAAATAAAGAACAGAGATTTTTTTGCATGCAAACTTATCTCCACGAGAGTGACTGTGATCTAATAGAAAGGCCTTTTTTTTGTTATAATAATCAGCTATATATAAAGCCATTTTGTCAATAAATGACTATAATTTTTAAGCACTTAGTAAGTACTCGACAGAATCCTTACAAAATACAAGTCACGTCTGGCTGATGTGGCTCTATGGCTGAGCATCGACCTACCAACCAGAAAGTCATGGTCCAATTCTCAGTCAGGGCACATGCCTGCGTGCTGGATCCCCAGTGTGGGGCATGCAGAAGGCAGCCAATCGGCGATTCTCTCTCATCATTGATGTTTCTCTCTCTCCCTCTCCCTTCCTCTCTGAGATCAATAAAATTATTATGTTTT
Organism: Corynorhinus townsendii; assembly: GCA_026230045.1. Taxonomy (NCBI): domain Eukaryota; kingdom Metazoa; phylum Chordata; class Mammalia; order Chiroptera; family Vespertilionidae; genus Corynorhinus; species Corynorhinus townsendii. Next base: position 166,573,814 of record JAPDVU010000007.1, read on the forward strand.
AAATACAAGTCACCATTCTCACTGATGATAAGAGATACTGAATGAGGAGGCTGTGGCCACATACCTAATAAGTGAGGTTTACCTAACTCCAGGTTTCTGGCTAACACCCTTAGGCCCCTCAATTCTCACCTACAATGCCTTATTCTTAGACTATTTTCCTATTATAAGATCTCTTAATTGTGTGGTTTCCTATTGTATTTCTCTTTTCCCAGGATATTTCCAAAATATGGCATATTTGGAAGATGTAGAAATTAGAGCTTTCCAATTTCAGAGCATTACTTTTATCTTCTGTGTGTCTTAAATAAGGAGGGGTTTCGTTAACAGGAATGAAAACTTAATGAAACCTCTCGAAGTATTAAGAGCCAAGGGAACTGGTTCCTTCTGCCAGCTGTGCGATTGTTGAGGAGCTGTTTCTGAGCTTCACCTGAAAAAACATTAATTACAAAAGAATTACAGCTGGCAGTCTCCCATATAGATTCACCCAGAGAGAGTATTAAAATAGCTTGGAAATGAAAACAGTATTCTACAGGTGATATTATTAAGCCTATTTTCCTGACTGTGATTTATTTTTTCGACGCAAAGGAAGCGTGTGTTCATATGGAAAAACAACAGTACACCACTTAAGATCTCATGAATCATTTGAACTCTGGAAAAGATAAGCATCCCAGACCTACTTGTTTTCCCCCAGGACTTACTTATTAATTTACATTCTAGGCACTGGGGTTTTAAGGTAGTCCCATTCGTCTCACAGAAAGGATAAAGCACAACTACATCCTAATCAGTCTTTCTTTAAAGTTATCACCTCTGATGCACCTAACATTTCACTATAGAAAAGTGATGGAAAAGAAGTCACATAACCCAATACTACTCCCGGATCGGCCACTAACAGGCTTAAGGCATGAAACACATCATCTAATACCTGTGAGCTTCGCATTCATTATCTTCAAAATTGGTCATTAACACAATTCAGTAATATATTTACTAGAAATCCCTGGAAGCCATAAGACACTACAAATTTTAAGTTTTAATATTTTATAGTAATTATTATAAGATGAAGTATTAAATATACATATTATATATAATACATACTAATTGTAAGAAATTGTTGTTTCTCAAGGGCATACAATTTTTAAAAATCAGGTGAAAGCAAAATTTTAGTTTGTTGCATAAAAGACCTTGTTATATCTCTGCATTACAGACACTTAAAAACAGATTCCTCTAATCTCTAGTTACGGTACCAGCAGCTGCTCAAGAGGCTCTGATTTCCATCTCCCATGAAATCCATGATTAGCAGAGATCATGAACTTAGTTTTGCTTCTGTGTTCTCTTGATTGATGTTTCTGGCCATTATGCATATTATTTTTTCACAGAATATTTTTAAGTCAAATCCACTACTGGCAACATAACCTAAGAAATGATCTGAAACATGAAGCGATTCTTTAAATTTCTGAACAAATAATGTATAAAGACATCGATCTTAGCAATGTTCATAATAGCAGATAATTGGCAGGAAGGCCTAAATTCACTGTAATGGTTAAAGTGATTTAGTAAATTACACTATGTTCTTCTCTTGAACTGTGGTGCATCCTAAATAACATTGTTTATGAATAATTTCTAATGATGTAAAGGAATACTAATGACACTATGCCAGCCAAAGAGTGAAGCAAACTTACAGGATCCCAAGGAGAATGAAGTCTGTCTAGTTTTAGGAAGATAGGTGATTAACTGGCAAATCTAAATTTCAATGTCCATCCTTATTACATAAATAAAAGGAAGTTAATATATCTAATCCTATTTTCCTCATCTGTAAAACAAAAATTGTAACACTTCTTCAGAGGGATCCTATGAGAATTGTGAAAGTGAGAAAATACCCCAAAATACCTCTCGCGATGCCTGTTTTAAAAGCAACCATTTAAATAAATGTTAATTCTTTTTAATACAACCGTTGTCATTATTCTGTTGAATAACATGAAACAAAATTATCAGAATAAGAGTAAGAGAGCTAACTCTTGACTTTCTATAAAAATATTTTCCTTAGATAATATCTAAAGTCAATAAGCAAGACACTTTCACACAAATGTTATCTGTAAACATGGGATAAATGCCAGGATTAATTCCCAAGAGCATTGAAACCTGTTGCCCACAGACAGTTATCTATTGAGCGAGGTGGGTCAAGTTATTGCTGTTACTCATGTCAGCCTCGTAGTTCAATTTGCATGGCGTTGCACATTCATCCCACTGATAACATTGAAAAGTTAGGTTTAAGAAGACGCATACATTACATTAGATGGGGAAATGGAACAATCTACTCAGTTTCTCAGTACATTCGGGTAGTTGTTTAGAGCCTGAACTTGCCAAGTGAAAGTAGCTTGATACTAGAATATTGATGCATTTTCTGAAAAAAAAAAAAAAAGTCTAATTGAATCCACTCCAGTTTCATTCCCATCTCCCCATTATTTTTTTAAAATGTATTGCTATGTCTATCCCCTCTATTCTCCCATCCTCTCCAATACCTCCCAGAGTTGACCATCAATCAGGAAGTTAGTGTGCCCTGCCATGCAAGCTGTCAGACCTATACAAGCGTGAAATAGCAATAACATCATTTCATGTTTAAAACCTTTTGAAAATATTTCTGTATTACATCTTTGAAGTTTATCAATATTGGTAAATATAGATTCCATTCAGAAACTAAATCCAAGTGTATATAAGTATTAGTGGTAGTAATATGAGTGGTGGGGTTATTTTTATTTGTTTTATACTTTTCACTATCCACATTTTTTTAAATGGGCACCACCCCTTCCTATGTCTTTATGTGCTGGGGAAATCTCTCTGAAGCAACGCAGCCATAGGCGCAAGGTGGAGGAACCAGAAGGTCATGCCTTCGTTCATGGAGAGGGACTTAGAGAAGACAGCCAGAAAGCCCAGTGTGTTCTCTTTAGCTTAGATGACATAATTACCATCACATTAGCCAAAAGGTGTATAAAGAGTCATCTTCTGCACAGATGCAAACCACGTCAAGTAGTCTGCCCGCATTAGTTGAGTTGCTTTACACTGAGGGCTGCTTGCTCACTTTCAAAACCGTTCATTAGAAGCCTGGCCAAGTCAGCGTCATTCATAAAGTGTCTCTTTACTGAACAGGAAAAATGAAGGGAGCCCTTTAATGTGACATTAATAAATTGCAACCATTTGGGGAAGCATTCAAATGTAAAAGAGTGGGGTTCATCACTGAAATTGTATTTGATGACTTGGGTTTGTTCTGGCTCATTGGAAGATATGATTTTCATAGGTCTTTACCCTTGTGGGTGGGTGATATGGGTACTATAGTGAAGTGAGAAAGAAAGTCTGAGCAGAACGCAATAGTAACAAGATATAAATCGATAGAATATGAAAGCAAAAAGTATCCCAGAGGAACCTCTAGGAAAAGTGATGTTCAAACTTCAAAAATAAATTTATTTATCGAAAGAAAAGCATAATTAAACATATAGGCAAATCTAATGGTTAGAGTCCCCTCATTTTACAGATGGGAAAATTGAAGGTCAAAAAGAAATAAGACAGTTACTACATGTTTTCAGATTTCAATCATAGTCCATCAGGAAGAATTACTTGCCTCTTAAGTCCTCTCGTAGTATTGAGAAAGGCTTTCTTTATAAGTAAATAGATACAGAGAAAGAGAATTATAACTTCCATGTTGTATTTCTGTATGAAGTGGTGTGCGAATGTATGCAATGTGCGTGTGATTTAGATGAGGGTAAGAGACATTTTGCAAGTAAGAGGACACCGGAAGTGGGCTTTGCAAGATGAGTGTACATTGCATCAAAATGTGTTATTTCTTTTTGCTTCTTTCATTTCAGTGACACTCTGAATTTTTTAAATATATTTTTATTGATTTCAGAGAGGAAGGGAGAGGGAGAGAGGGATAGAAATATCAATGATAAGAGCATAAATCGGCTACTTCCTGCACACTCCCTACTGGGGATTAAGACCCAACCCAGGCATATGCCCTGGCCTAGAATCCAACTGGCCACCTGTTGGATCTTGGGTCAATGCTCCAACCGCTGAGCCATACCCAGCTGGGCAAGACTCTGACCTTTATGAGGGAAGAGACTAAGTTTCGTATGAACAGAGTATATAAACATGGCTTGCATGCCTCAACCAAAGCTGAGTTTGAGTACCATAGACATTGAAAAATCTAAGCATCAGTTGTGTTTGGCTTCATAAATCTTTGTTTTTCCCTTAATATTTGTTGGATGAATGTTGACCCTTATGTGACTATTTTTTATGGGATGTTTGTGTTAAGAATCGCTATGGTATCTCTCTAATGCAATCACTCCTTCTGTAATGTGCTAGCATGTTTTATAGAAGATGCATTTGTATAATTGAAATGGACATTTGATGGACATTGGCACTTTCATGAAATCCAACATTCTACAATATTGTGTATTTTAAAATTTTTAAATAGGATACAGTGAATTTTGTTCATAGATTCAGGAAAGAGTAAGTAGATATTCAACTAGTTTAGATATCAATTTGTCATAATAGAATATAGGAATGATTCAATAATGTTTTTGCCCATTTGACAAATGGGGAAGCTTTGACAAAAGGGAGTAAAATCATTTGCTAAAGGCCACAAGTCAATCTGATTTAGGAATATAATTAATAAGACCTGATTGTTACATTGGTATAATTTTCTATTTACCATGCTTCAGAATGTGAATTGCTTATAGTAGAAATAACAAGTTGAAAACAATGTACCTTGTTTGATACAAGATATGCTAATTTTCATAGTAAAATATTTAATGTATAGAATTTATTCTAAATTAGTTGTAGTTTGTTTTACAAATATGATTTGGTTTACATATTGTGATTAAACTGTTTCCACAATTAGCTTTTAAAATTAGATTTCTTTAAAATAGCCCTAGCCAGTTTGGCTCAGTGAGCAAAGCTTTGTCCTGCAGACTGAAAGTCCCATGTTTGATTCCGGTCAAGGGCACATGCCCGGGTTGCAGGCTCCATCCCCAGTAAGAGGAGTGCAGAAGGCAGCTGATCAATGATTCTCCCTCATCATTGATGTTTCAATATTTCTCTCCTGCTCCTTTCCTCTCCAAAATCAATAAAAATATATTTTTAAAAATAAAAAATAAAATGTTTTATCAATTTCAACACATAAAAATATGTAGGAGCACTTAAATTATTTGTAATAATATTTAAAAATAAAATTCATAAATACACATACACAAAATAACATCCTAACAGATTTGTTGATATTTTACCAACGAGGAAACACAGATGCAGAGAGAAATTATGCCACTTGCTGATTACTCAAATAAAATTTCAAATCAACGTGTGTGTGTGTGTGTGTGTGTGTGTGTGTGTGTGTGTGTGTGTGTCTTGGATGGATTACTGTCATGCTCCTATACTGGATTCATAAGACCTATCTTACCTAGTTACAATCTGTCTACTCTTCAGCAGCCAAACTCATTTTTATTCTCTCCTTTATATACATTTTGTGGTCCTGAAAACATTAGGATAAAATACTCTCTGGTTATCTTGCTGACTCAATTTTATGAGTGCATAATTTTACTAGAAATGTTATCCCACTGATAGAAGGAGAGAGAAATCCTGCCACCGCCTACCATTATTCAGGGGACAAGGCTGACCTGAGCCAGTTGACAGTCACTTAGTTCTGTATTAGTGTGTTAGACAACTTATTGAGTGTAATGATTATCTGATGAGCTAAATAAGCTATTAAAATGGATTCAGCCGAAGATCAAGAATAGTAGAAGACTCATTTATTTTAATTTTTGTTTCCATCTCCAGTTGCCGAGAGAAGCCTGCTAACACTTGGATCGGCCAGTACAAGAACAGATATAATGGAATGAGGGTACCAAGAGTGACTGAAAAGAGAAGGAGGCAGAAAGTGTCTGCTTGGTGGCAGGTACTACTTAAATCCATTTCAGCAGATCATCTGGCTTAAACAACTTTAAGAGTTAAATTTCCCAGTTGAGGACACTGATGGTTCTACCCATACAATTACTTATCCGAGCTCAGATAGGTAGCAAGCAAACAGTATGGCATTCCAGAGCCCCTGCAGTTCTTTCTGCTATATTACAATATAGTGATTTTTATGAAGAAAATATTATTCTTAAGGTTTTTGCCAGAGTTTTAGTATGGCTAGCATAATGAGACACTTTTTGTATTTGTAGATAGTCCTTACAAATTCTAAAGATTTTAAATCCTATTAGAGGGTTGAGATCACCTTGGAACTGAAGAGACCCAGTGAACTTAGGTGGAATCGTAAGATAGGATGTCATTGGATACACTCTGTATTCTCCAGACTAGACCCATACGGCCAGATTATTCCTTAGAAGTCTTTGCTCTTTAAATGCAAGGTTTTAAATTGCTAACTACCGCAACTTGTTTACTGGCTTCTGTGCATCTGCTACATTATTTGATTTTTCTGGCATATGATCAGATACTGGGAATCTGTGTGGGCATTGATGTTTTACAATCTACAGTTATATAAGCTTTCCTGAGAATTGTCTGAGCTCTCTCTATTCTTTTGGTAATTGAAACCCCTAAGGGAAGAGTAATCACATCAATATATACATGTGGACTTATGAAGAACACAGCCCAATTTCTAAGTTCGGGCACCATGGAAATTTCTACTACATGCAAAGCAGTGTGAGCTGTATCCTTTGACTGATATATTTTCAAAAGCATTGTATTTTTCTTTTCCAAGTCCATCTAGATTCTTCCAAACCAGTGACTCTTTAGATGGTGGTAATAGCAAGGACCATGAGCTCAGACCTATTGGAGGCACTTGAATTAAGATGTACCCAATATCTAGGTTGATCTGTCTCATGACAAAATTAGTATAATTGTGTCTTTTCTTCTTTAGAAAATGCAATGCATTTATAAGTAGTCTCCTAAATAAGTTGAATGAAGTTTTGACTTATGGAAACTTTATCAAATTGGGATAAATGAGATGAGTTTTTATGCCATACCTTGAATTCAAGTTATGAACATTATAGTCTCAATATTATATATTAAAGAGCACTAAAATGAATTTTAAAAAATCAAATGGGAAAACAAAACAAAATTTTTATTTCTAATATATGGCTACTAGTTTATTTTTGATTCAAGCTAATTCTTTTAAACAGTAGTGTCAGGATTATATACATCATTTTGAAATGTCATAAAAATGCTCTAAATTTGTAGTTGAATGACTTTAGAGGGACTATTTGAAGTTCGGTACTTTCTTTGTTCAACGATCCACTGGCAGGTTATTCTGACCCTCCTTGGGAAGAAATAAAAGTAGGATGGCATTGCAGAAATGAGCCTTCGTTCTGGTAAACTAGGCAAGGCATACTTAAAGGGAAAGTGTGTTTGAAATAGGAGCCAATCCCTCTTGTCAAAATCTCATATGCATTTTAATGCCAGATTAATTATTTCTACTTTTGCTAAAATCCTCATCATAAATAATATTCAGGCATATAGGATCTAATAATGAATTGTGAAATTTTAATACATAGTAAATGCCTGAAAGGTAGTAAACAGAGACTTTTAACAGATTTCCTTATAGACAGAGAAATGTTAGATGGGGAAAAATGAAAAAAAATATGATGATCTTGGATACAGGCAGATTATATTGTTTTATTACTATTAATTGGGTTGTAAATGATTTGTCATCAAATTCCCAAGTTTTAAAGGGAACCCAAAGGATTCCATGAGTTAACAATTTTTCCTTTAGAAATATTTGCTTTAAATCCTGATGTAGATCACATAACTTCATGTTCTGCTCATTTTCTTGCTGATCACTCTCCTAGTATTTATTTGGGATACTCCAAATGAGATGACCTTATTGTTAAAAAACAAAACAAAATATTATTTAGTGTAAAATATTATTTAGTGTAAAATATTATTTAGTGTAACAGTCATGTTAGAGACCACTGGTAACAACAATAATAAAGCAATAGTAGAAACATAAAGGTCATCTAGTTATTGTCCATAATTTTTCCCTAATGTCACCACAAGAACAGGAAAAAACAAAAAAAAATTTATTTACAAAAGTTTACAAAAATTTTAAAAGTTTGATGCAGTATATAAAATATTTTCAATCAGAACACATATTTATGTACATATTTTTACCTAGTCACAGAAATCTCTAGAATCATTCCCTTGAAAATAATGTAGAAAACAAGAAATTGGTCTTTACATTTCTGTAGTTACCTTAATGGGTTCTAGCCAATATTAAAATATAAGTTAGACAACACTGACCATTCCAAGCATTTTACATTTATTGAGATAACAGCAAAAATTTGGAACCTCTACTATGACAAATACAGAAGTAAACAAAATTTGTACTATTTTCTAAATATATAAACTGTGTGTGATTAATCCTTTCTCCTCTCACTTATCTTACATGGAGTGTTATCCCATTGTAAGGTGTAGGAAGGTGTTTTCATGTACAAAGATGAAATCAACATTCTGTCTTGATTCAGTTAAGTTTATGGGATTCTGTAGATAGTGCATGTAAGTATAGGCTGAAGTTTTAAAAATTAATAATTAGATGGAGAGAGAACTAGATTAAAAACATCTGAGTGGGATGTTCAGATAAGAAAATAGAGACCCATTTCTCCTTGCTCCCCCTCACTAAGTACAGCATAAACACTGGACGTTGTGCCGGAGAAAAGTAAGGAGAACTCAGACAATGGTAAAAAGGAGAGCTGGTGTGGAATTCCAGGATCTAAGCAATAGCATCGTGTCAACATCCCTTGTCCTCCCACATAGCAGAGTGACCAGCCACGCCCAGTATTTTCCCATTTATGACACAGTGGTAGAAGGTGGTCCAGGTAGTCTTACGGTTTTCCAAAATCAAACAGTCGTACAGATAATACCAGATGGGACTGACAGAGGACAAGCACTCTCCTTAACCACCTGACCTGGAAATCTACTTCTCTGCTAAGAGATACCTAGGCTGCAGGGCAGAACTCAGCTAGAATAGACAATCTTGGGGGAAATGGAATACCTACAGGACTAAGACCAACAGGAATACAATTTCCCAGTTCAGCAGCCAACTGGTACCATAAAGAAGGTCTAAATACACTCCTTCCTCACAGTAGGGAAAACTCTTCTGCTACAGCAGGCAGCACCCTCAATGACCCATAGGAGCCCCAACAGCACCATGTTAGCCAAGGGAATCTTCTAACCAGTGTGACAGGAGATAAAAGGCATATAGATGAGAAAAGGGAAGAGTGAAATTAGCCTATTTGCACATGACTTGATTGTCTATGCAGAAAAAAACAAAAGACTCTACAAAAAAAAAAAAAAAAGGAACTTACCAGTGATCTCAGCAAGTTCACAGGACATGTAATACATTTACCACAATTTGTGTTTCTTTATAATAGTGATGACAACAGTGACACAAATGAAAAACACAGTACCAGTTATGACACTCAAATCATGAACTATTTAGGACTTGCATTCTGAAACCTATACAATGTTGGTAAGAGAAATAGAAATCCCTGAGAAAGTGAAGAGCACTACTGTGTTCATGGACCAGAAGGGCCAACATAGTAATCACGTCAGCATTTCCTAATTTGAAACACAGGTTTAACATCATTCCTGTCAAAATACTAGCACATATTTTGCTTATGATACCAATAAGATTATTCTAAAATGTATATAAAAAAAGGCCAAAGAACTAAACCAGCTAAAATAATCTTGAAAAAGAAGAAAAAACTGGGAGAAATTAGTCTACTGACTTCAGCGCTTACTATGCAGGGTGCACTAACCAAGACTGTGGCGTTAGAACAGGAGAACAGGACAGGGAACCCAGGAGCAGACCCACCCAGAGATGTCCAACTGATTTTTACGAAGATGCAAAGCAACTACATGGAGGAAAAATAGTCCTTTCAACCAACAGTGGTGGAGAAATTAAATATTCATTGGCTACAAAAGAAAAAGTCTCAACCTAAGCTTCCCACATTATACAAAATTAAATCGAAGTGAATTATAGACTTGAATGTAAAACTATAAAACATTATAAAATAATAGAAAAATGCTCTGGATCTAGAGTAAGCCACCATTTTTTTTTTCAGATTTGACAGCAAAAGCACAACATAGACAAAAGAATGGTTTTGCTCATATGAAAAGACAAGCTACATATTGGGGACAAATAGATGAAAATATATATTTGATAAATGATTAATACTTAGAACATATAAGGAACTCACTGAACTCAGTAGTAACAAACAATCCAGTTAGAATGTGGGCAAAAGACATGAAGAGTCATTTTAATGAAGAGGATATACGGGTGGGACAAAAGTAGGTGTACAGTTGTGAATATGTGAAACACAGTTTATTGTTGTGTTACTACTTTTTAAATATGTTTTTATTTTAGAGAAAGAGGAGAGAAGAGAAAGGGAGATAGAAACATCAATGAGATACAACATTGATTGGCTGCCTCCTGTGTGCCCCTGCTGGGAATTGAGCCCACAACCAGTGCTGACCAGGAATCGAACCAACAACCTCTTGCTGCACGGGTCAAAGCTCAATCACTGAGCCACACTGGCCGGCTCTTGTATTATTATTTATGAATTATTGTAATATTTTCCATACTAACAACTGTAAACCTACTTTCCCTCACCCTGTACTTAGGGCAAATAAGCACATCAAAAGATGCTCAACATTATTCTCTACCAGGAAAATGCAAATTAAAACCACAAAGCAATATTACTATGTACTTTTCAGAATGGCTGAAATAAAAATGATAGTGGCAACACCCAATGCTGGCATGTATGTGGAGAAACTGAATCACTCATACCTTTCCTGTGGAAATATAAAATAGTACAGGTACTATGGAAAACGTTTTGGGATTTCCTAAAAAAAAAAAAAAAAAAAAAACACTAGACCAACAATTGTACTCTTGTGATTTTATCCCCAAGAAATAAACACATGTTCACACCCAAATCTCTGCACAGCAAATATTCATAGCAGCTTTGTTCATTGTAGCTAAAATTTGGGCTCAGCCCAGCTGTTCTTTAACAGGTGAATCACTAAACAACGGTAGTACATACATGGCGTGATACACTACTGAGCAATAAAAATGGAATAGAAAATTGATAGGATTTAGATGAATCTCCAGAATTATGCTAGGTGGAATATCTATATCTATTTATGATGAAACTCTAGAAATGGAGGACAAACTGAGTGGCAAGGATTAGGAATGGGTGGGGAAAAGGGTGGAAGTGGGTGTAATTATCAAAAAACCGCTGGAAAGACGCTTATCATGTTGGTTCTGTCAGTATCTTTACTGTAATGGTAGACACACAGAGTTGCTTATTATAAAGTTGTGTAGAACTTAATACACACACATACCAGTACAAGTGAAACTATGGGTATCTCATTTAATAGTAATGTGTTTGCCAATGTCAGTTTCCCGGTGGAGATACTGTCCAATGGTTTTACAAAATGTCACCATTAGGTGAACTAAACACAATATAGAAGAGATCTCTCTGCATTTTTTTATTACATGTGGATCTATAGTTATCTGTATTAAATTATTGTATGATATTCAAAAGTGAGAGAGGTTTACGATGCCTTGTATTTCCACATATCGTAAGTTCTAATAGAGTAAGTACTTAATTAGCGATATTGTAAGGTTTAACAAATGAAATAGTTGGAATTAAAAGAGTAAAAGGGAGTTTTAATTTTAAAATTCAATCAGAGCCTGCTATTTACATAAGGAAAGAGAAATGAAAAGGGCTGCACCACGCTTGAAGTTGGAGGAGGGCCACGTCTCCGACATCTACAGTAGATTTGCAGAACCAATACTGGAAGAACATTCGTCTGTGACTTAGTATCAGGCTCATGCGTCAGGTACAAAGTAGGTGGATGAAGCAGAGGGGTAAACAGAATAAAATAATAAACTTGCCTTTGGCAATGAGTAATCTGAAATAATACTGTTTCTTAGTGATGATATCAAAGCAATAATATGCCGTGATTACAAGATGCTGTAATGCTGCATCCCAGCTGTCCACAAGCCCAATATGTGTGGCTGCCCTACAGCAGTATCGCAGCTTTAATGAACATTTGGGGAGCAACACCCCTTCTCATTTAGCTGATAGCCTTTCGGAAATGGTGCTGCTTGTTTCACGCATGGACTACTGCTCACCACCTTGTTTGGATGGATGGCTGTTAAATGTCATCTGTAACCATCATGAAGCTGAATACATATCACTTCTGTTTCAATGCATTTCAATGAATGAGTTCAAACCCTACAGGCGTCACATTTTGTAATGAAAAAGTAGCGATACATAGTTTTTATTTTGACCCACCCTGCCGAGTGCACAAATTTTCATGCACTGGGCCTCTAGTGTGTGTGTGTGTGTATATATATATATATATATATATACATACATATATATATATATGTATATATATATATATATATATCTGTCTATCTACCTAGTCTTACATACATAAAATAAAGAATAGCTGATAAATTATATATATATATATATATATATATATATATATATATATACACACACACACACACACACACACACACACACATATATAAAAGCCTAAGCGACCGTTGCAACTGAACGGACAACCAAACAGGCTGCATGGGGCAACCAGGCCAGCCAGGGGGTTAGTGGGGGATGACCATATGACTGAATAGCAGGTTGTGTGGGCGACCAGGCTGGCAGAGGGGGCAGTGAGGGGTGACCAAATGACTGAACAGTAGGCTGTGTGGGGCCACCAGGCTGGCTGGGGGGGGGGGGGGGGTTTGGGGTAACCAGGTCGTTGAGGGGGCAGTTGAGGGTGATCAGGCCAGCAGGCAGAGGCAGTTAGGGGTGATCAGGCCAGCGGGGGGGGGGGGGGGCAGTTAGGGGCAACCAGGCCGGCAGGGGCAGTGACGGGTGATCAGGCCAGCAGGCAGAGGTGGTTAGGGGTGATCAGGCAGGCAGTGGGGGGGGGGGGGAGAGTTAGGGGCAATCAGGCAGGCAGGCAGGTGAACTGTTAGGAGCCAACAGTCCAGGATTGTGAGAGGGATGTTCGACATCCCTCGAGGGGTCCCGGATTGGAGAGGGTGCAGACTGGGGTGATGGGACCCTCCCTGTCCCCTGCACAAAATTCGTGCACTGGGCCTCCAGTGATAGATAAAATCCAAAATTTTTTTGATTGAGCCATTTTAAGTATGGAATTGAGTCAGCATAAGAAGGTATGCTTTTGCTGTTTCACAAAATATTTGCATTATTTATTCTATGTAAACTATTACCACTACTAATATTAAACAAATATTTCTATCATTAATACTTCTAATATTTTTAATGTTTGTTTGACCATGTTTGTTTACATATATTGTATGGATTAGTCATCATGTAACATTTAGCAGCTAAGGGAACTGAGAATTAAGGAGCATAACTAAAGTGTTTAGCACCACATCTCCCTTCAGGCTTATCTGTACACCATTATCTTCTATCACCTATCAAGACCTACTGTCAGCAAATTGTGTATTTCTTTTTCATTCCCTAATAAATCGATTGTGTTTAGGTAGCGCTGTTAATGATAATGATTCACACTCTCACAGTGCGTTGAAATAATCTACAGTCACATGTAAATATCTGGAAACTCTTTAAGAGATTGAACTATTTGGCATCCCGACTTTGCAAGTAAGAAACTGAAATTTAGAGGGATACAATGATCTGAAACACGCCACACGGCTGGTTTATGATGTTTAGTAGTTGAACCCAGGTTGTCTGAATTACAACCCTATTCTCATTATATCTCACCCACATTCACTAAACGTACTGAGCCTCCTGCACAATGCATTCCAGTATTCTCCTGCCTTCTCTATGTACCTAATTAATGTTTACACAACTTAGACTGTTTTAATTTATTTTAGGTATTTTAAAAAAATATATATATAGGAAGTGAGCCAAATTAATGAGAGTCTTAGGACTGAAGTGTTTATACTTTTTGGAAGTTTGATGCTTTCACATCTGTTCCAAAAATAGTGGATTTTTAGTTTTAATTTCCAACGGATAATTTTAGGTAATCTTGTAGCCACCATTCTAACTACGAGAAGCATACACTTTTGAACAAAATAGGCACTTTAAAAAAGCATTCCATTTTGATCAATAAAAACGGAGGTATTGCTATTTCCAACTATAAGCTATTTCCCTTGGAATGAAGAAATGCCCATTGGGGAGCAATGCTTGCTTTTGCCATGATTGACGGGTCTTTTGACATCACCACTGACTCCTCAGCGGGATTTCTCCCAGCACTCAGAGAAAGCAGAGACCTGTCTTGGGTGTTACATTCTCACGGCACTTTATTCATGAAGTGAAAGCCCCCAATTTCTGCCATCTAGATGCCTCCGCCTGGGTGTGCCCCAGGTCATCTTCTTAATCAGCCGGGGCACACGCTGCAGCCTGAACCTAAGTTAGTCCCTTAACAGGAATAATCCAGGCAGAATAAAACCAGGTTATTCTCCTCGGCCCTGTTTATCTCCCCACAGCCACAGGAAGGTTGCTACATCAATCAAGTCTCCTAATGAAAAGGTAATTATTTCTTGATTTCTCTGGAGCAGATGCAATGAGAGCAAGGTTGCTTCTACTGGGAGTCCCTACTGTGTTGCCAAACAGGAGCGGTTATCTTAGAAGACAGAAGTAATTACTTGCAAGATGTTCTTGTCTGCTTAGGTAGGGCTGCGTGCTAGTTATTAAAATTCACCTGGCATTGGCGCACCTGCTTTGGGGCAAGCGTAATGCTAGCTACTTTTATGTGCATTTAGTAATTTATTGCATCTAAACTCCAGACACAGGGGCATGTACACACATGTGCATTGGAATGTTAACACTGTGAAGTATGCATCACTCTCATTCTAAACTGAGGAAACAGACTCAGTGAGCAAATGACACCGCCAAGGACACAGAGCTTGTCAGTGGCTCGGGAGTATTTCAAACTTGTGTTACCATATCCCATGCTCCTTCTTGTACCTGTTTATGATGAATGTGGCCATTTGCAAAGGCTCTTTCTAATGCATAACGGACACATTCATATATACACAACAGCTTGTCATTGTCATTCGAAGTACTTATGGCAGCAGTTCCAATCTTCTCTTCCTAAATGGGGTCACTGTTTGGTGATTGAAGGTATGCTTGAGTTTTAGCCAGGGAACTATTGCGAGATAGCTAGCCAAGTTGATGCCTCATCTCTCAGAGTCAAACGTTATGAAACATGATGTGAAATCTAGCAATTAGCTGAATTTATCATTTATTTTTTCTTGATATTACCTGGGAGAAAATATACATTATGTACTTGGTGTAAACATTGAATTAGTGACTAGACAATTTGGCCAAAAAATATGTCCAGTTTTGTAGAAGGTGGGAAAATGACTATGACCAAGATGTCCATGCCACAGGGAAAAACAAGATAAGAATTTCTGATGTAAGATGTATAATTATAGTCGGGAGTAATGCATTTTTCCCTCTTGTTTAAAGTGAAAATGAACAGTTAGATATACAACCAATCAGTACATTAATAAAAGAACAAAATGAGCATTCACAGATTCTAGGTCAGGGTTTCTCAATCTCAGTGCAACTAATATTTTCTAAAACATAATTCCTTGTTGTCCCATTTCATGCATTGTAAGATGTTTAGAATCATCCCAGTCTTCTACCCAGTAGATGCCAGTAGCACCCTCCACCAGTTACGACCCCCAAAACAATTCCAGACGTTGCCAAATGTCCTCTGATGGATAAAATTGCTTTTGTCATGTTGAGAACTATTGGCCCAGTGATCAGCTCTTGAGTCCAGATTAATCCATTTGGAGCTAGGCCATAAACTGTCAAAGTATACTACACACTCAATTTAATAGAGCGATGCGATTATGGTGTGTGTTGCTATGGTGCTCGCTATGAAAGCTACTCAGGTACCCCTTTAGCACTGAAGGATTTATTTCCGCACATGCTAAAAATACTCCCTGATGTCAAACTACACCACAAATCTGTGGTTATTAAAACAGTATGCTACTGGCTCAAAAGCAATCACATAGAGCAATGGGACCAAATAGAGAGTCCAGAAATAAACCCTGCTTATACAGTCACTTACTCTATGACAAATGAGGCAAGAATATGCACTAGACTAGTGAATGTCTCTTCAATAAATGGTGCTGGGCACACTGGGTAGATATAGGCAAATAATGGACTGGACCACTTTTTTTCATCATATGGAAATCATCCTAAAATGGACTAAATACTTAAATGTATGGCCTGAAAGCATAAAACTCCTAGAGGAAAATATAGGCAGTAAAATCCTGACGTTGGTCTTAGCAATAGTT
This sequence comes from Corynorhinus townsendii, assembly GCA_026230045.1. Taxonomy (NCBI): domain Eukaryota; kingdom Metazoa; phylum Chordata; class Mammalia; order Chiroptera; family Vespertilionidae; genus Corynorhinus; species Corynorhinus townsendii. The sequence continues at coordinate 166,590,168 of JAPDVU010000007.1, forward strand.
TCTTGGATCTATCTCTCTGGACAAAAGCAACGAAAGCAAAAGTAAACAAATAGAACTATATCAAACTGAAAACCTTTTGTGCAGTGAGGTAAATCATGAAAAGATAACCTGCTGAGTGGGAGGAGATATTTGCAAATGATATATTCTATAAGGAGTCAAAAATATATTACTCATACAACTCAACATCAAAACAATAAACAATATGACTTTAAAATGGGCAGGTTGCTTGAGCGGATGTTTCTCCAAAGAAGCCAACAGATATAGTAAAAGATGATCAACCTCATTCATTATCAGGGCAATGCAAACCAAAACCACAATAAGACACTACCTCACCCCTGTCTGAAGGGCTATTTTTAAAAAATCAACAAATAATAAGTATCGGGGAGGATGTAGAGAAATAAGAACCCTCTATTGATAGAAATGTAAAATGGTACAGCCACTGTAGGAAGCAGTGTGAAGGATCCTCAGAAAGTAAAAGTACTACTACCATATTACCTAGAAATTCCACCTCTCAGCATTTATCCAAAGAAAACAAAAACATTAATTCAAAAAGATAGTTGCACGTCTATGTTCATCACAGCATTGTTTACAACAGCCAAAACACGAAAGCAACCTAGGCAACCTCGGTGTTCATCAACAGATGGAATATTTTCCACCATAAAAAAGTGCAATCTTGCTTTTTGCAACAGGTATGAAAGAACACAGAGAGTAGTATACTAAGTGAAATAAGTCATGCAAAGAAAAACATTGTATTGTTTCACTTACATATGGAATCTAAAAACAAAACAAAACACACCAAAAAACCACACACGAAACCAGAACAACTGAACAACAAAACAAAACAAAGGCAGAGTTATACATACAGAGAACAGCTGATGGTGGCCAGAGGGATTGGACGATGAGTGAGAAAGGTGAAGGGATGCTGTGTACAGCGGTGGCCATAGAGTCAACAATATCAGACTAGCTTTTATATGGTAACAGTTGGTTGCTAGACATATTATGGTGAACATACCGTCTATAGTAATAAAAATATAATATGCTAATTAGACCAGACGTCCTTCCGGGTGAAGCTGGGGCTGCGAGGGAAGCCCGGGTCCTGGGTGCTAGAGGAAAGCCGATGCCAGAAGCCAGGGGAAGAAAGGCCTACTCTTGCATGAATTTCGTGCGCCGGGCCTCTAGTAAGTTATATAAATGTAGAATCACTGTGTTGTATGCCTGAAACTAGTATAATATTGTCTGTGAGCTGTACTTTAACAACAAGGACAACAACAAAAGACTGTGGGGAGTTGGGAGGGAAGGAGGAGAAAGGAATGGGATCTGGAAACCAGTTAGAAGGGTTAATTCAAAATGACAAAAGGAAGTCTCTTTAGCCAAAATATGCCAGGATAAATAAGAGCAAGGTATCATAATTTAAGAAAGGATGTGATGCCAGTTTACCTCTATGTTCCCTCTTACTTGTGGATGTATGTTAAAACCACAAGAAAATAATTCTGAAGTGTCTCTCAGTGACATAGTACCTACTTAAATATTACCTTTTTCCTTTACACATACTGTTACACAATCCAAATGAGCAAAAGCAGACAGAGAAAAAACTCATTCTTTAAATAAGTGGCCATGTCCCAAATGCAGGTCACAGAATTCCAAAGCAGTGAAAGAGTAAATAGAATATACTAGTGAGCTATTTTAGTCTTTTCTTAGGGAAGCATGGCTAAGCCCAGCACAAGTGGATTTATGTGCATCTTGCATTTCAATCTCCAGTGTGGCCTAGCCACAATAAAGTGCTCATAAGAGGCTTTCTGAGTGGAGATTAAAAGTTCCCTAGCGTCAGAGAGAAACATTTGGTTGCATCTTTAGAAACCATCAATCACTGGTGAGATTCTCCACTCACATTTATCCTATTTAATCGAACCTTCTGAATTGTAGCTTAACCTCTGTGTACTCACAAACCACAGCAATGAGAGGGGAGAGGAGACTATGCCAGTGATCCAAAGAATACATAAAAATAGGCACTTCTCATGCATATAGTGGAGGTCCTCTAACCTTAGGATATAAGGACTATCTGTTATACTTTGATATTATATGAAATGGATATCAGTTGAATGGATATTAATTAGCTTGACAATAATTATCATTTATGATTCTCCAAATTGTCTCAGCTCAGCTTTTTATGAAAATAAGCATTCATAGAAGATGTGACTTCGTGCATGCTGTTTCCCCAGGAGACATTAGCCATGGCTAAATCACCCTGCATTATGGGAAGAGTCATTGAGAATAAGCTTTCACCATGATAACCCTACAGGATGCAAAGTCAGAAAAGATTACCACACTTGATTTATGTGCATCTGTTTGTTTTTTATTTGTTCACTGTTCACCTGGATGCTTGTCATATTCCATTTATTCTGAAGAATCCGATTGATCCTTTCTCTCAGGATGAGTTCTGCTGCATGTAATAGAAATCTGGTTAAAAACATGAATAAAGAAATTAATTTTCTTCTACCATACACTCAACAGTGGAGGTAACTGATGGTGGGTCTTCTGCTCTCCTTCTTTTTGGTTTTATTCAGTTTGCTTTTCCTGTGTATTGGCCTCCTGCTCAGGATGATGGCAGTTTCAGGCATCATTACCCAGAAATGGCAATGATCAGAGGGTAAGATAGTTGTCCTTTAGGAAAGAGGCTCTCCTATAGAATTATCTTTACCTTTTTATTGCCTGCCATTGAAATTCTGGATCTCCTCCAAAAGAAAATTACAAACTTAATTTTTTTATCAACTAGTTGGGATCTAATTCTGGAGCTGTGAATTTGGGGACATTTGCTCGAGTCCTAAGAGACAGGGTGGATAGCTGAACAAAATGTTTTCCTAGGGATAGATACATCTTTATAGACGATTGCAGGAAACAATGGTGAGCATGCTGCTATTATCAGGATGCTTATAGACTGTCTTATTCCTGTCCAACCTTCTCAAACCAACCTTGGCATATAACAAATGTTCCATAACATCACTTTCAAACTTTTCTCATTGGTCAGTACTCCTCCTTTACCTTCCCCTTACTAAAGGCAGTAGACTTCATTATGTACATCTCCCTAACTTGGACTCAGCTACTTATCAAGAGACCACATGATCATTATATTAAACAGCATACTTCCACACTTTCCTTTACCTCAAATTCAATCAATTCATCAGTCATTAAAAAAAAACACTTATTATCCTATACCTCTCTTGAATCCATCTATTTTTAATATATTATCTATTGATTTCAGAGAGGATGGTAGAGGGATAGAAACATCAATGATGAGAGAGAATCATTTATCATTTATCAGTCACCTCCTGTGTGGCCCCTACTGGGGAATCAAGCCCACAACCTGGGTAGGTGCCCTGACAGGGAATCCAACAAAGACCTCCTTGATTCACACATGATGGTTAACTGTTCTGGCAGCCCACAGCATTGTAGCTGAATGAGGCTTATCTAGCTCATATAGTTTCTCCATGAGGCACATGACAGCTTCCTATGCTCAGAAACATTAGACCCCATGTCAACATGAGGCTTTGGGGCCATTTTAAGTAGTGAAATTTCAATAAAAAGCACACAAAAAGGTGGTACCAGCTAAATCACTGAAAAGGGCTCTTGCTCATAGTGTGGGAGCGAAGATAAGGCTGACCTCACCCTGCTTTGACATCAGTGGGCACGTGCATATGGGCAGCTCAAAATGTTTGCCATTCTTTGTATTTTCCTGAACTGTGGCAATGTCATGATTATTAGCTTTGGGGTTACACATTTTAGCGTGTAGGATATTTTGCAAATATGGAATCCATGAATGATGAGGATGCACTCCAATTATATGTTAGGGGCCGGTAAAGTTCCCCACCGGTACCAAGGACAGGGCCTGGTATTTTTGACGTCTCCTGATTTCAGATTCCTGTTTGAACTCCATATCAAACAGCTAGTCCCACTGTTTTCTGGTCTTTCCCACAAGGAGAGGAAAATAAACAAATTGATAGTATTTGAAATGTAGCAAATGATGAGCTCATGGAGCCTGTAGAGGTACTTCATTTTCTAGGACAGAGGACTAATGGCTTCCTTTTATCCACCTTCTGTAGCAAACCCCGAGTCTAGCTGTGGAAATTAAACAGAGTTCTCAGTCCAGAAAAATTATTTTGTTCCCAATCTGATGCAGTCTGGTGTGATTTTGGTGCCTTTGAAAGAGATGACAAATGTGGTCTATGACTGCCATACCAATTTAAGCCAAATTACCTCGACCCTTTTGCAGTTTTTGTGTGAAACTCTAATTTAGCTTGAGAAATCAAGCTTCTTTAACTGGAATATTTTTGTTGTTTTTTCTTTTCTTTTTTAAAAAAATACTATGAAATATATTTAGTTTTCATTTTAAATACATGCAGTAGAGACAATCCATCCTGGTTTAAGTCATATATGACTAAAATTGTAATTCTAAAATAGTATAGAGAAATATATCAACCAAGCAACGTACTATGAGAAAAACAAAAACTGGAAAACTTAAAATGTAAGCGATTTCTTTACATCTATCACTCAAAAGGAGGGGTGGTGAATGCTGCTGAGAAGTCATGTGGACAGAAAATGAATTAATCACAACAGTGGGAGATCAGAGTAACTGTGAAGTGTGACATGGCTTTCAGTGGTCCCCAATTGTCCTTGTGATTCTAAGATCCATAGCGATGTGATCTCCTAGCTCATTCTATCCAATCTCACCTAGAGTTAGACTCCCACACAAACTGTCAGTTATAATTAATGTTCTCTGGAACCTTAAAAATTACCTTCTTTTTTGTGCCTCTAGTAAATATTAAGTTTTCCAAAACATGGTTTTTATTGAATCCTACTCTAAATAAGGTATACTTTTCTCTGTAAATGTTGTGCATGCTCATCAATGGGGGACGTTGGTAATACTTTCAACAATAAAGATAATTTTTTAAAAGTTTGGTATCCTAAATAGGCATAAAGCACAAATATTAACAAAATTGTTATTAAAGAAATCTTCCCTTGAAAAATGTCTTACCATCTTTAAGAAATAGCACAGAAATGTTCTACTTAGGAATGCTACAGTGTATTTCCTCTTCTGTGAATCAACCTCGATGGCACTGTTACTTGACTGGCCCCAACCTTGACACTGTGACTTGTTTTATCTTAGAGTTCATAGAACCTTATCCTTTCTTCTTTTATTTTAAAGTCAACATTTTTCCCAATTTTTTTTCAATTTATTCAACAGCTACTTATTGAGAGAGTTCTATGTGCAATCATTATTTTAGGTGCTGAGGGCACAGTAGGGAACAAAACCAACATAACTCCCTGTGCTAAATAATTTCATGTTCAAATGGATCCAGTTGCACACCAACACAGGCCAGAAAGTCTCTTTATTTTTCGTTTGTTCTTCTATCCTCTAAGAGTTGGATTTATTTTTCTGTATTCTCTTCCTCTGAAGACTGGATTTTTTTAGCGCCCTGTAGGTGATTACCCATATGATCCAGAAATAATCTCTTAGTTGTTCCCCATTCCAAGAGAAAGATCTCTGGTTACACTACTGACGTGCACTCTTGACTAATGGTATGTCAACTAGGACTAGGGCTGAAAACATGAACAACTGGGGAAAATGACAGCCACCAAGAGAATCTCAAGAATGGGAGAAGATTGATTAAAAGAGATCTCTGAAATCTCTTGGTTGACCTCATGGTATCCTTATGGACGTAGGTTTTATGTCTATTTTGTCTCTCTCTGTGCCTGATAACCAGGTAAAAACCATTACTTCTTGGGATACGAACTTTTCCATGCACCCAGTTGGATGGATAGATAGATAGATAGATACATAGATAGATAGATAGATAGATAGATAGATAGACAGATTTTTTTTTTGTTTTAGTTAATCCTCACCCTATGACATTTTCCCATTGATTTTAGTGAGAGTGGAAGGGAGGGAGAGAGACACACAGAGAGAGAGAGATATCAGTGTGAGAGAGACACATGTATTGGTTGCCTCCTGCATGCACTCTGACTGGGCTGAAATCTAGCCTGCACCCGAGGTACCTGCCCTTGACCAGAATCAAACTTGTGACCTTTCAGTCCGCAGGCCAACACTCTATCTACTGAACCAACTCATATTTTTAAAACTTGAAGGCAATATAGGTGACTTTGCTTTTGGTTAGAAAGTGATTTTGTAAGACTTAAAGCATTGAAAGAGAAAATAGAAAGATGAGTTGGCTTAACTATAATATATAAAGTATTTTGAATATGTTTAAACAATACGAAATCAAAATGAAAATTAAAAGATGAGTCCAAATGACTTAAGAAATAGTCTTTAGCCACATTGAGCTTCCATTTATTTATCTATAAAACCTCAATTATGTAATACATGTTTATTTGACACTCTCTGTGTGAAGTTGCTGAGAAAACCTATTTCCTGCCTCCTTGCCAGTGTTTTTGTGAATGTCAGAAAAAAAATGAAAGTCGTTTACAAAGTACCAAAAACTGGAAGCATTCCTATTAAACAAGATAATGCTTTTAAAAGACGGTAGCAAACTCTAAAGCAGGGCTATGCCTGTAATATATTTGCCAGGCTTTCTGGGAGATTGCTTACAAGCTATGGGGCAGTACCAGCTAGTCATCCTGTTCAGTCTAAAAGCATGAGAAGCTGGAATCAATTTTCCTGCTGAATTTGTTTTGTTCACAGTAATTTTATCCTGTACATCCTGAACCACGCTTTGTATCTACATGGCTCACAGGTTATCGCTGCGATGTTAGTAGCCACAGGTCGCCATCAATTCTTTCCCAGGGAAAAACCTCAGGAACAATAGCCTAAGCTTTGAGTGTTTGCCCACCTGTGGGAAGAGGCCGAGGGAAGCCACTACGTGTCCATGGCTAATTGGAGTCACTGCGTTTGTATTTTCTCTTCCACACTGAGTGTGTTCTTCTTATAATTGACAGTTGCTCTAACCATGTAGTTCTTAGTCTCATCATCTGGACATTATTTTTTTGCTAAAAAAATATATAGCCTATCACTCCTGAGGATATATTTTCATCTAAAAATCTAGTATCTTGTTATCAAAATTAAACAGATGGGTTAAATATTCTAGCTTGATCTCCTAGCCTGGAAAGCCCGTGAAATTGCTTTAAATCTAGATGCCAGTGCTAATTTCTTACAACATATTGCAAATCATATTTAGAATGTCAGCAAACTAATAATACAAATTAAGCAAAAATGTTTTTCCCTCCCTCATCCTTTTCTCCATTCTGTCTTATATCCCAACTGCCATATTTCATGCTGACCGATCACTGCCTCTTCTTTCAAACTCATGCTGAAGTCATACCTTAATGAAATCCTTCCCTGACTCCCTCCTAGCATGATTCCATTCTTTACCTCATTATCTAAAACACCTAGCTAGCCAGAGTTCTCCATACAGGTACACAATGTCGAAATGCTAGTTAAGTGAATGAATTGGGTTTACAACACTGTGGTAGGAAGAAGAATGGCCTTCATCCCAAGGTACCCACCCATAACTTACATGCTGTGACATGGCAAGGAAGAATTAATGTTTCAGATGGAATGAATCACCTGACCTTGAGATGAGGGAGGTCATCCTTACGCCATTAGACCAGTGTAACCTCAAGGGTCTTATACCTGCAAGCCGTGCGGACGAGGGTCCGTGTCAGGATAATGCAGCATGAGGATGACTTGCCTGGCTGCTGTCAGCTTTGGCAATGGAAAGGTCAGGAAAGGAACAATGTCAGCACACTCTGGAAGCTGGAGAGAGCAAGGAGACGGACGGTCCTCTGGAGCTTGCGGAAGAAACGCTGCCCTTGCCAGCCCTGAGGGGAGCCAGGAAGACCGAATCCATACTTCTGATCGCAGAACTAATTAGACAGCAAGTTTATGGTGTTCTCTGCCCAAGCGTGTAGTGTTTGCTGAGCAGCGATAGGAAACTAGGACAGATACCATAATATAATTGGAGGATTTTAGGTTTGTGTCTTTCCTTGTGAATAGATAGGTACATCTTCTACCTCTAAAAATGATGTAGGTCAATGGGGGTGGGGGGGAGAAGGGGGATGCATGTAACACTTTGAACAATAAACATGTAAAAATAAGAAATTAAAATTAAAATGATGTAGGCATGTATGGGATCTTTTAATGTTAGAAAAAGCAGCGTATGGTTAAAATGCATTGCGTTTATAGAAGTTAGATGCTCTGGAATCGTAGCTCAGTACAGGCCATATGTGGCCTTGGCAAGCCAAATAATTCTGTCTGCTTAAGGGGGGTAATAATATACACTTTATAGGAGTGTTAAAGGGGTATGTGAAGATTAAAAATAATGCATGTAACTTACCTGTGATGGGTCATTGTACACAGTTGAAGTAAAATAAATGTACCACAATGGAGATAATCATTTTGTATAGCGAATGCAATAAGGCATAAGCACTAAGTGAACGGTGGGAGCTCTAGTGAGGTTTCTGAAGGACATTACGCCTGGCCTTGGCCTTGCGTGGAGGGAACAGTTTACAGAGGTGGGCACAGAAGAGAGGGCACTCAAGCTTGTGTCAGAGTTGTGTTCAGTCTAAGGTGGTAGGGCCAACCACCTCGTGGTTATGGGTGCGGGTTCTGGAGCCATGCAGCTTTCCTTTGACTCCTGGTTCCAGACCTTTAGTAGTTGAGGCTCACTTTTAGCCCCATTGTGCCACGGCTTCCTCCGCTGTAAAAGGGAGGGCATGTCTGGGAACTGATTGTGTGAATATGCCTGAAGCGCATGGACTAGAGCATTTACAGGAGCTCCGCAAAACATTAGCTGCTGTTAGTGTCTGTAGAGCATGTGCATGTGTGGTGTGACTGCGAGGAAGGTGCTCCAGGGTGCTTTTCAGCAAGGCCAGCCAGAGCAGAAGCCGCTTCAAAGTCCCAGAGAAATGTCTGCAGTGGGGCAATGTCATGTACCCTTCTGAGAGGGGGCAAGAGAGCGCAATTAGAATCTAAATTCCATGAAGGTAGAAATCACATTTTGCAGTTGATGTAGTTCACCAATTTATCCCCAGGCCTAGCACGACGTTTGGTCCATAGAGGCAGTCTTTAAGTAACTGCTGATTAAATGTACCTTTCTTTAAAAAAAGCTAGTAACGCTTGAGGTTCATCGAATCAAGACAGCCATTGCCTAAATCACTCAAGGATAGCGGTCCATACTACTCTGTGCCCTGCCTGTGTGACTCTGGGTGACTCATCTCAGATCCTACCTTTAGGAAATGAGAAATCTGTGAGTTCTACATCCTATTCTATTATTTAGTTTGATTATATAAAAGAAGAATAATCATACTAACATCATCATGATGACTAGTGTGTAAATTCCAGTTCAGATCATATCTTTGCATCTTATCTACCCATTATACGACCTAGATCGTGCATCATATTTGCTGGGAGAATCACTAAACATTTAATATGTCAGTAGACTATATGACATTGGTACTGAGCTGTGTCCCTGTTCAATGAGCCCCCTCCTTATTTCTCAGCCTTAGCAATACCCAGGCTGCCCTCCATAAGCTAATGGGTACAAGGCATTAGAAATAGTATGGTGCAGAAAAATGAGATGTTTTGTTGAATCTGTCCCATGGCTAATCTCTTCAGCACTGTTCTTATTTAAATAGAATTATCTTGTTTCTCATGTTGGTATTTTCCAGATAGACTCTCTGTCATTAGGTGCCACACAGAGCATTATATCACCACTAATCTATCATTTTTCATGGGCAATAATACAGTATCAAGGTGTATGGCGAAGAAAAATAAATCTCTCTTTCAAGGGGTGAGTAAGAATTAAAAAAAGAGTAATGATTCTGTGAGATTGCAGCATAAGAAAAATGAGACTGGATATTAGGCAGTGTTGATTAGAAAGTCGAAAACAATCATTCGCTACGGTAACTGATTTATGGGCCCCTCCTTGTGCATACGTGGGGGTGATTTGCTCCAGAAGGAAACTGTAGACAAATCCATAATTTATAATATTTATAAATATTCATATGATGAAGTAGCTAGCAGTAACAGGGGACAAGAGAACAGGTAATCTAATGCTTTTTCTACTGGTTGATGGTACCATTTTTTATTATCATGATTTTAATGCTTACCAATACATCTTTTTCATAATAATAGCTGTATGGGATACCAGGGGTATATAAAAATAATCAGGAAAGAGGATTGGAGAAAAGCTCTTTTAAGTTTCTGGCAGTGAATTCATTCCCTTAATTCTACAAACTTCACTTTTCACATCAATAAAATTTCCAAGTACAGCTTTAGTTGTATCTGGGAACTGTGATATGCCATGTTCATATTTGTTGAGTTAAAAACAAGTTTATAATGTCCTCTTTGATTTGTTTTTATGCTCTCCCTTTAAATGTCTAAATAGATTATTTAGATTATTAGATTACTAGGTTGTTGAGAAGTACGTAGTTTAATTTCCAAATATTTGGGAAGTTTCCCAGAATTCTTTGTTATTAATTTGGTATTTACTTACGTTGTGGGCTTTTTTTGGCACATAATTTATTTAGAAGTGTGATGTTTTATTTTTAGGAGTTTGGATGTTTTTATATTATATTTATGTTATTGACTTCTAGCTTAATTGCATAATGGACAGAAACAATATTGCATGAGTTTGAATCAAATTTTCCAAAAATGTTAATTAATTTAGAAAAACTGACATCTTCCTTATATTGATATTTTTTCTATTTAAGAACATATGTCCTGACATTTGCCCAAGACTACTGTTTTCTCTCATGAGTGTTTTATAGGTATTTATTTTGGCTAAGGCTATTTCTTGGTATATTAATACTAGAGGCCCGGTGCACAGATCCGTGCACATTGAAAGGAAATTAACTAGAAGGTGGCCAGTGGGGCCGGACTGGGCTACATGGGCTGGACACGCCCTGGAGCCAGCCTCCCAAGACCCCTCCCCTGGGGCTGGCCACAACTGGGGCAGCACCAGGGTTTGAAGGGCTTCTGTAGAGTGAGTAGAGTCCCTCTAGCAGGTGGGGTCCCTTGGCCTGGCCTGCGGGGATGGGGCCAAAACCAGCAGTCGGACATCCCCTGGGGGGTCCTGGAGTGTGAGAAAGCACTCTGCAAAGTTGCTGTCATTTGGCAGCTCCTGCGTTGGGCATCTTCCCCCTGGTGGTCAGTGTGCATCATACCTACCAGCCAGTCATCCAACCGTCCAGTCCACTGGTCACTTAGCCTTTTATATATGTAGACAGATTTGTGTATTACAGTTACTTTTCTCTATCATAAAGAGTTATTTTCTTCAATTATGTTTTCTAAATAGTTTTTAAAGTGCACTAAAAAGATACTGATTTTAAATGTTAATTATATGCCCTAATTTACTAGAACTCTATTGTTTGCCACAAATTTTCCAATTATTCTGATGGGTTTTAATACTACATGAATATGCACAGTGTTATCATTAGAAATAGAAATGACTGTACTTCTTTCTCTCTAATTCCTATACCTCCTTTCTCTTGTCTAATCACATTGGCTAACATCTCCAACATAGTGTTAAATGGTTATGGAGATGGTGAGCATCTTTATCATGCATCTTTTTTTTCCTTTTTTTTATCGTTGACACTATTACAGACATCCTCATTTCCCCGCTGCCCTATGCCCACCTCCACCCATCCCTGTCCCCATTTCTCTCTGGCCATCACCACATTGTTGTCTGTGTCTGCGGGTCATGCATGTATGTTCTTTGGCTAATCCCTTCACCTTCTTTCATCCAGCACCCTGCCTCCCCTGCTAAAGAATAGGTGAAAAAAGTAGTGAGAAGGCTGCTGATGTTTCTCAATTAGTCAGAACTAACATTTGGTGGAGGTCTATCTATCTATCTATCTATCTATCTATCTATCTATCTATCTCCCCCTGAGAAAACCAGCTAGAGCCTAAGCAAGAAAATTTTTGAGGCTGAAAATATGTGTAATATTTGAGAAGTCACAAATTCTGAAGTGTCTCCTTTACTGGCTATATTATAGATGAAAACATCAATCTACTACTAGATGAGTAACAGACTAATGAAACAAAGTCACCAGTGATTGAAAGAATCGTGCATGAGAGGCCAGCATTCAAAGAGCTAATAAATCACAAATTAAGTTAAGCCAAATTTTCTAATGCTTTAATAGTGAAGTGATACTCTATCAAATCAAATCATATCTTATTAATAAGACAGTTTCATTAAAACTGAAAAATGTATTCAAGTAATAACAATGAATCATTTATGACTTTTGAAAGAATTATATTTTTGATATCTGCAGATGAAAAACACTTTATCTACAATTCAATTACCTTAAAAAAATAAAATAAACTTGAATTAAACTTTGATCTGGAATCAGCTAATAACTGAAATTTGCCTTTTAAAAATAATTTTATATTCAGGATTCAAATTACAACATATTTTGTATGTGTCGATGTGAATTAAGACATCAGCCATATTTTACTTCAAAGACAGAATAACTCATTGAATTTCCTGTTAGTTAAAGAACTTTTTCTACTTGTTTTCAGGTTATTGAAAAGCATAAGAATTTTTTAAAATGTATTTTATTTTTTAATATATTTTTATTGATTTCAGAGAGGAAGAGAGAGGGAGAGAGAGATCGAAACATCAATAAGGAGAGAGAATCATGTTCTGCTGCCTCCTGCATGCCCCCTACCAAGGATCCAGCCCTCAAGCAGGGCACGTGCCCTGACTGGGAATTGAACCATGACCTCCTGATTCAGAGTTTAACACTCAACCGCTGAGCCACACGGGCTGAGCAGGACTTCTTTATTAAACACTAATTTTGTCAGGGTAATCGTTTTTTAAGCATATTACACATATATCACATGTATGGTATTTTAAATATATACCCTATATATTCTATGTTTTACAAAATAGACTTATAGGAAGATATTAATAAGCTCCTCTTAAATATAGTCAATAAATTAGTTTCATTTTCCTGGAGAGCCGATACTGCATATGTGGTATTCAAAACAGACCTGATTCTACCCCTCTCTCATGTTGCTTTACATTTGCAAAACTTAATATTAATAAGGGCTAGCAATTATACTTATGTAGGAATTTGTACTGTATAAAGGAGGTAAGAAATATTTAAACTGAATTAAAATGATCCTCTGGACTTTCATTTTCTAAAATCCTACAGTACCTAGAATGCTGTAGTCACAAAATTAGTTTCTGTCAATATACTTTTCATCATATCCTTGATGATGGCGGTGGATCATTTTCTTATCCTAAATCACCTAATGTCCCACAGGGTCTGAAGAACAAATCCCCTCTTTATTTTCTAGATAATATTTAATTAATTAATTAGTTAATTTTCTGGGTTTTTTTATTTATCTTTATTGTTGAAAGGATTACAGATGTTCCCCTCCCGCCCCCCCCCCCCCACAATGACCCCCTTCACCCTGCACCCCTGCCCCTAGGCCTAGGGCACTACTGTCTGTGTCCCCTGGTAATGCATATATGCATGTAAGTTCTTTGGTTAATCACTTCCCAAGCCAATGGGTGAGGCCAATGGGTGATTTGTGTTGTTTGGACCGCCAGCCCATCTCAGATCCTTATCTAGGGAATAGCTAAGTCCTACTTGTGATAGTGGAACCAATTCACTTTTCATATTTCTTTATCTTTGTTGATATTCTATTTACTTGACTATTAGCTTTTTGTACATGTTCTCACCTCTTCTCTTCCTCACTCAAATATCCAGGCAATTACCAAGATATTTCAGTTTCATTTCTTAAAGACAGTGTAAACTATCTACTTTTTTTCCATCTCTATGACCATCTTCTGACTCAGAAGAATAATCATCTCTCTGTGATTTTAAATTCAGCTTTGCGGTGGTTTTCTCATTCGCTTTATTTTTCAAAAACTATCCCTTTCCTTTGTTAGTTTTCATTATGTCACTGTGGAAGTCATTGTCCTTGGGAATGCTAGATAAAAACGTTCCTTGGTGTTTATGCTTTCTTTGTAGTCCTCAATTCGTGAATCCAAGCTTGGCTTATCACTTATTATCATAGACTGGATGTTTGTGTCTCCCCAAAATGCATGGGTTGAAATCTTAACCCCCAATGTGATGGTATCCGCACATGGGGGTCTTTGGGGGGTCATTAGGTCATGAGGGCTCTGCCCAAGAGACCCTGGAGAGCTCACTCCCTTTTCACCATGCGATGATCCAAGGAGAAAGGGCCATTGCAAATGAGAATAGGGTCCTCCCCGGAGCCTCAGCACCTTGACACGCTGGTCACAGACTCCCAGCCGCAAGCACCAGGAGAAATACATTTCCATTATTTGTAAGCCAGCTCGTCTACGGCGTTTTGTTAGAGCAGCCAAACTCAGACACTTGAAGAACGGAATGCGGGGACTTGTTTACAGTGCTAATCATTACTGAAACTTTAAGAAGGTGTGTAGGCACCCGATTCAATATACAGATCTCATAACAGAGAGCCTACACCTGAAACCTATATGTTCGTGTTGACTGATGTCACCCCAGTCAATTTAATGAAAAATAAAAGAAGACTGTATGCCTTCTTAAAGCTTCCATTTCTGCACCCTCGGGAAATCTAAACTGTCATGTCAGAATTCGAGATGAGGCCATGGAAAGAGAAAGTATGAAGAAACCCATGAGAAGAGAAGAGGCCTTGAGGTTGCACGGAGGGGAGCTGAAAATCCAGGCATGACCCCACCTCGCCCTCCCCGCCAGTCCCCAGCCAATCAAACCTTCCCGCTGAGGTGCTAATCCCAGACGAAACAAGCCCTTAGAAAGTTTCCGTCCCTAGCAGCCATCAGGGCACTAACAGCTGGAGTCCGCTGCCCTGGGAGGCATCAGGAGGAACAGAGTGCTTGCTATATTAATGGACTACGTTTTAAGGGTAGTTTGTTACAGAAGACGAGCAACACAGAAATGAGTGCAGTGACAAAAACTCAAAAAATGTGAAACCCTGGCTTTAGGATCAAGACACAGGGTAAGGACCGGTGGACCTGAAGAACTCTGTAGCAGCAACTGGAGAAGAAGGCGCCTTCATGAAGGACAGGCGGAAAGACTGGTGAAGCTACCGAGGCTGCATGGAAGAGGGAGAACGCAGGGAGGGAGCTTGTGAATCTGGCTGAGAAAATTGCCGGGGAGAGGGGGCAAGTGCCAACGGGCTTCCTGGCTTCCCTCCGATGGTACAGTGAGAAGTGAGCTGAGCGAAAGGAGGGACATTGAGTTGTTGTGTCTTATATCAAGTGTGTCTCTGATTTAAATGCAACAATCTCATGAGTTCTTGGTTGGTGTGAGGGAAGTGGAAGTGGCCAATAGGGAGAAATTACTGCACGCAACTTAAACAGAGAGCTATCAAAGTGAAGCGTTTCCTAGCATCACCGTATCTCAATAACAAGCGGGCCTTTGGAGGTCGTTTAGCTTCTTGGAAACAGGTCCATTTTACCCACGTGTGACGTATTATTGGTAACCACCCCGGGGCAAAGGAACGCGCCGCTCAGTGTCACACCAGCTGGTGAGTGACATCGCGGAAAATGCAGTCTGGTTGGGCCGGCATCTCCTCTTTGCCACCCAGCGCGGGAGCTCTCTTCTCTGCGACGTGACACGGGCCAGCTGCAGAGGCATCTAAGGCTCCGCTGTCAGAGTCCGGGGAGACGCCGTCTCAGGGGCTGAAATGCAGAGAGGAAAGGAGTTCTCAGCAAGCGTGTCTCCCTTTATTGTTACCGGCGCGTTAATGGACAACCTAAGAGGGCTCTTTCATGAATCCGGTTAGGGCTGCCGCTGTTCAGAAGGCTCATTAGCAATTTATGAAGAGCAGAGACATTCTTCCTCCTGGAGTGTGAAATCGCTTCAGCCTGTCACGGAGAGGAAGAATGGTTGAAAAGTGAATGGACCAACTACAGATCCATTTTTCTTAAAAAGAGGGAGAGAGAGAGAGAGAGGAGAAAGAGAGTCATGTAAAAGGGAAATGCCTTGCAATAATAAGGCTGGTGTGCTACTCAGTCAGACTGAAGCCCGCACTAAGGTGGTTTTCTGAATTGGCCTGCTTTTTTCATCGTCCTCCTGTGGGTACCACTCAGGTATACTTCATACACCTGACTCATCTGTCTGTTATCTATGAAAGACCAGCCGGCCTCCTGGGCTCAGAACTTCATTAAAACAACCAGAGGATTGGCCGGGGACGACCTATTCGCTAGAATAAGAGATGCCCGGAGTCTAACTGTGCTCACGTTCTGTACGCACCGTAAATGATGAAGGCAACCGGAATGTGTTCTGATCTCAAGCCCTGGTTCTTCCACTTTAAGAAACAAGAATTGTTATCCAGAGTGGCTGATGGCCTAGGTCAGGGCTGGGTGAGACTGTTGTTTGTGTTTTGGTTCCTGTAGGCTTGCCTCAGGCTCTCTCACTAGATCTCATGGTTCTTCTTCCAGTGTCTTTTCAATTCTCAGCTTTCACAGGAAGCATGTGGCTGAGGTTCACTGTTTAAGTACTAAGTCTTCATCTGGTATTGTTGCACTGGATGTCGCTGTCTGTCTACCCCAGGAGGGGGTGTATGAGTACTCCAGGCATGCCAGACCTGCTTTTTCATTGCCAGAGACCTCCTTGCTCAGGCCTCCGCTGCCTAGTATATGAGTTTGTACATCGCCAGAAAAGTGAGCTGGCTGCCCTTGACAGCAACTGTAGAAATCAGTTTGATCCTCATAAAGCAACAATTGTATGATTTATAAAAGTTAGGATAGATTTATACTAATGTGACTATTAATATTTTATAGAATAAAGTTAAAATGTGTATTTAAAGAGATAATTAGAGTTTTTTTTAAAGTGCATTTGAAATGAGACATTTCAAATGAGACTCCTTCATTATCTGAGGAAATTCAATGAAAATAATCATAATAACATTATGTGTCAACAGGTTAAAATTTGAAAAGCTTTTAAATACTGTCGCTTTCAATCCAAAATAATACTGCTCATTTTATAGGTGAGGTACAGGGGCACAGACAGAGAGAAGCCTCCTCTCACACAATTTAAGTCATGTTTTTATCAACTACTAGTAAGTCCTGTTGAGAACAATAAAAAAGTTATCATGTTATTATAATCTAGTGATTTCCAGTCATCTCAATGGGATATAACAATAATTTCTAAGCCGTATTTTTATAGTTCTTCCTACTGGTGGAGGGGACCTACTTCTTTGTAGTTTGAAAAAAGTTCCCAATGACAAAAAGTCAAAGCTTCCCTCCTTTTATGTTATAACTATCTTCCCAAGAAACTGACTGCATGAATAACTTGATATGAAAAGTTTAGGATACATATACTAACCCTCAATCCACTAACTGAAGGATATCTGGAAAATTTTTAAATTCTGAGATTCAGTGTTCTTGTATGTAAAATGGCAATTATATGATTTGTAAAGATTTGTAAAGAGTAAAGTTCAATGTATGCGATGTCTATATCTCAGTATTTGGTCTTCCTGTTTTCAAAAAACATCTAAGATTCCCTTTGATGCCTGAATATTCTATTATATTATTCTATCTTATAATCTTGTCACTCCTTTTCTGAATTTTGGCAAAGATCAATTTCAGTTTTTGGGAAAAAAAAGTAAACTATGATAGTTGTCTTTTTTCCCTACCAAAGAGAAAGTTTCGTAAGCTTCACCAACTCACTCACTTTTTACTAAAATGAAAGCAACGATTCAAGATCAAAATAATAATCCTTCTGTGGACTCTTTGCAATTCACTGAACAAGCATTCATACTTGAACCATAACAATCAATGATAACTAAGGCAACAGTAACGAACGACATTCAAAAAGGGGTAGGAGCAGCAGGACTCTCATCGTTGCAGTTCACCACATTCTCTGGTGGTAGAGTGGAATCCTATATCCACCAATGAATTACTGGAATTGTATGAGGTGGCCAAATGCATAGACAAGAGCAATCAATAGAAGTGAAAACTGAAAGGATTCTAAATCAGAGGAAGAAAGATTCTTATCCCTTGGGATTAAGCCTCAGTGCAAACACAAATAATATCTTTGATAGTCTGGCATAATTTCCACTGAAGGGGTGAACATGCCTGAGGCAAGGATTAGTTTATTGGTGTCTATGATTTTTAAGACCAAAGGTTGACTAATGTGGCCCAGGGCCTGATTTTCTTCTGACACTGGACTTTACATTTCTAAAAGGTTATTAAAATTAAGACACAGAAGAAAATGCAGCAAAAATCCATGAGCAGAATTTATAACTATTTACTGTTTGCCCTTAGAGAGGAAACAGTCACCAACCCTGGCTAAGACTAAGAAAGGAAGAGTTGAGGACAATTTATGTCAATTAATTGTCAATTCATTCATTCAAGCCCTTATTTGATGATCTCACCAACATCACTACTACATACCAGGCCACAGAAGTTAATAAATGAGAATCTATTTTCTCTGGAACCTCCGATTCTAATTGATAATACAGACATGAAAAATACAGCTGGTAGACATTTGTTCTAGTAGGCAATGGTCAACTGAAGCACAGGATACCCTAAGAGAAGGCCTTCTCTAACACAGCATTGAGGTGCAGGGCAGAAGACTGGGTAAAGGAGAGCTTTCAGTAAGAAGCATTTGCATAGAGTGAGTAAATTGGAAACCAGAAGACCAATAAGACAATTAAATAGAGCTTGTTTACAAAGCAACATTGACAGTACCATCTGATGATAGGAAAATATTACATATGCATAATGTATATCCACAGACATACATAAACACACACAGAGATACAACAGAGATTTTTTATCTCTTCTTCCAAAATTGTAGCCATGAATTCAGTACAATACAAAAGTCACTAGTGTATAAACAGCAGTTGAGTCCAAATTATGTCTCTGGCAGGTGGAACAAGTTAAGGTTCCCTGTTCAAATCGCTAAAGGTTTGCACTAATATTTTGGAGAAGCCTTTTAGAATTTGTATTTGCCCTTGACAAATACTATTACAGAGGCCATAGACTACACTTTGGGCAAGAGATTTTCTACAGCAGTCTGTATTTAAAAGACCTCTTTTCCCCCTTCTTGCAATCACTGGCATTGTTTCAATTACCTCCTGGGGAGTTTATATTTCAAAAGCATAAGGATTACATCTTCAAGGGGCAGAGAAAGAATGCAAGTTTTCTCCTAGGACTTTGGGGTATATTTATTTATTATCCGAAGTCTAGGATAATTACTGTTTAAAAATTTCCTTTGTACTGGAGGTCAGTCAGCATGGGGTTGCTTCATCTGTTTCACTGTCAATCACCATAATATCCCCCTCCCCTTCAAAATCCTCACTTTCCCAAGGATTCTACCTCTTAGCATCCTAATTAGACTTTGTCAGAAGCTCTTGGGCCTGAAAATGTGGCAGCCTGTCCCTCCTATCTCTGCAAAATGGCACACTCTCCAGCGTTGCCTGCTCTCCCGTGTTGTCAGCCATCCCTGCAGCTTGCAGATTAGTGGACAACTGCACATCCTTCTCTAACCTCAGCTCTTCAGACTCCAGCCTCAGCCTCTAGTTGGGCATCGGTAGCCAGCTGAGCTGCCCACAGTGGAAGTCAGTCCATCACAGCCGCCACTTGCTTCCTTTCTATGCACAGTGCACTTTTCGCAGTTTCAACAAACAAGTGTGTTAAAGCAGCAGCGTTTTGGGGTCACCTCTGTACTCACATGGTGACCCACAAACATCTAACCTCTGGGCCTTCTCCCCCATCACTGTGGTCATTGGTCAACCTGAGATTTCCCCTGTAGCTGCCTCTTTCTCAAGACCCATTTCTTTGGATTCCTGGCAATGTTGCCAGTTGTTGGCTGATAAAACTCAAAATTGGCCCCCGCATACATGATGGGCAGAGAGAGACCAAAGAGAGAAGCAGACCACTCCAGATTATTAGGTTGAAGATTTAATAAGCCCGGGAACATGCACATATGGCCTGTCTTGGGTGCCTGGAAGGATCACTAGACCATCCCATGCACCTGCCAGAATTTTTAAAATTTATATAGAGCCTTAACAGGCTGTAGTCATGGATCCAATCCAGATGGTCTCAACAGCACCTTACTCTCTCAAAGCCACATCCTGAAACAGCTCCAGCTGTGTGGTCGGCAGATGGAAGCTACATTCCAAGGGCAGGAGAGAAGGTAAGAAGCTTTTGATTGCCCAGGTCTAGTTCTTGAGTCAACCAGTGTTCATTCAATGGCCAACTCCAACATTACCCAAATCCTACTGCCCAAAAATAAATCCAAAGAGAAATACTTTAATTCCTTATTAAATGCCATTCCAGATATTTCTCTAGTTAGATAGACTTATGAATAGACATATAAACACATTGGATAATAAACTGATAAAAATACTTTAATACAGGTAGGATTCTATATCATACTATACTAATTTTCTTTTTAGAATACTTACTTTTTTGGAATAAAATAAGCCAGAAGTAAAATTATAGATAAGTAGAATTTACTTAAACATTCCATCACTAGGGATTTTTGTCCTAGAACAGATATCTAAATTATAAACAACAAAACATAAGGTAAAGGTAAAATAAGGTAAGAAATCGTGGTTTTTTTCAATGATTCAATTTTAAATAGTGTCTTCTCAAATCCTTCATTAGTAGAGGACATGATATTTTTACCTCTGTTCTCCATAAGGATTGATATTTTTGGTTATGTCATTAAGCTTACATTGGCAATGCTTTAAATGCCATTCTTCTTTTAACTATAATTTAAATAAGTGTCCAATTTTAATTTTATTTCTGTAGAGTTAGTTTTCAGCATCAATCATTTTGCTAAATATTCACATTCTTTGGACCCATACTTTAATTTCTGTCTGGCTTGACAAGCGCGCATCATTCAGTCAGATTTTAAAGTAAAACTCATGGGTGTTTCATTCCATTTCATTTGCTAGAACACATGACTGGGTTCAGAATCGGAGGGTCACTTTTCTTTCTGTCAGAATTTTGTAGTCATTGCCTCATTGCCTTTTGGTTCCGAGCATCGCTGTGGAGAGTTCTCCACCCCAGAGGTATTAATTTTGGCTATTTCTTCTAAGAATATACGAGGCTTCCAACTTTTCTTACTGAATATTTCTACTTTAGCAATCAATTTCTTAGTCTTCAAAAGCTTTTACTTTCTTTTCATAGCTTCTTC
The DNA here is from genome assembly GCA_026230045.1 of Corynorhinus townsendii. Lineage (NCBI taxonomy): Eukaryota > Metazoa > Chordata > Mammalia > Chiroptera > Vespertilionidae > Corynorhinus > Corynorhinus townsendii. Next base: position 166,611,312 of record JAPDVU010000007.1, read on the forward strand.
TCCCTTTGAGCTTTGTAGATGTCACAGATCTTTTTTTTTTCCCTCTGAAGACAATAACATATCATTTTAAAAGGTCTCTTCTGTTCCTTCCATTGCACCTCTTATTATGAATTTATTTATAATTATTAAAGTTATTGCCAAAGCTTGCCATCCATTCATATGTAAGAGGGAGGGACCATACAACTTATTGCAGGTGGTATGTGTGGGAGACTGCATATTTGTTGTTAAATTTCTTGATGGCAGAAGAAGTTACCAGATGGTTTTAATTTGGGTAGCCACAGATATTAGTATTTTGCATTCCATCGTTAGCATGGAGGTATAATATTGACCACCGGCATATGAAAGTTATGAGGGTGGGCTACAATCAATGTCTGCACACAATTCACACCTTCTGTTATGCTGTCTAGCATTTACTCCTGTGCTTGAGGAATGGTGTTCCCAAGCCGGGCATTTCTCTCATTAAATTTCTTCAGAGAACAAATATCTAATCGTATGCATGGTAGACACTTGACTTCATGGAATGTGGGTGGAGAACGGGGGCACACCAACTATCAGCAACTACAGTAGTGCTAATGCCTTCATTGTTTTGTTGTTGTTGTTTTTTACTATTTTTTACTGATTTCAGAGAGGAAAGGAGAGGGAGAGAGAGATAGAAACCTCAATGATGAGAGAGAATCATTTGATCGGCTGCTTCCTGCACGCTCCCTACTGGAGATCCAGCCCACAACCCGCGCATGTGCCCTGACCAGGAATTGAACCATGACCTCCTAGTTCATAGGTCTACACTCAACCACTGAGCCATGCTGGCCGGGCGCTAATGCTTCATTTCTAAGTTTCCTTGGTTCTGCAGGGCTCAATTGTTCTTGCTCATCTCTGTGGACATTTGTAATTGATTGCCTTCTGATTGGCTAAATCAGTTAGGATTTCCTCATCAGGGTTCTCCCCTCATAAATTGGAGATCGAGTCTTCAGCTATCTCCTTGCTGTGTCTTCTTCTTATTTACATTTATAGTCTTTGATGGGGAAAAATCTTCAAAGTTCTTTGCCATCTTAAAGTCAGACACTCTTATTGAATTTGTTTTTGCTACTTTCCTTGGAAACATCAAATTTATGATATACTTTTCCTTTCTTGATTTATCTCTTTCCATTTTTTTAATTTGTGGAAGGCAGAATTTTGAAATGATCTACAGGATTCCTGCCTGCTGGTATATACTATGCAGGTATGTATTCACCTCTCTTCAAGGGAGGTCTGTGGGATAGTCCCTTCCACAATTACATGAAATTATATAAGACTCCTTTGAAGCAGACTTCTGCTGGCTGTGAGTAGGCAAATAGCCAAATGGTGAGTGGGCAGCCTTTAAGAGTGGAGAGGACCCCTGGCCAATGGCCAGCAAGAAAACAGGGAGGTGGGAATTACAGATCTAAGGGACTGGATTCTGCCAACTGACTAGCGACACAGCTCTGCCCACCTTGGTGGCAACCTGGGGAGATTCTGAGCAGAGGACCCAGGTAACCCGCGACTGGACTCTTGACCCATAGAAATAATGATACTTTTTGGTGTTAAGTCACTACTGTTTCCAAATGCATGTGTTATATCGTGTGAGTTTCATTTTTATGGTTATAATCTATTTTTGTTGTTATCAAATTTACTATTTTTTTCAATTGTCTTATAATTTTTTCATTTAAACTTCACCTCTTTTCATCTTCCGATTTAAATTGGTATAATAATACCTAGCATTTCTTTACAACTACGAGGGAGTGTTTCTATGGATTTTTCCTTTGTTTCCCAGTTATTTCCTTTTGGATGTGTCCTTCATTAGCCTATTGATCACGGTCCTTTCCTCATCACCACCGCCACCAGTCACCCCTCCCCTTACCCCCTCCTCTACCCACCTCCAGTATTTTGGAACATGTCTTCTGCTTATTTCTTTCTGATTTTTGCCTGTCTTTAAATAGAAACAACTATTTCATTAAAAACAAGGTATAAATTGGTAGGAAATTGAGTTGGGGAAGCCCAGACCTTTATTTACTTCAGGTTTTATTTGTTTTTGTAGTTTTGTTAGTTTTTGTACTGATGGAAACCATGTTGCCAAATCAATTTTATTCTTTCCCATGAATTTTGGCATTTAGTTATTTAATACATCCTACCTCCAATTAAAAAGACTTGTTGCGGTTGAATAAAAGTACCATAGCCTTTCCAATTTCTGTTCTTTATATACCATTATTCCCTCCATCTGGAGGCCTTGAGATCTTGATGGTTACATTAAGAGTACTTAAAATGAATGTACTATAAGCGATTTTATTTCTAAGTCTGTCTCTACCTAATATCAAGAGGTAAACCTTTGAAGCTTGTGAGGATTTCATATAAAAATTTTGAAGGACACATATTCTTATTTATTGGGCACTCTGATTGATCATGTTAGCTGGTCTCTGAAAGAATCCCTGAAGAACTACTCGCTATGACTAGTATTTTTTCCCATAGCAACATCATTTAAATTCCGGTGACGTAGGCTTGTAACACACCATTGTAGAACGACAACGGGAAGTGATCTCCCCAATGGTGCAGCTAAACTAACCAAGCCATTTGGCAGGATGAACAATTACAGTCCACGCAAGGTAAACTCAATCCACAGGTCTGATACCACTGAGGCAAAAGGAATGATCAGAGGATGGAGAGGGTAATGGGAGTCATGTTTCCATATTCTCCACCACAGGAGACATTATCCACCCACTGTCCCAGGAGCCCACCATGGCAATGCCTTCTTTCCACTTCATTGTGATAAAAAATTTAACAATTTTCTCTGCAAAAAAATGCTGGGTTCTTTTCCAAGGCATTGGGAAAAAAATTTAGACACGGAACGAGTGTATTGTTTAGCCATATTTACAAATGATTTATAGACTCATTTAAAATGTCATCAGTGCATAATTTATGTTGCATTAGCTCAACTATAATTGTTTCCTTACAAAGGGAAGCACCAAGGTTTATCCCATCTAACAACTCAAGAAACAAGACATGTGGAGAAAAGAGAAATGCAATTGGGACCCAGGTCTGAACTTGAAACTGGTGAGACGCTAATGGCAAGTTCAAGCAGCTTTGAGGCCCTCTGGCTTTTGTGAAAGCAGCATTATTGGGGTCCTTTCTTTTGATATCAGCATTCACGTGCATTTCCCAGTTTGGTCCAATGTGTCCTTTCTTCAGAATGTTTTCATTCGCACTCCTTATCCACGTACTTGTGACTTGGATTTGAGAAACTGTGACTTGCCACTTGTGACTGTCGTTTACCTCCAGGTGCTCAGCTTCCTTCTATAGGGCACCTCTCTGGTCCCTCCCGGACCCCTGTGAAATAAGGAGAAGATGATACACGTCAGTTTAAGGATGGATGAAATAAAGTTCACAAAAACTTGCAGTGTAACTGGCGTGAGAGCAAAGTCATGCTCTCACTGTCTACTGTCTGTCTCCTCCAATAGCTCTGTGTCCTTAGAACAGGGCAGGTCTTATTTTTCCTGTGTTCTTCACACTTTGGTTTGAATTTCTCCCGGAGAATGTCAACGTTCTGACAATCATTCCATCCCTAGAGAGAGGAATCTTGGCTGTGCTTCAAAGGCTAAATGAAATGAGACTTTCCATTGGGTTTGGGGCACCACGAAGGGGTGACTGTTTGAAAGAGAGTTACAAAGCACAGAGAAAATCTTGTTTTACTTATCTGTGCTTTCTAAACTGGGTTTTCTAGGGAGGCTAAGAAAACAATTGTGCTTTGTTTCCCTTTCTCTTTGCCTTTCCCTTTCCCTTACCCTGTCCCCTTTCTCTATTGGAGCGGTAACCATCCCCAAGTATAGGGAACCCTTGTCAAGGGACATGACTACTGATAAGCCCCTGTTGGCTGTTGGTTTGTCTCCCTCCTGGATGGATGCTGGCCCACATCCTTTAGAATGGGTCTCACTCCCTAAAAAGAATAAGCCTTTAGAGCAGGCTTATCAATACCTATGTCTCATTAAAATTGAGAATATACTGATGACACATTTCATTAAATGGAATCACATTTTTTTATTTTTGAACAGAAGCACTCTATTTAAAAATGCTTTATATTTCAAAATGTATATGATGAAATTAGAAGCAGAGTAAGAGAAGCAGGAATAAATGCTATTTTTTAGCTTTTTTAGCTTTGTCAGCCCCCAAAATATACTCAGATGACAGTAACACAAAACACTGCAAAACATGGAGAAAATAAACGAAAGAGAATTTAAAAGCGGACGTTAACAAACATTTGGGATGAATGCCAAAGTGAGAACAAGAAACGCAAAATGTTTGTCCAGAAGGTTGGAGTCACCGTGATCTAACCTGATGTTGGAATGTACCAGTAAATGCTCTATTCCACTTGGACTACTTGCACGGCGGCTCTCCATGGAGAGCCTCTTGCCAGCCAAAGTACAGATGATAACCAGGATTATAAAAATGGACAAGCCTAAGCCAGTACTGGGCGTAATAAGAAAACACTTCCCTGAAAAGCAGTGGTTATATGTAGAGCCTAAAGAGATGTCTAGTCAATCTTGCCCAAAGGGGTACAACTAGAGGAGAAAGACAAAGGGGGCACATTTGAACTCTTGTGCATATGGAAACAGCATTGACGTGGGGTCCAGCCATTACAGGGTCCACTACCCCCCCGTACACCGCTGTCTTAGTCATGAATGATTCAACAGGACAGTCGACCAAATCCCAAAAAGGCCAGTTCCAGTGGAAAAAGAAACAACAGGATCTGGCAGTACAAGAATGGCAACGAGGCAACAGTAAAAGCCTGAAATTTCATTTGTAGACATGGACTAATCGTTTCAGAGAAGTCAGTGATTTTACCAAAAAGGAAATATCAGCTCCGGTCCAAGTGTTATACCAAAGTGTTATATCACGTGTAATATGCAGAATATGTAGTATTTACCAGAACTAGGACAACAATAGATTAAGGGTTTTCAAATGAAAGTCAAGAGAGATAAACGTGACTGATGGCTGCTATTAGGTAAGACTTTCACCACTGTCCTAATACCTAATGAAGAGGCATGAACAGTTAGCATCACATCAAATACATATAATCTTTGCTGGTCATTATTGATTTCATCCCAGAGTCTGCTTCACTACATTACTTATCCAGAGTTACAGAGCCAATGAGACACACACTTTAAGGGGATTTAAGGAACCTAAGTGAAGTTAGGGTTTTTAAGAACTGTTTCAAATAAGTTGATCATATATTGAGTTAGGAACACACAAACGTCTAGACTGGGCCGTTCTCCCTGTTTTTATATTCAAAGAAATAGTTCTTATTTTAAGAATAGATTTTTCCAGAATGTAGCCCAGGGTAGGGAGAGAGAGGGGAGGGAGAACGAGAGAGATGTAGGACCCCTTATGCATTTTTGTGATTCATAAAAATATTATTAACTTCATTTGGCCTTAGGTTTTTCTCTTTAAAAAAAAATCTGTTACCACGAACTCAGTGAGTTGTGAGATAAATAATAGGTGGATATAAACTGTGCCTGTAGAATGTTAATATCTGACCCTGTCAGCATCTGAGTTTGGAAGCAGCACTAAAAGCCTGAGCTACACAGGTGCAGGGTGCCCTCACAGCCTATAGCAAACAGCCACACCCCCTGTGCCTGGCTGGAAGTGAGCCCGACTTCTCAATACTGCTCAGCACTGTGTCCTTCCTTCCTTTCCTACCTCTGCCTTCCTTTAAAAACAGTTCGGTTTGATTTATTATTGCTTTGTCCTCCACAGTCAATGACTTTATCTGAAAAATAAGGGGGGAAATAACATTAAGGAATCACTCATCTCTTTTGACTACTTTTTAAATTCCTATTTGCTCTGGAAAACCTTGTCAGGTGTCTCTGTGTTGAGACAGAGACCCGTGAATACTTAGGTTTCACTTTTTTGGCACTCAACCATTGAACAGTTTAGTATCTGCACATGAGCCATAAAACTGCCAGTAATTTTGAGATGGAGGACATGGACATTATAAATTTGGATTGCATGAAACCTCACTAAGCTGGTGAGCTAAAACTTCCTTCTGTGGAAATTTTTTGAGATTCAGTGAGAATGTAAAGAGTAAGAAATTCACCAGCTAATGAATCGGAAAATGTTAACACAGGAAGAGGTTTCAGAAAATAGTTAATGTGGTTCATTGCAATTTTATCTCCATTTTTTTTTTTTTTTAGAAAGCTAATATACACTGAGTGGCCAGATTATGATGACCTCTGAACGCATAATAATCTGGCCACTCAGTGTGTGTGTGTGTGTGTGTGTATTAAGAGGTCCGGTGCATGAATTTGTGCATGGGTGGGGTCCAGCCAGCCTGGCCAGGGGGAGGGAACATGGGCGGTTGGTGGGCCTGCCTGCTGGTCGAACTCCTGGTCGAGGGGACAATTTGCATATTAGCCTTTTATTCTATAGGATAGACACTGAGTGGCCAGATTATTATGCATTCAGAGATCATCATCATCTGGCCACTCAGTGTATTACAGGAAGGACTTGCAAACTATGTATTCAGAACAATACAAATTTGACACTTGGTTCCATTATGTGTCAAGTATTTGCCTTTGGACAAATCATTTACCCCTCTGATTTTTAAATCTCTCATATGTACAAAGGGACAAATAAAGCCTAATTTTCAAGTTTTTATAAAGATTACTTATATGTAATTATATGAATCCTTGGTGCAGTGACAGAGACTAGCTAGCTTTCAGGATTACTCAGGGACCTATGACTTGGATGGCAGTTCACAAACCCTGAATTACACATCACACTTAACAGTTTCCAACGCTCCTTTCATACACAACCCTATTTCACGTGGGTGAGTAAAAGGCGTAATAACAACCGCCCACCTTTCTTGGCTGGGTGCTACATCATTTCAGATCCGTTATCTCATTTTATTCTGGAAACAACTCTTCCCTGATTACTATTATCGGCTGTGATTTAGAGATAGAGAAACAGGCTTAGAGAGATGAAGACATTGCTGAAGATCATCAGCAAGTGGCCAGCCCAAATTCAGCATCTCATTTCTGACATCTGCACCTGAGCTCCTAAGCACTGAACAATGCCACCTGTTGAAACATCTGACTGAATTAAACCAGATTATAAGTCTCACACGGATGACACAGTGTGTGGGTGATCTGAGTGATTTTTTATTATGTCTTCCCGTGTGATGGGAAGGTTTGCAAAAATTCAACATATTTTCATAGTGTACAATGACATTTGGAATTTGGAATGTTTACAACAACTGAAAGATTATCTCAATTAAATTGTTAATTTTCAACATCAGCATCCTATTCATCACCGAATTTAGAAAGACCTATATGTTGATGCAAAAAAAGCTTTGCCATGACTATAGATAGTTTAAGAGATATAGCTGAAACAGCAGGGTATAAATTTAAATATAATATTAACAAATATGCATTTGCAAATATTAGGTTTAAGAATTCTTTAAGATTTTCTTAAATTGTGCTTTTCTAATAAAATGATATAGGTTATGTTGAGCATGATATATGGCTATGAATAAAGAAGTTACTTAATTTGAATTTCAATTTGTAAGCTTGTGATTCACTGAATTACAATTCACTGACTTTGCATTTCTAAGTGCAAAGCGCTGGTTCATAAATAATACCATTGCACAATACATATTTAATGGTGACTATAATTTTATATTTATGGCATTTTGGTTGCCTGTTTAATACACATTTTGTGGATATATTTCTTATGGCTACTCTTATTGTAGTGTTTTATGCCATTTTCTGATATGTAAAGATCTAAGTATAAAAAGGTAAACTTTCTTACTTCAAATTCCTTCCATTTTAAAAATATATAAAAAGGATAAAAAATGAACAATAAAGTGGCCATAAATACATATCTATCAACAACTGCATCTAAAAGTCAAAATAAATGAACAAGCAGAACAGAAACAGACTCATAGATATAGAGAACATTTTGACAGCTGCCAGATGGAAGGAGGAGTTGGAGGTGCTGAAAAAGGTAAAAGCACTTAAGAGTACAGATTGGTAGTTACAGAATGTCCATGGGGATGTAAAGTACAGCATAGGGAATAGTCAATAACATTCTAGTAACTACGTATGGTGTTAGATGGGTACGAGATTTATCAGGATCATAATTTAGTAAATTACATAATGTCTAATCACTGGGGTGTACACCTGAAACTAATATAGTATTGTGTATCAACTGTAAAAGTAAAAAATGGTCCAGAAGGTGTGGTTCAGTGGTTGAGGGTCGACCAGCAACCAAAAGGTCGCTGGTTCAATTCCTGGTCAAGTCAATGCTTGATGCCAATGTGGGGCATGCAGGAGGCAGCTGATCAACAATGTTCCTGTCTCATTGATGTTTCTATCTCTCTCCCGCTTTAAAAATCCATTAAAAAAGTATTTTAAAAAAGAAAAAGAAAAAATGATTAAATAAATTAATTAATCTGACAACCATGGGCCACACACACACACACACACACACACACACACACACACACACACACACACTAGAGGCTTGATGCATGAAATTCGTGCAAGGAGCTCGGCCCTTGCAGCCATGGCAGCTTGCCTCGGCCCTCGCAGCCCTGGCTTCATCTGGAAGGTCATCAGAAGGACGTCTGGAAGGTTGTTTGGCTGTCCAGTCTAATTAGCATATTATGCTTTTACTATTATAGATTGATTTTCAATGCCCATGGTTGGATTCCCTGGGGAGCCGAGAAGACTCTAAGATGAAGATCAGTGTGCAAACAGTTCGCTAGGAAGTACTCCAGTCAACAACGTCTGCTGTAGGAAGGGTAGGGCTGAAGTAGGGAGGAAGGGAGTACTTCTCTCTCTTGGCAGAAAGGGACGGACTCCGTGAATCAGTAGACTAAAATTCAGGAAACCTTACAGAAATTCTGGAGCTGGGAGAGCCCAGAAGAACTGTGCTGAATTTGAGCAAGATGACTGGCCTTTTAGATCCCTTTCAACCAGTCATTGAATGTAGACTGCCTGGCAGAAGGAATCATGGCCTTATGTGAGGTCTTCCCCGCAGCTGAGGGCAGTTACTCGAGGGCCATATTATGGGTGTTGCTCAGAGAGCCAATGGCAGGTAGCCCCCAGTTGCCAGCTTTCCTTGGAGATTGCCTCAGCTGAAGAGAACCAAATCATCCAAGGCCATGATATCCTCCCAAGCGGCCTGTATACAATCACTGCCTGATGTGGGGGTTTTGATACCATTTGCTATGGACTGAATTATACTCCCCTCCCCCGATTTATATGTTGAAGCCTTAACTCCCAGAGGTCTGTATTGGAGATAGGGCCTCTTAGGAAGTTGTTAAGGTCAAATGAGCTCATATGAGCAAAGCCTTGATCTGGTAGGACTGGTGTCCTGATAAAAGAGGAAGAGATACCAGAGCTGGCATTGTGCCCGTGTGAGTACAAAGTGATAAGGTGGCCTTCCACAAGTCAAGGAGAGAGTCCTCACTAAAACCAAGCCTTCCTAGAATCTTGATCTTTGGCTTTCCAGCCTCCAGAATGGCGAAAATAGATTAATAAAGTAAAATAAAATAAAATAAAATAAAATAAATTTTCATTGTTCTAGCCACTCAGGCTCAATAATGTTTTTATAGCTCCCTAAGCAGACTAAGACACTTTTTCACACTGATTTGCAAGAGTTCTGTTTCTATTTCCCAGGTAACCCAATTTGTGAAACTAGAAGGGTTATAAGAAAGTAACCACTGAGATGGACTTTGGAGCTGGATCATCTGCCACCCACCGGCGAGGAGGACGACACTGCAAGTGGTAAGGGAAGCACACAGCATGCCCAGAGTGATAATACAATTGTTGAATTTCCCCATTGGTGAACCAAAATGGTACACCAGGATGTGAGTGCACGTGACATCACATCAGCTGGAGAGATGCTTTTATAGCCACAGGCAGTGGAAGTGGGGCCATGACTTGGACACTGCTGGTTAAATAGGGAAGCAGGCAGCCTGATAGGAAGGTGGATAAGGCTAGTAAGGCTCAGATGAAGCACTGGTTTATGAACAGTACTTTATGAGAAGGGGCAATATCCTCCAGGATATTTATGTTTTTCTATCTTTATTAAAATGTGATTGGCAAATAATTATGTATACTTAAGGCATACTACCACATCAAACTAATTAACAGAAACAGGACCTCACATAGTTACCATGGCTTTGTGCGTGTGAATCTTGAGATCAATTCTCTTGGCAAATTCCAGGTATAAGCTACATTCGTATTAATGTATGTAGTATTAGAAATATAGGGAGAAATGGCTCATATATTCAGCTAATTGGTGTGGATATGATTTAGGAGCTATATATCTAAGTACTTATAGTAAAGTATCTTCTTAATCTCTAATATTAAGCAAACATACATCCGTGTAATTGATTTCTTTGGTAGCGACATAAGGTGAAGGAGAGTGCCATGGCAATCTTATTAAGAGTTACGCTCTGGGAAGGGGTTAATTGCAATAATACCGTTATAAAATTTCAGAGCTGCAAGGGGGTCATTGGATGACGTGACAGAATTTCAATAGTTTACCTAGCAGGTGACAGACTCAGACAGTCATAGGGATGATTTCCCCACTTCCAGTGCAGTGCTATTTCCTCTCTTCTCTCTATTGCTCCATAAGAGGATACACAGTGAGCAGCTGCTCTGCCTGCTAAGATTGCTTTTCTTAAAATTGAGTCCGGTTCCAATCAAGCTGGGTTTCTGGGTTGTTCTGTGATTGAGTTTGTTTTTTTTGTTGTTGTTGTTTTTTTTAATTGACTTGAAGGAGAAAACCATTGTTCTGAGGAGCTACCTCATACCAGCAATATCTTATCTTAGTCACCTCCTTGGCTCTCTAAATACCTTGTCAATAGTTAATGTTCTTTCCAGATCATTCCATGAAACTGGCTGGGTTTTAGGAGTGAAGCAGTTCAATACATGTCCAAACAAATTGATGGTGTATATTCTTTATTTTTGTGAGTTGGTTTGATTCTTCCGCAAATATCTTCTCCATGTAAAGACACTGTCCCTAATAGTCTCCGTTCCTGCTTAAACTCTCCGGGCCCCTCCCTCATTACCTTCCCTCTTGCTGATCCGCAGGTCTGTGAAGCTGGACATGACCAGGCTGTGTTGATCTCATTCGGGAGTACAGACATTGTGCAAACTGAACAGGATCAGTTATGTATATTGAGTCTTTGTCAGGCACAATGCACAACAAATTATTTTATTGAATTTTCATGACAATCTTAAAAGGATTTAAGCCATCAAAATAATTTTATGTAGGAAAAAACTGGCAGAGTTTTGGACAATTACAAAGAAATAATAAATAAGGTTGCTTCTTTGTATCCAGAGTGAACACTCATCTATTCACTTATTTATGGAACAGACATTTATTGAACACTTACAATATATTAGACAGTCTGCTAGTTGCTGTCTAGGACATATGCAAGTAAGACATGTATCACTGCCCTTAGAGAAATTGCATTCTCTTATTTGTCAGAGCCTCTTAATTAGATTAAGGAGATATGAGAGAAAGAAAATGCAGAGAATGATACGAAGAAAGGATGGATTGTATTCTGAGAAACTTTGATTTGGTTCCGAGGTCACTAGTTCAATACCCAGTCTGGGCACATGCCAAGGTTGTGGGCTGGATCCCCAGTAGGGGGATGCCAAAGCTCAGACTGAGCCCATGAGAGTGGAAAAGTAGGGGTAAATAGAATATTGTTAGAATATGCCCTAAGAGACCGGGGCATTCTATGGGCCTTCCAACCTTATCTTGTTAGAAAGGAATCCACTCATTTGAGCTATCAAATGCTTACCCTCAATATCTGCATCTATAAAATGTGTTTTGGGGATGATATCCGTGATTAATTTCAGCTTCAATCATAGTATGGAATTCTGAATGTCATTCAGGTTTATTTATGAGCTATGTGCATATAAAAATACTAGTGAGCCTGCGCAGGAATCTGTGTGGGAGTAGCTCGCTGCCTCTTGCCTCAGCTGGCTGCCCCGCCCACTGCCACTGGTAGCTCTTCCCCGCTTGTAGCTCACTGCCCCGCCCTCCTGTAGCTCTCCACTGCTTGTAGATCAGTCATTATGTGATGGTGTCCTGACTAATTTGCATATTACCCTATTATAAGTATAAATTTCAATGTTACCCAATCCCTGGAATTCATTAGACCCCCAAAATTGATACAATTATATAACTTGACTCTGTTATCTGATTGTAGGAGATTTCGATGGAATAAAACTGTGTTCATGTTTGTGAGAGCCAGTTAGGCAGCAGTGAGTGCTGCCTAGTGGTTTTTATTGCAAACAAACTTTCTGTGTCTTTTTAAATGTTTACTCCATAAGTTTTAAAGAATAACTTTAGAAGATTATTTTAAGAGTCCTACTAACAACCACAACAAAATGAACCATGAACAGTGAAAAATTGGGAAAAGGCCAACTGAGTTGAAATTTAAAAATGAAAAAGAGGAAGCAACAATTATATCAACTTTAAGAGCCCAAAACTTCAGTTTTTATGCTTTTAACAAATTGTATTATTAAAAATAAAACTTGGAAACAAATAAAAACATTAAAAATTTTCTCTACAAAATTGGTAGTAAATTGAATAAATTTAATTTGCAAGCAACATGATATGGAGAATTTAATTTTGGAGTTTTATAATATTTTTTGAAATGTATTGACTTTTGGAAAGAATTTTCTGATGGAACTCTTATTTTCAATAGTTATATTTATAATTTTATAGGTGTAAAGTAAAATTTAAAAAGCCAATGATTTTGTTAACATCTAATTTGGTAAACATTCAAAAAATCATAGCTACAATTATTTTGACAAGTTTAGTTTTATAAACATGTATTTCAAAGAAAGATCATTTTTTAATATGGGTTAGTTTGAACTTACCGATTGTCTCAGCATTTATGTAGATAATATTTTCTCAATTTGAAATATGGTCTGTAGAGAAGAGTAAGCTGAAGAAGGGAAAAGTATTAATTTTCAATTATTAGGCGTAACTTTAAAGGAGATTGTAATTATTTAATAAAAGTACTTAAAATATAAAAGTATATGAAAAAAATGTACCTTTCTCCATAAAATACCCAAAACATGCTATTACTAATGATGTATATGATGAAGAAATGGATTGATATATTGAACATGTTCCAAAATTATTACTTATATATTACCTCTATGTTCTAAACAATATAAAGTTTATTTTTTAATTTGCTTTATAATGGATGCATTTTTATTTACTTAAAATTAGTTTTTGGTATACAATATAATGACTTAATAAATACATTTATGTTAATTGACCATTATCTTTCATTCTCAAAAATTATGCAGTTACTCTCCTCTGTCTGGCACTGAGGAGTTGAGAACAGGCAATAGGGGACAACTGAGAAGTTCTGTGCAAGGTACTGCTTAGTAACTTCTGTGCTGGCAAAGATAACTTCCGTCTGACATGGAGGAAGAGTGCTGAATCAGACTGGTGAGGTATTATAACCGACGGGAGTATGTTACCTTACACTCCTTTTGTTGTTGTTGAAAGTATTAAAAGGTATTGAAAAAAATTCCACGTATGCCACCTTAGAGAAGCAACCTCATATTTCTGTTGGTTTGCTTTGAAAATCTTGAGAGGTACTTTTTGTGTTTGAGACTGAAAAGCACCCAGGTGTTTTTTTAGTGGGGGCTATCCATAAATCATCTCTGGGCAAAGAAAAGTGTCCTAGCTGTGCTTCACTTTATTCTGAACTTGGAGAGGGAGAGCATATTGAATTCTAATAAATCCATTTTAAATCATCCAGGGAATAGCATTTTAAAAGAAAGAACCTTTTTATGATGAAAAGACTCTTTTTGTAGTGCACATCACAACCCATAACATGTGTTTTGCAAATTCAGATTTACCAAGTTTTTGACTAGCTGAGTGTATCAGTATTCAAAAAAGAACTTCTTTTCTAGAATCTGCTGTTGTTTTGTAATTCACTTAGGAAGGAAAGAGGAGAGGATGTCAACTCATTACTTTAGAGTCACTGGTCTGAGCGGGCGCAGTGCTGACTGAGAAGGGAAGAGACTCCTCTGAGGAGGGATGATGATGAAGAAGGCAAAATATTTACCATTCGGTGGTTCACACAATAAGCAAGGAGGCAGCACAGGCTATGAGCATCACCACGAAATGTTCCTGGTGAGTGTACGTGTAGCTAGAAGGGAGGAGAAGGAATTAATATTGCTGAATTCATTAATGCTGGATTTGAAAGAGTCTCATAGAGAACATGAGATACAAGTTGGGTTGCCAAGTGAAATGCAGGAGGTGCAGTTGAATTTGAAATTCAAATCAAATCATCTCTAGTGTAGGTATGTTCCACACCATAAATAAGACTTGCTTGTACTAAAAGTTATCTGTTGCTTAACTGATTTTCAAATGTAACTGGGCATCTTTCATTTTTATTTGCTCAATCTGTCAACCCTAAATGTAAACCAGCTTTTGAAAAATAAAAACTTCAACATTAATAGCTCAACCTATTAAGCATGTAATACGACAGGTGGTAGACAGCCATATGCATTACAGCATGTAATTCTCAGTACAAAATAGAAGGCATTTTTTAAACCCCATTTATTTAATGATGAAAAGCAGGCTTGGTGAGGTTAAGTGAGACCTATCTTGGAGAATGCCCCCGTGTGTCTCTGAGAAGAAATTGTATTCTTCTGTTGGATGGAATGTTCTGTATATATCAAGTCCATCTGGATTATGATGTAATTCAAGTTCAGAGTTTCCTTACTAGTTTTCTGTGTGGATGGTCTATCCATTGATGAATTTGTGGTATTGGAGTCCATTATTATTATTATTATTATTATTATTATTATTATTATTATTCTAGGGGCCCAGTGCATGAATTTGTGCACCTTGAAAGGAACTGTGGGCCACAAGGCTGCTGTGGGCACAGAGGCAGGTCTTGGCCCATCGTTTGTGCTCCCGCCTGGCCCCTCCCACCACGGACCCCAGTTCTCTGTCTGCTTGCAGCCCCACTCCCACGCGCTAATGGCATGGGGCAATTGGGGCTGGTGCCAGCAGCGGGTACGAGCAGAGTCAGAAGGTGTGAGTGGTGGCTGCTGCCCCAATCAACTCTCAGGACCATAGGGAGGGGGAGGAGCCCTCAGGAGCTGAGGGTGCTGGAGGGTGTAAGCAGGGCTGGCGCCGGCAGTAGGTGCAAGCAACAGGCAGGCCCTTGGAGTGTGGGAGCAAAGAATTTTCAGTAACCACCAGAGAGAGGCTCGCCCCAATGACAGCCGCTGGTGTCCCGCCTTGGTCTGGCGCCCCTGCTCACTTATTACATCATCCTACTGCAGCTGATGCTAGCCATGTTATGCACATGCCCCCTGGTGGTCAGTGCATGTCATAGTGACCGGTTGTCCAGTTGTTCAGTTATTTGGTTGTTCCACCATTTGTTCTATTTGCATATTAGGATTTTATATATAGGGATTTCTGTCTAGTTAGCCCTTCAATTCTGTTATATTACTCTATATATTTAGGCACTCTGATGTGGAGGCATATATATTTAAAATAGTTATATTTTTTGAGCCTCCAGTAGCTCCCAGACCATAACCAAGAGGGGCTAGAGCTGGTCACAGTCAACTTCAGGACTCATTGCTGGACTAAGGTATGTGTGCCTATTACCCGATCACAGGCAGGCGATTCCTCCTGGGTCCCATGCTGTCTGGTATTGCTGGTGGGACCAAGGCCAAAAGGGGATGGAGATCTTCCCAGGGCTATAGCCAGGATGACTGTCAGCATGCCAGCCACCTAGGCCTGGACCTGCCTGCCCCAAACAGTCCTCCTCCCCTTGGACTCCCAGGATTATATAGTATCCCGCCTGGATCCCAAAGATCCCACAGATCACTTTTGTCCATGGATGGCTGCTAACTTGCTGTTGCCAAGGCAAGGTTTGAGAGTATAGTGTATAGTAAGCTGAAAGAACTAGGCATTTTAAACACGTGAAAAAACATTTAAAATGCCTCTTGCATGTATGTGTTTATACTTCATACGTACAGATTTGGATTTTTGAACTATATAACATAAGAACCCAAGTATTTTTAATTTTTTAGGATATCATTTTAAGGAACTTTTCAATAGAATCTATTAAAATGAAAGCTCTCAGGTATTTAAAAAGGACAAATAAAATCAGTAACATTCTTGGCAACTATATCTGGAATTATAGTTAAAGCAATCTTTACATTTGTTGACATCAAAAGAGGAATAGCTTCATAAATAAAAACAGAACAATGTCCTAATTACATGCCTACCACACACACAGCTGTTTATTCTAGTTCATGGAATCTGTTTACTAAACCGAAATATGTAAACAATGCGTCAATTTTATTATCTATGAAAGGGGATAACAGCCCTGGCTGGCATGGCTCGGTTGGTTGTGTGTCGTCCCAAGCACCAAAAGGTCACAGGTTCAGTTTTGTTCAGGACACATGCCAGGGTTGCAGACTAGATCCCCTATGGGGAGGGAGGGGGCATGCAGGAGGCAACCATCAGTGTTTCTCTCTCTCCCCCTCTCCCTTCCTCTTTCTTAAAAAAAAAAAAAATCAATAAAACGTCTTTTTAAAATGGGGGGAGGAAGATAAAAATAAGAAAACGAAAAGTAAAAAAGGGGGGGCGGATATTGATAATAATATTGATGATAGTAGTAACACCTCTTGGACAAGAAAATATTGGAATACAATTCACATTATAGTAAATTCACATTATAGTAGGAATCGATGTCTGTGAAAAAATTATATAACTTGTAGTAAAAATGAGAGGAAACTATCCACTTATCTGGCAATTTGCTATTTCTTAGTTGTGTCTGCTCAAATATTGCTATTTTTTTACTCCACGAAACTGACCATATTGGAAAACTAAAGCAGCTCAATATGTATGTTGCTCAAGGTAGAGCCATAGCTCACATATGCTTAGGACCGCTCTTATCTTTGCACACGAGCCTCATATTCTCCTTTCTTTAGCTTTTCCTTGACTTTGCTTACAATGGCAAGAGACAGTGGGACGCATTTAAGGAACTGAGAGTCCGAATACTCTTATTGTGCACGGATCTGTAGTCACTGTAATCCCATCCATGTGTTTCCTTGTGTGAAATCAGAGTGATGAGTCCCTACCCTGCCTATTTCGGTGAGTTCTTTTATGCATTCAGAAGTGAGATTGCTTTGATAAATATGCAATGATAAATAGATAGAGTGGATAAACCTAGAGAATCTGTTTATTTAGTCATAAAGACCCAAACAAATGCAGTTTTGCTAAAAATAGAATGATGTGTATAAAGGTTGTGTGGTTTGAGGAAAATAGAATGAAATTTAAAATTCACCTGTAAGGACACATGATACAATATGTACTCCTCTGGATATTTCTCTACCATAGATACCATATGATGGACATTATATTTTACTTAAGGTAAATGAATATGGAAAATAATTTTTAAAAGCCATGTTTATGCACATCAAGTTACAATTGATGTGCAGATCTCTAATAGCATATCCGTGAAACAGTTATCAAACGCCACGGGCATCCTCTCCACAGGTCAACAGGAGAGAACGAAGTAGACCAAACAGTGTGTATTATAAGAAAATATTTACTTGCAGGCATGGCCCAAGGTTCTTAGCGTTTGTTATCTCATATAGCCTTAAACAATACTAAGCCTTAGATATTATTTCAATTCTACAGATAAAGAAGCAACATCAGAGGAGTCCTATAATGTGCCCAGTGTCCTAGAGTTAATTCCAAGCAGAGGATGGATTCAAACCCAGGTCCCTGTAGAGACAAATGCAGCATCTACTTCATCCTGGAACATGAGGTCCAGGCTTCTACGCACTCTTCTCTCATGGAATAAGGGTTGATACGTGTATGAAATAACTAACCAGGATCATGTGAGTGATGTCAAAGAAATAAAGTACTGGAAAGGCCTTAAGGGCTTTACAAACCATAAAATGAAATAAGAAACACGAGATGTTAATAGTGATGAGGCCAAGAATATCCAGGTGCTCATTGGCAAGACTACTCAGAGGAGGAAGGGCCAGATGTGCCCGTAGTGGTGAATTAAACATCAGTGGAGAGTTCAGACATTCCCTCAGGTGTTCAATAGAGGTGGGAAAGATCAGACTATTCAAGCGACGCCTTATTTGATGGCGCACTCTCTGAAATTTAATTGAAAATGACTGTCAACACTATGGCAATAGCTTTGCTTTAAGGCTCTTCCTCTGTACAGCAATCTTCAGGGTCCGCAGAATTTAGCCATCTTAGTGTTTGTTATCAACCTATTAGACTTTTCCATCCAAAATCCCTGCTCTTCTGCCTCGCTGAGTAAGCAGTTGGAGCCTGAACAGGGAAAGGTGCATCTGTCTCCCAGGAAACCTTTAGCATGACGTGAGCCTCTCAGTAGACAACCCAAAAGGTCAGGGAGTTGTACAGTCACCCTGGCAGGAACACCACTGGGTTGGAACTTGGAACATTGCAGGCAAGCTTCATCCCTAATCAATACGTTTGACCCCAGACAAGGTTTTTAGCATCCCAATTTTTTTAGACATGAAGACTAATAATAACGTTGACTAATACTTATTCCACCCATACTTTATAGCAGGAGTTGGCAAATTAAGGCCTGCAGGCCAAATCTGGCCCTCCACCTGTTTTTTGCAAATACATTTTTCTTTATTTACAGAAACACTTACTAGTTTGCATATTGTTCCACTGCTGTTCTCATGCTTCATCAGCAGAGGTGAGGAATCGTTACAGACAAAACCTAAGTTATTTACTATCGGGCTTTTTACAGCCCATGTTTGCTAGCCTCTGATCGATGGCACAGAACTCATTTATACCTTAGAACAACGCTGGGAGGCAGCTGTAGTTATGATCCACATTTTCCAATGTCGTTTCAAATTCTGGCTTCTCCACTTGGTTCTCTGTCAACTACTTGATTTCAGCCCAAATTATCTTATGGGTAAATTGGGGTAATCACAGGAAACTTGCATAATTCTAGCTGTGAGAATGAAAGCAACTAAGTGCAGTGCCCTGTGAGTGCTTTCTGGGGCTTTCCAATCTTTGTTTTCACAATACCTTTACTTACCTCCATTACAATATTTAACACTGTGTTTTGTGTTTATGAATTTCAGAGAGGGGAAGGAGAGGGAGAGAGGGATAGAAACATCCATGATGAGAGAGAATCAATGATCGGCTGCCTCCTGCCTGACCCCTACTGGGGACTGAGCCCACAACCTGGGTATGTGCCCTGACCAGGAATTGAACCATGACCTCCTGGTTCATGGGTCAATGCTCAACCACTGAGTCACACTGGCCAGACTACACTGTTTTATTTTCTTGCCTAACTGCGTCTCTCCTACACTGAACAGGGAGCCTCTCAGAGATAATGGACTCTGTTTAATTGCTTCTATGTCCGCAGGTTTTTTTCACAGAGTTTGGCATAAAGAAAGAGTTAGTAAATATTCATTGACAAGGTGGCCAGTGTCTAAAGCACAAAGGTAGTAGATCTTGGCATCCTCATTCCTTGCTAGGCCACATTAAGGAGAAAAACTAGTCTTTTCCATCCTCATGTTTTTGGGATATAAAGAATTGTGCTCCGCTTGTTGGTTCTACATTACCACTAGGCCTGAAATTTATGGGTATTCAGATTATCATCATTTCTGTTCCTCCTTGGTAGAATCAAGGAGGTAATCAAGATGAAACATGTGTCTATTACGGGATTCAGAAACAGACCATATCACTTCTCCAAAGATATTTCTAACTCATCCTGAAATGTGTAACCAATCAGAATACCTAATTTGCTGAACTCTGATTCCTTTTACTGGGGAAGGAATGAACACAAGCTAAGGGTTGGTGGAAGCTCCTTAATATTTCTCTGTGAAAATCCACTGAAATGGTTTCCCCTCTATCACCTTAGGCTCCTTAATTCACTCAAGAGTGACTCCTCTTTCTCATGTCCTAGGGCCTTAAAGCGATATGTCTCTTCTGGTCCATTAACATTTGTCAGTGCTGGCTAGGTAACCTTGTTCCAGTCTCAGCCCTGCTTCTATCTTTGAAGTGGGAGCTGTGCTCCTTTCACAGATTTCATTAGAAAGATGAATTGAAATTACAAATGCAAGGCATCTGGGCTGGGCGAGTACTTGGAACATTATTCTTCACAGTAAATAGTGATTTCCTTCATAGCTTTTTAAAAATGTTTTTTATTGATTCTAGAGAGAGAGGAAGGGAGAGATGAAAACATTGATGAGAGAGAAACATTGATTGACTGCCTCTTACAAGAGGCAGTCCTACTGGGGACTGAACCCACAACCCGGGCATGTGCCCTGACTGGGAATCGAACCAGTGACCCACTGGTTCATGGGTCGATGCTCAACCCCTGAGCCACACCAGCCAGGCTGTTTTTGTTTTTTAATCAAAAATGAGGACTGATATTTACTTAGTAACATTTATATTATTCTTTCCAAGGAAATGAGACGAATGACAAACAAAGTAAAACAGATGGGACTGAGTAAAAACCACTTTATATTTTATCTGATGTACCTGCTGTATTATGTGTGTGTGTGTAAATTATGCATGTGTATATCAATTTCTGTTAGTCATAGCTTTCTCAGGTCAGACTAACTGTACTCAAATTCTCACTCTAATCTCTAACTGGCCCTATGATCTTCGTTGCTATTGAGGAAAAATTTTATAATAAGCACTCCACAGTTTTATCTGTTGGCTTATTAATATATTTAAAGTATTATTGACTCTCTTAAGCTGATGCTTTTTTATTGTTTTCTACCCATTTCTATCTCATTGCAATTTTTTTTCATTTGTACCTGATATATATCAAGCACTGTGCCAAGGATTGGAGACACATAATGATTGTATAATTCTTCACCTCAAGATATGTGAAAGTCACCACAAATGCCTTTTGGACAATAACTGAAGTAATTTTAGATAAAAACATAAATAAATAAATCTTTGACATAGGCTAATTAGTAGACAAAACAATGCATTTTTTTTCTTAAGAAATGTATAAAAGGCAACAATAGTATAAAGGAAGCAATAAAATAATTTTCTTGGCAGATTATAGGAAACCTTCAAATTTATAGGCTTTGGAGTGGGCTGGAAGAGATTAATGGGTGGAGGAGGAGGACCTATGTAACACTTTCAACAATAAAGATTAAAAAAAATCATAGACTTTGATCTGAGACTTTTCCCCAGTTGTTAATATATGAAGATGGAATTCTGAGCAGAGGAAAAATCATCAGCAAAACCCAAGGTGGATTTTGTTTTTAAATAAGTAGCTTGCTATAGCCATAAAATAGAGATTGGAGTTAAGTAGCAAGATTTAGTACTGACTAGGTAGACAAGATCTTTATTTGTTCAAACAATGAGTGTAAGCTTGATCCTGTTACTAGAGCTTTATTTAACAACTAGAGGCCTAGTGCACAAAATTTGTGCATGGGGTGGGGGTCGGGGTCCCTCAGTCCAGCCTGCACCCTCTCTCAATCCAGGACCTTTCAGACATCCCTCTCGCAATCCTGGACCACTGGCTCCTAACTGCTCGCCTGCCTGCCTGATGGCCTCTGAAACTCGAGCTGCTTCTTTTTTTATGTTTAATATTTATATTTCTTCTTTATTTTCTATTTTAAAATTCAAGCTTCTTGAGAACATGAGGCATTTAACATTACCCCAGATACCTTACAGAGAGCAGAGCATGGTAAACACAGCAGCAAATACTTAATACTTACGGGCTTCTATCCAAACACTTTCCAACCAGGCATGTTTTCATAGGCAGTCTCCAAAACCTTGAACTGGAAAACCTAAAAGTAGGGTGCTCAGATTTCAGGCATCAGGTGCTGTTAGCAGGATTTCTATCCCAATTAAACTCTAATTCTGAGCTCTCAACAGCCTGGACAAATTGTCCTTTACCGTCTCCAAAGTTTCTTATTCGTCACCATCCCATTTTCCTCTGTTTCAAACCAACGTAACAGACGAAACCTTTAATTCTGATCTTCCTCACTGCAAGGGAACAGCAAACCTCACTTGAAATAATTTCCCGCCCGAAGTCACTTGCAAATATTGACAGACTGGACTCTAGGGGCTGACTATGCACATGCGCAGTAACAGGCTCACGGTCTGGCTGTGGGAGCCCAGGCGTCCCCCACAATCCCACAGGCCTCTGGCCGCACACTTCCGGTTTTTCTAGCTCCTCCTGAAGTAGTTTCCTTCCGTCGCATTGCAACGTCCACATGTCGCTCCCCAGCGCACTCGTGAAACCACCGCCCATTCAGTCCATGGCTGGCGCCGTCCAGGTTGACAATGAGAAAGGTACCGTGCTGAGCCGGTTTCCAATGGGATCTTCCTCTTCCTTCCCCAGCACACTCCAGACCTACCCTGGGCCGGCCACCCCAACCCCGCAGACCCTTATGACCTTCCCCCCTATGTCTTTGACTTTCCCCCATCAAACTTGCACCCTATCTAGTTGCCTAAGGGCGCCCCTAATCACTCCCTGGGGGGCGGGGCCAGCCTGGGCCAGGGGCCGTGGTGTTCTGGTCTCTGGTCGTTCTGGTCGTTCCACCATTTCAGTTGCTGGGCTTTTATTATATAGGATTTTAGACAGTGTTGTAACATGATGCTGCTTGCATGGTGGAAAGAGTATTTCAGTAACAAGGGATTTGTGCACAGGTATTTGGAAGAGTTGAGGATAGAAACAGAATGATCAGGGCTGAGATCTTTGTAATTAGATGGTTAGGAGTCAATGCCGACCTAAAGGGTATAATGGTAATCGGGGAGACAGACACCTATAACACTAGAGCTGTGTGTGTGTATTTTAAAGAACAGATACTAATAGAATAGAATCTGCTGTGTAAGAGCGTGCGAGGGGTGATGAAAATAAGGTCAACTTTCTGCATCCAGTCCATGTTATCAGTAGTATCAAAGATCCTATTCACTGAAGGAATACTATAAATCCCTACGAGTTTTATTTACTCTTCTGTGTTTATGTAAGACCATGCACAGAGGCTTGCTTTTAGATTTAAGATGTAATCATTTACAGTGAGTGTTCACATCACCGATACCTAATTAAGACCCAAAATAATGTGTTATGCTAGGTTGTGCAAGCTTAATCCCTTCTTGTAGTGCTTTAAAAACATATCCATTGTTATGCATTATTTCATTCCATGAATATTCAATATTATTGTTTAAAGAATGGTAACTCTATTCTAACTAAACCAGTTAGCCTTCCCCACCCAATTTTAACCTACATTTATTCATAGGACTAATCAAGAAAAATCACACTGACATGTGATGTTTAGCATTTTCAACATGCTTCACAAACATGTGTCCACTTTTATCATGAGCCTTACAAATAACATTGTGAGTACTCTGAAAAGATACTATTTTCCATGGGAGGTAACTGACCATGTAGTGACTCATTGGCCCAATTCATATGCTTGGTAACTATTAGACCTTAAACTAGAACAGACCCCCGTTCTATATCCTATTCTTTTCATTCATCAGGCAGCTTCTTAGTAGAGACAGCTTGTCTATTGAAAATTCTTCCTTAGGATTATTAAATGGAAATACCATTTGGCTCACCTGATAATATTTAATCACACATTTAAATTCATGACTTATCTTTATGGTGTTGATATTCTTAAAACTTTTGATGAATGTGTCTAACTTCATTGCACTGATATAATTTGACAAGAAGCACATAGTGGAGTCCTAAAATTACCAAACTGTAGCAGTAAGAAATTGGGAAAAGGTTGAGAGGCACTGCCATGAATGCACAATATTAAGCAATGTTGGGTGCAAAAAAAGATGAGACCCTTAGGATTGGCTTAAGGAAAGTGTAACTCATTGAAACATCTGTCCTTGTTTTAAATAAAAATACAGAGCTTGGTTTGGGATTCCACTGACTAATTCTTTCACCTTACTTTCAAAATCTATTAATTTCAGAAAATCACGTCTAAAAGATGGTGGGCTCATAAAAAATAGAATGTTTCTGTAAGAAAAAATGCCTGGTAAACTTGGTTTCAAGTAAATAATTGTACTTCAAGAATGCAGGTATATAACCTTTGTTTCCTAAACTTAGAAGAAAAGGAATATGCCACTTCTTTTTATAGCAATCATAAGTAGGACCACAGCATCTGGCAATAGATAGATATTAATAAATGCTCGATGTATGGATGATGTTACATACATCTAGGTTTCTGGAGCAACTGCTTTTCCATTCTGCTCTCTACATATACAATCACACTCAAACACAATACTACCCAGTCTAATCAATGAAAGCCAGTGCACAGATTTATCCAAAATGTCACATCTGATTCACCTAAATATGTAATTCCTATATTGAATGGAAAATACCCAAATGGACATACACAGGGAAAAACACCAGGGATATCCATGGGCAAGGACAACCTCCAATCTCATGTTAAGCTAGCAAAATAGGCCTGATGAGAACTAAGGAAAATTGCAGAACATACTTGGGATTTTTTAATTTATAGAATGACCACAAGTATCTTCAAAAAGAGCAGCATTATTTTCAAGAAAGACAAGCACTGCCCTAGCTGATTTGTTTCATTGGGTAGAGCATTGGCCTGCAGACCGAAGGGTCCGGGATTTGATTCCAGTCAAGGGCATGTATCTTGGTTGCAGGCTCCTCCCCAGCTCTGGTTAGGCTCATGCAGGAAGTAACCAATCAATGTGTTTCTCTCACATCAATATTTCTCTCTGTCTTTCCCTCTCCCACTCTCTCTAAAACTCAATGGAAAAATATCTTCAGGTGATAATATATATATAAAAGAAAGACAAGCACTATTAATTGGAAAACTCCTGATTTTAATGGTTTACACAAGAAAGAAAAATCACACTGACATGTGATGTTTAGCATTCTCCGGCCCCCCGCCCAATGCACAAGAAAGAAAGAAGAATGGCTAAAAGTTCATATTAAGGGCTGAGGATAAAAAGCAAAGAGAGCAAGCAAGGGAAAGGGAGAGAAAGAGAATAAAATCCAGTAGAACCCTTTAAATTGTTTGAATGATGGGCTTCATCTCTCAAGATTATACTTTCCTAATATGAAGTATATTTTTCAGATCTATCTTTGATCCATTTTTCTATGAACCATTCTTTTTCTGAAATTAGCCAATCTTGTGGTATATTGTTAGGATGAGGATACTTCAGGATGTAGAAAGATCTGCTCTGATAGAATATTTTTTATATTAAGTATTTGATATGAGAGCTTGTGAAGTAAAGCATTGAACTTGACCCCAACGGAGATCTGGCCTCAGCCCTTGGCTCCTGGGAAATAATCTTTATTTGCCTGGAGGCCTTGGGGCAACCAGATAATAACACTGTGATTGAGAGTGGATACTGGCCATGCCTTAGGGTGAGGGCTGGATATGCCAGAAACAGTCATCACAGTTGGCCTACCTCTTTCAGGGACACAATAGAAAGAGGAATCTTTAAGTTCACTCCTATTTAAGTGAATAATATCCTAACACTTAATATCTGGAATTCAACTAGTATAAGTTATGAGTAATACAAAGTTAATAGTAGCCCTTTAGGATCTCAACAGAGTGTTATGTGTCTAAACAGAGAAGGGAACAGTATAGCAGCCTCTGACTGCAGGGAACTAGTTCGGCACTGGCAGCTAGACCTTGGTTTTGCTAGAATCTGGCCTGGCACTCCCAGCTCAGACATGGTTTTCTTATTTTGTTCACAAAAAATTTCATAGGAAAGCAACATCAGCCCTAGCCAGTTAGACTGAGTGGATAGAACATCAGCCTGCAGACCAAAGTGTCCCAGGTTCCTCTGCTCAAAGACAAGAACCTTGGTTGTAGGCTCCTCCCTGGCCCTGGGCCCTGGTCAGGGCTCATGCAAGAGACAACCAGTCCATGTATTTCTCTCACATTGATGTTTCTCTCTTTCTCTCTCTCTCCTGCTCTCCCTAAAAATCAATGGAAAAATAGCCTCAGGTGCAGATTAACAACAACAAAAATGAAAAGCAACATCAAACAAGCCCACCCTGTGACATGATAGAGTAATGCAAAAACTAGATCATCTACACTAATAAAAGGGGAATATGCTAATTAGAACGGACGTCCTTCTGGACGTCCTTCCTGACAAAGCCACGGTGGCGGGACTGAGGCAGAAGTGGTTAGGGGCCATCAGGCTGGCAGGGGAGCTGTGAGAGGCTATCAGGCCAGTAGGGGTGCAAGCAGTTGAGGGGCAATGAGGCTGGCAAGGGAGCAAGTGGTTAGGGACAACCAGGCTGGTGCGGATGCAAGCTGTAAGGGGCGATCAGGCTGGCAGGGGAGGAAAGTGGTGAGGGGCGACCAGACCGGCAGGCAGAGGCGGTTAGAGGCAATCTTGCCGGCAGGCAGGCGAGCTGTTAGGAGCCAGTGGTCCCGGATTGGGAGAGGGATTTTTGACTGCCCCGCAGTTGGACATCCCTCGAGGGGTCCCGGATTGGAGAGGGTGCAGGCTGGGCTGAGGGACCCCATGCACAAATTTTGTGCACAGGGCCTCTAGTTCTATAATAATTCTGAATAAAGACAAAGGAAAGAACCCTACCCCAAACTCCAAAATGACCAAACACCTCTTTTCAGTGCTAACATGAGCAACTATTGCTTTTTTATTTTTTATTTTAATGACTATAGCTTTGGACTAGTTTTGAATGTCACATTGCCCTTTAGTCCTATCCTTACTTCTTGCTGTAGTCTGGTGCTCGAGGGCAAGATGTAGAGCTGACTCAGTCTCTTAGATGTAGCACCAAGTAGAGTGCTTTGCACGTAATAGGTGCCAAATAGTATTGGATACACATACGAGACAAAGGAGAACAAATTGTTGTTTTTTTTTCAATATAATGTCAGGAGTTGATTAAAAAATAAAAAAGAGGGAGGATTATAGAAAAAACTCAGGTGGGATGTTCCAGTGTCTCAGGCTAGGAGAGGCAATGGAGAGAACGCATGGGTGACTTCATTACGTGCATTGACATCACACTGGAAGTGATCTTGATCTTGCAGAAACTGAACAGTGACAACCGTCACATTGTGTTTTGATGTTCCTTTTGGTCCTAATTTAGTCCTAATTTGAAGGCTTTAGAAAACATGCACATTTTTATTACTTTTATTAAAGCTATTTCATTAAATATGTTTGGGAAAGAAAATATCCATGGAACTTGCATGGTGCAAAAATCACAGACTTCAGAACCAGGGTTTTGTTCTCGCCAGTATCATTCATCTGTCAATATTGGACCACTCATGCTTAGATTATCTTAATCTGGGCTTTTCCTAGCTGCAAACTGAACTAGGTTGGTTTTAATAAGATTTCTCGAGTCCTTTGCAAATTAAAATTCTGTCATTTGAAGAGTTTTTATCTCTAGTTCAGTCAACCCTTAATATCTGGCAATTTGCACATTAACGCTATTTGTTTCCAGTAGTTAATTTGTAGTTCTGCTTACTCCTAGCATTTTTGCATATCATGATTTGAATAGAAGTGTCTAAATAAAGGAATATTAATCTATTGATATTTCTGCTTAAATATAAAAAGTCCACAGGTATAACTTGATGGATAGAATAATTAGTGAATTAAAAGGGAATTGAAGGAGTTTTCATTAAAATTATATTGATATCTATGAA
Source organism: Corynorhinus townsendii (assembly GCA_026230045.1). Classification (NCBI taxonomy): domain Eukaryota; kingdom Metazoa; phylum Chordata; class Mammalia; order Chiroptera; family Vespertilionidae; genus Corynorhinus; species Corynorhinus townsendii. The sequence goes on from JAPDVU010000007.1 coordinate 166,638,986, forward strand.
TGTGTTTCAACCTATTGTATAAACACTTCTTAATATTGTTATCCACTTAAAAGGGAAATGAATGGGAAATGAATATGACTAAATTTGATTAAATTGGACTTCTAAACAAATTTTAGTAATTTTGAATTTAACGAGAGAAACAAATAGAGAGATAAGAAATAAATACAGATAAGACGTGAGAAATTATGGGAAGAATCAGGAAAGTTTATAGATTTTCAAAGCAAAAACCACACTGGCCAAAGACAAAAAGAGAAAGACTTTATTTGAGTCAATGGCCGAAGGGTAGAGGGACCAGGTTACAGGCTTAACTGAAACAAGGGGCAAGGAGAATTTTTAAGAGCTGAGATGGGGGTTCATAGTTCATCTGTGTTTGCAAATGGAAATTACTCAAAGAAAAGTACATTTTTTCATCTATGCATGGTGGGAGGTAGTTTTACATCTTGGGAGCAAGGTGCCTGTAAAGGGGAGGCTCCCACCTTCCCACACAGCCTGGGAGATGGAGGCATGATCTTTGAGGACCACGTTTCAAAAACAGGGCTTTGAAAAAGGTCCTTGGGAAAGAGGGTCCTAAATTCATAAAACCAGCAAGAGAGCTTTTCAAAGATTTACATCTCAAAGGGGCGGAGAATTTGCAATTCCACCTTTCCTAAAATAAATAATCTAAGGAAAAGGAGGGGAGGGATCTCTGTGCTTAGACCTTGTGGGTTCCTTAGGAGCAGGGGCAGGAGGGAGGTCAGTGGCCCAGAGGCAGAAAGCGCAGGGTGTCTAATGTGGAGTGAAGCCCATGCTGAGGGGACCTTAAGGCCATCCTGGGTAAGATCTATGCTTCAGAAGACTGTGGAGAGGAGAGTGTTCTATTTTACATGAATGTGATGTAATGAAATGTTTCAATGCTATAATGAAAGATAGAATCAGGAAAAAAATGTAGAAACCATTGGATTCTATTGGGTACTGAGAATGTTAATCATTTTGACGTGCCATTTAATGCATGTAGAAGGCAAATAACATTTTTGAAAACTGAAACAAAATTGGGATTTCAAAGGGAGAAGTAGACACTGTTGGAAGCTAATTGTTGATGAAATGCATAGTTTTGCAAACAGTATACTGATGACATAAAATTAACTTATGAAGCCCTGCAACTGGGAAGAACAGTTCTCTATAAGAATCAATGTCATTAACTGAATGAAAGATAGAAACAGCTATCTATTTATCCATCTCAACCTTCACAAAGTTATTTCTCTTAGTGTCAGACTTACTAATCTCTCCAAAATCTTCAGAAAGGAGGCCTAGCTGAAAGGATGTGGGTTCTCATCCCTGTCAGGGCACATACCTAGGTTGTGGGTTTGATCCCCAACACTGGTCTTTCAAAAGGCAACCAATCAATGTTCTTCTCTCTCTCTCTCTCTCTCTCTCTCTCTCTCTCTCTCTCTCTCTCTCTCTCTCTCTCTCTCTCTCTCCATATATATTTCCCTTCCCTAAAATTAATAAGAGTAGTCTCAGGTGAGGATTTTAAAACATCTTCAGAAAGGAAACCATAATTCATTCAAAATAATTGACTATCTAGTGCTTATTACCAGGAATTCATAGACATCAATATGCCTTCTCTACTAAAAGGTTTACCAAAGTGGGTCACACCCTTATGGAGTTGTCAAGTGGAGACGATGCTGTAGTGTGCCAATCAAATCTCCATTTCAAAATTGAGACCCTCATTCTGGGAATGCTGACTGGCTGGCAGCTCTCAGCTGAAACCTGCTCTGGGAACATTCTCCCCACTATGCCACCTCACCCAGGATCAGGCTCCCTTCCCGGGGACATGCTACACCACGGCCTGGTCCATGATGGAGAAGGATGGGGTAGTAAGGAATATCCCTCTGCTCAAAGTGGGGCAACTTCACCCTAGCTCAGTGGTCGGCAAACTCATTAGTCAACAGAGCCAAATATCAACAGTATAACGATTGAAATTTCTTTTGAGAGCCAAAAACCGATTTCTGCGCATGGACCACGAAGTTTCAATCGCACTGTACGTACATGCCCGCACGTGGTATTTTGTGGAAGAGCCACACTCAAGGGGCCAAAGAGCCGCAGTTTGCCGACCACTGCCCTAACTGGTTTGGCTCAGTGGATAGAGCATCAGCCTGTGGACTGAAGTATCCCACATTTGATTCCAGCTAAGGGCACATGCCTGGGTTGCAGGCTCTATCCCAGTAGGGGGCATGAAGGAGGCAGCTCATCAAAGATTCTCTCTCATCATTGATGTTTCTATCTCTATCTCTCCCTTCCTCTCTAAAATCAATAAAAATAATTTTTAAAAAATTCAGCTTTCATTCCTCTCCTTCCGTACAGACACAGTGACTCAGAGGCCTTGGAGTGGCCTGCTCCCGGTGGAGGCAACAAGTGCATTATCCACAGAGAACTTAGAAACCAACGTAGAATTTCTATTTACAATTTGCCATTGAAAGCAGTGCTGCATGAAAACTGCGGCATACTATTCCTCAGCCCAAACCTTAACGTGTGGAGTAGTTTACTAACCTGGAACAGCACATTTTAAACAGAACATGATTCTTATAAAATTAACTGCATGCCATAAGCATAACCAATGGACACGGACACTAAGCTGGTGGGTGCATGTCCTAGGGGGTGGCAGTGCTGAGCAGAGGGTCACTGGGGGGGAAAAGGAGACATATGTAGTACTTTAAACAATAAAAAATTAAAAAAGAAAAGAACTAATCTCCAGAGACCACAAGCAAATCGAACAAGCTCAGACAAAGGGAATCACCCTCACAAGAAGGATAGAAATGGAAGTAGAACAGGGACACTTGCTATTCGCCCTCCTGCAAATGAGCCATGCTCAGCGCTCGTGGTGTCTGGCTTGGTGGCCATGGAGTATCTGGGGGCCTCGCTGTCTGGAGCTGGTCTGGCTCCTGTGGCTCTGACCGACCACAGGCACCAGCGCAGCTTTGCGAGTTGCCCAGACCAGAGGGCTTTTGGGACCCTTGGGCTTTCCGTTTGTCAACCCCCCGTATGACTGAACTGTGTTTTGATGTGTTGGTGATTGAGAGTGACCTTGCAAGTCATAAAAGTTGACAACAAAAATATATTAAATAAATAAATAAATAAATAAATAAATAAATAAAATTAACTGCATGCGTTTAGACTAAATAAAAAATAAGTAGCCATTGTGTTTTCATATTCATTATTGTGGCAGACAAATATATTCTTCTTTGAAAACTACATGAATGCAGTGAAAAGGTTTAACTTTATTTCCCTTTGTTCCCTATAATACGTATTTCGTTGACTCATTTTACCTTTTTGTTATGATTATGACTGGAAATAATCACGTAAAGGATCAAAATGGCTCTAGTCCACTGTCACATCCACAAGGTGTATCACAGCATAGACTGGTCATCGAAAAACTCCCCGGAGGGACTCAGCTAAAAGAGTTCGTTCAAAGCCCTGTGGCGCGTTAACTCATTCATTCAACTCTGCACTTACTTTATCACTGAGCACCAACTGTATGCCAGCACTCTGCTAAGCCCTGCAGGTACAAAGGTAAATAATTAATGGCAATGAATTTTCAGGGTAATAGCAAAAGACAGAAAATTCACTAAATAATGAGCAGGAATCGTTGTTCTGCTTATCCCTTTACTCCAAATGTCAATTCCAGTAGTCATTCGATAAATGTTTTGGATCGACATAAGCTGTGAAGAAAATGAGTTTGCAGAGCAGCATTGGAGGGGAGTTGCCAGTTCTCACGCCACGGCAGAAGGAGCTAATGTGTCCTAGAGGAGGCCATCATTTGCCTAAGGTCTGCAGATCAGGGAAATGATCGTAGTTTCAACCACAGCGGGTTGGGGTAATTTTTACAAAGCCTTATTGTGACCGCGGGAGAGCAATACAGATGTGGAGGCGGGTTTGAGGAAAGGGAGCTTGGCAAGTGGGAGATGATGGGTTAGCAACCACAGCAGACCAGACAGGAGACATTCAGGCCTGAAGAGCGGAGGCAGGAAGGGCAGTAAAAGAGAAGAGATGGAACTCGGAAAAGAAGCCCAAACTGTGGCATCAAAATGACAGTTCAGACATTTCCAGTTTTAGAATTCTATGAAAGTTACGAAAAATCCTCTCCCATTAAAATGTACTAACTCCTCAGAATGAGTACTTTGAGGAGGAAAGCCAATCTCTGTGTGTACGTGCAATCACAGTGTCACCATCTGATCTTCATAATTGATCCAAAGATGCTGAGCGGGTCCCCGCATTCTGGACGTGAACATTAACAAGATGCAATTTCACAGGCATTGCCAAGCCCCTTGCTTCTTTCACTGCCAAGAGTCAGAAGAAACGCCTGCCCTCCCAGCACTACTAATATTTTTATATGTCACAAATGGAAAAAGGCTATTCAAAAGGAAATGCAAATATAATCCAAAACAAACAGAGTTTTCTTTCCTAGGGGGGAAGTAAATTACAACCTTTCATAATAAAATGAATGTTTATAAGCACTGGCACTAGAATCAAATTCATAAGCTAACTCCTTTAAAACAGAATATTCCTTTCAATTGATCAAGGATTAATTCGTTCCCGTTTTGAATTGGTTTCCTGGTGATTTGCAATGGACGCTTATTTCTTTGCAGCATATATAATTTTCATTAATCTCTCTAAAAAAGTAAAAGGCAGTTTTTCAGTTTGGTCAAAATAACCAGGGTAAGATCTTAGAGATTTCTCTGAGGTTTGGTATTTTCTTTGACCTTTTACAGCTGTGCAGAATCCCTCTTCTATGGCTATTTTATTTTCCAGCTTTTTCTCTATGCAGTAAAATAGTTTTGCTAGAAAAAAGTTCAGGGCAATGGAGTCTACTAAGGATCTAAGCAGAAATTTCAAAGACACTAAGTGTCTGCAAAGGTATTAATTGGATTTTAAGTGTGATGGTCTATAAGCAAAAAACCTAAAGAAAATTACATATAAACACTTCCTAATGGAAGAGGGGCATAGCTCTGCATAGTAATACTCATTATTTCATTCTAAGCATAAGCGTAGGTGTGCAATCACATATGCATTTTAAAATACTGATAAATAAAAATTAAAAAGCAGGTTAAGTAAAACTTCAATATAGACTTTATAAGTCACTAATACAAGCTTGATATTGTTTATTTAAAAATAACTGATAGTTAAATAAGCAAATTATCTCAGTGCTTTATATACAATGACAAATTATCTTACTGATTATTCATTCAAATGGAACCTTTCAGTTTGTAATATGTACTAAGAATATTCATATACTTCAACTAACCTTTTAAAACCTATTCTGATAAAGTAATCTAAATTATCTAACAATATTTATGTCCACATATTTTATTAAAATATTACTAATAAACTAGAAAATGATTAAACACATAAATAAAATAAAAAAGAAAAAGACAATTTAGGGGAATAAAATGCAAATATAAATTATAATATATCCATCCAAAATAATGTTTAATTAAAGTGTATTGTAATATAGAAAAAGCCCATGCTATAATATTTAGGGAAAATTATAAAATAAAAAATAATATCTATAATTACAGAATGAAAAATGATATCTATAATCAAAACAGACTGGAATTAAAATATATAAATATGTTATGAGTAGCTGATCTCTTTCTTGCTTATAATTTTCTAGTTATAATAGATTGACTACTTTTCCTATACAGTATATAGTATATGGCAAATACACAATAAATATTTTAATACAGTAGTTGTCCCATATTATTATATCTAAAAATCTTATTAATGAAAGAATAATATAAATTAACATATATACATATACTTAACATATATTTGTAAATGACTCACATACTAATAATCTTCATTAGGGCTTTTCCAGGTACCTTATAAAAATGTTCAGAACATGATACAAAAAATGTCCTTATTGAGTTTGATACTTATATTTAAATATAACCTATTTAAAGCATAGGACATTTGCCTTGCAGATTTTAATTTTACAGCAAATTCATTCTCTGATTATATTCCTGGGGGGGATTGTCTGGCTTTATGAATCACTGTTAATACCAGTTTTTTATATGGTGAGGGTTGAGGTTGGTTTACATTTTACATCAGAGCTCTTGCTAGTTAAGTCACTGAACCAAACAAGACGAAGAGCTGCATTTGGGGAAAAGCATATATTGGACAAAGACAGATTTAAATCACATTTTAAAATATTTTTTTTTATTGATTTCAGCGAGGAAGGGAGGGAGAGATAGAAACATCAATGGTGAGAATCATTGATCGGCTGCCTCCTGCACACCCCCTACTGGGGTTTGAGCCCTCAACCCGGGCATGTGCCCTGACCGGAATCAAACCTGGGACCCTTTGGTCCACAGGCCGATGCTCTAACCATGAGCCAAACCAGCTAGGGCTCAATCACATTTTTACTGCTTGCATTGTGTGGCTTCCATAAGTTTACACTCATTCTCTGTGTACTTATGGTATGAAACAAACCACGCTAGACCTTGTTTGGTGATTAAATACAACATATAATAGCCTATCAAAGTGTATGAGAATACATAGACATTTATCAAATATTAGTCACATATTAAATTTTATAAGTTTCTGCTTTCTTTAAATGTCCTTTAAAGCTACACATGTGAAAGAGAGATAACAGTAATTCCCCTCCTGTCTATGGTTCGAGATATCCGTGCTGCTTCTGCACAGAACCAATACGTCAAAGATGGATTATAGACTTTAAAACATCTCTTAGTCAGGAAAAATGTCCATCTGTGACATTATCCTTTACAGCAACAACACCAATAAAAACAGAAAATATGACCATGCTATAATCAAAGTGGAACAATTTTAAAGTTGTAAGTTTACTCAGTTTAATTAGAACTTTAAGTAAAACTTAGGATTGGTACAAGTGAATGTATCAAGAGATCATTAAACAAAATTAGCAAGATAAAGTAAAAGCAGGAAATATAAACTCAACTTTGTCCCCAAATAGTATTTAAGGTCATGTGATTTCAGATGAGATGCAAGAAAAAGGCCACTGATTAAATACTAATAGCCCTGCGCAGGAATCTGTGCTCCAGTAGCTCACCAGTAGCTCGCTGCCTGCTGCCCCACCCTTCTGAAGCTCTCTCCGCCCCCCTCATAGCTTGCTGCCCTGCCCCCTCCTGTAGCTCTCCACCGCCCACTTGTAGCGCGCTGCCCCACCCTCCTGCTGATCCGTGATCCAGTTGTTTGTTACACTTCATGGCGTAATAACCATTTGCATATTACCTCTTTGTTATATAGGATAAGCAGTAGTTTTCCCACTTTTTACCAAACAGATGAATTTGTTTGTTGCTGAGAATTCACTTAAATGTATTGCATGGCAAGTCAGATTTAAATTGTCCCTCTTATCTGCTGTTTCCTGACATTTTCTCCTGGTGCTGTGTTGAAAGTCTTGAAGGAGAAACTTATCCATTCTTATGTTCAGCTGTAATGAAAACATACTCATATAAGCAAAAACGTTTTTCCTCCTCAAAGCACCACCATACACAGTGTGCAGCCCTAAGTCAACATGACTGAGAAACCAAAACTGTGGTCAGAGAACGTTTAAGCTCTGTGGACATTTAAGTTCCATCCCCAAGGGCCGCGCTACATAGCTTGAAATTTCCTGTTACTCCCATGACAAACAGTTAATGGCTTCCCGTAACCTTTAGATACGGTTTCTTGGAGCTTTCTTTTCTCTTTAGGAGTCCAGCCTCCCATTCAGGGCTCAGTCTCTGAAGTTCTGGACCGCGCGCCTGTTGTAAAATAATCAATTCTTATAAATGATCGGCTTTGCTTAAATTGTTAAATCTGCTTGAATTGCCCCTTCTCTCCTTATCCCTTGTCTTCCTGCAAAAAACAAAACAAAACAAAATACTACTTATCTTTAGAAGCCCAGTTTGTGATATTTTTTCCAAAGTTCTTTGCTAGAATTACCGTAATAGCCTATGACAAGTCTTTTCCCAAAATCATCCTCATATCAAATTTTTATTTTCCCATCCTTGAAATGAGTGACAGGTTTAAGAACTTTTGAAACTTTATATATATATTTTTTTTCCTCAAACATTGCATTTTTACCCATCTCACCACTCATTTGATATGTTATTTATCATCTCTTAACCACCTCAGTCAAAACTTTCCATTTAACATTCTGCCACAGTAATTATCCCAGAGAGAATAATTCATCATTATGCACGCCTGTCTGTCCCACAAGAACATAAGCAGGAGCAACGTCTCAATCGTCTTGTTCACCTTATCCAGTTATCACTCATATGTCACTGTCCCCAAAGGCCTTTCCCGGCAGTCTTAGCCAAAAAAGCATTCCTAGTCACTGGCCATTCTACCTCATTTCAGTACCAGAGATAAGTATGGAATCTTATCATGAGAAAAAATTAACAAAAACAAGGCACTGACTTTTTGCTCCTTTGGTTATTTCTAGCCCCTCCCACTTCCTAGCATAAATGATGAAGTCAATAAATCTATCTTGAAAATATGAATGAATGAATAAGTAATTGAAGGGTTTTATAAACAAACTAGAGGTCTGGTGCATGAAATTCATGCATGGGGGGGCGGTATCCCTCAGCCTAGCCTACACCCTCTCCAATCTGGGACCCCTTGAAGGATGTCCAACCAGTCGTTTACAGATTGGGCCTAAACGGACAGTCAAACATCCCTCTCACAATCCAGGACTGCTGGCTCCCAACTGCTCGCCTGCCTGCCTTCCTGATTGCCCCTAACTGCTCTTGCCTGCCAGCCTGATCACCCCCTAACCACTCCCCTGCCAGCCTGTTTGCCCCTAACTGCCCTCCCCTGCAGGCCTGGTCATCCCTAACTGCCTTCCCTGCAGGCCTGGTCACCCCTAACTGCCCTCCCTGCAGGCCTCGTCCCCCCCAACTTTTCTCCCCTGCAGGCCTGGGTCCCCCTCAACTGCCCTCCCTTCCAGGCCTGGTCCCTCCCAACTGCCCTCCCCTGCTGGCCATCTTGTGTCCACAAAAGGGGGGGAGCCATCTTTGACCACATGGGGGCAGCCATCTTGTGTGTTGGAGTGATGGTCAATTTGCATATTACTCCTTTATTAGATAGGGTAAGAATGAATAGATATATATAAACAAATATTTCTGGATAATAAATATCCAATAAATGTTTGTTGAATGAATATTTTTAGAATGCCTCAGGTGACTGACTGCATTTAGCAGCAGTCATGCAAAGAACTCTACTATCAAGAAACAAAGCCAAGGACAAACCAAAATGGCGGCATAGGTAATCACCTATGCTTGCTGCATCTCACAACCACATCAAAACCACAACTAAACAGCAGAACAACTAGCACCCAGAACCACGGGAAAGCTGGCTGAGTGGAAGTTCCACAACTAGAGAGGTGAAGAAAGCACAGTGAGACTGGTAAGAGATGTGGAGGTGCAGAAAGTGCTGGCACCTGGATGTGCTGCTCTTTTAATCAAGAGGGAGATACAAGCTCCTGCTTACTCTGAACTCCAGTTCCAGGTGAGACTCTGGGGGACCCAGGCACATACAGGGTGAAACTGGACTGTCTGGCATCGGGACAGGAATGCGAGGGCGGCTTACTCTTAGAGGGGCTTGCAGCCATCATTGTTCCTGCACTGTCGTAAAAGAAAAGGGGGCACGGGACATGGAGAACCTGGGACTTCTCCAGTTTAGAGCAGCCATTGCAGTTTGCTATGCCCTGGTGATTCCCAGTGACCCCACCCCACCCAATTTACAACCCTACCCAAGCTGTGTGCAGTGGCTTTTGCATATGAATGGCCTGTCCTTTCACCTAAAACAAACTGCAGCTGGGTCAGAGAGCCCCAGAGATCCCAAAAGAAGGCCCAAGGCCCGGCATCAGCAGCGACCTTGCTTCCAAACCCCATACAAAGAGGAGGAATCTGCAGATGTCTCTGTAGCTCCTGCTGGGCAGGCCCAGACAGTGGCTGACCTTGCACCTCCTTGGAGATCCAAGAGCCAGTGTACCCAGTGGTCAGAGTGGGACCACTCAGATTACAACTCCTCAGATCCATAAGAGATACATTCAAGGGGTAGATTCAGTGAGCACCAAAGTCCTACTGAAGCAAGTCCTCCACCATAAAGGTGTCTCCTGCGCAACTGATCTTCCAGTGTAGACACAGCTGGTCATCACAGCCAACTGGCCTAGAGGTCAATTCCTCCCAGTGACACCAACAGCAACCAAAGGTTAACTACAACAAGACTGTGCAGACAGCCCACAAAGGGGTGCACCCAGAGCGTCCACCTCAGGTGACTGGGGAGGCTGAGCCACTGGGCCCTATAGGACACCTAGCACACAAGGCCACTCTGTCAACTCAAGGAGACTTAGCAGCTAACCACTACATAGAAAGAAACACAGGGAAGCAGGCAAAATGTGGAGACAGACAAAGTCACAAATGAAAGAAATGGGTGAAAGCAAAACACTGGGTATAGGGTGCAAAACCACGGTTATAAGGTTACTCAAGAATCTTCTAGAAACCTCCGAGAAATTTAGTGAGACCCTCAAGGATATGAAAAAGGACCAATCAGAAATTAAGCATACACTGACTGAAATAAAGAATAATATACAGATATCCAACAACAGACTAGAGGATCCCAAGAATAAAGTCAAAGATTTGAAATATGAAGATGCAAAAAACACCCAACCAGAAAAGCAAAATGAAAAAAAAAAATCCAAAAATATGAAGATAGTGAGGGGAGCCTCTGGGACAACTTCAAGCATACCAACATCCGAATTATGGGGCTACCAGAAGAAGAGAGAGCAAGATACTGAAAAACTATTTGAAGAAATAATGACAGAAAACTTTCCCTACCTGGTGAAAGAAATAGACTTACAAGTCCAGGAAGTGCAGAGAACCCCAAACAAGAGGAATCTAAAGAGGACCACACCACGACACATCATAATTAAAATGCCAAGGGCAAAAGACAAAGAGAGAATCATAAAAGCAGCAAGAGAAAAACAGTTACCTACAAGGGAGTACCCATGTGACTGTCAGCTGATTTCTCAACAGAAACTATGCAGGCCAGAAGGGAGTGGCAAGAGGGTGCAGGTCGGGCTGAGGGAGCCCCCCCCCCCCTCAAGTGCACAAATATCATGAACCAGGCCTCTAGTCAGTATATAAATGATACTTGAAGTGAGTAGGATGCCTAAGGTCATTTAGGAGAAAGAATGTGAAAGGAACATCAAGGGAGGGAAGGCTAAGTGCATAGCTCTGGAGTGACCCAACATTTAAAGTTGTGGTGGGAAGACTTCACTTCTGCCCATGCAGGGTTGACTGGTCCAGGGATTCACACCCAGCCATAAACAACTGGAAAACAGAGTAAAATATACAAAACAACTATTTTTTAGACATTGTATAATAGGAATGAATGTCTCAATTAGGTCAGAAAATGGAGAGATTCGGATTTACGAGAGTAAGTGAGCTCTAGATGCTAATGTTCATGGAATGAGGTGTAGTATGAAGTCAAGATTTTGGAGTATGTGTAGCCATTGTTCCAGCAGATGACAGTGAAAGTGTGTGGCTGAGATGAAGAGTGATTGTTAATACATCTGGGGACATGTACACAATTGCCCATCTATTGTTATTGTAGTTTATTTTATGTCTTGTTTTCACTCACATTGTCCTTGGGTTGCTTATAAATTCTACTTCTCTTCATTTCTAGAGAAATAATAATGGATGTCTCCATGCTTTTAGGTTGGACGAGTACCTATTCCAAAACTATTCACAAATATTTAAATTATGGAAAAGATTTAAATGTTTACAGAAAAACACTTTGAAAGAACAAAATGTCATCAGCTATTACCTCTATACAGTAAGACTAGAGCAATTTTAATTCACATTCGCTAGACTTCATAATATGGATAAAAATAATCAGAACAGTATTGGACCTTGTGCTCCTAAAATCTGTGCCAGAATGGGCAAATGTTTCTTGTGCAGCAGGAGAAAAACACAAAAATATTTATTATATTGTTAGGACAGTGATTTAGAATAATTTTAATATTATGAAACATAAACATGAAACCTAATTTATTATTCAATCTGATTGTTACACATAAATATAGTGGATAAGTAACAATCACATTCAGTTAAATTTTTAAAGAAATTCAGTGCTTTAATTTTTCCACCTCATGGGATAGTTACATTTCAAATAAATTCCAAGATTAAGGAGTCTTCAAGCTAACAAAAGCTACTGTTGTTTAAACAAAAGGAAAAATAAATGAAAGTGTGTTGATTGTCTACTGGAAAATATACTCAGGGCTTTTGAAAACTAAAATGCACTATTGAAATAGAATGAACTTTCAATGGCTCCTTTCTCTCCAAGGCTGTATTTCAGCAGATTAACGATTGTTGAGACCTTTTATTGCCGTGAGAAATTACGGTGCAGCAAAACGAAGAACTGTTTGCTGAGGAAGCAGCCCAGTGAGTCCCTCCATCCGAGCATAAACTACCACAATGACCTTCCGCCTACCTTATTTTTTATGCCGCGTAACGCGTCTTTGATTAGGACGATGATGTCAGGAGAAAATAATACAAATGTGGGAGAACAGAGTCTTTACAGGAAATGAATACGGACCATTCTCCGATTTATGATATTCACCTCAACTTCAAATAATAAACCACAAAACAACTATCGTAAGACCTTACAGAAATGTTTGCTGTTCCCCGCTCATCCTCTGTGCTCTGGAAGTTGGCTTGATGCTGCCCCACAAACCTAGCTCCTTGGGCACTCCCTTTGCAGTTCTCGGACTCTTCAACTCAGATTCCTGGGACCTGCTGGGTTTTCCTGCCACAGGTGGAAATTGTCTCCAGGTCGTGAGCGGATGCACCTAATTTTCCTCTCTCCTCTCCAGGATGGCAGTACTTTTTAAAAAAATTTATCTTTATTGTTGGAAGTATTACAGATGTCCTCATTTTTTTCCCCATTGACCGCCCTCCACCCTGCACCCCACCCTGGGGCTTCATTGCACTACGTTGTCTGTGTCTGTGGGTTATGCATATATGCACAAGATTTTTGTTGTTGTTGTGAATCTCTTCCCCCTACCCTCACCCTGCCCTCACCCGACCTTCCCTCTGAGATTCGACAGTCTGTTCCATTCTATGTCTTGGCATCTGTTTTTGTTCCTCAGCTCATATGAGTGAGATCACATGATACTTGTCTTTCTCTGATTGGCTTATTTGACAGTATTTCACTGCGTATGGATCAGCATCTGTAAACAGGCCTTTCACGATGTTGTCAGTGAGGGCAGTTAATTTTGTAAGGGTGGGTGGAAACATTGTGGTCCCCTATTCCCCGATCTGTTTTCCTGGTTCTACCAACTTGGTAGTGGCCATGGCTTTCCTATCTTTCCAAGAGCCACCTCAGCAGTGTGTTGTCCTGGGGTCCAGCCAGGGTGCTAAACCGTGTGTTCCCCAGAGTATTTCAAATGGGGAGAGTGTCTCCCATACCCAACTTTATGATCCCCTTCACCTGGCTCTGTCAGACTCCTGTCCCATCCATATGCAACGGGCCCCTGTCACCACACATTGTCTGCGTCCTACAACTTCCCGATATAGTCACTTTCTTTTCGTGCAGAACCTTCACGTCCATGGCTAGGTGATGCTGTGACATGACCCTAGATGGGCTTCTATAAAAAATAATTATTATTATCAATTTTTAAATGTAGTAGTACGGGGGGGTATCAGAGAAGGGGAGCAATTTATTCCAAGAGTACATGAGCAGTTCAGGAAAACCTCCCCAAAGAGGTGAACCCTGAAATGAAGTAATAATTAAACTTTAGCCAATAAATAAAAGATACTAGTTTGGAACTTGGAGTTTAGTGCACTCGCGCTATACAAAAGGCCTAAGCTAGTCTAGCCTGACAGCGATCAATTTCCTCCCATTCAACATAATATTATATAAAGCATCACCAAGCATGGGAACAGGCATAATAAATGATGGGAAATAAGGATTCCTAATGGATGTCTCCGTTCATCCTTAGCCATCAGGACACTAGATTTTTCATATTTAAGACAATAACTAATGGTGCAAATCCAAGGGGCCAAAATGACCAAAATAAGTTGAGCTAATCTTGCATAAACACACCTGAGATCACTGTGTAATTGAATTCCAATGATGTATTTTTATAGCAAGAAAATATATGTGTTTCTTGTAGTAAGACGATGTTCTATTCTGTCTGGCTGTTACATTAAATCTTGCAGCAGATCAAGCATCACTTAGAGTGATTGAATAGCACTGGCCTGAACAAGATTTTCAAGGTTATGGGTGGCCCCGAAATGCCTGTGCCCAAAGGAAAAGAGATGCACCTTCAACGCATCACTGGGCACCTTCATGAATAGTAGTTACAGCCACCGATTCTTTGTCACTTAGCCGTTGCAAAGATGTGCTTCTACTTTGAAAAATTCACTTGACGTATTTAAGATGCCTTTTAATCTTAGATTGTTTTGTGATTGGCACTCTCCTTCAGTGACCCATCTGATCCTTCATTCTATTACACTCCTGACGGGGATTGTTCACCCAGACCCAGCTGAACACCCTGCTGCTTCTGAGGGGGCGCAGTCCCAGTGTGTCAGGATGAGATCATTTAAAAATCCTGGGTGTGTCTATGTTCTCTCAATTCATTACACAGTGCCTGGACATCATTTGATTTCTTTAGGACAAACTCAAATTCCTCTTCCACACGGTAGGCTATCATCTATCTGAAGACACCATGAATAATGTCATTAACATAGATTTCATGTATCACAACCCCCCCCCAAAAAAAAACACACACACACACCCCAGGACCATTTTTCTTCCTCAATCAGCTAGACGTTGGCCAGCACAGCTACACTATAGCACATAAGATAGCTTCCAGACCCACTTAATGCCTTTCTCCAAGATACTTAGAACTAGTGTGAATTTTATGTGTCTCTGAAACAAAACTATAAGTCCTATCAGATGGGAAGCCATGACCCGACCCCTCCTGCCCCCACCTGCCATAAAGGACAATTTAAGGCCAATGTGGAAGAAAGGGATGCCAGATTTTTAGTTCTGGGCATTGATAAAACCCTGAGTATCAGTTATGTGTGGGACACCCCATGCCATATTCAGGAGGCAGATACAGTGAGATATAGAATCATTCCTCAAGGGTTTTGTGATGCGCTGAGAAAAAGTCACATCCATCATTTCTTTTTTTCCTATTGTTTAAAGTATTACATATAGTAATACATAGATATCCTTTTTTACCCCCATTGACCTTCCCCCAGCCCTCACCCCCCCCCCCCAGTGTCTTGTGTCCATTGGTTGTGCTTATATGCATGCTTATAAGTCCTTTGGTTGATCTCTTCCCCCACTCCCCAACACTCCCCAGCCTTCCCGCTGTAAATTGACAGTCTGTTCGGTGCTTTACTGCCTCTGTATCTATCTTTTTGTTCATCAGGTTATGATGTTCTTTATTTTCCATAAATGAATGAGATCATGTGGTATTTTTCTTTCGTTGCCTGGCTTATTTCGCTTAACATAATGCTCTCCAGGTCCATCCATGCTGCTGCAAATGGTAAGAATTCCTTCTTTTTTATAACAGCGTAGTATTCCATTGTGTAGATATATCATAGTTTTCTAATCCATTTATCTGCTGATGGGCATTTAGGCTGTTTCCAAATCTTAACTATGGTGAATTGTGCTGCTATGAACATAGGGGTGCATATGCCCTTTCTGATTGGTGTTTCTAGTTTCTTGGGATATATTCCTAGAAGTGGGATCACTGAGTCAAATGGGAGTTCCATTTTTAGTTTTTTGAGGAAACTCCATACTGTTCTCCACAGTGGCTGCACCAGTCTGCATTCCCACCAGCAGTGCACGAGGGTTCCTTTTTCTCCACATCCTCACCAGCACTCATTGTTTGTTGATTTGTTGATGATAGCCATTCTGACAGGTGTGAGATGATACCCCATTGTCATTTTGATTTGCATCTCTTGGATAATTAGTGACTTTGAGCATGTTTTCATGTGGCTCTTGGCTGTCCTTCTGTCTTCTTTCAAACAGATTCTATTTAGGTCCGTTGCCCATTTTTTTATTGGGTCATTTATCTTCCTTTCATTAAGTTGTGTGAGTTCCCTGTAAATGTTGAAGATTAAACCTTTATCAGTGATAACATTTATGAATATGTTCTCCCATACAGTGGGCTTTCTTATTGTTTTGTTGATGGTTTCTTTTGTTGTGCAAAAGCTTTTTATTTTGATGTAGTCCCATTTGTTTATTTTCTCTTTAGTTTCCATTGCCCTAGGAGCAGTATCAGTGAAGAAATTGCTTCGGTGTATGTCAGAGACTTTTCTGGCTGTGGATTCCTCTAGTATTCTTATGGTTTCCTGTCTTATGTTTAAGTCCTTTACCCATTTTGAGTTTATTTTTTTGTATGGTGTAAGTTGATGATCTACTTTCATTTTTTGCATCTATCTGTCCAATTTTCCCAACACCATTTATTGAAGAGACTGTCTTAACTCCATTGTATGTTCATGCCTCCTTTGTCAAATATTAATTGAGCATAGTGGCTTGGGTCGATTTCTGAGTTCTCTATTCTATTCCATTGATCTATATGTCTGTTCTTGTGCTAGTACCAGGCTGTTTTGAGAACAGTGGCTTTGTAATACAGCTTGAAATCTGATATTGAGATCCCACCTACTTTGTTCTTCTTTCTCAGGATTGCTGTGGCTATTCGGGGTCTTTTTTTATTCAGGATGAATTTTTGGAGAGTTCTTTCTAGGTCTGTGAAATATGCCGTTGGTATTTTAATGGGGAGTGCATTGAATCTATAGATTGCTTTGGGTAGTATGGACATTTTAATGATAATGATTCTACCAATCCATGAACATGGTATGTTCTTCCATCTGTTTATGTCTTCTTCTGTCTCTTTTTTCAGTGCCCTGTAGTTTTCCGCGTATAGGTCTTTTACCTCCTTAGTTAAGTTTATTCCTAGGTATCTTAATTTTTTTGATGCGGTGGTAAATGGGATTGCTTTTTTATTCTCTCTTTCTATAAGTTCACTGTTGGTGTACAGAAATGCCATAGATTTCTTGGCATTAATTTTGTATCCTGTTACATTGCTGAATTCATTTATTAAGTCTAATAGTTTTTTGATGGAGTCTTTCGTTTTTTTTACATACAATATCATGTCATATGCAAATAAGGACAACTTTACTTCTTCTTTTCCAATTTGGATGCCTTTTATTTCTTCTTCTTGTCTAATTGCAGTGGCTAATACTTCCAGTACTATGTCAAACAGGAGTTGTGTGAGTGGGCATCACTGTCTTGTTCCTGTTCTTAGGGGAAATGGTTTTAGTTTTTGCCCATTGAGTATGATGTTAGCTGTGGGTTTATCATATATGGCTTTTATGATGTTGAGGTATGATCCTTCTATTCCCACCTTGCTGAGAGTTTTTATCAAGAAACGGTGTTGGATTTTGTCAAATGCTTTTTCTGCATCAATTGATATGACTATGTGGTTTTTATCTCTCAATTTGTTTATGTGCTGTATCACGTTTATTGATTTGTAGATATTGTACCATCCTTGCATCCCTGGGATAAATCCTACTTGGTCATGGTGTGTGATCTTTCTGATATAGTGCTAGATCCAATTTGCTAGAATTTTGTTGAGGATTTTGGCATCTATATTCATGAGGGATATTGGCCTGTAATTCTCTTTCATTGTGTTGTCTTTATATGGTTTTGGTATTAGGGTGGTGCTGGCTTCATGGAATGAGCTTGGAAGTGTTCCTCTTGAATTTTTTGAAATAGTCTGAGGAGGATAGGTTTTAGTTCTTCCTTGAATGTTTGGTATAACTCCCCTGTGAAGCTGTCTGGCCCCAGGCTTTTGTTTGCTGGAAGCTTTTTGATGACTACTTTAATTTCTTCTATAGTTATTGGCCTATTGAGATGTTTAGATCCTTCCTGATTGAGTTTTGGAAGGTTGTATTTTTTCTAGGAATATGTCCATTTCCTTCAGGTTGTCCAGTTTGTTGAAATAGAGTTGTTCATAGTATTTTTTAACAATGCTTTGTATTTCTGTGTGGTCTGTTGTTATTTCTCCTCCTTTATTTCTGATTTTGTTTATTTGGGTCCTCTCTCTTTGCTTCTTGGTGAGCCTTGCTAGAGGTTCATCAATCTTGTTTATTCTTTCAAAGAATCAGCTCTTGGTTTTGTTGATCTTTTGTATTGTTTTTTGTTTTTGTTTTTGTTTTTGTTTTGGTCTCTATGTCATTTATCTCCACTCTGATCTTTATTATTTCCTTCCTTCTGCTTACACTGGGCTTTTCTTGTTGCTCTCTTTCTAACTCTTTGAGTTGTAAGGTTAGGTAATTTATTACCATCTTTTCTTGTTTTTTTGCAGTAGGTTTTGTAGAGCTATGAACTTTCCTCTCAAGACTGCTTTCGCTGTGTCCCATAGATTTTGGATTGTTGTTTTTTCATTGTTTGTTGCCATGATGTTTTTTTTATTTCTTCTTTGATCTCTCTGGTAACCCAGTCATTGTTTAATAGCATGTTATTTAGCCTCTATGTGTTTGATTTTTTTTGGATTGTTTTTATTGTAGTTGATTTCTAGTTTTATGCCACTGTGATCTGAGAAGATGCTTGATATGATTTCTATATTCTTGAATTTGAAGAGACTTTGCCTATGACCCAACATATGGTCTATCTTTGAAAATGACCCATGTGCACTCGAGAAGAATATATATTGTGTGGCTTTGGGGTGAAATGTTCTGAAGATGTCAATTAATTCTATCTGGTATAGTGAGTCATTTAGGATTGATGTTTCTTTGCTGATTTTTTGTTTAGAGGATTTGTCCAATGGTGATAGTGGGGTATTAAATTCTCCTACTACGATTGTATTGCTGTCAATATCTCCCTTGATATCCTCCAGGAGTTTTTTTATGCATTTGGTTGCTTCTGTATTGGGTGCGTATATGTTTACCAGAGTTATTTCTTCTTGTTGGATTGCTCCCTTTAGTATTATGAAGTGGCCTTCTTTATCTCTTTTTATGTCCTTCACTTTGAGATCTAATTTGTCAGATATAAGTATTGCTACCCCAGCTTTTTTTTCATTTCCATTCGCCTGAAAAACCTTTTTCCATCCCTTCACCCTCAGTCTGTGTGTGTCTTTTCTTCTGACATGGGTTTCTTGTAGGCAGTAGGTATATCAGTCATGTTTTCTTATCCAATCCATTACCCTGTGTCTTTTGATTGGGGCATTTAATCCATTTACATTTAAAGTTATTATTGATAGGTACTTATGTGTAGCCATTTTTATTCTTTATTCCTGTGTTCCTTCTTTGCTTCCTATTTCTTTCTTTTTTTTTTACAGCAGACCCTTTAGCATTTCTTGCATTGCTGGTTTGGTGGTAATAAATTCCCTTAGTCCTTTTTTGTTTCGCTTTCAGTTTTGATTGATAGCCTTGCTGGGTACAGTATTCTTGGATTCAGACCCTTCCTTTGCATGACTTGGTATATTTCTTTCCATTCCCTTCTGGCCTGATGTGTTTCTGTTGAGAAATCAGTCGCTAGTCTCATGGGGGATCCTTTGTAGGTAATTTTCTGTCTCTCTCTGGCCGCTTTTAAGATTCCTACTTTGTTTTTGGTGTTTGCCAATTTAATTATAATGTGCCTTGGTGTTGGTCTTTTGGGGTACATTTTGCTTGGGACTGTGTGAGCTTCTTGGATTTGTGTGGGTTTTTTCTTCCCTATATCAGGGAAGTTTTCTGTCATTATTTCTTCAAACAGGTTTTCTATTCCTTGCTCAGTTTCCTCTCCTGGTACCCCTAATATGCAAATGTTGTTTTGTTTCATGTTGTCCCAAAGTTTCCTTAGGCTCTCTTCCTGCTTTTTAATTTTTTTTTCTAGAAGCTGCTCTACTTGGGTATTTTTTTCTTACCTTGACTTCTGGCTCACTGATGTGGTCCTCTGTTTCTTCTAGTCTACTCTTGATGCTTTCTATTAAGTTATTTACAGCAGCACTGTCATTTTTCATTTCTTCTTGCTCTTCTTCATTTCCTCTTGGTTCTTAAACACATTGTCGAATTTGTCTTCCATTTTTTCATCCACCTTATGACCATTTCTCTGAATTCTTTCTCCTTCAGGTTGCTTGCTTCCATTTGTTTACTTCCTTTTCTGGTGATGCCTGCTTTTCTTTCATATGTGGGCTATTTCTTTGTCTCCCCATGATCTCTCTTCTCCAGGTGTCTGGTTATGTAGTTCTCTCTCTCCTGAACTGATTTAAAGGCACAAAATACAACACAACAAGGTACAATGCACAAGGCACTGAACACAGATGTATTCAAGATATTAATAACCCCAAATAAAGGTGACCACCAGAGAAAGGCAAATTAGAGGATAGGAGAGAAAGGAGAAGAGAAAAAAAATAGGAGTTCAAAAATGAAATTAGGAAAAGGAAAAAAAGTAAGAGAGAAAAGAGAGAATAAGAAAGAAGAAGGGAAAAAACTATATATATGGGGAGAAAACTCCAATAGAACAGCCACTAATCCCAACACATGTCAGCAACAAGTACCTGGAGATGAATGCAAACTACAAACAATAACTAATATCAAGTGAGGAGAGGGAAAATGGAAGCAAAAAACAAACAAACAAAAAAAACAAAACAAAAAAAAGCAAAATAATCTCACAAACAAGCATAAAAAATTGATATAATCAACAATCAAGCAAACAACAACAAAAGGACAGAGAGAGAAAAAATTTTGGATAGGAAAGAAAAAGAAGAGAGAGGTATGTATTGATTTGGAGCAAGAGATTGGAAATTAGATATATAAGTAGGGTGAAATTTTAACAGGGGGTAAAAAGAAGGAATAGGGAAAATCTAAAGCAGGAATAGGGTAAGAGAAACAGGACAACAAAAGGGGGAAAGTGAGGAAGAGAGTGATGGCATAAAGGAAAAGTTGAGATAGAGTAAAATGATGCTAAAGGAAAGATGAAAATAGAATGTAGAACACTAATCCCAAAGTAAAATAAAGAGAAAATAAAATAACACTTTTTTTAAAAACTTAAAATATTAGTAGCAATAATACTGATTGAAAATAAAAATGTAAGAATTAAAAAGGAAAAATTAAGTGAGGAAAAAAGAAAAAAATAGTTTATTAAGTAAAAGATGAAAAAAATAAAAATATGCAGTAGTGAAGGTCATTCACTTCCTCTACTATTCTGTTTGGCACACCTGTTTCCTAGTCAGGACAGTATTGAAGTTCCCTACGTCCCACTGCTCCTCAGTATTGTAAGCCAGTCCTGATTTTTAAGCAGGCAGTATGTGTTTATTTCTTATATTCCTTTACTAGAGGCCTGGTGCACGAAATTCATGCATGGGGTGTGTGTGTGTGGGGGGGGGTGTCCCTCAGCCCAGCCTGCACCATCTCCAATCTGGGACCCCTCGAGGGAAGTCTGACTGCCCATTTAGGCCTGATCCCGGTATACAGCAGTAGCAGATACATTACTTTTAAGGTTACACCTGAGGAATGAGAATTTACAAAGCATACAGAAAAGGTTGAGCATTCTAAAAAGAATCAAAGAGTGTTGCCAAAAACAAGGAGACATGGGAAGTGTAACATCAGGGAAGGGAACATACTTCAGTCGTTAACAGTGCAAAGCACGTAGGAAGTGAAGAGAAAGGTAGCTAACTAGATAGTTCCAGGCATAAGGGACTTCATAGTATGCCTTGCAAAGGAGATTTCACATCTGTGTGTGGGCCATAAAGTTACTAGCAAAGCAGTAACCTTCAGAGTACATGTTTTTAGAAAAGTGACTAACATATCTGTGGAAAGCAAACTTATGCAGAAGGAAATCAAGTTAAAGCGATCAGAATTTTTTTTTAATAGTACAACGGAAAGGTGAACCTGAGATAGAGATGGGTCATCAGTGTGAAAAGGAAGTTGGGATGGTACATGTGCTTAAAAGAAAGAACTCTTGGACACGGCGGTGGTCTTTTTAAAGAGAAATAACAATTATTCAAATTACCTCTCTGACTTCTGACTCTGGAGGATGTCTGGAAGAGCATGTCATTATTTGAGATAAGAAATACAAGCAGATAAGTTCATTTAGAAAAGAGAATGGCGAGAAATTTTGTACATTTTGATTTGAAGATGTTAGTGAGAGCTAGAGGTGGCAAAGCTTAGCAAACAGGTGGAGAGCCGTGCCTCAAACACAGCAGAGATGAGCGCCTTGGTGAGGAACAACAACAAAAATAGTTCCTGAGAAAGTAGAAAGTGACCAGGAAAACAAACATGTACAAGGCGTGCAGAGGAAGACGGCCGAGATGAACGGGATAAATACATTGTCACAAATAAGTAACGTGTTCAACAGGTAGAACATATGAACAGACCTCTAGCAGGTAAAGAAAATAATTTAATCATTAGAGTCAATATATTTCCAATCAGAAATTTCTAGACACAATGGATGGAATTGTATCAAACATTAGAGGAAGAAATAATACTTATCCTGCATAAGTAATGTCACACAGGAGAGGAGCAGTGAGCATGTCTCAACTTAAGTTTATCAATGAAGTTTTATTATAAAAGCTACAGACAATATTTCTTAGTAACAAACACAAAAATCCTTTACAATTATATATACATATAATTTTATATATGACTATATATATATATATATATATAATTTTATATATGACATATATATATATGACTAATATGCTAAGTGTCCCTTCTACCATCCAACCGGTCTCTATGATGTGCACTGACCACCAGGGGGCAGATGCTCAACGCAGGAGCTACCAAGCTGCAGTGACTTGGCAGCGGTTGTTCTCGGGTGATGAAACCAGAGAGGAGGGAGCCCGATTCCTCACCGGGCTGCACGATTCCACCTTCGGCCGTGGGTTATGTTGTTGCTGGGGCACTGTCGACCCCAAATCTGGTTTACTGCGCACTTCCATTTGCGTTCCACACCCTGTATGACAGCCACTTTGCAGAGTGCCCTCTCGCCCTCCAGGACCCCATGGGGGATGTTGGAGAGCCGGTTTCAGCCACATTCCCACAGGCCAGGCCGAGGGACCCCACCTGCCAGAGGGACCCTGCTCACTCTGCAGATGCCAGGGAGGGATCGTGGAAGGCTAGCTCCAGGGCATGTCCAGCCCGTCTCACCTTGTCCCGTCCCACCGGCTACCTTCTAATTAATTCCCTTTCATTGTGCACGGATGCATGCACCAGGTCACTAGTTTTTATGTATTACAGAATAGCAATATATAAAAAAGAATAATATACCATGACCAAAGAGGGTTTATCATAGGAATAAAAAGCTAAAAATCAATATAAATAACTATGTAAATACAGTAAAAGATAATGCATCTAATTGTGTCAATAGATGAAGAAAAAGCACTTGCTAAAATCTTATGCTCACTAGCATGTGTTACCAGAAGTATTTTATTCGTTAGTGTATTTATGTGGCATCACTGAGTAGCAGAATAAGATGGAAGTGTGAATTCTGTGGGGAGAGAAATAGCACTTTTTGCTTAGATTCAATTTGTAGTATTTAAAGCCATTTGTAAGGATCTTTGCCAAGAAGGAACAAGGGAATATAAAGATGTCAGTTTGCAAAGCATTGCAAGTTTTCCCCTTTCCTCTGTGAGTGCAAATACGCATTCAGATGGAGATGGAGGTGTCTGTGTTTCAGTGGGAAGAAAAACTTATCTGCCTTTCTGACAGGACTCATGTGATTCGGAGAAAGACACAAGTGAGCTCATTGTGATACACGTTCTGTAACTGAAACATGGTTCAGGGTTGACTTCTTCCAAAGGCAGTTTCATGTTCAGTGAGGCAACTTATTTCTTAGGACGGCAGCAGGGACGTTGGTTATAACCCATGTCCAGGTTCAAGTACCAGTGGACCTGTGACTAGTCAGAGCCTCTGACATTGTGATGGACTCTCCTAGAATATCGTCTTCTGGGCTTGATCCATTACTTTCCCGTGGGAAGACCAGGATAGGGTTGGAAGAGAGATGAGCCTCTAGGATCCATCGCCATATTGGTTTCATGTCTCAGCTATTCTGTCAGCTCTCACCTTGTTTTCCACTGGGAGCATTAAAGAACAAGGAGGAGGATAAAGGGAATGAGGAAGAGAAAGGAGGAGGAGGAAGGGAAGGAGGAGCAAGAATTCATTTGTGCCAGAGAGAAACTCCCAAAAAAGCTTTTCCAATTTCACTAACATTTTTCCCATGAGCGCAGCTGTGTTTCAAGAAAACTTTGTTTTGGCCAGTGGGATTTGCCTGCCATAGAACTGTTACTATTTTTATTGTTCTGAGGTATATAAACATAGAAGAAGCATTCTGAGCTCATGAGCTGTACACAAGCAGGCAGCAGGAGGCTCTGGCCTGAAGGCCATGGTGGGCTGGGAGCCAGCTCAGTCTGGGGAATGGACTGCCCACATGGCCCCCCGAGCCCACCACCTCTCCGGATCTCTGGGGAGACATACTATTGGGCTTTTCAGTGCTGTGGCACCTACTCTGTCCTCCGAGGTTGTCCCGAAGCTCACCTTTCTTTGTCCGCAGGACAAATGGGTAGGCACAGTTGTCAGTGAGCCCATGGCTCCTGGGCGTGAGGAGAGTGAACAATTAGGAAAAGGAAAGTTCTTCCTCTCGCACTTTCAGACACTTCCTCTCCTGCAGATGGTTCCCCCTTCAGGCCTTTTCAACTGGGAAGTAAACTATACTCAGTGCTTCCCCCCATTCAGGACCTGACCAAAGCATGATGTTCACACGCGTGCTGTTTAACTGCTTCCCCAGGCGGCACCACCAGCTTCCTGGTAACTGTTGACCTATGTGGGCTGCCCAGTGGGCCTTCATCTTCTACTCTTAATTGAAGACAAAATGCTGCTGTCCTTGCTGCTTTTTGCCATTGGCTAATTCCTCATTCATGAGGACAGACATCCATCTGCTTCTAAAACAATGGCATTACACCACAGTACTCTGTCTCCATAATATCCTGCCCACTGACCTGTTAAGTGTTCAGGGGGGAACGTGAAGACGAAGAAATATATTGTGAATATGTGCTTGGAAGTGTCATGCTGTAGTAAAACTTATAGCTTTCCTCTTCAACTTAAGTACAAGGAATGATTGGGTAGCACTTTTGCAAAATTTCAAATGCAACCTATATAATATGGACAGCGAAATGAGGGCTAGATGTGCTTTTAAAATTATTGGAAACTATATATCAGAGTGTGAACAGGTCATCCATCACACAATCAAGCTTTTATTGGAAATTCTGACACCAATCTCGTTCCCTAGAAACCTTGATGCCCACTTTTAAAAGTAGAATCATAGGAATAACGTGGGGAGGGGTGGATGAACTGCCTTTCATTAGTGTCTCTTCCAGTGAAAATTTATCATTACATTTCAACAAGTATTTTTAAATAATGTATAATCTCCAATTTTACCTTCTTCTACTTTATTGTCCTCTACTAACAGCTCATTTTAACTAGCAACAGAAAACTCAAGGATAGCTCAAGGATGCTAAGAGTGGCAAAAGTCGTAAAGATTTGAAAGAAGAGGGATCGAATCCTGACTTCCCAATTTATTAACTCTATAGTTCTGGCCAACCCAGTTAATATCAGAATGCCAGTGTGCACATTTGAAAGGGAACTTGTTTTTGGAATTATAGATAAAATATAACAAATAACAAATTCTATGTGGGAGGCATAGTAAATGTTAAAACATCAATCTGAATATTGGAATCATTTATTAAAAACACTTGAACCCAAAATTCCAAGCATCGAATTTACATCTACAGAGCATGAGAGCTACCAAGGGACTTAGAGGTTATCCCTTAACCATCTCTTGACCTACATAAAATGCAAAAATTGCTCCTCAGAGATAAAGAAGAGGTTTATATGAGCACATCAAAATAGCTATTAGCAGTCTTGGATATGACTGCTTGGGGTTGCCATGTTTGAAAAGCTGTGGTACATTTACGCAGTGGAATATTATGCAGCTATAAAAAAGAAGGAACTCTTACCTTTAGCAATGGACCTGGAGATTAGGATGTTAAGTGAAGTAAGTCAGTCAGAAAAAGACAAATACCAAATGACACCATTTATATGTGAAATCTAATTAACAAGCCACTGATGAACAAAATAGAAACAGAGGCATGGATACATGGAATAGACTGACAGCTGTTATGGGCGGGGGGTAGGAGGAGGGGGACTGAATAAAAGAAGGTGAAGAGATTAGCCAGAGAACATATATGCATGACCATAGACACATACAACAGTGCGGTGATGGCCAGAGGGCGGGAGTGGGGCGGGGGGGGAGCAGGGGCTGGGTGGAGGTGGGCCAAGTGCATCTGAGAAAAATATTTTCTTTTTATAATCATTTGTAGTATTTCAATTAATATTTTGTTTATTTAATTTTTATTAAAGAAAAGATAATATTTATTAAACAAGTTGCACTTAATCCTCCATTATTTTAGTGATTTGTTCAATCAGTGGGCAAGATATTATGGAGACAGAGTACTGTGGTGTAATGCCATTGTTTTAGAAACAGATGGATGTCTGTCCTCATGAATGAGGAATTAGCCAATGACAAATTTGAAAGTAGGCCCTAGGATACAGTGGTGGGAAAAGTACACAAACCTCGTCCACAGCACTCTTGCCCTAAAAAGAAAATAAGGAAACAGATAAATAAATGAAAATGTAAAACATAGTTATGCTTTCCATCTACTTCCAAAGGAGGGGCTTGTCTTTCACCCTTTTTATCATCAGAATCATTTCCCTGGTGATCATTGCCAGTGGTGAGCATCTACCAAGTGCTTTCGATCAGTCCAGCTGTGCTGTGGAAAACACCAGAAACTGGCCTTAACACTCAGTAAAATGGGCTTGGAAACCCACAGCTGCCTAGAGGCACCCCTGGCACCTCTACCTCCCATGATGCAAAGTTGCCTAGGCAACAGATGGCATCACTCAAAATAACCCCTTCAGTCTCCAATGTGCAGTCATCTGGGAAGCCATCTGATCTTTGGATTTTTTCACTACCTGCCTTTGGACATAAAAACAAAAGTGAAAAATGCCATTGGGTGAATGAGCCTTAGACCTGCTTGACATGGTTATTTACAGTTCTAATGTCACAAACATGAGCTTGGTAGCAGGAGTAACAGTGACTGGAGTATGACATTAGGATAATAATGACTATAATGACAAAAATGATGTTTGTAAAAGCAAACATTTTTTTAAATTTAATAAATCTTTATTGTTCAGATTATTACAATTGTTCCTCTTTTTTCCCCCAATAGCTCCCCTCCACCCAGTCCCACCCCACCCTCTGCCCTTACCCGCCCCCCCATCCTCATCCATAGGTGTACGATTTTTGTCCAGTCTCTTTCCGCACCCCCTACACCCCTTTCCCCCGAGATTTGTCAGTCCACTCCCTTTCTGTGCCCCTGATTCTATTATATTCACCAGTTTATTCTGTTCATCAGATTTTTTATTCACTTGATTTTTAGATTCACTTGTTGATAGATATGTATTTGTTGTTCATAATTTTTATCTTTACCTTTTTCTTCTTCCTCCTCTTCTTAAAGAATACCTTTCAGCATTTCTTATAATACTGGTTTGGTGGTGATGAACTCCTTTAGCTTTTTCTTATCTGTGAAGCTCTTTATCTGCCCTTCAATTCTGAATGATAGCTTTGCTGGGTAATCTTGGTTGTAGGTTCTTGCTATTCATCACTTTGAATATTTCTTGCCACTACCATCTGGCCTGCATAGTTTCTGTCGAGAAATCAGCTGACAGTTGTATGGGTGCTCCCTTGTAGGTAACTTACTGTTTTTCTCTTGCTGCTTTTAATATTCTCTCTTTGTCTTTTACTCTTGGCATTTTAATTATGATGTGTCTTGGTGTGGTCCTCTTTGGATTCCTTTTGTTTGGGCTTCTGTGTGCTTCCTGGACTTGTAAGTCTATTTCTTTCACCAGGTGGGGGAAGTTTTTAGTCATTATTTCTTCAAATAGGTTTTCAGTATCTTGCTCTCTCTCTTCTTCTGGCACCTCCATAATTCAGAGGTTGGTACGCTTGAAGTTGTCCCAGAGGCTCCTTACACTATCTTCATATTTTTGGATTCTTTTTTCTTTTCTGGTTGAGTATTTTTTGCTTCTTTGTATTTCAAATCTTTGACTTGATTCTTGCGATCCCCTAGTCTGCTGTTAGATCTCTGTATAATATTTTTTATTTCAGTTAGTGTATGCTTAATTTCTAGTTGGTCCTTTTTCATATCCTTAAGGGTCTCACTAAATTTATCGGCCTTTTCTAGAAAATTCTTGAAAAACCTTATAACCATGGTTTTGAACTCTATATCCAGTCATTTGCTTTCCTCCATTTCTTTCATTTGTGATCTGTTTCTTTGTCTCCGCATTTTGGCTGCTTCCTTGAGTTGATAAAGTGGCTTTGTGTGCTAAGTGTCCTATAGGGCCCAGTGGCTCAGCCTCCCCAGTTACCTGAGGTTGACACTCTTGGTGCACCCCTCTGTAGGCTGTGTGCACAGTCTTGTTGTAGTTAAGCCTTGATTGTTGTTGGTATCACGGGGAGGAATTGAATTGGCTGTGAGTATCAGCTGTGTCTACACTGGGAGAACTTCTGTGCTGGAGACACCCTTATAAGACAAGACTTGCAAAAGTCTCTGTGCTCAGCTTGGATGGGGCGGAGTCTCAGAGCAGAGCAGATAGCATTGGTTTCCTGTCAGCCCTGCCCTAATAGGTCCCTGTGTCTCAGTGTCCTGTGGTAATCGCTGCAAGCACCTCTGAGAGAAAGCCGCCCTCAAGTTCCGCCCGCTGCCAGACAGTGCAGTTTCTCTGCGAATGAGTCTGGGTCCCCAGAGTCTTGTCCGGAACTGGAGTTCAGTGCAGTCAGGAGCTTTTGTCTCCCTCCTGTTTGAGAAAGCCAGCAGCACATTCAGTTGGCAGTCCTCTCCGCATGCACGTCTCAGTACCTCTGCCTCCTGCAGGTCCTGTGAGTCTCAGTGTGATTTTCTCTTTCCTTCTAGTTGTAGAATTTCCACTCAGCCAGCCTTCCTGTGGTTCTGGATGATGTCTGTTTTGTCTTTTAGTTGTAGTTTTGAAATTGTGCGAGGCAGCAGTTTAGGTGTTTACCTATGCAGCCATCTTGGTTTCTCCACAAACATTTTTTTAAAAAACACCTTGTAAATTAAGAAGTACTTCGATTTCCAATGAATTCATATCAATCTTCTAAAACTATTTCTTTTCAAATTCCCTTAATTTATAGAATCCAATTACTATTTTTAAAACCCTGTATTATTCATCCAATTATCTCTCACATCTGTCCTCATTCTCACTATGCCATTGTTCACTGGCTCAGGTCTGGCTCTTACTAACTGTCACCCAGGTAATTTCAAGAGATTTCAAATTTGTTTCCCTGCCTTCAGACTCTTGCCCAACAACCCATCCTCTGTAATGCAACCAGAACAACTTCTTAAAACACTGGAAAGATGTGGCAATTGTCAGCATCATACAGGTATGTACCAGCATCTGGTTAATGTGAAAACCTGTACATGGTAATGCTCTTCTCTGGCAATGCTCTCCAAGAAGCTCATTTTGCTGCTGAAATAAGTGAAAGGATGATTCCTCCTTTGAAGGTACATTTATATAAATATATTTTTTTATTGATTGCAGAGAGGAAGGGAGAAGGAGAGAGAAATAGGTAAACATTAATGATGAGAATCATTGATTAGCTTCCTCTTGCACGCCCCCTACTGGAGATCAAGCCTGCAACCCGGGCATGTGCCCTTGACCAGAATCGAACCCAGGACCCTTTAGTCCACAGGCCGATGCTCTATCCACCAAGCAAAACCAGCTGTGACGAAGGTACATTTTTTTGATGTGCAAACACAGGCTTTTCTGAACTCTTCTTAAATTTTATTTTTGACTCACGCACTTCACTGTCTTTGTTGTACTTACTCCATGCTTTCCCCATGCTTTTGCACATTTTAGAGCTCTTGAGTCATTTTGCTTCCTAGTAAATTCCCATTCATCATTTAAGGCTGCTTACGTGTTTACTATTCTGAAGGTTTTTAGAAAACCTTTACCTGTAAGGTTAGCCCTGTCCATATGGCATGACCATGTTCCAGGTAGTGTTCAAAGGAATTTAGGTATATTATTTTACTGAGTTCTCTCCTAATCCTATCCAACAGATACTCCTATAATTCCTGTTTTACAAAGAAAGATAATGAGGCTCAGACAATTTTTCCAAAGTTGTACAGCGAGTAGGTGGTAGAGACATATTTGAACTTGGTGGTCAATTCTGGAGCCCAATCTCTTTGAAAAATACACTGAATTCCTATCCTCTAAAATCTTATGTTTTGGGGACTGATTTCTAAGTATTTCACATAGAATTATTTATTTACTGATCAGACCATTCAAATAGAAAACTTAAACATAGAAAGGACAACACATTTCTTATGGTTTACATGCAGCATCCAAAAGAATGCAGCATATAAACCATGGGAAATGAATGAGGGAATGAATGGATGAATGACTGAATGAACAAATGAGTGAGTGAGGGAGTGAGTGAATGACAGATTCCAGAAAAACCAAGCTCCTTAAACAGTGAGATGATTTTTTTAACTTTTTAAAAAAATATACTTTATTGATTTTTTTTACAGAGAGGAAGGAAGAGGGATAGAGAGTTAGAAACATTGATGAGAGAGAAAGACCGATCACCTGCCTACTGCATACCCCTACTGGGGATGTGCCTGCAACCAAGATACATGCCCTTGACTGGAATCAAACCGGGGAACGTTCAGTCCTCAGGCTGACACTCCATCCACTGAGCCAAACCGGTTAGGGCCAGTGAGATGATTTTTGAGACTAAGTCATATTCTTTTACCAACATATCCAATAATTTCTTATGGCAGTTTGTTACTCTAGAAGGTAGGGGCCTGAAGAAAAATTTTAATAGTTTGAGAATTTAGTTTATTTAAAGTATGTCAAAGCTTGTATAACAAACCCAAAGGGCCTTAGGACTAGAAGGAATATTGTCTTCCCTGATGTTTTCATCTGCCAGACCTTTTTCAATCAGAATTTAAAAACTCAGTTTGATAAGATGTAATTATGATAATGTTATCTTCTTTTTTCTCGCTCATGAAATTTAATCATGACTTTAAATACCTAATTTTATAGTTCTTAATGCCCTGTATCAACTCTGTTATTGAATGTACAATTATAAGAAAAATTTCCAGCTGCTATTAGCCTGATTCACATTTTTATAAAAACCAAGTGGTGCCCCATTCCACAACCCGTAGCTCTGACAATGAAATTGAGAGTACGAATTTCAGAACGCAAAGAAGCCCCGGGTTTCTAGTAACGATCCATGTGATCTTGGTTGAATCCCTTAAACCCCTAACACCGCAGCTTTCCCAAGGGAAAGGCTCCATGAATGCCATTGCATTGCTGGGTCTGGCAGAATGTGGGTCAATTGATTGATTGGTTGGCTTGGCAGTAAGTTGGGTCCAAATGACTCTGTCAGAGAAATCTGAAAAGGATGCAACAAAAATGTTGGACTTCTCTAAGCCGCAGGGCAAATGATGAGCTGTAGGGTTCTCATTTAAGAAGGAAGAGCCCAAGGATAATGTCTTTCATATTTGAGCAACTTGTCAGGGTTATAGTCATCAATATTCCTAAACTCTACAAGGTGGGTGTGTTCAAAATTTGAGTTTCCATACTGGGTAAAGACCATTCCCATTAGGAAGAGATCGTTTTTAGTAATTGATTGATATAAGAAAATGTCGCCCCTTCTGGTTAAAAATGACATTGGACTCTTTCTTAGACCAAGTAAAATCTGCATTAGCACATGACACTAAAATAGGCAAAATGCCGTTAACATATGTGACAATTTTATAAACAATAAAAGCACATCATCTAGTAATTTATTGTTACTCTTTTTTCCTGTTTAGAATAGGGTTGGCACAGATTCTTAGCTATCTCTTCATCATCGATTATGCTTGGCAGACTGCCTTTTCTGAGAATGGTCACTTCATTAATGTTATTTAAAGGATTCTTTTGCACTTCCAGTGAATGCCATTGCGTGTTTAGGGCTGCCTTATATTTAGTTTGGAATTATCTATGACATATTTGAGTGTTTTTCAGAATGTGGTTTGTTGACCCTCTGTATCCAAATCATCTGGAAAATTTGTTAAAAGTACATATTCCTGGCTCCCAGTCAAACTCAGAATAAGGGATAGGGACTAAAACCTCTAATTAATTCTCTGAAACTGTAATAATTAGGAGATGGGTTTTTTTGTGGTAGGTCCTTATGCCTCAAACAGTCTCCTGATGAACATACCATAGTTAACACTTTGGCTTTCTAACAAATAATCTCTTCTTCATATAAAACATACATTTGTTCTTACTAAATTGTTGAGAGAATTTCCGAATGGCACTTAAACTTACTAAAATTGATATTAAAACAATAATCCCCAGTTAAATTCTAGTGGGAATAATATATCTATAGATATCAAACCCATATCGATAGTTAGCTATCTTTTTTTAACATACTGGGGAACTGGGTGATGAAAACTATTGTATTGAGCAAATTCTCCTTGTCATGCCTTAACATCAGCTATCTCATTTGATTCTTATTGTAATTTAAAACGAAGCATTTCTGTCTATTTTAAAGATGAACAAACACAAAGAGGTGAAATGGCTTTCTCCAGTTCTCATAGACATAGAGCAAGCCTGAGCCCCACACCAGGCTGGGTAATACTGAACCCCGACATTTCCACTTGAGGTTCACTGCCATGGTCTTCAAGACAAGAGTGAATTGCAAGCATTTTGACCTCAAAACTCATTTAATCTTAAGGTCGGCTTATATAAAAGGATAACATGAATGCACACCATTTCATTTTTTTACTTTTCATTTTATTTTTTCCCCCAGTTACATTTTTTTAAAGACCATAAGATAAAAGAGGCAGCAAGCAGTTACCATCATTGCAGAAGAATGAAATGACTGCTTTATTTTATTTTTTTAATCTTTATTGTTGAAAGTATTATATAGGTCCCGTTTTTCCCCTTTGACCTTTCCCACCCCACCCCAGCCCCCCAATCCTACCCCAGGCCTTCACCACCCTATTGTCTGTGTCTGTGCGTTATTCATGTACGCATATGAGGTCATCCCACCCTCCCCTGCCTTCCTTCTGAGGTTTGAAAAGACTGCTTTAAACAGAAGGACTCCAACTCCACATGCACTGTAAGAGAGGAATTGTTAACCTGAAATGGAACATTTGCTTAATAAAAGTTTTCATAGGAAGTTGAAAAAAGCTACCAGCTTGGGTATAAAGAGAAGAAAACCTATGGGCAGTTACGTAGCTGGTACTTTGTTTTGTTTTTCAGTAAAAGTTACTGAAAAATGTTGCTGATCTCCAATGGCCACTGCTGCATCTGGTTCAGGATGCTTTCAAATAATAACCAACTTTACATCTTTCAAATGCCTTTGTTTAAAAAAAAAATAACTTCACAATTGATGAAATTGCTAAATGTATTCTCGGGGAAAAATTGTACCAATTTTCTTTGAAGACTAGAAAAATGTGTTAACCCCTGCAGTCAGCAATAGGCAACAAAAAGCCAACTCTGTTTACCACGAGTGCACATCACAAGCCCTGAAGGCAGCCTGTTCCCTCAATGCTGAAGCTGGAGCAGCTCCATAAAAGACACATTTTCATAATCATTCTCAGCACCTCCAGGCCAGTGGGCGGAGGTGCATTTTCTGTTGGGTCTGCGCTGCTGAAACAGGTGCTATGCAAATGTAAGCCCTCATCACGCTCCTTGATGCGCGCTTATTGTTAGAGAGCACAAAGACCTCTATTCTGGGGGTAGCTGCTTTTCTCCTCTCGCTTGCATTTATATTTCAGAAAGACAATTTAGGTAGCCTTTGCAAAGCGTTCTCTGAATATTTATGCACCAGCGTTCTTATACTAAGCATTTCTATAGATGGGGCTGAGGAAGAGAACTGAGTTTTTCTGTAAGCACCAGTCATAAAAATTAAGTATCATCAACCTCAAGCTGTTTATCTCGGGAGTCAAGGAAGTTTTCTTTATGCCTTAACATGCCACTCGTGTTCAAAAATGCGTTTTTGACACATGCGGATAAACTATCATGGGAGGATTCATGATGAAACTGTGAATTAGTAAAATTGATCTCAGTAGAATGTGTGAACTCTAGATGCTTAAAACTTACCATTGCATCTTTAAGTAAATAAATCTGTTGGGAAATTTTCTCTCCTGCATCACTATGTTATTAAATATCAGTCCAACACCTCACTAGGGTCTGTTGAAGCTCAGATGTTGAATTTCAGGATCACAGACTCTGAAAGCCAGACCTTGGTCCATATTAACCCAAAAGGCAAGAGGCCTGCAGGACCAAGTTCTCCTCAGTGTTACGTTGGTCATGGATGTTGCGGGAATTGTGTGACTCCTGCCATTTTTAGGGTTTCCAGAAAACCAAGATCCTAAATGCTGCATGGAAAATCATATGGACAAACGTGACCTCTAAGGTCATCACGGAACAGCATGTGTCCTATGGAACGCTGCTCTTCATCATGTTTATGGACGGATTCTGGGTCTCCTGCAAGGTCCCCTGTAGCATCCTTCGAGGGTGGGACTCAGTATTAAGCTCAGCCATCCCTGTGAACAGGTGGGGAGGATGAGTGAGAGCTGAGCAAAGCAATGCTTCGTGGGACCCAGGACATTCTCTAGCTATTAGCAAGTAGACCCCGGAATACACATAGGAACTTTGAAAATGGAGAGCCGGGCTATTTCTCGGGTGTGCTACCAAATGCGAATGCTCACACCTCTCAGTTACCATGTGTGTTCCCGTCTCCCAATGAAACCTGCTGCTGTGTTATCAGGGACTGCTGAAGGAGTGGCTCCAGCCCTGCGACTGTCTCTTCTTTCAGCTTTCACCGATTTCCCGTCAGTCACTGTGGTGGGCTGTTAACAGCGCTGAGGCCCAGCCTCCTAAAGACCCTCTATTTACTCTTAGAGACTAGGAAGCCATTCTGCTTGTGCATAAGAAGAAAACCAATTGTATTGCCCATGACTGCAATTGGAGGCTCTCTCTGGTTTCTGATTCCTTTTCTTTCTGGAAGCCACGTAGCACAGGAATATGGGCAGTTTAGTTCTCAAGTGTCTGCATTAACTAACCATGCTGGCCTGCACTCAACCTCCACTTGCACTCAAGGGAGTGTTGGCTTTTTCTGATTTCCCAAGTTTGAAAACTCCTGTCATTTCCATAAACAATGGAAGCACCAGCAAACAAACACACACAACCCTAGTACCAGAGTACCCTGAATGAGATTCAACAAAACCTTTCCAGTAAACAGTACTTGAATTTTGAAATAAATAAAAAAATTGGGAAAGAGGAAATAACTATTCTTTCTTAAGATCTACTATGTGTCCAATATTGAACCAGGGATTGGGATATGAATCTATTATTTCCTCCTTCCCAAACACTTACATACCAACCAAGCAGCTAAACATTGGGCGGGGGTGGGGGGGGATATTCAAGCTTCTTGGTATGGAACCACATGGAGAACCCTTTTAGCTTATTCTGAAGCCTCTTTGGATGCTGTTGTCACTTTAGTTTTCATTTTCCTGTATAACCTACCATGTATTAGTTACTCACATGGATTTGCAACATTTTGGGGGGAAATCCTCAGGGCCTGTTCAAGGGTACCCATCAGCCATCGATACAAGCTCTGCAGGTGTTCTGATGTCTGCTTGGCTATCACCTCAGAAACTACAGATTCCTCTTCGTTCCACACCCGCAGAGGTGTGGTCAGAGAGCTGGATTTTGCCTTAGCTGCAACCGGATCTCGCCAGACTCAGACCTGAGAAGGTTGATGTGGAAGCGGGACTTCTCTTCTTTCTGTGTCCTCGAAGTTCTAAACCCAAACCAAACGCCATCAGCAAAGACCAGAATACAAACATGTGCATTAAAATCCCATAAAATATATTCACCCAGTTACAAACCCATAGCATGCCTTGGCCTTTCTATAAAAATCGAAATATGTAACCATGTAATGAATAGTTCACAGTATTTTGTTAAATTAGAGTCAAATAGTTTGTGGCTTCTTCAGTGATTTTTTTTCTCCATGTGATGGATCCTCCTTCAGAAGGAAATCAGTGAAGAAGTAACCACTTTGTGTCTCTGTCAAGAGTTAATGTTACTATTTGTTTAAAGCCGCCGTTTGCGGCTCCATTGACTAATGAGTTTGCCGACCACTGACCTAGACTCTCGATTCCAATAATTACAGGCTGTTGCTGTTCCTTGTGATTAAGCCCCTATCCCAGTGGTCGGCAAACTCATTTGTCAGCAGAGCGGCAAACCACGGCTTTCAAGCCGCATGTGGCTCGCGAGCCACAGTTTGCTGACCACTGGTTTAAAGGATACAAAGAGAGGAGCTACTATTACTTCCCTTTTGTGTTGGTTGCCCAGGAGTGTAAAACTCAATTTAGTTCTCCTATGCTAGATTGCTAAAATATTTTGATGATCCTCATCGGTTAGATTTCTCAGTCTCTCCTCTGTTTTTGGGTTCTAATCATGGTTTTAAAACATTTTCTTACAAACTCATATACATATACATCAGCTAAACTGAACAAAGTATCTAATTTGGCAGGAATGTGTCATTAAATTATATATCATCGAAGTCATTTTTTCTCAAGTTAGGACCTACTGTGTTTGAATCTATATCAAATACTTTAAAAATCCAAGACTATGTTGTTCCTCTCCTTTAAATATCTGTAAGATAATAATTCAAAATTCCAGAAAGCAAGCACAGGTGATGCTTATACTGTCTAACTATGAGCCAGACAAAGCGTAGTGAACTTTACATCTATAAACTCACTCAGTCTTCACAAACAACGCATCACCTATACCCTGAAAACAGTATTCACATTTCCCAGCCAGGGACGCTGAGGCACGGACAGGTGAGACGGCGTTCCAGGTCACACCGTTTGTAAGAAAGAGCACGGAGATTGAGCTCAGACAGTACCCTCCTGAGCCTCTGTCCGGAAGCCATGTTCTGTGCTCCCGCTCAAGAGGTCAGAAGGACTAGGACTAGTCAGGAGAAAAGGAATAATTTCATACAAATGTTTAAGACTTAACTACATAATAATTGAGGTTTAAAGCCAAAATAAATTATTGATTTTAAATTTGTTCTCTGGAAACAAATTGTGTATTTTTACATGGTTTCAACTTTTCTTTCATGTATAAAATCCTTTATAGTTTATGGAGCATCTGTGTGTGTGTGTGTGTGTGTGTGTGTGTGTGTGTGTGTGTGTGTGTTTGTTTCAGGAACTGAGGTGTGAAAGAGAGAGAAGGAAGAAAAATTTACAGGCTAATGAGTGGTTTTGATTAATAATAATATGGATTTACTCAATGGCAATTTTAAAAATCTCATTCAATTCAGATAATACAATTCTGAGTTTAACTTTGTCACTTACGGCCCAGAGGTTTTGGGGGGGAAAAAATAGACCTCCATTTTCAATTCTGGGGAAAGAGTGGCGAGCAGAAGAATGGATGGCATTTCGAGCTCATCGCCCTTGTCCAGGAAAGCTCTGTGAGACCCATCGTCCGGGCAATGGCTTGGCAGTCCGGGGCCGTCATATGGGCTGGGGACATCGGCTGCCTGCCAGCTCCCTGTTCCTGACCAGGCTGACATTTTGTGGGGGCTATTAGAAATGCATGAAGTCTGCCCCCCAAATATCAACCGCTGTGTTAAGAGAGAGCAACTCGCTGCCGTCACTAGCAGTAGCATTAGTGTAGCTCTCCCCCTTCTGCTTTATGGACAGACTGTATAAGATAAGATTGTGCCACTTCAGATGAGATCGTCTGGCATCCAAATTACACATTTTGCTTAAACTTTTGCAATAAGAGAGTGAAACCTTAAAGAAAAATGAAAACAGTATTACCTCTCCATCTGCAGTTCAGAAACCAAGGTCATGCATTATGAATTTTAAACAGTATATCACTCAAAAATCTTTCTCAAGAGAAGAAGGGCATCTTTATTCAGTGTGCTCATGACTTATAAAGTACGTTCTCGCTTAATAGCTTTTTGATTCTTTGACATGGATAACTTTTACCAATTGGATATTAATACCAAAAAAAAAAAAAAAGTCAACCTCTATCCTAAAGCAATTGAATTTAATAGCATTTTTGTACTGAATTTCATAGTCGGTGATGCTGTCTCCCACTATGTCTAGAAATTCAGAGAAAATGGAATACTTGCAAAATAAAATGAATGCTTAACGTTTATGGAACCCTCTCTATGACACGGCTGAGAGCAATTTCTCCAGGGAAGTAAGATTCTCCGTAAAATCGATCCCTGGAGGACACCGACTGGCATCTACTCCTCTTCCAGCACAGCAGGATCTAGTAGCTATTGGGGGCATTTCCCCTTACCCAGGGCCCAGCTCATGGTGGCATAACAGATGTAGAGCTCATGCAAAGTATTGCTCTTGGCATTTTCTCTGCTCTCCTTTGCAACAAGAGTTCCTTGCAAAGCCTTCAAGCAGTTCGGACGCACACCCTCTGTGAAGTCCTGGCAGCCGGTGACCATGTTGATTTAATTGGTTCTCAAGTTGGCTCTCCTAGGTCATCACACAAAGGAGAAAACAAAAAATTCGTTTTGAATTTTCATGAATGGCTTTGTCTAACACGAATGAATTGCCAAGTTCATCTTTCTTAAACGGTTCCATCTTGCATCAAGAAAAAGTAATTTTGTCACTTATTACACATGGGATTTCAAGAAAGGAATGAATCATCTCCGTAGGTGATTGTGTATAGTAATCAATTATCAAGAAGCTTCCACTGTACTTATTACGTAAGACTTAAAGATCTGTTATTGTTATCAGAGAAAGGCATGGATGGTCTTTCTCCATTGCTAGTGGGAGGAGGGTTCTTGGGGTGCCACTCGAATAAGCATCTCCGGGGGCATCTCCGCAACTCCGTGGTAGAAAGCTCTATTTTCCTGGAATGACATCTTTGGGCTTCCCAAGTCCCATCTGCCTTGTTCCGATCCTGGAAGGAGTATGGCAGAGGCATCAGCAGAGCTGGAAGCAGCACCACAGTCCAGAGCTCCTTTCCCTGGGGGAGATGAGAGTCCAGTTTAGCATGTGGCAGTCCATGAGCCCATTGCGGGGGTCCCAGAGAGTGCGCCCCCTCAACAGGAGTCCCAAGAGAGCCAAGAGCCATGAGAGAGAGCGCACCTTTGTTTAGGAGATTCAATACCTTAAGTCTTCCTGTGCTTGCAGCAGCCACACCTACTCTGGCCAGTGGTCTGTTCCCTGGTGTGACTGACAGACAAGTACCTTCCCGTGTCACCCAGAGCTTACTGGGCATGCGTCTATTCTTCCTTAGGCCAGTCCCTTTCCCTGGATCTGTGGGGGACAGACCCGCAGAGCTTCCTGGCAAAGCTGCACAAATGGCATGCCCACAATATTTGGCCCTCCCTTCACTCCTTTCCAGTTACTCATCACTAGGTTAAATGACAGCGGTGTCATCAGCATTCTGAAAGGCTGTAGAGGACATGAATCTACATTCATGTTGAAATGCTTTGAAGTCAAACCAGTGTCCTCTGGCTTTGAAGTGAAATTGGCCTTGGTGGGATTTGGGGACATGACTTAAACTCTGGTGACTCGAGATCTGTCAAATAAGAATTGTTGTTAAGGGATACTTAAGAAAAGAAAAGAAAAAAAAAGATTGCTTTTCTCTCATGTTCTCCGGGCTCTGAGTTCCTTGAACTGAAGAATTACGTTTTAAAGTCTCTGTCTCCGTCCCTGAACAGCAAGCACTGACCATATGGGGGAGATGAGCAGATGGAAATGGAAATTATTAGTGCTCCTGCAGAGGAAGAAAATAATTTTCAGGCCTGACACTATCAAGGAAGAATTCCCAGGGGAGGGGAGGAAGGAAATTGATTTTTACGGTGAAGGGCAATTGGTCAAAAATTAAAAAATAAATAGAAAGGAAGGAATATTCCAGTGTGCTTCTGGAACGAAAACACGTCTTCGTGGAACTCACAGGACACCTTTCTAGATGTCCCAGCAAGTAAAATATTTATTAATAAGGGCGTTCATGATAAATTTTCCTCAACAGCTCCAGTCTGGGCAGGATTTATGTTTGCCTGGGCTGACGAATAGCAGTACTTCCAATTTCAGGTCAGCCTGCCTGCAATGCTGGGATTTACAATAACAGTGGTTGCCTGAAAATACTCTCCGCTTCTTTTTTCCTCTTCATCTCTCCCTCCCTCTTCCAGCTGAAGCACCAAGTCCAGTTTCATAGGTCCTTGTGCCCTCTTGTGGCAAATGCCTTTAGCAGCATAAACTGTGAAATAGAAATAGACAAGTCATCCAATTGCTGGCCTGCCCCTCTGGCCCTCACAGGTGATGCTTTGCTGAGCTGGAGCCCAGACCAGACCTAACCCTCTGGGACAAAGGCGGCCGGTGCAGAGGGAAATGTGGGGAGCTCCGAGGGATTTGGCTGTACCTCTACTTTTCAAAAACTACTTTGGCCCTAACCGGTTTGGCTCAGTGGATAGATAGAGTGTCAGCCTGTGGAGTGAAAGGTCCCAGGTTTGATTCCGGTCAAGGGCATGTACCTTGGTTGCGGGCACATCCCCAGCCGCGGGTGTGCAGGAGGCAGCTGATCAATGTTTCTAACTCTCTGACCCTCTCTCTCTTCCTCTCTGTAAAAAAAAGAAAAATCAATAAAATATATTTTTAAAAATAAAAATAAAATAAAAACTATTTGTTTCAGAAGCAATGTGATCTTGGGCTTAATTGCACTGAGCTTTCTTATCTTTATTTATTTTTTAAATGTTTCTTTTTTGTTGTTGCTAATCCTCATCTGAGGATATTTTTCCATTCATTTTTAGAGAGAGTGGAAGGGAGGGGGGAAGACAGAGCGAACGAAACACTGGTGTGAGAGAGACACATCGATTGGTTACCTCCTGCACACACCCTGACTAAGGCTAGGGGCCTGCAACCAAGATAACGTGCCCTTGGCCAGAACTGAACCTGGGAACCTTTAGTCCATGGGTCAGTGCTCTAGCCACTGAGTCAGACCAACAAGGGCTAAATGGAGATATTCATATATATAAACCAATCCACGGGAATAAATGATCATGATTGCATTTTATGGCATATAGTTCAAATAAGATATATTTACTCAGTAAGATAACTTTTTTTTTATTATTCACTGGGAATATTGATAATTAGGTCTAGCCTGATATAAAAAGTATTAAGTGTAAGAAAATAAATAACTATATTTTGTGTAAAATTATGTTTACATAATTACTCCTTCACAAAATATCAAGTCGATTATTAGATAATTTATTTATTTATTGTTTTGGCAAATGATTAAAGATAATCTATGCTCAATATTAGTTTATGTCGATTATTAGATAATTTATTTATTTATTGTTTTGGCAAATGATTAAAGATAATCTATGCTCAATGTTAGTTTATGACTAGGAAAAACATGTGAGTTCCTCCAGGGGTCTCATGTTTAAGAGGCAAACACCAACTAAATAAATGATCATATCATGAATGTCAAGATGGAACTATGACCAATGCTAGGAATGGCATATATAAGCCTGAAATTGTCCTCGGTAGAAAAGTGCAGGGTCAGTGATGCCTGGGGTGGAATCTAAAGGAGTAACCAGCATTGGAGGGACAGAGGTAAAGGCGGACCGGGGAGATGGAGAAGTAGTACGGGCAGAAGCAGTCTCTGGAAGCGGGGAAAGGACAACCCAAGATTGAAAAGATCAGCAAGCAGGAGGAAACGTGGTGTTAAAAAGGCCGGAAGCTCAGTAGGGTTCATGCTCCTGGTGGCCACACACACGACACTTTTAATGGGAAACTTGAAAGAAGCTTGAATTTTGTCAGCCTTCCTTACTCATTTCCACAGTCCTTAAAAGGGTTGGTTTATGTGGGTTCTGGATATGGGCGTAATAAGTATTAACAATTTCAGTTTTAGAAATCCTTAGAATATTTTAGGGTTCATCATAAGTCATTTAGCTTATAAAACACTCACATTTTACTTTTTCTTTCTTCTTGCTCTTACCCACCCAGCCACACGTGTGCTCACCTTCCCCAGGGGGTATGCCAGAGAGGGTGTCTCTGGAGAGAGATTAATTCCACAGGAAGGTGACCTACAACCTACCTTCAGGGATGACAGTACCCAGAACGAGGATGCTTGCTCTTCCATTAATTAGGGATTGAAGGTGTTAGATAGTCATATCTGATTAAGCTTGAAACCATGCATCCCTATGTCACATTCCATAATGAGAATGATAACAAGTCATTTTGATTCTTCAGCCAAACCTAAGCACTGTCATGTCTTGTTACTATCAAGGGTTACTGTAAATTAGCAAAACAGATCCATCCCCCATCATCAGTCATTCCCCCGATGAGTGCCGGGAAAACACGGTGGTAAGAGCACAGACCCTAGGCAATGAATATTATTGCCTCAGTGGAGGACTGTGACAAGAACTGCAAACAGTCATCAACTACAAGGCTGCTACTACCAGGAATTACTGCCAAATTTAAACAGAACAAAACAGTGAACCTTACGACGGAAATGATGAAGTTTCCTTTTTTAACAGAAGATAATTTGAATTGATCTGTGTTTAATAATAACCTTTTTGTATTTATAATCTGCTATTAAGCTCATTGAATGATTTATTTTTAATTCAGATATTTTACTTTTTATCTTTAGGATTTCCATTTAGTCCTTATTCTACAGTTTCCATTACCCTCCTGAAGTTTCCTATCTGTTTCCTCCTTTGACACATCTTTTCCTTTAAGACCTCAAAGAGATTTATAACAATTTCTTAAAAGTCTTAGTCAGCTGGCTTCAGATCTGCTTCATCTCAGGGTTTGTGTATATTGCTGCCCCCCCCCCTTTTTTTTTTGCTTGATGTTTTGAGCATGGTAGGAGGACTGGATTGTGTCTACTGGAAATAGATGTCGAATCCTATTCTTGTAGGTGGTTGAATTACTCACATTTACTTTGTAAATGGTTTATTTATCTTTATTATTGAAAGTATTACAGATGTTCCCTTCCCCCCCCCCCGACATTGACTCCCCTCTGCCCTGCACCCACACCCACCCCAGGCCTACTGCACTATTGTCTATATCTATGGTTATGCATATATGAAGTTCATGAAGTTCTTTGGTTAATCTCCCCCCCCACCCCGCCACACACACACACACACACACACACACACACTCCTTGCATATACTTTTGATCCTACCAGTTTTGTCATCATTTTGTTAGGGTGAGTCTGTTTTATTTGTCATCATTTTGTTAGGGTGAGTCTGTTTTATTTTTCCCAGGTCCTAGGGCTTGTCTCTAATGATAAAGCATGTCCTTACTTTTAACCCATCACCTTTCTGACATCTCAATGTAATGCCTGAGGTTGCGAAAGTGGTCTCGTTAAGAGGATGGACTTACAGCACTCCACGTCTTCTAATATTTCAATGTATGTCTCTGCCCTGTAGCTGGCACTCTCTGCCAGCCTTCCAGAGCCTCAAACAGTGCCTGATGGTCAACTGTCAGCCAGAGACCTGGGCCGGGCTGAGTCCAAGACCTGTGCTCCTCCCACAGCACTTGTTGTGCTCCTCCCACTGCACTCAACACTAGTTGAGTATTGCAGACTGCACAGGCTTCTCCGTGCAGCTCTTTTCAATCTCATACTTACTCAGCAAACCCGTCTCTTCGGCTCAAATCTCCCTGCCCTCTGGTCTGCCCAGAACTCTTCCCTTGCTTTTCCCTGTGTCAGAGCAGGCAATGCCCCCAATCTAATATGGGCTTCAATTTGCGTTCCCATTTTCTCAAAGATCACCGTACTATGCTAATCATTACACGATGGCTACCGTGGGTACCTGCAATTGCCTCACATACCTTGTCCAATGCTATAGTTCTTACCATGCTAGTTACTTTGCTGGCTGAAGCCCCCCATTTCTTTTCCATGATGCTTTATTAATTGCTTCCAGTAATAACCAGAATTGCCATCCATTTGTTTTCTTTTACACCTGGTTAAATATGTTTTTCTTTAAAAACTGAGCTACTAGTGATCATTTTGGAAAATGTCATCAATTTCAATTATTTAATACTAATAGTCCTACATAAAATTATTAAGTTCTTACACATACCAGATATTGTACACATAACTGTATGTGTATTTTTTTCATTAATCTTACAGAACTCTGTAAAACATGTACTCTCACAATTACAACTATGAGAAAAATGAATCATAAAAATCAAATTACGGTCTCATAGCTAGGAAAGAAACTCAGGGAGTTTGCTCCCAGCGCCCATCTTTTTGTTGGTGTTGTTGATAATGTTTTTCCTTTATTGATTAAGGTATTATATATGTGTCCTTATTGTTTATTCTAACGTGAAGAATACTGACTTAGTACATTTAGCTGAGAAAGGATAGATTAGGGATCAGTTCTATTCAAACAATTTTTAGGGAGAGTTAAAAAGTCACAAAATGGGAGCACTACTAATTAATATTTATAAGTAAAACCAAAAGAGAAGGAGAAAACATTTTGCAAATATGTCGCAGTGAAGAATATACCGAGGGAAAAAATGTAGGCTTGGTGATTTGTATGGAAAGTGTGGAGTTAATGACTAGGAATAACTCAGAGTTGAAACTAGTTTCTTACTCTGCTCTTCAAGGAAGAGGCCACAACATAAACCCTGAAACTGGATGCAGGCAGAAAAGGTGTTTGAGAATCCCTGCATACAGAAGGTTTGTAAACCAGCACAGATTTGCAGCACCTTACTTATGTGATGAAGGGAGTTAACTGTCACTGCTAGGTATTAAACTAGTTTTCGAGAAGTCACTGGTGTCTGGCAGGAGAGAGGAGGAAATCGAACCCCGAGTCACAGGGGGAAGACAGCTGGCTCTGG
This sequence comes from Corynorhinus townsendii, assembly GCA_026230045.1. Taxonomy (NCBI): domain Eukaryota; kingdom Metazoa; phylum Chordata; class Mammalia; order Chiroptera; family Vespertilionidae; genus Corynorhinus; species Corynorhinus townsendii. Next base: position 166,683,961 of record JAPDVU010000007.1, read on the forward strand.
GCCTGGCCTGGGGGATGGGAGCTCCTGGACCTTGGATGGGTCACTCTCCTCTTGAGCCCTCTGTGCTTTCATCTGCCAAGCCAAGACCTTGCATACATAGCCTTTTCTTCAAGGTATCCTGTGAGTGAAAAATACTCTAAAGTTGTAATTCTGAAATGATGGTGGTGGTTCAGGAGACAGAAGTTGATGAGAATAGTTTATTGATTTAGGTTAGGCTGAGAAGAGCTTCAAAGAGAAACTGACATTGTTCATATCTTCAGTACACAAAGCTAACTTTATCCCTAAAAGGCCAACCCTCATTCTCATTGAAAGAGCTTGGAACCATCCCTCTTCAGTAAAACCTGTCATAGAGCTCCACGCAGCAGGCATTTCTGAGCGACCAGATTGAATTGGAAATGTGTGTATGACATAAATAGTAAATTATGGCTTAGCACCTGCAGTAGGCAGAATAATGCTCCCCTCCCCGCCAAGATGTCCACATCTTTATCCTTGCAAACTGTGATTATGTGATATCACATGACAAAGAAATTAAGGATTTAGATGGAATTAGAGTTGCTGATTGGCTGACCTTAACACAGGGAGCTTATTCTGGATTATCCACATGTAAGCACAGGATCCTTTAAAGTAGACGAGGAGGCTGAAGAGGCACTCAGAGGAATAGGACTATTCAATTTTCTGTTGCTGGCTTTGAAAATAGAGGAAGAGAGCCATGCGCCAAGGAGTGAGGGTAACCTTCAGTAGCTAGAAAGAAAGCAAAGAAATATTTGTTCCCCTAAGCCACCAGAAGAGAATGCTGCCCCCCACCTCCAACCAAGAACCGAGAAAGCTGTGTCAGAGTTACCTCTCTACAGAACGAGAGATAATAAATGTATGCTGTGTGAAGCCACCACTTTCATGATAATTTATTAGAGCAGCCTTAGGAACCAAATACAGCATCTTTTATGAGTGAATGACAATGACAATGAAGTAATCACCACCCTTTCCATGAGCTTGCAAATTCCACACCTATTATTTGTGAGAGTGCACTCATGGGATTCTGCACACACACGACTTCAGACAGCCACTGCTCAGAGAGTTTAGAAAATCCTTCCAAATCCTTGATAGCAACCTGTCTGGAATGCCTACTGCTCAATAGAAAACTATAGAAAAGATAAATTACAGAGCATACAGGATGGGAAAAGTAGGTTTACAGTTGTGAATACACAAAACATAGTGTATTCCTGTGTTACTATTTATTATTATACTAGAGGCCTGGTGCGTGAAATTCATGCACTTGGGTGGGAGTGGGTCCCTCAGCTCAGGAGCCCTTGGGGGACGTCCAACTGATAGCTTAGGCCTGCTCCCCGCAGGGAGCAGGGGGCAGCTCCTGCATTGACCGTCTGCCCCCTGGTGGTCAGTGCACATCACAGCAACCGGTTGTTCTGCCATTGAGTCAATTTGCATATTAGCCTTTTATTATATAGGATTATTTGCCATAGGAACAACTGTAAACCTACTTTTGCCCCACCCTGTATTTCCGATCTCAGATTCTTGCTGTTCTCTTACTCTTCTTTCTGTTCAGCTATTTTTACTACTAAAAACATCTGTGAGGAGAAGAGCCAGATGTGAAATAGCATGGAAAACAGTTTCAGAGAGGTGATCTGGAAAAAAAAAAAAAGACCATGTCAATTGTTTTGATCTAGGATAAAAATGTTGGTAAGCTTTAAAAACTGCACTGACTGCATTATAAAAGTACTGTTCAAAGTGTATTTTATTTTGAGATAGTTGCTCATTAGATGAAAAGCATGGTTATATTATCAAAAGAGCATTGGGTTGAGAATGAGGTTATTTTGTTTTTATTATCAGTTTTCTCTTTTTAACCTGTATCTTTTATCTCAGTTTCTATATTTAAATGGTGCAAAACTTCAATGAACTAATGTGTGTAGATGGCTCCATGACTTTAAAGTGTGATGTGTGAATGTGAGAAAATTCTATGAGTAATGGAAAGAACATTAATCAGATAGTCAAGAGATGAGTTTTATTTGCAGGAGGAAGAGCACAGGTTCTAGAATTATAATGAACTTGGTTTGAATCCTCACCCTGCCATTGCCTCGTGAAGCTTAATCAAGTTATTTACTCTCTTTGATTATCTCACTGCTCATTTGTAATAAGATGAGCAATTCCAATTTTAAGAGTCATTTTAGGGATTGATTATAATAATGCTATTAGTTTCCTAGTGCAATCTCTTGCCATTAAAAAATGAACGGTGTTAATTGAAATAGATATGAGCAAGTTTCTCTGTACCTGAGGATCTTCTGCAAGAATTAACACTCAGGCTTCTGTGTGAGCAACTCTCACTTCTCTGAGAATTCGATGAGACAGCATACGGATTTGCCTAACATAAGTCAGATATTCAACAATCACCTTCTAAAAATTTCAGAGTCTGAAGTCCACAGGCTCCTAGCTTTGACTAGAGCCAGGCTCAGACAAAGAATATCAGCACGACACTGAACAACCCCATCTCACCCAATGCCTTTCACCTACTTCAGAGGAAGTCTCGGAGAGAAGCTGGCTTTTGAGATGGACCCAATGGGTACAGAACACCCAGGGAAGATCAAAGGTGGGATGCAAATTAAGGGGGACTTTAGGGTTTGAAGCAGCTACTACCATAGAGCTGTAGCAACAGGAAGACTCTGATGCAGTTTGTAAGGTAATTAAAGCTAAGTCCAAACCAAACAGGAAGATCAGTGTAAGAGAGAGACTAAGAAAGGAAAGAAAAAGTTGTATGATTTAGATTTAGAGGGAAGGATAAAGATTAGAAAGAAATAGTTGGTGTTCTCATGTCCCTACTATCTCTCTGTCTAGGCCAAGGGTGTTTACCTTTTTGGTATGGAGAACCTCTTTGGGAATTTAAAAAAGCATGTTGACCTTCCCTTACCATCTCAAATGAACATGCATGGAACAGCAAGGGTTTTAAGAGCCACCTGAAGCTCATCCATGGATACTAGATAGAGCTTTCCTGCTATAAATATATACTCTTTTTATTATTTAGTTTTTATTTTTCAATTACAATTGACATACAATATTATATTAATTTCAGGTGTACACCCCAGTGGTTAATGAGATAATTACTTGATTAACATGGATTGAGAGTTCAGTGATATTCAGCTAAAAAAAAAAAAGCCTAATGATGTCTTCCCCAGAATTGGCAGCTGTTTTTGCCAAGATAAGAAAAAATTACCCTTAAATCTGGAATTCTTTTGAGATTACTGCCAATTGGAGGTTGCTTTTCTTCAGTCTTCTTCAATTTGGCTTACCAAATTCCCAGCTAGAGATCTATTAGAGTAAATCTATAAATTTATTGCCAAGATGTAGAGATATGCCTTTATTTAGAAACTCCGAGCATTGATTTGATTTCAGATATATTGATATTATATTGTACCTCTGAGAGAATTTTTCCCCATTTCTGGTGGAGTTGGGAGCATATCTTCAATGCTGGCCAATCACCAAGAGATCCCTCTCATGCCTCTTCTCATGCACATCTCCCAAGCACAATCTCCTCACTTTCTTAAATCTGTGAACCACAGAAAAGAGGTCAATCAATCCACCAGCATGTTATATCAACTTTACCTTCATATGTTCTCCCATGTTGGTTAGTTTCACATCATCACAACTATTTCAACCCAATCAAGTCAACTGCCAGATTACTACAGCACTCTCCTCGCTCTTTTCTTTAACTTTCACCATTTCATGATTTATTGTCAACACAGAAGGGTAATTGATCTTCAAAAGAAAAAACTATTAGGGTGAAATATGGGGAGCCAATATGGTGTCAGTCACAATGTTCTATATTAGATATGTCATATGGTTTGCAGTCATATAGCATATCATATCACTCATTTGCTCAGAACCCTCTACTGGAGTTTTATCGCTCCTTGAATAAGTCCCATACCCCTACTCTGCTCTATAGGACCATTGTGAGAATCCTTGCCCAGGTCATCCAATCATGGCAAACAGTACTGCCTCGCTTACCTCAGTCATAGTCACATTGTCAGTCTTACTGTCCTTAACAATTGCAAGCTGGTTGCTTCTTGGGGGCTCTGGCACTCACTGTTCTGCCAGGGTTCTTGTCCAAGCCTTACAAAGGGTTCAGCATTCTGGAGAAAGGGGCTGATGTGTAGATTCAAGGAGTCCAAAGACGAAAAATAATTTTAAAAGGCATTGGGGGTCAGAGGATCTTCAGCTAAAGGAACTGAAGACTACTCCTTGTTTAAGGACCCTGTGATATTTATTAACACAATTTGTCCTAAGGCAAGGTGGAGACATACACTTCAAAGGGTACAGTTTCAAAGGGTTTACAGAGAAGCATTGTCAGTTTGGGGAATAGCCTACAGCTGTTCAGGTGTTTGGCCAACAGGAGGCAATAAAATGCCCTGAGCTGTCTGGCAGCAGACTATTATCCTATTCTGATTTGGGGGAAGTGCCGTTTAGTCTAGTCGTTTCCAACAGTTAAACTACATATGTGGCTTAGTCATTGTTGAGCTCCCCAAGCTTCACCAACCTTCTGGTGAAACTTTTGTAATTATGACATGCTGGAATTGGTTCCCGGCACTGTTCATCTGCCTAGAGTGACTTTTCCCAAAACTTTTTCATGGCCCATTACTTTTCAACATTTAGATCTCAGCTCAGACAGCAACCTTTCATAAAGCATGGATTCCTCCATTGTCTAGCATGGCTCTCTGCCCCCACATACTCCACTTTCTGTATCATTTTATCTAACATTAATACTGGTGCCTTTTTTCCCCCTACCTGCCTATATTTATTTTATTTTTTCTCTAGTTGTTAGTTATCCCTATAACCATGTAAACCACGTGAAGGCGGGGATTTGTCTGACTCTGTTCTAATTCCAATACTTAAGAGACTATATTTTAGGGTATTTTGATTTTTTGTTAGAAATTAATTATACACTGCAGAATCTGTTTTCAATACTATGGTATATAATTATCTTTGAACTTTACTTTCTTGGTATTATAGAATGCATTCTATGTAACTGTGTTGTTATTAAGGGAAGGTAAACATGAGGTGCAACCCTGTGCATACATGGAATGCGATAAATGCTTAGAACATGGTCTTTTGCCCCTTCCTTCATATGTCATAGAAAATGATAAATATTTGCTTCAACTTGAGTAGATTCCCCAGTTGACTAGAGAATAACAATATTTCTTAGTTGTGAATTATATACCTGACCAGGATGATGATAGAAAGAAGGTGAAAAACATACACACAGTAGCTAGGAAGTGAGAGAATATCCTGAAAGTGCCTTTTCTTTTTCTTTAGTCAATTAGAAACATTATCAAAACAAGCTAATGGGAAGACTGCCTGGAGCCATTTTAGCTTACAAAGAGTACTTATAATTGCCCTCAATCTCTGCCATATATTTGTGTCCAGGGGTTTAACCTAAAATGTGTCTCCTATAAATTAAAGAGCAACAAGGACTGTCACAGTAAAGTGAAAAAATACAGAAATCAAACCTCATTTACACTGACACACTCGTTATAAACAAGGCCTTGGAGGAAAATCACCCTGTTATTTACTTTTCTGGGTGAATCATAAGTAAAACTAGACTACATTTTATCTGTGGGATTAAGAATGGAGTCCTGCCAGGTAAATTTCTATGATTGTCTTTGGGGTCAGCTTTGAAGTTCAGCTCGGAAATCTTCTGTGACTGTTCAATGTCATCACAGTTGTGACTTTCATTAATTTGAAGATAAAGGAAAAAAACCTATTTTAGAAACAATCTGAGCAAAATGCTTTCACAACCCCAATAGTGCTAGTAATTCTGATAATGAAAATCAGAAACTAAAACAAGAAACATATTTGGAAACTGAAAATATCTAGCTATTTCCAATCACAGCAGATACAGACCAATCTTCCCCTCTTTGCAGAAAAGTCAGAGTACTCATTAAAGCAATTTCTATAACATTAGGGAAATTGTGGGACTTGCATATAAAAATTCGTATTCGCTACATCATTTATATAAACCTAAGTGACTGCTACCCTTTCTTATATACAGGGATATTGGGTTAGAATTTTAAAAACTTCTAGAGTGGGACAAGGATCCAAGCAGAGGTGGCTGAGTCCAGGAATGAGAGGAAAAGAGCAGAGCCCTGTGCAAAGAGTCCGGGAGGACCCAGAGTCCGGGCGCTGTTCTGTGGATGACATTGTGTATTCTGGCAAAGACTTCATTTCTCTCAGTATGTGTTCTTCTTTTGTGAACCAAAGAGTTTGACTTGGATTATTTATGACAAATCATTTCCTTAAAATTGTACATCAGTATGATTTGCACAAGAAAACAATGTGCCAATCCAGTGAGGCCATCTCAAATCCAATACCCAGGCACCAATAAAAGTGGATCCATTCTAGGCAGCAGGGACAAAAATTTTAAAAAGCAGGGGAGACAACATGCTTTTAATCACATATTGATTATATATATATATATATATATATATATATATATATATATATATTAATTGATTGATTTCAGAATTTCAGAGAAGGAAGAGGGAAAGATATAGAAACACCAATGATGAGAGAGAATCATTAACGGGCTGCCTCCTGCATGCCCCCCTAATGGGTATCAAGCCCACAACCTGAAGGGGAATGGAACCATGACCTCCTGGTTCATAGGTTGGCGCTCAACCACTGAGCCATGCCAGCTGTGTGAGACCAGGTTTTTACTGCTCAGTTCTATTTGCCTCTTTGAATTTTTCTTTGCTTGGTTTTTCTCCCTCCTTTATTCCAGAAGGCCATCTGGGCGGGATCTCCTCTCCGGGAGGTCCCCTTGGCTTGAGAAAGTCTAAGATGGTGTTTCCTGATGAATGCTACAAGTTTTATTGACTGTAGTAATGATTAAGTTGGTTCCAGAGTTATGGAACCTCTAGCTGTTTCATCTGGAAAACACCATTGCTGACTGCAATTATAATACATATTTAGTTGTGTTCTAACAATTAGACAAGAAGATGCATATATAGTGAGTATTCAATAAACATTAGCTGCTATTATTACTATAACAATCATTTCCCAGTGTGCATCTTACTAGTAAATTTCTTGGTCTCCTCTCAGAGCCTGATGGGATGAGACCGAGACAGGTATGTTTTTAGCAAGTACTCCAGATGTATCAGCTTCCTGCTCATACTGCATTATTATTAGCCAATGGAGGCAGAGATAAGAGGATGTCATTTTACTGTCATTGTTGACCAATGGAACAAAATGAGTCCTTGCAACTTCTTTGTGGTACAGCTTAGCTCACAAGAACGAAGGATCTCGCCTCTCCAACAATTCAGTGTTGTATTATTTGGCTCTGCACACTGTGCTGGTATCTCCTTTAGTAATGCAGGGGTGTGGTTCCAGTAAGAAATCACTGTGTGAAACCTCATGTGGAGAATCATCAATTATTACCAATGATCTCTCCTCCATAGTGTCAGGACTAGTTTTGCATAAAGAAATAAATGGGCCCTTATTAATGCTGAATTCTACTCCAAGCTCCCACATGTGAATTTGGGCAAGATTTTCATTTCTCTTAAGTATTCCTTTTTAAAGAGTAACCAATTCCTCTCTCAGGGGTCACAGTGGGGAAAGGATATGCTAATTTGTGGATTATGCCTCACAGGAGTTTTTTCTCTTATTCTTCATTATCACACCATACAAACCATGTGCTTTTCTAGTATTAGCCAACCCAAGAGCTTAAACTGCTCGCACACATTCCTCTGGATGTGAGAAAGAAGACAAGGTAGTGTATCAGATTGGGGTCAGGTTTTCACCTCAGAGTTGTAGAGGTCTTTGAGCAGAGGGTTCAACTCAGACTACAGAGGCATTAAGTGGGGATTTGTCAAATAAATAAACAAGTCATTCATAGGCATGGAGACCAGCAACCTACCTTCAAGCACAACCTTAGTTACTGTGATGAAAAATGTCTTGTGTCAACTTGACTGGGCTAGGGGATGCCCAGGTGGCTGGCATAGCATAAATGTAGGTGTGTCTGTGAGGGTGTTTCTGGAAGAGATTTGCATTTAAATCAATAGACTGAGTAGAGAAGACATGGCCTTGTCAGTGTGGGCAGGCACCTTCCAATTCTTCCCGGGCCCTAACTAGAGCAGAGGGCAGAGGGGGAGAAATGGCAGATCCTTGCTCTCTCGAGCTGGGACATTCATCTTCTCCTCCCTTTGGACATAGGAGTGTCTGGTTCTGGGCCCTAGGATTCCAGAATTTACACTGGTGCTCCCCTGAACCCCTACACACACACACACACACACACACACACACACACACTCCTCGGGACTTCAGTCTTGCACTGAATTACACCACCAGCATTCTTGCATACAGCAGATCCTGGGACTTCTCAGACACCCTAAAAGCATGGAGAACCTTGAATAATGTAGTCATGTTCTAGATAAGATTTGGAGCAAGTCACTACATTTTTTAGATCTCAATTTCTTCACCATAGTATGGAATAATAATGGAAGGGTGAAATAAATCCGTCATGCTAAATATATGGCATAAGTTATTTAGAAGTATACTTACTGCTGGAAGCATGGTAAGCCCTCTAATCTACAAAGGTTCCGCCTGAACTCTACGACATGACCTCCTCAAGGGTTTCCATGCTCACTTTGCTGATGGTCTTGTAGGACTGTTTCTCTCGATCACAGTTATGAAGCAAAAACCTTAAAGGAGTGGGTGCTTTGTACTCTAAATTGACTATACCATTCACTACAGAAGTAAGAGTGACGTCAATAATGTCCCTTCTGCTCACATGTTCTTGGTCAGAACTCATCCCACGGGCCTGCCTAACTGCAAGGACCCTGAGATAGGGCATCGCACGCAAGGAAGGAAATGAACTGCATTGAGTACTAAGAGCACTAGCAATTTTCCCATCCCATTCAATGGATCTTTCCAAGTAAATAATGTTTTATGAGGTTTGGTAAAATTTATTGTCTCGGGTGATTTTCTAAGCAGCTTTAGACTGTCATTCCTATTTAAACATGAAGAAAATGTTCAGGATTTCCTAAGTCCGTGCAATGAAGAAAAACTTGTGACTGAGAACATCTCTTTCCACCTGATGTGCTTGTGTAAGAATTAAATAGCTTTATATATTGGGACTCTCTTTATATGCTGCAGAGCATTCCATGAGTTAGTTAATCTCTCTCTGAAGGAAAGAGACTCATTAGTGTTTCTCTGCACCATATGTGGGGACAGCTTGCTATGCTTTGGGACAAGGTGCTGAACGTCAGGGTGAAATCCTAACTGTTACCATGGACTAGCCAACTCACTAAGGGCCTCCTTTGCCAAAAAGAGAGAGAGAGGAGGGAGAAAGGGGGGAGGGAGAGGGGGAGAGGGAGAGAGAGAGGAGGCGGAGCGAGGGAAAGAGAGAGGAGGGAGACCGAGAGAGAGAGAGGAATGTGCCTCCCTTTCTCATGACCAACATTTGCCTTGTCCTCTTGCATTATGTTAATGGCTGAGTCTATAACTTGGGGTCTCAATCCTCTGGAACAATTAGCCTGGAATAGGTCTCTGTAGTGCTCATAGAATACAAAGCCATAAACCAGGGCAAAGTGTTTCCAGAGTTGGGAGTCCCACAGCTGTTTTCCAGGCCCATATAACAGATGGCAGCCTCCAGTGGTGCCCCAGAGAACTGGTTAGCACTAAGGCTTTCTGGTCCTTTACACACAGAGAAAAGAAACAAAGAATTTGTTTGAATTATTTGTTTAAGAAATATTTTCCAAAAGAGACCTATGCAAATGACACACACACACACACACACACACACGCACGCACGCACTCACGCGCCTCTAATGGGCACAGCCTATTCACCATCATCTGTACAAGAAGCAGGCCCAGCATGAAGCCATAGACTGAGTGAGTGGGTGACAAGCTGAACTCCAGCTTCAGGAAGGACTCCCCACTCCACCTACTGCCAGGAACTCCCGAGTTCCCAGATCCTCCCTGAGGTTGCTCCCTCTGACCAAGAGACTGACCCTCTTCCCTATATTTAGAGATGGTGCACAGCATGCATTTACCAAGTATTACAGCTTAGTAAAGCCTTCCTCAATTCCTTTCGCTGTGAGAAGCCCGTTCCCTCCATAGGTCCTAAGTTTCCCTCTAGGATTTGTGCCTAATGATTGTCCTTCTTTAAAAATCGTTTTGATTGCACTTAGCTCTTCATGTACTTGTCTTTGTTATTTTGTGTAAGTTTCCACAGGAAGAGGGTGAGATTTGCTTTTCTCTCTGTTTAGTTTCTGTGCCACATCGATGATTAATAGCATAGGCCAATCACTCTGCACTAAATGGTAATTATATGAATGATGAAATGGAAAATGAATGGGGAAAAAAAGTCCTTAACTGGAAAACCTAAAATCTCAACGATATGTTTATTTATTTGTTTTCATATTGCCATTAAAATGGAAGTTTCTTGTGCATAGAAAAGTTATTCCATCTTATTACTCACTATAACCCTAGGACAAAAAAACATCCTCCACTTAACCAAAATTTAATAAATACACGTTTAATTAATTTATTATCCAGCAGTAGACTGTTGACTGGAGATGTATGCACATAGTCATCTTTACCACATTTGGAAAATTGTTTTCAAAGTGGTTACACAAAATTGCTGTCCAAACAACATAGCAGTGGTTGGTGGTTTTCCTCATCTGGGTTACAAACTTTTCCACTGTAGCAAAATATTGTGAATAAAAGTATAACCGCCTGTATTTTTCATTGCTTTTCTCTGTTTACCAAAAAGTTAAGCCACATTTCATTTGTTTGTTATTTCTGTTTCTGGGTTTTTGTTTTTTGGTTTGTTTGTGTTTTTTTTTGGAGAGGGGGTCATTCGTGTCTCCTATTTTGATTACAGAATATTTAAAGATTTAAATTTTATTATTCATTTTAGGAACTCCTTTATGTAATTTAAATATTACTTTGTTGAGAGGGGCATGTGTGCAACTATCTTAGGAAAGTAAGCCAGTTGCATTTTAATGTAAAATGATTTGTTATTTACTTGTGAGTTTTTTGCCCTGTATATAGGAAAATACCTTACATGTTTCCTTTTAAAATTTTAAAGGTTTGCCTTTAGGTATTTGGAACTCTAATCACTTTGTGGATATATTTTAGAATATGACCTAAGGGTTAGTTCCAGCCAACTGTAGCATTCGCTGATTAAGTAGCCCATGTTCTACATTGGCTTGTGATTCCATGCTTGACAGTCAGGATCCGTTGTATGTGAAATGACCACGGAGCTGTGGGTCATTTTCCGGGATCTTCACTGTGTCCCATTGGACTCTCTATCTACTATCTGACGCACTAGTTCAACTGTGATTGCTTCGCACTTAATTCTTTAGAACAGAAAAGATCCTCCCTCATTGTTTTCTTTCCAAAAATATTGATTCATCGTCAGTACTTACACGTCCATGTATTTTAGCATCTTTAGACACATTCTGTGAAAAAAAGCTGGTTGGGATTTTGATTAGAATTTTCTTTAAACAATGGTTTAATTTGACAAGCATTAACATCATTAAACCAGAGGCCCGCTGCACCTAAGAAAAATAATAAGCATGACCTCTGACACCGAAACGTATCAATAAACTTTGTACTCAAAAAAGACCTTTTTGGCAGAGAGAAATATTTTTTAAGGCTGAATTAGACCCTAATTCCCCTGTCCTTCACACTGTGTTCATGAACACATTTCTCTGAGTTTAAGTTGGGGCTGAACGAAACAGACATTTCCATATGTCCTTCCGCAGCAGTGGAAGGGTACTCATGGAGAAAGGGCTCTCTATCTTTCTAATTATCTCCAACACTGGATGCATATCGATGTAGTAAGCAGTCAATTACCGCCAGAGCAGACAAGCAGGCCACGTCTTTACTTTCCACCATCTACCAACAGTCCACCCTCGGTCACTGAGAGAGGAGTATTGAAATTATCTACTGGAAGCCTTCACTGCAGGCTTCGCTTTTGTACAGAGAAGGAGGTCCATAAATTCCTGAGGCGGAGGACTGTCCGCTCCTCCCTGGCCTCCTCGTGGGCTAGGGCAGGAGAAGATGTATATGCATTGCCCCAGAGGGAAAAGAGGGAGACAAGGATCATTCAAATTGGAGATTTCAACAAAAGTCTCCCTGCAGAGCCCAGAGCAGTGACTTAGGGGATCTCCGCAGCCCCCTATTCTGAGGAATGGAGTTTGCCTTGCAGAGGTTGTGATGAGATAAGGCATGTCCCTGTCATAGCAACAGAAAGAGGAAAATCATATCAAAACCACTCCGGAACTCTACCTCATTTCTAGGGAGGGAGGAGAAATCTCATTTTCGTTCTTTTGTAATAAATTGGTCTCTTCCATTTTCTTTCCTGCCAGTAGTGACAGATTATTACAAATCTGATCACACAAACATGGGGCTGCTTCTAAATTATAACAGCGCAAGGAGAATGGGGGTGCTTCCTCCTCCACCCCAAGGCAATTTGAGAACATGAACCATTAAAGGAGTTTACTAGGTTTATACAGACCTGCCAACGTTTTTCAATTAAATTGCACCAATCTGTGTTCTTAAATCTTTAATAAACATTTAAAACTGGCTCTCATAAGAGCATTATAAAATAACATGGAAGAACAGGGCAGGGGGTGAATGGAATGAGGTTGCTCTGAGAGCAAGAAGCCAGTGAATGAAAAAACAGAGCAAAACACATTGGTAATAAAAATGAAAAAAGTGTAACCGAAAGGAATAATATTTACTCTTCTGCCTCAGGCTACTGATATCCACGACTTTAGATTCCCTTTCTTGACATGGGTATAAAGTAAATGTAATGGAAAAATGTTAAAGGCTGAAGGAAAAGATCGTAGGTTATGAATTTGCGAGCTTTCTACTTCCCATCAGTTACTCTACGTTTTTTATTTTTGTTTTTATGGGTAGATACCACTCTCTGTGAGGAACACAAAGGCTTTACACTAAGGGAACACCTCAAAATCACCAGTGGGAAACATCAGGGCGAATGGAAAGAACAGCAATTTTATTGGCTTGGTATTATCACAATTCTAACCCAGCCCTACAGGCTGCTCAGAGGGAGAGCAGTATCCAATCTGTTGAGAGCCTGAATAACACAAAGCATGTAAGAAGGGCAAACTCACTCTCTACTGGCACAGAGACAGCTGTCTTCTCCTTCCCTTGCACCTTGGCGCTCCTGGTCCTCCAGCTTGGGGAAACCGAAAGGTTTACCTCACCACGGATATATTCCATCCTTGTAGTTCTTATGTGACCACTTTATGTTCAACCTTGTGTCACATCAGTCACTCTATATTCCTTATATCGACATTTCAGAGGAGAACAGAATAGTTATGTGGAGGGTTCAATGAGAGAACCCAGCCTGGGACAGTGTGGCTCAGTAGTTGGGCCTCCTCCCCTATACTGAAAGGCTGTCAGTTCGATGCCCAGTCAGGGCACATCTCTCGGTTGTGAGCTCAGTCCCTGGTATGGGGGTGCACAGGAGGCAGCCGAACCATGTTGCACTCTCACATCAGTGTTTCTCTCTCTTCCCTTCTCCCTTCTTCTCTCTCTAAAAATCATAAACTCTTAAATAAAATTTTAAATGAGAGAACCCATAAAAAAAGAACACAGCACATAGCTTGGATTACTCCATGGCTATATGTTTATTTAATTTTAAAAACTTGAATATATACTTAAACACAGTGATAAATTAGTGAATTCCTCCATCTGTGGTTGTGTATTTAATAGAACGTTATTAGATCCATGACTGCGTGAACATTACTGTCCTGTTGGAAAGATAGCAACCTTTCCCAACTGTAAACTTCCAGGTAACTTCCGTCTGTGCCCTCCGGCTGGCAACGGATCTTGCTATTTCATGACACCATTTCTGTGATTAATTGATACTCATTTGTCTTTGTTATTTCTTTCAAAGTTTGCCTGTGCTGTATACATGCTGACATATCTTGAGTGGAGGGAAAATAATTGGAAATGTGTTTTCCCATTAGCTACTTTTTCTCATTTTAAGAAATAAGAACCCAAATTCCACCCACAGGTAAACCAAGAGGAGTAACTCTCCTGGTGTTAAAATGAAGGCTATGTAAGTGACAAAACCAAGAGTGTGCGGAAGGGAGCATGGAAGAAATAGCAGGAAGTGTGACAATCCTATATAATAGAAGTGTAATATGCAAATCAACCAAACTGTGGAATAACCATTTGGGGGGGGGGGGGGAAGGGCTGGAGAAGAGATGGCATCAGGCCAGCCAAGGCAAGTGCCACCGGACAGAGGGACAGGATGGCGATGGGGTGGGGGCGAGGGCAGCAGCGACCAGCAGTGGGGTGATGGGGGCTGGCGCCATCCCCTGATCACCTGCCCAGTCGCCTCCCACAGAGGGAGGCCGCAGGTGTGGCATCAGCGGGGTGATTCCGGGTGGGACCGCCACTCACTGTCCCCAGATCTGCCAACTGGGGTTGCCTCCTGCAGAGGGAGGCCACCAGCTCTGGTGGTGCAATGAGGGACGAGGGACGGGGCTGGCCACTCGCTGCTCACACTGTCCCCTGATTGGCCCGCCCACCCCACTGGTCACCTCCCACAGAGGGAGGCCAGACTGTGGCTTAGGCCCACTCCCCACAGACAGTTGGACATCCCCTGACTGTGAGAGGCCCACAGGCTGGGCTGAGGGACACATGCCACCCCCCCCCACCCTGAGTGCATGAATTTTCGTGCACTGGGCCTCTAGTCAGAGAATAATGGGGAAAAGAATCAGAAGAAAATGGGGGAAATCAAATGGGGGCAGTTGGGGCAGTGCACACCCGAACTCGTATTTAGATAATGCGGTGCTTCTGCGGACGGACAGGAATGGAAGAATTTTAAAACTGAGCACATACTGCATAGAAACAGTGTCTGAAGCCAAGATAGCAAGGTGGCTAAGTGCAGGGCTGAGAAGCAACCTCCTGGAACTGTATGGGCTACGGGCCAATTGCCTATAACTTCCAAATCCCACCTTCCTCATCTCTGACATGGGCATTATAATAGCTCCCGTGTCATTTCATGGTGAAGCTTGATGAGGTAACACATCTGACATGATCGGTCAGGTCCTCCGTGCCTATTAGGTGCTGAGAGGAGGATGGAGAGGAGGGAACACGGCTGCCTGGGCCTGGGGAGGGAGGTGGATGTCCAGGTGACAGAGAAAAGAGGGGGCTTCAGAGAGCTCTCTTTAAGTGATGAGCAAGAGCATTTTGATTGTGTTTCTAATCCCATCCTTCATCCTTGTACCCTTTCCTGCAGAGAAGCAAGTATAGTATTCCTTTGTAGAGGCGATTTCTTTCGGCATCAACATTAAGCTCGGGTTTTACAAAGCAGCCAGTGGAGTTTATCGTGCTTTATAGCACCACACTCCAGAGCCCAGTAAAAAAGGCCATCACCATTACCAATAGAGCTTTAAAGTTGACAGTGTGGTTTTGCACCCGGAAACCTATTTGGTTGTTTAACCAGCAAGGGTTGCAAGGTAGCCCATGATCAGCACACGGCAGATGAGGACACAGGGCTGGAGGAGAAGAACTGCCCAAGGTAACAGCCTGGGTTGTGCCTCAGTACAGTCCCCCCACATCCAGAGTCTCTGCACACTCCCAAGGGTCCTCCCTTCCCATTTGTCCTGTTTAATGTCCACTCTCCCCGGATTCAGAGGACCCATTTCTGCGAGGACTTGCCACCCAGCCCCATCACTTGTTTCCTTCAAGACCCTTAGTCCCTTCCATCACCATTAGTATCACACTTGAATGAAGCATCTCCTTAACTTGTCTGATAATGCCCCCTAGCACATGGTCTCCTTGAAGATGAGGAACATGGAGGCAGAACAGGAAAAGGAGAGGGCATAGCCCCCACACAAAGCAGAGGGTGGCGTGGAATTGTTCACGGTCACTGAGCTGGAAGAAGCTGGTTGTTTTTTTTTTGTTTTTTTTTACTTTCAGTATGTATATATTTTTTAATATATATATATATGTGTGTGTGTGTGTGTGTGTATATATATATATATATATATATATATATATATATATATATATATATTATTTCAGAGAAAGGAAGGGAGACGGAGAGAGAGAAACACCAATGATGAGAGGGAATCATTGATCAACTGCCTCTTGCACACCCCACTCTAGAGACTGAGCCCACAACCCCAGGCATGTGCCCTGACCTGGAATCGATTCATGACCTTGTGGTTCATAGGTTGACACTCAACCACCGAGCACACCAGGCAGTAGAAGCTGGGGTTTAATGTCACACTGGCTCCCTCATCTGTTCCTGAGCTCAGCTGTCACCACTGAGTACGCTCTGCATGTGCTAAGACTTGGATATTGCCCTGCTCTCTTTCCCCCATGGCCCAGCTTGGGGAAGGTGGGGAAAGAAAGTACGCGTGCTGGAGACAGATCTCTTTACCAAGTCCTGATCCAACCGCAAGGATGGGACTCCTCTGGATGGGATGGTGATGATAACAATACTCTGAGTTCTGTCACGTTCGTTTTTGTCATTTTAACCTTACCACAAACTTGCGAACTGGGGACTGAGCCCTGCCAGACCCCAAGGGCTACTTCAGAAAAAGGAGTAGAGAGACTGACATCTTAGACTCCAGCAAGGTTGCTTCACGTGGGTTTGCTATTGAACTAGCGATCAAAGGAAGCCAAGAGTAATGAGGGGGCCAAGGAGACAAGGAAGCTTGAACTGGGGTCAGTCTTTTGAGTCTTCTAATCTCAAAGGGGTGGCCCTAAGTTGAGTTGTTTTGTTGTTTTCAGAACCCTTCTTAGAGTCAGGTTGGAGGATCCCAGAAATGGCGCGGGGCGGGGGGGGGGGGGGGGGGGGTTGGCGGGAGGGGTCCTTGTCAGTCTTCCAAGGTCTACTCTAGTAGAAAATTCAATAAAAATAAATAAATAAATAAATAAATCACTGCACTGAAGTTTATACTTTAAATGGATATTTGTTTTAACATAGTTGGATCTACTTAAATTTCCCCTGTACTAGTCTGAACCCTAGATACAATCGTATGTTTATTTCTTTAATTTATTTGCAATAGAGGCTGGACCAAGTGAGTTACAAAAACACAATGACAAAATTATGTTTTCTTCAAGTGATTTCTTAAAACATGCTCTATAGATTTTCTCTCCTCTTCCTATTGTACTATTTTAGACACCTAATGTCCAGTCACTTTTCATTTATAGGGATATCTTATCCTGAAAATTAAGGCTTTCTGAATTCAGTAAAATCCAAAAAACACGAAGAAGCCAAAAACAAGAGAACACAGTCAAAGGGCCAATACACACAGGGAAAAAGTTAAGACCACTAGTATCAGGGATGTGCAATCAATGTAACAATAACGTCTCTTTTTACCTTTAAAAGACGTAAAAATGTGTAATGTTCTATAATACACAGGACTGTCAGGATGGCAGCCAAAACATCTCTGACATTGTGATCGAGCTATGAATCCCTGCAGAGGGTTTAGACATGAGTCAAGCAACATCCATGGAAATGCAAAATTCAACATATTTCCCTTGACCCTGCAATCTTACTCCTGGGAATCTAGTCCACAAAATGAAAGCGCAGATATGTCAGGGTGTACATAATGGACTTGTTACTAGAACATTGTTTTGTGGAGAGAAAAATTAGAAAGCCAGTAAAAGCCCATCCACCGGAGATTGTGGGAATAAATCATAAATCATGCCACCATTACCGCAGGAGTGTTGCATAGCATGTAGTCATTAAAGCAAGAAGAAGGATGGTGTATACAGCCTCACTATGAAAACCAAGCAAATAGCAAGAAATTTATAAGCCTCAAAATATGTACACACACACACACACATACACACACACACATATATATATTAGTTTGTTTACTTGAGTGATCTGTGAACTATCTGGTTTGCAAGAGAGTGTAGAGGACAGAAACTGGATAGAGAAGTTCAGTGAAAGTCACAAACAGTAAAACAATAATAGTATTAGTATGTATATATACTACTATTTCACTAGTCCTTGTAGATGATTAGGTTTGGGTATAGGCAAGGTTCAAATGGAAACAGATATGGGCTTGTACAGATCCCTGCACTTAGTAAATCCTAATTAGTTCCAAAATGTTGGGACAGAAAGAGAGAAAAATCAGTAAAGCGAGTTCCACTCTCTATCCCAGCAACCCAATTCTGTAGGAATAGTCTTCTCTGTAAAAGTGCTGCGTGTGGCTGACAGAAGCCAGAATCAAGTGCGCAAGTCCCCTGTTTTCCCCATTGACCCCCTCCACCCTGCCCCTGCCCCTCCCCAGGCCTTCACTCTTGCCTGTGCCCCTGGGTTATAAGTCCTTTGGTTAATCCACCATTCTGCCGCTCCACCCCCTCCCTCTGAGATTCCTCAGTTGCATGCTTCTATGTCTCTGGACCTATTAGTACCTTTTTAATAGCTCCAATATTCCCTGGGCCAACCCAGGGCCCGAGATCTGTCTTTTCTGTCTAGCCTCCACAGTTTAATGGCTTTTTACAAAATTACCTTTTCCTCCAACCATCCAACATGTTTCATGCTGCATTAAGTAGAGCTCTCAAAAGTTTTTGCTTCTAAAAGAATGTCTAGCTGTCAAAAGAACGACATAAATGTGTCAGAAACACTCTAACTCAAACCTGGACTGTGCGATTATTAAGGCTTTCTGCTGCCTCTGGGAAAAGTCTTATGCTTTCTTATTCGTATTCCTAACCTGAAGGGGGACTCCAGGAATCCATTCCATCTGTAATTGTGACTATCAGTTCATTGTGACCATTCCAGCATTACCTTTATTTCTTAACCAACAATAAGGTCATGAACACTTGTCGTTGCAGTTACTGATAGAAGTGTAGTTTCTTGCGTACTGTTAATGTTTTAGTTTTTAAAGGAACGAGAAAACCTTTTTGGAATCTTATATTGTCACTAATACATTCGATGTAGCATCTTAGAGAAAGAAATACCTTTGTATTGGTCTTTGTAGCTTTTCAAATATTGAGGAAATTCTGGGAAGTAAGACACATTTCGTCCTGAATTCCCGGAAACAATCCATGTTAGGGCATGTCCACTCTGTCCTATTTCGGTGCTCAGAGTACCTGGAGGAACCGATAGGCGTCCCTATCAATCATGTAACAACAGAGCTGCAGCAGCCCCATGGCGGGAGAGCCTTTTCCAGGGTTTTGCTGATAAATGACAATTTTATGTCCAGTGCGTTTTTACCTTTTACGGCAAGAGAGAGAATGTGTTTATGGTAGAGAGGAAGCAGCACTAGTTAGATGAGCATCGGAAGAGATAGAGGAAAATAACTTTTCTCAAAACTTTTCCCACAACGAAAGAGATGAAACATACATATAAATCTGAAAATTAATTCTCACCATCTATTTTTTTTTTTTTTTGGCAAAAGTGGCATGGTTCACATGAGAAGGAAGGAAATCTGACCATTCACTATAACATGAACCTTAAGTCAGACAAAGAGAGACACATACTTCCTATCCCTTACCTGTTCCATCTACAACCGGAGAATCATAGAGACAGAACTGGACGGTGATTACCAGTGTCTGGGTGGAGGTGGGGAGTTGGGGAAATGCTAGTCCAAGTGTACACATTCCCGGTTAGAAGACAAGCTGTGATACAATCACCAACGCTGTGTTATTTACTTGACAGTTGCCAACAGAGTTCATCTTAAATGCTCTCAGCACACACACGAAAGGCAGTCCCGGCCTGAGTCACTCAGTTGGTTGAGCACCATCCCATGCACCTAGAAGCTGCTGGTACAATTCCTGACCAGGGCGCATGCCCAGGTGGCAGGCTCCATTCCCAGTTGGGGGCATGCAGGAGGCAGCTGATAGATGAGTCTCTCTTCTCTCTCTCTCTCTGTCTCTCTCTCTCTGTCTCTCTCTCTCTCTCTCTCTCCCTCCCTCCCTCCCACCCCCTCACTTCCTCTCTCTCTTTAAAATCAATAAAAACATAATTTAGAGGGGGGAAAAGGTGATTGTGTAACATGATGGAGGTATTTAACTAACTCTACTGTGGTAATCATATTGTAAAATGTAAGTATCTAATCAACAGTTATACACCTTAAACCTTCACCATGTTATATGTCAATTATATCTAATTTAAGTTGAGGGGAGTGACACAATTCAAATGACTTATTTTTTGCAAGCAATAAATCCGTTGGATAGCAATGGTCTTAACTACTATTTATTAAATTCCTGTCAAATAGCAGTCATAGTACGAAGTTTTAAAGTTATGTCACTTTCATTCTCACGCCTCGCAGAATTGCTACGCTATGTGTGTTAATTGACCCATTCAGAATGATTAGAGATTTAGGGACAGTGATTTGCTTCCAGTCAGACAGGAGCAGGCACAGCAGCCTGGATTAAACTCCCACCTGTCGGCGCTCACCTGTGTGGGAAGCAGGTGATTGTTAGGGTTTGGGGAGGGGCAGGGTCAGCTGTGATAAGAGCCTAGGGCTGTGCCGGCCCTGTGTCCAATGCAATGCCAAATCGACAGCGGGAATAAAATAATATTTGCCAACCATTTACCTCCTTTCGATATCTGAGTTTCCATGCGGGAAGATAGCTGAGGCAAAGCTCAGCTTTAACACAAATTGCGCTTCACAATATTGAAAGCACTTCTGTTACAGGATCTCATTGCCTCATAACAGTGCATGAAATGAGCTGAGATTCTGAATCCTCATTATTCAAGCAAGAGGGAGTATCTCAAAGGGGCTTAGTGGTTTCCAGGTATTACACAGTTCGGAAGGAGCCAAGTCTGGGAATCTTAACAAGTATTTAGTCCCAGTCCTCGTCTGGGGGGAAGATGGACATTTCCTAGAGGGAAATGAATGTTCTGAAGTCACAGTGTCGGTTAGGACTGGCTACAGCCCTACGCTCCTTCTGCTTGCTAAGGAAGACTGTACTATAGTCAGGAACAGGCATTTATTGTACATGTATCTGTACTCCCAGAGCCCCATGCATTGGAGGGGACACTCTGGCCCCATCCTCATCTCTTCCTGTGGGTCATGGAATCTACAGTGCGTAAAGGAGGTACCTCCCCATGTGGATCCCTCCTGTGTTAGAAACTCGTTGTCAAGGTCTGGGCAGGTCTCTCCCCTTGTCGGTCCTCACCATGGCAGACAACGCTGCCAGGTGGACCCAAAGTGAGGTTGGAAGAAGAGAGCTTGGCTAGGAGACCCAGGCACACACAGGACAGAGCTGGGTATGTGGGGAGGGGTGTGGGTTATGAGTCAGGACATCCATGCTATCCAGGCCCCAGAAACACTAAGGGTGGGCTAACACTACCATGGACGAGGTGGCGTCCAAAGGCGGAAAGGATAAAATAGCTGTGTGGGTTGTCTTTTCTATCAGCAAGAAGGGATTCTCTGAAAATTCTCTAATCTTCCTAACTTCTGACCCCCGCTTCTTCTACGGAGTATAACATCGTAACACTTACCACCCTGTAGTTAATGTTCTGTTCTTCATCATTGTGTCTTCAGCTAAACTACGAGCTCACCATCCAAAGGGAGTGCCATTCAGGGCACAGACATCATTGGTGTGTACATTCATCGTGGCCAGCTTCTGGGAGGCTGTTTTCTGCCACTTTTGGAATGAAGTCAGAAACAGGAAAGAGATGTGTTCCCGTGGCAGATTCAATCCCTGTCCTTCCTTCTAGCTCAATGACTCATGTAGACCCTGCACACGTTAATTACATGCTGTTGTAAATACTCATGTTTTTCTTGTCCGGTACATTGTGAGAGACCTGAAGGAAATGTTATCTAGATATCTGAGTTGAGGTTTTAAAATAGTTTAATAGACACACGAGTGGAAAAATCTTGCTCTCGGGCATGTGACTCAGCATGTCCAAAGGTGTGCAGAGACAGGAAGGAGGCATTTTAGCAAACTAGGTTCAATGTCATCAATAATGGAAGTGGAAGATAAATGTGCGAATCCTATAGCTTTGTGAAAAGTAAAGCGGTAAAAAGAATGGAGTAACATAAGCAAATAATTAGTGCTTGATAAATATAAACATCCATTCGCTCTTTCACTCAAACACAATTCTACCACCGGTCTTGCTAAATTTGTTTCCTGTAAAATGGATGGAAATAATTGGACTTACTTTATAGGTCATTCACATGGGGGAGAATTGAATAACGTGGCATAATGGCTGAAAAAATTATTTATCGGTTCAGAAGCATTGTGCACATGTTGACTGTCATTTAGAATTTGTCGCTGGTGAATGCTGACATCAATAATGAATTGCATATTTATTCTTATTTCCTCCAAAATGAAATTGTACCCAGTGGGTTGGAACCAAAGGATGAAGAATGATCCCCATATCCAACGGATGACCTCTGGTCACATATCCGGAAATTGGCGTCACAGCATCATTTTCATAATATGACACTCACTCTGGTGACAAAGAAATCCCCAAGGGAAGCCATGCGAGTCTTGGTTTAGAGCAATGGAGCCAGGAGAAGTCTAGTTTTGCCACAGAAAGTAAGGGGGTCCCCTCTCAGCCCAGCACAAGTCCCCAGTACCCATCACTCTGAGTCAACCCCCTAAGGACCACTCCATTGTCTGGGCCAACAGAGAAAAGCAGAAAGTGTTGTTTGCCAAGTTGCCTCCCCGTATGACCACGAAGAATATATCAGAATTCATGCAGCAGCTCCTGATGGTTCCGGATCCGGGTGGTTCTGCTAGAGAAATTGTATTGTTTATTTCACATCCAACTTCATACTCTTGAATCAGTGTTGTACTCTGCCTAGATCTGTTCGACACCCTGGGTTGTGTGGTTTATGTCCATGTGTCTCTCTGCGTGAAGGAAACACTACACAGGCAAGACTGTCATTCTGTCACATCAATTTCAATCAACAGGTGTGGGATGCATGAGAAAATACCTGAACACCTCCCTGGAGGGCACGGGTTTTGTCTTCCTGCTGTCTCTCTCTCCCTCTGACTTGGCCTCACTTTCTTGTTCTCGTTGTAACACGGGTACCATAGGCAGGGACAATGGTTCCCTGAGACACTAAAGTGGCTTGGCTTGGAGGAGTGTGTGAAAACCTCCTGAGGACCGTGCTCTGTCCAGAGTGCTGGGAAAGGGGGAGCATAGTCACGGGTTCCTCTGGGCAGATTCCGGAAGTTCCTTTCCCTTCACAAGGGCAAGTTCAGCCAGACATGATTTCCAGAGCAGCGCCCGACCACTGGGCTCACACAGCAGGAAACAGCACTTTTTAATCATTCCTTTTTGTTTTGTCTCCTCACTGAAAGGAACTGAATTAACAGAGTAAGTGGAGACTACATTTCCTTCTACATAGAGCTACAAAGATCTGATTTAAGGAATAGAAATGTTGGTGCATTCTGCTTACTGTATGTAAGTTTATGTACTCCCTTTTATGGAAGGCTCGTGGCCACAATCTCTGGTAGATCATTTACAGAAGGCTTTTCCAACAGACATGCCTGGAGCCTGCACTTTCTACAAACCTTCTCTCAAAACCAAATGTTTATGAGAGTTTGTTTCTCTTGTTTTTATTTGTTTAACACAATGACCACCTGGAGGAGAGAGGTACACCTGGGTGGGGGTTAACTTCTCTTCCTGGAAATACCAAGTAGCAGCTGACCACACGGACGGGCGAGCTAACTGTAGCCAGCTCTTCCCCCACCCCCGCCTCCTGTCAAAACCCGCTGTGTGCAGGGGCCACCAAATGATAGTGTCCCCGTGGGATGGAGGAAGGTGTGTATTTTGTAATAACATTTATCATCAGATGAGCACAGTTAGTGCTTTATATCAGTGGAGGGAATATTTATTTATTGCACCTTTGTTTCAGTTTCTGTTATTGTGTTTCTGTGATGGCTTCCAACCCATAGCATCTTGGTTTCTTCTGCAGGAATTATTAGCAGTAATTCTATTTTATAGATGAGGACATAAACTACAAAGAGGAGGTCAAGTAGCTTACTCACAGTCACTTAATCAGTAAGTCTTGGAGCCGGGATGTGGAATCACTGTGAGTCCCCCTCGCCAAAAATAACACAAAGAGAGACGTAATTCTGCCTGACCAGAGCAGAACACAAACTAATTTTTTTAACATATTTTTATTGATTTCAGAGAGAAAGGGAGAGGGGGAAAGGAGAGAGAGAGAGAGCTAAACATCAACGATGAGAGAGAATCATTGATTAGCTGCCTCTGGCACACCCCACACTGGGGATTGAGCCTGCAACTTGGGCATGTGCCTTGACCGGGGAGCAAACCATGACTCGTGGTTCATAGACAGGTGCTCAGCCACTGAGTGATGCCAGCCAGGCCACAAACTACTATTTTAGGAAAAGTGAACCCAGCCTTTGCAGCACCTCCTCTGCCTCTGAGGAAGAATCGTGTGTGACTCTCACGTCCTGTCACATCTGGGCTATGAGTTTGTGAGGAAGAGACACTAACTTGCCGTTGATTCTGCGCCTCTGCAGCAGAGAAGACGGGTTGACTTGAGAAGAATGCGCGTCAGAACAGCCTCTGTGTACACAGCAGTAGATGGCATAAATTAAGGAAATTGCACATATTGAGAATAGAGCCTGGGTCTCAGCCCAAAGAAATGTCCACTCATCGCCAAAACCGGTTTGGCTCAGTGGATAGAGCGTCGGCCTGCAGACTGAAGGGTCCCGGGTTCGATTCTGGTCAAGGGCATGTACCTGGGTTGCGGGCACATCCCCAGTGGGGGGTGTGCAGGAGGCAGCTGATCGATGTCTCTCTCTCATCGATGTTTCTAACTCTCTATCCCTCTTGCTTCCTCTCTGTAAAAAATCAATAAATATATATTAAAAAAAAAAGAAATGTCCACTCATAAAGGAGATAGAGTTCCCAAAGTTCCTAAGGGATACTTTGAAGAGTGAGAAGAAAATTAGGAAAGCATCGTGCAAGTGGACACAAAAAGAAGACGTATTTCCAAAAGGAGCATGTCCAGCTGTGTTGACTGCTGCTGAAGACGCAGACAGATAAGAAATAAAAGGTGTTTATTGGCTTTAGAAGTGAGGAGTGCAGGGGGGCCTCAGCCTGGAGGACTTTGGTTGAGTAGCCGAGGCAAAAGTCAGACAGGGAATGGCTTCAAAGAAAAAGGAAAAAGCAACAAAGGTGGGGGGGGGAAGGCGGAATGTACAGGGAACACTGTGCTGAAGGCTGGCTGTGAAGGAGAGGAGAGAGCTGAGAGCTGAGGTAATGTCAGCAGAAACCATGAGTGATGGCAGAGCCCTGGTGCTGAAGGGCAGGGCCTGCCAGAGAAAGGTGTTTTGATCATTAGAGCAGAGAGAAGGGAAAACTTACAGAGAAAGATACCCCCCAAAAAGCTGGAGGCACCGGATCCAGAACATAAGCAAGGGGACTAATATTTGCACAAAAATAAAATAGACGCGAGGAGATGTGTAGTTGGCAGGGCGGGTGTGTAGGGCTGACCTTGGAAAGGATGGGAAAGATCGAGAAGACGGTTGCAGGCTTGGGGAAGTCATTTTGACGCCAGGGATGTCTTGTGTGAATGCAGGAATACAGGAGACTATCAGTGCATGAATTGTGGAGAGTAGTGGCAAGTGTCCCAGGTGTGAGTGTAAAACAAATGAGATCATGTCTTTATTATTAAGATAACACAATTAATTTATGACTGTGTTAGAATGAGCTGAATGTTCCTCATTGGAGAAGTTGCTATTTCTCAGCATGGCCGTATTACACATTGTGGACCAGTAGTTTTATTGCTAGCTTTACCCAGTGGCCAGATAAATTTCTATTGAACGAGTACAAAAAATGTTTTACATAAATGTTAAAGGCACGCCTTAAAATTAAATACCCATTGCATTTTGAAGTTATTTATTACATGTTCTTACAAGCTAATATCTTTTTAAAGTATGACACTTTGTAAAACACCGTGCAATATGAAAACAGAACTCTCATGATCCGTCCGCAATGTGTTAAGACCTCAATTCCTTTAGCAGCTTTAAATTAGCACTGTACCACAGAAGCAATCCCTCTTCATGCTCTGCATGAATTGCTTTTCCTGTAACTTTTACTATCAGGAATCTAAGGTTTCGATTCAGAAGCTGTACCAGGTAGTATAATAGAATAACATTTTTTAAACAGCATGGTGGATATTAAGGAAAAATGGTTCTATTGTATCATACAGTGCAAGTCTTTACTTCTGATTTGCTGCATGAAGACTCCTAAAACCAGGAGGCATTTACCATAAAATGACAGTTGATACTTGACATATTTAATTAAATGTATGTATTCAATTATTGTAAACTAGAGGCCCGGTGCACAAAATTCATACACATGGCGGGGATTGGGGGTTGGGGGTTCCTCAGCCCAGATTGTGAGAGGGCACAGGCCAGGCCGAGGGACCCCGTGGGTGCATGATTGGGACCAGGGAGGGATGCAGGAGGTTGGCCAGCCAGGGTGGGACCACAGGAGAGCTCCAGGGCATGAATTGCTTGCTGGTGGTCAGTGCACATCATATTGAGCAGTTGAGTGGCCTTAGCATATCACTGGCATATTAAGTTTTGATTGGTTGAAGAGATGACCAGACAATCAGACACTTAGCATATTAGGCTTTTATTATATAGAATGACTGGAGAGAGAGAAAGAATGTGTGGATAGACATACATATGTCTGACATGTTTACAAACATTAACCAGTACACTCACGAATGTGTGTGTCCACGGATGACTATTTCAATCTAGGTAAGCTTTATGGAGTTCCTTCTAAGAGCAATCCGTGGTTACTGGTTATATAAGCTTGCCGGCCTCAGTCTTGTTGCTTTGTAAGGCATGTCCAGTACCTACCTTCTCCACTGGAATTCCATTTCCATGCTCAAGCCA
This sequence comes from Corynorhinus townsendii, assembly GCA_026230045.1. Classification (NCBI taxonomy): domain Eukaryota; kingdom Metazoa; phylum Chordata; class Mammalia; order Chiroptera; family Vespertilionidae; genus Corynorhinus; species Corynorhinus townsendii. The sequence continues at coordinate 166,710,817 of JAPDVU010000007.1, forward strand.
ACATGTTTCCTGGATACTCACTCTATCTAACCCACCCCATCCTGGGGTAAGGGTAAAAGGAAAGAGTGGTTGTGTAAAGACTTTATTAGGATGAAACCTGGTATGAATACATACAAAAAAGAAAGCAGAAATAGAAGAGAAGTAAGAAGTCAGTGGTCTGAACTTTGTAAGACACTGGGCATGCCCTACAGGAGAATAGCATGTGGATGGGGTAGTGAGTGGCCACATCAGATCACATAGAATCTCCAAGTATGTTGCCGAGCAAAATATTTTACTCATATTCTTTCAAAGGCCCTCTCTGACGAGGCCAACCCCTTTGGCCTCTTTCACAGGCTCTCCTTACCCCTAAAATTTCTCCAGCATCTGATTTGGTTCCTACACAGCTGAACATTTCATTAAGGCCTTGAACAGTATGGCTTTATTTTCTTCCTAACTCTCCTGTAGTTTCTTCAGTAGCATAAAAAAGTGTGTCTTTTCTTGTTGTTTCTTGCAGAGTACCCCAACTTAGCATAGGGCATAATGCGAAAAGTTAATCATAATACTTAACTGACCGATGGTTTTTGACCTATCAGTCCGGCCATCGTCTCAAATGTCTTCCTCATTTCAGGGCTGATATAAACCTGTCAGGTGTGGACACAGAATTCTTTCTTTATTTCTCTTTGGATCCTTATACACCTGGCTCTTTAGCTCTGAACGTTTCTTATCATTTATTTCCCAGTTTGTTAATAAAAAACTCTTTCTCCCTCTGCTTTGACTCTGGGTGAAAATTTTAAAACTCAGATTGAAATCATAAAATTGTCAGAAAAGAGTTTTTTGCTCCTCAGAGGAGCTGTCACTATTTTAAACTATAATTGTAATTACAGCAGTGCTCATTGAGAGGGATCTCCAATACCCCCAGACAACATATTCTCTGAGAAGGTTTTATTGTTAACCTACCTTAGGTTCCTGGGCCAGGGATCCTCAAACTTTTTAAACAGGGGGCCAGTTCACTGTCCCTCAGACCGTTGGAGGGCTGGACTATAGTTTAAAAAAAAAAACTATGAACAAATTCCTATGCACACTGTGGGTCCGGGATGAGTCAGCTGCTAAGCAGGACAGGCAGTGGCACCCGGCGGGCCGGATAAATGTCCTTGGCAGGCCGCATGTGGCCCGCAGGCCGTAGTTTGAGAAACCCTGAATTAAGCTATTAATTTGACACACTTGGGTTTGTTGCCAGCTGAAAGACTTAGTTTCTGATACATTTAGACTATATTTAATAGCTCAGTGGTGCTTAGCTGAATTTTTAAACTGAAAATGTTTTAAAATTATGAGGCAAGGAGAGATTGAGGGGGAAAATGAATGCTCAATTACCATACATGATGTACTTCTGGCTTTCTTTAAATACTATTTCAAATCTGAATATGTTTGGATGAGAGAAATAAGATTAAGGCTTAAGGGGATATGAATTCTGTCCCAGATACCATAAGTAGAGACTAGAATGCAGAATAGACTAGTCTCATAGATATATTCTGAAATGTTGAGCAGGTCAATCCTATGGTCTGCAGTTTAAAGCCACGATAAGGAAAAGAATCACCTGTTTGCTTTCCTTCCTTCCTGCTGCTCATTTTCCATTCCCCTCCTGCACTTCGTTTTGCGGTGCTACGTTAAAGATAAATCATTAACACAACACATTATCTTCCATTGAGATTTTCACTTGCCTGAGAATAATCTCTCCCCTTCCCAGGAGAGAGATCTGAGCAGATACCATATGATTTGCAAGCTCATTCTTAGGTAATTACACAATCCTGTAGTCATTTTCCAGATTTAAAAAATATAGTAATTTTAATAGTTCCAACCAGTATTCAAACAAAATAAATGTTTCATTCAAACATCACTCCCGAATAAGACCTCACCCCCTCGCTGCACGAGGTGAACTGTGCCCTGCTTTTGCAGGAGGGTATCTGCTCTCAGCTCTCTCTCTCTCTCTCTCTCTCTCTCTCTCTGCCTCTCTGCTTAACTCCTTTCAGGCCTCTAGTTATTCCTTGGGATTGCCATTTAGAAGAGTTTTTGCAGAAAAATCTGGATCAACATCACACATTTCTCTATCCTTCTATCTCTGCTTCAAACCAAATCTGATCTTAAAGACACCATCTTGACCCGGACAGCGTGGCTCAGTAGTTAAGCATCAACCTATGAACCTAGAGGTCATGGTTCAATTCCTGGTCAGGGCACCTGCCTGGGTTGGGGCTGATCCCCAGTGTGTGGCGTGCAGGAGGCAGCCAGTCAATGTTTTTCTCTCATCACTGATATTTCCATCTCCCTCTCCCTTCCTCTCTGAAACCAATAAAAATATATATTTTTAAAGTCACCATCTTGGTCTTTGATTACTTCCATTGCCTCTCCTGAGATAGAAAGGGCTGGGTCGGCAGATGCCAGACCCATGGATTCGGTTACACTTTCTCCTTTGACGTCCTGCATTGGCTGTCTGCTATTTGAGAACACCCTGTCCCACGAGCCCTGTCGTTCTGAATTGAAAACTGCTCTACCACGTTCTCCCTATATGCATGTTCTCAGGGCTGTAAGAGGGTGATACCCCTGGTTCAAAGAATGGGTGTGGCAACCGCACCCATATAGCTATATATTTAAATTGGGAAATCCAACTCAGATATTTAAATTGGGAAGTTTCAACAGATGAGGTCTCGCCACTGCCCAGGGTGACAGGGTCTGAAATAATAGATCCAATCTCACATGACCTAGGCCCGTGGTAAATTGTCACCTGGGCAATGGCTTTCCCTCACAAGAATCCCATGTATACCCTTCACTCCAGGAGACTGTGTTTCTCCATAGACCGGAGAATGCCTGGCTGGGGAATAGGTAGGAAATGGTCTGGAGTCCATCTTAACCACATAAAACTCGGCCTCTCTTGAAGCTTCCCCTGTCCTTGTTGTTTATATTTTTATTGATTTCAGAGAGGAAGGGAGAGGGAGAGAGAGAGAGAAACATCAATGATGAGAGAGAATCATGGATCGGCTGCCTCCTGCACACCCCACACTAGGGATCAAGCCGCAACCAGGCATGTGCTCTGACAGAGAACCATGACCTCCTGGTTTATCGGTCGATGCTCAACCACTGAGCCACACCTGCTGGGCCCCTGTTTTGAATTAGACAGTTAATAAGGCCCTAATGTAATTGCTGACAATTAATTAACCAGAGTGTATCACTTGCTGCAGACCTGGGGAGTGGCAGGGAGTTTCTGGGGAATGCCATTGAATGGCAGAAAGCTTCCTAGGCCCCGCTTTCCTCTCTTCCCCAAGTTCTGGTCTCCATGACGCCAGGGCTCCCTCTGCTACTGGCTCCTTTATCCGGGCTCCTTCTGCAGAATTCGAGTCCCTCTGACTTCCGCCAGCAGGAGGCCAGATTTCTCTGGGTCCTCTCAGGTGGGTTGCAGTAGCAGAAAGTACTTTTCCTTTGAAGACTCAAAGCATTTTCTCTCAGAAGAAAAATCTGTTCTTATTTACATGCACTTTGGTTTAATCATGGTGGTTAATCAACTTTAAATCAGTCCTAGAAATTAAAAAGAAAACGGGTAGAGGGGGAGCATTCATTTCAGTAAAAGAAAATGAAGGTAAAATCGTGTTTTTCCAATGAGGTCAGTCCTCTTTACCAGACTCAGGACAGGAGGGTTTCACCTGGGAAGGGGAAGGCTGTGACTGCGTGGGCGGCCTCTGCGTATTGGACAAAGGCACGAGGCCCCCAAGGACAAGCTTGTCTGTCCCGGAGGTTAATTCCCAACTGGGGAGATTTGTAGACAGAAGCTGTCTGTGTCGTTGTAACTGCTTTTATTTCCCTTTCAAAAGGCCCTGCTCAGCGTGAGTAATGCAAACATATTAGTTAATCATAGGATACAGGCATAGCTTCTTGACAAATTTATTGCAATCTCGGTGGACACTAGTATAGTTACAACATAAGGTAAAAATAAAAAAAACCTTTATTCCCCTTTTTTAGTTATTGTGTTTTTCCCTACAAATTTATTGTTAAAGTTGGTGAAAAGTTAATTTTTATTTTCTTCTTTACAAATTTGGGGCATTTTTTCAACTTAATCTGAGAAGAAACACACATCGCTTTTTAAAAAGGAAAAAGTTAGCATGTTCTTTAAGCAGTTACAACCGTGAGCTTGTATGTGTGTGTAAGTGTATTGGCAGAGAAAGTCCACTCATAGCCCCTCCCTAGAAAGGCAGTATCCCTTTTCCCCTCAGAAATAAGAGGGTTCAAATCAGTAATAATAATTTGCACAAATAAAAACAGTTCAAGTTACACCTTCCTTGGCCCTCACTTTGCCCAGTTAAAAATGAGATTATTGGTTGAAGTAGTCGAAGCGTCCACTGGGACATTAATGAGCTGGGGGTCTGTGGGCCCACTTGATCGCAGAAGTGTTTTATTTCTTTGTTTCCTCTCTGTGTGATGTGGGGACGAGGTGGAATGCAGATTTTTTTTTATTTTTATTTTTTTACAATTAGGCATAGGAGTATCTGTTCCATACACTTCAAACCGATAGTCAGTTGTCTGTCAGTCACATGCCCTAAAAGATCACACAACAGATACTAAACAGTCATTAACAGAAAAACTGGGAGGCACCTGCGAAGTTCTAAGCTTCCGCAGTTTGTGTAGTTCATTAAAATGTATGCTTGCGACTTAGATCACATATTGGCGTATTGTGCAAAAACGCATTCGTTGCCCTCGCCGGGTTGACTCAGTGGTTAGAGCAGCGGCTTGAAGACTGATTCCAGTCAAGGGCACGTACCTCAGTTGCAGGCTCCATGTCTCCTCACATCGATGTTTATCTCTCTCTCTGCCTCTGCCTTCTATTCTCTCTAAGAATCCATGGGGGAAAAATATCCTTGGGTGAGGATTAACAACGACCACCACAAAACACTTGATTGTGTCTAAGAAATTAAATTGAAAATAACATAGCACTGAATTTGGTGCTGATCTTAGTCCTCGTCATGGGCAGTGTTAAACGAATCCCATCACATACGGTGCCAAGGACAGTGTGTTGCGCTGCCTGCTGCAAGTTGGAAAGTCTCTGGACCTCAGACGCCCTGCGCACCTGCCCTGGCCGCACATTCCAGAATCCCGAGCTCATCTCTTCTGCTGCTCTTGCCTGTCTTTCCCGGGAGGGGATCAAGGCCTTGCCTTTAGAAAACGGGTATAAGGCGGGCAAACAGCAAGCAATATCTAGTGGCTGGTAAACCTTGGAGAGAGGGGAGCAGTATATGCCACACAGGCTATCAACACCCAGCGATATCTATTGGAATGAAACCATTGTGAGAAGCTGTAAGCATGAATGTTGGATACAGGCAACTGCGAGGTGAGATTTTGCTCCCACGAGGCTGGGCGATGCAAAGGAGGGAGGGAGGCTTGGGCGTTCAGAGAGACCCAGTTTGACGCTCGCTAGCGAGGTTCTCTAGGTAAGTTACTGAGCATCTCCCAGTCCGCCTTCTTGTCTCTACCGTCGGGATGGTAATCCGTGCTCTGTAAAATCACTGGGAGAATGAAGGGGTGCATGCGGAAGGCGCCCTGCTCAAACTTCGTGCTCACCCAGTATTAGTCTGTTGTTGTTGTCTCGTGTCCAGATCTGTGTATATTTCACCACCTCTGTCCTTTCCTCACTAACCGAGTGCACACAATTATCATGGCAGCCGGAATAGTCACAGACAATTGGATAAAGGTGATAGTTACCCCGGGAAGTGAGATGATCTCCCCGGAATGACCTCCTCTGGCCTCCTGGGCTGTTGCTCATCCTTCCCTCTTCCTACAAAGTGGGCTTGGAGCTTTCTGGCCTGGGGACGGGAACAGCGTGCTGTGCGCATCCAAGCCCGTTTCATCCTTGCTCAGTTCTCACCAGCCTCTCTGCAAACAGTAATCCTGCAGGACGTCTCCGTCCTCACTGGGGAACTGTTTCCGTTTCAGAAGCTGCGTGATGCGGGGAGAAAGCCTCATTTTCAGAAAGCTCACTGTAGCTCTGCTGCACAGGACAGGAGTCTGGGGAGGTGTGGCTGCAGAGACAGGGGCCTGGGCCACTGGAGCCTCCGCAGGAACCTCAGGGACCTGGACCAAGGCAGGCAGGCGGAGGAGGCTGAGCAGCTGAAGAAAATCTTGTCAAACTTGATAAACAGGATTTAGGTAGGGAGGCGATGGGCCTCAGAAATAATCCTAAGAATTAAGTAAAAGTGCACTTCTGCATGTGGTGCATGCCAGTAAACGAGAGTGGAAAGAATCCTCATGTCATGCTGTGGAATAGGAATAGAGGTTTCTGTGTATTAGGAGCAGAATTGCGCCCAGATTTCTGAGGCGGTGGCGTTTCCTTTGTTAGTAATCCCCTGATGACTCACAGCCCGACCAAGGTCACACAGGGCTGCTCAGGGAAGCAAATGCTCTGTCCCAGCAGGAACACAGAAGTGTGGATCCCCAGGGAACATTCTGGCCCCCAAAACCAGCGATCGTGGATTATTGAGCACCTACTATGTACCCAATGCTTATGTACCCTTATGACAAATTACAATCTGTAGCTAGTTCCATTTGCTGGGGAAGGGCTGCCCCGGGGTGTCAGGGGGCAGGTGAGGGAGAGCAGCCAGCTCCGGTCAGCCTGTGTTGGCAAGAAGGGTACCTTGGGTAGTGCCTGTATTCAGGAGGCGCCTTTGTAAACTGACAATTTAGGAAGTTTATAAAATTCACCCAAAACCTCAGCTGCCCACCTGCTCACAAGAAGCTCCTATCCCTCTCTCAGGGTTGCCCCAAACTCGCTGAGGGGTCTTGGACAAAAAGCAAATTCCTCCTCCATGAAAATTCTCCAAGGGCCGACAAAACTGAAAAGAACATAAATCGTGTCTTAAGGGGTTGAATTTGTGACTTGAGGGCTTAGCAACAAATCTATTATAAAGGGATTCTGTACTGTCATTGTTCAAAGTCTCTCATATTACATATGTCATCTTTAATGGTAAGACCAGTAAACCCACAATTGATTTTTGAACTGAAGAAAATTAGAAGGAAATTTGCTGGAATCATTATGTTGTCCAGAATTCTCCACATTCGCAGTCATTCAGAAGCTAATTACTCTGTTCTAAGAGCCTTCAAACTTTGCATTTTTCATCTTCCTGTGGCCTTTCTCTTTGACCACCCTCATTAGTTTCTTTTCTGAAGGGGGATGGGCAGGGGATGTAAAGGACACTCTACTCTGTCTGATGGTCAATGAAGATGGGGCTACTGACCTCTGTGAGATTTGGGCAGAGTCCAGGATTACAGCTGCCTGTGATCAGCCCAGAATCCAGCCATCTGTGAATTAACTATGTACTAGACACATCCAGATGGAAATATCATCTATCTATCTATCTATCTATCTATCTATCTATCTATATATATATATATATATATAAAAGTCCAGTGACCAGAATGGCAGAACGACCAGAATGAGCAGTGGCTATGATGTGCACTGTGGCAGCAAAACGGCCTGATCTGGCCCGGATTGCCACCACCCCTGCCCCCCTGCCCCTGCAGCCGGCCCACCCCTGATTGGCCCCCAACACCCCGATCAGGGGGAGGGCCAGCCACCCAACTGCCCGCGGCCCCTCCCCACCCCCACCCCCCCCCTGCCAGCCCAGCCCAATAGGCCCCCATTGGGGCGGGCCAGCCGGACCCCACCCATGCACAAATTCATGCACCAGGCCTCTAGTTGCAGTGTAAATGCATCATTATGTACTAGTTATTATTAATAAACCATGTTTCATTTTTCTCTTAATAAACATATAATAAGCATAAATATGCATGTAAGTTGTATTATACTTCTGCTTTCTTCCTTCACATAGCTTTTCCCCCTACGCTACTAAGTCTTGTGCTGAGTTGAATAATGTCCTCCAAAAATCCATGTTCGTGTGGAACCTGTGAAGGTGACCTTACTTGGAAATAGGGCATTTGCTGATGTAATCAATTCAACATGGGATCCTGCAGGGTTAGGGGGGACCTTGAACTGAAGGCCTGGTGTTTTTGTAAAGGAGAGTGAAGACACTGAGGAGAAATGACAGGACACATAAAGATGGAAGCAGGAATTATAGTTATGTGGCCACAAGCAAGGGACTCTAAGAATTGCCAACCACAAGGAGCTAAAAACAGAAAGGATTCTTCCCTTAAGCCTTTATTTTTTTTATGTGTTTTTATTGGTTTTTAGGGAGAGAGGAAGGGAGAGGGAGAGAGGGGGATAAAATATCAGTGATGAGAGAGAATCATGGAACAGCTGCCTCCTGCACACCCACTCTGGGGGTGGAGCCCACAACCAGGGCATGTGCCCTGACCAAAAATCAAATCTGAGTTTATGGGTTGATGCTCAGCCACTACAGCTGGGATTCTCTTGGGCCTTTAGAAGGAATATAGCTGCTCTGACACCTTAACTCTACTTCTAGACTCCACCTCACTGACAGAATAAATTTCTGTTGTTGTGAGCCACCAGTCTGTGGTATTTTGTTACAGAATCCAAGGAAACTGGTACAGATATCTAGATATTTTCCCCTTGACACCGTCTTTAAGAGCATAAAAGTGCCATCTTCAAACCTGGAAGAAGTAAGAAGCAAAAAGATGCATTGATAAACACAGAGAGGAGGGCTCTGCTTTTGAACTAAATTTATTTCTGCCTTTCTTATCACACACTGTTCTGTCCTAATTGTTTGTTAACATGCCTATGTACTAGGGGTATCAAAGTTTGACTTATAAGATCTTTGTTCCCAGTATCATGTACAGTCCCTAGAACACAGTCATTGCTCAGTGAATATCTGTGGGAAGAAGGAAAAAAGGAGGGGAGAAAGAGATGGGAGGGAGGGAAGGAGAAAGGGTGGGAGGAAACAGAGCCAGATTCTACAAATGAAATCTAAGTGTTCCTTCTATAGAACTTGTTTCCAACAATATTGGTGATGTCAGAAAAACCTATAAATTCACTGCTAGGTTCACGGGCTTACTAATGAGTAACTCGACTTTTATTCTAAAATGTAATTTAGCATTTGTACTAATGAGGTCATCAAATTTTACATCATTTGTTATGTTTAGCATAAAAACACAATAATAGACATTTTGTGTTACTAGGAAATAATCTTCTCTGCCCTATTGTTGTATAAATGAGGAAACACAGCCTCAGGGAGAGGAAGTGGCAAGATCCACGTTTCGTAGGGTCCAGCTTCGTGTCTTTCCTGCAATACCACGTTGCCTTCCAGGGTCTGGAAGCTGATGCGTGAGGGAGTCGTTCTTTATAAGAATGGAGCTCCTAGTTCTGATGTCATCCCACGTTGCAAAGAAACTGAACCTGAATGAAGAAAACAGTCTTCTTACGGTGAACTTTTTCTCTGTTTTTTTTTTTTTCCACTGACAGATCAGCAAAATGGAATTTGTCCTCTCGGGTCATGTTCTCCCTTCAAATGCTGGCTGTGAACTAAGTAAGGTAAGGCAGACTTCTCTGTCCCTCGGTTTCCTCATCAAAATATGGTGCTACTTCACTCTCCTTTGTTCTCTAACGTCTTACTTAAAATATTGCTGAGAACCAAATGGAACGATGACCGTGACTGTGACTGCATGTGAAATGCAGAGCCCTCTGTGCGTCTTCCATGGCTCTTGACGGTTTGGGACGGTCAGAAAGCTCTCCCCTGGCCTCCAGCCAGCCTCTCCTCGTGCGGCCCCATTCTGACTGTAGCACGCACTCCATTTTTCGACTCATCTTTCCTCCTCTTTCTTCATGCTCATCAATGGAAACATCCCTGGTGGTGTTCAGCTAAATGTCATGTCAAGCTGATTCAATCCCACTGTTTTTCTAATTTAGAACAAAAATAAATGTTAGTTCACTGTGGTTAGACAAACATTCCTCTGACATATGAAAGAGACCAGGGTCTCAGGCAAAGCATTGGCAGGATTTTAAAATTTACAGAAGAACTTGCTGCATGTCCTATTTGACTTCAGCATGGTGTTGTCAAAGTTGACACCTTGGAAGAACAAGATAATGAAATTCTTTCTGCAAACATTGACAAATCCAAGCTTTATTTTTTGCATCAAAAATAGCCCCAGGCTTTATCCAGGAGTCCAATCTATTTTGAACAGCTTGCCTTTCCGTAAACTTCAATAGTTGGCCCATAAGTATCTTGTGTTTACTGATAAAGACCCGTAATTTAAATAACATTGAGATTCCTTTTTCAGGTATTTTTACTAACATCTCTGAATTGATTAATGTATTATAAACCCTGCTTGAGGGGAAAAGACAGTGATTATATGTTTGTCTTATTTATTTCAACTTCATAACTTAACTAATTTATATCAGAGTACCTTCTGTTCCGCTACGTGTATTTTTCAATGGGCGTTAAACTCAAAACTTCAATCTGCTGGCCTCAAGAGAACCATCACAGTATCTTATTAGTAGAAATGATAGTTATTCAAAGAGAATATTCCATCTCAGCAAAGCTTAAAGTTCTTTGAAGAATATGGAGGAAAAAGAAGTCATTACATGGATGTAGTCTATGTGATTATGATATCATATCGAGATACTGTTTTTTCCAAAATAGTATTGTACAGCATTTCCTAATTTTGGATCCCTCTTCTCTCTTGAGGAATGTGTCGTGTAAATGATCAAAGTCAATGTTTGTCATGAGACAGATTCTCCCCATGCCCCAGAGTTACCCAGAGTAAGTGTGCTCTGCACTTTCTTCCATCTCGTCATGAAGCCTACTGTAGCACACGTAGCCTCAAACTACAACAGTGTGTGGTGACCATCTGCCTGCATGTCTGTCTGCATGATTGTCCTGTGGAATTAGGACGTCAAGGACTATACCTTGTCAAATCTATATTCCTGTGCAGAGCCTTGGTTTCCAACGTTTGTGGAGAGTCCCATAGAAACATACTTGTCAGACCTCTGCCTCCTCAGGGAATGATCCCTCTTGGCTCCCATGAAGAAAAGTGCCCAGAGTAGAAAGAGTGACACATACAAAGGAGGACAATGCTTAATGCCACCCTGACCTAGAAATCTTAGTTCTTACTCCAGAGCTACAGAAAGAACCCTGAAAGCATTCAGTCCATGTTTTTAAATTATTTTTTAAGAATTATATATTTTTTCTATTTTGTGCTTGTCTTCTGTTTTGCACATGATTAGAGCATGCTAAAGGGAAGGTCTTCCATATGTGTATGTGATTAGAGCATGCTAAAGGGAGGGTCTTCCATATGTGCATGTGATTAGCGCACACTAGAGGAAGGGTCTTCCATATGTGTATGTGATTAGAGCATGCTAGAGGGAGGGTCTTTCATATGTGTATGTGATTAGAGCATGCTAGAGGGAAGGTCTTCCATATGTGTATGTGATTAGAGCATGCTAAAGGGAAGGTCTTCCATATGTGCATGTGATTAGAGCATGCGAAAGGGAGGGTCTTCCACTTGTGCATATGATTAGAGTAGGCTAAAGGGAGGGTCTTCATTTGAGAGCACAGCTCCGGAGGAGATAATTTTCCAGAGCCTTAGCTTTCTTTGGTAAAATCTCTTACAATAGATTTGCTTATAAATGTCTCTGAGACTATTCACAATTAGTCTTGTCTTTTCTTAATAAAAGAAACCCACATGCCTTATCTATTGTAAGTTTTACTGTGTTATTTGCCCTAGGGTGTGAAAGGATCTATAACCCTCCTGTTTGGGGGTGTCATGGAGTGAGGGAATGAAGCTGAGTAGTAGCAAAGTATCTTCACATCTTCTGAGTTCAGATACCTGGCAGATTGATGTAGAAATACGAATGCTGTCCACTTATATTCTTTGCCTCCTGTGTCTCTTGAACTTCTTCAAATAACTCATTCCTTTTGAGAAAGAGACTCCTAAGAACAAAACGAAAAGAGACTCCATAGAAATATTTAACTTTAAAATGGTATTGTTGTTTTATTAATTTACACCTAAGAAATTCTTTCCAGCTGCCTGAGGACTCCTCCCTGGGTCCAGTCATTATCTGAACAGATTGCTCATTTGAGAGTCAAAGCCAGAATATATTATTCATGAGGATTTTTTGTTTTAACCAGAATATTTTTGGAGACTATCAGTCTTTATTTTTTTTTAGACTATCAGTCTTATTATACATTATATTGATAATCCCCAAGAATAAAGTTTATCTGTTATTTTCAGATTCACTGCATATTATTTATAAGGCAGTCAAAACAGTTTATCAAATCATACCATAAAAATTATTTCAATTACAGGTAATACTTGACTTATTTCCTCTTAAATATGATTAATCTTTCTACCGCTAAAAAAAGATAATATGGTAGCTGTCAAATGATTAGAGTGGTTTTTTTTTGCTATAAGCCTATTTTTATTAAATAAAATTTTTGATAAGGTTTTATTTCCCTAAGAGCTGTATTTCTACCTTTTTTCATAATTATCAAGTTTTATAATATATCTACATCACTTTGACTAACTGTATACTATTATTAATAATAATTCTTTAACTAAATTTAGAAAAAAATTATACAGCACCTCCAGAAATAAAACAGTATAAAATCCAATTAATATATAAATGTTAATTTATATAGCTATGATGGAGCAATCAGTAAAAGATTTTCTAACAAAGATATAGTCCATGAGATTGGAATTAGGGAGAAAGTGGAAATTAAATATGAGTTCAAAAAGAAAAGAGAAATTTTCTATGCTAAAGAGCTCGTTCATTTATTTTTAAATGAATACTCCTGGGTATCCAATCATTCAATTTGTATTCTATAAAATACAAATAATCATTGAAATAGTTTTATTGTTAAATGTTAAAATTTACAATATGCCAGATATTGTGTCCTTCAAATATAATGAAAAAAGTAGGAAGAAGTCTGCCCTGGCTGGTGTGACTCAGTGGTTGAGCTTAGACCTATGGACCAGAAGGTCATGGTTCGATTCCAGATCAGGGCACATTCCCTGGTTGCAGGCTTGATCCCCAAATAGGTTGGGTGTAGGAGGCAGTCAATTGATGTTTCTCTCTCTCCTTCTTCCTCTCTCTCTCTCTAAAGTCGATAAAAACGTATTTTAAAAATAATTTAAAATAGGAAGAAGTGGGTGTGACCAACAGTGCGTCTGAGATCCTAGAGGCCTTGGATCTAATATGCGCTCATCTTCTATGTTACCAGTTCTGTTTTAAGTGCTTCAATGACAATAGCTCATTTCATCTCTTACAAAAGCAAACAGGCTTGTTGGCATCATTTTTCTTTTGTCATAGTGAACAAGTTTACGTTACTTCCTACGGGTAAGCAGTTGTGTCTGGGGTAGAACCAAGATGTGAATCTATGTCTATCTCTAAAAGCTTAGCTACCACCACTGACTGGAGAAGTGGCTGACTTCCAGCAGGAGAGGAAAAAGGAAAGACAGTTCTAATCTTTGCCTTTCCAAGTGTCAGGCAGTTTTCTGAACTGAATGGAATTAGTCAGTGTAATAATAAATTCATTAGGTGGGATCACAGTGGCCTCTTCTGGTAAAAATGAGAATATCGGAAATCTTTCTTAAAAACCATAAATCACTGTTAAATAGAAAATTTAAATAATTATTCAAAATTCACTTCTACATATTTAGGAATGATATTTTCTTATAAATACTACTTCAAAACATGATAGCATGTACGGTGGATCCGTCTGGGGTGTTTTTCTATGTGTCTTCAAAACTTATGCTATGAGGAAAGCATAGTGCATTGGGCAAACATAAAGATGAATCTTATCCGAGATACAATCTTAGGTAAATTTCTAACCCTTCTGGCCTCATTTTTTCAGTATGAGAAATAAGAGAGAGCCAGTTGGTGTGGCTCAGTGGTTGAGCATTGACCTATGAACCTGGAGGTCCTGGTTGGATTCCCGCTCAGGGCACATACCCAGGTTGCGGGCTCAATACCCAGTGAGGGGCATGCAGGAGGCAGCCAACCAATGACTCTTTCATTGTTGATGTTTCTATCTCTCTCTCCCTCTCCCTTCCTCTCTGAACTCAATAAAAATATTTTTTTTAAAAAAAGAATGTAGATTGTAATAACATAAGCAAGAGATACCATAACCACTAGAGTAATTGATGGCCATGATATACAAATAAGTCCCTGTATGTTATCATGATGATCTTCATAACAATACTATGAAATTCATGGGGTGGGGTTACAGATCTCAACTATAAATAAGGACACTGATGCTCACATAAATTTTATATTTTGACTTAGTATATACCTTAGCAGTAGATCCAAGTTATAAACCCAGGTGTCCTCATTCAATGCTGCATGGACTTTCTGCTATAAAAACACTATCTGTGAGGTGGTGATGGGTCCCATCAATCTGCATACAAAACCCTTTGTCCACCTGAATTCATTATACTAGAAGGATTGAAAGATAACTCCATCTAGAGGTTTTCAAATGTATCTCTCTCATATTCTCCCCATAGATACATAGGAGGAGTTCATAGACAAGTGTTCACCTCCCTCTCCAATGTCAGCTTCATATTAGTTAGGGAATAGGCACACAGAAATATTTAACATCAATAATAATTATTTAGAATCAAAGGATTAACCTTAAGGGTAAAGTGAACTCTGAATCACCTAGATTTAAGGAAGAATATCCAAGGAAATAAAAAAACTTGGGAGTGGGAAGAGCTCACCACGGCTGGGATTTAGGCCTTGGTGAAGTTGTGGTTAAAACTCAAAAGATGATGGAGAAGTTAAGTTGGTTTTCCTGGAACAGAGTTGATCCATTGCTGCTGGATGGACCAAGGCTAGGAGGCAAGGAACCACAACTTAGACTGACATGCAGGAAGCACCTTCCATGTGGCAATGGGCTGAAGCAGGGGAGGACAGTTGGGAGGGATCAGGCCTGCAAGGGAGGGCAGTTGTGGGTGATTGAGCCTGCAGGGGAGGATCGGGCCTAAATGGGAAGTCGGACATCCCTCGAGGGGTCCCAGATTGGAGAGGGTGCAGGCTGGGCTGAGGGACACACATCCCCGCGCATGAATTTTGTGCACCGGGCCTCTCGTAGGTTTTAGGTTAGGAGAAAAAGCTCTTGATGAGAGAGAGAGGGAAGAGAGTGAGAGAGTCCACTAATTTAAAAAACTTTTTTTGAAAATACCCAGGACCAGAGCACATTTTCAAATGTATGATTCCTGAAGTCCAGTAAGGCTTTACCAAACTGAGGTAAAGCTACACTGGATACACTTCTGTATGTGTGTGTGTGCACAGCCTTAGGCCTAAGGGGGAGACTATTGTATTAAACTAGAGGCCTAGTGCATTAATTCATGCACCAGTGGGATCCTTCTGCCTGGCCTGAGGGATCGGGCTGAAACCGGTTCTCTGACATCCCCCAAGGGGTCCCAGATTGTGAGAGGGCACAGGCCAGGCCAAGGGACCCCACCGGTGCATGATCAGGGCCGGGGAGGGACATGGGAGTTTAGCCAGCTGGGGAAGGACTGTGGGAGGACTCCAGGGTGTGTCTGGCCTGTCTCATTCAGTCCCGATCGGCTGGACCCCAGCAGCCAGCTAACCTACCAGTTGGAGCATCTTCCCCCTGGAGGTCAGTACATGTCACAGTGAGTGGTTGAGTGGCCTTAGCATATCATGAGCATAGTACACTTTGGTTGGTTGAACAGCCGACCAGATGACAGGACACTTAGCATATTAGGCTTTTATTATATAAGATATTAGACCAACAAAGGGAATTGGGTAACTGATGCTATAATATGGATGATCCTTGAAAACATTTACCCAAATTGCTAAGTAAAAGAAGCTAGTTACAAAGGACCACATATTGTATAATTCTATTAATAAGAAATGTTCAGAATAGTCAGATCTATAGAGACAGAAAGTATGTTAGGGGTTCTCTAGGGGGAAACACTGTGATGATAGCACGTATTCTAAGATCAGGGCCTTGGCAGTTTAGTTGTGGTAGAATTCTTACACTCTGAGAATCAACAGAACCTGAGCAGAGAACCAGAGGCTCAGAGCAGAGCAACAGGCAAAAGCAAACAGCTCAGACTGCATCACAGGGACCTGGTCAGGTGGCAGCTGAGTTTGACTGAGACTAAAGGATGGGGTTCCCTGGTGTCAGACAGTCTGGTTGCTGCGTCCATTCTTCAGGGTTATGTCAGAGTCTCTCCATTTGGGACAGGTAGCAACATAAAAGCAACAAGAATGCGTGATTTATAGTCAAGTATAAGCAACTCTAGAGATTCTCAAGAATGTCGTTGGCAGTCAGTCCTGGGGAAAAGACGAGTGTCTGCTCATTGGGCAAGACTGAACTATTCTAATTTGAATACTAAGGGAAATGTGATATTAGCCCACACTGGCAGGGTCCAGAACATAGTGGCAACTCATGTATTATTTGTAGTCTCCATGAGAACCCTCCAGGGCATACCGTGTGCCTTTTACAAAAATGAAGGACCTGAGACTTGTAGAGGTGAATGAATTGTCCAGGGTGGCCAGGCTGACATGTGGAGGCTTCTGCCTTCCAGTCCTGACCTATGAAGACCAAGTCTGTGCTAAGGTGACCAGGTTGTTCTGTGGGATCTTTACTGTTTATGGATATGGAGTGTCTCAAAAAATCACTGTAGTCCCATGCCTTGGGCAGCATTTTAAAAAGTTCTTCCCGTTACATACGTCAGCAATACCCCAAGCATCCTTAGGAACATGTGCTTCCAAGTAAGTCTGTTATTAAGCTCACTTATTGTTGGAACATTCTTTTTATAGAACTTCGATTTCAGTTGTTTCAGCGCAAGACCAATTACTCATATTCAGTCTCCTTCCAGGTGTGAGAATAAATACCCCAATTACCGGTACTTCATATTTAAAAGGATTGCAAGCGTGGCTCAGAAATAACAAAGAATATTGACAAAATTCTTGTGACATGAATAAAGAGACTTTTTTCCTGTTCACACTCAACCACAGTTTATCAGAGTAGATGCCAAATGTCCATTAAGCAAAAAATGCATAACACGTATTTAGGTAATATTTAATTCAACTTTATTCTTTAAATGGAATCTTTATTTTTCCCTTTGAGAATTTCAATGTGATTTTTTGCCTTTTTATCTCTTTTATAAAATATTTCTGGATTCAATAAACTTACCCTAGAGAAGGATCACTCAAAAATGCCTTAAAAGTCACAGCTCTGAGGTCACTGAGCTTGGTAGCCTTTCCATTTTGGGGCCAGAACAGTTGATATTTCAAAAAATAGCATCGAGTTTAATGTAACTAAGTTGGAATTATCCAATTTAAAAAATCCTTTCAAGATCAAGCTTAATCCAATGTCTACTGACTCTGAATAGACGTTGTATGGTCTTGACTTAAAACAAAGCCAAACAAGTCAGCAGCCCAGATGCTGGTTAGGAAACCTGGGAACCCCAGGGTTGTGCTTAACATGCGAAACAAGTGTACCCTCCTGGTAGAACAGGACTCACGTTTCACATGGTGGGTGTTCATTACTTGTTTCCTCCTTTGGCCTGGCGGGAAGCCACCCTGCCCCTCAGTAGGTTCACAACTCGCTGGAGGTAACTTGTCAAGGAGTGTTTTGAGTTTTGCTAAGTGGAGAATAACACCCACCAGTATTTCCAGTTTTGGTATCCGTTCCATGTGTCATGGTGTCTCCCATCGTGCAGCTGACATGAAACCTCTTCCAATTTCCCCTCCTCCCCACCGTGTCCAACTGGACTTATTGCTCTTCAATGCTCTTGTCAAACCTGGCCATGGCCTTTCATCAAAATCCTTGTTAAGCTGAACTACAGTGTCATGTTCAGCTGCTATCCCCTCACTAAACTATGGACTGTTGAGCATTGCAATGCCTTGTGCACAGAGTGGGCCCTTAATAACTATTGGAAAAGCATCAGATGAACTAGCAATCTGAGCATTGAGACTCTTTCAGACACACACTGTCCCTAACACGAGCGGATGAATGAAGTAGCATCTTCCTGTTCATGGATCTGGTTTGATGAAAAAACTAGGCCCAACAGCTCTGGCTCCTGTAACATCTATAGGTAAACAGAGGAAGTTCAAAGGTAGGACAGCTAATTATGAAAGTATACCTACATAGAAACTGCATCAAGTCGTCCCTGTCTTAGCCTTTGATAATGCCTCATGTCGACTCTGAGGTAGCACAGTCTTCACCTCCTTTTCCCAATCCCTGGGCCATCTCCCCTGAGCACTTCTTAACTCAGCAGGCTGAGCACCCAGGAGCCTCAGCACTCACCTGAGCATGTAGGAAGGTTGGAATAAATTACCAAGCCTTGAATTTAGCTGACTAGAAAAATCCTCTAGTGTTTGACTCACTGTGCAAAATAATTTTCAATATGGTTTATATAGCTTATTAATAACCGACCTTATACACCTATGTGAGCTGTTTTCTCAAATTCTTAGAATTTTTAGAATGTTACTTTCTTCTTTTGGTGATAATCCTTCCTCTTTTTATTTAAATTTATCCCTTACATTATCCACCTAAAACAGTGTGTAAATTCTCTTAATTCTCTATGTCTCTTTAGGATATTAATTCTTAATTCTTGTAAGTATTAGTTATTTTTAGTTATCTTTTAGTAAGTATTAGTTATCTTTTCAAATGATGAATTAAATTTTTTTATTTTCTCTTTGTGTATCAATCTTTGGGTACCAAATCCTTTGGTTTACACTCTATTGGCTCAGCCTCATATCCTGAATCCCACAGGAATTTAAAAATCTAACTAAATGCTCAGTCACTCACTTACTGAGTGAGTGAACCCTTCTAAATTTTCAGGTAATATGGAGCCTTCCCTACCACAAACCTATAGTCCCATGCTCTCAGTTCTAGCCCATTTCCCAACTACTGTTTCTCTCCTGTGAAGGTCAAGTCAGCCTACTACCTAGCGGATTCCATAGAGGGTCTCCAACACGCTCGCTGAGTTAGTCATTGTGACAATCCATGACATCTGCCATTTTCCTCTTCTGAGCACAAACAGAAGAAGAGAAAAATTGGAGATCCCACTGAAGTTGCCACAATGCTGGTGCCCACCATAAGTGCCACGGTTGGCATGACCAGCAGTATCAGTGCCTGTGTTGGATCCTAACGTGAGAGTTCTTTGTAATCCCCTAATTGTGGCAGAAACTGCTAAGATGCACTCACACTTTTCTAGATCTTTCACCTTCTACTTACCTTTTTATCACAACCCGACTTAGAATTTAAGTACAGTTCCGTAGAAACTGATAAATGGAAAGTGTTAAGACACAGACAAGGCACTACCTCCAAACTACATATGCTCTCTTTGCAACTCAATGTACCGCCCTTAGAATAAACGTGTGCACTCAGATGCTCTCTTCCTTAGTCCCAAGGGGTTTCCTCAAGGCAGACTCTAGGCTTTCCCAACCAATCAGACCTGCAAACGCGTCCTGTCTGAATGTAGTGGTAAACCAGGGGAGGTTAAACGTGAGAACTTTGATTTCCTCATTTGTATTTGCCAAATATATAGTTGTTCCTTAAAGCCTCAGGCCTGGTTTGTGTCCTTAATTATTTCATGTATAAAATATAGCTCCTAGCCCCTTTGTCAACACCACAGCATCATGGTGGTGTAGCTGCACAGACCAGTCAGTTCCACCAGTGACTTGCTGGGAACATCGTCATTTTTAATGCAGCCTGAATCAGGGGGCATGGCACATGCATTACTTATGGTAGGGGAGCTATTAAGGAACAGAACATGTAGGGGTATTTTTTCAATGGCTGAAGAACAACTTGAGACCTTCATTTTTAAGAATATAATTATCCAACAAAAAGCCTGGTCTTGGGGAGATGCCAAATATTTGTAAACCATTCGAGGCAACAAAGGAAGATCTAATTCTGGTCAGGAAGATGGAGAGGTCTTGGAGTGTGAAGAACAGCAGAGACTCAGAGGCAGGCATTTCTAAATATTTACCTGGTACCTAGAGCTATAAGATAACCTCACTAATACCATTGCCATCAATGAACAATTTTATCATTTGTAAAATGGCAATTATCTGCAGGATTGTTCTAAATAATTCAGGTGATAAATAAATTAACTAACACAGTGCCTTCCCATGGAAGATAACCAACAACTAGACGTTATTTTAAGGACTATATTATTGCTTTCTTCCTGTTTGTAAGGATCTTTAAAATCTGTAATTGCCTTGTTGTAGCCCCTTCCCTTTGAGCTGAGCTGTTCCCAGGGGGCTGGCTGGACCATATTCTAAGTGTAGGCAGCGGGCTGCACTCACCATCGCCCTTCCCGTCCTTCCCCTCTCCCTCCACAGCTGGGATAATGTGCTGAGACCATTCTCCTGTGCCCGAATACTGTGCCCTTTCAGGCTCATGTGGCCTTCTTTGCAAACCTTCATGGGTGGCCCAAAACAGAGACACTGTGAGGAGATTCATTTAAAAAAGGAGGAGACATACAAGAGATTGAATTACGTAGTGACGCTCCACATTGAAACAGGTCTTCGCTGCTGCCGATGCCTTCAGATGACATGTGCATTTTCCATAACAAAGAGTCCTCCGGGACAGATGGGGAGGCCGAGTGGGAGGAAGGTTGCTTAGCCCTCTGAGTGCCCGCACAGCTGGGAAGTGGCAGACCTGAAGTTCAAGTCCAGGTGGATCAGGGTGCAGGCTCTGTTCTCTGCCAGCTCCTCCAAGGAGGCGCATTCTCTCCATTGTGCTCGGGGATGCCGATGGAGGCAGACTTCTCTTCTGTGTCATCCCCACCCCTGGCTCTTGTGTCTATCTTTTCCTTTGGCATCGACCTCACTAAAGGTGAAGGGTCAGAGAGTCCTCTCCCATCCCACTGAGTCTGTTGACTTTTGGGATTTTTGAACTCACTGGGGTTAGAGTCCATTTCAATGGGGAGGTCCAGGTTGTGAGACAATGCCTGCACTCTGCTCTCCTGGGCTCACCCTGACTGAGCAGTGGCCTGATGGCGCTCAGTATAATCAACACAATTTATCTGAATGTTATCCCCAAAGAGCGTTGTACATCATAGTAAATGCTCAGAACGGATCTGAATGTCTTTCATTTTAGAAAATGACCTTTCTTCAACCAAAAGCATTGACTCCAGGGCTTTGACCTCAGATTCCGTTCCACATTTGCCAAGTGATGTTTACATGATGAGCCTCTTCTAGCGCAAATCCATCCTCCATGGGAAACCCTGCAGGGAGAAAGGAACAAAATTCTCCGTAAAAACAAAACAAACAAAAAAAAAACCCTGTTATTTTTTACTGTAGGTTTTCACAAATGCGTTTGGAACACACTGTGAGCTCCCGCCACCCTGGGCAAGCAGGAAATGGATGTTCAGAATAACCTCTGCAATAGCACCAACTCGGGTCAGCACCAGAAAGAGGTCATTTAATAAAAAGCAGCGGGGATCCGCACGCTGCTCTTCCCTCCGCTCACCTTGGTTCGCCTGAACTGTTTCAAGCAGAGAACTCATCAGAAAAGAGCTTCCCGGCTCCTCCCGCCTCGTTCCCTCCCTCTCTCCCTCTCCCATGAAATAGTCTAGATGTAGGGGACTTCAGATCTAAAAGGACAGCCAGGTAGCTGAGGAAACAAACCTCAATGTAGAGAGCAGCAAGATCTACCTGGCAGGAAAATGAGCTTGGGTATGGGATAGGAAGTGAGCGTGAGCGTGCAGGCGGGGGGATTGGCTGGGAAAACCACTGCCTATCTGACCAGGCATCCGGCGCAGAAACAGCTCAGCGGGAGCAGAGAAAATGGAGAAAACTCGTTTGGGGAGAAAGCAAGCAAGCGAATGTAGCTGTAATTATTACCAGCCATTAAAATATTTTAAACCTAGAATGCAGGAGAGTTGGCAATAACCACAAAAACAAACTGCTGGTGGAAGCCGCCTTCTAGCCTCCTCTGTAGAAATAGCCCCCTGCTTTAGTAAAAGGTGACGAGAGTAGACAAGTTGCTTCTCGCTTACAGATGAAACCTGACGTGGGAAGATGTTGAATGAGCACCTCTGCTCATATGCGTAAGTTCGCATTGAAATTATGAAAGCGCGGGTTCACTCACAGTTATTGAAAGGGTGAAAGTCTATCTTCACTTGAAAATCTCAGGGTGCTACAGGCACAAAGGCTGTACGGCATTTTCACGCCGCAGAATGTGGTCTTGAGCTTGGAAGTTGAACACTGAGACCCTTGGGCCCCGTGTTTCTGAGTGGAGTGTTGAGGGACGTGGAGGTCTTACCTATATTTGTTGTACGGAATGTGTAATGACATGGAGTGGTAACTACTGGTTTTTTTTAGAACTGAACACATAGCAGGCACGAGGCTCACCACGTAGAGGCTTCAGCTGGCCCGCAGATCAATGAAAACAGACCTCTGGGCCGTCTTTGTTTTTCCAGCCTCGGCACTGGCAAACATCTGCAGTCCTGGAGTGCTAACTGCAGGAGCCAGATGTGTCTCCTGGTTTTTCATCAACAACTCTAGCTCAACACCCAGGGAAGAGTAAGAAAACCTAAGGCACTGAACTCAGAAGACAAGCTTTCCGATCTTAACTAGGTGGGATCTTCCTGGGCTGTTATTGAGAAAGTCGTTATCAATCTTCCAAGCCCTCGACATAATGCGGGTCACGATAGAAGCCCGGTGACCCTCACTTGGACATTTTAAAGTAAAAGCAAGGTGATAATTATAAAATTTATTTGAAAAATGTAAAATACAAAAAACATAATTGTTGTCTGTGTATGCAAAGCCCTCTGAATTACTAGCTCTGTATAGATATTATTGAGCCAACACCTAAAACAAAATGCCGATGGTTTTCCAGATTCACGTAATGGTAAAGTGTAGCGGCAAACATCTGGCAGCAGTTCCAATCACCATCTTCTTGGTGCTTTGAAATTGCAAATATTATTTTGATCACACTTGTGCAGAACAAATACATAGAATTAACCTCAGCCATGATGTCTGCTGAGTCACAGTCATGGAATTTGTCATGATTCTGCAAGGTGGAATGGGCTCACCTGGGTGGTTATTCCCCTGGCCTCCTCTGAGACTACTCTGAAGGCTCATCCAGGTTGGGATGCTCTGGGATACAATCATCTGAAGGCTCACCTGGGATGGGGTGCTCTGGGAAACAGTCATCTGAAGGTTCACCTGGGGCGGGGTGCTCTGGGAAACAGTCATTTGAAGGTTCCCCTGGGGCGGGGTGCTCTGGGAAACAGTCATCTGAAGGGTCCCCTGAGGCGGGGTGCTCTGGGATGGCTCTGATGGTTTGGAACATCAGCTGGAATGGTTAGAGTAACTATGAACCTGTCTCTCCACATGGTCTTTCCAGCAGATAGTGGGACTTCTCTACATCATAGCTCAGGGTTCCAAGAGAAAACAGAAGCCACAAGTCATAGAGCATTCGTTCTGCTACATTCCACTGGTCACAGTCAAAGGCCAGGTCAGATTCTTGGGGAGCTAAGACTTTACATCTTAATAGAAAAAGAGGCAAGATCACATCGCAAAAGAGCATGTTGAAAGTGGGAGATGATTGGGTCACCTTTGAAAATGCTTGCACAATAGCTTCATCCCTAGAGCAAGCCATTGGTGATCTCTGCCAGAGAACTCTCCTTTCTGGGGCATGGGGAGGAACTCTGCCTCTAACAGAGACAAGAGAAGGGGTGTCATCCATACGGGTGGCCCTCTTTCTCACTGAGGAACATTCTAGTTCCAGCTTTTTTGAGACGCGATTTGTCTACTTTTGATTGAAAACAAAACAAAAACCTGGCACAGGTAGAATGCCATGAGGAACACTGGCCTGTCGTTGGCATTAAAAAGAAGATGGAAGTAGCCCTCTAATATTAATTTATGCCTCCTCCCCCATACTTATTCAGAAAATATATTTTATACCAGATGAATAGGAGGAAAGTATTCGGGGAGTGAAAAATTATGGCTTATACATGTTGGGTTTCACATGGAACCTCCAGACAGATGACTTGATATTGAAGGTATCAGTGGTGTTTTCTGTTTTTGTTTTTATTTTTTTTAATTTGCCATCCTCAAGTGCAGGCATGAAACACAATGTTATATATAACCTGCCTGCTCAGACTGCTCTGTCCATGAAGAAAGGTCTGATTACACAGCACTGTGATTCTTCATTTCCCGATGGAAGGGCACTATTTTGTCACAAGGAGTACAGTAAGAATTCTAATGTTAGATCCATAAGTTATAAGGTGGTCTGGGGCATCCTTCCAAGTTTATTTGGTAAAATAAATTTGACCCTTCAGGAACTTGTCATATAAATCATTACGTTTAATTATGGTTTATAATTATGCTTGTACATATATTTCATTCTGTCAGGAGTGAGGAATTCGTTTACTAATATCAATGAAAGCTATGCCCTCACATGCTCTACAGGGTTTCCTTGACTGTGTTTACATTGTGTGGACAAACTTTGTGGGTTGTGTGTGTGTATATTTTTTTCAGAGAATAGAAAATAAATCTTTTTAGGAGCTCAGCTCTCTGTCAGACCATAGTGTTGGTCCATTAGTTCAGAAGCCATCAAAGTATGGCCTGTGGGTCAGATCTGACGTACTAAATATTATTGGCAGTAATGTTTCATGGGAGCATGGCCACGCCCACTCATTTACATACTGGCTGTGGATGCTACAACAACAGAGACTATATGGCCTGCCAAGCTGGAAATTTCATTTTGTCTCTAGAGTAAAAGCTTGCTAACCCCTGGCCCATTTAATCCCTAAGCTCATCCCATCCCCATTTCCCAGAGTTCTATGATTCCGTGAATCTACGCGTAGGTTTAGTTTCCGCACTGTTGAAGGTGTTTGCTCAGAGCGGAGGCCTGGTGATCTGCATGTCCAGGAAGCATCAGCCTGGCGGCGTTTGAAAGGACGATGGCTAGAAGGACAGAGAGGTTGGTGGCAAGGATAACAAGCATGGGATGACTGTCAAACCCCTGGGAAAATACATCAGAACATTAAAAGGTAAAGAAAGACAAATGCGCAAAAGGTACAGCATACAGGAGGCTCTGCTTATATTTAGCCATTAAGACATGGCTCTTTTCTTATTTGCACTGTTCCTATAATTTCAGCAATCCGTAAAGTTCACTAGCAATATCTTATCGGTTAATGACAAGAACATCTGGGTCCCTTGCCCCTGGATGCATTTTAATCAAGTCATTGACAGGAAGCTCAGCAGCTGAAAGCAATCTCTTTCCTCTGGGTGATTGCATAACTTAATGAAAAGTTTTTCCTTGGCAGCCAAGGCAGAAGAATAGCTCCATGCGTGTGGCCCCATGGATATGAACTGCTTAGCACTTTTAACACTTGAGGAGCTTGTCATATAAATCATGACATCATGCGCTAAGATGCCATTAGCTGCTTGGTGCTCATGCTTAGCACTGGCTGGTCAGTGGAAACCATTCCAGAAAGTCTCTAGGTTTCAGAATCATAAATAGCGGGCGATGTCACTTGTGTTGGGAACACTCATGCCATATAAGCGTCTGTGAACAGAACCCACGCCCTTCACTCACCAGCTCTCAAAGCCACGGTGAAATAAAGATGCATCTAGAAGACATCACACGATCTACTTCCTAGAGTAGAATTCTCTTTCCAAACTTGCACCCCTTGAGTAGCTGTGTAAACTGAGAGGTTATTTGCATTTCTGGACCCAGTCTCTTCATATGACAAACAGGTACATGGACGCAATTCCTACGTCACAGCATCATGTCCTGGGCAATGACGTGGTCTCACTGCCTAAAGGGGCACCTGTTAGCAAATTCAAATCATTAATTATCCCAGTGTGTAGTATGCGTGGCTTTTCTTCCCTGTTTTAAACTAAGGTGTAATTTATATATACCGAATGACACCGATCTTAACCATTGAGATGAACAAGTTCTGTACTTTCACATACTCATGGTAATCCCAAAGGAAACCGGATACAAACTTTTGCACCATGCCAAAAATTCCTCAGGTCCCTTACGAAACAATTCCAGCCACCTGCTTCCCAAGAGACAATTACTTCAGATTTCTGCATCACCTCTGCTTGGTCTTCATATGAACGCACTTGTATCGTGTGTATTCTTATGTTTGTGGTTTTTTGCCCTCTACACAGTATTTCTGAGATCCCATCCAAGTACTTGTGGGATGCTTTTTATTAGTATATTCCATGAATATAACATAACTTACTTGTCTATTTTACTGTGGATGGACAATTGGGTCGTTTGCAGTCTGGGGCTGTTGGAACTAAGGTTGCTATGGACATTCTTGAGTAAGTCTTTCTGGGGACCTGTTTGCATTCCTCTCAGGAAAATATCTAGGAGATAAAATGCTGGATAGAAAGGAAGTCACATGTGTGACTTGATAAGAAACTGCCCAAAGTTTTTTCATGGCGCTCTTACCATGTCACACACTCAATGAAGGAGGGTCTAGTTGCCACTTGGTATTGTGTCATACTGGAGGTGTGGAGGGGACCCCTCCATCCAAAATTTAGTTCAGATGCCCGGACCAATGACCCCACATATACACATCAAAAGGCATATAAAGTTCATTACTGACACAAGCAGCCTTCCTGCAGAGGGCAGAGCAGGCTCCCACGTAGGTCCCTTTGGCTGCTTTTAAGACATTTTGTGTATCTTTAATTTTTTTCAGTTTGGCTAAGCATTTCCTGGGTACGATTTTCCTTGCACTTGTCTTGCTTGAGTTAATTCTTGGACATTTGGGTTGGAATTGTTCAATTTGGAAACTTCTCAGGCATGTTTTTTCAGCTATTACCAAAAACGTATTCTCTTTCTACTGTCCATCTGGGATTCCCATTGCATTTGTAGTAAACTAGTACTTTATGTCCTGCAAATATCATACACACACACATTTTTGAAATGCATTTCTCGTTTCCTGCTTTAGGTTTTGCGGGTTGTTTTTTAAATTGGGTAAGAAGCTTTACCAGAGATCTACCCTCTTAACAAATGTTTTGTAAACTATAGGTCCTGTGTTGTAAATCAGATCTTTAGAATTCATTTGTTTTGTTTAACCGAAACTTTATACTCATGGGACGACAGATCCCCATCCTCCCCCACCCCCAATACCTCACTCTGGCAACCACCATGGCCTACTCTCTGCTTCTATGAGTTTGAATATTTGTGTAATTAATATGTTACATAAGTGGAGTCATGCAGTATTTCTCCCTCTGTGACTAGCTTCTTTCATGGAGTACGCTGTTCTCCAGGTTCATCCCCATTGTGACAAATGGCAGGAGTTCCTTCTGTCTTGAGGCTGAATAATATCCCATTGCATGTATAGACCACATTTTCTTTATTCATTCATGCCTGGATGGTCACCCAGGTTGTATCTACATGTTGGCTATTGTTCGCGATGCTGCTGTGAATGTGGGAGTTCAGATATCTCTCCAAGATTCTGAACTTGAGTCTTCAGGTCCTTTCAATGGACCCGTCTTCAGATTCATGGACACTTTCTCCTGCTGTATCCAGTGCACTCTGTAAGCCACCAAACAAGGTCTTCATCTGACTTCTTATTGCTTTTCCATTTCAGGTGTTTTCACTTTACTAATTCCCATGGATCTGCTGAAATCACCTCTCTTCACTCACGCTGTCCTCCTTCCCCACTCGCTCTGTGAACATAATTAGCACTGTTATTTTAAAATCATTGTCTGATCCTTTTTACCTGTGGTCATCTCTGGTTCTTTTTCTATTGACTGTCTTTTATCTTAATTATGGGTTACTCTTCTTAGCTCTTTCATTTTCTCCTAGTTTATAATCGGACACCAGAGATTATATGTGATAGAATTAAAGTAGACACCTAGGGAAAATAATATTTATGCTCTGAGAAGGGACATCAGTCTTCTGTCAATTGCCAGTAGGAGGTTGAGGGAATCTAATTTGCCATTCGTCTAGGTCTGGGCTTTGTCTCAACTTGCTTCAAATATGTCTAAGGCAGGATGCAAACGTTCCATTCAACAGGGCTTTTGGAATTGCCCACTGACAGAATTCTCAAGATGTCTTTTTCCCACCTTACCCATCAGCTTTGCACGTTCTGGGAACTCTAGGTCCATCTGCCGTTTCCCGGAAGGTTGTTGAATTTCCATGGCGCTCTTCGTGCCCTATGCGTCCTCCTTGAGCTTCCTGTGCACTGGAAAATCTCTCTGACTCCTGCAGCTCGGCCTCCAGTGCTCAGAGAGCCGGGCAGTGAGGAGCTGCTGTGTGGGGGAGGGATTTAGCTTCAGTCTCCTGCTCCAGCCCCAGGTCTCAGTGTCCAGCGAAGGGCCTGGACATTGGGAATCTCTCTCCACAAGCCTATCCTAGCTGCAGCCTTTCTCTCACCCTGGGACCCCTGGGAAAAGCCCAAAACTCTGGCACTGGGATAGTCTCACAAATATTTGAACTATTCTTGACTTTGAAATGTCATGGTCCCTGAATCTATATATGTCTCTTTCTGAATTTGTTGGCGCAGGAAATAATGCCTTCCCTGTGAAGATCAAATTAAACAAATACAGTGCTTCGAGAAGTGTAAATTCGCATTACCATTCTGCAGGATGGGGCAGAAGTAGGCTTACAGTTGTCCATATGGAAACTCATACAATAACTAATACATAATAATGTAAGAATAAACTGTTTCTCATACTCACAACTGTAAGCCTACGTTTGCCCACCTGATATGTTCCCATGTCAATACCTGGTTCTCAAGGAAAACCTAACTACAGAGAGACCCCTCAGATTGTATATTTTTGGGTGCTTTTCTTCCCAAATACCAGGACACTGTGGCAGTAGCAGCAGTGTCACAAACCTTGTCCAACCAATTCTTCATTGTTGGGGGGTTTATTTTCCAGGCTTCTTCAGAGTAATAAGTAATTGTAATTTTGGAAAGACTTTTTTATATTCTTTCTCAAGCAGTTTATGATTGTACTTTATTCAAATTTGGGGGTGGGGGGAGATGAGTAGCTATTGCTGTTAAAATGAAGGCATTAAGACTCAAGTCTTAGGCCCCAGTTAGTTTAAACGATTCAGCCTTTAACTTAGTCTCAATAACTTCAAGCACAGCCCTAGCTAGTTTGGCTCAGTGGATAGAGCGTCGGCCTGCTGACTAAAAGGTCCCGGGTTTGATTCCAGTCAAGGGCACATGCTCAGGTTGCAGGCTTGATCCCCAGTAGGGGGTGTGCAGGAGGCAGCCAATCAATGATTGCCTCTCATCATTGATGTTTCTATCTGTCTTTCTCTCTCTCCCTTCTTCTCTGAAATAAATAAAAATATATTTAAAAAATAACTTCAAGCATGTGTCCTTTCTACAGAGTGCTCTGGTCATTTAGGATTACAGTATTAGATGGTTTCAACTGCTTTTCTCTTTCCTTCAGATTCTTTCAAGATAACAGCACTCCCTTAAAACGTGGAGGTCCCTGGTTAAGGTCAATTTTAGCATAAATTTTATCACATTGGATCCCTTTGCTAACTGTGGCTCTGTGAACAGAAAGTCAATTTTCTCCAAATTCAAAGCGTTCCTCGCCTTTTTCTAGGTAGAGATGTCTAAGTTCTTTTGTTGTCAATCCCCTGCACCATCTCTGCCTGTCCGTTAAAGGACTCTGCTTTGCTGATATTCAATAGAGCGTGTGTTTACCCCTAGAATCTATAATTATTAGTGGGTTTCCTCCATCGTCTCTACCATCTGGAACAGCTCTTTGTTTTCTCCCTGAGGCAAGACATCTGCCAGTGACCTATTTTCTTCATTCTGAAGCTCCTGTTTTCCAAAAACGCTTTGATTTGTAAGGAATTTCACACACACACACACACACACACACACACACCGCCGATGAATTTATCACAAATAGACATTACATTTGAATCAAATGTGATTTTCATCACTTTTATTCTGGTCTACCGCTCTTCTTTCTTAAATCACCAATTCCTTCTAATCTCCGATAAAAACATCAAATTGGTATGTTTTGTTAGGGGTCATAGAAATTCCTATGGACTTGGACCTAGTTCATCCTTGCACTGTTGAACGGTGTGATAGATACTGGAAGCCTCTCGTAAGACCTTCAGGGAACTTGTGGCTCCCCAGGCTGACTTATATTTTATTCTCTTTGCCTTGCTGTGGATTGCTGGACAGTGTAGTTGGCTTCCGTGATTATGACTAAGTTGAATTAGTCTGTATAAGTAGTTGAAGAATATAAAACGAGTTTTGCTATTGTTCGTGTTTTTAAGGAATTGGCAAACCATTTCCTCCACAATGAGTTGGGTGCATAATGTTCCGGTTTATCACCAGGAATCTATATATATGAAAGGCTAAGTGACTGACCATCCGATCAACTGACCGGCCAGTACATATGCCGCCCACACACTGACAATTTAAAAATAAACATTGACTAGCACATGCGTGATACACATAAGGCTCTCACTGGCACCAATTGCACCCGTGTTTTAATTTTATAACACTATATTATATATATTATTTTGACATGTAATTTTTTGCAGTAACGTAATTACTGCACGAACCTTTTTCTGATTAATTTCCTTTCAATGTGCACAAATCCGTGCACCAGGACACTAGTATGCATTATAATCATCAAGGGAGCTTTCAAAATGTAGCGTTCCCCGCCTCGAGCCCTGGACTGCATGATACCCTATGTGGAGTGAAGTTAGGGTAAACCAAGGGAAGCGGCAGCACCCGCGCCAGGCTCAGAGAATGCAGCAGTGACCGTGAGAAGCCTGGGTTCCCAAGGCATTGGCGATTTGCATAAGAAACAGGCACATACATGCTCAGCGCACCCAGCTGATGTGCAGACTAGTGAATGCTCTCAGGAGAAAGCGGTTCTCAGCTCAGTTCTGAGACACAGACTCATCCAGGTGAAGAGAGGGGGGAGCATTCCAGACAGAGGGAGCAGCAGCAGGACGAAGCCCTGGGAGGCAAAGAAACCCTCCACTATTTGAGGAATTTTAAGTGGAAACGGTTGGTGGGAGTGGGCGAGAGATAACATCAGGGTCTGGCAAACCAGGTCCGGTGTTCAGATTTCACTCTGACCGCACGGAGCAGGGCGGTGAAATCTGTAAACAAGGAGCCTCAGAAGGAAACAAACCTTGCATCCTTTGCAAGCCCAGAAGTTCTTGGCAAGTCACTTCCATCTCCAGTCCTCAGTTTCTAACCTCGGTTTTCTAACCTCTAAAAGCCGACCAATGATACCACCCTCTCAAGTGAGTAAAGACAAAATGCTATCACAAGTAAGAGGTATTTCTCTCAGGACTTTTCTCCTACCAGAAGGCCATTCTTGGTTCTTTTGCTTTAACCATCAGCTTCCAGGCTGTGGCCCCCGGAGGCTTGGAGCCCTAGGCGAGGAAAGGGTGGGACGCGGCCAGCCACAGCCACCATCAGCGAGCTGTCACCACGAGCAGAGACGGGACAGATCATGCAGCCGGTGAGGGCATGGATGCTGTGCTTCCAGGCATGTGTGGAGGGAGATGTAGAGGTCCTAGACCGTTCGTTGGCATCGGGCTGGGAGGTTTGGCTGGCCTCTCTGCTCTTTCCTTCACGGGTACAAAAGGCCCCGCCTTTGCCCCTCATACAGCTGCATGAGTGGAGAAAACAATGTGTGTGTGTAGTCCTTTCCCCACCACCTCCTATTCTATGAAGAAAAGAAAGCTTATCAAAAAGTCCTCAAAAACTGTACCTTGAAGTCCCACTGTGCAGCCAGTGCAGCGCATCCTTAGATAAACGGGATCACATACAGGATTGACAGGTAACATACACATTAGGACCGGGTGCAGCGCCTGCCTGCCTTTCCCATCCTGTTACTCCTCTGATATCTGGGCTGAATCAGGTTTCTGTTAGCAAGGAAGGAAGTGACAAACACTGCTGGTGAGCAGACTGCGGTATCTGACAGGGATTGGAGCCTGGGAGCACCCAGGGGGAGGGAGGAGAGGGAGGAGCAGTGAGCAGGGGCTTCACAGGAAGGAACCACATCTAAGTGGGGACGTGGCAAGGCCAGCCCTGTCTGAGAGACGAGAGAGAGCCTGCAAAGTCTTCAGAAACACAGAGCAGAGAGACCAGGAAAATTATGCGATCATAAGATCAAACATCCAAGTAGAAGAAAATGAACTAGGGCAGTGGTTGGCAGACTGCGGCTCACGAGCCACATGTGGCTCTTTGGCCCCTTGAGTTTTTAGCAAAGGCCAGTTTAGGAGTACCCTAATTAAGTTAATAACAATGTACCTACCTATGTAGTTTAAGTTTAAAAAATGTGGCTCTCAAAAGAAATTTCAATCGTTGTACTGCTGATATTTGGCTCTGCTGACTAATGAGTTTGCCGACCACTGAACTAGGGCTACAGGATTTTAAATAAGCCCCAAGTATCCACTGGGGGTTGCAGGTTGGTTACCGCCTTTTGGCCTGGACTCTGCTTGGCAACTCACAGAGGGCATTGGCCTGTGCCAGCCCCTCTGCTGCCCAGAGCTGGCTTGGTGGGAAGATTCCACGTACCTTGCCCAACATGCTAACACACTGCGGTGCCTTTAAATTTAAAAGAAGAAGAAGAAGAAGAAGAAGAAGCTGAGAAGTTTAAAAAAACAACAACAAAGGTCAGCCCTACAACTTCTTGTGGACGAAAGGGGTCACATGCTCAGGGGAGGCCTGCATGGCGGTCTTGCAAACTCAGAGATCTAAAGTCACCACAAAGGATGGTCTGAAATGAAACTGTAACTAAAAGCAGGGAAGGTGGGCAGTTACATCCTAGGCCGGTATCTTCACTGACAAGGTCAACCTTTGCCTTAACTGAGCCTATCTGTCTTTTTGCGTCTATAATAACAGACCCTTGCTATCTGGGTAACTTGTAACTTCCCTTTTTCTGGACCCCTTGGGGCACAACCTAATTTGCCCGGGCTCCAGGACAGATGCCACAAATTCCTTCATTGCTATGTTAATTGTTCCTGCACCCACCTAAGTAGGTGTCTATCATTTTACTTTTTATCCAATCCCAGGGGGTTCCCTGCTTGCTTTCTCCCGCCTCTCTAGTCTATCCCCAATGAATTCATGAAACCTACCTCCGTCCCTTTCCTTTGATGGCAATGTATAAATACAGATGTAACCCGCCCTTCTCCGGAGCATTATCTCAATTCGTTGAGTTCTGCTTCCTGGCAATGTCGACAGTTTGGCTCAAATAAACTCACAAAAATTCTTTACAGGTTTCAATGTTTTTTTGCGTTAACACTCTTCACTGAGAACAAATCACAAAACAATGTGAAGATCCGCACTGATTAAAGGTCATAGAGCACCAGATGCTTTTCCCGTGCCTCTGGCTGAGGGAGAGGCCGCATGCTTCCTTATTTTTCCAGATGAGCCGTTCTCCGTGCCTTCCGGAGGGATGAAGAAATAGGCACATCATCCTGGAGTAAACACTAGAGGTCTGACCTCGTGGACTGTGGTTATAGCAGCCCCGCAACCAGGACAGAAAACCATTA
The DNA here is from genome assembly GCA_026230045.1 of Corynorhinus townsendii. Taxonomy (NCBI): domain Eukaryota; kingdom Metazoa; phylum Chordata; class Mammalia; order Chiroptera; family Vespertilionidae; genus Corynorhinus; species Corynorhinus townsendii. The sequence continues at coordinate 166,744,203 of JAPDVU010000007.1, forward strand.
AGTCAGTCTATTGTTTTCTGGAACAAGGCTTGGAGAGAGAGAGTGTGTGTGTGAGAGAGAGAGAGAGAGAGAGAGATTGAGATTGAAGACCTACTGAGTACTCACTATGAGTCAGTGTCAGGGTCAGGGCCAGGCAGCACTGGATATACTATATACATCATCTCTAATCCCCTTCACAATCCTGTGATGTCATTTTCACCACCCCTGCTTTACGGATGAGAAAGTGAATTCACGTGGTTGTGAACCTTCCATGGAGGCTGACAGCCAGTGGCATAACTGAGCCTGGGACCCACTCAGGGCCGGGTCTCACACAGTGAGTGCTGGGAAGGAGCTTGGGATGCAGAGGGATGGGACACGTGGTGTCTGACAAAGCCATCAGTGAGCCCTCAGTCCTCCCCACCGAGCAGCCAGGTCTGAACACTCTCATTCTGAAGTGACCTTTTCCAGTCCTCATCCCATCCTATCAGCACAGGTAACACGAGAACTCAGTATGTGTCTGGGGGTTGCCTGAGTTATATGTCCAAAGGGTTTCCCCAGAGAATCTTGATATTGGGCCCCTGCCTCTTTTCTTTGTCATTCTCCTTGTACCGTGACTACTGTCATTTAGGGGCTTCAGAGTAAATCAAAGATGGATTGATATGAACATAACCAAGTGCCTTAATAATTAATAGAAGTTTCTCCATGAGAACCAACTGGTAAAATAGAATTTAGGGGGAACAGTATCTCAATTCACTAAGATCTTCCTTCCCAGCAATTATAGACAGACTGGTGTCAATAAACTCACCAAGATTCTCAACAAAAGAAAGAATGTATTTAGTTATGGAACCAATTGTTTTGATCTATAACACCAGCTTGGTAAATATACATTATGTAGTATAGTGTATATGGTATAGTATTCTGTATAGTGATCATACACACCCGCACACTTTTTAAAACTGAAATACTATTTCTGACCAAATGCAAACTTATCAAATGATATCAGTGAACAACAATGGAAAATTATTCTATATTCCCTGGGTTTGATCATGAGATTGCTTCAAGAGTTGAACAGGTTTTCTCTGTCAGATGATTTCCAGAATCATGTCCTTATTTAAAAATCAATCCATTAGCTTCACTAGCTGAGTCCCATGCTGCCTGGTCGGACTTCAGCTTCCGGGCCTCCGAGCGAGCCCTCTCCAGACCAGAACCACATCGGAAAAGGAAAGCCACTTTCCGTCGCTCACGTGTGATTAATCCACTTCGAGGACTGTTTCTCCCTGATCTCCAGGATACATGAGACACATGACTCACTCCAGATATGCTAGTCTTTGGTTTGCTTTAAGAAAACCCATTCCAAGTCCACTGTCTGGGAGAACATATTTGCCAGTGTCATCTCCGATAAGGGTTTAATCCCCAACATTTACAGGGAACCCATACAACTTAACAAGAGGAAGATACGCATTCCAATCAAACAATGGGTAAAGGACCTAAATAGGTACTTTTCAAAAGAGGACATACAGAAGGCCGAGAGACATATGAAAACATGCTCAAAGTCACTAATCATCTGAGAGATGCAAATCAAAACAATAATGAGGTACCATCTCACACCTGTCAGAATGGCTGCCATCAACAAATGACAAGTGCAGGCGAGGATGCGGAGAAAAAGGAACCCTCGTGCACTGCTGGTGGGAACGCAGGCCGGTGCAGCCACTGTGGAGAACAGTATGGTATTTCCTCAAAAAATTAAAAATGGAACTCCCATTTGACCCAGTAATCCAACTTCTAGGAATATATCCCAAGAAAACAGAAACACCCATCAGAAAGGATATATGCACCCCTATGTTCATAGCAGCACAATTCACCATAGCTAAGATTTGGAAACAGCCTAAGTGCCCATCAGCAGATGAGTGGATTAAAAAACTGTGTTTCACCTACACAATGGAGTACTACGCTGCAGTAAAAAAGAAGGAATTCTTACCATTTGCAACAGCATGAATGGAAACGGAGAGCATTATGCTAAGCAAAATAAACCAGTCAGAGAAAGATAAATATCATATGATCTCACTCATTGATCTCACTCATTAGTGGAATCTAATGAACAACATAACCTGATGAACAAAAGTAGAACCAGAGTCATAGAAGCATCGAACAGACTGTGCAATCTATGAGGGGAGGCGGGCGGTGAGGGGGTAAGAGAGCAACCAAAGGACTTGTATGCATGCAAATGAGCGTAAACAACATACACAGACAGTAAGGGGGTGAGGGCAGGAGGATGGGGGCGGCCTGGGAGAGGTCAATGGGGGGAAAAGGAGATTTATGTAATACTTAAAACAATAAATAATTTAAATTTTAAAGAAGGGAAGCAAAAAAACAACCATTCTATGCCACCAGTTTCATTTACACGCTTTCCCACTCTCATTCCGTTCCATTCTGCTCTTTAAATGCTGTTTTAGTTCCTTGTAGGTCTCAGCAGTGATAACATTTGACCAGAGGTACCAAAGCCATGATTTGAAAGAGCACCCTATGGTCAAACAGCAGCCACACCCATCTATTGTGTGGTTCCTCGGCCAGTTGCCCAGGAAGGCTTGCTTGAGGCACCTGCCTGCTTCAGGGATGCTCTCTGGTTCGAGATGGGATAATCTGGTGCCTTCCTCTCTCAGCCCTTTGAAGATCAGCTTCAGGGACATTGGAAGAATGAGGGCCTGAGAGTTTCTATTTGTAACTGACTGTCAAACCAGACAACCCCCGTGCATGCCCCTGGGCCTCCCCGTGCATGTGACACGGCCCTGCCTGAGCGAGTGTGGGCAGTGACCCTCCTCTTGGACTGTCCTGCATCACCTGGTCCCCGCAGATGCTGCCTTTGGAGGAATGCTTCACAGACAGATGCTCCTACCTTCCAAGGTGCAGCCATCACTATGGCAGGACCGCGAGGACACAGCAGGGCAGGCCTTCAGAGATACCCAGGCGGACCTAGGTGACAGTCCCAGTGATCAGCCCCTTCTCGGGACCTGGCCCTCCACCTCTCTGAGCCACCCTCTGCTTACCTGTGTGGGTGATGGCCCGGGGCTTGAGGAGGAGTTTGAGGAGGAGATTCCAAAGGGGTTTCCCCAAATTTCCAGATCATAAAACTCACCCGGAACATCTTCTCTGTGTGAGGAGATCTGAATTTATCTCCAGAAAACTGTATTTTTACAAAGCATGCTTGGGAAACATGAAAAGTACATACAAATGTGAAACAGGACATACATTCTTAAAATATGCATTCCTTTTCACCGAAGAGTTAAAAATCATTTGCATACAAGCAGTGTCTTAAAGGGACAAAGAGTTCTGATCCAGTCACCTGTACTGACTTTGTACAGGCCCTGGATCGAGCCAGTCCTGTCAATCCCCAGTCCTTTCTGACACCTGACTTGCACGCATTGGGGGGGAAACACAGAAGTTAGCCAGGCCTGCAGGTGATGAGTGACCCCCGGTACTCCACTCATCACCGCACTGCGTTTTTACCCACCTCAATTATGTCATTGGTTCTTCTGAAACCAAACTCTCAGGGAATGTCAGAACTATTCACCAGTCTGGGAAATGCCACACCTAAACCTATCTGGCTTACTCCCAACAAGGCACGTATGTTCCTACTCCTTTGATATCCAATGATCTCTGAAGGAGGACTAATAGCTTTTGAAATGTATTTGTCCACAAAAAAAAAATCAAAAACAAAAACAAACACCGTTAGGTAAAAACATTATCTTGGGGTGGGGTGTGATAAACGGGCTACCCTGCTGCACATTCCCACAATTTAACTAGAGTTAAATCTAAGGATCACAGGTTTTGTGTGAGATGGTAGCTTTTTCTTCTAATGAATTGGCATGGAGTTTCTGCCCCATGACTTCTTAGTGTCCCACTGCCCCTGCCCCTGGGCACTAAGCCTGATCCCCTGATTGAGGGTCAGGGTTGTCACGAGCCCTCCTGAACGGTCTAGCAGGTCCACACAGCTGGCCTCCGGGAAGACCCGAGTTTCCTGGCCTCCATGTTCTCACACACCAATTCCCTCCACCTTGAATGATCTTTCTTCACTTTTGATCATCAAATATTGTCTTCCTCAAGGTCACCTCCAAGGCGTGCCTGACCTTTCCAGGCTGCCTGGCTCACCGGGCCCACCTGGCACTCACTGGTGGACTTCTGCAATCATCCCGGCACTTCTCACGTGAGACCTACCACCCTCAGGTCCGTGGCCGACTTCCGGGGTGAATAGCCCATCCCAGCATGAGTTCCCTGAGGCCCTGCACAGCATCAACCTGGAGAGCAGCCCGATTCTTGTTGTGAATTAAAACCACCAACAAAAGTGCTTTAAGACAGTGAGCCGTTTCAACCAGGCAGAGACCATCTCAGGCGATTGGGTTTCACATCGGCTGGAATCCATCCTGGCTGCTTGTGTGTTGTTATTTTCAAATGTACATACCTGGACCCCTTGTTCTTCATTTTGTTCTTATAACAGAATAGTTTTTTACTCTCACATTTGCCGAACTACATACTTAACAACTCCATGAATTATTCCAATAATGGTGAATTATTCCAATGTTGTGGCCACATCAGATGAGCCTTCTCATTTTGAGGGGTGTTTTGCAGAACAGTCTGGCGCAGCTGTCTTTAGAGTTGCAGGAAAATTCTGAGAAGAACCACCAGGTGGCACCAGAGCCCCATAACAGTGCAGCCTAAAAGCTGCTCCCTGGAGCAGATGGGGTCCTGCTTCCTCTCTAGGTGGTCCAGCCAGGCCACCCCTGCACATCATCGGATCGGGTCTAGTCCTCCTTGTGCCGCACCTGCCCGCATCAGCAGGCCGAAAGAGCATTACCTTTCCCAAACGCAGAAGCCTTCCCGCAGGATGAAACTGGGGTGTCAGGCTTGCTGACCGAGAACCAGTTATTGAAAGCCAGCTATGGGCTTCGCTCTGTCCTAGCTCTTGAGTTAAAATCTAGCATTTTTTTCTGTTGGGCAGGAATTTACAGTTCTACCTACGAGTATCACCAGACCCAGTTGAACAGGGAGAGATACTGAGGCTTGGTTATCTGACTGAATTCATTCAGTTAATAGCAGTGACTGTGCTGAAGACCAAACTTTCCAATCCCCGTGGTGTCTCCTTAACACTCGGCATTACTGCACAGCAAGCACAGTGTGAGCAGCCGGAACACAGATCACAGATCGGGCCTTCTCCTCCAGCGTCAGCAGAGGCAAACGCCCTGGAGGTGCTCGGGAAACATGCCAACTGGCTGCTAAGTAAAAGGGCTCTATGTTCCTTTTATTCTGACTTAAAGGGTCATCGTTTGATGCAGAAATTCAAAAATGGTGTTTTCTTCAGGATATTTTGAATTTTAAACTCCAAACCTCAATTTTAAATCAAATAAAAATGAAACCTCCAACATTTGAACAATAACCTCTTGAAACTCACCTTGAGATGCTCATTTGCATCCCTCGCAAGTTACTGATATGTTGAGTGTCGGAAGCATCATGAAGGTGTTCAGCGTTTGCAGCAGGGAAATATGTTCAATAACATGATAAAGCAATTGAACGTGGGGACTTCAGTTATTGGTGGACAAGCTGGGGGGACAGGTGCCTTCTTGGTGGCAAGCACTGCTCTTGTTCTGGGGCACAGCGGGGAACAGAAAGAGCCCTGGGCATCACTAGCTTAGGTGCTGATGGGAGTAGATAGGCAACCATCAATAAACAAATAAATTCACCTAGTCTGTCAGGCAGTGCTAAGTGCTGTGGAGAAGAAACGAAGGAAGGAATACAGGAAGTACTTGAAAGGGGGAGGGGCTTTCCACTCTGCAAGCTGGGCAAGACCTCACAGATACACGATGTATATGCACAGGGCATGGCAGGCAATGGGAACAGCAAGACCCAAATACCCTGGAGAGAGGCTGCCTGGAATATTGGACAAGAGTGAGGAAGCCAGTGTTTCTGGGGGGGGGGGGGGGGGGGGGAGAGCGGGGGGGTAAGCCGAAGAGGAGAGTGCTAGCAGAGGAAGCCAGAGATTATTACATCCGGGGTTTTGTGTGTGTGTGTTTTGTGTGTGTGTGTGTTTTGTGTGTGTGTGTGTGTGTGTGTGTGTGTGTGTGTGTGTGTTTGTGTGTGTGTGTGTTTGTTTTTGGGGTTTTTTTTGGCAAAAGCCAAGGAAAGGAGACTGCTTTCGTTCCAGCACCAGGTTCAATTTTCATGAAATAATTCATGGTTTTCCTGTTGCTACTGTGGAAAGTGCTCACGACGTCCAGGTTACTAATCAAGCTTCGGGGAACAGGGGAAAACTGTCATCTGAGAAGCGCCGAGGGTTGATTTATAGAGAAATAATGTCCATCGTAGACTGGAAATTCCACCCGCCTACTGGAGCTGCCAACCCAGATTGATCACCCAAGCCACGTTAATCACAACATATGAAAATGTGGAGGCGCCTATAATTAATTACTACCCAAATGAGATCCCCATCTCTGCTGAAGATAGCCCCTGAAGGTATCAGCCCATCCATCTTTCTTCTGCTGATACATACATCCTCCTGCTGCTGTTCCCCCTCAGAGCCCGCCACATGTCTTAACCAGACAAGGATTTTTTTTCCCTTCAGTTTTTGAGAGTATGAATAAAAAAACAAGCAAGAATAGGAAATTATGAGTCCCGTGATAATGAAAGCCATTCTCTGCCGATTATGAAGGACTGCTATTTATAGATAGTTTTGAAATATATTATCACTTTTGCACCTTTTATCTCCCTGAACTTCCTACAAAAACCCTGTGAATTCGTTATTTTTATCATCATTATTATTATTCATATTTTACTTTTTTGTAATAGTGGTCAAAGTGTTTAAAAGTTTTTTCAGTCCTCTTCTCCCCATAAAACTCCTGTGGTTGCCATTAGTTTGACACGGTTGTGGCCAACTTGGTCTCACTGTTTCAAACCCGGCAAAGAGATCTGTGCCAGCCACACAATAACAACAAAATTAATGGATATTGGATTGGACTGCATTGCTCTTTGTGGGGCGTTCTCTTCTCTTGTATTGTCCCTCTGTACTCATGCTCTTCCCTCAGAACTCAGCTAAGATGTCATTGGAAGACTTCCTTGGAAATTCCTCCTACTTCAGTATAATTAGTACCTCCATCCTCTATGCTACATCTCTATTTTGTACCTACATTACATTCAATTTTGGGGTAATCAGAGCATCTAACTTTCTTTCATTCAACAAATATTCATTGAGAAAGGGTATCAGTAAGAGTCCTTCATCACAATCCCATAGGTAACATCATACGCAATGGTGAAATGGTAAAAGCTTTTCTTCTATGATTGGGAACAAGACAAAGATGCCCACTCTTGCTGCTTTGAGTCAACATATTACTGGAAGCAATAGCCAGAACAATTAGGCAAGAAAAAGAAATAAAATGCATCCAAATTAGAAAGAACAAGCTAAAATTATCTGTATTTGTTAATGGTAAGATATTACATATAGAAAACTTTAGAGACTCCCCAAAGATCTGTTTAGAACTGATCAACAAAATCAGTAAAGTTGCAGGATACAAATCAATATACAAAGGTCAGTTGTATCTTTATATATTTAGAATGAATTATCAGAAAGAGGAATTAAAATAAAAACAGTCCCATTTATAATTACATCAAAATACTTAATCTAGGAGATGAATAGCATTGATGAAAGAAGTTGGAGAAGATATAAATAAATAGAAAGGTATTCCATGTTTATGGATTGGAAGAATTCATATTGTTAAAATGTCCATTCCACTCAATGTCTACAAGATTCAGCACAATCCTTATCAAAACCCCAGTGGCATTTCTCACAGAAATAGAAAAGTAATCCTAAAATTTGTATGAAGTTACAAAAGATCCCACATAGCCAAAGTAATCTTGAGAAAGAAGATCAAAGCTGGAGGCATCACACATCCTCATTTCAAACTATACTACAAAATTGCAATAATCAAAACAGTATGGTATCAGAATAAAGACAGGCACAAAGATCAGTGGAACAGAACAGAGATCCCAGAGATAAACCCATGCATATATATAGTCAATTAATTTTTCACAGAGGAACCAAGATTATGCAATGTGGAAAGGACAGTCCCTTTAATAAATTATGTTGGCAAAACTGAATAGCCACATGCAAAAGAGTAAAACTGGACCCCATATGACATTGTACACAGAAATCCATTTAAAATGAACTGAAGACTTGCATGTAAGACACGCGGCCATAAAACTTCTGAGGATGTAAGCTCGTTGACATTGGTCTTGGCAAATGTGTTCTGAAGTTAAAGAGGATCACTGGGATTGCCGACAAATGTTGTAGAAATACAGAAGTAACCAGCATGGTGGGGACAAGTTGAATCAAACTCCTCTGGAAGGCAGCACAGTGGGAAGTGGACCCGATTTGGGGAGCTCTGCTAGAGAATCATAGTCCCACCCCTTATTCTGTGGCTCTGCGCAGTGTCTCTGAGTCTGTTTCCACACTTGTGTGATGGAAAGAGTCACCCTTGCTATGTACAGTTATTCATCTTACGTGCTACTCTTCATAATAATCCAGCAAAATGAGAATCATTACTGCCTATACTACAGATAAAGTAGAGTTGTGTAGGGCACAGGGTGACTAGATCTCACACAATTTAACCTCCTGCATATGCCTTTGTGTTTATTCACACAAGCAGAATCCGTCTGAGATGCCCACTGTCTCTTGAACTGAGTGTTGTACTTTGCTGAGCAGGAACCCAAACCTGACTGCTACCTCCCTGAGACCCAAGCCTGCTCTGCACACGTTTTCTTCATTCTGTCAAGGACCTGAACGGCATAGACACTCAACACATAATTGGCTATTTGCATGATATGAAACAGACATATAACATGAAATAAGCATAAATATAAGAATGTCTGTTTATAATCTCATATATATATGTATATATATATATATAGAGAGAGAGGGGGGGAGAGAGAGAGTCCGTGGCCATAACACCATAATGACCAAACAACCGGTCACCAGGAGGTGCATTGATGGGTCTCGCCAGCACAGCGGGTCTGGGGTCCCACCTTGAGCAGCAGGTCTGGGTTCTGGGGTCCCGCCTCGTGTGGCGGGTCTGGGGTCTCGCGTGATTTCGGCTCACGTGGCACGGCCCACAGGCTATCACAGCAAGGCTGGCGGCCGGTGGATGGGCAGGACAGCAGGTGGGCGGGTGGGCGGGGCTGTGCAATTTCATGCACTGGGCTTCTAGCATAATTATAATGTTCTGTGTTTGTAGAATAAAGACTTTTACCTGGCACATTTGTTAAATGCATCAAAGTTCTGGAGTTGGTAGCTACTTTCTATATATGGAAACTTGATCAAGTTCTTTTTCTACCTCCCTCAAAGGTATCCTATGAGCCTTAAATTGTAAAGTTTGCAGGGTTTATGACATGGTACCTGTGATAGAGAAAGTGTTTACCAGACGTTATTATAGTTACTAGTATCATCATCATGGTTATCATTATTATTTCCTCTTCCTGACAGCCTAGTGCTGTCTCCTGGGCAGATGTCATTGTCCCAGTTTTACAGAGAGGAAACCATAAGGCTCAGAAAGGATACGTGGCCGAGTTTTAACACATCTGCAACAAGAATTTAGCTCTTTCACCTCCTGGCACTGTGGTCGCTCCTTTGCCATTGCGTCTCAGCATACCCGTGTTAGAAAATTCTTCCAGTTGAGAAGAAAGTTGTTGGGAAGGAAAGTGAATGAGCTGGATCATTTAGACAGACAGATTGGGAAACCGTTGCTGTTCCTTTTGCATGTTATATGTTCTTGCCAGAAATCAAGTAGGTGGAGTTTTTGAAGAGTTATCTATTAGATAAATATGCTTGTTTCAAATAATCAGCTTTAGAGCCATATCTTCATAAATATTAAGCCAAACTTCATATTTAAAGTTTTACGAAAAAATTTTTTAAAAAAAATCAGGCATGATGCTGAACTCATTGAGCTTGGCTCACTACCAAACTTCTCTCATCAAAATGACTTGAAAGAGTTATAAATACCATAATCCCATGTCATAAAGATAAATTATTCTAGGAAGAATTTCACATTTAAGTCACCTTCTCAAAATCTTAGGAACTAACTGAAACTGCAAATGTCCAGTTCAGACCCAAATAGCCTAAGGAAAAGATTAAAATGTTAATATAGCAATCGAGGGCTTGTCTCACTAAACGCACAATTTCAACAGCTCAGAGGTCATTCCCTTTAACCTTTGTCTGCAACTCACCCCAGTCTCCAAAAGAGAAATCACATCCCACCAGCAACTTTCTCGCTTAATGAGATGAAAATCCTGATGATCAGTGCATGAAAGTAAAACCAAGAAAAACTAGTCTTCGCTACTGATAAATATTTAACAGATGTGGTCCAAATCCCTCTGCCAGCTGGAGGAAGGAAAAACGTTCTATTTCACAGTTCGGGTATAATTATTGGCCACATTTCTACAAGCAAAGACAGTGACATTGGCTCATTCCCCAGGCGAGGTTTTTTTGTTTTTTTTTCTGATCTAGGCTCTGGGATTTGCTTTTCTTTAACAAATTGTAGCAATATACCCTTCACTTGACCCAGTTTATTCATTCAAAAGATACCTGGAGCCAAATCTGAGAAGTAGAAAGGGAAGAGGCTGACACAAGCTGTGTTTATATACCCATCAAAGGATTATAGTGAAGCACATATATTCCCTTCATCATTAAAAGCACCTGTCTGTGTGTCTACGGTAGACCAGATGGCTCTGGCAAATGATTATTTGATCCAGGTAGTTCATTCAGGAGGTAGAAGAACTTTTCTCCAGACCTTGATCATCACCTTTTTGGACTTCACAGACAGTCACCATTGTTCCAAGTATCATGCCGTTTTCACTCCTTAAACAGATTGTGTGCAAAGAATGTTCTAAACATCACCACGAGGCCCCTTCCAGTAACCACTGAGTCATCCCTCGGATTCCCAGGCAGCTGTTGTATAATATGAGCAGGATGTTTTGACCATGTTCCTTGACCTGACCATTTTGACCCCAAGTATGTTTTGGTTCAAGAATGCACTCCACAGTTTAGGTGGGCAACACACCATGACAGAATCCATTTCCTCTTTCTAAGCTTTCCCTTGGTGATCATTTTGCTAACACTGTTACCAGAATAATTTTTTCTGTAACACTAATTGGATCATGTCATGCCTCTGCTTAAAGGCCATCAATCATGGATTTCCTATCACCAACAAAAACGCAGCAGCACATTCTGATCCCACTTGACCTGCCCCTTCTCATCTCCAACTCAGCTCCTTACACAATCGCCTCCGGTCATTAGCACATCCTGCACGTATCATACATCAATTTACGATTTTTTTCCTTGCATAAGCCCCCGCCTTCCCTCAGTTGCTTTCAATCTAATACAAATTGTCCTTCAAGACCAGTCCTGGGTCTCCTTGCACCTAGCAACCTTTTTTCTGACAGCTCCAGACCTCTACCCCCGTCCATGACAAATATGTTCTGTTTCAATTATTATAGGCATTTTCTTACTATTTAATTCAGACTGTTATTCATGAGTACACAGCTGTCTCACCAATAATGGACCCTTGAGCCTCTGTTTTATTTTCATTATATACATTGCAAGGGAATAGGGTTGGGAATTGGATGTACTATTGATAATGAAGGCAGGAGGAAACTATCAGACTTGTTTTTCCCTCATCATTGTGTGTCTGTGTCAAAGCTGTGTCACCCTTGTGACGGTCCCTTCTCTGACAGGCACACTTGCGGCCCTGTGTTCTCTATGAGGCAGGAGCATGCCCATTGGTTGACTTGACAGATCCTGTATGAAGTGAATCTTCTCAGAGTGCCAGAGAAGACTTAAGAAATTCTATGGAAAGAAAAGACCTGGGTAAGAATGAACACACAACTGATGAAAGAAGTATTCCTTTGGAATCTGCCTTTCTGAGGAATGAGATCAGTCAGGTACTGGCTCAGAATCAGAATAGGCATATGATGATTTTATAAAAATTTCTATGAATATGTTCATTGTAATGGACCATCAACCAATCTGTGCTCTAGATAGTCACTTGTTTTTGTTGGTTCCATCGGCAGTTATTCATTGGAAACTTTCACTGCCTGGGGATGCAGAAGGAAGGGATGCTCTTCCTGCTCTTGAGGCATGCCCTGCAATCATCTTAGAAATACAACTAAAGCCCAGCAAAGTCAAGCGACCTGCCACTGGCCACACTGGCTGGCCTGAACTTTTAGTTAAGGTCCCTGTTTCCTATCACCGTCCACTGTCCACTCTTTCTGCGGCTCCCCAGCCTACATGCAGGAAGGGGCCACTCCTATGCTTGTTTTTTGTTCGTTATTTTTGACAGTATTACTGATATCCCTCATTTTCCCCCCTTGGCTCCCCTCTGCTCAGCCCCCACCCCACCTTGGGCCTTCTCACCACTATTGTCTTTGTCCATGGGTTATGCATACATGTTCTTTGGTTAACCTCTTCCCATCCCCTTCACGCCCCTCCCTCTGAGATCTGTCAGTGTATTCCCTGCTTCCATGCCTCTGGACGTATTTAGTTTGTCAGTTTATTTTGTTCATTAAATTCCACATATAAGTGAGATCTTATGATACTTGTCTTTCTCTGACAGGCTCATTTTGCTGAGCGTGATAATCTCCTACAGGGTTTCTTAAATCTTGTCTGGAGAGAGGGCAAGCTTAGGCTGAAGAAGCAATGGGAGGGATGCGGCCCTGTGTTCTCTATGACGTGGAAGAGACAAGGACAGCAACCTGAGTTAAAGCAGCTTCCCAAAGGCAGTTCCTGGTCACAGAGAGTAACGGGAACTCCACCCATTCTCCTCCGGTTTAGATTTCAAAGTGCTCTTTCTGCTGGCACCCACACATGGGGAGACTCACAGTTGCCCTGGGAGCTGGGCAGTTTGGTGACCTCTTTCTTCCATGTTTGGAAGTTGCTGTGTCATAATCCTTTAACCTCTGCGAAGCCAGGAATATTTGATATCAAAAGCCATATTAGTCACTGGGACTATTCCCCCCTCTTACAGTTCTTGGATTTATTACATATTAACAAAGAACTCACCCTTGGTCCCTCACAGGAGGTGTTCTCCAGGTCAGCTCAGAGCTCTGGGAGCTCCTCTAACTCCCCGCAGACACTGGAGGATCCTTAGGACGATGGCCTCGGCCTCCAGGCAACATCTCAGATGCCCGTCCCAGCTCAGCTTTCCCATTCCTAACCCTCGCGTTTTGATCTTTACTGTCTTCAATAATCTCTCTGACTTTTTAAGTCGGTTTTATATCTCTTCCTCGCCACTGTTGATTCATGCCTTGATAGGATGGTCAACGTGGCCTCACTTTCTTTTAGGGCCTTGAAACCAGTTCTAAAACACCCTGGTCCCATTCTCTTTAGACTTTCCCGTGTTTCCACAGCACCAAGCTCAGGCCAGGCCCCATGGCCACTATGGAAGTCAGCCCAGTGGGTTCTGGGAGGGGTGACAGGCTCACCGGAGGAAAATAAAACTCTACTTTTTTATTGATAGACCAAGCATCTTAGTTATGTATCCTATCTAATAAAAGAGTGATATGCAAATTGACCATCACTCCAACACACAAGATGGCTGCCCCCATGTGGTCAAAGATGGCTGTCCCCATGTGGACACAAGATGGCCACCACAAGATGGCCAGCAGGGAAGGGCAGTTGGGGGCAATCAAGCCTGCAGGGGAGGGCAGTTAGGGATGACCAGGCTGGCAGAGGAAGGAAGTTGGAGGCAACTGGGCCTGCAGGGAAGGGCAGTTGGGGGAGGACCAGGCCAGCAGAGGAGGGCAGTTAGGGGCAATCAGGCTGGCAGGGGAGCAGTTAGGCATCAATCAGGCTGGCAGGGAAGTGGTTAGGGGGTGATCAGGCTGGCAGGCAGAAGCGGTTAGGGGCAATCAGGAAGGCAGGCAGGCGAGCAGTTGGGAGCCAGCAGTCCTGGATTGTGAGAGGGATGTCCCAGATTGGAGAGGGTGCAGGCTGGGCTGAGGGACCAGCCCCCCAGGCACGAATTTCGTGCACCAGGCCTCAAGTATTTTTATAAATGTGGTGCCACTTGCTTAGGTATTCACAAACATTTCTAATCCTTCAACCCATGGCTAGAGAACATTTCCCACCCCCTATAGTTACCTGTGACCATGTGTAACTCACGAAAATGTGGATGAAAGTGGCAAATAACCAGCTCTAGGCCTGTATTGTGAAAGCTTCCAGCAAACAGCCCTCCCCTGTCGTCGCCTCTCCCTACCTCCCCACCCCCTTACCCCCATCTCCCTCCTCTGACCATGGTGCATAGAACTCTAGTACTCTAGGGGTTAGTAGAACACCAAATAGATCCCCGAATTACCACTGTGACTAACAAATAAGCAGCTACCCATGCTGTCAGCCACGGAGGGTCAGGTGTGTTTCAGAAGCATAGGCGACCCCTCCCTGTAATGGAAATCAGGACCTGGGTGTCACCTTAGTGGTCGGTTCTGGTGCAGGTGAAGAGGCCAGTTAGGCCAGCGGAGTAAAGAGCTGTGGAGAAGTATTTGTGCATTTGCCTTCGATTTCAGAAGGCAGCCCTGATGGAAAAGGTCCGAGCAACTGCCTGTCAGATTTTATTGACTGAGTCAGCACAGGGTTACAAGAAAGAGAAGTTCAGGCAAATATGGACTCATTTTCAAACGGGTGCCCATGGCAATGGAGGAAATGCAGGGTCCACTCGGCTGGAAAAGCACACTGGGGCCCGACGCCAGGCAGTACCAGTCAGCTGAACAGAGACTCTTAGGGACGAAAGACCAGTACGAATCCTCGGTTGAACCGATGGCCTGAATCCAAGGAAGCCGTTCATGGACAGTGTGGCCTCGCCCCACGCCACTTCACATGCATCATGGTGACCACTGTTAAGCTGAGAAGAGGTTGAAAATGCAAAAAATGAAAATAAAAAATAGAGGTATATCCAAGAGAAGGCTTTGATTGTGGTTAAAGGGATAGAGAGACATGGAACTGTTTCGGGGGGAAAGTGGGTCAGACATCTACAAAGTTTTTGAAAGAAATGAGGTTTCAAAGGACTCACAGATGGAGAGTGAGAGAGTCCTGGGCCGTTCAGGCTTCAAATAAAGCCCAGCTTCCAACCTGCAGGGGCAGGAATGAGCTCTGAGATCCACGAAGCTGGGCAGAGAGCATCCTCCCGCTGCCCATCAGCTGGGACCGCGGAGGATGACAGTCGGGGAAGGATCTCCGCAGAGCCAGCAGCCACGCCTGACTTTTGATTCTTAAAAATAGGGACTTCCAGTTCTGTGGAAACAGAGACCTTTTTACTCAGCAAGAATCGCCATGGCAGATAACCAGGTCTCTCTCATCCTTCCCTTCCAGTAAGAGTACGCAGGGTTCCAGCCCCCAGCCAGGTACATGCCCTGACCTGGAATCCAACCAGCAACCTGCTGCTGCCCAGCACAAAGCTAACTGAGCCACACCGTCCAGGGCGGTGTTTTCTGTCCTTCTTGATCATGAGTCCTCGCCTCATGGTAATTCTATGAAACTCAAATATTTGTACTGTTGCCACACCGACTCTTCAACATCTTAATCCACTTTTCTGCATGTATCACTTAACTGTTTTCACAATCTTAACTGGTCAGTCACCTACCTACTGTCTCAATGAATGCATTTATAAAGACAGATTCTTTTTATAATCTAAGCATTGGGAAATAAAGTTCCTTTTCAGTGAAGGAGATATATTGTGAAATGTGATTCTCTTGGTAGTTTTCAGGAGGCCATACTTACATAATTGCATCTTCATTTTTTCTGGGAGCTTGTTATTGTCTACACAAGTGATTAATGACAGCTGGAAAATAGACTGCAGATAAAAATATCACAATGGAATTGAGTTTTATTGGTCACTGTTCAAAGAGATAATTGTGTTCTGTTGGATCAAACCTCATATTCTAAATGTCATTTCCTGTAAAGCTAATTTCCCTGGCTCTTTGGGGGCACTGGGCCTTTCCACTTTAAATGCTATAGGATCACTGTGATTTCAGGGGACTCTCGAGATGGAAAGGCAGTTCCTTTCTCAGGGTCAGAGAAATAAAAGAATAGCTCTGATCATGGGGAGGGAACAGCGACATGGCAGATTCGATTGTATGTTGATTTACAAAGTCTTTTATCAGTTCGCATTACCCTCATTTCACAGAATATGTGCATCGTGTCCATAAGAACGTGCAGTGATTTTTAGGAGTCCTAGGACCTCAGGTTGGTAAGCCAATATGTCCTCAAGCTCCGGCCCTTTATCACTCCATCACTCAGGAACTGTGGCCAGACTCTGCCACCCCTTTGAGCATGGAGACAGAATACTCATGGGAACCAATATGGAAACATTTCAAAATCCAAGCAGATCATGACTAGCAGAGCTTCAATTTACACCAAGCTCTTTTTTGCTCACTCCAACATAATCAGTTCTTTCCAGTGCGCCCTGCTGCTGGGACATGTGTCCCACAAACAATGTCATGATGCACAGGCCACCTGTCATGATGCACAGGCCAGAGAAGCACCAAAATCCACCAGGGCCACTATGTTTTTCTTGGGTATCCTATTTATTACTTCTAAATACATGCAAAACACATGAGTGTCCCATTAGATATCTATGGCTAAAACAGTACCCCCAAATCAGCGGCTTAACACAATGCTCATTTATTTTCTCATAGGTTCTGCAGGACAGGAGTCTGGGTGGGACTTAGCTGGTCCTCTGCTTTGTGACCTCTCATGGGGTGGCAAACAAGGGTCAAGGTCATCAGGGCCAGGATCTGCTTCTGAGCTCACGTGGGGGTTGTTGCTGGATCCAATTTGTTTGGGGCTCTGGGTTTAAGGACCTCGGTTCCCTGCTGGCTGTTAGACAGAGCTGCCCTCAATTCCTGGCCAGATGTCCCTCTCCATCAGACTGTCATGTGTAAAGAGCCAGGGAGGGACGTCACAGTCTTTTCTAACCTAACCATAGTGCGTCACCCCATCGCTTTGTCGGGCTCTCTTCATTCACAGCAAGTTATTGTGCTCGGCCAACACTCCAGGGCAAGGGATACACAAGAGCGTGAACAATAGGAGGCAGCGGTCATCGAGAGCCATCTCAGAATCTGCCCACCACAGATACACTCATGTTACATTGATATTTTTAAAAAGAAACTCAGGTCTCATAAACTCAAGAGCCCCTTGATTGATGAGTATATGAGGGGTAGGGAGGACTTGTCTATTCATTCACTCAAAAGCATATACTACTTGATACTCTTTGCGCTGGATACTCAGAATACAAGAGTGAAAACTGTATCCTTGGGGCTCAGTTTCTGAAAGTGGCAGGAGACAGATGTGCAAGCTAAGCTGTGAAGAGAGAGGGCTGTAATGAGGGTGAAAAATGAGAGGCGGCATCTGTCTATGCCCACATATCCTCGTTGTAGTCATTTCTTTCTCAAAGTGCATGGAAGCAAATAAGCATAATCACAAAACTGTAATACAAGTCTGGACAGTAGTGCAAAAAAGAATGAGTGGTCACACCCACACTGGAGGGCAGGAAGGAAAGGTTTACACAGGGATATGCAATTAGACTGGAGTCTCCAGAGGCAGTATCCCAGTCAGATCGCTGTGTATGTGGCTGGTGGTACCATTTTGTTTTGTTTTTAATATATTTTATTTATTTTTTTTTTTTACAGAGATGGAGGGAGAGTTAGAAACATCGATGAGAGAGAGACATCGATCAGCTACCTCCTGCACACCCCCCACTGGGGATGTGCCCACAACCCAGGTACATGCCCTTGACCGGAATCGAACCTGGGACCCTTGAGTCCGCAGGCCGACGCTCTATCCACTGAACCAAACCGGTCAGGGCTGGTGGTACCATTTAATGACGTAAGGAATATGTGAAAGACATAGGTTTAGATGCAGCTTGAAATACTTCAATATCCCATTTCTCCTGGTTCACTTGGAGAAAATGGAATTCGTGCCACATAAAGAAAAATGAGATTTCATCAAGGTTCTTGCAAAGTTCCTCCAAGGACTCATGAAGCTGAGGCCTCCTAGACAACTTCCTGCAGGAGGAAGAGAAATGGCCTCTACCTGCCTCTCTGGAGATGCCACACATTACCGAGCCACAACTTTCCACCAGTCGCACATCTGTCACCGGAGCGGAACGACCTTCCAGGTGTGCTGGAGGAAATCAGAATTGTGGGAGAAATCTCGGTCTCAGTCACATCTGCACTTTGAATGTGTTGTTGGAAGGGCCTGTGGATACCTGGTGAGCTGCTCAGCCAGCAGGATGGACATGCAGGTCTGAAGGTAGGAGCAACCTCCAAGGGAGAGGTCTGGCAGTACCTGAAATGGGAAATCTGTCGCCCAAGAGTGAAGGACTGACAAAGACTCCTAGTAACCCTGGACAGCACCATACACTCATTTTAGAAAGAGCCAAGCACGTTAGAGGTCCTACGTTGCCAAGAACCAATTAGAGCCTCTATTTCAACTCTTGTCCAAGATTTGATTTTCTTTTTAGCTTGCTGAATAAATTGATGAGTAATTACATGGAACTTCCTCTCTCCTAAAAACTGCCCATCCCATTGTCAGACAACTCTGAGAAGCCATATTAGCTTCATCCAAAATCCATCTCCCCATAACTTCCAGCCGTTCATTCTCCTGTACTCCGGAGCCACACGGACTATGGCTGCGCCTCCTTTCTTTCAAGCACCTATCAAAATGTATAGGAACTTTATAATGTTGTGGATTTTAGACATTTACCATTTGGGCCACAAACCATAAGTTACTTTGAACTCTTGGCAAAAAAATTCTGTAAACAGACGGTGAGATTCTCAGGGGATTCTGTTTCCCAGTGCTCTGGGTGTCCCCAGTGCAGTGAAGAAATTCAGGAAGCTTGATCATCACCAGCACAGCCCTGGCTTCACCACCCCCACCCCTGCAGCCACCCACGGCCTCTCCCTGAGTCCCACCCTCCCTCGAAGGTGGCGGGCCAGGCGCCACCTCTGCTCCCTTTGGTGGCTCAGTCTTGCGACAGATCTGTCTAGACCTTTCCTCTGTGACCCTCCAAAAAGCGTTCTTGCCACTTTCTCACCTCACATTTCTCAACTCAAGTGTTTCCTTCCCTGGACAATAGCAGCAGACCTGGAGAAAAGTGGATGGCTGTCGGTGAGTGGCCTCAGTATGAGGGACACACAAAGGAATAGGTCCCCGGACTCCACGTTAACAACATTTTGCATTTTAAAAGACGACTAGCAGAGACCAGGTGAAATGAAGGGCCTGATGCAAACAGTAGGTGCAGCAAGAAAGGGCAGCTGAGAAGACCTGAAAAACAGACTAATTTTAAGGAATTATTGACAAAGCCGATCTGAGCACGGGGAAGCTCATGTTTTGTAATCTAGTATGTAATGTAGGTGCTGTGCTAGTTCTTTGATTTACTGGTTTTATTTAATACTTAATAGGTCCCAGTTATTGTCTCTTTGTCATAGACCAACAAATTACAATGTAGAGATGTTAGATAGTGTGCACCTATATTCATTCATTCATCCATCCATTCATCCAAACATGCCCCGCTGAGAAGCATGGCAGGGTGCAAGATGAAAATCCTTTTTGGTCTTTCCTAGTGCTCAGTGGATAAATATGGCTAAGCTTACATTCCAACAAGAATTTTTAAGATGCTCTGACCTGGTGTTTTGTTTTGCTTTACTTTCTTCAGATCAGAAAATAGTTTGCTCTTGTTTCTATATTTATAAATCCCCATCAGAATATCTCTCTCAGATTCCGTCACTCCTGATAGGTTTGGGTCTCAGCTTATCTTCCTTCCTCCCTATTCAGCTCACGTGGGCTCTGGGTATTAGTGTCAGACAAGAGGCTAGAAAAGGAGGGGATTGTTTCCAGCAATTTCTGAGATAAATAGCATCCCTCATACCTGGAGTGGGGAGGCCTCTGGGATCAAATAAGTGCCAGGTGATGAATCTGTTAAAACAATTAAGATGTTGTTGGGGAAATTTGGGTTGTATTTTCACTCCTATTGGCTGCTTGTTTATTGACTTAAAAATATTATTATTTAAAGAGATCCTGGGCCCATTTGCTGTCAGTGTTTCTCTTTTTACAGAGGAAAGATTTTAGACCTAGAATGATATAAACATGAGGAGCCTTTTCCAAAGGCAGAGAGCAAATAAGTAAAAGAAAAAAATGTGCCAGAACTCAGAACTCTAGAATCTGAGACCCAAATGTATTCCCCCAACCCAGCTAGAACCTCTTCCTTTCCAATAGATGTCATCCTTCAAGAAGGCGCATTACCCACTGGTAACCCTCAGCTCAGGTGGCCGGAATCTGGTCAGTGCTGGCCATGAAGTGGCAATCTGGGAGCTGGCTCGGAGACTAGACTTCCTGGGAGGAGGTGGCACTGCTTCCTCATTTTCCTATACCCCACGCTTCCATCATCTTATTTCTCCTTACCAAATGGGACCTCAGAGCACTTGGAAAATTCTTACAAATGCATATTGTATCCATGTGTGCAGAGCTTCAAATATGTATATACATTGGCCCACTCCCCTTCCTTTCAGGAAGTTGGAAACAGATGTCTCAGCTAAACTAATAACTGGGCTTCTGTATTTGTGTTTGGAATTCAAAGAACTTCCATCCAGCGGATTCACATAAAACCCATATAGTTTGCCTGATGAAGTGGGAGAATAACATGTTTAATAAATATAACTTTCTGGTCATGGGGAGATATTCTCCATTTGCGTAAAACGGCATGTGAAGAGCTGTGTGTGTCCACGTGTTAGCGTAGGTAGCTGGACATGAATAAGAGAGAAGGGAGCAAAATGGGCTAAGCTTAATTAAGACGAAAGCTACAGCTTCACACAGGCCAGGGGTAGCCTCACTGCCCTGTCAATGGGATTAACAGCCCTCCAGGACTGGCTTTCCAATCTCCCCCGGGAAGCCACTGGCCATTAGCCGGATTAAGGAAGGAGAAAGAAAACCATAAAGGGGCAAGTCCACTGCTGGGCACAGTGCAGTAGGAGCCAAGATGGTGGCCATAAGGGGAGGAATCTAGCCTGGGAAAAGCATCCGATTGGATAGGGGAAGGGCCCAGCTCTAGCTCATGAAGAGCCAGGAAAGCGATTGGTTAATTTTTTTTTAAAAAAAGCCAGCAGAAGGTAATGTAAATAAAGCCCAACCAAGGCCTGTCTGGGTGGCAGGCATTTGCCCATTTGTGCATTCTCTCTCCGTAGCAGCCACGGGACTCCAAGCTCAGGCCTGGGTGCAGAAGGGCAAGGCCAGCCGAAAGGCAGCTGGGAACAGAGACTAAGTTAGCCAGGTGGGGACAGGGCCTGAGCTGGACTCTGCTTTCCCAGGGGCGAACCGAACTACGCCCTGCTGATGTCCAGCCAATGGCACAGGGTTTCTGGACCCTGGGCCTTTCTGTGGGCCTGGTGGGGACAAGGCTGGACAGAGTTGACCCATCTGGCGTGGATGGAACACCAGGCAGCTGGGGGTCGTCATTTATTTCTACCCTGATGAGTCTTACCACTACTCCTCATCCTTCCACGCGTAGGTCCTAGGAAATGCTTTTTCTGCGACTCCATAGGAACCCATTTCCAAGGCAACACAAGGACCAGAAGTTCACGCTGCCCCGTGACCATAACAGATACCTGCCACTCTACCCCAGGAGGACTTATTGGCATGCCGTTTCAGAGGCTTCCTACCGCCTTACATGCAGCCTATGTCTGGTCCACATAGGTAGGAAGATGCCAAGCTGCTTAGGCACCAACAAACCATGGTTTAGTCTTTATTTTTGCCATGGTTTCTTCTCCAGGCCCTATCATAGCGAAGAAGGCATTTGTATAGTGTGCGCTAAATATCCTTTTTAGTGAGTATTGGTTGTCTGTCATAGTCTAGGCTCTCAGAAAGTAAAAATACTAAGTGACTCCTGCCCTCAAGGTGCTCCTATTTCCATGGGAGATAGACTCATGAGTCAACCAACTGCATACAATTCCCCAACTGCTCGCAGTGCCACCAGGTGTGCTCAGAGCTGCCTGCTTCTCCCTCTGTCTCCCCAGTGAGGGGGGCAGGGAGGGGCCAGCTTGACAGATGAAATCCTGGATCGCAGAAGTCCGTAAACTATGTTACTAGTGTCCCACAGCAAATTTTTGATCACACAGCCCAGGTCTTCTGACTTCTCGTCCAGTGACTACCTGCCAACCCTGGTCATGCGCCTCTGCGTGGGAGTCATGTGCTAGATAGCCAGGTGTGGGCCACACCTGAGGGGTTGGAGCGTCAGAGGGGAAGGGGCATAGAGCTGGGGACCCCTGTCCCACCTCCCTATTCTTTATATTCTTACCATCTCATCAGTGAGAGAGGCAGATCTGTGAATAATACCTGCTTTTATTCAACTTCTAGACCCTAATGATGCATAGTCCACTCCCTTCCAGGGAACGCTGATCATCCTTTTTGCTTATTAGGTTTGCTGTTTTTTGTTTTTTAAACAACATTGCCGGTAGCATGTTTTCATCTCATAAAATACTGCTGAAAGTCATTAAAATCGCTATTCATTTTTCACCTGCTGATTTTATTGGCCACTATGGCTTAATCTAGCCCAGACACTTGGTTCGTGGTCTTGCCTCTTGACCCAGCCTCTGACTTGATCTGAAATAAGCTCATTAAATGAGCTTGGCGATCACTGTACATTGGTCTAGTGTGGGCGCACCTTGCTCTTGACACTGGGAGCTGTTTTTCTTTCAATTGTTTAAGCTTAGTCTTCTCTGTCTTTAAACTATAAAGGAGGCCACTCATTTATTTAGGTGTCTATTCAGTATGCAAGCATTTATTGAGCACCTCCCTTTATATCAGACTTCATGTGAGAGGTTTGGGATATAACTATTAGCAGAACTCAGTTCCTGCCCAGGAAGAGGAAGAATTAATATAGAGAGGGTGCTGAGTGCCTTACGAGGCCTGGAAAATAGACCTGGGAACCCTGATTTCAAGAGGAGATGGAGTGCGAGCTAACATTTAGAAGAACAACAAATGAGCCAGGTGGATGGTGGGGAGGGGATGACTTTTCCAGGTCAATGCAGTTATGATGCGTAAAGGCAACGTGTTGGGTGTATCAAGAGCCGGACATGAGTGTGGTCCTGCTGATATGAAGGAGGTGTGAGACCACACAGAGTGAGAAGGGCCCGGAGAGGAGGCTAAGGGGTAGATCAAAGTTTCAGAGGAGTCTGATCAGGTGGCCCTTTATCCTAAAAGCCAGAGGATATTGTTCTGGGTCCATGTGCTGATGTTACATGTTCATAAGGCACCTAAAATGTCCTGTGTTTTGTCTATAGATGCAATTCTTTTTTTCGGGGGCGGGGGGGGGGGGGGAACAATAATACAAAACTATGATGAGTTTTCCAAAGATTTTTTTTTATTGTTTAAAGTATTACATGTCTCCTTTCTCCCCCCCCCCCTCGGTTAACCCCCCCCGCCACTCCCACTCCTGAGGGCAAGCCCCCACTGCCCCAGTGTCTGTGCCCATTGGTCATGCTAATACACATGCATACAAGTTCTTTGGTTGATCTCTAACCCCCTTCCTCTCCCCTGTCTTCTCCCCGAGGTTGGATGGTCTGCTCAGTGCCACCTTGTCTGTGGATCCATTTTTGTTCGTAAGATTATGTTGATCATTATAGCCCACGTATGAGTGAGATCATGTGATCTTTATCTGTCTCCAATGGGCTTATTTCGCTTAGCGTAATGATATTCTTGACCCACAATATTTTAAAACCGTTTTTTTGTAGGCAACAGTGTATCATTGTGGGCTGTTGAGATGAGGAGGAAAGGGACCAGTCTGCGCCTTAGAAATTCTTAACATGCAATGAAACCATTGGCTCCCTGTCACTAATGTGAATAAATGCAATTGTTGTTGTCCTGGTGTGCAGAAAAATGCTCTTTGTGATACGCTAGAAGAATTTAAATAATTTTACCAGATATGCAGATTCCTTACCAAATTGAGGCAACTTCTCTGTTTCTTCAAAAATGGGTAATCTGGGAATTCTGGGAAAAGGTATTATTTGAAAACAAAGCACTCTGTTTGAAAAGACTGGCCGACCCTCGCTCACAGGCCACATGGCATTTAGGGAAAAGGTTTGTGGCAAGTGCTTCGGGTCTGTGGGCCATGCCCCGGAATGAAACAGTGAGTGGCTTACGCACCCACTGGCATTAGCCTCAGCATTTCCATATTCATAGCTTCTATGGGATTTTTAAACAAGTGCCCGTCTTTTTATCAAGGGCAAAAATGCAAAGCCTAGAAGCGCCCTTGGGAATTTATTCAAAGGCTCTAAACCGAATTTGAAGGTGAACTTCTCCTATGTTCACACAGCATTCACTTACAAACTCTCCAGAGTTTGGGAAAATATATGATGCCCATTAGCAATAATTAATTAAAGTCTTCACCAACAAATAAACACTAAATATCTTAAATGAATTAATGAAGCAAAATATCTAAGAGTCCCTGGTATATAAGACCCGGCTCAGGGAGAAAGTAACGCCATGCATTTCTCCACTGAAGGGTCTGGTACAAAGAATGAGGAGGAAGAGATGACCAGGTAATCTCTGGGCTAGAAAGACCCACCTCAGAGCCTGAGTCATGACCTACGTTAGTTAAGTGAACTTGAGGTCTACGAGTTTATTACTGGGCGTTCGATGTTAAATGGCAGGTGAATAAATAGACAAGTTGGGATAAGGGAAGCAAGGAAAAGTGCAAGTGCTTTCCCAAGTACCATATCACGTAACCCTCCCAACAACCCCATGAGATCTAGAAGGTTTGGCCTCCTTCTAGAGATTGAAGGAAAAGGATCCAGACTTAATAAAAGACTTCTAAGTGAGTGATGAAGCTGATAGTCTGTGTATCACTTTAAGACCCACATGCCTTTGTGCGGCTTGATAGTTTGTTCCTGTCTATAACTGAGTATAGTATGTGTGTGAATGAATCACTGCTTGCTTATCCATTCTCCTATTGAAGGTCATCTTGGCTGTTCCTGGTCTTTGATGATTATCAGTGAAACTTCTGTAAGCATGCATGCTTAGGTTTTTGTGCCAATGTAAGTTTTCAAGCCAGTTTAGTAAATACCTAGGAGCACACTTGTTTTAGTATACAGGCAGCCTACGTTTAGCTTTCGTCAGTTTATGACAGTCTCCCAAAGGGGCTGTGTCATTTTGCAGTCCCGCGAGCAATGAAGGAGTTGTGCAATCCCAATAGTACCCCGTATTCACTATTTCTCAATGGAGGCATTAATAGCCATTGAGTGGGGCCGTTCTAGACTGTCGTGCATATTATAAGAGGTTTAGCTCCTGGAGCTAACTAGCAGTAATATTACCAGTCATTGTTACCCAAAAGCACCACATGCAATTCTCATGTGCTTGAGAAGAGGGGAAATGGACCAGCCCATGCTAAACATGACTGATCTCTATGAGAATTTTATAATAAACTTGAGAAGCTTAGGTTATAATAAAACGTGTAAAGGGTACAACATTATCCCACCAATGTGAAAAATGTAGGAAATATGTTAAAAGCTGGAAAGAAATCTATCCACGGGTCAAGGATAATCATCTCTACTTGGAACTATGAGTAACTTTTACTCTTACCCTCTTTTTAATCTTTTTTGTAATTACCTTCTAAGATAAAAACATCAAAATAGTATTCAAAAGTATTCTAGTAATGAAATACTAAGTAAGTTTGTCCCATCAGGTAAAGTGTGAACAGCTTTTTCTACGGGCAATACATTAATATTTCTTAGATATCCTTCCATGCTCTCCTGAGTCCAGACCAATATGGTTCTCATACTCCCTTTGATTAAACACAGTCACAAGACACAAAGGAGAGACCAGAAAAATGACAGAAAACATCAGAAGGGATTTCCCCCCTGTGCTGTGTGTGTGTGTGTGTGTGTGTGTGTGTGTGTGTGTGTGTGTTTCCAAATGGATTTTGCAAGGAGAACAGTCCCTCTCCTCTAATTGTTTCAGAGTCTCCAGCTGCCATTTACAACATCCGAGTTTTCTATGTCAGATAGACATTTTTTCACGTTATAGTTCAGAGAGAGAAGAAAGAGCACCGCTAACAATATTGAAAGGAAAGGCTCTTTCCAAACTGTGTTAATGTTTTCTGATAAGACAGGCAATTCTGGCCTCCGGCATTGACCTGGCAACCGTTACCAGTGGATTCTGAGTGTGTTCAGGGGAGATTTCATAGAATATTATGGCTTGGCTGTTTTCCACACGCTGAGGGGAGCTAGCTGGATACATTTACAAGGGCAACATGATGTTGAGAGGAGCTGCTAAGATCCTGTCAGCTGCGTCTGGAGAAAGAAGGGATTTTTGTGCCAGGCGGACCGAGGCTGCAAACACTTCCGGCTTCTTCGTGGGCCTGTGACCTCAATCTCCAGACTCAGCCTCTCTGGGCCCTGACTCCCTTATCTCAAAATAAGGGTTCTGGCTGGATTATTGAGGAAATTAAATTCATAAGATCCCTCACGTCCTATAGAAGGTAACTTTGTCTTGCTAATAGGTTTCCGGGGCCTGGAATAGAGATAGGAAATTCATTTCGATCCGCGTCAAACCAACATTTGCTGCTGTTTTAAAAATTGGCTTTTCCAGGATTGAATATTATTATTTTTTTTTTATTTAAAGGGGGAAAATAAATTCTATTTTATGCACTTTACTTGGCTGTTTTCTTAGCTATACTTCCATTGTGTTGGGCTTTTCCAAAACAGTGGTTTATACAGTCATGAGTTTATTGTTTCTTAGCATGTTGTCGGTGGACTGGGCAGTTCTGCTGGTCTTGCCTGGGCTCACTCGTGAGCCTGTATGGAGACGGACATTTAGCCGGGACAGAAATCTTCCACACGGTTCAGCTGGCGCCTGGTTCTCTCCATGCGGCCGCGCCCTCCAGTGCACTGGACTGAGCTTGTCCATAGGATGGCAAAGGCATCCGAGAGGCGAGCTCGGAAGCCACGGGAACTGACACAGCAGCCCACCCACCGGAACAAGGCAGGAGCCAGCCCTAGTTCAAGGAGGGGGAGGTCCATGCCATCTCTTCACGGATGGAGCTGCCAACGTCCAGCCGCCTTGTGTGTAGTCTGCGTTCCAGGACTTGGAACAAGTATCACGAGGGCTTTGTGGGATGGGCATTACTATGCACCTGACTTAGCCATCAGCTAAACAGTTTAGAAGGATATAATGTACGGTGGCTAAACGTGAGACTTCTGGAATCAAGCTGGCTTGTTTAGAATTCAAGGTCCCTCCAATCTCCCTCAGACAAATGTGTGGTCTTGGGCGACTCACTTGACGTATTCGATTCCTATTGCTGTTCTAATAAATCACCAAATGCGTCCTGGCTTAAAACAACACACGCTTTATTTGCTTCTAGTCCCAGTGGTCAGAAGTTCGAAGTCAGCCTTTCTGGGCGGACACCCAGGTCCCAGCAGGGCCATGCCTTCAGACAGTTCCAGAGGGGACTACGTTCCCTGCCTGCTCAGCTTCCAGGGCTGCCAGCATTCCTCAGTTCACGGGCCCGCATCACGCTGGCTTCCACCTTCATGATCACGCACTGTCTCCAAACCTGGTCCTCCCTCCCCCTCCTACTTGTAAGATTTGACCCACCTGGATCATCTAAATAATCCCCCATCTCAAGACCCTTCATTTGATCACATGCAAAGCCCCTTTAGCCACGTGAGGAAACAGATTCATGGGTTCCAGGGCTTAGGGTGTAGACTTCTTTATGGGGCACGGGGAGTACATTCTTCACCCTGTAACACTTGGGGAAGTGGGACTCCAGGCCTGTTTTCTCACCTGTTGATGGGGGTAATAATAGTCACCTCGTCGCTTTGTTATGAGGGTCCCATGAGTGAACTGTTTACAGTGTGCACGGAGTAAGCTCCTTCTGAGTAACCGCTTATCACTACTCTCATTATCGTCACAGTTCCACCTGACTTACAAAATGGAGAGCCAAATTACCCCCCGCCCCCAGTTCCCTGGCTGCACATGAATTCTGAATGAGTCACTCATTTTTTATTCCTAAATTTGATATTTTCTATGTCGCCCATTCACTGGTGCACAGCAAACACATTGACCATCAAGAAACTGTCTGGTAGGAAAGTGGGTGGACACTCCCAATGTAGAAAGGGGCTCAGAATGAACTTTTGAAAAAATGAGGAGAAAAATTTACACTCAATAAAACCTTTTGTGAGGGCTTCCGGGTGCCACCTGCTGGGTGCTTCCTCATGTGTTACCTTACTTCCTGTCCCCAAAGTCCTTCGTCCCTGGCGACTTCCCCAACAAAGCCCGCATGGTCACCTTCATCTTACAAACGAAGGAACCGGAACTCAGAGCGGTCAAGGCCCCCCGAGGCCCCCAAGTGGTTCAGTCTCGTGATGAAAACCCTGCTCCTCTCCCATCCCTCTGGGTTGCAGTAAAAGGAATTTTCATGCAATGACTTTAGACACACATTGCAGTTCGCATTTCTGCTTGCCTCCAGTGTAGAGAAGATGGTGTTGGGCTTTGCCTCCCTTCACTTTTCCAAATAAATTAAACCGAGAAGTAGAATCCTAGTGCCATCAGGATGGGAACCCTTCAGCACACACCCTTCCTGGCCCACATGGAGGCAGCCAGAAGCGGCATTCCTGTAAAAGCCCTGAAACACTTAGGCAAGTCTTAAAGTTAAACAAGGCACTTAGTCCAAGCCGCTTAATTACATTGCAGGAAAGTGCGTATAAAGAAAGGGTTTATTGGTGGGCTTGGGGGGTGTGGGGGGGATGGAAACATTTATCCCAAAGTGGGCAGCCCGCAGCCCGGGTGGTCCTCGGGAACACAAATACTTTACTCACTCGATGAGGGCTCCGGGCCCGTGCTGCTGCCCGCAGGGTCTTGGTGGGCTTGGAAGTGAAGGAAGAAAAGTGAAGAGGTGATCCAGGAGCTCTTGGGAGACTGACTGGGAAAGATAAATAGTGGAACAACCCACATATTAATTAGTTATTTGTCACAGGTTATCAGAAAGCAAAAGAGATGGCAATTCCGGAAAAAGCAGCAGATGGCTATATTGGGTTCTTAATCGTTTAATTTATACAATGAGGCTGAGAGGTGAGTACGATCCCCATTTGACAGATGAGGACATGGAGTCTCTCAGAGGATAACTTCCTCTGCCAAGGTCACAAAGCTGGTATGTGGCAGAACTAGGACCACAGTCTAAGTCTTCTTACTCTGACTCCAATATAACTCCAAAAACACCAAGTACCATTATATAGGTTTACCTCCAAATGCCGCCCTCCCCCTCCCCCCCGCCGTCTTTCTTACCAATGTGACATCTGCAGGTACTATAGCAATCAGGGTCTCAGCAGAACACAGACTCAAAGGGGCAACCAAAGGGTGTTTAAGGAAGGGCTTGTTTACAGAGGTGTGAGCAGGCTTGAGAGAACCCAGAAGGTACAACCACAGCCTTCATCCTAGCTGGGGACTGTCTCCAGGCCTAGATGAACAAGAGGAGGCAGCAAAGTTACCCAACCCACAGCCAGCCTGCGTGGCTCAGCAGCTGGGTGCCAACCTAGGAACCAGGAGGTCATGGTTCCATTCCCAGTCAGGGCACTTGCCCAGGTTGTGGGCCCAAGCCCCAGTGTGGGGTGTACAAGAGGCAGCCAATTAACGATTCTCATCATGGATGTTTCCATCTCTCTCTCTGAAATCAATTATATATATATATATATATTTTTTTTTTTTCTTTAAGTTGCACAACCCAACAGAGCAGGAGGCAGGGAGAGGAGCTGCCCAACAAGAGCTGTGTGTTGGTGGAGGGGGAGCTACTTTCACATCATTGGTCTCCTGGGGACAGGACCGGTGAGGATGCATCCTCAGACCTGTCTCAGGCCTCCTGTATCCTGCTAGGCTCTCTGATTGGCTGAAACCAACCCAAAGCCAGATGTCAAAGGAGTTGATGCTGCCGAGTGTAAGTTGTTCGCCTGGGGCACAATGGGAAGAGCAGACTGTTTCTAGCAGAGTAACACCCAGCTCAGGTATTGCTCACTGCGAGTTTCAGTGGCTGGCCTAATGAAATGAGTCAAGTTCCCTTTTGCCCAACATCTGGCTGTTCATTGCAAGCCCACCCCTGGTGTAGCAGCTGCTTAAGTAAACACGTATCCCGTCTACGTGAGGACCACTGTGGTTTCTGCTCCGTCTCCTGAAAGTGGTAAACTTGGGCTGAATCGATGTTGAACAACTTTTCTGGGAAGAGCTGGAAACCTTTTCTGAGCAGTGTGGTGATAGCTGTTTTAAGGAATTAGGCGAGAGTGTGGCCGATTTTTCTAAGTGCAGAAGGTAGCAGGAGAGAGGAGAGACAGCAGGACATGTCCTGGCTGTGTTCAGGGAACCTTTGAATGGGGATCCCTCTGAGGGACGGCCAACCAAGGCTCTACTCTTCCCAAACATCACCTGGCAATACACGTCAGGGACACACAGAGAAGGCTGGGGGGATCATCTGGGAGAGAGAAATGAGGTCAAGTAGGAGGAAGACTAGTTAGAGAATCGTATGTGGGAAATTATTGCATGGACTGGTCATGCAATAAGTTTAGACATTCTGTGTTCCAGAGCGAATTTATATTGATATTGGACATTTCTGAAAGGAAGTAGGGGTCCCCCAGGTCACACTGCAATGCTCAGATTTCAGTTGGCTCCTATATGTCATCCTCTTTGATTGGATAACTTGTGCATTCCATAGCATATCACATGTGTCTCAGCTACAGTGTTCATTATTTTCCCCAGGATTTTTATCAGATGACATCACTCACTTCACCCCATCCTTACTTCCTATCGGCGTGATCTCTGCTTTGCAAACTTGGCCATGACAGGGACCAGCTCTTCTAAACTGGCCAACCTCCGTTTCTGGATGGGGCAGCCCACGTTCTCAGCAGGGAGTCCAAGCCCACCTAAGACCTAGAGCCCTCTGGTTTCCCGCACTTACCTAGTTGCACTTCGCCATGCATTTTATCACCTCTGTGCTCAGGTTAGAAAGCCCTTTAATATAAGGCTCTGCTCCAGGCTCTCCTGCCCTCAGAGTTCTGTAATGGTCATAGTTTTCTGGGAACATGCGAAACCAAGGCTCTTGGGTGAACAGGGTCACTTGATTCACTGGGTCGCACTGCTTCTAAGCAGCACAATCATGGATGAAGCCGGGGTAGCTGCCTCTCAGCCCAGTGCTCTTTGTGTCCCTAAATTCTACTCTAGCTTTAAAGTTCTCCATCTGTACTTTAAGATTTACTTGAAAATTAACTTGCTGGTGCCCTAAAACGTTCATAGCACATCGTAAGATTCTTTCCAGATCCGATACCAAAAAATGCCCATTTCATCGATGCTTCCTCATGTACAGATGTGCAGCAGGAATGCGGCTTGGGCTCCTGGGATAAGATGCTCTGTTGTGTTTTAGTTGCTCAGGAAACCTTATTTCTGTAGCTGGGCACAAACCTGGCCTTCTATCCAGCTTTAATTTCAAGGGGACCTTGAGAATGTCCTAATGAGATGAGCTTCAAACATGAACATCCTAGAAACAGAGCATAAGTATTATGCACCTTGTTACGTTCCGTTTGCATGCAAGCAATGTGAAAAAGAATAAATGCGGCTTTTACAATGGAATCGATGCAGTAATTCGGGTTAGACACCAGGAATGGAGTAAGAAATTAAATAAAACAGAAATGCTCATAGCCATGGAATAAACATGGTCTAGATTCTGGTTGCATAACAATTCCAAATGATCTGTGTAACTCAGGAAAAACATGTTTGCCCAGATGCTTTGCTATTCTATGGCAGCAGCAACTCATCAATACGGTGAAACCGCCATTTACAGAAATGTAAAACCAGATATTTGAGGGTTGTTTTTTTGTCTTGTTTGTTTTCTGTTGTCAATTTAGGCCGGAGTATTAACCTAGAAGCAGAACTAAATGTCTAAAACAAAGTAAACCATATTCTCTGGATTCCAGCCTGGAAGTAGGACAGATCATGTGATGGGATAATTATCTTCAAACGCCTGCAGGATTGTACGCGGGAGAGGAGCAAGGCATACTCTGTTGAGGCTCTGGAAGTCAGGGGAAGGGCTAACAAGTACAGGTGACAGGGGATGAGCTCTTAGGTGGGGAGAAGCAAGAATGAGAGAAGGGAATTGTTAAAAGCAGAACCAACTGCCCCTGGAAGTGATGCGTTGCTATCCTCAGAGGTGTTTAAAAAATACAGCTATATCTCTTTCCATCCATTATACAAGTTTCGTTTTGGAGACAGGGATTGAATTGCCTATAAAAAAAAAAAAGTATCGATCTCTGTTCCTTTTCTTCCTCTCTGTCTTCCAATTACATGATTAAACTCAAGCGAAGGGCTTTTCAGAAAGAAAAAAAACACATCTCTGGACATGGAGGGAACCATTTCAACTGCACTCCAAGTGGGAAGGAAGCAGACGCGATGATCTCATTGTTGTCCTTCTAGGAAAGATGATTCATGCTGTCTGCTCAAGCTCAGTAGCTGGGGGGAAGCTGGACATCAATGGCGCTTTCTTCTTCTCTAATAGGGACCAGAGTCTCCAGTTTCTTTTCCAATAAAAGAGAGGCAAGCACTTAGAAATTGGCCTCCACCAAGAAAGCTTCGCTAGATTGCTCTGTGCAATCTAAATCTAAATAAATCTGTTTCAACTTGAAATTAATTAAATTGAGAACATGGGTGGGGAGGAGGGATCATACGAGCCACCCAAGCCCATGAACTCCTCTCTCTTCAAGCCCCGCCAGCCATCATGCCCACATTCAGTTTTCATTTCCCTTGGGTTTACTGCAAGGACAAAGGACCAGTTTAAAGAGGCGAAGGGGAGGGGCGCGGGGAGGGGACAAGTCCGAGCAGCTACCACAGCCTGGGCCCCAGGGGGAGGACACGGAGGAGGTAGCGAGGGCTTCTCTCTAGGAGAAACCGTTTTGTCATCTGGCCGGTGGCGTACGGCTGCCATAGCTCTGGAAGCATTTTTCCTTCTAAATTACCCCAAAGTATATGCAATGGTTTTATGATCCTATAAAGTAGCATTTATGAAAAGTCTACTGCGGACCAGGCACTGTGAAGTGGGTTTATGTGTGTCAAATCGCTGTGCTTCTGGCCCTTGTCTAAGACTGGAGAGAAAGCTTTGGTTGCTGATTCACTTGGCCTGACCCTGGCTAACAAGTAGGGATTATGTCTCTGTCACTAGGAGGGAAGAAAAGGGTAGGTATAGTGACCTTGTATGGAATGTGGAAAGGGGTGCAGGTTACATTTTTCCAGATAGTCCATTTCATCGTTTTTTATAACATTAAAGCAACCAACAAGTATATTTTAGATTCTGCTTGTTTTCATATTGAGCTGACGATCAAAAGTTAAAATTAGGGATAGAAAATAAAGACTTGTCTTCATCTTCTAGTTTTTACCCTTCTTTTTCCATGGTTTCTTTTTTGGCTACAAGGATCTATACGTTCAGTTTTCTACAAGTCACCATCATTACTTGGGTTCGTTTCCTCTTCATTTCATATTAGACGATTTTCTCAAGGTCGGGGCACCCCTGGCTGTCCGGGTCTCCTCAAGATTAGGACTCTGACCAACAGAGTGGAAGCTCTGGGCTGGTCTGTCTGGCTCTGGTCTGTGCGCCCCTTCTCAACTGGATGTCATATGAGAAGCCTTAAGGCATCTGTTTATATAATGAATCAATCCCGCCCCTCCCCTCCCCCCGCCCCGCCCCGCCCAAAGCTAGACTATGCTAATTATATGGGAGCTAAGGTGCAAACATAGCGGCTAATTCAATGGGAGAGTTTAGAGAATAGTCATGGGACTCATTTTCTGTGTTCTGTGAGTTAGATGTGGAAATCTGGTTGAAAGGATCATCTGACCTGGCCAGGTTGAGGTGAGGGATCCCCCTTGTCAGTATCTTTAGTTCTTTCAAAACTGGAAACTGTTCAGATCCCCTAGGGAGCCCTCTGGGATCCTCCTGGAGGCGTGAGTCTAGGGAATTCTGGGAGCTGACAACAGGGAACGCTGAAGGTATCAGCCCTGGAAGAGCTTCACTTAATCCTCGGATGTTTTTAATGTTTTTTCCAGTCTGTCTTATAGCCCCACGGGCACAAGACTCCTTGCTCTACTTCTAGAGAGGATACATCTTCATTTTCTATGGCGGGGGAGCAGGACAGAAACCAGGCGGCAGGAAGTGTGAAAAACGGTTAAGTGTTAAGGGCTGTGGTCGGCCCCACCTCCATTCCTTTGTAGATCTCCCTGGCACCATTGCTTCCTAAGTCTCTTAGACTGATGCAGTATAAGTTTGGCTGCTTTGTTGTTGGCTAGGCTCAAATTTGAATTTCTTCATCTGCCTCCCACCTTCCAAAATCGCCTTGGTAATGTCTCCTTCTCTTTGCCCTTCTGACCCTTTCAACACACCCTTGTTTAAACAGTGCTCCTGAGGGATTAGCACTGCTACATGAGTGTTTTTGTGTCTTTGAAGCAACCGTGCTAGACAGTTACCTAGGGCCCCCATCACAGCATACACAGACTGGATGGCTTAACCAACAGAAAGTGTTTCCCAATACTGCATTTTTGCTCTATGCAAAATGCAGTATTGTGAAATAAAATTTGTTTATGAACCTTTGAGTAATTCCATCACAGTCTCAAGGCAATTTAGCCTGTATGTTAACATTTTTAAAAGCCAAAATTAACATTGATGTGAATGGTTAAACTCAATTTATTGTCCCTTTCTTCATTTAGAAAACTTGTACAGAGCATCAAGGATAGTAATAAATTAATACTTTTAGTCATAAATGTCACAGTTCATATTTTGAACGGGATACCATTTTGTGTTTGTTTTAAATGTAATAATGTACATTAAATCAAAGGGGTACAATTATTGACAAACTAATGTCACATATAAGACAATTTTACCAAGGATAAATTTACCTTATTCCCTCTTACAGTCAAAAAAAAAAAAGAAAGTGTTTCCCGTCTCAGTTCTGGAGGCTAGAAGTCTAAGAACAATGAGGCAGCAGTGGTGGTTTCTCCTGAGATCTCTTCAAAGGCCCTGCATCTAAATACACTTTGAGGGACTGGAGGTACAGGGCTTCCACATGTGAATTCTAGCGGAGGACAGAATTCAGTTCATAACAATAGATGTCACACCCTTGTGCGTTTTCCCACTTTATACAGAGTTCCTTTACCAGGGTCTTGACTGCAAACACCCATATGTTCTGGCTTTCTTCATCCCAAGTGGCTGCCATTTGGAAATGGGACTGGTCCCCAGTCTAATGGGGACTTCTGAAATGTCTCTATGGCAGATCATTCTGAGTGACATCCTTGGAAAGGCAGAGTAGGAAGCACGACTGAAGCAATGCTTAAGAAGGATAGAACTGCCAGATTCCATGTGTGTGGACATCCGGAGTTAAAAACAATTATAATAATTGCAAAAGTGCTGACTTCTTAAAGGAGCTCTCACATTGTGGGAAGAAGATAGTTTCTTGACATGTTTGCTTTCCTAACCATCACTTCCCAGTGCCCAGTTTGGGGATGGCAGCCCACATTCCTCATGTGGTTTGCTAATGGCAGAGAGACACTCTGTATCTTGACCTCAAAGCATTGAGGTTTTGTGTTTTCACCTGTCAAGGGTAATACTGTGAGTCACAAACACGGCTGATGTTCTGTTCGGGCTCTTTGGAAACAGGCACGGGGACAGCCTAATCAGCAGTTCTTGGCTCTGGTCAAGCGGACTAGAGTTGAGGACCAGAGTCTAATCCCAGGTAGATATGCACTAACCAGACCTCCAGCACGATAGGAGGAAGGGAAAGGGATGAACTCAGCATGCTACTGAGATGCAGAATCACAGCACACCCAGCCCCAGACTTCCCCAGGGGGACAGGGCTCCTGCTGGATGGGATTGGCTCAACAATGAGGAAGGGATAGCAGAGGCTTCCAGCCTCTACACTGAAGGGGGTGATCTCTCATGCCTCCAAGTTCACACACCCCCTCTCCTGAAAGTCTCTTAGAGCCTTCAACCGATCTGTTTGCACATTAGCTCCGTTAGTAAGCCATGCATTCTATGGGGGCCCCTTTTTTATTTTTGTATCACCTTCTAACCTCGAAGTCAGCTGTCAACATAGAGCTGTGTCCTTGTTGTGACTGCAGGTAGAATGTGTGAAAGAAGGAGACCTGGTCTCTGGGACTTTCATCAACCCTTTGGGGGGATCACGTGTTTTTCTTCATTGGATCATCATTCTAGTGCCAGCCACTCAGTAGCGCCTAAAACATAGTAGGAACTCAATACCAGTGAGCAAAGACAGAAAAGGTAAAAAAAAAAAAAAAAAAAAAAAAGTGTCTTCTGTAAGCTATTCAGAATTGACATTGGGGCTGACATGGTCCCCAAATATCACCATAACAAGCCCAGATTCTAGCCATGTGACAGTCCCTCAGCTTCTAGCCATAGATATTCTTCTGTCTCCATTTGAGAATTTATGGCTTTAATAGTTGAGTCTTTGGGAAAAGCACCATAAAGGAAAATATAAGGTACAAAATATGTGTTTTCTGGTTCCAAACGTTACACATACGCTTTTCATGGCGAGAAAGCCATTCACGAAAGAATGTCCAGTTGCCTTGCTTCCATGGCCGATGGCGTGGGAAGGTTGAGTCGCATTGCCAACCGGAAACAGGATGAGGAGCCTGAGCATCCACTCTCCCATCTTCTCAGGCACCTCCCCTAGACGCCTAATGCCCTGGGACTGGGAAGAAATTTTCAGAAATCCATAAATACACAGCATAATTTCATAGTGTGGGAAACCAGGCTTTGCCTCTTGTCTATGCAGAAAGGAATTCAATGTTCTTGAGAATTCCAACATTTGGAAAGCCGGAGGCAAAGTTAGCATTTCAGTAAGATCAGAACACATGTACGAAAGATTGATGTCCCTGGCTGGTGAAAGGGCTGCACCCAGTGTTAAAAGGAAGGAGTATAAGCTAAGGTCAGAGTTCCCACAGGAGGCCGGGTCAGCACCCATGGGTGCTTAGTTAAACACTGCTCTGTGCAGCTCCAGCAAAGGCCTAGCTGCTATTTAAAAATGGCAAATGATACCTCCGTGCCGACTGCCTTTTGGTCCCACAGGAGGAGGTCTCAGGTATGCCATGCTCTCAGAGAAATGTGTTGCGGTGCTGCAGCCCTATTATGTGCTCAACTCAGACTCATGTACCTAACATATGTTACTTTAATTAATACAACATCTCTTAATGGTAGTCTTTTTTTTTTTTTAATCAGCTTCACTTTACACCTGAGGAAACTGAGTCTCGGGGACAGGCATTCTCACCTCTAGCTGCTGCAATGATTACGTGGCAAAGCCAAGGTTTGGTTCAACGTCTGTCTCTGAAGCCAGTGCCCTTTGCACTCTCATTCTCCCAGTTCCTGGGAAACGCAGCCGTACCCTGTGCTGCATGAGGCTTCTGCGATAAAGGAGGCAACGCACCTGCCCGTGGACATTCACATTATTCCCCGAACCCCAACTCCCCAATAGTGTGCTAAATACTCGCACTAAGGAATTGTCTGTCATCTGCTCAGAGTCCAAAATTCCCACTGCCTGATGGCATAGCTAGGTGGTTGAGTTTGACCTATGAACTAGGAGGTCAGGGTTGGATTCCCGGTCAAGGGCACATGCCCTGGTTGTGGGCTCAATCCCCAGTAGGGGTCGTGTAGGAGGCAGCTGATCAATGATTCTCTCTCATCATTGATGTTTTTATCTCTCTCCCTCTCCCTTCCTCTCTCTCTCTCTCTCTCTCTCTCTCTCTCTCTCTCTCTCTGAAATCAATAAAAATATATTGAAAAATAACAGCATTCTCAACATTGAAGCAAACCATACAGAAGTCAAGTAAAATCACAATTTTAAAATTGAGGATTTACATTTTGAGAGAGACTACTGCCTTTCTAGAACACTGTCTATCGTATTATTTTACTCAGTCACGTGCTTGTATGTTTTCTCACCCGATTTGTGGTTTTAGGATGGCCCTTATTTATCCAAATTACCAAGGTATCTTTCAAAGGTGGGTGTAGAGCCCAAAGATCAGTGCAGACTTGTTTATAAAATCAGTAAGTAAAAGAGTGAGCAAAAGGCAATCTTCCAGCTCCCCTGTGTGGGCAGCAGGGCCCGCACCAGCGTGGAGCAGATGAGGAGGACAGCGTCATGTCTTGGGAACAATGGGCTTGTGGCTGGTGTGAATCTGCCAAAGCTGGGGAGTGACTGCTGGTTAGTAGAATTGTATCGAGATGGAAGGATTAAGAAGTAAGCAGAGCCCTAGCCGGTTTGTGTCAGTGGATAGAGCGTTGGCCTGCGGACTGAAGGGTCCCGGGTTCAATTCCAGTTGTGGGCTCGATCCCCAATGGGGGGGCATGCAGGAGGCAGCCGATCAATGATTCTCTCTCATCATTGATGTTTCTATCTTTCTCCCCCTCTCCCTGCCTCTCTGAAATCAATAAAAAATATTTTTTTAAAAAAGAAGAAGTAAGCAGAAATGGTAAAAGACTATTTTTTTTAATATATTTCTTTATTGATTCCAGAGAGGAAGGGAGAAGGAGAGAGAAATAGAAACATCAATGATAAGAGAGAATCATTGATTGGCTGCCTCCTGTACACCCTCCACTGGGGATTGAGCCAACAACCCAGGCATGTGCCCTTGGCCAGAACTGAACCTGGGACCCTTCAGTCCACAGGCTGACGCTTTATCCACTGAGCCCAGCCGGCTAGGGCAAGACTGTATTTTTTTAAATGTCAAAAGGACAGGCATTTCAGAGCAAACTGATGTATCTGTAGATGATTTCTCCAGTAGGAGGGGCCTCGGAGAAAGAGGGAAAATGCACTAAGAAATACCTCCCCTCACAGACTTGTGTTGGCTCTTTAAATGGTACCTCACTTGCTAATCATCACAAAACACACGTGAGCGTGTATCTCTATTTTATAGTAAAGGAAACAGGCTAAGAATCTCCCTGGGGTAACTCAGGGAGCTGAGGCTGAAATAAGGCCTGATGACTCCAAGGCTGGTGTCTTTCCCTCCCATTCATATTGCCTTTCTAATCAAGACGACGGAAGAGGAAGGAAGAGCTGAATTGTGGAACTGGAAAAAAAATGAGGGCATATATTATTCTGAAAATGTGGTTGCTGACTCCGAGTGATATAGATGTACAGCTAAGAATCAAATTAAATGCAGTTCTAGACTAGCAAACCGTACTCTGAAGCAATAAGCGTGATATATTTGTTTTCCATTTCCTCTTTGTGGCTAGAGATTCAAAGAATAAAGTCATTAAAATATTTCATGTGTTTGCCTTTGCCGTTGACATGACAGTGGCCTGGGTCTGGAAGGAGAATGCTCTAATGAGCAGGACTTCTTATTTGCACTTGATGAAAGTAATCATGTGAGAA
Organism: Corynorhinus townsendii; assembly: GCA_026230045.1. Lineage (NCBI taxonomy): Eukaryota > Metazoa > Chordata > Mammalia > Chiroptera > Vespertilionidae > Corynorhinus > Corynorhinus townsendii. The sequence continues at coordinate 166,783,653 of JAPDVU010000007.1, forward strand.
GCCATCCAGTCCTTCGTCTGTGTGCAAGGATCTTACAATAGTTCAAAGATGTATATTTGTTCTGCAAATGAACCAAAGCCCTACGGCCAGGCGCTGTCAGTCAACGCTGTGCTTTCCCTGAGGTGGCTCATCACAGTCCAGCTGGCGGGAGCTGGGCATTGTGTGCAGAGAGGAAAAGCAACTTCAAGGTCAGAGAGGGACATGCTCAGCCATCAGAGATGCCAATCAATGTCAGGCGTGTTGACTGATTCGTGGCTTTTGCTAGTGTGGGTAGAGGGCGAGTGAAATGGTCATTTCTTCTCCTAAGTTGGTCTATTGAGTCCGAGATAATCAATAGGAAGAAGGGCCTTTGCAATTCAGGTATTTCCCAGGCTCCCGGAGCACTCACCTGTCGCCAGAGCATTCATGACCCCAATCTGTCTGGGCCAAGTGCAGCCTTCACACCCAAGGCTGTGGTCACCCTGCAGAAATCCAGGTTGGGGCGAGAGAGCTCTCATTCTTTTTCATCTGTGCCTCGTGCACCCAGGCAGGACCCATGCTGTCATCGGGAGTGTTACGGCTCACAGCTGCCTGCTTTGCGTTGGTACCACATCAGACTGAGATAATGCGGTGACATCTGGCCTAAAGGTGGCCAGGGGCCCGCAGGATGCAGTCACTGCTTGGGGGCATTCCAAGGCAGCTAATGCAGCCCAGATGACACCAGGCACGAAGTGATAAACAGTAATAACCCCAACCACTCTTGAGCTGTGGCTGCGGGGCTGGCGTTTATGATGCTACAGAGGAAGTGCCCTGGCCTCCACGTGTGCAGATGCAGAGAGAAGCCAAGTGGTGCTTCCCCCAAAGAAAGACTGCAAATGTCTCTGCTGCCACTCCTCACAGAAGGATGATCCTGCAGAGAAAATGCAGGTTTTGGTGCAGACAGAGGGAGCCGCAGTTCCAACACGACGCAGGAGGCACGTGGAGAGCAAGGCGTGGACATGAACTCGTGCGAAGGACTTCGCGCGGAGGCTGAAGCAAACGGAGAGGCAGCGACGGCCCCGAGGTCACAGCCTGTGTCCCCTGCAAACCAGCCCAAATACAACAAGGGCGGGGACCGCCCTGACCAGACACCAGGCGGAAAGAACCCCGGCACCCTGACCTCAAGCGCTCGGGGTTCTCCCCAGGATCAGGGTAGAGCAGCTGGAGAGTGAGACCTGCCCTCCTCCCTGGGCACCTCCTTCGCAACCGGAGCCCAGGCCTGGGCATCCAGCAAGTCCTCCCCATCCCGTGCCTAGCGAGTCCCTGGCCAGGCTGCTGCAGGGCCCTTTCCAGAGGGCGCCTCGGGTCGGAATGCGATGCTTTCCCTGGCTCTGCCTGCAGCCCTGTATGAGCAGCAGAGCCCTTAGCAAAGCAGCAATCAGCCATGGCTCTCTGTCCTCCTTCCTGGGGAATGTGGCATCCTCCCCAGGACTGACGGGGGTGCTTTCTCCTCACTGACTGTTTCTCCTCCGGAGTCCGTTTGCATGGTAAGAGGGATGGCTAAGCTCTCTCCGGGGCCCCACAGCCTAGACTCCCGAACAGTCATCAAAACCAGCTGGGGAGTCCCAATTCTCAGAAGGGGAGAAAGAGAAAAGGGGCCATGTGGGTATGTGGGTTTGGGTCACACACACACACATACACACACACACATACACACACATAGACATACACACCCATACACACACACACACACACATATACACACACACACACATACACACACACACACATACACACACACACACACACACACACACACACACACACACACACACACGGCTGCACAAGGGGCCAAGGGGAAACACTACGAAAGAGGTGGCAGCGTCCGTGACTCCTTCCAAATCTTCACCTTCCTTTTTGCTGATCTGACATCTTGGTTTCCATAGCAACCGGGTGGCCCGGATACCGCGTGAAGTTCATTTCAGAGAGGTCTGCAGAGCCAGGCGGTGCTCTGGATGAAAGCTGCTCCTTGTCTCCCAGGAGCTGCGCCTTGGCCTGCAGGAGGTGCCAGCACAGGGGAATGTGGTAATAGACACCCTCCCGCTGGAGAGGCAGATGTGCCCTGCTCCTCGATGCTTCTCTCTCTCTCTCTCTCCCTCCCCCCCTCCCTTCCATTCGCTCTAAAACTCCATGGAAAAATATCCTCGGGTGAGGATTAACAACAACAAAAAAGTGTGTGTACAGTTTTTTGGGATACCCTGTATATATCGAAAAAATGACTGTTAAATGCAATAAACTGCATTCTAACTCCTGTGACATGTGCCGTGACATAGCAAAAGGTATTTTTCAATGTCATTAAGGTTACTAATCAGCTGAATCGAAGATAGGGGCCATCGTCCAGGCAGGCTTAACTTAATGACAAAGTGCCCTTTGTCAAAAACAGAGGGATTTTCCCAGAGAGTAGCACAAGAGGGAGCTGAGGAGATGAGAAGCCTGGAGGGGTTCCACTGTCAAGGACTGAGAGCAGCCCTAGGTGCTGAGAAAGCTCTCTGGCCAGCACCCAGCAAGGACACCAGTGCTCAGCTCTGCAGTTACAAAGCACTGAATGGTGCTAGCAGCCTGTGTGGGCCTGGAAGCAGATTCTCCCACATCATCAGCTCGGGCCCAGCCCCATGGGAGAGAGTAAGCGGGAACCCCACAGAGCTGCCTGCACTGCGGAACCCCAGAACCAGGAGATGCAAGGGTGCTGCTATAAGGCCCTAGGTCTGTGGTGGTTTGGAAGAGAGCAATAGAAATCTAATAAATTAAGTAAAATAAGCAGATGATAAAACAGCACTTACACTATGACTCCCTCTTTTGTTTATATATGCTTGTATTTAGGAGTCTGCTCAGGAATACCAGCCAAAGTATATACACAATGATGTTAACATTGGGGTTTGCTTTGGTTTGAGAATGAAGCTAAATTGTATGGAATTTAACCACTAGACATCTGGAAAGTTTGATAACCCATTATTTTCATGGACTAAATTGCACAGAATAAACTTGGCTATTCTTTCGTCCTCTCAAATGTCACCTCACCCTTGGAATCAACCTCACTCTGCTATGTGTTCACGGAAAAGTGTAGGTTTCACATCTGACTTTGGGATGTGAAAAAAAAATCACAGTTCAAACCTAACTTTATTAATTACGAGCTTTTTAAACTAGGGTGATTTAAATAACCTCTCACCGTTTAAATTTCGTCAAATCTGAAATGTGAATGAGCATATTCACCAGCTAGGGTCATTGAGAGGATTCAATGAGATAATAAATAATAGCAGACAATACAGTTATTACTGATAACTGTATCCTACATAGCAGGTGCTCACCGAATTGTCCCTCTCTTATCTCGTGTGTAACACGTGAGTGCTGTACTAGCTCCCTTTTGGTCTCTGCCACGGTTCTTCTGTAAGTATATCATAATATTCTCAAGTGCCTTGCCCAGTGCCTGGCTCCTAGCAGGTGCCTACTAACTTCTGGCTCAATGCATGGAAGAGTAAAATAAATATTGTTAAAATTGAATGTTTGGGCTGCAGTAACACAGGACTACCACACGGTGGCAATATAAATAGGAAAGCTCTGCACTTCAGGAATATTCTGGAAGGATAATCTACCCCTTCCTCCTTCCTGACACTCCAGGGACAAGACACATGGCAATACTGTGAAGGCAGAAAGCAAACTGCCAGGAATTTCCACACGCCCCTCCTATTTCACGGTGTGGATCCACACCTTCAAAACAGAACTGCTGCTTCACAGAGGACAGTCTCCCCACTGAGCAGGTAGATAGAAAGAGAGACCATGGGGCCTCATTTGAAGACAATTCTACACGTTCAGCCTTTGTCCTATTTCTGCGTTAAATCTGCGTGTCTGGGCCACGGTGGCGAGGCAACACGGTAAAGAAGGACACAGAACCCGTTGTTGCTTTTACCTCCTCCGTTTGTATGTCTATGCAAGTTTTCAGCCTGTCTGGGTGTCACTTTGTCATGTGAAAAGAAGAAGAAAGTGACCTGTATGGAGATCACAGATGTGCTGCTGCAGCCACAGAAATGTAAGCACAACAGCATGTTCTACAGACTAGTTCTCAGAGTACCCTGGAGTCAAAAGGAAGGATTTTCTTTGCCGTGCTGGAAGGATTTGGGAATTGAGCCGACAGCTACTTGGCTCGGAGCATCCTCTCTCTAATGGATCCGCAAATCCTCTGAATCAGGCTTACTTTGACGTGGCCCCCAACTAACTTTCCCTTTCGAGAACACACTCTGAGGAGCAGATTTGCTCCTCGCCAGACTCTGAGAAAAGGGGTCTGACTGTCATTGTCTCTCTGGCTTCCTGTGGTCTCCATAAAATCTCCAAGCAGAGTATTCTGGGCTCATAAAAATGTCCACAGCCCGTTTCTCATCGGCTTTATTGACGTTTCCTAATAGCTGACACTGACATTGGCAGCTTTCCTCTGGGGAAAGCGCTGTGAGATTGGCATTCCCCTGTCCCAAAAGAGCTGGCAGGAGCAGCCCGGCAGCTGGAGCGCAGAGCAGCAGTTCTGTTCTCTTCCCACCAAGAGCTGTATCCTCCGAGATGTGGGAACGCTGCCTCGTGTCCCGTGGCAGCAGGCAGAGAAGTCCCCCATTCCAGGAGCCCAGCACCAGGCTGATGGCTGAGCTCTGGGCGGGAACAAAGAAAGAGAAGACAAACAAGATGACATGATGTGCCATCGATTCTGTGGGAAAGCGGCTTTACGAGCCAGCTTTTCCATAAATAAGAGCGTCTCAGAAAAGAGGGGCATTATTTTGTCTGAAATAGGTGATCGCTGCCCTTGGTCAGGCCGCTTACAAGGAAGCTAAGAGCAAAACCAGCCACGGACAGGGATCGCGCTGGAGGTCATGCCAGCCTGGCCCACGCGAGTGTGATGGGAATGTGGCGAAGGTGGAAGGAGAGGGCATATGCGCTGGAGTGCCCTGAGGATGCAGAGGAAGGAGCTGTCCGTTGTGACTGGGATGGGAGGTCCTTGGAAGCTGGCTGGCTGGAGCAGGACCTGGTGTTTATCCTCTTTCACAGACACCTGCTCTGGACAGCCAGCCCCATCCCCCCAGTTCATCACGCCCACATAGGCGGCGCCTCCTGGAGCTGGGAGATACCACCAGGTAGGGCTAGGCTTTTTGCTGGTCCTGGGGATGTAAGGATGAATAATGTCCCATAGCGTGCTCTCAGGGCTCGCGGTAAAGTGGGAGTAAAGATGCCTGAGCAGCCAATTGTAAAAAAAAAAAAAAAAAAAAAAAAAAAAACCAGCTGAGTGTTTACAGAAGCGGAAACGTGCTAAGGTGGCACGCCGGAGCAAGCCCTCCTTCACTGTCTCTGCTGCCCACAGACGGTCCTCCAAGTCTCCCTTAGCCTGAGAGCCCTCTGGGTTCCTTTTTGGTCTCACATTCAACTTTACGGAACACCCGTCTTTCTTCCGGTGACTGGGGTTCCTGTTTGTATTTAAGCGTTTGGAGAAGACACCCAAGGGTTGGAGGACATTATACAGGCCTGACTTTGAATTCTGGCTCCTCCAGTGTCCTCAGCCCTTCAGTTTCCTAATCCCTAAAAAAAAAACAGGGAAGACAGGGCATCAGTGATTCTGTCCTGCTCCTGTCTTTGTTTTGCTGCCAGTGTTAGATTCACCTAGATGGCCTGGATCCTCTCCACTCCAGTGGCCCACACACAGTAGGACCTCCAGGCCCAGGCCCAGTGGCTGTCTCTCTCCTTGTCCCTCCCAGGCCTGGGCCTCTATCTGCAAAGACAGCCAGGCACCTGCGGGGCCATCTAAGCTGCTGAGGATAACACCCAACACTGCTGCCCACCTGCTCCTGGGCAGCAGCCATGTCTTCCTGCCATCGCAGTCACGTCTGCTGATTTCATTGGCCGTCTTCCCTGTGAGGAGGATGCCCATGGGCCTTTTCTCCCAGCCCCAGGAAAGGGCACCCAGCCTCCATGGTCTGAGGACGTGGGTGCGAAAATGGAACCTGCAAGTGGAGAGATGGGGACTCGCTCTTCCCCAGTATCTCTTCTGAATCTAGATATTTTTTCAGATTCTTCCTCTCCTGCGCCTCCCCCCACACGATGTTGCATCTGGGTGTCTCCATCCTGCTCGCAGCTGTGCCGGCGCGGCCCTCACTCTTCCCATCTGCCTGTTTGTTTTCCTTGGTTTGAGTTTGCAGGCTGTTACTGTGGATAAGCAAAATTATCCTTTCATGTCTTCCCGCTTGGGCAGTTTCTGCTGGTTATTGTAAAGCGCGGCATCTGCGGTCCTTGCCTCCTAATTGCATCCTCGGCCTCCCGATAGGAAGGGCAAACAGGCTTATGGAACAGAAACCCCGGCCTTCTTTCTGCATCCCTGGCCTCGTGGGGGTTTCCGCCGGAATCCTCAAAGCTTTCGAGGGTGTTCTGTTGCGCTCAGCTTGCCAAGATAGCGCACAAACTTCTGCTCCATGGAGACGATTATAACACGGATTTAGACAAAGCTCCTGGGCATGTGTTCTTTCATAAGTGAGTCATCATGAGTCTATAAGTAGGTTCATGTCTCCCGTTTCCTGGTTGTGGTGATATTCAAAGCATCGCTTATCTCTAGACTAATTTGGACAGCTGAATGAACAGGAAAACAAAGGTGACAGGGATGAGAGTCGGGAGACCTGGACTTGAGACCCAACCCTGTTATTAACCTGCTGAATGTTTGGGGGAAGTGCCCTCAAACTCCTTTGACCTTGATCTCCAAACCGGTTAAATGAGCAGCTGGACTAGATGATGGATGAATGAGAGGTGCAGGATGGAGTCATTCAGTTGTTCCATGTCCAGTAATGTCTCCGGAGTGAGGGGCACGTGGATGAACTGACCCTGCTCCCTGTTCTCCCAGGAGCTCCCAGTCTAGCACTGGGGGAATGAGATGATCATACAGATGATCTCAGGGCAGGAAGTGCTGGCATGAAGCCTGGACCGTCCTCTGCAGAGTTTGCAAAATGATCTCTTCCGGGAACCATTTCCCGTAAAGAGCAAGAAAGTAAGTATTTTAGGCTCTGCGACCCATACAGTATTGGTGGCCTCTCCCCACTCTGCCGCGATCGTGTGCAAGCAGCTGACCAAGGCCACGACCATGTTCTAATAAAACTCTCTCTATAGAATCAGGTGGTGGACTCAACCTGCCCCACAAGCTGTAATTTGCTCACCCTGGACCTAGTCACCAACAAATCTCATTGAGGTTCATCTTCAGTGGCTTCCATTCTCTCACAAGAAAGGCAAAGCCCATATCGTGGCCTCAACACCCTGTACAATGCAGCCCCTGCTTCCCTCACCAGGCTTCTCTCCTTCTCACTCCCCGCATTCCAAAACCACGGGGCCTTCAGAGTTTCTCCTGAGCATAGCACACGCCCTCCCAACTTGCACCATGCTCCTGGCACCTTGCCCTTCTCTCCGAACCTCCACCCCTTCATCCTGTTCTTGTCTGTCCTCCTTCAGAGAGCAGCTCGTACATCACCTTGTTATGGAAGCCTTCCTGGTTCCCCCAAACTAGGTCCACCGCTGTGTGTCCATACTCTCCTGGCCCCCTCTATGCCTCTTTGATGCCCTATAGCAATTTCAACTCCTTATTTAATTTTGTAATCAGATCTTTGATTCTTTCCTTTTCTCTAAAGTGTCAGTTCCATGAGAACAGCAGTCCCGTATGCCTGACTTTTTATAGTTGCATATGTAGCATCTATAACAGAACCTGGGACAGAATACATTTTTTAAGGTTTCTTGAATAGATGAAGGAATGAAAGAATGCTGTAGAGGGGCACACGGTTGTTCCCTGTGTCAGCCTGGGAGCAATGGTGACAGGTGGCTGGGAATGAATGTTTCATAGAGGAGGTGACCATCTGAGGTGGGATTGAAAGACAAATAGAGGACAAGAGGGTTGTGTGAGATATTTCAGTATAAAACATAAAGCTTTTGTTCATCTACACTACTCTTTGCCTTTCCCAAATCTCCAAATAGTTGATACTTTCTTCTTCTTCATTGTTTTATTGGTTACATTTAACATTAACTAGCATATTGGAATGCTGCTTTCTTACTTACCAGGGCTAGCCAATATCTAACACCAGATTGCCAGACTATAAATTAAGAACACTAGTGCCTTCATACTTTCCTTCAGTTTTCTACCTGCTGTGATTTCCTGCTATGTGTTTATTATCCTATTTAATAAAAGCAGAATATGCAAATCAACCAAACAGCCTAACAACCATCCGGGACCAGGCTATGACACCACTGGCACCAGGCCAGCCAAGGCTGGTGCAGTGAGATTGGTTAGGGGCCCAGCCATCGCTCCATGATTGCCCCGCAGAGGGATGCCAGGCCACTGACCGGCAGGCTGGGGCAGGTGGGCAGGGCCTCCCTCTGTGAGGGAGGCCCAGCCCCAGGTGCTGGAAGGAAGCTGGTGCCAGCAACTGGGGGAAGGAAGGCCTACTCTTGCATGAATTTTGTGCATCGGGCCTCTAGTATTTTTATATTATCAAGAGCAGAGTTCTGTATATGTTGTCAGACAACCACAACCAAAACATCTGCACTTTGTCTAAAAGTTAATTCTTTTGCATTTGCATTTGCCTGATTGTATGACATCGTTTTATATTTAAATTTTTAAACTATGTAAGTATTGTTCACATCTAAGCTTTGATGGATCCAATTTGTGGAATTCTCTGAGGTGAATAGTTCCACTCTGCAAGATTACACAACTTCTCTTTCCTTAGCGAAGTTTGCCTCCCTAATTAGCATGTGACCACATGGTTCATTCATACTTGTACCCACCTTCCCTCTCCAAAACGCACATGTCCAGGGTTCCTACTTGTCTTTTTTCTCCCTTATCACATGGTATGTTTTTTGGAGCCCAAACTCTCAATCATTCTTTCTATCCAATAAGTCCATCGCTTATTATAATTTTTTTTTAAATCTGGAACCTCCCATTCTCCCTCCCCCTTGGTCTGCATTTCCAACTCTTTCTCCTTTTTCTCCAGTCTGGTTATTGCTCCCAGGCTGTACGTTGTCTTCCTAGCAAGTCCCTTTATGGTCCTCTGGGGTGGATTCTGTTTCCTTTCCTTGATTGTCTCCTTCAATTTGCTGGAATAATCTTCAGGTAAATCCCTCGAAAGGAGTCCATGAGACATAAATGTTTGACTGCTTCCAAGTCTGAAAATGAAAATATCTTTCCATCTTATGCCTCATAGCTAAGTTGGCACATGTATCATTTACGCTGCATTCCATTGCCAGTGACAAGCCATACCCACAATAGCTTAAGCAAAGAAGATCCTTAATTATCTCAAATAACAAGAAATCTGGAGGTAGGCAGTACCAGACTTGGCACAGACTGAACAATGTATCAATGACCCAGCTCTTTCTAATATTCTACTTGGCCATCGCCGTATGCTGGCTTATTACCTTGTAGTCACAAGATGGATGAGAGATCCAAGCAAATAGCCTCAATAACTGAATTTGAGGCAGGAAGATGAGCTGCTAGAGATGAGAGGCCTTCCTGAATAGCTCTGTCTTTTTATCAGGTAAACAATGTTTCTCAGAAGCAATTCTTGGTTAGAATTGTATCACAATCCCACACTTGGAATAATCAAAGACAAAGAGGAATGGTGTTGGCACGATAGATTTAGACCAAGAATGCATCACTCAGGACTGTGGGAGCAGCCTTTCCTCCTTAGCATATTCCACTCAACAAATATCTTAACAACCCTGGAGATATGCCTTTACACAGGGAGAGAGAACATGGTTATTAAGTAGGAAACCACCAGTTTCCACCAAAGGTAACTCTCGTGTTCTGTGTTGAAATATTTTTTTCCTGAAAACCATGGTGTTCTAGTATTTTGTCTTTCTAATGAGATGGCTGATGCCTGTTCATTTTTATTCCTGTGACTCTTTCAGAACCTTCTCTTGCTTCTAGTGTTTGGAATTTTATGAGGGTGTGTCCCGTTGTGACATTTTGTTCTTTTCTTTCCCCCCCGTATTTTATTTTTGGACTTGGGCCCTTCATCTTTGCAAAATTATTTTAAAATGTGAGACTTATCCAAGGCAGTTGCCAAGTCAAGATGCAAGTCTACTTTCAATTGGCATTGAAATCCTTGCCTGTTTTACTTCCTTGCCCACTCCCCACAATCCATTGTCATTTCTGTTGGAACCTAGACCCTGACATTGCCCCTCCAACATTCGAATTCGATATATGTGAGGTTGCTGGTTAATTTATGCTAATGAAGCCAAGGGCCGCGTCTTACTCTTTACATTAAGCTCTTCTGTTTGGACTACACCCTACCTGTTCCTCCAGTTCTCATCTGTGTGCCAGGTGGGGTCACCGATCAGGAGAGAGCCGGGAAAACGAATCAGAAACAATCATATTTTCTTTAAGCCCAAGTGCATTTTATTGATGGACATCCATTACATCTTAGTTCATACTTTTTTATGTTTTAATCTTGTTTTTAATTGGTTAACAGTCATCTGTTTTTACTTTTAAGTATATCAGTACAAGTGAGCTGTACAAGACAAGATTGTTTCTATATTCACTATTGCCGTTGTTTTATTTTTTCATTTTAGTTTATTAAATTTCTTGGGGTGACATTGGTTTAAAAGGGTCATATAGTTTACAAGTTATTTTATTCAGCCTTTCAGTTCATGTCTCAGTTTCTGATGCTGTAGAACAAATGACCCTGAAAGTTGGTGGCTAAAACAACAGCAGTAGGTTTCAGTTGAAAGATGTTTCCATTGACATAGTACTCCTCTTATTGTTTTTGTGACCTAAGCCATAGAGTTCATTGACTTTTCTTCTGTGATGTCTAGCTGTATGGTCTTCCCTATCTGCAAGTGGGAACTCCTTGAATGTGGAATCATTAAAGTCACTGTCCCCCACGTCTAACAAAGGGTATGCACCCAGGAGACACCTCGGATAGTCACGGGATGCGATATGTACATACACTTTGAATCCAAAATTAAACTGAGAACAAATGCTGGCTCCCTGTTTCCTGCCCTTTCACAGCAAACTTGCAGTGTGGTGGGCCCCAAGAAGGGAGTCAGCGTCAACGGCCCTCCCACATTCCCCATATCCTTCCCGTCACACTCCACTGAGTAGAGGTCTCAGGGCGCATTGGCAATATCCATGTGTCTTTGTTTAACAACCGGAAACGACGGGGCCCGGCCAGGATGCTAAGTGCTCTCAGTCAGCCTGGGAAACAATTAGGAGCCCATCAGGCAGAGGAAAATGATCTGTTTCGTCTTTCCATCTTGGCCTCTGGGAAGCACTGTCAGCTCGGCGAAATGTCAAAAATGCGACGTAAAGCTGTAAAATGTAAACGTGAGCCCAGAAATCAAGTGAGAGGGGCTCCCTTCTCACGTGTCTCCTGCCATCGCGGAAGCTAGCTCAGCAACGCTGCTATCCTCTGAGGGCCTGGCGCCTTCAAGCGCTCACATGTCCCAGCAAGCCCTAGGGCCAGGCGGTGGTAGGAACCCACCCACCGGGCATTGCTGTAGCCACGTGGCTCTGTGGCTACGCCTCAGCAGAAAGAACAGATTGCTGTGAACAACCTGTGGAGTCCTCCATCTTCTTTGGAACCTACAGCGAGGAGCAGAAGTGGCTACTGGGCGCCCTGATCAGCAGTGAGAGAAAACCAAGACATGTTTCTGAGATTCCAGAAATGTACATTCTAGATGGGGGTGAAGCCCAGATAGATGGCCATTTCAATTCAGTATAAGGAAGCGCAGAAATGTTAGCACCTCACTTAGGACCATGCGGGGTTGTCAACGGTTACATGCAACTTCCTTGCGTGACTTCATACCTGAATCTTGAAGGGAGAGTAGAGGAGGGGGCTCTTCAGTATAAAGGAAACTCCACACCCGATGATGTAAGGCACGAAGGCAAAACAAGACCCATTTCGACAATTACAAGGAGTCTCAGTTGTTGGGGTTGGGGCGCGGTGAGCGCAGGGAGGTTGGAAGGAAATGGGATGGAAATAAGGGAGATGCAGGCCTACAGGCTTCTCCCCGGACCTGCAGAGTCAGAGTCGGCCTGTTCCCAAGGTCCCAGCTCACTCGCGGGCCACAAAAGTGGGGACTCACCTGGAGAATTGTTCAGAAATACACAGCTGGCCCGCCCTGCCTGACATTCTGAATGGGTCTGAGGTCGGCCCTGGACAGAGGTGCTGACAAAGCCGCCAGCGCTGGTTCCAACGCCCCCTCATGACTGAGAGCCAGCGAGCCCCGTGGGGAAGAGAAAGCCCAGCGGAGGGCAGTGACCCAGCAAAGTGCCAGAACCCCAGGGCGAGCGGCGAGGACGCAGGTGGCCGGTGAGGGCTCTTTAAACATCGCAGTGTCCCCCTTGTCTGAACTTCATCCCCAAGTGTGAGGGGACTCTACAAGCCCAGTTATTCTCCCATGTCCGCTGCATTGGGTTCAGTTCTGTCCCTTCACACCCACCGAAAGCTCGTCTGAGCCCTGGGTAGTGGACGGTGAGGATCTTCTCTTCTCCGGCCAGTCTGCAGAAGGGCCTGAAATGCGATGGGCTCCCGGCCACGTGGGCGGCTGCGCTTGAGCTGGGACCATGGAGGCCTGGCCTGCAGAGAACCTGAGACACGGTCACGTGCAGCGCGGCTTCCCACGCCTACGACTGTGCCCATGTGAAGGGGCCTCGGGGTGTTAGGATGCGGGTGGGGCAGTCACCACACACAGACTTCCTCCTTGAAACCCTGAACAGTTACAAATACTGTAACCGTCTTAGAATGGAGAGGAGCGCGTTCCTTTTTAAACCTGACAGGTTGGGAAAAAACCTACGTAAGCATTCATAAACAATTACGGGGAAAACTTTTTATTAATCTTTTTCAAATAAATATTTTTAAAACCTCATGTTTTATGGAGACTACGTTTTCCGATTTCTTTTATTAATATGTAGTGAACGGTGCGGTGGTTTCTGTGCGCAATCAAGACAGGAAATAAAATGAGTCTGTGCAAGATGGTCACATACTTGTTTCTTTCCTTTCTTCCTACGAAGTATGTTTTCTTTAGACGCCAAGTGTGTGCTTTGGGGAAAGGCAGTTGAATCGCCAATGTTGTAACTTAATTTTACGAAACCACGAAAGGCCCTTCCAAAGGGATCTGACTGAGTGCACACTGAGAGGAATTTAACAGTGTAGTCTCTGCCGGAGCATCCTCTCTCATCCACCTCCCTCGGCCTCTGGTAGGGGGGTGGGGAGGGGGGGCAGAGAACGCAGGCGTGGAGCTGACATAGGGGTGGGCCAGTGTTGAGCAACAGGCCGCTGGCAGGAAGCCTGCGAGTTCTTTCTGGGGCGTCTCAGCAGCTTTCGGGGAGCTGCCAGGCCAGGGATGTGCTGTGTGTCATTATCAATTTGCACTCTGATTTCCTAAGAGTTCAAGAGGCCTTTTGACAAAGGCCTCCATTTAGAGCTAATAATAACTCTGGATTTCTGCTAAATGTCACGTAACCTGGGAACAGCCCCAATTGCTAAACATACTTCCACGGCGTGAGTTGCTTTTACTGAGCCCAGAAGGGGCAGCCAAGCCGACTGGAAAATGTGTCTTGGGGAAACACTCTCACTTTTGAAGTTTCTTTTCAGAAGGATCATTTCAGTTCATCCGGGGAGTCCACCTGGACACTTATTGTCACCGTGGGTCACTGTGGCCGTCCGGTCCTAGCCTGGGGCGGTGGCAGCAAAAGGCAGTAGCTCCCTGTTTCCTTCTGTATCAGATAATTATAGAGTCTGATGGACTGAATTGACCAACTTCCCCCTTCACACTCATCCAGGCCATTTCCAATACGTTGCCATAACCTCTTACACCTCACTCCCTCCTCAGGGGCGTAGTCTGTACTCAGCTAGCCCTTTGGATTACAAAGGCCCTTCAGTAATTTCTATAAAAATTTCTCCATGTGAAAACATAGAAATATTGTAGTTCCTCTCACTCTCAAAAACTGTCTTGAATTTGTTCAAAGAGAACGGTATTTTCTAATGGCTCCTCTCTCCCAACAAACTTTTTTTCCCCCCTTGAAGCAATTATCCAGCATCCCTAGGAGGATTTCCCATGTCGCGTTAGAATCTGGCACAGGCTTGGAGACAGTGGCCAACTTTCCTCCATTCTCAAGAGTTGTTTTTGTTGTTGTTGTTTTTGAAGTACATGCTCTAAATTGTTAGGAGATAAGTGTCCCATTAGACGGGTCTGAAGAGGTGAATCTAAGAGAAGAAAATGAGAAAGAATGAGCTTACCTCTTTCCAGGTGAAAGCAGCTTGTGATGGTGGTTTTGCTGTTGTTTTTGCAGCCTCTCTAATGCCTACAATCAATTTGGTAAACCATATAGAAACCATATATTCTCTTAGGTCCCTCAGTAACGATAAAACATGAGGTAATGACAGTTTATGCAAATGCAGTATTTGTTAACCATTGCAAAAGGCAGAGTCCCATTTCATCAAACATTATTCATTTCGGACAGTGGTCGGCAAACCCATTAGTCAACAGAACCAAATATCAACCCTACAACGATTGAAATTTCTTTTGTGAGCCAAATTTTTTAAACTTAAACTTCTTCTAATGCCACTTCTTCAAAATAGACTCGCCCAGGCCTTGGTATTTTGTGGAAGAGCCACACTCAAGGGGCCAAAGAGCCGTGGTTTGCCGACCACGGATTTAGTAGATTAAGGCAACTGAGGGTCTTAATCGTAACCTAGTGATCTGATTATTTGACAAATTCTCCTTAGCAGCCGTGGCTGTATGGGAAAGGATGTACACAACACCAGCAGTGAGCCCTGGGTAGCGTTCCCACAATCAAGTTCGGCAGAGACGAGAAACCTGTCCCCTTGTGCCGATGCCATAAATGCCATTTCCGAAGCTAACAAGCTCGTTACGTTGTTGTGCTAACGCAAGTGAAATACTACACATCTATGTTTATCTCGGTAAATGTTATCAAAATCACAAAAGCCCTTTTCTTCTAAGGCAATGCTGTCTTTTATGAATTAAAGTCAGCTAAAGCCTAGTGACTCTGAGAGAATGTCATTTGCGAGCCAGGCTGTCCTATAAAAGTCATTTCTCTGTCACCAATAGCTGGAAGGAGTTGTGTGTTTTTGTTTTGTTTTGCTTTAATGTGCATTTTACGGAAAGGTATATTTAAATTGTCAACTTAGTCATAAAGCGAGATTTGCGAAATACTGTCAAAACTGTGCCCTTGTTGCACATTGCAACAGCAAATGGTTTAGAATAGCTCAAAGGTGCACTGCTCTTGACCCTTTAGGCAAAAATCCTACTTGCAGTAGGGCCATGGGAGATGTGGCGGGAAAGGGACAGCTTATGTGGCCAATGAAACCCTGCAGGCCCTGAGAGAAGGCAGGAAATCCTCTTCTCTTGATGCAATGGAGCGTCAATGAGCTGCCTCGGGTAACGAGTAACGCGTCCATTTGTTCATTCACCTACTGAGTAATGTATTCACGCATTCATTCATTAAATTACTCTCCAATAACTCACCACTCGATCATTTCCTCAGTTCCTCAATCACATCAATAACCTACTGACTCATTCATTTGATCATCACTCATCCACTTGTGCTTTTCATTGAATAATGTGTTCTTTATATATATATATATATATAAATTTTTATAACCAGCGTTTACCATGGCACGTTGCTAGGTGCTGGCAATGAGGAAGTGAGAAAGACAGGTCTCTACCCTGGAGGAGCTCATGGTGAAGGAAACGGACGTGGCTTTGTCAAGCTCTTGGGGTGAAAGTACTGGGGGTGCAGAGAGGACAAGGCTCTTGCCTGAATGAGGAGCCCGAGGAGGGTTTACAGAGTGATTTAACTGGGTCTCCCAAAGGAGCTCAGTAGAGAACAGAGCAGGGAGAGTTGGCAGGGCTCATGTTGAAGAGAGAAGGAAGGGTCTTCCCAGGCCAGAAGCAAGGTGTCCCAAGTACAGAGAAATCCTGCAATGTTTTTGGAATGGCAACGCGCTTAGCACTCCTGGAGAAACGGGGTAAAATGCCAAAACCCTCGGTGGGACAGATAGGGTGAGTCCCATTGCAAACGGTCTTCCAACTACTATGTAGGATGATGAAGGCGTTGAATACATTTCACAGCAGTGATGACTGTGTACGAGCCTTATCTTGTCTGATCCGCTGGAACAGCTGGACACTGTTCTCCCAGCTTTAAGGAAATGGGAGTCTTTGTGAATGATCTCTCTGTGTTTTTTCACCAAACTTTCCCCACTCTTGGTGTCACAGTTCTGGTAGAGCTTTTCCTTTAACTTGTCCATTTCGCTTGTTAGCCCATGAGGCTCTGGAGGGCAGGAGCCCGGTTGTTCGTTTTTGTGCCCTCACTGCCAAGCAACATGCTTCACACAGGACAGACTCCATAACATTTGAGGACGGGAGGATTTCATGGATGAATAAATGAAATGATGAAGGAGGAAGGAAAGGAGAGAAGGAGGGAGGAAGGGAGGGAGGGAGGGAGGGAGGGAAGCAGGGAAGGAGAGAGGAAGGGAGGGAGGAAAGAAGGGAAGGAGGGAGAAAGGAAGGGAGGGAGGTAGGAAGGGAGGAAGGAGGAAGGAAGGAAGGAAGTCGGTCAGCTGCTAGAAATTAACAAGATAAAGTAAGACAAGGTTCCCAGTCCACACCCAGTTCTTATTCCCACACCCCACTTTCTGGTTTGTGTAACACAACACACCAATAAGAACTTGTTCATACCTTTTTTACTATGAATCCTTTCCCCAGAAATAAAGTGTTTATGTTACTCATGAAATCAATTTAAACACATATTAAATAACATAGAAATGAGCTCTCCTATGACTATTTCTTATGGCTTTTTCTTCTTTTATCCTGTTATTCCTGACATGTTCTAAGTCCTAATTCATGAAGCCTGTTTGAATGAATGAATTTAGTCCCTATCAGTGAAAAAATCGATTGATTAAGAAAAAGATAGGATGATACTTACAAAAATAAGCATATATATATATATATATATATATATATATATATATATAAACTTTTTAAAAAATAAGAGCAGCTGATGCCCTAACCCGTTTGGCTCCGTGGATAGAGCATTGACCTGCGGACTCAAGGGTCCCAGGTTTGATTCCGGTCAAGGGCATGTACCTTGGTTGCGGGCACATCCCCAGTAGGGGGTGTACAAGAGGCAGCTGATAGATGTTTCTCTCTCATTGATGTTTCTATCTCTCTCTCCCTCTCCCTTCCTCTCTGTAAAAAATCAATAAAATATATTAAAAAGAAAATAAAAGAAGAGCAGCTGAGAATAATACCCTTTTCAATCGCAAATTGTTCACTCTTCTTGTGTCAGTGACAATTTTAACAACTCAGGATATGTAGGTGCCAAACGATATTTTCCTAACCGGACATACAGTTAAATTCACACTCAAAATATGTTTTTATTTTAGCGTTTGGTATAAAAAGAATACCACAGAGGCTAGTTTTCAATCTTTACAATGAATAAATCTTAAAAAACCCAGCTGTGACATATTTTCTTTTCCTGAATCCCTGTATTTTTCTTGTTTGACTTGTACTCACCGCGGAGAATTTTTCTTCTAACACTTACATGTTTGTAAAACAATTTTCGTGGTTCCATCCAATCACCTCCTCGCCAGTGGAAGCTGTGTTCTCGCGGGATCGCGAGGGAAGCGTTCTGCGAGAACACACCTGGGAGGTTGTGACGTGCGGAGATTTATTCAGGTGGAAATAGACAGCTGTTCCAGGCTTTCCAGTGTCTCATCTCCATCCGTCCAGCCATGGAGAAAGTCAAACCTTATCTTCCCTGGGCCCGGAAATGGGGCCAAGGTCCAGAGCCTCTGTGCCATGCCAACGGCTAGTCCACAGCAAGGCTGAGATCCAGCGCCCGGGCTCTGCTCGAAGCTGCCCAGACATGGACATAGTCCGTCAGGAAGCACACTGGGACACACGGTGATGCTTGGATGAAAGCAGGAAAGAATTCCCTGACGTTGGAGAGAAACCTGCCCAATCCCTTCCCAGCCTTTAGAATAGAAAGTGGAAAATGGGGTTGGGGAGACAGAGTACTTAACTCATACAACGGAGCACCACTGGGTGCAGGGGAGACTCTAGCCAACCTGGCCTAGAGAAGCACCCTTCCTGGCCTGGCATGAGCAACATGGTCTTTTCCTAAATTGCCATGTGTGTGCCCCTTGCTCTGATTTGTTTAGCATTGTGCTTTGCAATTCCCTGACTTGTTCCAAACCTCCAATGTTCCTAATATTTCTGTATTATTCTGCTTGAGATAAAAATTCTACCAAAGAAGTCATTTCTCTAAGGATTTTCTTACTCAGATTGGTCCTACAAAATGCTGGTTGCCTGTTATACTTGTAAACCGGGAGGAGAGCAGTGCAAGGCTGTCATTCTGTCACTCCCCTGAGCATCGCCTGCACAGGTTCTGTGCGATGGCTGAGTTTTACTCGCTGCATTTTCTCAGCACACTCAGGCCATTAAAAGGCATTGCAACCTATTCTAAGGATCCCAGTTCTAAGATGGGATATAAAGATAATGTCAAAAAAAAGGAAAAAATAAAAAGAATAGAAAGGAAGTTAGGAAGGAAGGAGGGAAGGAAGGATGGAAGAAAGGAAGGAGAGTCATGTCCCCAAAAAGCTTAAAAAGACAAGATAAAATATATACTTGAATTAATAAAGACTTACATTAAAACCTAGAAGTTGAAGGAGGTGAATACCTGTTGCAACTGACCAGGAGTGGATTTACTAAACCCAGAAACATAGCATCTTGATTGTTAACACACATAAGGCCTGGAGATGAGACCTTGGACCCAAATATACCAGGAGCTCCAAATGAGACCACTGCTAGTCCCACCAAATACTGTGCCATCAGTGAAAGATGAATGAGAAAATAAATCTCCCCTCTGCCCTAAAAAATAGCAAGAAAGCTTATATATATATATATCTGCCAGCACCTGCATGAGTTTGGACTCTAGACTTATACCACCTGAGTCACTAAGTAGAAATAAATATACAAAGATATGGCAGCACTTCAGCACCCTGGGCTATGCAGGATCTCCCCACAGGACACAGAGGTGGGGAGACTGAGACCTTAATTTGAGCCCACAATCAAAAATTACAAAGTGCATGAGGAAACCATCATCCTACACACAACAAAGCAGACACAACCACAAGGACTGTTAAAGCCTGAAGACTAGTTAATGAAATGATCATCTGAAAGATATAGTGAAGACAAAACAAGAACATCAACACAATAATAAAAGGGAAAAAGATATGTGAAAACAGAAGAATGAACTTATGGAAATGAAAAGCATTGTTCTTGAAATAAAAAACGTATGCAGGGATGGGGATGGGTGGGGAGAGATTAACCAAAGAACTTATATGCATATATACATAAGCCTTGGACACAGATAATAAATAGTGTGGTGAAGGCCTGGGAGGTGTGTGTGGGGGGGGTGGTGGCTGGGAGTGGAGCGGACCTATGGGGAAAAAGGGGACCTCTGTAATACTTTCAACAATAAAAATAAATTTAAAAACAACTCATGGGACGGATGAAACAGATGACACTCTTCAGAATAAGGAATTGGTGAGAAATCTGGTTGACGTCACTGGAATAAAGCAAAGGAAGTTCTAAGGACGTGGTAACTATGAAGGTCATTACGGGAGGATGGAAGGACAGGGTCCAACGTGCATCTACTACAAGAAGGAGTAGAGAGAATGGCAAGGAGCATTGTTTGAGGAGATAATGGCTGAAGATTTTTCTGAAGTGATGGCGTGACATGCATCCTCAGTAAGTTAAACAGCACTCTGAGAGAAGTGGACATTGCACTCAAAACACACACACACACACACACAAAACACGCCCACACGCGCACACACACACACTCTTAAACATAAGATACTGCATTAAAACACCCAAAGGCAGGATGTCATGCAGCCAAGATGCACAAAGGGCTTAAAACTGCACCCAGCTCATAGTACAAAATAGGTAATAGGTAACTATTCCCATTCTTAATACTGTAATAATATGCTGCTATTATTTTTATTCACTTTATTGTTGCATATATATATTAATTAAATTTCACAAGTAGTGTAAATGAAGAAAGCAAGTGGTTACAGAATGGCAAAAAATATGCAGTATGAGATTATTTGTGTAAAATTTAAACACGGAAGCCAAGAGTCCCTATTATTTTATAGGAATGATACTCCCCAAATCTGAGAATAGTGGTCACCTGTGGGGTCCAGAAAGAGAAAGGGTAATGAATAGAGGGATCCAACTAAGGCCATAGTTCTTAGGTCTGGGTACTGAAAACAAATTCTGGAACAAACACAGCGGCATTCTACCTTCTGTTTCATTTCAGAAGTGGTTCCCTCTACCGGGGTTTGGGGTGGACCGCAGCCACGGTCCTGCCCAGGCACAGGCTGCCAGACGCGCCTCCTGCGCCAGGTGCTTCTGCTGAAAGAAAGCAAGTCTTTTTCACTTCACATGGAGACCTGAGCTCGCGGTGGCCCTGGGAGTAAATGCTTGGCTGTTATATTGTTTTCTGTACTTTTCTATGTTTGAAATATTTCATGGCTTTAAAAAGGAACCTGACTTCCTGCTCAGAGCTTCAGGTGAAAATGGAATCCCTGTTGCTCAAAATTGTCACCATTCCTGTGTGACTTTAGTTGGCCATTTTCAACCAAAGTAATTCAGGCTGCTCTGGGTCTCCATTTCATACCTGAGCAACAGGCCAAGGGTTATGATGGTTCCCCCCAAAACTAGTTTTCAGCCCTCCAAACAACACAGCTTCCATTGCATTCAGAAAGCATTAGGAAGGCCTGGGAGCCCCCTTTTCTGTCCTGCTGGGAATACGCCCAGGAGGCTCACATCCCTGCAGTGGGTTTGGTGGTTAAGGGAGAGTTCAGGTACAGGAAAAACTGAGTGTGAAAGACACAGAGGCAACCACTTACCCCATTGGTGAGGGTGTCACTTCATAGTTCTTTCAAGTGGGTTCATTCTCCCTGAACTCACCAGACATCGAATCCTGCATGGCTACCTGTGAAGAAGCCCGCGGGCAGCATGGCCTTCACTTTTCGCGATGGAACAATAAGGATGGTTGCTTTTATTCTAAACTCACTGGCTAGTGTGTGAAAACCCAAATACTAAGCATCCTTGTGTGCTATTTGATAGTGCAAGAAACACTGTGAGAAGTCTCTGAAGAGAAACAGCATTTTCCTGATAAGAACAGATGGATGGATGGGTGATAGATAGCAAGCAAGATAGATAGATAGATAGATAGATAGATAGATAGATAGATAGATAGGAGATGAAGTTTGATTTGCTTCTCTTCTCTCTCTTCAGAAAAGGTACACATTGCAAACTCATATCTGACAAAAGACTTGTATCTAAAATATATAAAGAACTCTCAAAAGGCAACAGTGAAAAATAATATCTAATTAGCAAATGAGAAAAACATGAACAGACATATCACCAAAGAGGATATGTGCATGGATGGCAAATAGCACATAAAAAGATGTTTGGCATCACTTGCCATCATAATCGTGCTCGTTAGAAACAAAAGGAGCTATCACTATATACCTATTAAAACAAAATCCAAAGCCCGTGAGAAGGCAGAGAAACTGGATGCTTTGCTGGTAGTTGGGATGTAAGATGGTACAGAGGCTCTGGAAGAGTGTGGCAGTTCCTTAAAGAAATAATCATCTGCTTAGTACCTGACCCTGCAATCACAGTCCCTGAAATTTAGTCCAGAAAAGTGGAAATTTTGTGCACAGTAAAACCTGTGCGCGAATAGCCAGAGCATATTTGTTTGTGATTGCCCAGAGCTGGAAACAACCCATATGTTTTGAAATGGGTAAATGGTTAAACCCACTGTGTTACATCCATACCACGGAATATTAGTCAGCAATGACAAGGAATAAACTCTTGTCCAGTGGTCAAGTTGGTGAGCTAAGGCAGTGGTCGGCAAACTCATTAGTCAACAGAGCCAAATATCAACAGGACAATGACTGAAATTTCTTTTGAGAGCCAAAAACCGACTTCTGCGCATGGGCCACCAAGTGTCAATCTCATGTACGTGCGCGCCCGCACGTGGTATTTTGTGGAAGAGCCACATTCAAAGGGCCAAAGGGCCACATGTGGCTTGCGAGCTGCAGTTTGCCGGCCACCGAGCTAAGGGATGCCCAGATAGCTGGTAAACCATTGTTTCTGAGTGTGTCTGTGACTGTGTTTCTGGAGAGATTAGCATTTGGGTGAAGTAAAGAAGACTGCACTCCCAATGCAGGTGGTCATCGTCCAGTGCACTGAGGCCCCAAATGGACTAAGGTGTTGGAGAAGGGTGAGTTTTTCCTGGGCTTGAGCTGGGCCACCCATCGTCTCCTGCCCTGTGCTCCTGGTTCTCAGGCCTTTGGACTCACACTGGACTGATACACGATTGTCTCCCCTGGTTCTCGGGCCTTTGGGCTCACACTGGACTGATACACGATTGTCTCCCCTGGTTCTCGGGCCTTTGGACTCACACTGGACTGATACACGATTGTCTCCCCTGGTTCTCGGGCCTTTGGACTCACACTGGACTGATACACAATTGTCTCCCCTGGTTCTCGGGCCTTTGGACTCACACTGGACTGATACACGATTGTCTCCCCTGGTTCTCGGGCCTTTGGACTCACACTGGACTGATACACGATTGTCTCCCCTGGTTCTCGGGCCTTTGGACTCACACTGGACTGATACACGATTGTCTCCCCTGGTTCTCGGGCCTTTGGACTCACACTGGACTGATACACGATTGTCTCCCCTGGTTCTCGGGCCTTTGGACTCACACTGGACTGATACACGATTGTCTCCCCTGGTTCTCGGGCCTTTGGACTCACACTGGACTGATACACGATTGTCTCCCCTGGTTCTCGGGCCTTTGGACTCACACTGGACTGATACACGATTGTCTCCCCTGGTTCTCAGGCCTTTGGACTCACACTGGACTGATACACGATTGTCTCCCCTGGTTCTCGGGCCTTTGGACTCACACTGGACTGATACACGATTGTCTCCCCTGGTTCTCGGGCCTTTGGACTCACACTGGACTGATACACTATTGTCTCCCCTGGTTCTCGGGCCTGCAGGTCTGGATTGGACCCACATACCCAGCGTCCCTGGGCCTCCAGCTTACCCTGGGACACCCCAACCTCCATAATCATGGGAGCCAATTTCTCTTTCTGTACATCTGTGTGTACTAGTATCCTCTTGGTTCTGTTTCTCTGGAGACTTCTGGCTGATACATCTTGATAAAGATCAGAAGAGCGTTGTGCTTAATGAAAGGAAAAAATCAAATCTTGAACGGTTCCTTGTTTGGTGATTCCGTTATAATACATTCTTAAATGACAAAATTCTAGAAATAGCAAACAGATGAGTGGTTATCAGAAGTTAAGCCTGGATGGAAGGGATGGATGCTTGGCTGTGAACATAAAGAGATAGCAGGAGGGAGATTCTTGTGGTGTTAGAACAGTTCTGTAACTTGCATGTTGTGGTTACAGAAATTTATGTGTGATAAAATGGCATAGAACACATGAAGATCAGCTCCTGTTAAACCACTGAAATCTGATTGAGGTTGTGGTGGATTTCCCAGCACTCTGGCTTTGATGTAACTCTATAGTTGTTCTGTAGTCCTGCAAGATATTGCCATTTGGGGAAACTGAGTGATGGGTACATACATAGCCACTCTTTTGTAAATTCCTGTGACTCTATGATCACTTCAAAATACATAGGAACAAACTAAAAGGAAAAAAGAGAAGACGAGGAAGAGAAACAGAATGCTGTGTGCTTTGTTGTGCTGTTTCCGGCTTTAGGTGTCTGGCTTTAGGTGTGTCCTAGCTCAGTAGTTTTTCATGCAGGGCCTGCGGGAGGCCATAAAATCAAATAGGCACCTGTTTGAGGATATACTTGGTTACAGGGCTAAGCTTCCTCCTCGATGAACTCCTTGGTGATGGCGGGCGCGGGGTGGGGGGGGGGGAATTGGGGGGATGAGTAGGAAGGGAATTTATGGTCTCACGTGTTTTCACAAGTGTCCTTTAGGTCAATCTGGCCACCACTTTTTCCCAGACTACTCCCCCGTCCAGGTGAGCGCCATGGTATAACTTCGTAAGTACACAGAGGGAGTGGATTTTAACCTTATATTGGTTTTCAGTTGAAGAAAGAATTGACTATCTTCTCCACAACTAGAGGCCCATAAAAACCTTGGATCCACTTTCAGGTTCACCCACCAAATGACTCCACAGCCCTCATAACGGTTGTTAGGGAAAGAGGTGAACATTGCAAGTTAATTTCTTGGCAAGACCAGCATTTCAGCAGAGGAATAAGGGCTGCTGTTTAGGTCTTCCTCTTGCTAGTGTGATAACACTTAGTGGTGCGGAGGCTGACTAACCCAGCCACCCTTGCTCAGAAAAATACCTGGCAGTCTACAAGTCCTTTTTGTTAATCCTCACCCGAGGATATTTTTCCATTGATTTTCAGAGAGAGTGGAAAGGAGGGGGAGAGACAGAGAGAGAAACATTGATGTGAGAGGGCTACATCAATTGGTTGCCTCCTGCAAGCAACCCAGACTAGGGCCGGGGATCAATCCCACAACCGAGGTACGTGCCCTTGACCAGAATCAAACCGAGGACCCTTCAGTCTGGAGGCAGACTCTCTATCCACTGAGCTGAACTGGCCAGGGCAGTCTACAAGTCTTTTAAGATAAGGGGTCAGGTAGTTACTTCCAAAGAGACTCCTTTCATGCTCTGATCTCCAAAGTCTGCTGATAAGTAGCGAGATACATAGGAACAGGCGTCAGAGGCAAGTGTACCATAAAAGGCCCGTGCTGTCTTCCATGGTGTTCTTTCTGGTTTCTGAATCGCTGGCCCGAATTGCACAGAATACATTCTCTGTGTGATCCAGTGGCTTCTGGAGAAGTGTTCCCACTTCCAACCCAGAGTTTGGAGCCAACTTGACTTCTGAGACATCTGTCCAGCTCATGGCTTTTCAATCCAGCCAGCAAATGTGATTAGGATTCTCTGCCTCTAGGGACTTTGGTCCTTAAGGTACAAGCAGTAGCAGTACCTACTGCATAAACGTTATGTATATTAAACTATACTAATATATGGAAAGTATTGAGCAGTATCAGGGTCATAGGGAAAATTCAAGCTCAGTCAATGATAACTAACGATCATTACTAGTGTTTCGTCCAAAATGAAGATGCACTAGGCATGAGTCTTGGATTCAATTCCTGTGTGACACTGCTAGAATATATGACCTCAAAGACTATAGCTATCCACTAATCGCCTCAGTGTTTTCAACTGTAACACAAGGGTAGATTCATCTACCGCTCAGAGATATGCACGCTGCAGGGGATAATATATGGAAAAGTTAGGGCTTTAAACAGTTGTAAGAATGTCTCACTGTTCTATTAAATTCACTCGATTTGGAAATAGGAGGAAATGCCCTGGGCCCAGTTTCTACTGTATGCTCACATGTAAATACACCATCACCATCTTTACGGCATCTGTCCCACACAATGTTAGAAACCCTTGACCTCCTTCCCACCAGACGCTACCTCATCAACCAGTTTCATACACAACTGAACCAAGTCCATAAAAAAAAAAAAATGATGCTAATCATATCTCTGCTTTGCTAAAAATATCCAATAGATTTTCATGGTTTTGAAATAAAAGACAATTTAAATTCTATAAATAGTTGGCATATATTCAATCCTCATGTTGATGTTTCCAAAATTTCTCTTCTGAACTTGACTTCCACACTGGCCATCATAGACTTGGCCCTCGCAGGCGACTCACAGCCGCCCCACCAAAGCCCTGTGTTTTCTCTGGGCTCAGCCTCAGCACATGCCGTCAGCTCCCCTTTGAATGCCTCGCTGTATCCCAGGGGCATATGCCCAGGGACAACCCCCCCTAATCTCCAAAACAGAGTTCAAATCCTATCTATTTTTATTCTCTCAAGCCCTCGGCATTAGATTCCTGTGGCTGCTATAACAAATTACCTAAAACTTCATAAATGTATCTTCTCCCAGTTCTGAGACCTGGCGTCTGACATCAAGATGTCAGCGGTGCCCTAGCCAATTTTGCTCCCTGGATAGAGCGTCAGCCTGTGGACCAAAGGGTTCAGGGTTCAATTCTGATCAAGGGCACATACCTCGGTTGCAGGCTCCTCCCTGGCTCAGGCCCTGGTAGGGGCATATGCAGGAGGCAACCAATCCATGTGTTTCTTTCACATTGATATTTCTCTCTGCCTTTCCTTCTCTCTTTCACTCTCTCTAGAATCAATGGGAAAATATCCTCAGGTGAGGATTAAAAAAAAACAAAAACATGTCAGTGAGACTGGGCTCCCTCCAGGGGCTTTAGGGTAGATTGTATTTCTTGCCTCATCCAGCTCCCAGTGGCTGTCACCACTCCTTGTCTTGCAGTCTGCATTATCTTTCTCTGGAGAAGCAAAATCAAGATGCATATTAGCTCATGTGATTATGGAGACTGGCAAGTCCAAAACTGGCAGGAATGGGTCAACAGTCTGGAGACTCAGCAGTGGGGTCTGCTGGCTGTCTGCTGGCCGAATTCCATCTTGCTAGGGGAGATCAGTCTTTTGTTCTCTTCCGAATTCAAGTGATTAGGTGAGACCCACCCTCTGGGTGGGGCGCAATCTGCTTTACTCCAAGTGCACCGATTTAAATGTGAATCTCATCCCAAAAACACCCTCATAGAAATACCCGGAATAATGTGTGACCAGTGTCCGAGTACATGGCCCAGCCAAGTGGGCACATAAAACTCAGCACCACCTGGCCACCCTGGTCCAATCTCTGCGTGCTTGGTCACATTGCCACCTCCTCCTCTTCTACATGCATATCTTTTCCTCTATGCGTCTGTCTTATGAGAAGACATGGCGTTGAATTTAGAGCCTCCATAGACAATCCAGGATAAGCTCCTCCTTGCAAGACTCTTAATTATATCTGCAAATGCCCTATTTCTAAGTAGGTGACATTTGCCCTTTTGCCATATAAATAATGTTCACAGTCCAGAGATGATAATGTGAATGTATTGCATTGGGCGGCCACCATTCATCTCACTCTATTTCCCTAACTAAATGTAGTGTCTTTTCTTCTAACCTGTCCACAATGCCAGTGTCCATAGGTAACTTTTTGGGGTTTATACCACTTCACAGTCATTCAAAAACCAATATGAATGACCCTACTTCATGGCAGGCACTGTGCCAACTGCTGGGGTCACAGAGAATATTAAAAATGGCCCTGGCTCTCAATAAGCTCTTCACCTGGGGAAAATGTATATGTAAAGAGATAATCCCAGATCCATTATGATCTGTGTAACATGCAAAATATGCCAGACCGGCCCGGGGAGTTTAATCAAAGTCTGTGCAGTTATCAGATCAACTGGGACAGTTGATAAGATCAAGAAATGGGTTCAGCCCTGTCACTGGCTGGAAACGAACACTCAGACTACAGCGGCTGATTGTCAGGCGCAGGAAGAACACTGGAAAGTGGGGAAGAGGCAGAGAGTGACAGCAGAGGGGCTGGTATTAGGACGATTTGCGTGCCCATTGCTCTCCTCTTTAGTGACCCTGTGGCCTTAAGTAGACTCCCTTTTCATATTGAGATTATCTCCTTACCTGCAAAATAGCAACAATGACGCTGACATCATTAAGTGCTCTTGCATATTAAATATTAATTATTACCTGTGTCCCTTTGGGCTGCTGTAGTACAATACCATAGACCGGGGAACTTATAAATGACAGAAGTTTTTTGCTTATAGTTGTGGAGGCTGAAGTCCAGGATCCAAGTGTCAGCATGGTCACCTTTTGGTTAGGACTTTCTTTCTGGATCACAGCTGGTGCCTTCTTGTGTGTCCTCACAGGGTGGAAGGGGCCAGGAATCTTCCTGGAGCCTTTTAATAGGGCACTAATTTCATTTAGGAGGGGTCCACCCTCATGATCTAAGCACCTCCCAAAGATCTACCACCTAATACTCTCATGCTTGGGGGTCAGAATTCAACATATGAATTTGGGAGAGGACTCAAACATTCAAATCATAAGAATGTGTACTAACTGACCCAAAGGAGATTCTAAAAGGAGGCTTGGTAGCTTTACAATAGTTGTGTTACTGCTAGCTATCAGAAGAAGGCCGCTATTAGAAAAACAGACCCAGCTCAACCGCCTTGGCTCAGAGATTGAGCACTGACCTATGAACCAGGAGGTCATGGTTCAATTCCCGGTCAGGGCACAGGCCCCAGGTGTGGGCTCGATCTCCAGTGTGGGGCGTGCAGGAGGCAGCTGATCAATGAGTCTCTTTCATCATTGATGTTTCTATCTCTCTCTTCCTCTCCCTTCCTTTCTGAAATCAATAAAAATACTATAAAAAAAGAAAAGAAAAGCATACCCAGACATCATAATAAAAGCAAATACTGATAATGAGCTCATTATGCACCCAGCATTGGCCTAGATGCTTTGCACAAAGCAACCTGGTTCATGCTTCCAAGCACCTTAAGAGAGAGGTAGAAATATTACCCCTGCCCTTCCCATGCGGTAACTTACCTAAGATCATCAGTAATAAATAAATAGGTAAAATCAAACCCAGGCCGTCGGGTTTGATTGCAGAAAGTATGAACCACCCTGACTCCCCATGGGAGAGGCCCTGACGCTCCAGCACATCTGCTCTCTCCTCCAGCAAGAGCCTATGAATTCCTCTTTGTTGAGTGAATTCCTTGGAACTTAGAAATTCGACTGTGGAAGGTGCTATAGGACTTGGGCTCCAGCCTAATGCCATGGTTTGGAACACCTGGTTCCCTACGGGCTGCCTGGATCAGTGTCAGGGGCGGGTCTGCGTTTTCCCTTTCGACTCCTGCCAGAGCCATGCTGACGTTCGGTGGAGCTAAAATGCAAACAGCCAGCCACAGTTTGGGCGTGTTTCCATCCTCCAGAGCTAGTTCCTGTTTTCAAAGCTTCACAGGTTGTTGAAACACAAACATCCTACCTAATAATTTTAGCTCTGCCAGAGCATCTCCCGTGGAAAACTGCCCGGAGCCAGTTGTCATTTGTGCAGTGATATATTAAACATGTATGTCAGCTTACATGGGCCAGGAGCTGTGCCCGAGGAAACATTATAGACAGGCCAGGCCCTTCTGCAAGAAGCTCAGAACAAGGGGGGGACACAGACATGGAAACAGAAAATTTGACCATGACATGTGTGAGTCTATCTGAGGAACAGAAGGAGCCCAGAGGAGAGGATGGCCCGTCCTCCCTGAGGGGCCAAGAAAGATCCCATTGGCTTCCTGTTGGGTGACTTTTGAGGTGATATCTCCGTCACTCCTCGCAATGTCTGTGGAGGCGGCATGCAGCAAGGCTGGCCCCAGACTTGCTGAGCTGTGTGGGCTTCTTCCCATGGCTGTCTAGAGAAACATTAGTGAACGCTTGCATCGGTTAATGTCTGGCTGGCTGCCCCTTTGACTCAAGTGAAATTCTGAAACGCATTCAGAGGGGTGGGTTATTCTTTCCAATTCTTTGATGTAACAACTGGAACGCTCCACACGGTTCATTCATCTTTCTGTCTCGCTGGATGACTTTCACTGAAAGGGCCACTCTGTTGAAGTCACCACTTTTGCTTTAAATAATATTTCTACTGTGTACGCGAGCTGTTTATTTTTACAGTTCTGTGCTTTTGACCTAAAGCTTTTAACCTTGTGTGTGTGCCCTGAAATGACTTTATTGCAAAAGGGTTTGGCTTTGAAATCCAAATAATAAATAATATTCAGTCATAACAGAAGGAAAAGCAATGTTGGGACGGCCTGTTCCCTCCAGCAATGTAACGGCCAAAAGGAGAAAGCATGAGGGAGCTGGCGGTAATGAGTGTCCGCGGGGATATACAGCACAAGACGCGAAACCCTGGAACAGAATGGAGGAGAATAGTGCCCGGGAAGGATGGGAAATATGCCAGGGACTCGGTTGGTGCATTAGGATATGAATCTCAGGAGAGCAAGCGCCAGAAAGAGGACAAATGTGAGGCTCCGAGGGGTAATTCCCTAATGCCACCCGGTGGGTGGGTAACAGGACTAGGAGCAGAGCACCACTGTCCCACCGAAACGCTTGCTGGTTCCGTTTGCCACAGAGCCTCACCATCAAAAGGCATGCCCAGCCTGCGCCTGGTCAGAAGCTGCGTCTCTCAGGCATTTGATGAAGGAGCACAGAGAATTACAAACGATGGCGCAGAAAGGCCAGTGGAGTTCGTGTCATCCATTCCCACCCTGTCTGTTGACCCCAGGAATCCCTCCCATGCCCTCTTCCTGTACGCAGCCCTTAGTTGGAAGCGTGTTTCCTTATGCTTAGCAATTGATGGTCTCCTGGCTGCCAATGCGAGCAATACTAGAAGTGGCAGGCCAGCATTCCTACTGTGCAAACACCAGAAAACCAGCCCACAAACTCATCAAAGAATCGCAGAGGCAACCGAGATGTGAGGAGCTGAACACTTGGAGTGAAGGGACTCTCCTGAGCATGCCCTGCCTGCCACGTGTGCCCGTCCCCATCTAATCGTGCTCCCCATCCCTGTTGTGGGAGGTTCAGTCCTCCCCTCTCTTAAGGTTTCATGCCACCTCCTGGCCTCTGCCCTTTCTGCATCCCCACTCTTGCAGGAAAGGGCCCGGCACCTTGTCTTCCTCATCTGGAGGGGACAGAGCTTCATGTGGATGCTGGTGCCCCCTCCCCCAGTTCTCTATTCTGTGCTTCCCTGGAGCAAGGACCTAGGCAGGTGCTGAGGCCTCTGCTTCTGGCTCAGTCCAGGTGGCTGTAACAAAACATCACAGGCTGGTTGGCTTAAACAACAATATTCATTTCCGCCCACTGCTGGAGGCTGGAAGTCCATGCACATTTGGTTTCCGGTGAGTCTCTTCCTGGCTCACAAGTGGTGGCCTTCTCACTGTATCTTTGCATGGCCGTTCCCCTGTGCATGATGGAAGAAAAAGACTCTGGTCTTTCTCTCTCTTCTTATGCGGTCACCAGTCCTATTGGGTTAAGGCCCCACCCTTACGGTCTCCTTTAATCTTAATCACCTCCATAAAGACTGTGTCCAAATACAATCACATTGGGGGTGGGGGTGCGCACTTTGAACATATAAATTTGTAGGAGGGATGTACAATTCAGTCCATAAAGATACAGACGTAATAAATACATTCACTTAGCTTTTACCTCTCTCTTAATGATATTCTTCTAAGCCAGTCCTAGCATTTCTCCTTTATTTGCTCTAGTGACTGAATAAAAGAATGAAAAACTTTAGAGGTGCCTGGCCAGTATTGCTCAGTGGTTGAGCATCAATCAGTGAACCAGGAGGTCACGGTTTGATTCCTGGTCAGGGCACGTTCTTGAGTTGCAGGCTCAATTCACAGTAGGGGGTGTGCAGGAGGCAGCCATTCAATGATTCTCTCATCATTGGTGTTTCTATTTCTCTCTGCTCCTCCCTCCCTCTCTAAAATCAATAAAATCATATTAAAAATAATTTTAGATTCATCAAACTTTATCCCACTTAAGTAATAAAGTAGAATGATTTATAGAAAAAAGTATCTCTCAAGTTGTTAGTATTTTTTATTCATTCCCTACTTTTATCCTACCTAATAAAAGAGTAATATGCAAATTGACTGTCACTGCAAGACACAAGATGGCCACCCCCATGTGGTCAAAGATGGCTGCCCCCATGTGGACACAAGATGGCTGCCACAAGATGGCTGGCAGGGGAGGGCAGTTGTGGGGGACCAGGTGGCAGGGGAGGGCAGTTAGGAGCAACCAGGACATCAGGGGAGGACAGTTAGGGGTGACCAGACTGGCACGGGAGGGCAGTTAGGAGTGACCAGGTGGCAGGGGAGGGCAGTTGGGCGGTACCAGGACTACTGGGGAGGGCAGTTGGGGCAAACAGGCTGGCAAGGGAGGGCAGTTGGGGACAACCAGGCCTGCAAGGGAGGACAGTTAGGGGTGACCAGACTGGCAGGGGAGGGCAGTTGGGGGTGACCAGGCCGGCAGGGGAGGGCAGTTAGGGACAATCGGCTGGTCGGGAGCAGTTAGGTGTCAATCAGGCTGGCAGGGGAGTGGTTAGAGGGTGATCAGGCCAGCAGGCAGAAGTGGTTAGGAGCAATCAGGCAGGCAGGCAGGTGAATGGTCAGGAGCCAGCAGTCTTGGATTGTGAGAGGATGTCCAACCACCCATTTAGGCCCAATCCCGGTGGGCAGTTGGACATCCCTCAAGGGGTCTCATATTGGATAGGGTACAGACTGGGCTGAGGGACACCGCCCTCTCCCATGCACGAATTTTGTGCACCGGGCCTCTAGTTAAGCAATAATTTGCTAAGCAGATGTTCAGCATGTGATGGCTTACTATCACATTTAACTGAGTTTTACAGTAAAAGTGGTAAAAATCAATGATCGTGGCATTTTTTTATTGAGTTCCTCTCAGGTGTTAGGTACCTGTGCTGTGATAGGCTTTGTATCTGTTACATTTAATTATCAAAGCAATCCTACAGGTTGATATTTGTTTTCTCATTTTGCGTATTGCAGATACAGAGCCTCAGGCTTAGTACTAGGTGGTATGTCTGAATTCACACAGCAAGTGAAACAGCGACTGCCATGATTTGAACCCAGGTCTGGGGAACTCGCAAACTACTGTGCTCTCCACACCATGGAGCCTCCAGAGCTCAGTGTGCAATAAGCTCTGGGGTTTATGGAATATCAGCAGCGGCTGCAGGCCTCCACCAATAGCTTACACCTGGCCGCGAGGCACACACTTCCGCCGTAGGACCCGCTCGGCAGGGTCAGCCTCTTTGCACAGCAGGGGGACTGAGGGCTGGAGAGCTGGCCGCAGCCTGACTTTCTGGGACCTCGTGCAGTCTGGCCAGGGCCCTCTTCATCTGCAAGCAAATGTGACATTTCCTACATTACCTTTATAAAGACAAACGTTTTCATATACTATGAATATGTATATTTTCTATAGGTAGTACAGCAATTTTCAGCCCTTTTCATTTCATAGCACACATAAATTAATGACTAAAATTCTGTGGCACATCAAAAAATGCATTTTTGTTGATTTGACCAAAAAATAGGTATAATTTTGATTAATTTACACAAAAAAGATAATAGTAATTACCTACCCTTTTTGTTCCAACAAGTGACTTTTTAAAAAAAATCAGGTGCCTATACTTATATATAAGGATATCTGGCACCAAGAATTAACCAATCAATGCAACCTTATGCAATGTGACCAATAAGATGCAGTTCTATTATATGACCTATATGTTTGTGGTTTAAGACAGACCATTCACACTGGATGGCTATTATTATTATGTTGGCTGTTGTCATTTTTTTATTTGACAATCGAAGGGCAAGGAGCTCAGCGCCCCTGACTAAATACCCAGGTATTGTATGTTTTAAAAATTCTAGAGGTACACCTGTTGATAATAATATAGTATATAATGTACATATATATATATATAAAGTATATACATATTTTTATTTTTATAAATTATAGTTAGTTATATATAATTGTGTGTTATATATATAGAGAGAGAAAGATTGTATATACCAGTATATACTGAGATTTATGGTAAGGAATTAGCTACCACGGTTACGGAGGCTGAGAAGGTCCATGATTGGCCCTGTGTAGTTGGAGGCCAGGGCAGCTGGTGCAGTTCAGAGGCCTTTGCCCACATCTGCAGGCCTGAGAGCCTGGAGCCCGAGGGCAGGAGAAGGTCAATGTCCCGTCAGGTAGGAAGCAACCTGCTGCCTCCTTTTGGTTCTGGTCAGGCCCCAGCTGATTAGCTGATGCCTCCAGCCCAGAGAAGGGCAGACTGCCTCACTCAGTCCTCCAATTAAATGCTAATGAAATGCTCATCTTCACCAGAAACACCCTCCCAGACACACCCAGAAATAATACCCAGCCCCACATCTGTGCATCCTAGTCAAGCTGACACATAAAATTAATCATCACAAGTATTGTTATCCACTTATATTGAAGATACCATAGATGCTTAGCAAACCAGACAGGCCCATTCTTTATATTTATATATATTTTAATATATATAAATATATATGTGTGTGTTTATGTTATTTTACACATAGTTATTAAAGTGCCAAAAACTAATAGAATAATTTTTCACTCTGTGAATCTGAATTGGTTCTTTAAAAAAATGATAGAAAGTACAGGAGGAGGAAGAAAAAGAACAAGGACAGGGGGCCAGAAGTTCAGCCCCAGAGACACAGATCTGAGCGCGGCTGGGGGTCCAGTCCCCTCAGTGGGGGGCGTCTCCTGCTTCCCTCACATCCTTCCTCTTTAAGACAGTTCATTGCAACCATCTGCGGGCCACTCCCGCTGAGCTGAGGCCAATCCCCATTACTGTCATTGTCTGAATGTGTAAGGACATTACTGGTGGAGGGTGGTTGGTGGGAAAAATAAAAAGGCTTCACAAAGAATGAAGGGTGCTTTGTAATCACCGGTGTCCCCCGGAAGTGAAAAATCATTGTATCCAATCCCTCTAATGCTAGAGTGTCGATTCCTACAAATGGCTGCCATATGTCCCAGGAGCCCGAGGTGGCATTTCTGCTGTAAGTATGTAACCAGTAAGCCCAGACCATTCTACCTGCCTCTCCTCACTCCCTGTGGGCAGCTGGCTCCTGACCCACCTGGGCCAGCAGGGGGAGACACCTTGGCCTTGGTGAGAAAGGCACCTCTAACGGGGGCTGCCCATGCCCCTCCTCTGCTCCCTTTAAATGCCAGGCACAAATGTCACCTCGCTGTGTGGCATGTCGTCCTTTCATTCCTTGTCACACATGTGTGGGGTCCTTTTTCCCCAGGGATGACCGGAAACAAATGTCCAGTCAAAATCCAACGAGGCAAACAGATTCCAAATCGCAAATGGCCTCAACTGTTTGAGCAGCTGTCTCAGTAAAATTCCTCCTCCCCTGACACCAAAAGACAGCTTCCTTCTGTCCCCAGTCTTTTCACTATGGACCCCCTCCCCCCACTTCTGGATCAGGTCACCCTGCAGCCCACGACCTCCTGGCCACCCCTCCCGTCCACCCTCTGGTGCATGCCCCTTTCTTCTGTGGAGAAGCTCAGGAAGGGCTGTTTTTCAAAAGGCCTGGTGTCCCCCCGGAAGCTCCTGCCCGCCTGCCTCCCTGGTCCACAAAAACCTCATTGTGAGAGAATCAAGGAAACAGCGGCTGGACAGCTGACTCTGGAAAGGGAACTTTGATTGGAGATCCAGGTGGGTTCCAATGCCGTCTCTCTCACTGGTCATCTTGGGTGCCTTTGGGGTCAGGATTCCCTGGAGTTGTGCAGGGCATGACCTGTGCCACCACTGGCCCTGGCTGGGTTATGGTGCCACATCCGTGCAATGGGGTGACACTGCCTTGCTCCCGTCACGTTGGTGAAAAATACACCTCGTGTGAACGTGACCTAGTCATAGAAAAGCAAAGGACGCCGCTAAGGTCACTGCCGAGTTTGTTAAAAAATGTGCATGAACACCAGCGCAATGAAATGCGTCCCTTTCCTCTGTGTTTTATAGAGACACGAACATGTCCTGTGGCCCAAAAGTGCAAAGTCCTCTTCCAGGCCATTGTCCTGCCAACTGTTTGTCCTAAACCCGCTCACTTAGTAAAGGAACCGAATGGCTTTCTGAGCCACTTGCTTCAATGTTTGTTTTGTTCATAATTAAGTGATTCTGCAGGTCTCCCCTGAACATCTCTTCCTACTACCCAAGGCCCAGTTCAGGGGATAAGAAACAGGACTTGGCTGAATTCGGGGAAGTGGGACTGGCAGGAGGCACAGTTTGTCCCCTCTGAACATACTCGGCAAAACTGCCTTCTTTGCAACGACTTTTCAAGGTCACAGTTGACATGAACACATCTAAGCCCGTGATGACAAAGCCCTGGAAGAGCCAGGGTGTGTTAGGTGACTGCCGCACCGAGTGTCAGGTTCTGACACACACAGGGACGCCCATCGCGCAGCAGCACTGGAGTCTGCGCTCGCACCCACCACAGCCTCCCAGCCCCGCCATTAGAACAGGCTGGGCCTCTGCCACCGGGCTTCCCCCATGAGCACCATTCACGGTGGCTGTGATTGGGACGCATTAAAATGTTCCTCCCTTCTCGCCCTTCCAGGAGGCAGCTCAGTCTGCTTTGCAAACACGGTTTAGTTTCCCTAGTGGGCTCACCCTTCATCTGTCCTGACTTGTCTCTTCCTACCATAACCTCAGGATGCTGTCTTCTGGACTCACGTCTTCCCTCTGCCATACCCCCCTGGGTGCGAGTCAGCACATTTCCTGCACAGCCTAGAACGAGCTCTAAAATAGTTCCTATTCGTGTGAAATAATAAGTGGCCTGGAAGCAAAGGAGAATGCTTCCAAAAGTCCCCTGTCACCTCCACCCAACACTATTGGTCACACAGCCAGCTAGGGTTCAAGGCTAAGGAGACTGGATAGAGTGTGAATACTAGGAGGTGAGGTCTACTGGCGACACGTGGAGGCTAGCCAATACACATATTCTAATTGATCTAAAATAATTCTTCAGAAGTGCAAATAGTTCTGAATGTTATCCTTTCTTGTATAGCATGTATTATTCAAATGCAGTTATGTTAATATATATTGGGAATATAAATACATTTTTAAGGAAAACCTTGTAACTTTCCAATTCTTATTCTAACAGAAAGAAATATAGAGATGGAGACAGGGAGAGAGAGAGAGTCCTCCAGCCTTTCTGTGAGTTTGTTACCTAGATTCGATAAAGGGTCTGATGTTTCTTTACAGACACTCTCTTTGCTTTTCACTAAAAGTGTGATCCCTTCAGAAAAACGTATTTTCAAATGATCCCTTTAAGGCTGGAATATGTTTACACTTCCGGAAAAGATTCTGGAGGAAGACGATTATGGGAGGGTGGTGGGAGAGAAGACCGGGATAGGCCCCAGGACCCTTTGAGCAGATCAGTTTTCAGTAAATGTCCATGTGGATGTTCGGATCTGAACATCCACATGGACATTGATGAGGGAAAGCTCCCCTTGCCCCGATGTCCTTGGAAGGAGTCAGGGGTACACACACCCCAGTTTGAATAGCATGGCTTCGCACCACTCAGTGCAATCCTGAGTCCAGTGTGGGGCTTATGTCAGATGTGCCCATGAGCCCTCTCAGAGGAGGCTAACGCCCAGAGCAGTGCCCACCGCTGCCTGTTACAGTGCACGGAAGGCTTTCTCATGGCGGGCTTCCTCATCCCTCATGCCGGGCCCGGTTCTGTGCCTTCCTGATTCCAGGGCTCTGTCCAGCGCTGGCTCAGAACAGGCCATTGATGGGAACCAAGTGGCACGACACTGACCCCCCTTTCTCCACCCTCCCCTACATCCCCATGCCCTCCTCTATACCCCCACGTCCCCCTATAGGTCCCCATATTCTTCCATACATCCATGGCTGACATCACTGATTCGTTATGATACATTTTCCAACTGAGCTAACTGTGGCCTCAGCTCACTCTTCGGGGACAATGGAAGGGACAATCCCTGAGCTTCAGTGTCCTCATCCGTAAAGTGAGATCTGGTTAGAGTCTATGGGAGCTCTTGTTTCTGCCCTCCCCGCCACTGCCAATTCCCTTTTATCCTATACCACAGTGACATTCCCCAATGTCATTTATCAGTGGGACTGCCATCAGTGATTTCAATGCTTTGAGTCAGCAGCATATCACTATTGCCCATGATACATGAGAAGCACTCCCTAGGCCAGGGCGGGACCCATAGGAGGTAAGCCATGAATAGTGGTTGAGGGAAGAAGCCCGTTACTGAAGGTGACTAGGGGCCAGGGAGCAGAAGACAGCACTGGGCGAGGCTGAGGCCCTGGGCGGATGGGGAATCATGCAAACACTGCTTCTTGCCAGGAATGTCCCATCCCAGTCATCAGCAGAAGACACATCCAAGCGGTGATCCGACTCCCGTGACCCAGTCCTTCTCGAAATATCAGCCAGGCCACTTCCTCAAGTCGCATGGGACAGGCCCTGGGACTGGGCTCAGCTCACAGCCTTAGGAATGCAGGCCCTTGTCTTCCCAGGGACCCGCAAATGCATGCCCCATGGCTGATGTCCTCTGGGGAGCAGCTCTGGGAGCAGCCTCAGGCCATGGAGGAAGGAAGGAGACTCGGGGAAGGCCACGACCCCCAGTTATTTTAAGTCCCTCTCAGTTCAGGCAGAGGTCACGCCTCTTTCTGGGAGGAGGAGAGCCTCGAACCTGGGATGGGCTTGCTGGAAAGAATGCCTCTTGAGGTTTGGGGAAGGTGGCCTGCCCTCCCACCTAGACTCCAGATATAACCTAGAATGAGTCTGTTTCCTTGACTAAGCCTTGCCTTTGAATTTGCAACAGGCACACTTCACACCCCTTCATCTGAAACTGATCAGCACCTGCCGATCTCCTAGCTAATACAAGGCCCTCGCAGCATTTTAACCGCATTTACTTCTCGGAACAATTGTAAATTATTATACATTTTGCATTTTAATTCTACCCGCTTCAATCAAGCACGCCTACTGTTAGTTAGCCTTATATGCAATCACCTCGTCCTTTATGGCTTTCTTGTGTCTTCCTTATTCTGTCTAGGATCTTCCCTTTAGCAACAAGTTGCGTGAAATCAATTCTGTAGAATTTCTATTATGGAGGAACTGGTTGCAAGCCTTTTTAATATTTGTTTTCTGCAAATATTTTTATTTTTGTTTCTGATATCTTTTCACTGGGGGTAGTCCTTTCTAATGACACATTTTTTGTGGTGGTTGTTTTCTCGGTATGCTTTGAGGCCAATCTGACTTTTTTTCTCACTGATTTAAGATTATATTTTAGTTTTATGTTTGTTTTTGTGTTCCACTATGATGTGTCTAGCTGTGAATTCCTTTGTGTTTTATTTAAGATGTGCTTGGCTTCCATCTGAGGGTTGATATTTCCCATTGGTCCTGGGAATTGCTCAGTCAATTGCTTTTCAAATAGTGTCTTTTCTCCATTCTCGCTGTTTTTCTGGAATTCTGATCAAACACATATTTATCCCTCTTACTCTCTGTTTCT
The DNA here is from genome assembly GCA_026230045.1 of Corynorhinus townsendii. Classification (NCBI taxonomy): domain Eukaryota; kingdom Metazoa; phylum Chordata; class Mammalia; order Chiroptera; family Vespertilionidae; genus Corynorhinus; species Corynorhinus townsendii. The sequence continues at coordinate 166,822,755 of JAPDVU010000007.1, forward strand.
TTTCTCTCCTCCATATTTTGCACATTTTTAACTTCATGTTTCATTTCGTGAAACTTCTGATCATTCAATTTATTTTTTCTTGCTATGGCGAATCTTGATTTAACTTCGAAATTATGCTGATTGTATTTTTCATTTTAAAGTATTATAATTGGCTCTTTTACAAAGCAGTGGTGTTACTTTTTATAGTTTCTTCTTCCTATTTCAAAGCTTATCTGTTGCCTTTTTAAGTAGAGTAATCACAGTTGCTACCATTTGCTGTGTCTAATAAGGCTAATATTTGATGTCTTTACAAGATAAAACACACCCAAACAGTCTTTCCGTCCAAGCAAGCATCTTTAATTCATCCCTAATTATCAGCAATAACAGGTGGGGGTGCGGCGGGGGAGAGCTGGCTTCAACCAAATCTTCTACCCCCCTCTGATGCAGGGGATTAATCTAGCAAAGTAGCTCCTTTGAAGTTAACCAAAAATTACACTGGTTAAATGTCAAGGGAGACAAAAGTTGGAATGAACGAATGTGTGTACATAAGAATGGGAGAGACAAAAACCACCTTCTAACAACAACAAAAAGGAGTACTAATCCTAAATGGAAATCTCTTAATTGCAAGGCAGAAAGCTTTTAAAAGTAGGTTATCATTCGTCAAACATTCAGCAAGGGTTAGTAGCTTCAGAAAATCTCTACAAAGAAACACATGTTTAGACAGACAAACAATATTCTGCGACCTCACACAAGGGCTTGAACCTTACACAGGGGGTCGTGCACGTTCAGAAAAAATTACTCTTCTGTCTTAAAGTAGGGAGTCTCTCCCACTTATGAACAGCCAAACTCAGGTTCAACTAATTGCGATGATTTGCGCAGGTTTACGAAGTGAGCCACTGGCAGGTCGGAGCTCAGAACTCAGCTCTGTGAAAGCAACGCTTACTGTTGGCTTTTCGAAAGGGAAAGCCATCAGTCCGCCCAGAAGGAGAGGCAGGACGTGGTGAAGCGAAATGCTGATTCACGCCAGGACGGAGAGATTGGGAGAGAAGAGTCAGGTTGCATCATGTAGACGTCCTTGTTTGGGAAAGTCTTCACTTTGTCTCCAGGGACAGTGTCGTTGCTTCTGCCTCTGGCCACCTGCACAAGCCTCAGCAGGCTCCATGGCCGCCCCCCTCCCTCCTACTGGGATTGGAAGAAAGCTCTACATGAAGAAACTTCTGAATGAGAAAACATCAAGGATTTTGACATGGTCACCTGCTCCCTCCTAAGGATGAATGTTTCCAAATGAACCATAGAGCTTTCTGACCCTTTGAGCCACTTCAACCTAAATTTTATAAGCATGCAATTTCAGCCCTAGCTGGTTGTTCAGTGGTTAGAGCGCCAGCTGGTGAGGTGAAGGGTTGCAGGTTTGATTGTGATCAAGGGCACGTACCTGGGTTGCAGGCTCAGTCCCTGGCCCCGGTTAGGGCACGTGCACGAGGCAACCGATCCATGTGTCTCTCTCACATCGATGTTTCTCTCTCTGTGTCTCTCCTTCTCCCTTCCACGCTCTCTAAAAATCAATGGAAGAAATATCCTTGGGTGAGGATTAGCAAACAAACGAACAAAAACATGCAACTTCAGAATTATAAAAATGCAAGGCATGGCCCTTGTGTAAGGACACAGAGAGTCAGCTATATTGGGACTCTTTGTTGTCTGTCTAAACATGCGTTTCTTTGTAGAGGGGTCAGACATATTCAGCTCAAGATCAACACGTTCATGACTTCTATATTTTTTCAGTCCTTCACGTTATTTTGGAAGCTTTCAGAAGTTATACCAATCTTCAGCCGAACCTCCTAGCAGAGGAATGTCCCAGCTAGGCCAGGTGATTCCTACTGTCCCTTGTATCTGAAGGTCAGGACTTAGACCCACAAGCAGAGGGCATCGCTCTCTGGCTTCATTTCTTCCACTGAGTCCCTGTGGAAACGTGGCTTCTGCTCCCTTGTTTGTAAAGTGGACACTGAATGAACTACCTGATTTCCCAGGTTGCTTGCTTTGTGATGACATGAGCTTGATGCTGTTTCCAATAATACCTAGGTGACTGTGTCTTTGGTGCCAGGCTTTGTGGTCAGCAAAGATAATACAGAAATTCACTATGCTCACTCCCTGCCCTAGAGGAACTTGACTACAAGAGTGTAAGGCTGATCTGAAAACAGAATGTCATAGAGTAAAGGCAGGTAATGGAAACAAACACAACTTGCTGTATGTTCCCATTTTCAATGTTCTTGTCTGTGATGTAAGTTTCACACTAATCCCTCAGAAAGCTCATTGGAGGCCAGAGTGTGCTCTTTCAACGTAGCCCAGTCACCAAGCGGAAAGTCCGCCTTTCAAGGCGCTGCTTTCATTGGGCTAAGGCAGCGGTTCTCAACCTTCCTAATGCCGCCACCCTTTCATACAGTTCCTCATGTTGTGGTGACCCCCAACCATAACATTATTACCTTAGGTTCCACAGCAGCGGTTCTCAACCTGTGGGTTCCGATGGTCCTAGGCAGGGTTGCCTAGGACCATCAGAAAACACAGAGATTTGCATTACGATTCATTAACAGTAGCAAAATTAGTTATGAAGTAGCAACGAAAATCATGTGATGGCTGGGGGTCACCACAACACGAGGAGCTGTATTAAAGGGCCGTGGCATTAGGGAGGTTGAGAACCACTGGGCTAAGGCCTGCCAGCTGCGGGCAGGGCATGGGTTTCAGACTGGAACAGGATGCTGCGAGTACTTTGCACACAATGCCTTGAAGACCCCAGGGCAGTGACGGCTCCCCATCGAGAAACTTCTGTAAACCTTGCAGCTGCTCAAGGCCAATGGTGCCAGCAGCACCTACTGGTTAATGCAGAGGAGATGCTTACAGACACCCCTTGTCTGGGAAGGTGAGCCCATGCCCAGTGACCGAACCAACCACCAGGCAGTTCCTGACCGCACAGCCAGAGCGCTGCTTTGCAGGGGACACGCAACACCGAGCGTCGCCCCTTGGCTGGATCTAGGGTGGGGACCTCCTCTAGTCTCGTCTATTTGTAATTCAAGTCCAAGTGAAATCCAGCAGAGAAACATGCCATCGCTAGAATGGGCCCATGACGTCATTTGGCCCATTCACAGGGGGACCCGAGGCCCTGGGACAAGTTGTGACGTCTAAAGTCACCAGCGAGGAAGGGCAGAGCCCACGCTAGACCTCCTGCTGGCCACTCAAATCTCAGTGCTGTTCGAAATGCCCCCTGACAGCTTCGAGAGTGACCAGCATCCGGGCGTTTCCTGGGATTGCCGGTTCTCAAGCAGCAGCTGTGAGCTGAAGCTTCCCTCCACTCTTCCTTTCCCTGCTGCCCAGCTCGGCCTCGAAGCCAGTGTAACTCTGCATGACGCTGCTTGCTATGGGTCATGTCCCGTTTATTACGGATTCTGGCATTAATTTTTATGTTTTTAAATGTTGCATTGTATATTACAGATCATGGTTATCGAGGGGTTTTGGTGGCCCCTTACATGCTGTCTCATGGAGGACTGCCTCTGCCCCCTCCCAGTCCCGGCCCTGTCACTGTGTCCAGGGCATCTTGTAAGGAAATAGGGAACAGTCAGCAGCCTGCTCTGGTGGGGCACAGGGTCCGAGGTGGACGCTGCGCGGGAGGGCTGGTAGGCATCTGGAGAGGAGGGGGAGATGCTCAGGGCTGGTCCTCCAGAAACGCAAGTACAGAGAAGGGGTGTGTGAAGATGAGCCACTCCAGTCACGGGCCACCATCAGTCCAACCCCCACTCTCAAACCGGCTCTGGCCGCCTGGAAAGCTGCCTCCAGGAGCAGAAGTCAGGGGCGCACACCTGTAAGAAAGTGGGGACGGGCTTCACCAGCCGTGCCTGCTGCACGAGGGCTCTGAAGCGTGGCTGCTGCTCTGGAAATGCCTGGCTTTGATGATGACGCCGAAGACAGTGTCTAGGGCAGGGGTGGGGAACGTATAAGGCCCGAGAGATCATTCGGCCTGGCCCTGCCAAGGTATTAGGGTGGGTTAGTTAAATGATTGACCAAATAGAGCAGGCTCATTTTTAAGCTGATAATTTTGTATGGCCCTTGAGGGGATGATGTTATAAATATCCAAATGACCTTTGGCAGCAAAAAGGTTCCCCAGCCCTGGTCTAAAGGCAGGCGCACTGAGCACCAGCCAGGCTGAGGAAGGCACTCACGCATGGGCAGCTGTGGGCAGGCGGACAGGAGGGATGCCATCCTGGTCACAGGTCGACCCGGACTGGCCCGAGCTGGAGTCAGACCAACAGACTCGCTCCTGCCTCCATCGCTTCCCAGCTGGGGTGGGATCTAGTCATCGCACTGCCTGCCTTTTTCTGCTCCTGGATGTGCACTTCTCGAAGGCTTTCTCCGCTTCCTGTTACCAGCCCGGAGCTGAGGGGATGCTCAATGTGTGGGAATGAAGGAAGGAAAGAAATGAGTTAAGCCACATGGGCAACCGTTTTCCAGAAAAGACCAGAAAGTACGGATGTTCGTTCTGAAGGCCATGGGGTCCTTCTGACACGTGCCCAGCTTGGCCCCTGGCACAGTCACGGCCAAGGGCTCTAAGTGAATGAATGGGGGCAGCTGGGTTACAGCAGTTTATCCCTGGTCCTTGAAGTTGTAATTTTATAAAATGTCCATGTTTCACAAAATAATTATTTTTTTTAGATTTCATTCAGCCACTTAAAATATTTTTTAAATCTCAGCTCCTGGGCCAGTTTGCCAATCCCTGGGTTTAACCAACACATCCTGTATGTTCCATTCCCATCAAAAGCTATTCTTTTGGTTCAGCCTGAATTCAAGCTAAATGCCAATTTTGCCAGAAAAATTGGCAGTTTAATAAAATAAGAAACTCTGGAAAGATACATAATTATGAAACAAACGGTGCTCACGTACTAAAGGCATTGCAAGCATCAGGATACAAAGGCTAGGAGGAGAGAGCTTCATGAAAGCCAGTTTTGCTGGGTCATTGGGTCAGATTGTGGCATTTTCTGTTTATTTTTTGAGTAGATTAATTTGGGGTGTTTTGTTTGTTTTTATTATTGCTATTGTTTGTTTTGGTTTGGGGGGGTGGTATTGCAAAGAGAACATGTCAGAGCTAAGACCTTTTATTAATTAATGTTTTTCTATAGCAATGAATATACTAATTTATGGCACAGGGCTTTGCAGTTTCTTGGGTATTTTATCATGTGACCCTTCTAGCAGTGCAGTGCAGTAGACAGAGCCGGTGCTATTGACAGGGTAGCTAAGCTGTGGATGGAGATAGGAGAGGCTGAAGTCCTTGATAAAACTCACGGCTAGCACCCAGCTGCGTTGTAGTCAGTCCCCAGCCCCAGGTTCAGTTTGGTGCCACGTCCCCTCTGTCACTCTGCCTCCTGCTGTGACAGTGCCCTAGAATGGGTGCCAGGGGAGAAAGAGAGGTGAGTTGGTCGTGAGGAGGAGAGAGAGACACAGTTACAGAGCAAAGTCAAAGGTTCAGTGGCTGGCAGCACCGCCAGCCCGGGGGCCTAGAGAGCATTGGCCTTGTGATTAGGGAGGGGCAACCCCCGGGGATGGACGCTGACGGCCCTCAACCACAGGTGTCTGTACTGCTGATGTGATAAACACCACGCTGTGCAAGACAGTAGACTCTGAGCTCCCGGGTGGAGGAGTTCCTAACTTTCCCTAGAACTTTCCAAGCCCTTCCCTATCCCAACCAACTGAGGCCAGCCAGTAGGCAGGTGATGCCTACCTGTGCTGAGCAATGCCTCGCGTGACGCTGACACGGGACAGGAAACGCTGTCCCCCAGCAGCCCGGCGTGGGGCGGCCATCCTCCAGGTGTGTGTGTGTGTGTGTGTAACAGAGCTGGGGGAGGTCTGATGGAGTGCTGCCGTGGTAATGTCAATGTTTAGTTCGCGTGTTCCTTCCCCGGTGCTCTGAACCCTGAGACACGAGAGAGCTGACGGCATCACTGTCTGGACTCACATGGGCCTAGAGGGGGGTTATTCACTGCCTCCCCCAAATGACCCTGCAACCTCTAACTGGTATAAACTAGCATCGTGTCCTATTAAATATTTATTGTGCCAGCTCATCTGTGTCTCTAAACAGTAAGCAAGGGAGCCCAGTGTTAGAATTCCTGTCATGCCACTCAGAGGTTGTAACATGTCTCTGGCTTTAAAGCCCTGTTCTCTCAGGATACAGAGTCTGAATTTTACGGTGAGGAAAAAAAAAAAAAAGCTTTAATCAGAAGTTGCATTGATTGGAGGATTCACTGGGGGAAGCAAGGGTGTCAGCTCTCTGAACGTGGCTAGGAATTCCATCCATGCATTTCAATACCACATATTAAGTAGATAGGCATCTTCATGAACCAATAATAGCTATATCAATAGGAATAACAGTTAGAGACTTTGGTGGCCCTACTATGTGTCAGGAACAATGCTTGGTTTGTTACACACCTTCACTCCAACCCTCACAGTGAGTCTGTTGCATAGCCTGCATTGCAAAGGGTTTACGTGCAGGGACTCTGTTGGAATCCTGGAAAAGTGGGGACTAATAATACCATAACAGTAGTTTACTTGTTGTGGCAGTGGAATGATGTCCCCTCTCCACCTAGACCCCCTCCAAAACTATGTCCACATCAAATCCCAGGAACCTGTGACTGTGACCTTATTTAGGAAATGTTTCTTTGCCACTGTGATTAAGTTAAGGATCTTGAGATGAAATTTTCCTAGATTTTTGGGCTGAGCTAATCCGATGACAAGTATCCTCATAAGAGGAAGACAGAGGGAGATCTGAGACAGACAGAAGGATTACACAGAGGAGGACATGATGCAAGTACAGAGGCAGAGTTTGGCGTGAAGTAGCCCCAGGATCCCAAGTCAAGGAATGGATTCTCCCAAAAGCCTCTAGGAGTGCGGCTCTCTGAGAACGTGACTTAGACTTGGGAGCTCCAGAACTACGAGAGAATCAGTACCATTGTTGTAAGCCACCCAGTGTTTGCTAATGTTACGATAGCTCTAGGAAATGAATACACTCACCATCACTGTGAATATTAAATGAGTGACTATCTACAGTATAAGGCACTTAGAACAGAAACTGACACCGAGTAAGTGTTCAATACAATTCAGCTCTTGTTTAATATCACCCCCATGTTAATGATGAGAAAACAGGCATTCATACTGAGAGTTTTCACAAGTGGGAAATGGTGAAAGATATTCCAACCTGATTTATATGATTGTAGACCCAGGTTGGGAGGGTTCTCACATCTATGTTTCCAGTTCCACTTCCTGATGAAAACGACCTGCCCCTTGAAGTAACAAGAGACTTTTGACTTTCCAGCACCCAGAGTGGAGGGGTTTTGAACACCAAGGATAGTTAGTTGAGACTCCCTCCCGATAAATTATACTTACTGCTGGGGGAAGTACTAAGTCAGAGGGAAGTACTAAGTCAGATGTCTTCATCAAGTCCAGTTGATCTTGGACTTCCAGCCTCTAGAATTGTGAGAAAATAAATCTCTGTTGTTTAAAGTACCAAGTCTGTGGTTTTTATTATGACAAACCCAGCTCATTGATATGGTTTCCAAGCTCACTGACATGGCTGTGGGCAGTTCTCAAGTCCTAGCCAGTGGTTCGCTGAAGACACTAGTTGTTCATCAGGTGAGCCTTTCCATGGGGAAACTCAATACATGGAATCTGCCTCCCTCAGAGTGTCCATATGTGCATGCATAAGAGAAGGAGAGGGAGAGAGAGAGGAAAATAGAGAGATAAAGATAGAGACAGAGCAAGAGAGAGAAAGGAGAGAGAGAGAGAGAGAGAGAGAGAGAAGAAGAAGCCGGAGTCTTTTCATAGCCTTGTATCAGAAGTGGCATCCCCTTTCTTTGCTGTGTCAGTTCATTGGAAGTGAGTCACCAGGTTCAGCCAGTACTCAAGGGGAAAGGATCACAAGAGTGCAGGTACCGGGAGGCGGGGTCACTGGGAGCTATATTACAGGCTCTCCACCACACCACCATTCCCCACAGAGAGGACAAAATACACTTTTAAACACGTCAGCCATGTAACTCTCAAGTGGAAACTGGGTCGTGATTTTCCATGGCCCTCCAAAGAAACCCAAGCTTCCTGCTGTGGCTTTAAGATTGGACTTCCCCTTCCCTCTTTCTCTTACAAACTCCCCTCCATTATATCACCTCTCTTATTTTTCTTTCTCAAGCACACTCAACTCTTTCACAACTCAGGGAATTTGTCCTTGCTTCTTCTTCTGCGTGGGAAGATCACCCCCCAAAGGTCCCCCACGGTTCGCTCTTTTCTATAGTCAGACCTTAATATCGCCTCCTGGGAATGATGTTCACTGATATCTCCATGTGGTTGCCTCTACTTCCCTCCCCCCAAAGCACTTCATAGCACATTCCCTAACTGTATTATCTTCATCATGTGTGCATGTTTAGTTGTCTATTGTTAGGCACTTTCACTGAAATGTGGTCAGCCGTGGTACCAGAAATAGAACCAAATCCAAACTAGTCATTCATCAGATGTGCGTCGATATTATGTGAAGAAGCTGGGCTGATTTAGAAGGGCCGACTGTCATGCTCGAGTGTCAATATATGTTCTTAGAAGGCAGTTTCTGAACAGGACAATGATATGTTCAAAAGAAAAATCTAAAGGGATCTAGAAGCAGGCGGAAAAGTGACCAGTGGGCAGAGCCTGGTGAGAGCCTCAGCAGAGAAGGGCCAGAAGAGCATGCAGGACAGTGGCTCTGGGCAGGATCGGCCTGTGAACTCTTAATAAAATATATTTCATGGGAATATTCTTATATATTTGTGCCCTAGGACCCCTGGCAGGAACCCAAGTAAATCTCCACTTTCCATTTTGACCGTCACAGGTTCATGCAGTTCTATTTCTAGCCAATTCGGACTTTCTGTCAAAAGAGAATGTCTATGCAGATATTGCCATAAAAATAGAAGGGACTCTGGCCAGAAGGCGTAAATCACCTTCCTCCCTTTGATGTAAGCCTTTTTTTAATGTTCCCATGATTCCCCTGTGTGTGATGCATGCTGTTTGCACATTTCAATTCCCAGCAATGTTTATCGCGCCTCTTCATTATGTAGTGAGTCATTAATAGTGTCCTTCTATAAACACATCAGCGAAACAGGAAAAAAAAAGTTTGAGTCAGTATTCAACCCCTGGCCCTGCCTCTCGCTCCTCTTTGTTTTCTATGCTTCTAAAGAGAACGGGGAGTGGGGACAAAGAGACAGAGGAGACTGCTGTGGATTCTCTCTCTCTGGAGTGGCCATTGGCACTGGAGAGAAACACTTTGTGCCGGCATGGCATTCAGAACAGGAAATTTAAGCTACATAGCTGTGGTTTCTCAACCTAGAATTGGGCCAACCTTTCCTTCCTTTTGGTGGCTTAGATCATGTATTGTTAGAGCTAGAGAGAAACCCACGCCAGCCTCAGTTTCCTGATCTGAATAAGGAAGTGGTTAAATTAGATAAGCTTTAAGAAACCAAGATCTTAAAAACCTGTGATTCTAAGAGAGAGAGAGAGAGAGACAGAGAGAGAGAGAGAGAGAGAGAGAGAGTGTGTGTGTGTGAATGCGCACACATGCACACACACACAATAAGCAAGATTCTGCTTGGGGACCCTTGTGCATTGGATACACTCAATAAACATTTGTTGATTTGATGTTTGATCTTATCTAATCCAATATCATCTGCTTTCAAAAGGATGTGGGTTGTTCAGCTTCTTACTCTTGCTAATTATTTCAATTCCTGCCTTTCATGCCCAAAATGCTATGCCCGCAGAGAGGAAGGATGTGCACGTTTAGTAGGGGCAGTGAAAAGGGAGTGTTCACAGGAGGGGTGATATTTGGATCCTGAGGCATAAGTAGAAGTTTGCCAAACAAAAAGAGATGGGAAAGGGCAGCTGGAGAGAACAGAATGATGTGTGCAAAGGCTTGGAGATGCAAGAATCTGGAGCACTGGAGAGTCCTGGGATGTGGGAAGACGGAAGGGATTAGACCAGAAAATTAGGCTGTAAAAGGATGTGCTGGTTTTGCCTGTCCATTGTCCGCATTCGGGTAACGTTCCTTTGATTGGCCTTCAGGAACTCCCTCTATCCCACTCAGCACTTCCTGGTGGGGTAATGCTGACCCTGACCCCTGGCTCTAGAGAGAGATGCTTTTCCAAGCCTGGTTAGTTAGAGCACTCTCCACTCTCCAAGGTTTCCAAATCAACCAGAGATGAGCAAGCCACTCAAGTTGGGTCAATCTCCCTAAACGGAATTGGGATTTCTGCTAAAACAAATGGATAGGAGCCACAGTGGTTCTGCTAGCGTGGCTCAACTGTTAGCCTGCGGCTGCAGGAGGCTGTCTTCCCAGTGTCTGCAGGGTTTCTCAAAGGGAAAGCTACTGGCATTCTGGGTAAGACAGTTGTCCCTTGGGTGAAATGTTCTGCCCATTAGCAGACATTCACATCCCCGGCCAAGGCCCCTAAATGTCAGTAGTCCCCCATCCCAACTGTGATCAGCAAAACTCCCCTTATCTTTCTAAATGGCCCTTAAGAAGTGGTGTTGCCTCAGACAAGAACCTGATCAGGAGGCAGCCATGCCCATCTTGGGGCTCAAAGGTCCATTTTTTTTTGGTTTGTTTTAAGTTTGGCAGTTTGAATTGGGTTTGTGTCACTTCCAGAAAGTCATTAGTACTTCAAGGAAGCAAGGGTTAAACGGTGACAGTGTTCCTCACTGCATTAGTTAGTATCTGAGTCACAATGGCGTGTGTGTGTGTGTGTGTGTGTGTGTGTGTGTGTGTGTGTGTTGTCTGTGTTGGGGAGATGGAAGTGTGAGAGATAGTCACCATTGTTGGTAAAACTAGAAAAGCCTAAATTAGGACTTTCAGCTGTCACTTCAATATCAAAACCCTTAGGGCTAAAAGATATGTGGATATAAAGACAAGTAGGGAGGGCCAAGTGCCAGGCAACTAGAGAAACTGCACTTTGACATACACTAAGCTTCAAAAACTAGACACCCAGACAGGATGATGTTTAAAATATTCAGCAATTGATACAGCAAGGACATGGAAATTCTAACATGAGCCTACCTATTCAGGGTTCTCCAGAGAACCAGAGAGGATGGGATGGGATGGGATGGGATGGGACTGGACAGGATGGGATAGAATAGAATAGAATAGAATAGAATAGAATAGAATAGAATAGAATAGAATAGAATAGGGAATAGAATAGACCACACTCAGCTTCCTGCCAGGAAACTCAGGACAGCCAGGGTATACCTCAGTCCAAGCCCTCAGTCCTGAGAGTCAGGGACTGCTGTTGTTAAGTCCCAGAGTCCAAGGCCTACGAACTGGGAGCTCCAATGTCCAAGGGCTTGATCCCAGCTCTAGAAGGGGGTGTGGGGGGGGGGGGAGCTGCTCTTCTTTGCCTTTTTGTTCCATTTGGGCCCTCAAAGGATTGGCTGGCACCCGCCCACTTTGGTGAAGGCAAATCTCTTTACTGGAAAGAATGTATCTAATCTCTTCCTGAGACACCCTCCCAGATGCACCCATAATTAATGTTTGACCAGCTTTCTAGGTATTCCTGAGCACAGTCACATTGACATATTAAAATTAATCATTACAGAAAACCATCAGAATAGATGCCAGTGGGTAGGAAACAGCTGGCCACTGGCCCTTTAACCAGGGATCTGGGTTTCTCACTGAGGCCTAATTATTACAGCATAGTATTCTTACATATAGCTGGGTTTAGCAATAATCTATATCTGGATTTTTTTTGTTTCTTAAACAACCAACTTCTTTACAGTTTGGTGGGTCCCAGGTCCCAGGCCAGCACAAGAGTAAATGTGCTTTGCTCATTTCTCGCTGCCTTTGCATGCGGGTTTTTCTTTCTCCATATAAGCCTCTAACTCAGATAACTCGATAAAGAAGCTGAGGTTGAGGAGCATAAACTTGATGATAATCAAATGTATGCATATCATTTATAAGTCTTCTCTCTCTTGTTTTATCTTCGGTTTTCTCTTTCCTATCTCTTCATCCTTCAAAATAAAAGCACAGACGTACAGACTTCTTTCTTTTCTTCCTTCTTTCTTTCTTCTCTTTTCTTTTTTTCTCTTTTGCTCCGAAAGCACTAAACCCTGTAATCTCTTATTTCCCCTCATTTAAAAATGTGTCTTACTGCGTTCTCAAAGAGGAGAAAATAGCTCTGTTTCCAGTTTCCTGCAGTTAGTTTCTTTTCCCTAAAATAATCCATTCACTCAGAAGCGCTCATGAGCAGTATGTAATTTACTGGAGATTGCAGAGAGCCGCCGGGGCTTATGTTGGCCGAGCCAACAACAAATTGAAGCCTCCCTTAGACGTCTCCATGGGGCCCCAAATGTCCCATGGTGGAGGTCGGGGGATGGTGTGCCTCCCTTCATTCATCCTTCTCTCTGCCTCTCCAGCGCTTTTCATTCTACCTTTGCATTCATCGAGTGCTTACACTCACCATACCAGGGGCCAAGCTAAAAACCTGTTTTCACATGACTGGTCCATTCTGCTTTGCTCTGGTCTCCTCTTGGTATTTGCCCTGTCTACCCCCCACCTTAGCTGACAAAACAAAAGGCCGCTCCACTTCCTAGGACCTGTGCTATTTAGAAACGAGGGGCCGTCCACAGCAGAGCATCCTACCTTCTCTCATGCTGGGTATTCAAGAATGTCTGTGCGTGAGTTCAGACACAGTACAATGGCGCCCTGCTACACGGAGATGCTAAACCGGTAGCACGTCACCTTCGAGCACCATCCTTTGTCAAAAGAGAGGTACAGCCATTGCCTCTGATCCCGCCTTTCCATGCAGCATTTGAAACGTGGTGCTTTCTCCTTTCTGGCCTTACGCCCATTTCTGGGAAAAGGTGCTGCTGGCATTTCATCCTCTCCTTTAAGTTCATCCCTCTCCTTCCCGGGGCTACAGCCTCCCACCAAACTCAACTGCTTCTCGGTGCGTGGGTGGAAGTGAGGAATTTCACGTTGTAAGTAGAAACTGGGGTTGTTTCCCACAGGCCGTGGCCCTTTGAGAACAGGAGGCCTACGTCTGCTTCCCGGGTAATAAATTGTAGGTTATGCAATAGCACTAAGGATTTGGGTTAAAGTTGAATTAACTGGGCCCCTGCTTTCGTTCTTCACTATGTCGTTTGGTCCCGCTCGCAGTGTAGAGAGCTTCGTCTTACCAGCGTGCATTTATTCATTATTCTCATTCGATCAAAGATGCACACTGGGTATGTGTGCTGTTCTAGACACCGCGTTAGGTGTCAGGGACACACAAATGACTGTCCTAACGTCTGGCCAGAGGAACACTCACTCTAGCCCTGTGTGAGAAAAGAGGAGCAATTATACAAGTTACAGAAAGTAATGATTAGATGGTGATGGTAGTGATGATGATGATAATGATGGCAATCATGATGATGCTGATAATGATGTTTATGATGGTTTACATTCATTGAGTGCTTACGTTCACTGTTTCAGGGACCAAGCTAAAAAATTGACCTGTGTTATCTCACTTGATCCTTACAACAATCTCATGAGATATTAACGTCCTTATTACATCAGTGAGGAAACCAGAGTTAACCTAAGTCATAACGTTACTGAGGTAAAGCCAGCATTGAATCCAGGTCTATCTGAGACCAAGCCCATGCTGCTAAGGCCTCTGCATTACACACGGATAAATGTGGGAAAAGGGGGACAAGGGGCTGGATCAGAATGAAGAGAGTAGTAACTGCCCTTATCTAGAGGTAGTCAGGGGAGACTCCACAGAGGAGGTGAGATTTCAGCTGGGTCTGAAGGCAGAGTATTTTTTAGCACAGTAGCATGGGAAAGAATAGACTGCACAAAAGCCAGATTCAGTTTTGGTAAAGAGGAATAAGTGGATGTGACAAGAGTTGTCACAGTACTTATTGGGAAAATTGGCGTGAAGATAGTTTAGAATCATGTAATTTAAGGCTCCAGACTAGCCTATTCAATTGCGTTCAACGTTATCTGTGAATATGGTTTGACCATATTTCCACCTCCCAGGTCTAGGATGGCGGGAAAGTGATGAGTACACCAACGCTCTTGAAATGTCCTCTCGGTCATTTCTCATCCACATTCATCACCAAGTCCTGACATTTGCAGCCCCAAAACATGTCTCCAATAATCCAGTCTCCCTCAGCCTCATTGCATGGCCCCTAGTCAAAGCCACTCTCATCTCTTATCTAGACCACCATGGTGGCCGGCTCCCAACCTCACTGTCCTCCAGAACAACTTCCGCCCACGCCAAAATCAGGGAAAAGCATCTTGAAACACTCATGTGATTATGACCCTCCTCTGTTTCAAAACTGTCCACCTAAGATTCAATCCAAAAGCATTAACATGACCCTGGGTGGTCACTTGGCCACCTCCTCCAGAAATGTCCTTCCTCTGTTGACTGTTGTTCCATTTACTCCCACCTCTTCTGGGGCCCTGAGTGTCCCAAGCCTCTTCCTGTCTCTCACACTGGTCCCTCCATGCCACCCTGCTCCCAGACTCTTCCTTCACCCAGGCCTACTCAGCCCTCTTAGTCTCCACTTCCTCAGAGCAGCCTTTTCCCTTCTCTGCTCTAGACTTTGGTGTCCCTCACAGTCTGTCTCCCCATCATGTCACCTGCCATGGTTTGAACTTATGAGCTCATTTGAGTCATTATTTGTGCTCCTTCCTGTGACATCATCAAGACAGAGACCTCCAGGTTGGGTGCCCACTGGTCCTCAGCCCCTCAGTGCTGCCTGGCACAATGTCTGCTACATGGAAATTCACAATAAACACATTGGACTCAATGGACAAATAAATGCATAAATATGGAACTCTTGTTTGAAAACACATCTAGAACCCTGGAACCATCTTACTTCTCCCTACAAAGAGAATTAACAGTAATTAATCCCTTGAATGAAACTGGCTTTTGAAAAAGCTAAGAGTCATCGGGAGGCATGACTATCAAGGAAAGTTGTTGGCCAGACCAGAGGAGATGCTTAGCACTGTCAGTCAGGGCCCCTGAATGCAGGAACTGGGTGTCCTGGTGTGGTCCCAGTGGAGCTCAGGTCGGCTGTACACAGAAGAGGCCCCTGTAAATATATTAGCAGTGGTTTCCCTAGAGCACCATCCCAGCGACAAAGCCTCCATCTGTGTGTGTGGCAATCTGGCACCTGTTATAAGCACCGGGCTCACGATTTTT
Source organism: Corynorhinus townsendii (assembly GCA_026230045.1). Taxonomy (NCBI): domain Eukaryota; kingdom Metazoa; phylum Chordata; class Mammalia; order Chiroptera; family Vespertilionidae; genus Corynorhinus; species Corynorhinus townsendii. Next base: position 166,837,955 of record JAPDVU010000007.1, read on the forward strand.
ATCATTAAATTGCCTTTCATCTAAACTGCAATCCTGTGGCTGTCAATCCCATGATGTATCAACTGCTAGGGGGTGCCGCACCCCCCACTGCCCCCCCCCCCACCCAAATCAATGTGTTACACAAGGTGTTCATTTATATGAAATGTCAAAATGCCTGCATTTGGCTACACAGTGAAGAAATATAAGGAGCAACGTGCAGTCATGTTTCTGGTTGTCTGTGCAGAGACTTGCTCATGGCAGATGAACCAGTAATCACCCTGCATGTTCCTCCTGATGTTTGTGCGATAGGCAGCTGTCGGCCTGCCAACTGGCGGCTCGTGGAAGCCTCGCTCTCGGCAGAGACAGACACTCCCCGTGACACGCAGCCAGCTATGGGCACACAATCTCCGTCTGTGCTGGATCACAGCAGCTGAAACAAAGTCTCCCCTGTCCAGGGTGTGTCTGTAATATTAAACCATCCTCCTGTCTTTTATTTTCTTCATCTGCTCTGCCAAGACACCTCAAATTCCAAAAACTGGAGGACCGTAAACAAGGAAAGGCAGCACCCACTTGAGGATGGAAATAGCTGTGTTCCCCTGTGCTTACCAGGCGAGAGCAGGAATGAAACTCACTGTAGACTGGATCTGGTGTGAGGAGCCCTGGGCCCCCAAATAGGTTCCGCTATCAGTGACCGCAGTGTTAGGGGCAAGCCTCGTGGCCTGAGTGTCCTCGCATGTGGACTCTGGGGTAAGAGGGAATAGGGCTGTGAGTCCCCTGCTTTGCAATACCCAGCAGAATCAGCAGAGTGACAGCCCCAGCCTTTAGATTTTAAATCATGTTCTATGGAAATAACAAGTTGGGTCATTTGTTCATTTCTTAATCCCTTAATTTCCAAAACTATGGACTCAGTGTAACAAAAGCAGAAGAGAAGTATAAATAGAAGCCACACAGAAAATCCAGGAGCAAATGCCAACAGCTGCAGTTCATTGCAACCCACTGGCTTATAGAATTTCCTCTCACAGCCCCGTGTGGATTCCACCCCTCACCCACGCCCACTTCTGCCCTCTGTTCCGTTCCCAGCCAGACCTTGGTGCTCACTCTGTGGATGCTGGTCTTCCTGTTACAGGACCGGAGAGGGGCTTGTCTCCCCCAGTTGCTGCTTGGGATGGGGTTCTTGGGGTATCTCTGGAATAAGAATGTCCAGAGGCCCCCGTGGGAGGATGAGGGATAGTAGGAAGCTTTATTTCCATAGAGTTAAATCCCTGTGTTTCTGAAGTCTCAATTCCCTCAGTCTAGTCATAGAAGAAATGTAGCTGTGGCTTCTGTAGAGCTAAAATCAAAACCAGTGACTACTGAGTGTGGAGCCCACATAGCCGTGGGCCATAGGGACCCATGCAAGAGAGCAGAGAGTCCCAAGAGTCATGAGCCAAGAGCAACAAGAGATAGAATTCCTTTGTTTAGGTGATTATGTATTCCCAAATTTTCACATGCCTGCAGTGGCCACGTCCATTCTGGCCAACATCTCTGTCCCCAGGGTCGATCGACAAGCAAGTACCTTCCCTAGTTTCTCCAACTTCACTGGGCGTGTGTCTGTCTTCCCCTTGTTGGTTCCCTTCTCCCAGTGCCAGGAATAGGCTGTGGTTCCCAGGAGAGTGCAAAGTTGCGTCTTCCTGGTGAAGCGACCCAAATGACTGCCTATAACATCTGGCCTTCCCTTAGCTTCTTTCCCATTACTAATAACTAGCTCATTACAGTGGTGGCATTCCCATTTCTCTTCCTTCCAAAGGAGTCCGTGTGCTCTTTTTTTACAGGCCTCTTTCAGTTTTGTTTCTTGGCTCATTCATATTGCTTTATCTTCTTAGGATGCCCCTGCCCTACCACCCAACCAGTTTACCTCAAACCTGGCCAAGTGGCTTCAGTTCCACTCTCAACCTTCTTCTCCATCCAGGTGGGATACTTCTCACCCATTGAATCTCTGAGCATTCTGCTAACACCACTGTCAAACAGTATGGTCCAGGATTGGGGATCAGAAGACCCACCCTTAAACCCACCTCCAGTAGGTCCTGACTGTGTGACTTTGGACAAGTTCCTTTGTTTTTGTGTCCTTCATTTCCTCTCTATAAAATGAGGATGACAGTGTGTGCCGGAATGGATGTTTGTGAGGTTTAAATGGAACAACCTAAGTGAAGACCCCATTGGATATTAAAACACTCCCAATGAACAATAACTTCCTTCACCCTCCACTTCTCTTGGCATTCTCTTTATTTTGTTTTGCATCATAATTCTTTGTGCCTTTCTCCTTTATCTCCCCTTCTAGATTGTGAGTTTTTTTTTTTGTTTGTTTTTTTTTGAGGACAGGAAAGATGCCTTAATTTAATAACCAAGCAGTACTTTATAAGTAGGAATAGATTAATAACATTGGGTACATTGAATGGGACAAATGTAATTCATATTGTCATTGCCAGGTAGGGACATTGAGATTACAAGGGGACAAAAATCTGAAGTGCTCAGGTGAGCCAGCCTCCCCCAGTGACGAGTGGGGTGTGAGGTTAAAGAAAAAGACCCTCACTCCTCTCACCCACAGGGAGCACAAACATTCCACCCGTTTTATTCAGGGCCTTAGCTTATGCATTGTAGGCATTTCTTTCATTCCTAGCCTCCTTCTAAAGCAGTGACAATAGCCCACTATAAAGCCCCATGACACATCCCACTCGTTGTACTGTGCGAATACATGCCTGCCCTGCAGGCTTTCACAGGGTGACCTTCAGTGGCGAGTTTTCTTCATACGCCCTCTCCGAGTCTTGGACTTGTATGCGGAGGCCGCTGGCAGGGAACGATGGGAATCTCCAACACATCCAAGGTCCCTCCTCTGTCCCCTCAGTGTCATGTGTGCCATCTTGAGATTACTCATCTCCCTTCAGTGAGGGACATGGACCCAGCCCAGCACAAAGCCCAGCATTTCTTGGGTCTGGGGCTTCACACAGTTGGCCTTGGTTTGTGGTCCAAGGAGATGGTCCAAGGAGATGAAGACACTACCAGTAGTGATGAGCCAGATGGTGAATTCATCTTCATCTCTTTGAAACAGGTTTTGAAACATTTATTGATAATAAATAAATGTTTAATGGATGGGAGAAAAAATAGTGAGGTTAACGTCTCCAGGGAAGGGGGAGGGTAATTAACACTCAAAGGTGCTCTCCTGTGACCTTGATTTTACTAGTGTTTGTTTGCACCTTTTGGGGTCAATTACTCTTATGATGGCGTTGGGAATAAAATAAGATTCCATTTCTGATTAGGTAAGAGCCACAAGAGTTATAAAAACAGCACAGAGCCTGAAGGCAGATGAAGCAGAGATGGATTATTGAGTTTGCCACTTAAGAGCTGTTTGACCTTGGAGAAGTGACTGGCTGTCTCTGAGTCACAGTCTCCTATTTTATGGGCTATAAAAAATAAAAATAAAAAAAAGGCCTGCTTTGCTTGGCTGTTATGAGGATTTGAGACAATGAATACAAAATAGTGGCAGGACACTCAGGCCATGAACCTGACCTCAACCTTTTTTTAAAATTGATTGTTTTTTATCTGAATCTGAAAGGAATAAAACCAACAGATATAAAAGAGGAGGCACCTTTCCCAGGATCTTTCCCTAAAGATGTGTTTGTGGACTGGCCCCCTTATTACCACCGCAGGGGACAGGAAATCTGCAACCCACCATCCCAGGCTCCCATTCCAGCTGGCTTTCCCTTAGCTCCGCCAATGGGGGCGCTGCGGGCAGATCAGAAGGCAGAGGGGAGGTAATGCTGTTTATAAATTTGTTCTCTGCGCCAGGGGCACCTCCAGGGGTGAAGACACCATCAGTGGCTGATACCAGAGCAGCGGGTCCCTGCTCCCATAGTGCGGGCCTGATAACAGGGGCAGATCCCGGCTGCTGGGTGGGCTCTGGGCAGCTGTGGTGCCGGGGCAGGTTCCCTTTGGCCCTGGTGGTTCCAGAGCAGTGACTCTGGCTCTTAATAACATTATTCTACCTCCTCCCTTTTATCCTCTGACAACCACAGGGGAGGTCGCAACATCCCAGAGGTACTAATTTTGGGTAAACGTTTCCCTCCTTTTTATTAAAAAGACTTTTTAGAGCAATTTTAGGTTCACAGCAAAATTGAGCAGAAAATACAATGATACACCATATCCCTCCTGACCCCACATGCACACACAGCTTCTACCACTACCACACTCCCAGCATCTTCTGCCCCTCCCCACCCTCACCCCTCGCCCGAGACTGGACTGGTGCATTTGGTACAATCCAGGAACCTGCATCGATATGTCCTTATCACCTGTAGCCCACCGTTCACGTTAGGGTTCACGCTTGGTGACGTCCATTCCATGAGTTTCAAGTGTATAATGGCATGTATCCACTCTGAGAGTATCCTGCAGAGCAGTTTCACTGCCCCAAAATCCTCTGGGCTTCATCCACGCATCCCTCCCTATCCCCTTACCCACCCCCATCCCTGGTAACCACTGATCTTTCCTCTGCCCCATGGTGTTGCCTGTCCACCATGTCACATCAATGGCATCATTCCTAGGCCACCTTTTCACGGGGCTTCTTCCACTCAGTGGTCTGCATGGAAGGCTCCACTGTGTCTTTTGGCGGCTCGGTCGCTCATTTCCTTTGAGCACTGACCTCCATTATGTGCCTGGGCCACAGTGGACTTACCTGTTCACCTCCTCAAGGGCGTCTCCATTGCTTCCAATCACGAGAAATGCTGCTATAGACATCCGTGTTCAGGCTTTGGTGTGGACCTATACACTGAGTGGCCAGATTATTATGATCTCTGAACACATAATAATCTGGCCACTCAGTGTGTGTGGGGGGGGAGGGGGGAGGGTGTCCCTCAGCCCAGCCTGCACCCTCTCCAATCTGGGACCCCTCAAGGGATGTCCGACTTCCCATTTAGGTGGCCTAAACGGGAAGTCGGACATCCCTCTCACAATCCAGCACTGCTGGCTCCCAACTGCTCGCCTGCCTGCCTTCCTGATTGCCCCTAACCACTTCTGCCTGCCAGCCTGATCACCCCCTAACCACTCCCCTGCCAGCCTGATTGATGCCTAACTGTTCCCCTACCAGCCTGTTTGCCCCTAACTGCCCTCCCCTGTAGGGCTGGTTCCCCCCAGCTGCTCTCCCCTGCATGCCTGGGCCCCCCCAACTGCCCTTCCCTGCAGGCCCGGTCGCCCCCAACTTCCCTCCTCTGCCAGCCTGGTCACCCCTAACTGCCCTCCTCTGCAGGCTTGATCACCCCCAACTGCCCTCCCTTGGAGGCCTGGTCCCTCCCAACTGCCCTCCCCTGCTGGCCATCTTGTGTCCACATGGGGGCAGTCATCTTTAACCACATGGGGGAAGCCATCTTGTGTGTTGGAGTGATGGTGAATTTGCATATTATTCTTTAATTAGATAGGATTAGATAGGATAGAGGCCTGGTGCATGGGTGGGGGCCAGCTGGTTTGCCCTGAAGGATGTCCTGGATCAGGGTGGGGGTTCCTTTGGGGTGTGGGGTGGCCTGGGCGAGGAGCCTGTGGTGATTTGCAGGCTGGCCACGCCCCCCGGCGACCCAAGCGGAGGCCCTGGTATCTGGGATTTATTTATATTCTACAATTGAAACTTTGTAGCCTGGAGCAGAGCCAAGCCTTCTGCTCGCTCAGTGATGGCAGCCATTTCTGTTGGGATTTATGTATCTTCTATAATTGAAACTTTGTAGCATTGAGTGGAGGCCTGGGCCAGCAAGGGCAGGTGGAAAGCTTGGCTTCCTCCATCACCGGGGAAACCAAAGCCTCCCTCCTGCTCTCTGTGGCCGCAGCCATCTTGGTTGGATTTATTTGCATATTCGCTCCTAATTGGCTGGTGGGTGTGACTGGTGAGCATGGCTTATGGGTGTAGCGGAGGTATGGTCAATTTGCATATTACTCTTTTATTAGATAGGATATATATTGGAGCCCTGGTGCATGAATTCATGCATGGGTGGGGTCTGGCCAGCCTGGCGAGGGGGAGGGGACATGGGCAGTTGGCCAGCCTGCCTGCTAGTCGAACTCCTGGTCGAGGGGACAATTTGCATATTAGCCTTTTATTATATAGGATATACACTGAGTGTCCAGATTATTATGTGTTCAGAAATCATAATAATCTGGCTACTCAGTGTATATTCTATTCCTTTGCATAAATCCCAAGGGGCAGGATTGCTGTGAGGCACTTGGGCAGCCGGCATCAGGGAGTGTGAATACCTGTGGGCAGAAGCTTGTGGGATTCACAGGGCTCTGCTTGGCACAGCCACTGGCTGCTTCAGTGGATACACCTGCTGGGTTGCCGCAGGGCAGGTCACTGTGACTCTCCCTCACCCCCACTGCTGGCTGCCACTGGTGGCTCCTGCTTTCCGCCCTGTCCCCAGCTGGCTGCCTACATTTCTCTCAGCTTTGTAGCTCTGGGCGGGTTGAAACCAAAGTGGGACCTTCCCATGGTGCCCCTAAAGGCGGGGAGGCTGGTCACCCACCCTGTTCTTCCTTCGCTGGTGAAGGGAACTCTTTCCAGCTGGGACAGGCCCCCTGGGCGCTGAGAAATGGCAGCTGGGGGATGGAATGACGCAGGAGACATGAGCTGCCTTCCTTCTCTTGCACAAGGTAGCCTGGCTTCTTTGCTCCACTGTGTTGCTGAGGAGCATTGATTAGACCTTCCCAGAGTGGCCTTTGCTCCCAGAGAGCTGGGCGTGCCTCTTTGTGGGGGATAGAGGAAGGGTCTCTTCCGTTGCCCACTTTTTAAAGCGCTTTGTTTGTTTGTTTTCTTATTGTTTAAGAGTCCTTTGTAGAGCCTTCCCCAATTTTGTTCCTCCCGTCATCCCATTACTTTTGCAACCAAGGACGTATGTTAAATTTCGTCTTTTGGAAATTAACTAGACTCATGTTTGTGTTTCTCACTGGACAATGATTGAGACCTTTTTGCCTAATTTTTAGTGATTTTTTTAAAACACATTATTACAGGGAACTTTGAAATGTAGAGGAAGAGAGCTGTGATTCTTCCCAAGAAGATATATTCTACAAACTATAGAATCTGGATTCGGGGTGTTTTAAAACGTCGATGAAAACTTAGGACATTTGGAGGAATGCATGACTTTTGTGAGTACTTCATTCCCAATGGCGGTTAATCGCTGGAAATGCCTCACTCACTCATTCAGTTACTTATTCATTTGAAATGGGGTTGAGTTGTTTCCCTCCTGCCCGCTGAGAGGAATGGATTTATTTACATAAACATGTTGCTTTTTTGTTGTTGTTCTAGAGACATTTAAAGAGTCAGCTGTTAGAAATGAATCTTTTGTCTTGGCCGGTTTGGCTCAGTGGATGGAGCGTTGGCCCACGGACTGAAGGGTCCTGGGTTCGATTCCAGTCAAGGGCACGTACCTTGGTTGCAGGCTTGATCACTGGCCCTGGTTGGCACGCGTGCAGGAGGCAACCAATCTATATGTCTCTCTCACATCAGTGTTTTACTGTCTCTGTCTCTACCTCTCCCTTCCACGCTCCCAGAAATCAATGGGAAAATATCCTTGGGTGAGGATTTAACAAAAGAAGAAGAAGAGGAGGAAGAAGAGGAGAGGAAGGAGGAGAAGAAAGAGAAAAAGGAGAAGGAGAAAAGAAATTAAGCTTTTCACAAAATCATTACAAAGTTTGCAGCAGGTGCCCAGCATAATGTAACGCCAGCCAAATAGATTGACTCTATGATACCTTAACAATAATTGACTTTGTTTCTTTTCCTTGGATTATTGCAAATGCAAGATTCCAAGTCCCACAACTCGCTGAGACGCCTCTCTGTTTGCCGGCGCTTCCCCCTCTCTCTGATCCAAGAAGAGTTGCCACCCACATGGGCGGCAGGGACTCGCTCACACTTTTCTAGAGGCCGGGTGGGAGGAAGCGTGGGAGGAAAGTGGGCCACCCCTTCTCTGCTTTTATGGACAACACCAAGCCAGTTTCAAAGGTTGCTATTTCAAATAAAAGAAAAATTGAAGCCTTCCACCCCATCGTTCAGAAATATGACGTAATATGAAATGATGCGTACACAGGTTGGTTTTACGAAAAGCAGCACAAAGTAATGAACACAGATCTCACATTTCTTCTCTCCTCCCAGTTTGAGCGGCTCAAGAATTTGGTGAATCCCACTCCGTTTGGAGAACACGCCCACTCCATGCCTACAAACAAACTGTTTTTGTTTCTGCTTTATCACTTGTACGAACAATAGAGTCAGATGAGTTAGTTGACTGTTCAGTTCTCTTTATTCACCCTGGGTTTTTAAAACCGATTCCTAGATAGATGATTTGCAGAATAGGGATTTAAAAAAAAAAAAAAAAAACTTTATTGTTGAAAGTATTACATGTGTCCCTTTTTTCCCCATTGACCCCTTCTAGCTGGCCTACCGCCCCAGGCCTTTACCACATTGTTATCTGTGTCCAGGGGTTATGCATACATACATACAAGTTCTTTGGGATTTTTGAAAGGTTGGGTTGGAAACATGGATTAAGCCTCTATCTATCCTTAGCTACTTCTTTAGTTCTAACCGATGGGAGATATTGACTCGTTTTAAGAGTTTACAGCCTCAGCAGAGCCTCTGTTCTGTGCATCAGCGTGACTTGAGATGTTCGGTCAGTAACACTCGAAACTGCCAGATCTTGCTAGTGTAAGTATATTGAGAACCACTCCTATGCAGCCCGTGGTAATTTATAAAGCACTTTCACATGTATGTATCACCATGATACATCACGCAATATGTTTTAGATAGCAATTTAACAGCTGAGCAAACCGAGGCCCAGAGATTTCAAGTAACTTGGCCTTTTCCAGGTAAGATCCAAACCAAACTTCGTTTGATACGAAACTACATCTCTCATCTCTGTGCTGTACCACCTTCCAGAAGGCAGTTTCTCCTCCTTCCCCTTCTCACTTGCTCTATCCCCTCCCACAACCCAGAGAGGAGGAAATATCCCTTTTATTTCTAAATGACCAGTGACTTCCCACCTTCGAGTCCATGATCCCTTTCTCACTCCAGTTCGTGACTCTAATACCTACTCATCCTCCCTTGCTTACATCTTAGAGTCATAGGAATATTTTCATTTATGAGTTAGACTTCCTTCTGCAGAAAAAGAAAGCAAAAGAGAAAGATTCTTTAAAATGACCTTTCCTCAGTTGTTCTAAATACATTAATGTTCTAGTTCCTGGGCTGGCCTGGCTTCCAGCCCCAGAAATCTGAAGGGGGGTGGAGATTAAAGGTCATAAGGGTGAAGGTTAAATCATGGAAGGAGACATAACCCCCAAGGACAAGGACTGCCATAAGGAAATTCCTAAAGACTCACTGTGCTTCTCAAAATGTCCGAATATTCATGGAGCCATATTTTGAAAAGAGCTTTACATATTTTACCTGTAAGTCATGCAGTCTTTCACTGTATTATACAGATCTGTGAACCGAGTCTCGGAAAAGTCCATGGACTTGCCCCAAGGTTACACAGCTGGCAAGGGGGAAGGCCAGGATAACAACACATATTTGACAATAAATCCCATGTTTGCACAACTCTGTCCTAAAACAAGACACACCTCCCCACTTGGGTCTACCAATTAATCTTCTTAGTATCTTGCATTGGATCAGCCATCTTGACACACTTCTCTCTGAAGGAAGACGGTGATTTCCAGAACAAGGTCATCCTAATTCTTCAAAGCACACCTGTGTTGATTGATCAGCCCCTTTCAAAACCGCCTTTGATGTGAGCCCATCTCAAGTTTTGACTTTCAGGAAATTGGCTTACAGCTGAGGATCGCAGCACCCCCAGAGAGGTGGCTGTGATGGGTGTTGATCGGGGCTGGGCCAGGGACAGCGCAAGCTGACTGTGCTCTGCTTTCCCCTTTGTTCTTACTCTTTGAAACTAAAGACACCTTGAGCTTGGCATGTTTGCTCTGCCAGTTGGATACTCTCATCAGGATGAGCTAAATAAGGTCCTCACCTTGGGGCTAGAAAAGACCTTAAAAGTCACCAGGTTCAGCTTGCTCCCTTTGCAGAGGTGGGAAGAGAAGCTCACTGTCTTCCCAAAGTGACCACCGCATTCAAAGGAAGCTAGATATGTAACCCTAGTGTGAGTCCCTTAAGAAGAGAGCGTTTCTGCCATTTCAAACCACCTCCGCATGAATCACAGAAGGGTTCTTCTGACAGTGACACAGTGTCCGACAAACGAGCCTGTGCTTTGGTGTTCGACAGACATGCCGAGAACCTAACACAACTGGAGCCCTGAAGATGCCTCTGCTGGATGTGTGATTTGTAAGCTTGATGTCTTCATTTATAACCAAGAGATGGAAATGGTCTCCCAATTATTCTGTGGATTAAAAACATGATTTAGGCAAAGCTTTTTTCATATAGCAGGTGCTCAATAAGTATGTGTTCCCCTCATTCATTTTGATGGGGTTCTGTAATCCAGAAAAGAATTAGAGTACTTCTTCCCTGAATCGTGACCTGGGTTATTTTGAATTTATATTTGTAGCAATAGCACGTGTAAGTTCGGTCGTTTACTGAAGAAATTCTTATTGAGATCCTGTCATGTGCCAAGGATTATTTTAGCCACCAGGAACGTAGCCGTGATCAAAACAGAGAAAATTCCTGCTTTCATGGATCTTCCATAATATTGAGAAGGAACATAATAACATTATAAAGTAAACCAAGAGTATGTTAGAAAAGAAGGTTGTGGAGGAAAAAAGAGAGAGAGAAGGGGAGTAGTGAGTGGTGGAGGCTAAAATTTTAAATAGAGAGAGTTGAGCCCAATTTAAAAGGAAAGAGGAATGTGCCATGTCAATATCTGGGCAAAGAGCATTAAGGAAAGGGATGCAGCCAATGCTGGCCTTTAGAGGCAGAGGCATGCCTATTGTGCTTGAAGAAAAGCAAAGACACCCAAGGTAACTGGAGCCACATTAGATCACAACATTACCATCATTTAATCCTTATTAACTCACTCTCATCGGGCGATAAAAACCTTCGCAAGCTAGTCCTACATCTCGAGGATCCTGGAACTGAGAGGCAGTTAGCCCCTGGCAGAACCAGGACTAGATTCCAACCATTCTGAGTTTCCGTCTATTCAGTGCTTGTCCTTCCCAGATGTGGAAAGGATGTTGTTAGACATCTGTGCTCATAGATCAGAATATTTCTGCCACTGAAATCTGTCCACTTTCTCTTGCTCTTGCTCTGTCCTTTTAAGCTACCAGTTTTCAATCTCAGGCTTTCTGTACTTGAGAATGAGAGGACAGAGCAGATGTGACCCATTTGCTTTGGAGCTCACAGATCCCTGGGGAACACTGATGTGAACATTCACTCTGCACGTATTTACTGAATGTCTGATGTGCGCCAGGCACTGTGTTAGGCCCTGGAAGCTCAGCAGGGAACACAATAAATACAGCCCTTGAAGAGAGGGAGTTAACAGCTCAGTGAGATGACACAAATACTTCAGGAGTGAGATTCCACATCATGCAGTGATGCTCAGTAAGTAATGGCCCAACCCACCCTCCTACCATCGTTATGAGAGGCGATAAACCACAAAGCTCGCCAGGTATAGACCCTTTTAAATACACCCATTTCAGGTCCGACAATTTTGGTTCCAACAATGTGTTTCTTTCTGAGGATCAAAACTAAACCATCGAATACATCACTAGTGTCACTGATGCTTTAAGCAACAATGAGAGGAATTCAAAGACTAACTCCCAGTTTTTAAATTTCTACTCTGTGCCTATCGTGCCAGGTAAAGTACGGTATTTGCATTATTTCTTCCCACAACACAACCTTTCAAGGAAAGCGTGTTTATCTCACTGCTACAAAAGGAGAAATTGAGGCTCAGAAGATTACGTAAATCAAAGAGTCACAATTTCTTCTGTTCCATTTGTGAAATATACACCCACCAACACTGATTCTCGATAGTAAGGCTTTGACACAGGCACACTCAGACACTATTAAACCCATTAAGACTTGAAGTTGAATTTCAATGCACAGTCAGAATGAAAAGGAGAGGGGTGGGTGGGAGAAAGGAAACTAACAACCCCTCAGAAAGTTGAGAAAAGCGGAGCAACTACAGATGAATCACTATGAGTATTTATTTTCTTCCTTTTTTCTTGTGTGTGTGTGTGTGTGTGTGTGTTTTTAAACCAATTTGTTCAGTAAGAAAAGGTAGAGAAGCATTATTTAGCTGTCTCCCTCCACCCCAAGCAAGTCTGAGGAAATTGCTTCTAGAAGTGCAAGTTTGGCATAAAGGCTTGTGGGCTGGAGGAAAAAGCTATTTAGACTCCGTGAAAAGCTCTGTTGCCCGTTGCATTGGTGTGAAAGAAAAAGGAGGAAGAGATACTGAGGGTTGATGCATACTGCCTCTTCCACAACTCTGAGGAAGTGAAAGACAGTAGACAGATTCCAAGAACGCTCTGGTTTGGTCCTGGCTCTTAAAAGCGAAGGCCCCAAGTCCAGGTGGGAAGCAAGGGGCAGAGGTCAGGAACAAGAACTTTTGGTAGGAGTCTCGTGCTGGTTCATAGTAGTCAGACGCGACCTCAACCTTCTCTCCATCAATTAGCCAATGGGATGATCTGGTGTCTGCCTCACTTCTGGAAGCCTCTCTTTTCTTCTCTGTTACATGTGCGCTGTAAGATTCCCTTGTGTTGCTGTTAGACTTGGAAAGTGGTATCCATTAGGCTCCTCACAGAAACAAAGCATGCAGTTATTATTATTATTAATTATTATTAATTTAATTTAATTCTGTTTGTTGCCTGCAATGCCTTTACCACTAGATGCCCTTTTAGAAAGCTTTTCAAGATAGCATCAATTATGGATTGAATGTTTACTACTGCCCCCCCCCCCCACACGCACACACATAAGTTCATAGGTTGAAGCCCAACACACAATGTGACTGGATTTGCAGATATGGTCTTTATGGGAGTGATTAGGTTAAATGAGGCCAAAAGGATGGAGCCGTGATTTGATAGGATTAGTGTTTTTATAAGAAAGGCACCAGAGAGCTCACTCGCACTCTTACTACCAGGAAGAGGGTTCTCACTGGGAACCAAATTGCCCAGCACCGTGATCTTAGGCTTCCAGATCCCAGAAAATGGGAGATCATTTCTGTTGGTGAAGCCACCCTGCTGTGGTGTCTGGTTATGGCAGCTGGAGCAGACCCATATACTGTCCCCTGCAACCTCAGCATAGACAAGTCCACAGGATGGAATTATTCCTCTGCTTCTGAAGCCCACAGTGTGCTTGGCCCCCCTTCTATGATATTAACAGGTTCTAACCTATATTACAGGTGTTTGAGGCATGTCCTGTCTCTGAATAGAAGGCGAACTCACCTCCAGATGGCCAGCCGGCAGCACCAAAATGAACCCTCCTAGCAGAGGCCTAGTGAGTGAACGTTGACTTCATCGATGAGTTGGCTCATCTATGTGGCTCTCAGAGGTTAATGCTTGCTTACATTAGCTCCGGAGCTCTTTATTTGTGCCAACCGCTCCTTGTGCTTAATGTGACACGTCGGGTCTATTATTTGTCTGTCTCCATCCATAGGGGTTGAGTGTAGTAACATACCTGCTATACCTGAGAAGCGTGGAGCTCTGCTTACGTTGACATATGACAGTGGAAAGAGCATCATGAGGACTTGGTAGACTTGCCTGGGGGCTGGAGACCTGTTACTTGCTGGAATGTCTGGAATGCTGGGGGAGGCCCCAGGGCCGGCAGAGAAGTGAACACTTCCTGGGGAGCTCAGCACAGCCAGGAAGTCAGATGCTGGGAACTCTGCTGGTGGAAGGCTGTCTGGTGGGAGGGGTGGCGCTTCTCTTGATTTCAAAAGCCACAGGGTGGTGAGACTCCCCAAATCTTCAGAAACATTTCCCGGATCCATATTAGTCTTAGCTCACGTGATTGTTTTAAAATAAGAATTAGGAGAGGGTACAACTTGGGACTGTTTGGGGCATGCAGAACCCAGAGAGAAGGTGCAATGCCAGAGGAACCAGAAGTCATGGTAGAAAGAAAGGCCAGAATTCTCCGAATTACCCAGCCAAGCCGTGAGCCTGGGTGTTTGAGCTCAGGTTACCTGAACCCCAGAGAAGTGAACGACCCTTTACCCTTGGCGAAATCTGGGCTGCACATCCAGTGAGCTCAGGAAGCAGTTCCGGGCCCTGCCCTGAGCCAGGCCTGCACGGGGTGTTGACAGCTCAGAGGTAAGACATGATGCCACCGGGACTGTGAGCAAGCGGAGGGTGCCGTTGCGTGTAGAATCACAGTCATCTGAATGTGACATAACCATTTGCGTTCGTAGGCGCAGCATAGACAGAAAGTGGGTCAGAAACCGAGGAGGCCAGCACGGAGGAGGAGGACAGCACTGTCTCTGCTGCCTTCACGGAGCCTGGTGGGTGCTCAGGTCTGTGTCATTAGGTCTCTTCTAAAGGCAACCAAGCAAAGGCCCAGGACACGGAATTGACTTGTCCAAGGTCACACACCTCAATGGTAGCAACTGGGGGACCACAGCACATCTCCAACGCTTTTGCGTTCCCATAAAAATGGAAGTCTGGGAACTGTTAGTAGGAAAACAAGAAAACCAAACCTAAGCAGAAAACCAAACCTAAGCAGAATAACAAAATTTAAAGGTGTATTTTTTATTTAGATTCCCTCCTTTGCCTGCTTTGGGCCAGCTGCGTTAGGGTTCATCCAAACAGCTAGTTCTCAGAAGGGACCTTATTCTGGCCTTGGAGGTGAGGAAAGGATGCTCAGGGAACCTGTCACCCTGGGAGGAGCTGTCCATTTCAGGGCCCAGGACTCCCCGTTCCTCACTGACGGTGACTTGCCGAAACAGTCCTCTCTCCGGCGGGTCCTGAGCACCTGACCGCACAGCCGCCCGTGGAAAACGATCAAGGAAATGCATTCCCCTGGAGGGAGCGATGATAAAGTGGGGGCATGGGCGTTTTCTGGACAGGCCCCTTGGGGTTCTGGGAAACTACGACCACAGGTCAGAGGCCCTGCTAGACATCGAGTGACGTCAGTGCAGGTGGCCCGGCTTCTCGGACCTCCTTTCTTGAGCGGGAGCTGCCTGGAAGCAATGAGCGTGGAGACTCCGGCTGGCCCGAGGGAGGGAGGGATGGCCAGCAAGTTTTGAACAAAGCAATCCCACTTCCTCTCTTTAGCGTCAGTTTGAACTAGACAAATGGATCATTTTGCCGGAAACGACTCCCCGGCCGAGGATGGGAAGGCCCTGGGAGCCGGCAGCTGTACATCCCCAGGCCGCCTCTGCGCAGCCCGGCAGCCTCGGTGAGAAGCGGGATTTGTCAGGCAGCTTCCAACGCGGCTTCATTTTCAGAGTCAGGCACCAATGCCAAAAGGCTCCCAAACGGAGCCGGGATCCCCCAAAAGAAGGCAGCGGGAGCACTTCTTTGAGGAGGGGGGCGTCCTGCCAACAGCTGGAATGTCTGGAGCTGCCTTGGGGTCATCAAGGAGCATGCTTTGGGCGGGCATTGCCCCTCCCTCCTGTTCCTGCATCCAGAATGGGAATCGGTCCAATCAGGAGACAAGCAGGCTCCCTCCCTCCCCCTCCCGGACCACCCCTTCCCCACAGGCTTCCTTAGGCAGGAAACTTTAAATTGCTGGGATGGGCCACCCTAATTGCTACTCTCCTAATAACTTGGTTCCTCCTTGAAGTCTCCGTAAACATCTGGAAGGCAGTGTATGCAGTGTGGCAGGCAGGGAAGCACGTGACTCAGACTCTCTCTCCTGCAGGGGACTGGCTTTGGGGAACCAGAGAAGAGTGGGTTTTCAGCCCCTCCGCCCCCGCCCCCCTCTCTGCAGCCCTGCAAGAGTTCCCTAGCTGGGCCACAGGTGCCCGCTTCACCCCCTCCCTCCACCTGGCCCAGCATTCCCCACCTTCTCTGCGTGCACCCACCCACTGGACGCCCACTGTGTCTGCTGTGCAGAGAGCTGTAAACCTGTAAACGCAGCCCAACATCCAACGTGTCCTTCACATTGCAATCCTGGAAAGAACCTGCAAAGATTACTTTATTCTGCAAAGGAGAAGGCTGAGAGGACCCAGAGAGGCAGAAAGTTTGCCCAGGACAACTCAGCAGGTCGTGGCAGGGCTGAGAGCCCCAGAGCAGCCAGGGCTCTCCTGGGGACCAGCTGCCACTCAGAGAACCCGGTTTCCCATCGCAGTCATCGGACTCGGGATGGGGACTTTTTCAGCCAGCCTTTCTCCCCGGCACCGCGGGAGGTTTTGACATCTTTCTTAGCATCTCTGGGTGGAGTAAACAGTGGAAAGAATTCTTCGAAAACCAAGGAAATGAAAGGGGATTGGGAAATGCACATGACTTCATCTGGACCGATCTGTCTCTTTACATTTCTATCTTCTTTGTATAGTTGCTTTATTGTTTGTGGTGCTTTGGGAGGTCAGATACCTGTGGTTTGTCAGGAGCTCAGTATTGAAACTCAGGGCTGGGTGAGAGGGTCTCGGAAGTGTTTGTTGATTGGTGGCAGAAACAAGAAAGCCACCACTTCTCTTGAACAAACTGTGGAAATACCCGCTCCGGGGGGAGACTGGGCTGGGATGAGGCAGCCATCTGAGCAGCAACATGGCCAGTTTCGGGGAACTTGGCCAGTTTCGCAGAAATATGTCCCAGCACAATGAGAGGCAGGGAGCAAGAGGTGGAGAGGCGTGGTCAGTTCTAAGAGGACCACACCTGGGGACAGAGGGCAAAGGGCACAGAGCCCTTTTGGGACATCGGCTACAACTGGGCTCCAAGGAGAGGGGATGAAGGGTAGAAAGCCTGTGTGGAGTAGGCAGGGGGTGAGGAAGCTGAGGTGGTTACAAGGGTCAGCCCATTGGGAAGGCCAACCCCAGTCAACCCAAGGCCTAGTTTAGATAAATGCCCGCTCTAGGTGGGTAGAGTGCAAGAGGGTGAGGGGGGCCAATCTGGAAGGCAGAACATGGCGAGGGGCTGGTGGGTCCGGAGGGTGAAACCACGCCGTGTTTTGTTAGTGGTGAAACCTTTACACTCTGCAGGCAGGAGGCCTGGATTTGAGTGCTGTCCATATCATTGACCAGGCTGGTAATCTTGAGTAACTTATCTAAACTCTGTGAGTCACAGTTTCTCATCTGGAAAATAGAGATGATCATTTCTATCTCTTAAGGTTGGTTTAAAGGTTGGTCATAGTGATGTTGGGGATGAAGATATTAGTAATAAAGTGATAGAAGAGGGAGGAAGAAGAAGAGATAGAGGAGGAAAAGAAGGAGATAGAGTAAAGGGAAGAGAAGGAGATAGAGGAGAACAGAAGGAGACAGAGGAGGAGGAAGACAAGGAGATAGAGGAGAAAGAGGAAAAGAAGGAGATGGAGGAGGAGAAAGAGAAGCAGGCAGAGGAGGAGGAGGAAGAAGAGGATGGTCATGGTAGTGAGGGTCTTTAAAGCCACATGGCACCAAGGCTCAAGCTGAGTACGGAAATGGCACAGACAGAGAAAGCCAGGAAGTCTCATTTCAGCAGGTCCCACCCTCACATTCCACCCTCAGGGCCAGACTTCTAAAGCCCTTTCTATTGCAGCTTAGCATGGGCTCCGGCATTCTGTGCAGCTCAGGATGATTCTTGCTGGAAAAATCTGGGGCAAGGTAAGGGGCTGACAGTGTTTATGGTCCAGAGATTTTACTGATGTGCTCAGCCATCATTTTACGATTCAGGACCTCAACCCATTTAGATAATGCCGACCTACCAAGCCACTGACGACATCAGCTTGAGCCAGTTTCTGAACCTCTCTGAACTTGATTTTCATATTGAACATAGGACAATAAAATGCCATAAAACTCTGTAATATGTAAGTTAATTGCCTTCAAATGCCTGCCATTGTTCTTGGCAAATAATAACTACTTCATGAGTGAAGAGTTTTAATTCGACTGTACCTAGTGTCACGTGCAGTCGCCTATTTTCCTGTCCTTTAAAATAACATAACATGTTCTTCATGGTCCAAGGTCATCTTAGAAAGTGATTCTTACTGAGGGTTTTCTACAAACAGAAACACTCTCAGGTGCTGCGTATGTGGATGTTTTGTGACTCCCTGATTCTTCAGCTGCCACATTCATGTTTATAGCCACACAGATGCCTCCCTGCACAGGGAGGGAGGAAGCACTGTGTTTTAGTGGAAAACATGCCAGGGGTCCCCCCGAGCGGCCGTGGGACTCAGAGCTGGTGACTTTGCCCCTCAGGATTTCCCTCTTCTCACCTGACAAAGAACGGAAACAAAGTAAGACCTTGGAGGATCTAGAGAAGCCCTGTCTGTTCTTCACCCGTCTCTCTTTTCCAGCATTTTCCTAGCCACTCTGAGGAGTTGGGAGTCCGTGTTTCAAAGGAGACCAAGTGAGAGGCGTGTTTCCCTGGGAGCAGCTGTGGCGGGTGTAGTCGGGGGATGTGAAGTAGGTCTTTGTTGAGAAGAAAGAGGTATGAGGTGTGCAGTTTGGTTACCATAAAGCTCTACCAGCTTGCTGCATGTCAAATGCTGCCTGTTCAGTCTTCAGTCTACGGGACCCCTCCATGCAAAACCACCATGGACTCTGTCAGCGTCTTCGTCTATGGGAAATGGATGAGGCAGGTTCTCCAACACAGACTCGGTGTGAAGAGCTGAACGAAAAGCAAGGAGGCAAGTTAAAATAAAAGCAAACCCAAAGAGAGATAAGAGGGACACGGACAAGCAGAGAAAAAAAACCAAACGACAGGAAGATAGAAGGGGACAGAGCCAAAACCAAGAGAGAGGGATCCAAGTACAAGCTGCAAGAGCCCTTGACTGTTTTCACATGAAGCAAGTCTTCCTTCCCATCCTCACGGTTACTTCATATCCTCCCCGAGCTGGCATGCTCCTCCTGGGAAGATAACCCTCCTTGGCAAGCTCACAGCGTGCGAGCCGAGCAGGAAGCCCTCGTCATCCTTGCATTATGCAATCCTGCGTCCGGCCAGTAATTGCCTATGTGACATGCTAGCCTCCCACATCCCTGAGACTCATCCGGAACAGCCAGAAGATTAGATTAGTGTGTATTTTCGGCTAGCCACATCCCTCTTTGCTGGTGTGTCCCCTTCTGTCAGCTGAATCGGGGACAGGGAGCCTTCCCTGAGCTGAGGCACGCCGTGTTTCATCACCCAGGGCAGCAAAGTCTACCTACAGAAGAAGGGACAGGTCTCCGGCCCCTGTTCACCTGGGACCAAAAGGTGTTGTGTGGTGGACTCCATGACCACAAAGCAACCGAGAACAAAAAGAAAAATCCAGGCGAACAAATAGTTTCCAGCTTAAGGATGTGCAGACACTATTGTGGGGTACAAAGAACACAAGTGGAGGTTTGGAAAAATGGGGATCTAGTCCTGTGTCTGCCATCTACCAGCTCTGTGGTTAGAGATGCTTCCTCTCTTCTCTAAGCCTGGGTCTTTTCGTGTATAAATTAGGTGAAGTAATAATCATGCATCAGGTTATTGTAATAATTAAACGAGCTCATGTGTGTAAAACATAGGGACCATATTTGCCTGTCCCGCACCTTTGTGAAGCATTGCCTTCGTGAATGCATTGGCATACCTGTGTTCTCAGAATACCCATCAAAGCACTTGCCATGGTTACAGGAATGGTGTGTAACTGTGTAAGCTCCTCTAAGACAGCAATGATGTTGTATTCCTTCATCCCGCAGCCTGGCAGAGGGTTTGGTACCCAGCAAATCAGTGTGTGTGCATTGAATATTGGAGGAAGGAAGGAAAAAAGGAGTGAGGGAGAATGAAACTGGGTGAGAGGAAGGAAAGAAGGAAGGAAGGAGGATAGGAAAGAAGAAGAAAAAAGAAAGGAAGAAGAGAAGGAAGAAGGATAGGAAGGAAGGAAGATGTGATTTCATAGCCAAGCTAAGAGTAGAGTATGTTTTTAACCTCCAACCTTCAACCTTTCTCCTACTCCCTAATCCACCACTCTAACCAGCTGTTTTGTCATGAAGCCACAGCTGTCACTCTACTTCTGCCTCCATACTTTATCCTTATGGTCCCCATGCCTGAAATACCCTCCACTCTCACCACTAACTATCAAATCTCTTTATCTTTCAGTATTTATCACTGTTGCTTCTGTTGGGGAGCCCATCTTAACTACTCTAGGCTACATGGCGACTAATGTCAGCAATTGTACTTGTCTGCCTAGTTCATGGTCGATCACCCCTGCTCAGGACATTGTCTGCATCCCACAGAATTTCTAGAAAAATGATCCTGGCATGACCTATACTCTTCATCCTTGTGAACAGGGGTCTTGTGAACCAGTAGTTCGTAGACTTCTGGTCAATGTCCGGAGCTCCAGATGGTTGCCCATGGCAGACAGATTTTTCTGTCAGTGTCATAAACAGTTAGCACCACACCGGGAAGCGGGGCTGCAGGATGTGTCTTGATGAAGGTGGAAAACTTATCCTGCCATTTGACTTTGAGACTTGATTGCCAGCATTGTCCTTGCCTGGGGACAAGCCTTAGGAAATAGCATTTCTGCCATAGCCCTGTGCATTTGTATGCCAGGGATACCCTAATGAAGTCCCACAAACGAGTGGCTTAAAACAACATCATCTATTTTCATACAGTCTGGAGGCCAGAAGTCAGAGGTCATCATGGTGACAGGGCTACACCCTCTGAAAACTCAGGGAAAGCCTTCCTTGCCTCTCCCTAGATTCTTGGTTTGCTGGAAATCTTTCACATTCCTTGGCCTGTAGATACAACACCTCAGTCTTCCATCTTCATGAGGCGTTCTCCCCGTATGTCCCTATGCGTTCATGGGAACACCAGTTGCATTAGAAGAACATCCCACTCCAGATGACTTTATGTTAAGAACTTACATCTGCAGCAACCCTGTTTCCAAATAAAGTCATGTTCTGAGATGCTGGGAGTCAGGAATTCAACGAATGGATTTTGGGTGCACATAGTTCAACCCATAACACACTGTGTGTGCAGCCAAGGAAGCCAGGAGGTAGGTAGCTAAACATCAGATCAAGGAGAATGGAACTGAGGCCAGTGAAATAGTGAGACTGAGAAATTACTGTGAATGTTTACAGGATTCAAGGCACAGAGTGAGGGTACATGTGAAGCATCTTATAATAAGCAAATGCCTGTTGAGGGCCCTCTTTGAGTGACACATTCTGACCATGCAACCTGGCAGAATGAGGCGTGTTACTGCGAGCCCCCAGAAGAGGGTGAGGGAGAAGGCTGGGAGAAGAGCTGATGATGAATGAACTCTCTTGAGCCCTGAGGGTGCAAAGAATTAAAAAGTTGTCTCATATGTATAATAAATTTGGAAAATTGAATAGACTCAACCGCTCTTCAAAAATAATTTATTAATTACCCTGCCTGCAGAGTCTCACCTTCCTGAGTCCTTCAATTTGCAAATTAACTATTGGCCCCACTCAGTCTATTAAAGGGGTAATGAGTATTAAAGAGAACTAGATCTCTGAAGTTGGCTGATGACTCACGACGATTATAAGTGACTCACGCCCTTTGTGTCTTCAAAGGGCTTTCCCTTCACATGTCAGCAGAGCACTGGATCCCCAGCCTTCTCCAATGGAGCTGGGCAGTGAGGTGAGTGCCCTGAGGCTCCAGTGGGAGCCCAAGGGAGAGGGGCTTGAGGAACATGCAGTCCACAGCTTGGGCTTGCTGTATATGAACTTGATAAAGAGCATCCTTGCCACGTTCTCCAGCATGAAGAACAGATCCAGTTGGAGGTCTTTAAAATGTGTGCCTGTAACCCCTTTACCTGAGACCCAAGGCTGAGACAATGCAGGTCCTACCCTGGGTCCTGGCACTCAGGGACAGCAACTTTCTTCCAAATGTGAGCTATTCCATGGACTAACTAGCATTGACAATGAGCTGTTGAGGGCCTTGAGAACTGCAGCTAGCAGAAGAAAACATGAAACAGACACTTCTTTCCTTCCTCTAATGAGGACCACTGAGATGAGGGCAAAAGGGGATTATCCTAAAGCACAGCGTCACCAGCAATGGCAACTAAAATCCACATCAACTAGAGGAACCAGTACAATGGGCATAGTTTCTTGGGAAAATGCCCTTGGAGCATCCAGAATGGATCCGTTTCTTAGTACATATTTTACAGACATAGCTCTGAAAGGTTGATATTATTAAGATTTTACTTCCTTCACAAGGAGGATCCTGGAACTCATACTGGTGATGTTACTTTTCCAAAGTCACCCTCAATACTTTTGTCAGAACTGGGGTTTGAACCCACCTCTCTGCCACCCCAGGCCTTGTGGCACAATGCAAGAAGCAATAGATTTGATGTTAAATCTGCTAGACATCGATTTGAACAGGGCTTCACACACAGCAAGTGTTCAGCCTATATTCCCTGAAAATCGAATGACCCAACTGGCAGGCAGGTAGCACTCTGCACTTCAGGGCCATTTCTAGCAGGTGACGTAGGAGGGACACAGGTCCAGCTGCTTCCTGGACAGCCTTTATGCCCCAGCACACCCTGCACAGAATGGCTCTTACCACCTTCCACAGGGCTTTTCCTTCCAACCCAGGACCCTGCCCTTCCCCTGTCCAATTCTGATTGCTAAATTTGGAGCTCAAATTTATTTAATTATCATCGTTAATACATGAGCTTTGCAATCTCACAGCTCTTGCCATCTTCAAAGTGCTTTGTGAACATTAATTAATTAATCTGGGCTACAAATTGTGCCAAGGCCCAGAGGGCTTAAACCGCTCAGGTCTGGGATGGTCTCTGCTGATGGTGTGATCTCAGCAAGCTCTGAGCTCCCTCTTGCCTGGTGTCCAGCGGTGGAACGTGGATCATGAACCGTGTCACCACAGTGCCATCAGCTCCACTGCAGGCACCCAGGAGTCCCGAGTCCCATTCTTATGGGCTAAATCTGCACTTGGGCTATATAGAAGAGGAAGCCAGATGCCTTATAGAAGCAGGTGGTGCACTGGTAACCAGCAAATATACAGTGCTTTACAAGACAAAAAATACAATTTTTATTTGTTGAAGCGCCCACATTCAAATTTCCATTTTTCAAATGAAAAAACAGGTTCAGAGGAATGAAGTAACCCCCTCAAGTGCACTCAGGGTACAGGGCAGAGCCTGGTTTCCTAAATCCCCAGGCAATACCCTTGCCAAGGATAATAAGTTGTTTATGGAACCCACAATTTGACATAAGGTGAGAAAGGAGAAGTGGCAGCAACTGATGCTAGAGAAAATCAGAGACAAGAGATAAGGGTCGTTTCTGTGGAAGAGGAAGACTTGCTTGGTTTATAACTAATATATACAAACTAGAGGCCCAGTGCACGAAATGCATGCACAGGTAGGATCCTTAGGCCTGGCCGGTCAGCTGCTGGCCGGGGCCTTCCTTCGTTCCACACCGCCCCCTGGTGGTCAGCACACATCATAGCAAGTGATCAAACTCCCAGTCTCCTGGTTGAACTCCTGAGGGGACACTTTGCATATTAGCCTTTTATATATATAGATACCATAGATTAGATGTATTTATCTTATACCCTGCAACTTTTTAAAACTCATTTATTAGTTCTAGTAGTTTCTTATGTAGAATTAATTGGATTTTCTCCATATCAACACATAAAAATAATTTTACTTCCTTCTTTCCAATTTGGATGCTGTGTTTTGTATTTGTTTCCCTTTTTTTTTTTTCCTTATTCCTCTAATACAAGTATGTCAAACTTGTGGCCAGTGGGTGTGAGTTTGACATGCTTGCATAGAACTGGTGGGAGCAAACATCTTTTCCTTGTTCTCAATCTTAGGGAAAATGCATTCAGTCTTTCCCCATTAATTACAATACTAGCTATAGTTTTTTGTTTGTTTGTTTCCCTTTATCAGGTTGAAAAAGTCCTTTTCTATTCCTAGTTTGCTGAAAGTTTTTATCAGGAGCCCATGTTGGATTTTGTCAAATGCTTCTTCTGTATCTATTAAGATAGGAATTATACTTTTTTAGTCTGTTAATAAGGGGAGTGCTATGAACTGAATGTTTGTACCCCGCCGCCCCAAAAAATTAATATGTTGGAATCCTAATCTTCAATGCAGTGGCATTAGGAAGTAAGGTCTTTGAAAGGCCAATTGTTAAATGTTCAGGAATTTTGTAAGGCAATTGTTAAACATAGTTATTATCAAATATTAAATTTATAAATTTACAATTAAATTATATTAAAAACAAAGGTTAATGAATACTCAAAATTCATCACTTCCTAATTATTTTACTACTTGTTATCATTAGCTGTGCTCTTGGGGATATGTATACCTACTGAACATTGGAAATACTATATAATGCTGTGCTATTGAGAATCTGTTCCCTTCTCAGCATTGAGTGATGCGGCATTTGTAGATTAAAGTCAGCCAAGCAGTGCATATTTACACCAATTTGGCAAATATTCTATTATAAGTCTTGATTTATTGTTGATGATCTAGGCTGAAGAAAATTATGGAGAAAATCGTAATGCAGGTTAAACTTAAATGAGTTTCATACCTATAGCTGAAACACAGTGCATAAACATTGTATTATGAGTAAATATCCTTCCAGCATTTGAAAGCAATTATCCAATTTAGCAAAGTTGCTCCATCATTGACAAATGAGTCAAGTTCAGACATACTTCTTTGTTGTTTCGCTTTGATCCTACTTGTTAAGATAAATTAAAATATCAACTAACATTCATGTTGGAACTATACATGCCTGTCAATTGAAACCATATTTTGTCTCTAGATACAAGAGTTGGGCAAAGCTCAACTGAAGCATTCTGTGAGCAGCAATTGCCTGTATGGAATCTACAGTAAAAAGTATTAAATATTTTATTATTTGTAAGTTATATACTACACATACTTTATATCAGCAAAATCAGATATGTATTTTCAGAGAGCCAGGTGTTCAGTATACCAGTGTTCCAAATTCCAATTTTAACTGGCCAGTCTGTGCACACAGAGCTTGTCTTTTCCATATTTTATGGTGATCCGAGAATCCGTAAATTCAGAGAACAGACGATTGCAAAGACAACATCAATTGAAGTTACTGTGTTTTTCTGGCTAATATTTTTTGATCGAATACAGTTACACTGAATTATTGTCTGAGAAGAACTAGTGAGACTCGCCAGACAAGGGTAATTCCACATAAAAGCCAGAACCCCTGAATTGTGGGGCGCATTCTTCCACAAAGTGATTACTGACCATGAATTATCGCTCTGCCCCAAGCACGTCTAGAAGCAAAGAAACTGCTAGATTTCACATTCTGTTTACAAAGAAGAGATTCATCGTTGTTTCGAAAATAATGGCCAACATACATAAAACATGGGCACCTTGGCGAGTTCCGTAATTAAAGGATAGCGGGGATTCTTGATTTATACTCACTTCCTAACATTTTGTTCACTGCTGAAGCAGCAAAGTCATTTTTTTTAACTTCCAAATGTGAAAAATGTGTGTTGCTATGGGTTTCCACTGTCATTTAAAAATGTAAGTCCTGTGCTCATACAGGCAGAGCGCAGGGGAGGCCCGCAGCGACTTCCTCAGGGAGCAGGCTGGCTTGCTTCTCCCAGAGGCAGGGAATTCTGAAGGCATCAAGGATAAAAGGTAGCAGAACCTTGGAGGAATTGTGTAAAATCAGCCTTGCTTGGGAAAGCACCTTTGCTGATCACTCGACCTGAGCTTACAGCCAGCTCTATAAGTAACCTTGCATCGCATCCCCTGTAAAATGCCACAGAGGCCTTCTTCCCTAGAGGAAAAGTTGACCTGCTGAGATGGTGGTGGGCTTAGTAACAATGCAGGGTTTGGATATCTCGTGGTCTGGTTGATAGTGGTTGTTTTTTATTAACTTTCTCTGATACTTTCTGGAACTCTGGAAGATATTTTAACATCTTCCAATGGTTAACCACCTCGTTGTACATCCAGTATGATTTGGAGAGTCATCTTACCTGAGTCATAGTTTTCTCAATATGGAGACAGAAATAAAACAATATCCTTCAGGGGTTTTTGTGCAAGTGTCTGGCCCAGGGCTCATCATAAAGTAGATCCCCTCCTCTCTACCTGACACCCACCCCACTCCAGGCCTTCGCCTTGCTATGTCTGTGTCCATGGGCTATGCATAAGTACATATACATTGTATGGTTAATCTCTTCTCACCCACTTAAAGCATCTCCTGTCATACTTTCTTCCTTTCTCATTGCCTCCTAGCCTTCCTGTCCACCCTCCTTCCTCAATTTCTTCCTTCCTTCCTTCCCAAGTCCTTTAATCTATAACTTATTATGACTATAGTCATCACTGCAGGCTATTTCAGGTCAAGTTTCATTGTGTTCCCATAAGCAATACGTGCCTGAATTGTGAACTGACCACTGGCAAGAAAACCACATTGTGGGACCAGGGCCAGCAGGGAAGCTGGGACAGAGAGGCGGGGCTGCTTCCTGGAACTCCGCCCTGCCCTGGGATGAGCTGCAGGAAGGAGGGGGAGCAGGAGAGCCGAATCCAGCTTCCAAGCCATAGAGGAAGTGACAGCTGCCAGGACAAGTATGGGGTCCCTAAGAATTCAACCAGCAGAACTGGGAACGTCAAGTGTGGCTCAGACCTGCATTAGGGCTAAAGCACAACACCTGAGTCACACCCACATCCTGTCTCAAGTAGCTCACTGTTTGGAGAAGACAGACATATAAATGCTTCTAATACACCCACTAAAGGGTGTTAACCCGGAGGGAGGCCTTTGGGCTGGGCCCCAAGTAAAGATACTTTCTAGTGAGCTCTGTCACAGGTAAGACATAAAAATCTAGGGCAAGGGATTGACCGTCTGGTGTGGGGACTCTGAGTTAGGAGCAAGTGGTACTCAGCAATCCAGGTGTGAGATCAAACAAAATTCACCTTGTGGTCCCAGATATAGCGTGTCTCATGAAAGAGTATTGAACTCAGTAAGGCAAATCATAATAGTAGTAACGACAGTATTGACATTCACAGGCAGGCTTTGAATAGGATCTGCATTGCAGCAAGCACTGTTCTAGGTAATTTAGTTCACTGTCCCTAATCTTCATGGCAAGTGTATGAGTTATCTATTATTTCTACTTTGGACAGATGGAGAAATAGAGTGAGGAGAAGTGAGAGGTAGCATAGCTTACACAGCTCACTAGTGGCCAAACTGGAACCCATCACCAAGTTTGTCTGGCTCCAGAGCTGCTGTTCTGTCTCCTGGATGGACCTGAGGTATCTCTGTCCCTAACCCCATGGAGACCAGGGAACTGTGGAGGGGACAAAGGAGGAAATCTGAAGCACAGAAATAAAGGTGTTGACATTTGTTTGGTTTTCCAGGTTTCATGTGGAAACCATTGTTTAGAACTGGAATATAAATTTAGGGTGTTCCCCAGGCAGGTTGGCTCCGTCCCCTGTGCATAAAAGTAGGATGCATTAAGTCCCACCCATGTTACCCTCACCCCACCCCCATGAATCAGTATCACCCAAAGAGTTTCTGCCTTGCCAGGCTGGCATGGTTCAGTAGTTGAGCATCGACCTATGAACCAGGGGTTTGTGGTTTGATTCCCAGGCAAGGCACATGCCCAGGATGCACGCTTGATCCCCAGCAGGGGGTGTGCAGGAGGCAGTCGATTGATGATCCTCTCTCATCATTAATGTTTCTGTCTCTTTCCCTCTCCCTTCCTCTCTGAAGTCAATCCTATCTAATAAAATGGTAATATGCAAATTAACCATCACTCCATCACAAAGATGGCGGCACCCATAGCCACAAGATGGCAGCACCCAGTCCTCTCAGCCCCACCAGAGTCCCCCAGTCCCGGGGAGGGGGCGGCCACTGAGAGCGGGAAGCGTGAGCGGCCTGGCGGAATGCTTGCCTTGTCACTGCAGCGAGGAGGCAAGCATTCTACCCTGGCCACGGAGGGCCTCTGGGAAGTGGGCACAGAACAGCCAGGGGAGGGCTGGGGGGGAAATGCTTGCCTTGTTGCCCTGACAATGAGGCAAGTGTTCCGTGCCTGGCCACAGATGGGCCTCTAGGCTGCAGCGAGCCTCTGGGCAGCGGGCATGGAGCGGCCAGGCAACACAGAGAGTTACTGGAGCACGAATTTGTGCGCAGGGCTACTAGTCCTACATAATAAACAGGTAATATGTAAATTGACTTGTCACTCCACCACACAAGATGGCCACCCCCATGTGGACAGAAGATGGCTGCGACAAGATGGTCAGCAGGGGAGGGCAGTTGGGAGGGAGCAGGCCTGCAGGGGAGAACAGTTGGGGGCAATCAGGCCAACAGAGGAGGGAAGTTGGGGGCAACCAGGCCAACAGGGGAGGGAAGTTGGGGGCAACCAGGCCAGCAGGGGAGGGAAGTTGGGGGCGACCAGGCCAGCAGGGGAGGGCAGTTGGGAGGGACCAGGCCTGCAAGACAGGGCAGTTGGGGGAGACCAGGCCAGCAGGGGAGGGGAGTTAGGGGTGACCAAGTTGGCAGGGGAGGGCAGTTAGGGGCAATCAGGCCTGCAGGGGAGCAGTTAGATGTCAGCCAGGCTGGCAAGCAGGCAAGTGGTTGGGAGCCAGCAGTCCTGGATTGTGAGAGGGATCCCAGATTGGAGAGGGTGCAATCTGGGCTTAGGGACACCCCCTCCCCCATGCACGAATTTTGTGCACCGGGCTTCTAATAATATATATTAAAAAAGAATTTCTGAGGGATGAGGAGCCTTCCACAAATGCCCATGTCATTCCCTGGGAAAGTCACCAAGGCTGCTATGTCCACAAGTCGACTGTTGAGATCCAGAGGACTTCTCAAAGACATGTAGTCTTGAATTAATAGCCCAGAGCACACCATGTACTTTTTCTTTAACATTCTTTGATGTTTTCAGATGAGCACAGCCTTTAAATAGAAAGGCTGACCCATCTCGGGGACATTTTCAAGGAGAGCACAGCATTGCCTTGTCTTCCCTCCATCCCAGATCGAGTCCCAGCATCCTGAATTATTGAAACTTCCCTTTGGGGAGATTGATGGGAGGGCAGTGTTGGGATTCAGCTTCATAATATGTAATGTGTATCATCATGCTTTCCACTTGAAGAGGCTCACTAACCTTTAAAGTGGGCGAATCCACGGGGAGCATGAATATCTGTGTGCTTTGCATCTTTAAGGGCACACATCTCCCCGGGAGAGAGACGGGTTCCTGACGGAGCACAGAAAAGCCCAGCACACTAATGACAAGAATGCCTCAGGGTATCGTTTGTGTTTCATTTTCTATAGAAGAGAGAGAGAACTTGGGGGGCCCCATGTCCACAGAGCAGATGAGGAGCCTAGCCACACTTCCTCGGTAGTTGTGGAATGGAGAGGCATTTGGTAAGATCTAATGTCCAGACTTTCTTACTATATGGGGTGCGAAAAGGTAGGTTTATGGTTGTAAGTACACAAAACACAGAGTTTATTCTTGTATTATTATTTGTTAATTATTGTATTCTTTCCCATATGAACAGCCATAAACCTACTTTTGCTCATCCATGTACAAACTAGACAATTTTATTTTACTCGCCTTCTATTGTTGTTTTAGTGTTTATTCTGCAATAGAAAAATAGAGTGTGATCCCTGTATCTCAGGGAGGGGGTGAGGGGGAGAAGAGGAGAGGTTTGAAGTGTAAGACTTATTTGCCCCAAAGAACAATGACAGTAGCAAAACAAAACAAAACAAAACAAAACAAAACTAGTCTTGAGTTTGCTGATGATTCCGATCCCACTTCTACTCAAGGCTCTGTGAGTTTGTTGACCAGTGGGTACCATGCCCAAGACAGATGGCAGGAGGTGAGATGCACTGATGGATTCCTTTTCTCTGCCTTGTGTATCCTAGACAAGGGACCTTTCCCAAGCTTCCATGTTGACCAGGATTAATCCTGCTGGTCCTAATGTCCTCACTGATCCTTCCAGAGAGAACTCTGTGTGCCCTGCTCTGTGACACATGCCCACACGGGATTCCCTCTGCCCTCCCAGCCCCACACTGAGACGAAACCCTGCTTTGCCTCAAGCTGTCAGTAACTTTGTCTTTTGCGCACCATCCAGTCTTACATACTCTTGGGAGCCCATCAGACTCAGAAGGTGCAGCGACTTCCCGGCCTCGCACAGCCTGCGCCGGAAAGTCTATTTTCCTATGCAGACCGCCCTAGAGCCAGGTCAGAAGTTCCCCATGGGACATTACTCTCTTTTATTTCTTCACCTCAATGGCTTTGTCATGTTTTGAAACCCATCAGATAGCCATTGAATGTCAAACGCGTGTGCACGACACTCCCCAGTCTTGCCTCTCATGTTTTATAAATGTGGTCAAGGTGAGCTTCTGTGCTGCATGCATGGATTCCAAGCCCCACAACAGTCCTGAGTGAGTGTTCCCAGCCCTCTGTCACAGGCAGGCGAGGTACTTTTCCCAACGCGACGTCACCATGCAGGTGGGGCTGAGACTGTGATGGGCTTTGCCTGTCCTCCTTCCAGGCCATCCAGATGTGGTTCCAGCACAGGACCCAGCTCGGTCCTTCTCTGCAGGCTTTCCCGGGCTGCAGCGGGCAACAGTGGGGCGAGGGCTGGGAACGTCAGCCTGCACCACAGAGATGCGGACATATAGATGCGGTGAGTGCTCATAGGAAGTCATTATCGGGTTCAAAAAATTTAGAATAGAATAGAATAGAATAGAATAGAATAGAATAGAATAGAATAGAATAGAATAGAATAGAATAGAATAGAATAGAATAAATAGAATAGAATAGCCTGACCTTATAAAGTATGATGTCAGGCCATAGCCAGTTTTGCTCAGTGGATAGAGTGCTGTCCCTCAAACTGAAGGGTCCCAGGTTCGGTCAAGGGCACGCATGTGCAGGAGGCAACCAATTAATGTGTCTCTCTCACATTGATGTTTCTCTCTCTCTGTCTCTCCTCCCCCTTCCACTCTCTCTAAAAGTCAATGGAAAAATAGCCTCAGGTGAGGATTAACAACAACAAAAAGTATGACATCAGGATTTACTGTTACTCATTGAACATGCTTTTCTTTTTGCTCACTCTGTGTTTTTCACAGCACACCGGCATTCAATGTCATATTATTATAGCAGACACTGGATCTAAAAATATATATATTACCTGAATGCTAAGTGCAAGTCAGATGGAAAGGACAAAAATGATTTCACTTATATGTGATATAAAACAAAAAACAAGAAAAATTAAACAACAAATTCATAGACACAGACAACAGCACATGATTCCATTTTCTCCTAAAGAAAACACTTAATCCAAGAAAAAAAAATACTAAAGACAAAGCAGATTTTTAAAAATTTTAAGTTTCTATTTTACACAGAAACCATGATCCCCCCCACCCCCAGTTTTAAGTGTACATGTAATCCTATGTAATAAAAGGCTAATATGCAAATTGTCCCCTGGGGAGTTTGACAGAGAGACTGGGAGTTCACTCACTTGCTATGACATGTGCTGACCACCAGGGGGTGGCGTGAAACATGGTGGGTGACCAGCAATGACAGCGGGGCATTGCGGGAGCAAGGGAAGGAAGAGGCAGGGAGGTGGGGAACCTGATGGGCCCTGATCACCAGCCAGGCCTAGGGACCCTACCTGTGCACATATTTCATGCACCAGGCCTCTAGTGGTACATAATAGACTATAAATTATTCAAATTTGGTGCTAATAAAAATTTTCATAACACAAATATGCCTGGATAAAATTATCTTAAAACTGAAAGGTTGCTATCTTATTAAAGAAAAACAACCTATTTTATTGGTTGTTTTCTTTTTATTGCACATTTAATTTCCAACGAGGAATACTGAATAAACTGACCATTCAGAAATAATGTTCCTTGAACACTGACAATTGTATTCTTTTTATATTTAACTCCAAACCCACATTTCCAGTGTTTTGCTTGGCTATGGACTTTATCGGATCTCTCCTTCTTTCTGAATTCTCTGGGAGCAGTGAGCTGTGCTCTGCCTGTCCTTAACCTGTTGATTTAAGAATGAGCATTGTGCCCCGAGTGTCTCAAACACAGGTGCTGAAATCTCAGATATTATCGATGGGTGATGACTAGTCTCTGGACATTTCTTCATTACCAGAAGTCCTGGGGTAGGCATAAGAATAACTCCCTTTAAAACTTTGCCTAGTGCCTGTCACAAAATATGTACTTAATAAATGCTCAATTAATAGATTAATGCAGCAAAGAGTGAAAAGCTGGTGACATGGTCCCAAAGAACTGAGCATCAGGGAGTCCTCTTTGGGGGGCTGTCTTATATGTGTGATTTCTGTTTCTTGAGAAGCCATGCAATGACTAAAAGAAAGTCTATTTCGATATGTTTCTGAAGAACGTTCTTGAACAGACCAACAAGAATTCTGGCTATCAGTTATAGATGTTTGAAGAAGCACACCACCAAGTAATTTATTGCTTGGTTAATTTTGGTGCCTTTATTTACAATGTGAATTTCAATGTGAATTTAGTACAGGACCCTTTTACCCATTGTTTTTCCAAAAATCAAACATAAAATGTCCTTCCAAAATGTATACATACTTGAATAATTATTAATTCCAATGTGTCTTTCTTTTCAGCTTTAAACCATTGGAATTAATAATTATCCAAAGTGTGTATACATTGGGGGGGGGGGGAACCCTGTGTATTTTGAAATTTCTTAATCTTAAAAATCTCTTAAAAAAAAAAAGCAAGAAAGATTAGCTTGCTCTCTGCTGATAGACTCTTTGATGAGACATGTTATAGTTTAAGCTGATGGCCCTTCCTGTATTTCTGCCGTGAAACCGACACTGATAAAAAGAGAGAAGGATGATTCCTTTAATTTGTAAATGGGTTCCTGTCACTCCAGACAGATCTACACACCTGGGGAGTGTGCACTGGCCCAGAGATGACAGGACATGAGATCTCCCGGTGATCTGTGGGTAATAGGTTTCTAAACTGATACCACAAAGAATACATCATGGCGAAGTAATGCACCTGCCCGTGAATGAAAGCAAATGATATATATATAACGTCCTTTCATACGCACATGCCAAATGTATTACACTGGTTTCATAGACGCTGCAAGGCTGTTAGGAAAGGGTTAATGTAAATAGCAAGAGATTGTCTCATTTCGGTTGAACACATACAAATAAACTAGACCCGGTGATGTAGCATGCTCCCCAAGCAAAGAGCGATGTCCTTCCTTCAGCGCTCTTCCCAGTTGGGTGAGAAACCCTTTGGGGCTCAGTGAGCCTCTTCTCCTCGGGAAGGCGGCAGGCTCCATTGTGTTGGTTCCATTGAATGCTTGCTGTTGGCATGAGCACAGTGGGATTAAGTAAGGTGTTTCCTGTGGTCAGCACCAGGGTCTGGGAGGTGTGATGGACCCAATAAAAAATGGAAATGATGCAAAGACAGGGCCTGCTACAAGGCAGTGACAAGCCTTCCAAGACAGCAGCAACAGACAAGCAAAGCAAGTCCAGATGGCGCCCGGGATGCCACCGTTGCTGTGGGCTGGCGGTTGGAGAAGATGTCCGAAGGGGTGGGAAATAATTAGACTCCAATGACTTAGTGTGAGTTTATGTATAAAACTGGCTGCACGGTGGCAAAAATAGCAGTCAGATCAATCTTCTTTGTGTGTGTGTGGAAAACGCAATGACAACAGATGATTTCTTTCCTGGAGATTGAGTTTCTCCCAATTAAAATGGCTATTTTCATGTATGGGTGTAGGCAGTGTTTCTTTCTAGATTAACAAGGCAAGATAAGATGAGCAGGAAGGAATATACTCCTGGGAAAAGAATTGAATGTAAACATAATTAACATAACCTAACAGTTATTGTCCAGAGTGGCCTTCTGCAATTCCAACCCAGGAGCATTTTCTGTTGCCGGCCCCTGTAGGCCATTTTCCTCCTCTGGTGCTTTCCAAGAGTGGACAGCCGCTTTCACTTCTTCCTTTCTCGCTCATGATAATTTCTGCCTTCAGGGAAACCATGCCAAGAGCCTTCCTTATCTCCATGACACGCTTCTTCCTGTTCTATTATAGTTTGATTGTTTGTTTGTTTGTTTTTACCCTGGGGACTACAACACCCAATTCCGGAACTGTTTTTGTGTTTTTCAGTTTGGCATATTCTCTTTTAGAAGAAGTTAAAGCTTTTCTTTTCAAATCAACAGACTAACCCTTGGCTGGCTCATAAACCCTCAGGAACACCAGCTGCATTTTACCTGGAATCTGACCATGCACAGCGGTAGTGGGCATGGCCCATTGGTAAAAGCCAATGCATCTGGCTGGAAATAGAGGGCATCTGATGTAATGGTTCAGGACTTAGACTCTGATTTCAGAAAGATCCTGGTTCAAATCCTGGATCCATCCATTTCTATCCATAGGAATTTGGTAAATTACTAAATATCTTAAAGTGTCAGGGCTGTCATCTGAATATGTAAATAAGAATGGAACCCACTGGAAGGTTGTCATGAAGATTGAATGAGATAATTTTTCTATGGCATTAGTAACATTGACTGGAATTTAGAAAACAGTTAATAAATTGGAGGTGTTAACATCAGAGGAAGGTTGCTAGGTGATCGACACTAGACGACATGTAGTAAGATCCTGTGCACCAGGTTTTAAATCAAAGAGCTTTGCATCTCAGCTTCGTGGCCTTTGGTAACTAGCTCTGAACCTACGTTTAACTTATAGAAAAGATATAGTAAGAACTATCTCATTTTTTTGTGTGTTTGAAAGAAACACCTGTAGGTTGCACCACGTTATCGATTGTTTAAATCACGACCTCATTACAGCTGGTGATGTGTACTCATGAAGCATCAGGCAGAGGAGGGGAGATGACCTCAAAAATAAATCCAAAAACAAAGATGAAATTAGTAATTATGGGTCCTGGACCACATTAACGTTTGGAGGAGAAGCCAGTAAAGGTTGTAGAAATACTACACACAGAAACACACACCATAGTTTCTTGTACTATGATTAGATGAGGACCAAAACTTGACAGGAGACTTCCTAATGGCCACAGACAAAAGATAAGCATGCTCAGCTACAGAACATGAAGTATCCATAAGGTAAACAGCAACAACAACCATAATAATAGAGAAAAATTACAAAAGAAAAGCAGTTGTTTGTTAGTTTTTTGTGTGTGTTTTTCTAACACGAGAGGTAACTGACATTTTTCCTGGCTGGTTTGATTTATTTCGCTCTCCTTTGGAGTCTCAGTGCTGGGTCAGCACAACGTTACAAGACACTGTTGGAATTCCGTTGGTCCCTGAAGGTGAAGGGTATTGCGGAGTCTCCCGGCAGAAGTAAATTATCCTCGGAGCAGAGAGGAGCTTCATTTTCCAGCTGGCGGGCAGCTGGTGTGCATGCTTGACTTTTTGATGAATGGAGTCATTACATTATCTGTCTCCTGTATTCTAGACCACCCAGCACCTTCTTGGCGTTGTCTGTGGATGAGAATAATGGCCCCTTTGTTCAGCTCGCCAGAGCAGTGCTTCTGCAGTGTGACCCACTGAAGGACTGTTTCTGGGCTGAGCAATTTCCTCTCTGAAAGTGTGGCCTCGTTCGGGCATGGGAGCGCTGCTTGGAGGCTCACCAAAGGCCCTCAGCGAATGGTTAGCTCCCACCACCTCCACCAGCACCACCCCCAGCAGCAGCAGCACCATCATCAGCATTGAGATCTGGGCCATATATTGAGCATTCTCTATCTCAGACGCATTACATATATCATCTCGTTTAATTTGATCAACGAGCCTACACTTTATAAAAGCTTTTGCACATGGTGTCCAACACATTGCAGCTATTTTTTCAAACTTCTTTTACTTTAACCTCAGTTATGGTGGTTTTGGTTTTCAGAGCTGTGACATCTTAATATACTCAAATCTATCAAGACTTGCTTTGATAATTGAAGGGTTTGAGGTGCAATTTAGAAATGTCTTCCAAACTCTGATGCTAAATATTGACCAATACTTTCTTCTAGTGTGTCTGTAGTCTGATTTTCTTTTAATAAACTTAATTATTACGTATATTATAAGAGAGTTAAAGACAAAGGTCTAGTCCTCTTCCACTCCCTGCCCAAGGCTAGTTAGCTGTCCTAATTAGCCATTTATAGAATCATTTTTATGGCGCATTCAACCCCATCACATACATGCACCGATTTCTGGATTCTATTTTATTTATTGAGTTGTCGATAAACTCTTGTGTCAACACCAAGTTCTGTTCATTACGATGGCATTATATTAGGTTTAAATATTTACTGTGGCAAGTCTTTCCTCGTTATTCTTACGTTTCCAAAGCTCTGTTAAACATATTCATAGACTTATTCTTCCAAGGGAATTGAAAAACATTCCATTTCATCAACATTCTTATTTCCATTAAGTTGTATATATAGATTACTTTAGCACCTTTATAATGTTGAGATTTTCTATTCAAGTACCATGTATTAAACTCTTGTTTACATCAGCCTAAAGGATTTTATCATGTTCATATAGGCTGTATTTGTTTTTAAGCTAATAACTAGTTATGTATATTTTTAATGTTGTGACTGTGGTAATTTTTTCATCAGATTTACTATGCAATTATTAAATTATTATTGCTATACATCAAAGTTACTAATTTGTAAACATTTTGAAACAGCAAACTTACAATCACCAAAGCTTCATAAAATAAGTTTAATTGATCTCCTTGAATTTCTAAAATGGATGCTCTATCTAAAAATAATGATAAATTTGCCTCTCACTTATCAATATTTACAAGTCTTAAATTTTTTATTATTTATTTTGTACTTGACTCAGTCTTGGAAGTGGCAGAGAGAAAAAATGGAAAGTTAAATAAATAAAAATAAACCAAGGATAGTCACTGGAGAGCCAACACCTTGTTAGCCAAAATCGGAAAGTACTCACAGATAAAATTTTAAAAATAGTCTAATGATATAAAAATGTACTTTTTGAAATAAAGGAAGACCTAAAGTGCACCCCTTCCAGCCCCACCCTGTGGTCTGAGGGTATCTCTCCATCCCATTGGCTTTGAGGTTGGCCACAGGACTTGCTTTGGCCAGTGGGACATGGGTGCTTTCCCCAGCGGGGTCTGAAGAGGCATCACATGTTTTAAACCAGCCATCACCAACCGATGGTCCGTGGACCGCTGGTGGTCCGGAGGTCCGAAAGGTTGGCAACCGCTGCTTTAAATGGCTCTTTTGAGCTTCTGAATTCTTTTACCAGAAATGCACGCGCAGGTACCAAGGCCTCTTTAGCCTGGGCTTCAGAGTGGACAGGCATGGAGCACAGAGTCCAGCCCAGGGCAGGGACGGGCCTGAGCCAACAGAGCTCAGCTGACCCATAGAAAAGCCACGGACTATCAGCTCACCAGAGAGGGGAAATAAATATATAGATTTTTAGATTTTTGTAAGATATTATTGGATTTTACTATAGCATCATAGTAAAAACAAAAACAAACACAAATATACATGTTATTACAAGGGAGAAAAAGAAAACAGATCGATGCATATTTCAATGACGTTAGTAAACTTTGAGGATACAGAAGGACGCCAGAAGTCAGTTTCTAGGTTGAGACTATTAAAAAAGGAAAACTAAATTTCTCCCATTCAGACATTGCTTCAGTAATATTAGATAATAGCTTTGTGCGTGCGTGTGTGTGAAATTCTACAGAAATTTTAAAAGAAAGTTGTATGACCCAAAATTTCTCTATCACTAGCAAAGTCACTGGGCACGATGACAATAATGAAATGATTCTCATGATAAAAGCTCTTAAAAACCAGAACATCTGTGATCTTGAAAATGTGCTTGAAATAAGAATCAAAATAAAGATGTCATAAGGGAAGAATTTATGGTTTATGAAGAGAGGTTGTGAGTATGGAATCAATTTAAATATGGTATCAAGTCAGAATAAATATTTTCAAAGGAAAAAACAGTTAATATAAAATAATAATTATTAAACTATTATTATTGAGGTTCACATTCATTCGCTAGCTTTAATTTAATATAGTTTTCTTCTTTTTTTTTACCCCAAGATTACCAATAAAAACAGTTAAGCAACATTTACTTCCTTAAATAAATTGAAGAATTCCAATAATACTTTTGTAGATTGTGTGTGAATATTATTCACCACTGCCCTTTACATATAAAATGTATTTTTAACTTTAAGTGGCTTTTTTCTCTCTAATTTAATAACCTGAAAGCATTATCTAATCTCTGAATTTCCATGTGTCCTCTAAATACATGGATAGCCATGACAATAGTGGCGTTTCCGTGGGAATTACATGAGACAGTGTATGTGAAAGTACCAATGAGGGAGAAGGAACTCAACAATTGGCACTTTTATCTGAATGCATGATTGAATCAGGACAGCCCCCTCCCAGACATATAAAACACCCCCTTAATATTTTTATGACTCACCAGACCACCATTTCCCAGAGAACTGGGCCACTGTCTTTTCATCTTTGTCTGTCTGAGTCTAGTACAGTGACTGGCCCATCACCACCACCCAGGAGCTCTGTGTTGAATGCTGGTAGAAAGGGATTTAAAGAATCACTCTACCCTCCCTCAAGTTGAGCGTTTGCTTAGAAAATATATTTCCAGTCTACATTTGTTTTAAATTAGGGGCCCACCAAGGCTGTTCGACTCTACAATCAGTGGGGACACAAAGGTCAAATCTTTCTTGCTGTCCAGCGGTTCCCAGCGTGATGATCTTCCTGGAAAATATTTGGGAAGACCAGAGCTTTTCTTAGTCATCTCTGTAAACACATTCGGAATAGTGCCTAGTGGATGACACAGTGCTAGACATTTTCATGACGATTATCTCATTTAATTCTTGTTACCATTTTTAAGTTGGATATCATTGACCATCTTTTGCGAGATGAGAAGTGAAGCGTGGACTCTACCCCGTGATTTTCCCACAGCTCATAAATGTCAGAGCGTAGACTCGGCACCCCAGTCTCCCTGGCTCTGTATCGAGTGCCCAAGTCCGTTGTGTTCTAGCTGCCTGGCCATGAACTGGGGACAGCACGGTCTTTCTGTTTTCCTCTCTCTGCTGTCCTTTCTCCAAACATTGCTCACACAATGGAACGGAATCCTGATGAGATAGAAGTAAATTCTTTTCTTTTGGAATTCCTGTGCCTTTGGAGTTGTTCCCAGTGCTTGTGTGAACCATGGTTCAACTGCTACATCCTCTCTCTGACCCTAACATCCTCTCAGATCCCTTTCCCAAGAGTCCTCCCCCACCCTGCGGGATGAATCACCTGGTTTGCCTCAAGACAGAAAACAATAGACTCGAATCACTCTGTCATTGTCTGCACCTCAATTCTCTAGCTGTTTCACATATCTCTAGTTTCACGTATCTGATGGGAATACGTGTGTGTGTGTGTGTGTGTGTGTGTGTGTGTGTGTGTGTGTGTAGGAAAGTCATGATCTCCAATGTCTTCCTTTAATACGTAGAATATCCAGCAGAAGGTTAGATGAAGTGGTCCTGCTCACTCTCACTCATTCAACTCTTCACTCATTGATCATTGTTCTAGTCCCTGCTCAAAAGTGTTTGCCTTGCCCCCCTTCTGCATCTTATAAACCGAAATAGCAGATGCCAGGTATCATGATCTCTCAACCAGGCCACTTTGCATTTTACAAAATGTATGCACGATCTCATTTGAATCTTTTTTTTTAAATATATTTTATTGATTTTTTTTTACAGAGAGGAAGAGGAGGGAGAGAGAGTTAGAAACATCGATGAGAGAGAAACATCGACCAGCTGCCTCCTGTACACCCCTTACTGGGGATGTGCCCGCAACCAAGGTACATGCCCTTGACAGGAATCGAACCTGTGACCCTTCAGTCCACAGGCCGATGCTCTATCCACTGAGCCAAACCAGTTAGGGCTCATTTGAATCTTATAACCAGTGTCTGTGGGCAAGTGGAGCAGCAGCAGCATCTTTATCTCACATCCGAGGAAAAGCCAGGTGGCATCCTGAAGGAAGGAATAAGAAAGGGGCCATTGCAGGACTGGCATCCCTTCTCCTGCTTCCGTCTGGGACCTGCCTCCCTCCCCCAGTGCAGAGTTTGTCAAGGACAGCAGGTGAGTGAATGTTTGTGGCTGATCCTGTTAAGACCCCTCTTCCTCATAAACCTCGTGAACTTGGGCTGCACACATCTCTCTCTCCTGGGGGCTGTCCTGGAAAGCACGGAGCTCACACAGGAATCTGCAAAAGACATTGCACTCCAAGCTCTTCCCTCCCTGTCCACACACCTCTCTTTCTAAAGCTGCTGCCAGACTGAGCCTGGGTGTCCAGTGAAGGGCTGCCAAAACTAAAAAGGCAAGGCCTGCAGTCACTCACAAAGAATCTGGAGCCGGTTCATAAAACATCCTCATGCTAAAGAGGAAGGAACAGAGTCCAAGAGCAGGAAGTGAGCAGGCCAAGGAGCAGGAAGGGGGCTAGGTCTCCAGGGCTCCCCTGAGATGTCAGGAGTATGTGTTCCTTCACAAATGCAGTCGATTTTAAAAAATGGAACACAGGGCATTCATAAGCGCCTGCTTGCTATATGCAAAGTACTTTGCCAGACCCTCTTGGAAATACAAAAAAACTATCAAACACATTTGTGTCTTGATATGTGTCTATATATCCGCAAATGTATAAAAACATTAAGGCATACTTACTCATTTGAATAATCAGCTAGCTACATCATGCAAACCTAGGCCCACAAGCAACTATATATGTAAGTATACTTGTATGCATGATATATTCATATATATGCATGCATATGAATGAGCCTTACTATACCTCTATGTAGACAGCTATAAAAGCTATGCATGCTTCATGATGTTATATATGTAACATGTATGTCAAATATGCACATAGGCATACGTTTATGCACATGTTCAGATACATATGTCTATACAAAGATGTGCATATATGCATACATATACATAGACAAAGAAGAGAGATAAATGGATACATTTATTATTTTATCTTTATTGTTGAAAGTGTTACATATGTCCCCTTTACTCTCCCATTGACCTCTTAAAGCCTACCCCCGCTCCCCAACCCAGACCCTCATCACCCCATTGTCTGTGTCCATGGGTTATGCATACATACACACAAGTCCTTTGCTTGATCTCTTCCCCGCCCCCTCACCCAACCTCCCCTGCCTTCCCTTGAGATTCGACAGTCTGTTCCATGCTTCTATGCCTCTGGATCTATTTTGTTCATTTAAATATACATTTATATGAAAAACAAAATGTGCGCATGCATGCACATATACCATACTTAGACAATCATATGTGTGCATAAATCCACATATAAATCTACATGAATTATTTTAGGATTCAGGACTTGTTCATTTGGTTTCCCTTCCTTGTGACATCCCTCACTCCACCCTACTTCATCAGTAAGCCCTCCAATATGGAACTATTTTTAAAATGCCTGCACACACCCTCATTCTTTAAACTGCACACCCTGTTTGGGCACTGGCTGTGTCCGGAGTGGAAGGCCAATAACCCCATGTTCAGATAGACCAGGAGTTGGGAAACAGGATGGGGCTGGGCTGGAAGGAACTCTAGCAGCAGCTCATAGTTGTCCTATTGAGCTTGGACAGAACCAGAGGACCTGGGACTACATGGTAGGGCTCGGGGCTTGGTTTCCTCAGATGAGGTGTTTCTATCCACCTGCTCAGCTTTCTACCAATCCAACACGTGTGACTGCTAAAAAAAAAAAAAAAAGGAGGGGGGGAGCGTTCACACATGACTTGTAGGAATAATCAAAGAAAGTATAATTGCAACAATTGCGTGAGACCCTATGAAATTTCACACTATTTACTTATAAAAGTCATTTCTTTAAAGGATAAACAACATACCAAACAGGTGGGTGGTTCATTCATGTACCCATTTACTTGAAAAGTAGGTATTTTGCCCTTCCCTTGACTGCACTGGGCACTGGAGAGAGAGGTTCGAGCAAGGAAGGAAACACAACCAGTGTGGTGTGTTAGCTCAGATGTGCACATGCAGGAAGGGGTCCCCTGGAGATGAAGGCCGAGTAGGAGTTAGCCAAGAAGGAAAGCAGGCAGGACGCCCCAGCCCGAAGGAGCAGCGCATGCTGGAAGGTGGAGGCAGTGAGAGCGAGGCAAGACTGGGGGGAAACAAGTCACGTATGACTGAGGAAGGAAGTGGGGACGAGAGGGGCCTTATTAGGAGACAGGGCTGAGGAGAAGACAAGGCCAGATGCGTAACATTCCAAAACCAAACAGAAGACCTGGCATTTATCTTCAAGTCATTCAGGTGCCAGGGCCATGTTTCTTTGAGCTTAAAAGTCTCTGTCACGAACCCTAAAACACAGAGGCACAGAGTATTGCTCAACTCGTTTCCTTCCATTGCTCGCCAGGTGTCAGTTACAGCACGAATGCATGTGATGTTCATCTCTGAAGCATCGTTCAGCTCCGCATATGTGTCACTTGAACCAGAGAAAGGCGACACTGAAGTTCTAGCTTCTTTACCCAAAATGAATTGCAAACTCTGCCATCGTCTCCAGGATGTACTGGTGTACTGGAGAGATTGTGGGTTTTGGTAAAATCATTGCATTAAGACTCGCCCCAGTTAATGGCCTCTCTGTATCCAAACCGCATCTTTGCAAGTGTGACCTTCGAGCTCCTCCCACCCACGGATGGAATCTACGTTTCTATGCTCCAATGTCCCCCCAAACAGACTCCACACCAATACAACACCATCCTACCTTGTGTTGGCCAACAGGGTGAGGTGGGTGGGACAGCATGACAGGCACCCAGGCCTGTGCACTTTGGTCTTGCCCTCGGACCCCGGCCATTCCCAGGGAACAAACCCTGGCTGGCATGCTGGAGGCTGGGGCTGCCTGGTGCAGGGGTGGTCTCCTCACTGAGACTGTTCAAAACCTCCGGCCAACCAGCCACTGAGCAAAGACCCAGAAGGAGTTCAGCCCCCACCAGCAGAGCCGGTTTCAACTCAGCAGGACGTCACACCTCGCCAGTAGAATGATCAATGCTGATGGTGTCACTGAGGGTGGATGGGTGGTTGGCATACACTCTTGTTATGGCACCAGATGATATTGCTGTGCGTTTGGAATTCAAATGACTGATCTCAGCCCTGGTGCCTCCATGTCTGGGTGATGTGTTCTGGTGAAAGTCCTTTCCTCCCTCTGAGCCTCAGTGTTACCTTCTGTAAGATGAGGGTGATCATACCCACTCACGCAGGGATCTGAGCAACATGGAAAGCACTCGGTGACTGAGCCTTTTCCCTGCATCTCTGTGCGGTCCTTATCCAGTGGTTCTAACAGTGCAGACCTGCAAAGGCGCGCCCTCTATGAAGGCCAGCAAGCCAACGCTGGGAAGTAAAAATAGTGTGGGGGCTCTGGGCACCTCGTCTTTAAGCCCTCCCTATGAAACCACCAGCTCCTTTAACACAGGCTCCTGTGTTAAACAATCGAAGCCTCCACACCCTCGTGACCCCAGGGGTGGGAATCAACTGCCCCATCTTAGTGGTGAGATCTTGTCTCCCTGACCACCATTCTGCATGCCTAGGGACCTCGCTCAGTCCTCATTAGCAGCTGGGGAGTCCCACTCAGACCACCCAGAAGCCTTTGCTGATGCACTTGGCTGCCTAATTAGAACAGGAACCGATGGGCGCACCATGTTCCAGCAGCCTGGGCTCGCCAGCTGCCCTGACTTGGCCTCTCGGGGTCACTCCATGGGGGAGGCAACGCCTTTGATCTACAAAGCCCACATCCACTTTGATCCTGGCCACCTTTGGGGTCAGTCTTTCAGCAGCTGGCCCTTCCTACAGTGTCAGTCACCTGTGCCCTGAGACAGACTCCTTTAATACTTCCAGATGGGGAAAAGCTGGGAGGGATGCTGCCTGCTTCTGTGACAAAGCCAAAAGCATGGTTTGAAAGAGATCTGAGAAGCTCCACACATTTCGCCTTGTTCTTCAGAATCCTGTTAGCAATGGGAGAGGGAGCATTTAAATTCCCTGAGATCCCTCCAGGCCCTGGGAAGTGTGACTTCCGTTATCACAAACTCGAGATCAAAGCTGACCTCCAACACTTGCTATCTAAGCAACTATGGGAAATGCTTTACATCATTCAAGTCTCCATGTGCCTATCTAGGGAATAACAACCATTTTGTGTGTTTTTAACTAACAACATATGTAAAGTGCATGGCATTTAAAAATATTTGTCATACCAAGTGTAGAATTAAGATGTGGCCTACCATTTTAGAGGGAAAGAAACAGGTACTCAGGGACCCCAGGTGAGTAAGGGTTGGGGGTGAGATCTGAACTCAGGTCTGCCAGCCTCTGAAACCTTACAGTTCCATTCTGTAGCACTGTCTGCTGGGAGCGAAACACACTTATCCGTGGGTGGTTTGGTTCTCCTGAACTCCTCCTCTGTTTGGCTCAGTTGGTGAGGCCAGTTGGTGAGTGGCAAAGGCAAAGATGAACTGCCTAAAATGAACTCTGTACCTATGTTGTACCGGGCGGGCAGAAGTAGGTTTACAGTTGTGAGTACGTAAAACAGAGTTTATTTTTGTATTATTTAAATTTATTGATTTATTATTGTATGATTTAT
This sequence comes from Corynorhinus townsendii, assembly GCA_026230045.1. Classification (NCBI taxonomy): domain Eukaryota; kingdom Metazoa; phylum Chordata; class Mammalia; order Chiroptera; family Vespertilionidae; genus Corynorhinus; species Corynorhinus townsendii. The sequence continues at coordinate 166,882,503 of JAPDVU010000007.1, forward strand.
TTGTATTATTTGCCCTCTTCTTATTATTTTTGTTTTGCACCCTACTGACAATTTATCTTTTAGTAATGATGGCTGGTAATTTAACCTACTCTTGCTCACATCTGTATATTACATATTCCCTACAAAGTTCAGCCATAAATTTTTTGTGCGAGTCAATATCCCAAATAATTCATTTCTTTGCTCTTCAGCTTTTCTACTTTGGATGGAAATCTTCCTAAAATGATTTATACACTACGATTCCTTCTGAGGAGAGGTTACCGCTATAAACTCTTCTTGATGACGTGGTGTCATTATTACAACTATCTATTACACTGGTATGACTATCAGTTAGAGAGCTCTGTATTCAAGCGGTTCTGACTGCCCACTCCCCCACTCATCCATCGGTCTCACAAAACTTGTCCGTCTTGGCTTCTAGCAGCCTTTCCCCACGTCTATCTGCTAGAGCAATGATTCTCAACATCAGATTGACGAGCATTACCTGGGAAGTTTGTTAGTAATGCAGACATCAGGATCTCACTCAAGAGATGCTGTAGGTCTGGGGTGAGGCTCAGAACCTCCCAGTTTTCACAGCCTCCCCAAAGGATATGCAGGTGGTCTGAGAACCACACTGTGAGAAATTTTATGCTATGGGCTGAGAACCAAGTGATTCAATCATCTAGGTATTCAACAAAGATTTTCCAGGCTAAGTACTAGGGTCAAGACACTGACCTCCTTATGCCAAAGATCTACAGTCTAGGGAGCTCAACACCGTAAAACAGGCATTCATAGGGGGTCAAGGGCAGTAAGAAGTTTGCACTTGAAAGGGCTCTTAGCCCATCAAGGTTGGCTTCACTGCAGCACAAACCACAGAGCCCAATTTCAAAGGGTAAATTTCTGTTCTGGGAGCAGGTGGGTCTATATAGGCAGAGGGAACAGAATGTGCAAAGTCAGGATAGAGAGGGAACCTGTAGAATATCAGGAAATGCAAGTATCAGGATATCGAGGGTATGTGCGATGACACCAGGCTAGAACTGAGCAAGAGCCCATCCTGACTGTCATTGTGGGCTCTGGGATTTTATTCTGAAGGTGAGCAGGAGCAAGGGACGGCTCTTTATCAGGATAATGGCACCATCAAAGCTCAGATTTGGAAAAATGGAGTATCTTGGGCTCCTCAAGCTCCTTCACCTGGCTCTGTGCCCAAACTCTGAGTTCCTTACCAGTACACACTATTCACTAGAGCATCAGCACCAGGTAGAAGTATAGTCAAGTCCATGAGCTATGGACTTACACTCGTCAACCACAAGGACCCTAAACACTAACAAAATAGAGACCCTTCTATTACCATTTGCCAGTGATTGTCTTCAACATGTAATGATATGCATACACACATCGTGTGTGTGTGTGTGTGTGTGTGTGTGTGTGTGTGTGTGTGTGTGATTTCCAATGTAACACTCATTTTATAGAAGCGAACACTAAGTCAGAATGGTTAAATGACTTGCTCCAAATCACTCAGGTAGCCTGTGGTATATCAGGAATTCAAAAGGAAAGGTGTGAAGGTAACACCCACTGTATCACCATCCCATCCCATTTGGCCCTTTTCTTAAAAAATAATATTTGCACTTTGACATCTGGTACCCCATGTACCTACCGATCTTGAAGTGTCCAGTCTTCAGGCTCAGGCCCCTGGCTGCCTATCCCGGGAATGACAATGACTACTCCAGTACTTCCTGGGCGCTGAGAGAAACTTCACAAACAAGCAGCTATTTCTAAAAACCAAGAGGCTTGCGAACCCATTTCAGTCCCACACGCACCCCAAGAAATCATTTGTGTAGTGAGAAGAAAAGACAAAAACTTAGCCACAATGGGAAGGATGTAGGAATGTCAAGTCAAGTTTTTGAAGTTTCCAAGTTTATGATACCATTTGGGAACTGGCTATTAAGTATGGCCACGGGGGAAGGAAAATCCCTCTTGTCCTTTCAGCCTTCAAAGTCCCTTTGTATCACAGCTGTGAAATTTCACGGGGGCGGGGGCGGGGGCGGGGGAGGAGGGGGGAGGAGGGAGTTCTGTGGAGAAGACATTTCAAAGATGGAATCTCGTGCAGGAATGAGGCAGGGTGGTCCCAGGGGAGGATTCTTTCTAATTGAATCCTCCTGTTTTTCTTGTTCAGCCTCCCAGCATTGCTTTTGGATCCTCCACCACCCCCAAGAATGCAATTTCATATATATTGCACTTGATAAAATACATATTGAGTGGGATTCTTCCCAGGCTAGAGACACTCACATTTTATAATAGAGGACACTCAGGAAGCACATTCTAGGAGAGCAAGCCCAAGCTCAGAACTGGCTGAGCAAAGTGAATGTCCCCGGGGGTGGTTTTAAGCCAGATACCTACATGCTCTCTGCTCATAAATCACACCAATTCAGTCTACCAATCCCAGACTTATCATAGAACCTTTCCTTTTGTCTGAAGAGCTCGTAACTTACTAGAATGTCATTTGGGTTGACTTATGCTCCTTTCTAAAAAATAGATATACCCCAAGAAATGTGTGAAGGCTTCTCCTCAGCAACACTTGAGTGCAAATGCATTTCATCTGTGGGCTTTCTTTGTAACACCTGGCTCTGAGCAATCAGTTCAAACAGCAGCGTTTGATGAAGAAGGAGGTTGTGGGGAGGGAGAAGAAGAGGCTCTAAGAGCTCAAAAAGAGAAGAGAAGGCTCCCGAGAGAAAAGGGGCCAAACTGTCTCAGAGGGTACGTATTTCTCTAGGGTCAAAGGTAACCCTCCTGCTGTGGCTGAGTTTCTGCCACCTCCTTGGGAACTTGGCTCTAACATCTCACTGGGTCCTTCCGGTGCTGTGTGGAGACCCTGGCTTTGCATTCTCCTCTCATGACCCTACATCACGTCCTTCCTCCTCACAGTCAGGCTTCTCCCCCTTCTCTTGTGTGACTTGACTTTCTCACTCCCTTTCTTGACCACACATTCAATCAAGAGGCACAACAACGTAATCTTCAGCCCTTCTACTCCTCTGAGCTTCCTCTTTTCAATGTTAACTTCAGTATTGCATCACCAGCATCACTTGACACTGTTCACAGTTCTCTTCTCTCCCTGGACTTTACAACCAGGCCTCTCCTGGTCTCCCCCGACTCTCCCCGACCCCCTGCGTCTGTTGTCTCTCATTCTCCTTTGCAAATCCCTTTCATATTTCACCTCCTGTAGGCCATCTTCTGGTTATTTATTCCGTTTACGTTTTTTTAAGTTACCCACTGAGTTTGTTAGGACCAGCCATCCACCACATCCGGTCTTCAGAATGTGTTGTCTGTCAGAAATACACCCTAAGCCTTCCAAATCGGGAGAGTTCTGTGCTACCACCAGACCGAGCTGCCCTCATCTCCTGCCTGTTCTATTGCAGCAACTAGAAGCAACCTTCCCTTGCAAACTGTTCTCCCCACAAAAGCCAAAGTGGTATCTCCAAAACCAAAGGTCAGATTATGTGATCATAATCTCTATCTTTATTCCGAGTGTCTAAACTATGTCTGGCGCAAGGTGGCCCCTCGATAAGTTTGATTGAATAAAATGTGTGAACAGTGGGATGAGTACCTAAGAGTGAAGTCCATGAATAAAACAGATTTGCCAGATTTCCCCTTTTTTAAAAATGTATTTTTGTTGTTGAAAGTATTACAGCTGTCCCCTTTTCTTCCCCATTGACCCCTTCTAACCCACACCCCACACCTCGGGCCTTCTCCACACTATTGTCTGTGTCCATCGGTTATGCATCTGTGCATATAAATTACTTGATTAATTTATTCCCACCCACCCTGCCTTCCCCCTGAGCTCTCTCTCTTTGAAGAGCTAGGTACATATCCAAGGGAGCGGCAGCGTGGCTGGTTTAAGGGATTCGGACCAGCGTAGGCCCCGAGTTAAAGCCCCAGATACATAAATAGCCCTCCTTTGAAATCTAAACTTCGAGCTCTTGCTTTGGAGACCAAAAAAGGCTAAATTTGAATACTTTCTGGTCTATGTAATAGAAAGATGACATTGAGCAAAAAACTAATGACTCTGTGCCTCAAGAGTCTCATCTATAAAATTGGAACAATATGACCTGCTTTATAGGACTATGTGAGGATCCTAAGGCGTGTCACACGGTACACAGTGGCAGCGGTAGAATCAGCAGCCTGAGTTCCTCTCTTGGGTGTGTTGTATATTCTGTGTGTGTGTGTGTGTGTGTGTGTGTGTGTGTGTGTGGTTGTGCGACGCCGCCACCAAACACCAGCTTCACACAAGATGCAGCGTGAAAGTCTGTCCTCTGAATCTCAACCCCCATCCGCGTACCTGAGCGTGGAAAGAAGAAATTTCTTATCACTCAGAACACTTTGCTAATTCCTGAGAATCTGACCAGATGGTATGAACAGCTGAATCTCTTTGGGAAAAAAAATTGGTAAGAAAAGGCAGGAAATGGAAGAACACAAAAATAATTTTCCAACTTTCAGGAGAGGAAACCAAAATTGTGCCGAAGAGAGTGAAAACTGTGCATGAAGGAAACAAACTATTGGAGTGAAACTTGATGGGGAAAGCATTGTGAGAAGGCTGTGATGGGAAATGCCCAAGGTCCCAATGCCACCAGGGTGAGTGACATGCAAAACCGCAGGTGAAAGAACTGCAGGTAAGTCTGTCGCTGTCGCTAAGTAACCAGTTGATCGGTTGGTAGAAAACGCACAATGCAGAGATACCGTCAACCTCGTAGTGAATGAATGAACCCTATGGGGCCTCCTGGGTCACTGATTCCTGTCACTTCCTCCTGAATATGTTGGCCACATAACAGCTTCTTTTGCTTTTTAAAATAAATGTTTTCTAGTAAGCCATGTGTTTTGGTGGAAATATGAAGCAAGACATGGAATCAGATGCTCCAGGAGCCGAGAACTAACTTCCGCTGCGCATGCAGTGAGTGCCTGACAGCACAGCAAGAAGCAGTCAGCATGCGTCTCCAGTTCTCAAGTGTTCTGCATGTATGTACGCCCACTGCACAGGTAAGAAGACTGAAGAGGCTCTGAATGGCTGAATTACTTGTTCAAGGAGAAGACATAAAGCAGGGTTTGCGTGCAAGCTTGTCTGATGCCAAAGCTCAGCATTCATTAATGTCAAAAGAGGTTGATTAAATGGCACAGGGCTCTGCCTCCTCCCTTCTCAAAACTCTACTGTCCCATTCCATCACTTTCCTTAGGCTCCTTAAGGAATCTGGGCCTGCCCACTCCTGGTCTCCCCACCTTTACTGAGAAGTTCAAATGCACAGACAAGCCCTTGGGCAGCACAAGAGGTCAGCAGGCCATCAACCTCACCTTGTTCTCTAACAGCCTGTTTCTCTGGGAGGTCACTGGCGAGGGAGCAGGTCAGGCATCCCTCAGCAACAGCGGAGAGCGGGCTGGACACCAGCCGGCAGCCCGATCAGCCCGACGCTACCGAAGTTCCTTCTCAGAGGAAGTTATTGTGGGGCGGATGCCTGTGCGTGGGGGGCAGATGCCTGTGCGTGGAGGGTGGCAGGATCTCAGCCTGGAAGCATGTCCTCAAGTAGCACGCTCGTCTCTCTGGCTTCCTTTCCCCTTTCTCTTCCCTTTTCTCTTCCTCCTTTCTCCTCTTGGCTCTTTTATTTACAATCTCCCCATAACCTTCTTTACAAGCTATTCTTTGACCCTACTTTCTTTTATTCCTTCTTTCCTTCTCTCATTTCCTTAATCCTTAAACTTCTTTCTTCCTTTCTTTTCTCTCTCCTTCCCTCCCTCCCTTCCTTCTTCCCTTCCTTCCTTCTTTTCTGTCTTTCTTTCTTCCTTTCTCCTCTTCTACCTTTTTGCTTGCTTTCTTGCTCTCGAAGGGCCCCCCCCACCCCCTCACTAGTGTTCTTCACAATACATTACCTAATTTTACAAAAAAATAATATAAAGTAAGGCCTGGCCATGCATATGTTTTTCAATATTCTCAAGATCTGGGTTTCCTAGAAGCCATGCCCCGCTCTGTCCCCTGATTCTGGAGGAGATGTAGGTCTCTGTCTCAGAATTAGAGGGACTCTCAGAGAACATCTAGTTCAATTCCCAGTTGACCCAGGAATCCTATTATCAACACACCCCACAGATATCCTCCAAACAGTGGTCAAGAGGACTCAAATGTGGTAGAAAAGAGTCTGTAGGGTGGGGGCATTATGGGCAGCAGGGCAGCTTAGTGCAGCAGCCCGTCGCACTGGAAGAGGGGGACTCTACCGAAATCAGGCATCTCTGAGAGGGGCATCCTTTCTTGAAAATGACTTGGGTCCTTAGAGAAGGCTGGGAGGAATGAAAATTATCATGGCAAAGTGAGCTGTTCACCTTAAGTGGTCCTAGGTGCTCTGTAGGGTGCCACGGTGATTGAGCAAGATACAGTACTGTTGTGTAGGAGGGTCATGGAAAAGGCCCTGCATGTCCCTCATTTTACAGAGGAGGGGAGAAAGGGAAAGGTCTATGTGTCCGCTAGTCACCAGATCCGGGACTAGAACCCAAATCCTTTGACAGCTCAGATGATGCCCGACTTACGATGACTGGCAATTTTTTTTTCCATTTCACAATGGTGTGAGAGTGCTACAGATTCAGTATAAATCATACTTCAAATTTTGCATTTTTCCTGGGCTATGATATGCAATACGATACTCTTTCATGACGCTGGGTCATGGTGGTGAGATGATTTTGCCCACCTGTAGGCTAATGTACGCATTCTGAGCATATGTAAGGTCGGCTAGGCTAAGCTATGATGGTCAGTAGGTGACGTGCATTTTCGACTTACAGTGTTTTTAACTTTCCCTGGGTTTATCAGGAGATAATGCCATCATAAGTCAAGGAGCATTCGTATTTACTATCTTAGCCCATTGCCCCTAGCTATGCTCCTCTTATCGGTGAGAGATTGGCCTTTGAGATCTGTCAGACAGACACATCTTGCCGACTATCCGCTGCTGTCACCTCACACGTCCTGTCTCCTCTGGCTTCCTCGCTACCTCTTCTCCTACCTGATCTACCCTCATCTACTTAGTGCTCCTGCATCCTTATTGCTGGCTCAGATCTACTAATGACATGGTGGCCTTCCCAGCCCAGCGGCCAGATCCCGCCCTGGATGAGAGGAAAGAATACCACGATAGAATGGAATGCAAGAGGCATGCCCCGACGGCACCAGCACAAAACCCCAGCACCAACACACAGTCCGGGACTCCAGCCACCCTCGGGGGAGATGATGAGGTGTGGGCACTGCTGCTGTTGACTCACAGTCATTGCAGAAGGAAGTGCTGGTCCATAGAGACTACATCTCTAAACGCGCAGGCCTGGGTGGGAACCGAGAGACCATCTGCACCAACACTTTTTGGAATGGAAGCCCAAGGCCCAGGGCGGGAAGTGACTTGCCAAAAGTCGCACATCCTTGAATGATGAATCTGAACTAAAAATGCAGCCTGTGCCCTATTCTGAGCTCAGAGCACCGAGCACCGATATTCAGTAAGTGCTGATTTTCTTGATGCATTTTCCCCTCCTCCTTCCCATGGTCCCTCCTTTCCTTTCTTCTCATCATATTAAAGTAATTTATAAGCACTTAGTGCTTATTTTCCTGGGACTTTTTCCCAAGTTAGTTAGATTTATGGGCCTATAATGTTCTCTTCTCATTCATGTCTATCAATGGACTCTGGGATGCTGCCTCTGGATCTACTTTCCCCTCATCCTAGACGGGGTGGGAGCAACCCTAAACAGATGGCCTCCCAGGTCTCCTAACCCGGACTGGCCTCCCAAGCAGCCAGGTGGGCACCAGGCCCCGCTGCCCGTGGGCGCCGCTGGCACTGCCTGGTGCACCAGGAGGAAGAGCAGGGCAGGCAGAGAAAGGGCGGAGGAAGTGGGGGTGGCAGGAGGAGCCCCCGTTCTCAGTGTCTCAGCCGGGCTTTGGAAGGATGAAATGTGCAGTTGGATTCACCAGGGACAGAAGTTGGACATTTGCCTACGGATTCCTGAGGACTGAAGCCATATGAAATCTCCGTGCTGGGCCCCCGACAGTGATGATCCTCCTCCCTCTCTCTGGAGGGGGTTTTTAGGGGTCCCCTTTCTCTGGGGACCTGAGGAGAGCACAGGACAGAGATGACAGGTAGGGTGGGGTGCAGGATATGAAACAGAGCATGGCTGGGCTTGGAGGTCAGCAAGACCTGCTCCGGCTCTACTCGGCCATCCATTGGCTGAGTGACCCACAATGGGCAGCCCGTGTACTGGCCTCGGTACCCAGGTCCACTGCTCACAACTGTGTGACCTTGGGTACGTTAGTTAACCTTGGCTGTGACCTTGGGTATGTTAGTTAACCTTGGCTGTGACCCTGGGTATGTTAGTTAACCTTGGCTGTGACCTTGGGTATGTTAGTTAACCTTGGCTGTGACCTTGGGTGCATTAGTTAACCATGGCTGTGACCTTGGGTATGTTAGTTAACCTTGGCTGTGACCTTAGGTATATTAGTTAACCTTGGCGAACCTTCGTTTCCCTACAGATATGAGTTTGATGACACCTACTTAGCATGGTAATAGATTAGAAATGATGAGCACAGCATACAGAATAATTGTAACTGTCCTGATTATTATTATGATCATTAGGTGGGGAAAGGGTGGGTCATGTAAGGGATTAAGTTGGACAGGACACTGGCAGGTGACTCCCCATGACAGAGAGCCCTCCGCTCCGGCATGAGCACTCGCTGGATCTGAGTGTGTGTCTGCAGGGAAGCACCCAGAATGCTCACCAGATGGGTGTTGTATAAATAGCATCCCTGCGCAGTGGTTCCTGTCCAAACTTCCTTACCAAGAACCAGTTGTGCCTGCGCTTCTCCGCGCCCCAGCCTCTCCCCTGGCTGGCCTGGCCCTGGGTCACCCTGGGACACATGCCCCCCAGAGTGTCCAGGGACTCCAGAGGAGGTGGGCAGCTCCTAGCCGCGGCCTGCCTCCTCGGCGTGTGTTCAATTAAAAGAGAGCAGCGCCAGGGATCCGGCAACAACCGGCGCCCCATCCAAGTTTACAGGCGCGTCCGTCTCCATCTGGCCAAGCGCCTCCTGTCTGGGACACGACCACCCACGCCATCCCCCATCCACAGTGGGGCCTGCGGTGAGTCAGCCCCGGTGGGCCCTGCAGGGCCAGCTCCGCCCAGCCTGGCTGGCAAGCATGCAGGAAGCGGGGGCCGTGCGGCACTGCCGGGGACTGGGGAGCCCACTCACATCCGAGCTGCTGGGGACTCTGCTCTGCTGTCATTATTTTTAGCCGTATCAGCTGTGCATTACCTTTGAGAGATGAAGCTCAGGGAGGACAGAGAGAGGGAGTCAGGCAGCGCGGCTTCCCGGGATCATGTTGTCACTAGTAACTATGTGACCTTGGACATTGACCTTCACCTGCATGACCTTTACCTCGCAGAGACTCGGTTTCCTGATCTGTACAATGGAACTGTCCTGTCCTGTCCTCCCATCTCATCATGGAGGGTGCTCGCTGGACTCAAGAGAGGTGCTAATGCCAATGAAAGACCTTGGTCAACTGGAAAACACCAGTGCTTAAGGATCTAAAACGCATTACTCCCCCGTGAAAAGACACTTTCTGGTTTATCCTGATTTCGTTCCCTTTGGATTGTCCATGCATGCAGGGTGGAGGCAGGGGCTGTGACCAGGGCTTGGGAGGTCAGAAGGAGGGAGAAGTTGAGAGTCTTGGGGGACAGAGGTGAAAAACTAAACTCTGGTGTGAGAGGTCGTGACAGGACAAGCGGCAGGTTCGGGAACCCAAGGAGAGGGTGGCCGATCTACGGTGTGAGCATGACCCGAGGAGCCTGCTGAGAGAGGGGCGTCACCTCCATTTCACAGGTGAAGAAACTGATCACCAGGCAGCCTGGATGACTGGTCTCCGGTCAAAAATCCACAAGTGAGGTCGCCTGGCCCCACCCAACTGTGCGCGGTTCTAAAAAGCATCCCTTTTCCAGCGCACCGTGTAGTGCAAGTTTGGCTACATTGGAGGAAGTCTGATAGGATTCACAAACAAGCAAGCACAAACACCTCTGCTGCACTAAGATTCTGAATGAGTCTTGATTATTACCTCTCTAAGGAGGTAATTCTCCTCTTCATGACCCGCTAATTCACTCGCAAAGGCCTTTTATGCCAGAGCCCCCTCCCTGATCTAAGCCTTTATATTCTCACAGTGAGATCCGCCCCCGCCCCGCCCCCACCCTTGTCGCTGGGATGGCGTTGCTGAGGCTGCCCTCTCTTCTGTCCTATGCACAGACATTCTCAACACTCCGCCAGGTCAGCGTCCACAGGCCACGGGGCTCTGTCACCCTCCTTTCACTCTCCCTCAACCTTCTGAACCTTCTCCCACGTCCACCCAACCACACTCCACCTCTTCTGATGTCCTGCGGCGCTCATAGCTATGGGCACGAGGAGGAAACAGAACACAGCCCTGGGAGTCACAAGATCTTGGGTCAACTGCCAACTCTGCGATGAGTAGTCGTGAACTTGAGCAAGGTCAGCGAGGTCTGGGAGCCTCCTTCCCTTTGCCTCTCACATGGACCAGGAGGGGCGATGTGTAGCGTGAGTGATGCGATTGATTCCTGAGAGCCTGGGGCTGTGCAGTGCGTCTGCTTGTCATCCCCACAGAGGCTTCCGACCTGGAATACGCTCCCAGGCGTCACTGAGATGTCATTGCCCTTGAGCTTGTGTAAGTCTAAGACATGCTACTGGATACGAGAACACGTCGGGAAATGGCTACCACGAGGAGGTTAGTGAACACACCTCTTGCTCGCAGAGTTACCATTCTTTTGTGTGCGTGAGGACTGTTCAGACCTACCCTCTTCGCAAATTTCAACGCGGTTATTTTGTTACCCACAGTCACCATGCTGCACGTCAGATCCGTGCAAGCTTCCAGGTGAACCCTTTTTCCTGAAAAGAAAACCCATGTTGAATGCCTTCAGTTCTAGAACCTTCAGATCCTTCCTTCTGAAATGATCGCTTTTCTGGCAGATGTCTTCGCTTCCGAAGCTCTGCAGGTGTGAATCAGCTCCCTCTCAGACCTGTCTGATTGCAATCAGCGCAGACTCCGTCTGCTCCCCCCCCCCCGCCCCCGCCCCTCTGTTTTCCTGCACACCGCGTGCCTCTTTCCCAAGGAAGAGCCCCTCCTGTCTGAGCTGTTGTGAGCCCAGGAACACAACACTTGGAAGGAGGTTCTGTGAGGATGGGCTGGGAGATGTGGGCCCGAGATCAAGAATGATGGCCTCCAGCACAGTCTAGACTGTGGAGCAAGGCTGCAAGGGGAAGTGGTGCAGGACACTCCCTGAGTCAGTGCGCCTCTGGGCTGGGACCAGGCCTGGAGCAGGCAGCTCGCACTGGAGTCGGAGCGCTCTCCAGCTGGCGGCCCGGCACAGAGAGGCCCCACCGGGCCAGCTCCGCTCTCCTGTTTCTTTGAGGCTTTCTCTTGTCTCGCATTGCAGCGAGCTGTGCGTTTCCTCTGTGCCTTGCCTCTGGAAGCTTTAGACGGAAGGGGGAAGCCGTTCCTGGCCGGGTCCTTTATTTCACGGGGTAGCCTTTAAGTTCTAGGCTCCGTAGAAATGCAGGGCCCGGGAGCACAGGGCTCCACCCTGGGTCTGGTATCTGGCAGAGCTCACAGTACCCACCCCTGCTCCATTGTGTGTCCTGGGGACAAGGTCTGTGTCATTTCCTTTCAGCACGAGGGGCGGAGAGGTCAGGAAGACAGGGTTAATTATAGTGTCTGCTACCTCAGGCTAGAGGCCAGACTTCCCCCAGCCTATTTCTTCAGCTGCAGAAAATACATCAGAACATTGCATCGGATGGAATCTGAGATGCTGTTACTTTACCCTCTTCTGAGAGAGAGAGAAAATGCTGCCGATTAGACTGCCACACCACTGACAGTAACATGCATCCCGGCATCAGAGGGGTTCAAGCGTTAAAAAGGAGGGGGAAAAAGTGTCTTTGAACTTGGGCCCATCTCACAGGGCTCTTGTGAAGGTTCATTAAGATCATGCACCTGAAAGTGTTTTGCAAACTGTCAAGTCCTTAGCTGCACTGTTACAGTGAACAGAGGCAGCCCAGCGCTGTGGACCAGCCCGGGTTTGGGATCAGCCCATCCCGGTTCACATTCCTGCAATCTCACCTCCTCGCTGCGGGTCACGGGCATTTCCCCTCGTGGGTCTCAGGATTCCACTCTGTAGAATGGGAAGAAAGAGGCCTACGCTGCTTCCTCGCAAGTGTAACGTCACTGCATACAGGACATCGTTCTACAAAAATAGTTATTCACCCCAAACTCAACTGCCTCTCTGTATTTTTTTTTTTTTAATTATTGATCTCAGAGAGGAAGGGAGAGGGAGAGAGAGAAACATCAGTGATGAGAGAGAGTCATTGATCAGCTGCCTCCTGCATGCCCCACACTGGGAATCGAGCCTGCAACCCAAGCATATACCTTTGACCGGAATCAAACCCAGGACCTTTCAGTCTGCAGACCGACGCTCTATCCAACTGAGCCAAACCAGCGAGGGCTGCCTATCTGTTTTTTTTTACTTGCTAAATCTGGCAACCCTCTGGAAGCACCCCAGGTCAACCAGTGTAAGCTGTCAAGGGCTCTGAGTCAGATGGCTGAGGGCTGGGCGTGCACCAGGCAGACCTGAAGGGGAATCCACAGGGACCTGAGGCCAAGGGATCCTCCCTGGCTTCCCGTGGGGGGCTTAGTCAGCGGGTGGGGGTTCTGGGAGGCAGTATGGGGAGTCAGAGAGGCGCACAGACCCAGACACTGCCTCTGAGCTGAAGGCTTGGGTGGCAGGCAGTGCTCAGATGCTGTCTTTTGAAAAGCCAGAAGCAACAGACTCCAAACAAATGCCTTAAAAAAAAAAAAAAGAAGAAAAAAAAAGAAGAAGAAGATGACTAAGAGTAATAGCAGGAAGAAGGAGGACTCGGCAGTTAAGTGAGAAAGAACATACCCCAGTGTTTTTGAGCAAATGAAGGAAAAGCTGTAACTTATTCATTTGTTATTTTTGTAAGATTTTCAAATGCATGATTTTTTTTCCCCCCATTCCGTCTCCACTTTTTTGTATCCACAAAAATGTTTCTCCTCCATCATAAGCGACTTCTTTTCGCAGATGGAGTCTCACGCCACAGCAAAACTGCAAATGTCAAGTTCATTCCTCCCATCCCGGGTCCCACTGGAGAGAGTCCCAGGTCAGCTCTGGGCTTCGTCCTCAATGCCACCTTGTTCCGAGGAGAAGGCCGAGCTTGTGTGGCGCTTGGCTGGTTGGGGCTTTTGGGGTTGCTACATTCGGGTCTTTGATATTTGACCGTGTCTCTGAGTTATTGAAATAGCCTTGGATTCGGGTCAGTAGGAAATGAATGGCATTTGTGTTCTCGGAACACACTCATTCCTGTGAATCAGGCAGCCTGGGGTTAGGGTTCCTGGTTTACCAGCGAGGAGACCGAGGCCCAGGGTTTGAAAACACCGGCCTCGCTCTTGCCCTGGGTTGGTGAGAGCTGGACTGGGCCCCGCTCCCTCCACCCCCCTTCCGCCCCAAGTGCTGCTGGATACTTCAGGTATGCCATCAGGGCCTCCGTGGACCCGTCTAGGAAACATGACGAGCATCGTCCATTTGCAGGCTCTTTGTGGAGAGCGTGTGAGATAGTATGTACGGAAGGGTATTGTAAACTCCCATGTGGCGTGTCGGTATTAGCAACTCTTACGTACGTCATTAGGTTATTGGCAGAACTGGGGGAAGAAGCTCCATCTTTTTAGATGACGCCTTTCTTCCCCATTGTCAGCACGCGCACCCCTGTGTAGGTAGGAGAACCGGCTTTCCAAGGTGAGTCTTGTTCTTATGCTGAGAACTCTAGTGCTTCTCTGCAGTCAGGGGCAGCTAACCTGGACCAAGGGGAGCCCCCTCACAAGGCAGAGGGTGCGGAACAGCTCTCTGCTGATGGACAAGTCCAAGTGCATTGCATGAAGAAGCTACAGGAAAAAGGACCTTTACGAAAACTGAATCTTGCCCAGCTGGTATGGCCCAGTGCTTGAGCATTGACCAATAAACCAAGAAGTCACTGGTTTAATTCCCAGTCAGGGCACATGCCCTGGAGGTTGTGGGCTTGATCCCCAGCAGGGGGCGTGCAGGAGGCAGCCGACTGATGATCTTTCTCATCAGTGTTTCTCTCTATCCCTCTCCCTTCCTCTCTCTTTAGAAATCAATTTTAAAAAAAGAGAACAGGTCTTTCTTTCTTTTCTTTTTTTATCTTGAGGAAGAGCAAACGATTAAGAGTGAGAGATATTCAAAATCTTTCTCAGCAAAATGTCAGTTTTGTTAAGAAAAAACAGAAAAGCAAACGTATTTTGGAAATGGGAGATTTATTGCCAATCACAGGACCAATTTCCAAAAGCTCCATGTGGCAAGCAATATTGTCACTTAGTCATCCAATAGGTGGGCACAGTTCTCTAGGATCTGTATTATTCAAAATATAACTTAGCCATGGACACTTAAAGCCAGAAAAAAATCTTAGCAATCACATAAGCCAGGACTTGCATTTGGCTGATTTTGAAAACGAAGTCCAGATAAGAAGGGATTATGACAGGGCCAGATGGCAAACTCGGGCAGAGCCAGACCCAGCACCCAGCTTGCCTGGCTCTCAGGACTGTGACTTCTCAGGTGCACTGGCTCTGTTTGCCTTGTGGAGGGCGAGCAGACCACTGCACTTCCTGTTTGCATTTCCTGTCCACAGCAGGATAATGCAGTAACAAGGTACCCAGTCAGCATCACCTGATGTCAGCGTTTTCTGGAAGTGCTTCCTTGGTAGTGACTTGCTCTATGACACGGACCTTTTTCACAATGAGTTCTTGTGGTTCCTGTATTCTTTATTGAGACAGAAAACAAGCAGTTCCCTTTGACGAGAAGATGGTTGTAGCTGTCATAAGGAGAAGCTACAGGGAAAAAGGTCATTAAGAAAACTGAATATTTCTCTTTTTTTTGTATCTGGTTCTTCCCGCAGCTTGGAAACACCTACATTGTTCACTTCATCCTCAGCGTAGTCATCCTTCCTCATCTCTTAGTAGCGTGGTGCTCTTTTTGAATAAAAGCAATTTAAAGGATGCTGGCTCTGTGTACTTTTCACGAAAAGTGCAGAAAAGAACCATCTGGGGTTGTAGAGATTGGGTAGGAAAATGATCTTCTGGTTTTGAAAAATCAAAAACCAAGACACAACACAAATGCCTCGCAGACAAGAATGTCTATGTCCACTCAGGAGCTCCCTAGATTATGAACTCAGCCAGGCAGGGGCCATCCCAGTCTTGATCTGCTACCCCTTGGCAGCTAGATCCTACTATTAGACAATGAGAATGACGCACCCAGCCTTGCCTTTGTTGACTGGAGTGCTAGACACTGGAGACTAACATTTTGTTCTTGATGTGCATGCCTTCCCCCAGCCAATGTGTCTAAGAATAATGTGATGATCACTCCAGTTTGCCTTTACACTTGCCATCAAGAGTTTGAATTATTTCTTTCCTATACTGTATTTTCGGCTGCCAGGATTCATTGTTGCCATTAATCGATATTTTAGAATTAGGAACAATAAGTTGATAGGTGATCAAGGAATTTACTGTATGAATTTAAAGAGAAAGCAAGGACAGAGTAGACTGTGATACCATAGCTCTGGTCTTCCCACCTGCACAGTCTCACCCTTTCCCTCAAGAAAACTATTCTGTCCTTCTCTTTGATACTGGTGGGACTGTCAATCATACTGCCCAGTTCCTTCCACAGGGGTTGGCACGTGAGCACTGGATGACCATTAAAAGTACCCCTAGGCCCCTGGCTCCCCCGATTTGTTCAGAGATACGTGAGAGACCCAAGCAGAGCCAATCCTCGTATTCCCTGGATGGCTATTTGCATACAGGCAGGGGAAATGTTTCTTTCTGCTGGAAGTTATACATCTGGGGCTGCCAGCAGTCATATCCCTCCTATCTGGAGGTGGATTATGACTAATGGAGCCAAGCAGAGATAAGCAGAATGGACACGAAAGAGGAAGGGAGAAAGCAAATCCTGATGTTTTCACTTAGGTTCTTGGACCTTAACTTATTTGGAACTGAGCAGAAGGGGACAGCCCTGTGGATGCTTGAGTTTTTGTTTTTTTTAAATATATTTTATTGATTTTTTACAGAGAGGAAGGGAGAGAGATAGAGTCAGAAACATCGATGAGAGAGAAACATTGATCAGCTGCCTCCTGCACCCCCCCCTCCCCACTGGGGATGTGCCCGCAACCCAGGTACATGCCCTTGACCGGATTCAAACCTGGGACCTTTCAGTCCTCAGACTGACGCTCTATCCACTGAGCCAAACCGCTTTTGGCCATGCTTGAGCTTCTTGACTGGTTTGAGCCTAAAACTTGACATCTCCAAAGGTTTCCAATACATTCCATTGTCCAGATAATTTGAGTTGAGTTTTACACTTACAGGGTTTTTCTGAACTATAGAAGAAGGCAGCATGAATCCACTTAGTGGATTAATCAAAGGAATCTTGTCTTCAAGTGAAACCTTACATGAAATCCCAGTATAGAAAGAGACAAAATGGTACGTGTGTAGTTGGTTGGGGATGGGTGAGGAGAGGTGTGGAACCCAGCTTGATTTCCTTAGCAGCTTCACAGTAAACCTTGAGGCATCTCCATGGGACCCTAGTGCTTCAGGTAACCAATTTCAGGGCCACCTGACATGTGTCCACTCTAGAGCTCCCTAGATTATGAACTCAGTGAGGCAGGGGCCATAGCTATCTTGTTCTCTTTTCTATCCTGGTGGCTGGGGAGTAAGCGCACAATTTTTACGCAGAATGGATGATGGAGTTACTTTCTATTTGTATCTCCTTAACCAGGTGTCGCATTCCCTTTCTTCAGTATGAATTTCTTCCACAGCTGCTGAGAGGTCAAATTGGAGTACAATGTGTATGATTTCTAACACGGTTTCCTTTCCACCCATTTCCTCCAGAACTCTGTCGATGTCTGCTGTATTTACGCAATGACATTCAGGACTTGGAATCAGGAGACCTGTATGTTAGGCCCAGGTCCACTGCAGGGTGACTTTATGCAAGCCCTTCTCTTGTTTGGGCCTCCATGTCCTTGCTGGTAAAATGAGGAGGCTGAGCTGGAGGAGCCTTGAGACCCGTCCAAGTCTACCATTCCATGGCTCAGTATAGAGCAGGATATTGATGACTCACTTAGCCGGATAAACAAGTTCTCCCAATGTGCAGTCTGCTAAAGTAATGAGCAATGAGCGGAACTCTTTCTAAACAGAAAAAAATTTTCACACCAGGCAGAGTCCAAAACCTCTGAGGGTTAAGTGAGGGGAACTATAATACTAAGCAGATGAATCCTCTAAAATAATATTGCAACACCTCCTGGCATTCCTGTCCCTGTTTCCATAGGATCTCTCCTGAGTGATCGAACTGCTCTGCACGGGGACACCTGAGGACACCTCCAGTCCTGGCCCTGGCCCCATCCAGCCCAGAGCACCCTTTGTGCAGGGCTGCAGGAAGGTCTGTTGGGTACATGAAACATACGGACTCTCTCGCAAAGGCCTCCCAGGGATACCAGGGGCTCATCAGCTGCCAGTTGGGTAACTATGATTCCTTTCTCTTTCCTCCAAGCAAATGTTTGTCCCAAAGATTCTTAGGACTCATAGGAAAGAAATTAATATAGAGAGACCGAAACTTAATATAGGCCACCCAAGAAGAATAAGAAAGCATCATTGCACCACTGAAATCTACTAACCTGTGTAAATATCACGTAGACATGAGGTGGTCAATATCCCCAGTTACAGGTGAAGAGAAGGCAACACAGAAACGTTGAGTAACGTAGACAATATCATTCCACTTCACAGAAGCAGAACCACCGTTCAGACCAAGAGCATCTCCCTCTGTCCCTATGCTTTCAGCCCTCTTCTGCCTCTGCCATGTGGGGCTATGTTCTCCTTTAGTCAGGTGAGAAAATAAGCTTTTGCAAAGCAGGATGAAACTCTATTCTTTTTAGCTGATACAGTCCTGGCCACATACACTGCAAGTCCAGGGGAGAGCAGGTCACTGTGCTGGATTTGGGACCCAGAAGGGCAAATGCCCCAAGTGGACAAAGCTATACTTAACTACCTGAGCTGAGGGGGTGGGTGGGAATTTGTCCCCACCCTTCCTGCATTGCACAGCCCCGGGCTGTGCTCCTGGATTCTTCTACAACAAGAGCATCCCCAGTATTAGAGACTGGGGTCCAGTTCACGCATAATCCCGTTGGCAGAAATTTTCATCCTAGGAAATCAATCAAGACTCCAATCTGTAGGCATCTCTCCAGAGTCCTTCTAGATGGCCTTGGTGCCCATGGAACTGTCTCCCTTCATGAAGCTTTGGAGTCTCCTGAAGGTTGTGCCCCCCGTTTTGATGCCAAACACACACCTTCAAGGACCCTGGAGGGACTGGACCAGGTAATCAGGAACTATTTGTATCTGTGTCTGTGACCAAATCAAACCTGAAAACATCGCTGATCATATCTCTGCATACAACTTACACCATCAGAGTAAAGAGTATTTTCTGAGTTTGATGACAGAAAAAGTGTGTTTTTGCTAATGAATGAAAAATTTGTATTTACTCAGACACAGTGTATTTCATAATCAATTGTGTTTAGCTTTGGGCAGTGGCAGCCAGAAACATACCATAGACTCGAACCGATGGGTTTTCTGATCAGTCTACCTAAGATGACTCACCCACCACTTGGCCTCACAAATTGTTACTCATCCTCCAGGACTCAATCCATCTACATTGTTTTTCAGAGAGTCCTTCTTCACTTCCCCCAAGGCTGGATCCAGCGGCTCTACAATTCCTGATGCCTGCCTCTGTCACAGAAGTCCTCCGAGAGCACGTGATGGTCTCCTTTCTTGTCAGCTTCCCTCATTCCTGAGTTCCTCATGGGCAGGAATATGTGTCCTTTACATCTGGATGTCCTCAACAATGTGCGTGTAGAAAATAGTATCAGGAATATTTGCTGGTCTAATGTCTGATTGAATAAACACATAAAGGAAGCAAGGAGGAAGAAAGGGAAAGAGGGACTGAGGAAATAAAGAGAGAGGAAGGTTAGAACTGAAATCATGTTAAATTTTAAAGATGATCAACCCGGATTATTAAGCTACTTTTCTTCCTCTATCTGTTTGTCCTTTGGTCTCTATCCTTAAAGTTGTATATAATTACTAGAGTCCCAGTGCATGAAATTCATGCACAAGGGAGGGGGGTCCCTAAGCCCGACCTGCAACCTCTCCAATCTGGGAGCCCTCAGGGGATGTCCTACTGATGCCTTAGGCCTGCTCCCCATGATTCTCTGCTTTCTGCAGACCTGCCTGTTTGACACCACCACAGGCCCTGGTGTCTGCTATCTGTGGGGACCTGCTTGCCCTTAGCCGCCAGGGCCAGGGGCAAGCAGGGCCCTGGTGTCTGCTTTCTGTGGGGGCCCTGCGGGGGACTGCTTGCCCCTCGCTGCCACGGCCAGGGGCAAGCAGGGCCCTACTCTCTGCTTGCTCACTGCAGGGGACAGCTTGTCCCTTGCTGCCACAGCCAGGGGCAAGCAGTCCCCCACAGTCTGCTGTCTGCTCACTCGCTGCGGAGGATGTTCCCGCCCCGCCCCCGGCTGCTCTGTGCCTGTGTGCATAGGCCCAGAGTGGCTGGGGGTCATTCCGGGACCCCAGCTGCCACGGGCCTATGCACGGGCCTACAGGCTCAGAGCAGCCTGGGTCCCGAGGATGCCTGTCCTTGGGACATAGGCCACTGGTAGGATTGGGCCTAAACGGGCAGTCGGACATCCCTCTCACAATCCAGGACTGCTGGCTCCCAATTGCTCGTCTGCCTGCCTTCCTGATTGGCCCTAACCACTTCTGCCTGTCAGCCTGATCACCCCCTAACCACTCTCCTGCCAGCCTGATTGATGCCTAACTGCCTCCCTCTGCAGGCCTAGTCACCCCCAACTGTCCTTCCCTGCAGGCCCGGTCACCCCCAACTTCCCTCCTCTGCCAGCCTGGTCACCCCTAACTGCCCTCCCCTGCAGGCTTTATTGCCCCCAACTGTCCTCCCTTGCAGGCCTGGTCCCTCCCAACTGCCCTCCCCTGCTGGCCTGATTCCTTCCAACTGCCCTCCTCTGCTGGCCATCTTGTGGCAGCCATCTTGTGTCCACATGGGAGCAGCCATCTTTGACCACATGGGGGCAGCCATTTTGTGTGTTGGAGTGATGGTCAATTTGCATATTACTCTTTTATTAGATAGGATAGAGGCCTGGTGCACGGGTGGGGGCCAGCTGGTTTGCCTTGAAGGGTGTCCCAGATCAGAGTGGGGGTTCCCTTGGGGCATGGGGTGGCCTGGGTAAGGGGCCTGTGGTGGTTTGCAGGCTGGCCACACCCCCAGCAACCCAAGCAGAGGCCCTGGTATTTGGGATTTACTTATCTTCTATAATTGAAACTTTGTAGCCTTCAGCAGAGGCCAAGGCAGGCCAGGGCTGTGGAAACTTGGCTTCCTCCATTGCCGGGGAAACCTAAGCCTCTTGCTATCTCTGTGGCCGCAGCCATCTTGGTTGGGTTAATTTGCATACTCCCTCCTGATTGGCTGGTGAGCGTGTCTTATGGGTGTAGCAGAGGTACAGCCAATTTGCATATTACTCTTTCATTAGGTAGGATACACTGAGTGGCCAGATTATGATGCATTCACAGGTCATAATAATCTGGCCACTCAGTGTATATGAGAGCTCTGTGGGATGATTTAGCTGTCATACAGGTGACAATTTTGCTAACCCAGATCTCACCACAGCAGCAGAATCACATGGAAGTGAATCGTTGGGAGGTAAATAAGCCACAGGGAAACTGAGCTCAATCACCTTTATGGGTCAGAACTGCCAACCTTGTCTTATATCAGAGACGTGATTTCCAGGCCCTGGTCCCTGGGGAAGGCATCTGTGAGCTGGTAGGAAACTGAATGCCCTTGAGACCGTCGCCCAGAACAATCTGCAACCAGGCAGTGCAAACTACCTGGCAAGGCCAGGCCCACTGTCAGCCTACCGCACCCCCCCCCCCCCACCGCCTGCCCCTGATGTTTGCAGTTTCCACACCCTCCCCCTCACCCCCAGGCTGGCTATCCCAAAAGAGTATTTCAGAAATCAGCAAAACAGTTGTCAATATTCTGATTTTGTAAAGCACACCTGGGTTTGGAGAGTCTAAGGATTTCGGCCAAATTCACATATTGAAAGAGTAGCAGCATTTGAAATGTGAGCCATGCTTTTCTCATTTCTCATGCATCATCCTGCCTTCTAATTGCCAAGGGCCACTGACCTCTCCAGGGACTCCACCCTGGTCCAGAGCCCAGTGGTCTGCTCTGGTGAGCTAGAGGGGTAAGACTCACAGAGGGTTCCCCACAGGCGAGGCTCAGAATCGCATTTGAGGTGCATAATATGTGTGGGGCTTGAAAAAGTATGTTTAATAACACAGTAAGAATATACTTAGAAAATGAGAGAGATGCATCCTAGAAAATATATTAACTGCAGAAGATACAGTTTAACAAAAGTCTCCTCCTTATGAAAAGAAGCTGAAGATAAACTCTTAGGGGAAATATCAGAAAGTCCAGCTCAAAGGGTAGGGGCAAGGATGGCCAAGCTCATCCCAAAGAAGCCCCGCTGTCCTGGTAGAGATTCACGCAGCAGGAGGGGCCGCAGAGGCACCCCGGGCTGAAAGGTCTCAGGCCACCACTCTACAAACCTCGGTAAATTGCATACTGACCCTGGTGCAATCGTATAAAAAATCTCCCTGCCCTGGCTGGTTTGGCTTAGTGAAGGGTCCTGGGTTTGGTTCCAGTCAGAGGCACATGCCCAGGTTGCAGCCTCGATCCCCGGTAGGGTGCGTGCAGGAGGCAGCCGATCAATGATTCTCTCTCATCATTGATGTTTCTATCTCTCCCTCTCCCTTCCTCTCTGAGATCAATAAAAATATATTTTTAAAAAATCTCCCTCACATGCATTACTCTCCAGAATAGCCTCTCTGGCTAAAAGGCATCAAGCAGCACTGGCTTTTGGGGAAAATCAACAGTCTATTACACCGGGTGCTCATTCCACCTGCAAATATCCCTTGGTGGCCAGTCAGTTCCCAGACCTTCTGTGAAGGTTCTATAATAAATAGAGCATAATGCCTGCAAACGCCCATATATTCTAGGTTTCTGTCCCTTAAATGGTAGGAAGAGCTGAGACAGTCCAGTCAGATCATGGCTGCTCTTCGTATTTACAGCGCTGAGCACCACGCCGCTGCCAGCTGTATTCAATATGCCAAAAATGACAGACCCTCCTATGTCATGAAGACGACCGCGGCCGTTTTTCGAAAAGATGTTTTCCCAGCTCACCAGTTGTTTTGACTCTTCCTCCCTGACCGTCCTCCCCACCCCTTGGCGTAATCATCTCAGCCACGACATTCCTGCCCAACTCCTGTGTTCTGGAAAACCATGAGACGAAGTTCTCTGGTCGACCCCGGAGAACGTCTCCAGTTCATCTTCGTTCATTTTCAAGTGTTTCATGAGCCCTGACTCTGTGCCAGGGCCTGTGAGGGCCGTTAAACTTGAGAGAGGTGTCAGACTGGACCCCGTCCTCAGGGAGGTCACAGTCCCGAGATGGAACAGGGCCCCTGTTGGAGGTCACAGTTTAAGAAACTTTCAGGAAGAGGTGACCCCAGAGATGTATCTTAAAGGACAATGTTGGAGGAACAGCTAATAGGTTTCTATGTGCCCGTGACTTTCCATGTCCTTCTCCACATGACTCAGGACCAGGTTCGATGAATCTTAATTATCTTTACCACACAAGAAGAAACACAATGACAAAACTACCTAACCCTAACCCTAAACCTAGCCTTAGCCCTAACCCTAACCTTAAGACTAAACCTAACCCTAACCCTAGCATTAACCCTAACCCTAACCCTAGCAATAGCCTTAACCTCAACACTAAATGCTAACTCTAACCCTAGCACTAACCCTAACCCTAACCCTAATCTTAGACCTTGCCTTAACCCTCACCCTAGCCCTAGCCCCAACTCTAACCTTAAACTTGTGACCTAAACATAACCATAACCCTAGCCCTAACCCTAACCCTAAACATAGACCTAGCCCTAACCCTAACCCTAACCTTGTGCCCTCACCATAGCCCTAACTCTAACCCTAACCTTGTGCCCTCACCATAGCCCTAACCCTAACACTAGCCCTAACCCTACATCTAACCTTGTGCCCTAACCCTAACCATAATCATAACCATAACCCTAAACCTATCCCTCTGACCTCTGCGCAGAGCCCAAAGCAGCCGCCCACATGCCTCTGATTCATCCTCCTCTCCCCAGACAGCTCAGCCATCTGGGCTTTAATCATGATGGTCAGGATTCACTAGGCTTTAAGGACAATCTGCCTCACCTCTCAGGTCCCATCCTCCCTTGATCTGAGCCAACATTCACCCACATCCAAGTGCCCTGTTGGAGGCAACCTCAAGCCTCTTGCAGCTAATCCAGCCTTCCTGGGCACCAATGTTTTCAATAACTCCCCATGACCTGCTCCTCACCTACCTCAAAACCACCTGGATAGGTGTTTAAAACCCACTTTCTAGGGCACCAACCCCAATCTCCTTGAAGGTCAGCATGGAGTCCATCCACCAGGTGAGGACCAGATACCCCAGGCCAGGTTAAGCTGACCGCAGTCCTAAGCCCCCTCAAAACAGTTACAGCCTTCAATCTCTTCAACACCATCCCTCGTGCTGGGCAAACTCTGAGCCTCCCCGCTGAGAGGTTGAGCTCCTTGTGCCTTAACCATACCCCTAACACTAACCCTACCCTAGACCTAATGCTAAACCTAACCCTAACTCTAACCCTATCCCTAACCTTAGCACTAACCCTAGCCCTAGCTCTAACCCTAACCCTAACCCTAGCCCTAACCCTAACCCTAACCCTAACCAAGTCTTAGTGCTATAACTATAACACTAACCTAAACCCTAACCCTAGACCCAACCCTAACCCTGGTCCTAAACCTAGCCCTAGTGCTGGCCCTAACTCTGACACTAAACCTAACCCTAACCCTAACCTTAACCCTAACCCTAAACCTAACCCTGACCCTAACTTAAGCTTAAGATATGTGTTCATTTCTATGACGACTAAGGAGCTTATCTTTTCTAGTTTCTTTTCATGCCCTAAGTCTGGTCTAGCTAGGTAAACATTTCACTAGACCTTAATGGTCCTCGGCTTTGGCCCAAGCCCTTTTACTTGGGAAAATGTGTTCATCAGTGTCCAAGATCTGGCCTTGCATGGCCAATCTCTTCATCTCCTGTCATCGCTTCCCAGGGCGCTGTGAGAACAGTGGTGCTGGCGGCAGAAGATACATATCAGCAATACTCAGGTCTCCTCCTCCCACATCCCTTCCAGACCCCTCCCAAGGAAGTCCTCCCGGGCCCCCTTCCCAGCTTCCTCTTGGGCCCCAGGCCTGGGAATCACAGCCGGGGACCGTGGGGGTGGGAGGACCTAGAGCTCTGTGTTCCTGCCAGGCCCCGTAGAACTCCACTGCCTAAGGATGTCACCCCATTGTTTCTCCTTCCTACGGGCCGCTTGTTCCAGGGAGGATGTGTACTTCCCTTTGAAGTCCGAACCCACTGCTTTTTAATAAGGAACAATCAGAGACCTGGAGCACCACGGGTTCTGAAAATGAAATACCTTCAACTCGTGGCTCTCCAACAAGCTGAGCCATAGCTCACGCAGACATGATCAGGATGTATTTCAACTGAGAAACCAAATCTTGGGGCTGGAATTTACATTTTCTTAAGAGTCATCTGCTTGATCAACCTCACAGATGGTGTGGGTCAAGGCAGGGGACCCAGGAAGCTGCCTCTGAGAATCCCCCTCAGGAAAGGACTCCTGGAGGGTGGCTGGTTGGCAGCTCCAGCTGTTCCCGCTTCCAAGTCCAGCTCAGCTTTTGGAGCTGAGTTCCTGCTCTTCTCCGGGTGGCCTAGCCCATGTCCAAGTGACATGGCAACTCGCGATGCCCTTGGTGTTTCTGAACCTTGGGCTGCTTTTTCAAAGTTACTTTGTCAACTCTTGACAGGTTGGACTTGACTGATAGCTTTCAAACACACCTCACAGCCTACCTTCGTCTTCCTCTCAGTAAGTCCACACTAGAACTACCCAGGTAAGACAGAAAGCACAGCTGCTTTGGATGAGGCAGGGACGGGTCTCAGTGGGTCCCTGCCCCTCTCCGCGCCATCGAGTCTCAACTCCAGTGCCATTCCCAGTAAAACAACTCCACCCTATTGTGCCTTTGGCTGATTGTAGTAACCATCACTCATCCAGCCTGGCACAGGTTTAAACCCTTGGCACTCCCTAACTCAGTTAATCCTCTCAACGGCCATGGCCCTCACCAAAGTTTCGTGATCTGCTCAGATGAGATGAAAATGAGGATTCAGAGCCCAGGCCCCAGCTACTTCCCCAACCCCTGCCGGGTTCCCAGGGGCCCAGATCCTTCGCCCTGCCCCAGGTCCATATTAAGTACCGAGGGGGTGAGGTCCTATCTCCGAAGGGATTAGGGAATAAAAGGTGTCTGGCTGGCTAAGCCTGGAGACACTCAGGGGGAGGGATCTTTCTGGTTCTGGGTCCCCACCAAGGTGGAAGGAAGCTCATTATGCAGAGGCTGTTGTGAGTGTGTGCCCACAACTCCCTCTGCATCAAGCACACATGCGAAGGTTTGACAGAGCACACAATTCACACAGGCCCTCATTAGGCAGCAGGCCCGATCCTGCTTAATCCCAGGCAGGGAAAGAGCAAGGAAATTGGATCGGCCTATCTGTGCCCGAACAAAAGCCACTGGTGGGCTTCAGCACAGAGTCCCCCAATCACAAATGATCCCTCAATTAGCACTTGTTCCTGTAAACCTCCCATGTGCCAGCCACTGGGTCTGGTGATGCTGGGGATGCAGACAGAAGTGACATCATCGGGCGACAAGCATTTTGTGGATTGAGAGGCCTGGTCCAATCAGCTAGAAAGCCATGTCCCTGTACACCACACACTGTCTTTGCATGGAGTGCGAATGAAGTTATCCACAGCTTGGCACCCATGGTATGCACCTGGTCAAGTCTCTGGACACTCGCCACACACGCTTGTTTCTGCTGAGTGGTACCGCTGTTTCTCGTCCTTCCTTCCCATCCATTCTTTCTGGACTCTGATGCAGCGTCCTCTTCCAGGACACTGGGCAGTCTTGGACAAGTGGGAGCCCATCTCATGGGCTGGCATGAACCCCTGGGCCTGTGCCACCCACCATCCTGCCCGCCCATGTCCATGGGTTTCCCCAACCTGCACTGAAATGACACAGGAGACACTTGTTAACGTCTCAGGGCTGAGCTGGCCCTCGCTGGGCTGCCATCACTCCTATTCAATGAGCACGATGGATGGGGTTGCCCATGGAAACCGCCCGCCTGGTGTTCTGTGGCTGACTGAGACACTGGTTTCTGGTGGGGGATGATCTCCAGGGAGGTTTCCAATCAGGTTCCAGTAGATGCTGAATCGTGTAGAAGCCTGGATCACTGGGCCCTGGGGAAGGCCGGCGACCCCAGGGCTTTTGTTAGACTCACCCTGACAGCTGGACTCAGAAATAGTACCAGGCTTTGGAGTCCGTGCCTGACTCTATCTGTACAGGGCGTTTACCTTGAGGAAGTCATGTGTCTCCCGGGTTCCTCTCCTAATCTGAAATAGGAACGCAACTCACCCCTCCGAAGGCGGGGCTGACCACTCTCACTCAGGGAGCGAGACAAGTCAATGAGCCGTTACTCCTAAGTGGCCAGCGCATGCCAGTCATGAGGGAAGGCAGCCTTGGCCTTGTCTGAGCAGCTGTGACGGTTCACCGTGAACGGGAGAAGACCCTCGAGAGATCTGAGTTCCCAGATGGTGCGCAGCGGCCACAAACCTCCGAAGCAGGAAGTCACCTTCGCCAGACCCCAGACTTTTAGTTAAATACGCACAATTTTATTGATTGAAGAGATTAGGACAAAAACATTAAACCAAATACAGGACAAAGCACCAGAGGCCACAGATTCCCACCATGCATGTCACCAATCTCTCCTCCTCCCGGGTCCTTAAAAATATGGGGGGAGGGAAGGAAACAGGTCCTCCTCCTTGACACAGCACCATCCTCAGAGTGTGAAACACCTCTCTCCTCTCCATCTTCCGTCATCGAAATAGAAGCCAGAGCACGTCCATGGCCGCCTTGTCTCCGCACACGAACGGGGGGAGCCGCCCTCTCAGGAAGGGGCCGGCCGGGCTCCTGATGGGCAGGCGTGAAGCATCCACGGTCCGCACACACATGCCACATACGATAATGGAGCACAGATTCAAGTAACATTTACATACTAGAGTCCACGTGTCACCTACCCAGAAACAGGACCAGTTCACAAAACGGATACAGGCAGTAAAATGCAAACAACTGAGGTACTGGGAACACAAGTATTTATGCCAAAGGAGTTCTGTATCATACAGCGATAGAAAAGCCGTTAATAAAAAGAACATGGGCCACTCAAAATCAAAGAAAGCTAGCTAGAAAAGGCAAAGGAAAGGTTATTTCAGGGACAGAAATACTCAAACAAGAAAAAAAAAAAAATATATATATATATATATATATATAAATGTTAACGACAGCATGTAACATGTCATCCCAAGTCAACCCGTAATTGAAGTACTGGCTTAATACATCACAATGTGACATTTTCCTTAATAAATAGAAGTTCTCGAAGATACAAAGGTGCGTGTGGGGGTAGAAGCTGTTTTTTTATTTATATCATCCTCGCTTCCAGCTTATTGTCTTTCCCGCTTATCCCTACCGAGGGTTTCTGTCCAGACCAGAGGGCCTTCCAAGCCAAGAGGGTCATTCTTCCCAAAGAACACGAGAGAGCTGCCCTGTATTTTATACGTGAGGGGACAACCTGCGTTGTTTCGCTCGCCTCCCATCAAACAAAGACAAACATGCTTCCTTGAGAGCCAGGGGTTGTAGGAGCTTCAGACTCCAAGCTTTGCGCTCTCTCACTCCCATCTCCGCCTCCCAGGCATCCCTGGTCATTCAGGAGAAAAAAGACTAAGGAGGTGAAGGCCTTTCTCCTTGCGTCCTTTCTGTTTTCCTTCCTGAAACTAGGAGGGCAGTGATGCTCTGGAAGTTTGACTTCTAAGAGCTCCCTGCCACAGACCAATGGATAGCTTATTAAAGGCCAGGCCCCCTCCCCTTTTCAGGGAGCCAAGAAGGAACATGTCACTTCCTGACCGGGATATTAAATACTTGACTTTGAAGGAATGAGTTGAGAGCGTGATGGAGAGACACACACTGGACTTTCCTTTTCTTTTAGTTTAGCACCCAGGTTTCATGTCAGTCCTTGTGCACCGAATTTTCTTTAAGTGACCGTTTAATTATTAGATAGTTGGCTTGTTTCAAAAGCCACGGTTGGCTTGTTTCAAAAGAAAAAAACAAAAACAAAGAAAACCCTTGGCCGATTGTACCTTCCCTGAATCATGACAAGAAGTTAGATGCTAACAGTGCGATGCCGAGATGTGGGTTTGAGGCAGAGTTTCAATTCTGTCAGGATCTGCAACTAGTTTTGAACAAAATGAAAAGTGGGGTAGACGGAGCCAACTGAGGGGGGGTGGTCTTGGGGCTACATCAGGGAGGAGAAACTGCAGGGGGCTTCCCCCTACCTCTGACCCGGCCCCAGAGTCCGACCCCACCCCGCACCTCTCGTCCCCATGCTACATGTTCCGTCAGCTCCTCGAAGGTTTTCCTTCTTTGAACCAAGAAACCTGTGAGTGTCAGTGTCATTCCTGCTACGGAGCCAGGTGACGTGAGGTCCCTGGAGGAAGTCCCTTCGCTGCCCTCTGCCGCTCCGGTACCAGCCCAGTCTCTGTGGGGCGTGAGCTCAGTTAAAGAAAGGGTCCAAGTTCTCTTCCATGTTGACATCCGGCACCAGCTGGTCAGACACCTCCTTAGCACCATATCCTGAACTGGAGACGCTGAAATCTGTAGAAAACCAAGGATGGTCCAGAATTTCCTGCGAGGTCAGCCGCTCGGAAGGCTCCCGCCGCAGGATGCTCCGGATGAGGCACTTGGCCTTGGGCGACAGCGTCTCTGGAATGTTGAACTGGCCGCGCCGGATCTTGCTGAAGAGGGAACTGGGCTCAATGTCATGGAAAGGGTACCGCCCTACCAACATGGTGTACAGCATCACGCCCAGGCTCCACACGTCGGCGGCCTTGCCCGAGTAGCTGCCACTGGTGTTCAAGATCTCCGGGCTCACGTACGCTGGGCAGCCATGCTTGTCGGAGAGCGAGTCATCGTCTCCCCGCAGAATGTAGGCATCTTCCAGGCTTTCCAGCTTGACCCGGGTCCTGCAAGGAAGGGAGGGACACATGAGCTCCTGAGGGTGCTCCGACACATCATTATAGCACAGCTCCTGCTAGGTGTCCAGCGACTCTTTCTCCTTCATTCATCCACTCACCAGCCTTCAACATTACTTACTGAACACCTTCTCTGTGCCCGAGCCTCTTCCAGAGCTGGGGACACAAGAGTGAACAAGACTGACAAAGACTTTGCATGAAGCTTACAACCTATTGGGGGACTCAACCCTTTGGCAAGTAAACAGGTCACAAATAACAGCACTGCCTCGTCTTAGTGCTGAGGGAACAAGACATTAAGTCACCTGCTCCAAGTCACATCTGAGTAAGGACTCCCAAGATCTGAACTCAGATGCAACCAACTGGGAAGCTGAGAGTTCTGTCCACCTGGTAGACCTGGCACACACCGTCTGCAAGGACCTCTCACATTACTCAAGTGCCCTTTGGCCTCACACAATGCTTTGGTGAGACATGGAAGATTGTACAATCCTATTTTACAGGTGAGAACATGGAGGCTCAGAGTTTGAGTAACGCGCTAAAAGCCTCTTAGCTGGGAAACAGAAGGCCTGACCTCATGTCTCCCTAAGTCAACCATGTTGCACATGTGTGCATGTGTGTGTGCTTGCGTGCATGGGTGTGTGTGCATGAATAATAGCATGAGCTCAAGATCCTTCACAAACTTGACACGCTGCCCCCAGTCGTCACCCTGCTGTGTGAGGACCACAGTGCTGGCTGACGCGAATGTAGGACTCTGCTGGGTGCACTGGGTAAGAACAGAGGTGGAGAAATTTCATGAAACTCTGAGTCCCTAGAATCTAGGCCTTTATACCAGTACAGTGGGTCTTGATAGCATCACTGGGTATAAAATAAAGTAAGTGCTCAGTAAGCACTTTGGATTGAATTCTCATCATTAGCTATACATGATTTCCAGTGAGTGGAACAGAGGACGAGGATGTGAAGTGACTTGTTCAAGACTGAGGGCTGTCCCCGACCCAGCACCAGTGTTCTCTCTTTAGCCAAGAGGCCTCCTGAGAATCCCTGTCTCCCCATCTTGCAATTCTTTAAGGGGAAAATGGAGAATTACTACCTTTTCCTGCTTAAAACCATAATCCTCCTCCTAGTCTCCCGGCCCAGAACACTGCCACGCCCACAGAGTTCCAGTGGTTCTCAGGCCCCATAAACTCAGTGAACCCTGTTCCATCACCCTGATCAAGGCTTGCCACAAAGGTGACATAGGACAGGGAGGAAGGATTAGATTTAGGGTTAGAACCTCATAAATAGCACCAGCTAGGTCCTACAAGGTCCATATCAGTCACATCAAGTGGTTCCTTCATCTCCCTGTGGCTCAGGAGTCATGAGGCTCACATGCACAGAGAAAAGTGCTTGGAAATACCACAAGGTCCTCAGTCAGAGCCCTGACTCCGGTCTATCACTGCTATTTCTTGCCTTCCTCCTACTGCGCATCTTAGCCTTTTAGGGCGATGACCACCGCTACTCAGCCAGCCCCAGAAAGGAGGCGAGGCTCAAACGCACCCAGGGAGAGCTCCACAGGAAAGGTCTGAGAAAATCTCGGCTGAATCTAAGACCTCATATCTGCTTTTTGTTTTTAAATATATTTGCATTGATCTCAGAGAGGAAGGGAGAGGGAGAGATGGAAACATCAATGATGAGAGAGAATCATTGATCTGCTGCCTCCTACACGTCCCACCCTGGGGATTGAGCCCACCCTGGGGGTTGTGGAACCCAGCCTGTGCCCTGACTGGGAATTGAACCGTGACCTCACAGTTCATAGTTCGACACTCACCCACTGAGCCACGCCAGCCGGGCTAAGATCTCACATTTGGGTGGTAGCAGTTTCAAAGACCAAGGAGGGACAACTGCCCTGCACTCATTTCCATCCATGAGCAGGAACTGGTGTGGGTTGGAGCTAGGGGTGGGGACTGAGGCCAGACTTCTCCACCTGCTGTGTGGCTGTGGAGTAGTCACTCTACCTCTATGCTTCTCAGCCTCACAGAGGACTGCTGAAGAAGGTAATCTCGCTTTGTTTTTAACTTTGTTTACTGTGGTAAAATTTACATAAAATTTCCCACTTTTACCATTTTTAAGTGTAAGGCTCATTAGCATGAAGTACCTTTTCATTGTTGTGCATCTATCTAGACAAGACAGCCTGAACGTCTGCCTGGGTGGCCATCCCGGGGGTCTAGGACACGGAGCAGCGGATCCGTTACAAATGCTCCCCATGCGCTATCGTACCCTGCGGTCCACACCATCCCCTCCTCTCCGGACAGCGAACGGCCTAGAAAAGCAGGAAGGGTCTAGGGGGCTAATCTGGAATGGTGCTGGCGAAGCACAGACCCCCTCTTGCTTTGCTTTTTCTCCTCTCGGGGGGCAGGTGGCGCTGACCCACAGCAGCCTCAGTACCCGCAGAGATCGGAGGTGAGTCAGTGAAACACAAGGGGCGGAGGGGAGGGAAGCGCAAACCACAGGCACAAGTGGGCTCTCTCCACAGCTTCCTCCGCCCACTCTCACCCTTACAGGCTCCTGCCGAGTTCAGGAGGGAGCCAGACTCTTCACCTCCAAGGTCACTGTCTCGGCAGCAGAGGAGCTGTGGGAATAATCATCGCAGTGGAAAGAACAGTGATAATGATAATAAGCCTACCCAGCGGGCAAGGGACGCAGCGGAGTGAGCACTAAATCGGAATCGGGGTCAAGGCTCCTCTGCGGACACGCACCAGGGAAGGCCAACACCTTCGCCGAGGCCACGGTGACCCGCAGGCATCTCGGCCTCGTCTTCAGCCACCATCCCTCTCTCCATCCCAGCCTCTCCACTGTTCCTCAAACACGCAGACTGACCTGGGTCCTTCCTGGGGTCTTTGAACAGGCTCCCCCAAATGCTCTTCCCCAGACACCAGTGCAGCTCACTCCTGATCTCTCAGGTCTCTGCACAAGTGAACTTCATGAGAGAGGCCTGGCCTGACCATCCCGTATAGTGCCGCCCCACCCCGCTGCTCCCTACCCCGTCACCACCTAAACATGACGCGTCATCTTTCCATACCTAGGCATGTTCGCTCTATGTCTTATTCCCGTGTCATCGGGGTGAATGCCTCATCCCCCCTGCAGGAGCCACGGCAGGTGGCTGAGGTCACTTGCACACAGAGACCATCCCCTGTGTTACTGCTATGCCTTCAGCACCTGCTCTGGTCCCCGGCACATGGCAGACAGGCCATCCACGGGTGAAAGGCAATCGCAGAGTTACGCCCTCGGCGCTGCTGTGGGCTCAGCTTTAAAGAAACAAGCACCAGCTGCCTACCTGGCCAGGCTTAGGGGAGGCCAAGTGAAGGAGCCACGGAAGACAGGAGGGTGCAGGGAGGTGCAACCCAGCCTTCCAGGGACAGACTGCAGCGCCTCCAGCTCTTTTTGCTAAGCCACACCTAAAGCCCTGGCACTGTTATCCCTGTCCAGGTCACATCCCTAGGTTCAGACTCTCTCCCGCCCCCGCCTCCCCCCACACCTTCCACCTCCAGGCAGCAGGGACCACACCTGCGCCCTAAACCCTCTTCTGGGATCCTTCTCCAGAAAGGGCCCTAGAACAAGCTTAAGGGCTCTCTCCTGTCAACGAACCCCTCCCTGCAGCTCCCCTCTCCTCCCCTCCCCACCTGGAGAGGGGACCCAGCGGCTATGCAAATACCTAGGGAATTTGAGAGTGAAATCAAGACACCCCATGCGCTGTGCTCCGGCTGTCCACGAGCTCACCCATCTGCCGTGTCCCTACCTGCTTGTCACATCCAGTGTGGTGTGTGCTGGGGCGAGACAGCCACACAGCCTGCCAGTTCAACTCGAAAATTACCAGACACCGAAGGCCAAGCTATGGCGCGGAGCGTGTGCCAGGCACCTGCATCGGTTTCCAAAGCTCCTAAAATCAGCTTCCAAAGCACAAGTGATCTTTCCTCCATGAGGGCCCTAGCCTAATGGGCAAGCTCCTCCGGCTAGTGAGGCTAGTTGGGGGCTGAGCGCTCGCCTCTCTCTGGGCTGTGAGCTCAGCCAGCGAGGCT
This sequence comes from Corynorhinus townsendii, assembly GCA_026230045.1. Taxonomy (NCBI): domain Eukaryota; kingdom Metazoa; phylum Chordata; class Mammalia; order Chiroptera; family Vespertilionidae; genus Corynorhinus; species Corynorhinus townsendii. The sequence goes on from JAPDVU010000007.1 coordinate 166,915,990, forward strand.
GCAGCTAAGCGGGCAGCACAGGTGCGCCCAGGGCCAGGGCAGCCGGCCTGGGGGGGAGGGGAGGGGGCGGGAGCCTGCTCCCCGGATGGAGGCGCACAGGCATCCCAGGCAGGGGAGGGAGAAGAGAAGGAGAAAGCAGGAAAAGGACGCGGAGGAAGCAGCATCGCGGGCGTCTGACCTTGCCTGCTTCTGGGAACATCCTGAACTTGTTTACATCACTCCCAGGCAAGGGTCGAGGCGGCGGCCTGGGTTACGTCTTTAGACAAGGTCCTTCCAGGGTGTGCATGTCAGGGACCGGGCTGGGCTGGAGTTCCGGTCCAGTCCCCACGGACTTGTTACGCAAGGAAGGTCTCTGGGGCTTGACTCCCCCTCTGGGAATGGGGGCCACTGCCCTTGCCTCTATAGAGTGGGTGGGGGAGGCCTGGCGGAGTACCTGCGTGGGGTCCCAGTGGGAAGACATGAACGAATCTGCTTTCCATGTTTGATGTCTCCCGAAGAGCCCGAGGACTATAAATTTCCAGGCGAAGAAATTGATTTTCGTGACCCTAATGGTGGCCCTAATAATTCAAATGTCTGTCATTTGGGCATTTAAACTAGGAACTGGGGGTGCAGGCGTGACACGTGACACCCATAGGACTTGGACAGTATCTCCTGAGAGCCTAGCAACCCGGTGGCACATACTGGCCACTCCGACCGCGCTTACTATTAAGCAGGGTCTCACTTCCACCCCAGAGCCTGGAGGGGAAGACAGATGGACAAGCCTCAGGCAGATGGACATGGGTGTGAAGTCTATGCCCAGATTCCTTGCTGGGCTCTTTGCATTTGTTTTTCCCCCCAACCTGGCATGTCCTTCCCCCACCCAAGTGCCCAGCTCACTCCTGCTCACTTTCCTCAGTCCTGAGGGAGGTCTTCAGGGTGGGCTTCCTAGAGGTGGTGGTAGATGAAGGATACAGACTCCCAAAAGTGACAAGGAGGAACGGTGGAGATGCTGGTGACCAAAACGCTGGAAATGACAGTGGCCATTTCCTGCGGCTTCTTGGAGGAGAGCGCCACACGCCCAGGGCAGGATGGATTTGGCAGAGACGCCGCGTCCCCGCATGCATCTTGCAACCTGGCCAGGGCCCAGGCACGGCACAGCCTGCTCTGCTTTCGACCTCTGAATGAACGTGGCTCGCACGGGCCAGCCTGTGCACCTGGGGCCGGCCCGGCCAGTGCCAGGCCTGGTGTCGCTGGCTCCCGGGCCAGGTGAGGAAGCCAGAACCAGCAGGACACAGCTCTGCTCCCTGCCTTGCGGGGCAGCGCTGGCCTTCACATTTATAAATGACAGCGTATGGCTACATGGACTGAAAAGGGCTCTTTCAGCTTTACAATTCCTGATGTTAAGTTTAATTTTTAAGCTATAGGGGTAGCAACACTCCCTATATGGCATCCTTATGATGCTAATAATTATAGTAACAATAGCAACCCACAAATTGAACGTCTAACTGCTAGAATTTCTTGCCCGGCCAGTGGCTCCATAGTTGGACATGGACCTATGAACCAGAAGATCATGAGTTTGATTCCCAGTCAGGACACATGCCCGGGTTGCGGGCTCGATCCCCAGTGTAGGCCGTGCAGGAGGCAGCCGATCAATAAATCTCTCATCATGGATGTTTCTGTCTCTCTCCCTCTCCCCTCTTCTCTGAAATCAATTAAAAAAATATTTAAAATAAATACATACTGGAATTTCTTCAGTCTAGGTCTCTATTTCTCTTAACAAAACTGAAAGGCAAATATTATATGTGCAAACTTCCTAAAAAGTAAGGAAACTGAGGCCCAGAGAATGGAACGTGCTGGGTCCTATATAGGGTAATTGAAAAAAATTGAGCTCCGAATCCATGTCGGGAGGATCCTGAGGTGGGAGCCCTCTCCAAAGTGCATCGTGACACCAGCATCCCAGGTGTTCTCAGTCAAAAATGGGGACACTTTTAAGGAAAAATCTGGGTCCATAGAGACCAACAAGGCCCAGGCCTATACAGAACATCGCATACATGCTCGAGTCGCTGTAGGTCAGGAGGCGCACACGGGAAGCTGGGCTTGCCCATTTACTAGATGACAAAACTGAGGTACAGAACACTGATGCGACCTGTCCAAGGTCCCCTAGCAAATAAGCGGCTGAGCTCAGGTTCAAACCCAAGTGGTCGGCCTCCAAACTTAGTGCTCCTTCCAAAAATCTCAAAACTGGCCTACACAAGCAGATCAGGCCTGGCTTTTAAACCTTTACACAGCGCCCTGGGCTCTGGGCAGGAAGCGATGAGGACAGGCTGGGCCGGGGCGAGGCTGGGCTGGGAGTTCAGCCAGGCAAAGTGGGCCTGGCCAGGATGGGAAGTCCGGTGGCCTGAGGTCAGTGGAATCCGGAGAAGTCATTGAAGGCCATTCCAGGGGGTGGGTCCAAGCCGGCCAAGGGTCGAGCGAGAACGATCAGCTGCAGCCAGGTCTGGCCTTGCTCTGCCTGCTACTGCAATGCTACCCTTGGCCATCAGTCCTGGTGCCAGCAAGCAGCCACCTGGGGCTGTAGCTGAGGGGGAAAAGGAGGGGGGGGCGAATTAGGGAAGGACCATCCCAGCACCAAGCCAACCTGGCAGCCACCACTGGGTCTCTACGGGCCGCTAAACTCTTCCCAATAAACCTTCACTCCTTTCATTCTGGTTCCTATGCACATACATTTTTCCAGCAGTCACCTCTGAGAGCCACCAATGCACCAGGTCCAGGAGAGGCAGTGAACAGGCCAGCTCCAAGGCCAAGCTGCTCACCAATGAGCACAGAGCAGCCAGGACACCAGGAAGGGAGACAGTTCCGGGAGAGAAGAGTCCCCAGGGAGGGGCCCAGGAGAGGGGCTGGTGAGCTGTGCAGGGAGCTGTACCCTCTGGGCACCTCACACGCATATCAGGGAGCTGGGCTTGATGAAGGAGAAATCACAGCTTAGAAAGATGAAGTACCTGCTAGGAAGTGGCACAGTTGGGATGAGAATCTCAAGCCAACTCATGCCCCCAGGTGTTCCCACTGCACCGCTGCCTCATGCTCGGGCCTCATGCTCGGGCCTCATGCTCGGGCCTGCGTTAACTGCCTGCCTGCAGGAACGGTCGCTAGAGCCTTCTTGGCCCCTGGGAGAGCGGGGGAAGCCACCACCTCCACCAACGCCTTCTCTCGGGAAGGTATAGCACAGCCTGCCGTCGCCATAGGAACAGGCAGGGAATCCCCAGACAGACAAAGCAGCTCAGGGCTCCTCATCAACGCGCCAATGGCCTCCCGCTGCCCTGCACTTAGCCCCACTCCTGCAGGACCCCCGACCCCAAATCAATCATTCCCCGAGGGCCTCTCAGACAGGTGTCTGCACACCACCTCCCGCTAATGCTGGGACGAGGGCCCAGCCAGCCCTGTTCTCCCTGACAGCCAGGCGCACCTGCCCAGGTGCTTAGGGTCCAGAACTTTCCTTCCATGCCCCATGGGCAGGGTAGGGCCAGGGCATAGGCCAGTCCCTTCAGCCTCCTCTGTCTCCCCACAGAGTCCCCCCAAAGCATGTCCCTCCCTACACACAACATGTTGGGAACTCCTGGCCTTTGCTCAAACTCCCTTCCCTCCTGTTGAGTCTATTCCTAAGCAGCAACCCCCAGAGAGCTTCCCCACACACTGCGCTTAGGCCCTTCCTAAGGGAAATGACACCCCAACACAGACACCTATGGCAGGGTCTTAAGGAAGTGCCGCTTCTGTGCAAATCGTTCAATGCAGGTGGAAACGCTGGGTGGCTTTCTCGCACGGTGTGGACCTGGGAAAGTGATCCATCTGCTGTCGTCCTTCAGGCTCGCATCCGGGCAATGACACCCATGGTCCGCACTCCTCCTTGCCCCCCTCATTCTGTCACGAGAATCCAATCCAAGCTGCTCCTACTCCAAGAAGGAGGTCTTCCCTGAGTCAGTGCCCACCACGTTCCAGGAGTGGGGACCAAGCAACAGCACCCGAGATGCAGACATGGGCACGCAGAACAGAGAGACGCCCTGTGACAGAGAGTGGGGGCTGGGAAGGGGGCTCCTCACCATCCTGGGGAAAAAGGGTGGGTACCTGAGCCTTCCCCAAGGGTCGGTAGTGGTCAACATAAAGGAGGGAATTCCAGGAGCTGATGGCGCTGGCTGTCAATGAAAGGAAGCAGAGTCCGGTCTCCAGAGCCCAGTGCCTGACCGCTACGCTCTGTTGGATCGTACAGCTTCAACAGAGGCAGGAGCAGCCTGGAGATCTAAAGGAAGAGCCAGAAGAGATGCTAACAACAGAGAAAGAGCCCTGACCCAGGTCGGGGAGGGAGGGAGAAACATCCCCATCCCCAGCATGAGGAGCAGGAGTTGGGGGGAGGGAGAGGGGTTGGAACAGGTGGCCCCAGGTTCCTACATGGGGTCCCAGCTCCCTCCTGCAGACACGGGCACAAATCAGCTTCCTCAGAGAGGAGGAAATGAAATGTGTGACGTCAACTGATGAAGATCTTCTAACCAAAGAAGAAGCATGGACAGAGGCATGCTGCCCCATTGCCAGGGGCATTTCTGTGCAATGAGAGGTCAACACCGGGCCTTGACTGGGGGCGAGGAGTGAGAGGGGGCGGGGAGTGAGGGGGGGCAGGGAGCCTCGTTCCAAGGGAGAGGAATCAAGCTGGCAAAGCAGGCACTCCTTTCAGCAGCCCTCCCTGCACCCAAGGCTGCCCCAGCTTAGAGGACTCTTCCTACGCCGAGTCAGCGAGCTGGCCCTGGGTCACCCAGAGAGACTGACCCCCGTGACGGGGAGGCTCAGGCCAGCAGATGCAAATTCGAAGCCAAGCACGGGTTCCACGCACTCATTCACTGACTCCCAGCGGGAAAGTCTTGTTCTCCCCACGGAGGAGGCGCTCTGAGCAGAGGCGGTGAGGTGACGTGGCAAGGTTAAGGGCAAGAGCAGAGATTCCTATCCAGACAGTGGCTCTGCCTCCACACGGGAGTGACCAGCCTCTCCCAAGCGGAGGTCTCCCCTGAGGGGCTCAGACTGCAACACGGGGCCCCAAAGAACAGCTGACCACGCAGACCACTCTCATGCCACAGCAGGCCAGGGGGGCTGGAGGACACAGGACACGGGCACACCCTCTGGGGATTTGGGCACTGCCCTCTATCAGATTCAAGGCCCAACCCACACTCAGGGGGGGCTCCTCCCATGCAGATTTGACCGTAGGAACTGCGGATGCAAAGGGTGTGCCCAGGACGAATTCAACCAGGGTTGGGGTTTAACTTTCTCAAAACGAAAACAAATTAGGGGGTTGTGCCTGCAGAAACACCAGGGCCAGAGGAGGAACAGGGCAGGAAACAGGGCTGGTCCAGGCCCTTCACTTCCTGGTGAGCTTGGTGTCCACCTTCCTTTGCGTACATCTTGTCAACCTTCTGGCCTTTCCGAGCAGAAGGTCCCACAGCACATGTCCTTGACCTCTATCAGTCACCCTCCCAGCACTGATTCAGTGATGAAAACTCAACAGAGAGAAGAGGATGTGGCTTCACGCTGAACCCTGACATCACAAGAGCCCCCACTCTTCACAGAAATGGCTGCCGGAGAGACGGGGCACATTCCTCCAGGAACCCACAGAACCCTGGGAACTGCTCACCATAGTGGCCCAGTTTCATCAATGACTCTAGGACCAGCTGTCCATCAGTGAGTGCCCGCCCCATCCTATGCGTCGCAGTATCCTCTCCTTGAATTTTCGCGACCACCTCTCAGGGATGCCACCGTTATTTCAGCTTGGAGGAAGCTGCAGCTCAGAAGGATTACATCGCGTATCCAAGATCAGGTGGCTCATAGGTGGCAGAGCCAGAATTTGCATCTCGGGCCCCAATCAAAAAAAAAAAAAAAAAACAGAAGCAGGAGAGTCTGAGATGTTGGGAATTCAACCCAGAGGCAGAAGGCAAGGGCACACGGGCTTTGGGTCTAAGGCAAGGCTGAGTGTCATCTGCGTACAACGTCCGCAAAGGGACCGTGAGAAATGACTTCCGGTGCTGGCAGTGCCACTCGATGGCTGACCACGGACTCAGAGTTCCAGGTGGTCCAGGATGGAAAGTCTACGCATGGGAGCCGTCCACAGGCAGGTCTCCTTCTGGGCCAGGTGACGCAAGTTCACTGGGTAATGCTTGTGCCTCTTATCACTTTCAAGGGCATCAAGGAAGGAGATGCCTCTCTCTGAGAAGACTGATGTGCAAACATTTGAAGATTAATAATGAAGCAGCCCTTCTAAGTCTCGTCTATGCTTTCCCTTTGAGGACCAGTGCATAAAAGGTTCAAAAAGCAGGTAAATGCTATCATTTCCCTTCCAAAAGTCTTTCAGATTCAACCCAGTTTCCCCACAGTGTCTATCAGGAGAGGACCCTCAGTCCTACTGAAACGCCTATGGATTAGGTCCTCGTTACCAGGATAGAAGGTGAGATCTGTCTGCAGCGAGGCCCCAACGAGGTCCCAGGGCTCCTGCAGGACTCCTGTTCCTTGCAGGCCACTGTGCGGGCCACGGAGACTCATCTGCTGGGAATCACGGGGGACAAATATGCTTGATACGTGACCAACCAGGGTCTCGCACTCTGCAATCAAGGGGTTCAAAACCAAAACAACAGTAAGAAGGAAAAGGCTACTAGGCATGATTCCCCTTTGACAACAACTTGACAGTTGGTTAAAAAAAAAAATCTTAGCAGCTACTGATGAGAACATTGAGTACGACCTTCTCAGGCCTACCAGAGAGAGACACTTGTCATGTTCAGAACAGCAAGCCCCCTGGGACAGCAACAGGCCCTGGGGCTCTGGGGTGAAGTGACAGGATTTCCAGGCTATTGCCATCGCCAAACAGGTTGTGTGACCTTGAGCAAGGTCACGTAACTCCTGTATGGCCATCACCACCGATCAGATGGAGCGGTTCTCCTCTCCCGTGGTCCCTCGGGAAAGCAGGGCTGCAGGGACCACGTGCTCTTAGACGTTCGGGGGACAGATGACAGGCAGCTTCCTCCCGGTTGATAATGTTTTCTTTTTCAAAGGCAAATGCTCCTTAAAATGCAAAAGGATTTAGCTTTACACGTCTCTGCCCCAGGGAACGGTTCTGGGTTCCCAATCATATGGGACACTTTTTCTTGTTCTTTCTAGAAAAGGCCATGCTCTTCTGCAAAAGTCAAACGTAACTCTGACGCGAACACCAGCGATCAGAGTCCTCCTGTTGGAAGCTTCTTGCATCTCGGTGTGTCTTCCCGAGGCTCTAGGACATCAGGGATGTGGGCTTTGCCAAGACATGCTCCTTGGCAACTCTTCTACCCATTGTCACAGAGGGCAGGCCAGGCCTGGGGAAAGCCCTAAAGGGTGAGTGTGAGCTCTGCTCAGCCCTTATTTGCTGCCAGCTGGCTGTGGGCACCGGAGCAGGCTCACCTCTGGGGCTGGCTCCCAGACCCTCGGGAACTCCCAGACGCCACTCCTGCTCTATGTCCTGTGACCTGGGACATCCACCCTACTCTGCCTCACTTCACAAACACGCATGTACCATGGTGAGCCATGGCTGGACATGCCACCCCATGTGTTTGCTGATGCCTGAAACTCCTCTCTGAAGAGAGAGGATCCAAGATGGTGCTTCAAAAGGGATCCCGGAGACAGGGCATCCACCTGCTGCCCTACTCCTTCTGTCGGGCAAGCGGCTGTCTTGGGAGCTGTCTCATCAGAGAATCCGCCCAGACGACTGTTCTTTCCCATCCATGACTCTGAGATCCCACCGCGCTGCCCTCCGGAGCCCCCCTCAGTAAACCGGACATGCGATTGTCACCTCTCCAGTTTATAGGGAGAAGTCAGTTACAGGAGAACCTTAGAGAAGGACCTTCTAGATGCCACCAAATATTAACGCTTACATTTGTAGTTATGGTTCCTGGATACATCGCCAAGAAAGACGGAACACAGGAGGGCAAAATCTCACTCATACGTGGAATCTAATAAACAGAATAAAGTGATGAACAAAATAGATCCAGAGACACAGAAGCATAGAACAGACTGCTGAATCCTAGGGGGAAGGCGGGGGTGGGTGGGTGAGAAGAGATCAACCAAAGAACTGTATGCATCTATGCATATCCCAAGAACACAGACAATAGGGTGGTGAAGGCCTGGGGGGGGGGGAGGGCAGCTAGAAGGGGTCAGTAGAGGAAAAAAGGGGACAATAAAGATTTGTTTTTTAATAAGGGTGCCTTTTCAGATATAGATCTAAAGACCTTGGAGCCAATATAACAGAGCCAGGACAGAGATGAGGCACTGGAGGCTGGGGGAGGGGACCGATCGCAGGTCACACAGGATGTTAAAGGCAAAGCCAGGATAAGGGTCTGGACCTCCAGACTCCCAGGGCAGAGGCCTCTAAGGTGAAGAAAAGATAAGCATCCCCCACACTCTAGATCTTAGGGTATCTCTCTCTTCTTCAGTTTGTTAATAAAAGTAAAAGCCATTCCCTATCAAGACCCGGATGTAACTGCCACAGATTCCTTTGATAACCCCTTAATGGGTATAAATATGGGATGATGCCCAACCTCTGTGGGTCTGGGGAACCCAGAGGTGTCTGCACTTTGTACACCCCTCTGGTTATAAGCGCTCATGGAATTATTCCACTGGAGTTACGCAGCCACAGGCCCTCTATCCTTGCTAATCCCCAAAAGCTTCCCAGACATTTACTTCCCAATCAGCTCAAAGCACATGACGGGAAAACCCGCACCCACGCCACTGGACCTGTCTCATCTGGATGCTCTCAGACGCCCATATGCAACAGCTTAAACATACCACAGGCCACTGGGGCGGGTGGCAAACGGACCGGAAGGCAGAGCGGCGTGACAGCAAGCCCTGCGCACACACACAAAAGGCATTCCAGCAATGCGAGCCAAGTGAGCGGACGGCGCGTGCTAGACCTGCATTCCACTTGGACTTGCACGCCACTACCCACTGGCCCAAGAGGCAGCCCTGAGAACTCCGTGACATCACGCACGTAGGCCCTCTCGGCCAATTCTTGGAATAGTCAGCGCTGAAGATAAATCAGCTGCCTCCACCCCTCTAAAATAGCGCCTTGAAAGAGGTTTTTCAATCAAAGTCAGCTGGAGGAAAAGGCAGGGCCCCCGTGGGGTCTGCTAAATAGAATGTAATGAGTTAATGGAAGAACCAGAAATGGAACCCAGATGCCCAGCATCCTGTCCAGCTGTCTCCTAAAATAACCGAGACCTTCGCGGGGCCGGGGATGTGCTGCGCAGGCTCCTCACCTGGAAGGCCGGTCCTTCCCACGTGGCCTGTAACATTCCTCTTTCAAGTCTTGGCCCCGACTCATCTCTCTTATAAAAGCCTTCTTGACTCTGAGTCCTGGTTGGTACTGCCATCCCAGCCCCCAATCCCATCTGACCCACTACGTCCCTTTGTTCAGGGCCTGTCACACCATCCTGGTAGGTCAGTTGACTAGGCAATGTATCTTGCTATTCATAACACTAGGAACGGTGACTAACACTATATATTTAGGAAATATCCATTGAAGGAGGGGATGAATGAATGAATGAATGAATGAATATTAAAGGACAGATGTCAGGCACCGAAGAGAGAGAATGTGCTGAAGAGAAGGTTTGGAAAATCTTGCCTCGTTCCCATTGAAAATGCCACCCAGGCTGGCAGCCACTTTCAGAGTTCAGAACACCAAAACCAAAATAATTAGCAGGTCACAAGATACCCTGCACCTGTCCCTTTGAGCACCTGAGAACACCTGGGGAGGAGGGGTGACTCATTTTCCACGGGCACGGCAAGCCTTATGATAGTCACCCCTTTGTCTGTCTCTCCGAGCGATGTTCCCCGCACCCAAACAGGCAGCAGAACAGCCTCCAGCCAGCTCTCAGCATGAGACTCACCTCTCTTCGTCCTTAAAGATGAATTTCCGGAGCTTGAGGTCACGCAGCACCAGCCCCCCGTCGTGGCAGTGGGCCACGGCAGAGGCGATCTGGTAGAACAGTCTGGCCGCCTCCTCCTCCCTCAGCTTCTTGCACGTGCGGACGAAGGAGTGCATGTCTCCATAGCTCCGCTCAAAGAACACATAGGCTTTGGTCTCGCCCAGGAGGATTTCGGTGATTTGGTTGATGTTGCTGTGAGCGGACAGGCAAAAGCATGGGGCCAAGGACTCCTGGTAGCAGCTGATATCAAACACCTAGGACAGAACGGACAACAAGACGAAGAGTCAGAGGGGCCTCTGGGCCGGCCAACCACAGAAGGCGAGCACCTCCCACAGGGACCGGCTTCTGAGATGACAAATGGTGTGCTGATCTTGAACCCAGCCCCCCCTCGGGTCTGTGTCCTGTCAGCTGTGTGGCCTTGAAGAAGTCGCTGAACCTCTCTGGGCCTCCAAGACGACATGTGTAATATGGGAAAATGCTATTTGGGAGGATGATAGGAAAAAGTGAAGGTAAAAAGTGTTTTGCAAGACAAAGAACTTACCACAGAAGGTCAGTTTTATTATTTTTCTCTCCCCATGGCCTCTGTTTAAGAAGAATTAATGCAAAATTTGAGAATGACCCCATCCCAAGCTACATAGATAACACCTTATGTCCCTTCAGGGAAAAAAATACAGGAAAGAAAAATGTAAATGGGCACTATTCAGCTACCTGTATAACCATGACAGACCACATACTTCGTGCAATACAACTGTGTCATACAGCACGATACGGCACATTAGCAGCTACCGGATGACATACCCAGGCTCCCACACCTTCATTTCACAGATGTGGAAAGGGAGCCTCAGAGAACAAGTCCCATCCAGCCCCTGGCGGCAGAGCTGGGAATAGTCCGCTGTCCTTGCTCCTGGGAAGGCAGACATGCTCCCTTCTCTCTTCCCTCCACAGAGTCTAGCTCAATGAATCAGTCATGCAATGATTTCCTATGAATCGAAAAACGAGCCTGTGAAAGGCCGCCTCATTGTGGGGTTATTTCAAGAGAAAATCCACCCTCCACACCTTTTTGCAACAGACACGAGAGGTATTAGCCTGCAGAGAGTTCTGAGGGTGAGAATAAATAAGTAAAAAGCTTTCATTCATCTGCAGCCCTCCCCTGCAGCCCTGAGTCAGGACCACAGAGCCCTGGGCTTGGAAGGTGGTTTCACCATCTGAGAATGTGGGGTCCAGAATCTATCCTGTGCCTGCAGGAGTGGGGGCCGGCGTGGGTGGGGCGCTTCCCTGGAGAGCAGGCTCGCTCTAACAAGGAGATGCTTCGTGTGATCGATGCACCATCATTTCACTTCTGGGGTTTCTTTTTCACGAGTGAAAACCTGCTCTCCGTCAGCAGCATTTTGCAGGGCAGTGGGGAAAATGCTGGCCTAGAAATCACCAAATGGGAGGCTCTGATTCTGGCTAGACCACCGCTAATCTGGATGAGGTGGATACAGAGCACTTAGGGTCACGGGCCTCCCCCCTCTTCACAATCAGGAGACGTTGATTTAGGACCCCCATCGACCTTGTGGGTGTCTGGATCTCACAGGAGAACCTGATAAAAGCTCTTAGCCGACAACGCCCATTCCCAAATGCACCCACGATGCTGGATTTGTTTTAAGAGAAGACACAGGCCTCCTGAAAACTCATCCACGGATGCAGGCTGCCATCTCAGAATCCATGAGTGAAGTCGCTCTCGGCTTCAAAAAATAAAACCTATGAATCAGACAGGGTGAGCAAGAACCTCGGGAGCGCCTGGGCGAGGAAGCGAAGTAACTTTGTGAATGAACCGTGATGAGCCATCTCAGGAAAGCCCTCGGTTTTAAGAATGAGTCCTTTAGCATCTCCAGGGACCACAAATCACACCCCGAAGCTGTCAAAGGATGACCTCGGCTCGCTGACCCCGGAGGTCCATTCAATTAAGCATCTGCAATGCTTGAATCAACTGTAACACCCAGACTGCAGAGGCAGGGACCCGGGCGCCTCCAAACCCTGGGTGGGTGCAAGCGCTATGCAGAGGCCCGAGCAAACGCTGCTCTTACATAACCGCCGCGTGTCTGACGCCAGCTGCAGGCTCCGAGGCCCGGGCTCCTGGGGGTGCGGTTATTTACAATACACTTCCCGTTTCAAGCGCATTTTTTTTTTTTTTAATAAAAAGCGATTCTTTTGCTCAGCACCTGTAGTCTATCTATGGTCCCGCCCAAGGCTGAGACACTGAATATAGATTTTAAAAAAGAGAAGATTGAACATCTTCAGGGCAGCATCAATAGCCTTTGTAGAGGAGACCAAGTTCCAAGATGGTGGACAGAGAATGAAAAATAAAGCCGGTACTAACGTTTTCCCAAATGGGCAGGAACCAAACGTTTATTAGCGGCTATAACAGGCTTTTACGGGCTTGGATTGGTATTTAAACCATCACCTTCAAGTGCAAAATTGAGCCATGAGCCTGGTAGGCAGCTGCTTTTGAATGTTTAATTTGGACCCTGAGGTATATAAAGTGACAGTTCCGAGAAAGCAGTAATATTGGGCCATCTTTAATAGCATTTGCAAAAAAAAATAGTAGTATGTCAGTCTGCACAGTCACTACCAGCACTTCCAATGAAAGCCATAAGCTACAGGCCCTTCAAGGCCCCTTCCTCCCTCTGCTTACAGTAGGCATGGGGACAAAAAGCAGGCTTGACTCTTTGGGCTCAATGACCCTCCCCCCTCTCGCCCCTCCCCCCATAATGTCCCATAGAATGCCCTATACAGCCCTCTGCAATAAGTGGCATCTTTGCATTTGATCTGTTTTTGCAAATATGTTTCTCTTGGGTCAACACAGGGCTAGGAGACAAGCACTTTAGATTTTAAGACACCAAAAGGGACGCAATCAGTGCACAGGCTTCGCTCAGCCTGGCAGTGAGCTAAGCGCCCACAGTACACATCCGAGGGGAGTTCACAGGCGCCGCCTTGAACCACCGCTTAGAGCTTCCAAGCAGCTCCCGCACGCCACCGCGCTTGCATAAGAAGCCACCCCATCTCCTCTGGTAAGAAGGCAGGAACACAGAAGCTGCTGGGTCTTCAAGGGATGACCTCTGTCAAGCAGAACAATGATACTGCACTTAAATCCACTCGCAGCCACACAGTAATTGGCGAGGGGCTGATTCAATCTTTGCAATCACAAAACCAGCAGATTAAGTACACTTAGGGGCCAGAGAGCAAGTCTGCAAATGGCACCGTAAGGTCAGCCCAACGTGCAATATGTCTCGAAGAATCTGAGCAGAGAAAGAAAGAGCAGGGGCCCGAGGCACCTCTGCTTTTTAAACAAAGAAATAACAGCAAGACGCTGAAGACGCTGCTGCAGAATCGGGTGGCCGAGTCCCCTGGCTTCAAAGCACCTCCAGCCTTTGAAAAAAACGGGAAAATGCTGCGCCCAAGTTGAGCAAAAGGAGCGAAAACGCTCACTGCCGGGTGACTGTGCATATTTCATAGCAGAGTGGCAGCTCTGTGGAATTCATTCATTTCAAAGGATGACTACCCTATTGTGCAATGCCGTCGGTCTTCTGAGAATCCAGCCCAGCTCTGAATAGCCTACTGAATTTTGGTTAACCAGGCACAGTTGCTCTGGGTGTCAATAACTCAGAAGATGCAAAATACCAAATGCCCGGTGCAAGCAGAGAGCAGCATTTAAAAGAGTCTCTTCTTTCCCAACCACCCCCCCCCAGGTCTGATCCAAGCAATTGCAAAACTGGAGAGCGCCACAAAACCCATGTTTTACAATGAAACACTCCAGTCCCCTAGGAAATGAAGCCTGTGGTTAATGGTAAAAGTGTCAGGCAATTCAAAGACAGCAGCGGGCCCCACTCCTGATGCCCCCCCCCTCTCCGCTGCATCCCCCTCTCCCCCAACTCCCACTCCCACCCTTGGGTGGGGGGAAAAACAACAGTGAGCAAATCTAAAATGAAGTGACAGTGAACTCTTGATCTGTGTCCAATTCCTCGGTAGAGGTGTGCTCTAATGTCCTTTTTTTTTTTTTTTTTTTGCAACTATCCTCCTGCTCATCCCCTCCTCTGGTGCCCCGTGGGTGCCTACAAAGACACACAGACACACATGCATAAACCAGTCACTGTTCAGGGTCAAAGACAAAAAGGAAATCGTAGGGTCCATCTCTGCATTAGGGAGACTATCCCTGAGGTTCCAAGGTTCCAAACCTTACAGGCAAAGGTGTGTGTGGGGGGGGGGGGGGGAGAGCAGGGGCGGCAGGGGCTGGGGAGAGGGGGGCGCCAGGGGCCTTCAAGCACGGAAGTCTGGGGATGAGAAGAAACAGACACAAGCCAGGGACCCAGAGGAGTCACTGTTTCCTACACCCGGAGGTGTGCAGGCGGCTTTGATTTCCACCCACAGCCCTCCTTTTAAGGCTCCAGGCAGAAGAAAGCTCCCTGCGCCGGGCCCCTGGGCTCAGCCGGAGGGGACACCTTTGTGCGTCTCTCTTAAAGGGCACCTTCGGAACAAAGCTCGAACACCTGCACGCTGCTCGGAACAATGGCTGCGAAAGGAACCCGGTCATCTGTGCCTTGAAATTAGCGGGGGATTCCCTGCTCCCGGCTGCAAGGGGAGGGCGCGAGACACCCGGAGAAATCCCCTGCGCGGTGGGACTCAGGGTCGCGCGCGGAGGCGCTCCACGAGCCCCTGGGGCCACGCGTGTCCGTGGCCCTCGCGAGGTCCCGCCGCCCTGGCCGCTCCGGGCTTTCCCACGACGCCCCCGCCGCAGCCCTCCCCATTGTCTGCAGCCTCTGAAAACTTCGCCACAACTAGTCGCAGGGGAACAAATAAATAAAGAAGCCCATTTAACAAGGCCACGGGTATGACCCGAGAATCTCCCTCTCCCAGACTCCAGGCTGGGCGACCTCCCGCCCCCTCCGGCCCCCTCCAAAGGCCTGGGAATCTTTTTGAACAGACAAAAAAGCCAAACCCAACCGAGGGCTCGTTTACCTTGCACACCAGCTCCTCTCCGCTGTGCAGATGCACCGCGCGGAAAACGCGGTCTCCCTCCAGAGGCTCCAACAATAAGTATTTCCCGATGCAAGAAACGCAATGCGACAAGTTCGGAGTCTCCGGCGGGCTCGGGGAGCCGAGGTTCGGGCTGAAACTCTGGCTGGGCTCGGCGGACCTTATAGACGACAACTCTTCGAAATCCTGGGTTTTGTTCCGCGATCTCCCATATCTCGCTATTGTGATGGGGGTAGACCTGTGTATGTTCATGAGTGTGGGGATCGCACACGACCGACACACAAAAACCCGCCGGAGGGATGAGTCGCTGGCGAGTGCGGCTGCAGGCGCCTCCGTGCCACGGGTTTTAAAAGGGGGACGCGAGGGGAGGGGACGCGAAGGGGGCTACGCGGAGAAAGAGTTAGAAGCCCCAAAAGGGCGCAGCTGGGCACCTGGTCTGCTCCGAGAGCCCGGCTCCCGGGGGGTACTCGGTCGGCAGCGGCTCGGGTCCTTTTGTTACCCCAAAGCAGCCAGCGATGTGCAGAATCGCCGCACTTTTAGTTTCTCTCTCCCTCTGTTTCCAACGTGGATCTGGGCGAGGAGCCGGGTTGCGAAAGTGGGAGCTGCAGCGCCGGGTCCCCCGGAGCGACCCTCACGCAGGCTTCAGACTTGCAGGCGGGTTGGAGGAGCCCTGCTCGAGTTGGTGCAATCTTCGGGGAGCGCACGGCGGCCGCTTGCTCTCCACGCGTTAGAAACCCAACAAAAAGAGAAAGGAAATCAGCACGGGTCTACCGGCTCGCGCCGCGCGGCAGACGGAATCCTCGCTGCACCCCCTTTTTTGGTGGAGAGGGTGGGGGGCGTGGAAGGGGGGGGTTGCCGGAGAGGGTAGTTATCTACGATTTAACTGTAGATGGCGTCTGAGGCTTTTCCAAGATCGCAAGAGCTCTCCCAAGAATTAAACAAACAGACCAAAAAAAAAAAAAAAAGCAAGGGAGCATTTAACTTAGAGCGGTCAGCGCTGCCAACAAAAGATTGCAAAAGCTGGGCGCGGAGTGGCGGCGCGGGCCGGGCGCAGGTACCGCGACAAAGCGCAGGGCTTGGCCGGCCGGCCGGCGGTCAGCACAGGCTCATGCTGCCGCCGCTCGCTGGTGCTTCCAATGGTCCTCCGAAAAGAGGGAGAAGTGCGGGCAGAGTCCAGGGCAGATCAATGGTCTCCGATTTCCTCCGCTGGCCCGAGCTTCCGGAGGTCCTCGGGGCACTGGAAGGGGATGCGCCCCCAGCCCTGCCAGCCCGCGGCGTTCCTTCCCGCTGGGTCACTGGATCCTGCCTTGGAAGAATTTGCAACCACTCCGGCTTTCCCTAACCTCAACCCGATTTGCCTGGAAGGATTGGTTTTGGAGGAAATTGCCGGCTTTTCTTCCTCTTCTTTTATTTGTTCCTTTCTCCCTCGGAGGTAAAAGGAACGAGTATTTAAAATTGAAGGGGATGGCCGACGGTGCCCGAGGCCAATCCCCGAGCTCAGCACGCCCGCATCTCCCGGCGAGGCGGTATTAATAGTTACTTACGTGGCCGGGATCTCTAAGCTAGCGGGGCCGGCCGGGTGTGCGGCTGTGTGCGCGCGCGCCTCGCTCGCGCTCGGTCTTCCCATTCAATGTCACCGACACATTTCCACCGAGTCTCCGCCTCCTCCCCCCCGAGGCACTCTCCATTGGCTCATCCTGTAGCCTGCCCCGCCCCTCCCCCGCGCGGGCTCTCCTCATTGAACCGCGCGCCCATCAATCAACCTGGAGGCTGCCAGTCCGCGAGCGGCTCCAGCGCCCGCCGGCGGCGCGGGCGGCTGCCTCTGCCATTGCAGCTCTGGGCCCGGGCGCGGGCGCTGGCCCCCCGCTCCGGGCTCGGTCCCGGCTCGGTAAACAAAGTGCAATATCCTTCCGCGGCTCCAGGGCTGGGGAGTGAGCGCATTCGCGGCGGAGAGGATCCGCGGCGGCGCCTCGACTACCCACGGGTGTCCCTCTGGGGGCCCGGGCGGTGCCAAGTGTACTTCATGCCTAATTCACCTTCCTGGCGCTTTTCCCAGAAAGCCAGGCGTCCTCCGAGCATCAGGCCACCGCTGCTGCTCTCAGATGGTGCTCTGAGCCTGAGCCCTTCTCTGTTGGTGAAGAATGTGTTTGCCTGGGTGCTGCATGAGATTGCAGAAATTAGTTTCGTTATCTTTTTTTTTTTAAACCCTCCTACCCATTTATAAAGAAACGGATTCCTTACTTTGAGTTGGTGTCACCCTCCTCCTGCCACCCTGCCCCAGGCCCAGGGCTTTGAGTCTTTTCAGCAGACCTGCTATAGGCACCTTTAAATTCAGACCAAATTTAACCATGACTTCTTCCCCTTCTACAGCAGTGTGCCCAGTGAAACAGCACCCCCATATCCACACCTCAAGGCAGGGGCCCCTGGCTTCCAGCCTGAGTGCGGGGCTGCAGGGTCCTCCTAGCACACCTCACCCCACACACAAGTCAACCTCAAATGCATTCAACATTGAGAGTCAAGCAGAGCTGCTGTTTCGTGCTCCACCCGCCTCTCCCCCAAATTAATCTCAACTTTCTCTGGAGGTTCCAGTTCCTTGGTTTGGTAAAGGGCCAGACTGGACAGAGGCTTCAAGCTCCAGACCCTGACATACTGTATCCTGGTAAATCAGAAGCAGTCTGATTGGGGGCAAACTAAAGTAAAATGAAAACAGCCAGACACTGGAAAGGGGGCTTGGGAAGACTCTGCTGTCTCTGAGCTGTTACCTGCATACATGCCTTTTTCTAGTGGGGAGAAGGGGGCCATATAATGCCTTGCTGGTATTAGGCCACTTTTGACTAAAAGGAAGAGCTGTTTATAATTATGCCCACTCCTGTGTATTTATAACGTATTATTTTGCACAACTGTGGACTCTAGTGATATGGGGAAGTTGGCCAGAGAGGACACCGCAGGACCAGAGTTTGAGAAGAAGGTCAAGCAGTGGTCCTACCTCCTGGCACATAACATCCCACTGCTGACAGGCCTGCTGAGGACTCTGTGACTGCTAACCAGTCTTCTTCCATTAAGACACGTGTGTTCATGTTGGTCTCAAGAGCAGACCTAAGGCAGCTTCTACTGATGGGGGGGGGGGGGGGTTTGAGGGTGGAAGGGGGTAAGAAAGGCCCAGCCCTCCTCTGCTCAGTGGCCACCAGTATTGCTTTATAACTCGGATTAGGAGACCTGGTTCCAACCCTGGCTGTATCCCCAATTTTATTTTATTTTTTAAAATATATTTTTATTGATTTTAGAGAGAAAGGAAGAGATAGAAACATCAATGATGAGAGAGAATCATTGATTGGCTGCCTCCTGCACATGGGGATCAAGCCCAACACCCAGGCATACGCCCTTGACTGGAATCAAATCTGGGATGCTTCAGTCTGCAGGCCGATGTTCTATCAACTGAGCCAAACCTGCTAGGGCTGTGTCCCCAATTTTAAATGAAAATTGAGTCAACACATGCTTTCCCCTCCTTGGGTCTCCATGTCTTCAACTGTTAAATAAAAAGTCCAACAGCCTCCCTGCTCAGCTCATAGAATTCTGCTTTAGAATTCTACTTTGCAGTCCAGGAAGTCTGTGCAGGTTTACTCTCAGCCATGCTCTGTGTTAGGGACCCACGTATGAGTAAGATTTAGTCTCTGCCACCCAAGGGCTCAGTCTAGTCCCAGAGAAAACCAAGAAGTGCTGAATCGCATTGTGTAATCATATGGCAATTCGAACTTTAAGGCGTCTGGGGAGCAGAGGGGCAGAAACAACTTTTCTTGGACTTCAGGGCGTTTTCAAAGAAAAATGTTATTTTTTTTTATCTTGCATTAAACCAGATATCTATTGAAACCTTGTATATTCCAGGGTATATGGGTGCATACCAAGGTATACTCGGGGTATAGAGATACAGTGCTTTTAAAAATATATTTGTCTTTGTGGATCTTGGAAAAATTCTATGAATCATAACGTAAGATGAATAAGAGATTGTCACTGGCATTTCAGGCCGAGGGAAAGAATGTGCAGAAGCAAAGTGGTGGGATGTTCTAGTAACTCACCATATCCCCAGTACTGGCCACTGGGGAGCAACAGCCAGGCATGTGCTGGCAAAGTGAATTGGGATTAGAATGGGGAGGGCTCGGTAGATCAGCTAGAGATCAGTAGTCAAGGCTGATGTGAAATCGGGAAGTGACGAGGCTGAAGTGAGGTTTTAGAAAGGTCACACGGGGAGGTCATCTGAAATAAACACCACTGGGCTTCCAAGAAAAAGGAGAGAACACTGTAGCTGCAAAGATCAAGAACACTGGACATTTTTAGTGATGTGCAACTGATGCTATAGATGATGGATTGTGTATTTATTATTACTGATGAGATTATACAGTGGCCACTGACCTGCCCATTCTCAAAGGCCAAATTCATGACCTTTGGAAGCTATTGCAATGCAGGATACATTAGACAATGTATGCCAAGTGCCTCAATCTTTATGTGATTGACAGTAATTTTCAGGTTGAAAGTAAAACACCCATGTAGTGGGACAATCTGGGGGGTGATCTTTATTTGTTGACTTTTTACCTATATGACCTTAGATTAATTTAGACTATCTTAATTATAAAGTGGAATTATAATCTAAATTTTACCTAACATAAAAATTATGGAAGATGTGTATAAAGCAGCTAGCACAATATCTTACACATTGTAAATAGATATTATTATCATTATTACTACTAGAGGCCTGGTGCATTAAATTCATACACTGGTGGGGGGCGGTCCCTCAGCCCATCCTGCACCCTCTCCAATCTGGGGCCCCTCGAGTGATGTCCAACTGCCAGTTTAGGCCCGATCCCACAGGGCCTAAACTGGCAGTCAGGCCTCATCCGGCAGTTGGACATCCCTCTCACAATCCGGGACTGCTGGCTCCCAACCGCTCACCTTCCTGCCAGCCTGATCACCCCCTAACCACTCCCCTGCCAGCCTGATCAATGCCTAACTGTTCCCTGCCAGCCCGATTGCCCCCAACTGCCCTCCCCTGCCGGCCCGGTCCCCCCCAACTGCCCTCCCCTGCAGGCCTGGTTCCCCCCAACGTCCCTCCTCTTGCCAGCCTGGTCACCCCTAACTGCCCTCCTCTACAGACCTGGTCCCCTCCAGCTGCCCTCCCCTGCAGGTCTGGTTCCCCCCAACATCCCTCCTCTGCCAGCCTGGTCACCCCTAACTGTCCTCCCCTGCAGACCCGGTCACCCCCAACTGCCCTTCCTTGCTGGCCTGGTTACCCCCAACTTCCCTCCCCTGCTGGCCTTGTCCCTCCCATCTGCCCTCCCCTGCTGGCCTGATCACCCACAACTACCCTCCCTTGCTGGCCATCTTTGACCACATGGGGGTGGCCATTTTGTGTGAGGGTGTGAGGGTCAATTTGCATATTACCTCTTTATTATATAGAATTGTTATTATTACAATACATTCATAGAAAGCAATCCAACATTTAATAAGAATATGAATAATAGATAAGATGCTACATCATCAATCAAATATGTGGGAATTGTTGAACATACAGTTGTAGGAATGTTTACATGCAATAAGCCTTTATGATAAAATATGTGCTAATTAAGATTAGGATGATATAATTATGGGAAAACATTTAAACCAGTCTGCTCTGTAGGACAGTCAAATTCAGTTGCCTGCTGTGAATGCTCTCAGATCATTCTCTATCTTGAAATATATTTAGCTGCTCCTTCACTCACTTCATTGCTCATTAGTTCATTAATTCAGCAAACATACAGTGGGTGCCTGCCAAAGGTGAAGCCCTAAGCTAAGCACAGTTTGTGGATCAAATAAATGGTTTTTGAGAATGACTTCTAAGACCACCATATCGCTTTAAGGCTGATATGTACCACAAGTGATGCCATTCACCTTTCTTAACTCTCACCGAAAGCCATTCCTCAGCTCAGAAACTCGTGACAAACTTTCAGGACAAATTGTATAGAATGTCACCTCGTGCTGACGTACTGGCTGTGGACTGCACAACTCTCATTCCCATGGAGGTGTCTGGGAAGGAACCCTGGAGCTGGGCAGACCACATTCTTCTTGGCCATACATGGAACCTTGAGCATAGACACGCTGGGCTAAGGTTAAGAACTACCCAACGATTTCATCTCTCGCTCTTCCTGGTCACACACCCGGCAGCCACTCACCTCCTGTGGACTCCAGTTCCCACCTCTCCCCCCATGGAAATCTCCCATAACCCTGATACCTTCCTCATTTCTTAAACAGCTCGTGTTCAGAAAGCCGTTGTTTATCTACAAGGTGATTCCTAGTACCGCATACACCAAGGTGCTTGCTTGTTTGTTTGCTTCGCCATGGCTGGGTCAAGGATGTGTTTCTCTCTTTGGATAAATGGTCCACTGGACAAGTCCAGGATATAAATACAGAATTGCCATGTGGGAACCATTTTCCCTCGGGCCCTGGTTTTGCATCTCTACTTCTGCCACAGAAAAATAGCTGCGGAGTGCTTGCTGACCAAGGACGTGAATCCAGGGGAAATCTTGTTGGTGCTCTTAAATTCGAGGAGGGTGGGAAGCCAGCATATGGGCATTTCCTGGGGATTGTAAGTTGTCTACCATCCGGTTACATATTGCTGCACAACTAACAGGAAAAAAGTAAAAACAGGTAAAAGGAACCAGCTAGCCCAGGAAGTGCTACAAATGTACCTATTACTGTAAGAAGAGGTTCAGTTTGAAAGGTGTTGTGGGAAATCTAGTGTAGGTTGCTATACCTGGCGCACAGAAAGGCCTGGAGGGAGAAGGCAGCCCCGGATCCAGATCCTACACCCTTCTGTTTCACAGACCTTAGGGCCTTGAATGGCACTTAACTCCCCTGTCCTTTGTGGAATGGAAATACTAATACTGTCCTTACAAAGGAAATGGGCTAAATGGAATGATCGCTTACATCCCCCTCCGGCTTATGAAATCCAACTTCCAGGATGGGGAAAACGAGCCTGTCACTGGTAGACCAGCATCTGAACAACGACGCATTGAGTTTTCATTCCATTTGGGCCCCAATTCAGCCAATTAGGACCATGGCCTGGGACGGCCCCCCTTGCTCAGATTAAGGTTTATAAGAATTACTAAGTGCACCAGGCTTGCCAGTTTGAAAGCACTCTTATGTATTTTGTCCCATTGAACCCGTGGAGGAGGTCCCACTATTGGCCTCAGCAGAAGAAACTGTGTCTCAAGGAAGTTAGCTCACTGGCTCAGGAGCCAGACACAGGGTTCCTGACAGCAAACCTTGTGTTTGTTTTATGACACAGCTCTCCTTCCTCCCACTGCCTTTCCCTGGTGCCTGTCCTCGCTCCTTTGCCCCTTTTCCTCTCCTCTCTTTCCTCTTTAATTTCTTCTGTGTCCAAATGTCATTCTAAATTTGAAACAGTTTGGGGGTCATGCCCTGGGGCTCCTTGCATAGAATTTCATTTGATCACAACGACAAGAGTTGCAAACCAGGAAAGCATGTTTGAACACAAAGGTGACAGCTACAGTGCCAACGTGTGAGCCCTGGGTCCCCAGCTGGGCTTATAGCTGAGCCTGTGTGGGCAGCCTGGAGACCCAGCTGTAGGTGGGCAATCTGCTCACCTACAGATGGAAGGAAGAGTAGGTCTCACCGTATCGCTGCAATTTATTTGCACATATGCATGCTTGTTCTTGTGGCTCATAAAACACAAACTTGTACACAAATAACTAATTTCATAATATGTTTTCCTATGAAGCAGTTAAAAATCTAAGTATAATTGCTATCACTCAGGACAACGCAGAGTTTTGCACCATTCAATCTGGGTGCCAGGACTCAGAAACGTTGAGGCCTGTTAGCTCAGTATTTCTGATTGTCCTTTTGCCGCAGGCTCCAATGGCTGGCCTCACCCTGCTGCTGACCCTTCTTTCCCCAGAGGAAGGGAGAAAAGAAAATAAGTAATCTTTTTTTTCTGCATTTAGTTTGTGACAAGCATTTTGCAAACCCTCCCTCACTCGCATTCTTCATGGTCCAAGTAAATATAGGCAAGACGAACTCCATTTACAAGGAAGAAAAGCTGTGTCTCCGCAAAAGTGAGTTGCTCTGTCGACTAGAACAGGAAAAGAAAGTATTCAAAGTCAGGTGAGCCTGAGGCCGCTCCCTCTGCACTTTTTACTCCACTAGAGACGTAGTCAGCGTAAGGGCAGTGAATGCATCTGCAGAGGAATCCATAACAAAATACCGCTGACCAGAACGTAAACGACAGAGATTGGTTTTCTCACAGTTTGGGAGGCTGCCAATCAAGGTGTGTGCTTCCTGCTGAGGCCTCTCTCTCTTTGCCTTGCAGATGGCAACCTTCTCATTGTGTCCTCATGTGGTCTGTTCTCAGTGTGTGCACACTCCTGGTGTCTCTGCTTCTTCTTATAAGGGCATCGATTCTATCGCATTAGGGCCCCACCCTTATGACCTCATTTAACCTTAACTACCTCCTTAAAGGCCCCATCTCTAAATATAGTCAAATTAGCCCTAACTGGTTTGGCTCAGTGGTTAGAGTGTTGGCTTTCGGACTGAAGGGTTCGATTCCGGTCAAGGGCATGTACCTTGGTTGTGGGCACATCCCCAGTAGGAGGTGTGCAGGAGGCAGCTGATCCATGTTTCTCTCTCATCGATGTTTCTAACTTTCTATCCCTCTCCCTTCCTCTCTGTAAAAAATCAATAAAATATATTTAAAATTAAAAAATAAATAAATAAATATAGTCAAATTAGAGGTGAGGATTAACATATGAATTTGGGGAGACACAGATTCAGTCCATAATAGACAGTACAGTGCTCTGAGATATTTTTTTTACCCACAAACATTACAGAGCATACTAAGATCATATCTCTGCCCTTGAATTTATTTTTTTATTTTTTTGTTAATCCTCACCAGAGGATATTTTTCCATTGATTGTTTAGAGAGAGTAGAGGGAGGGGGATAGACAGAAAGAGAAAAAAACACCGATGTAAGAGAGACACATTGATCAGTTGCCTCCTATATGGGCCAACCAGACCAGGATGGAGTCTGCAACTGAGGTGCCCCTGACTGGAATTGAACCTGGGACCTTTCAGTCCATGGGCCAAAGCTCTATCCACTGAGCCAAACCAGCTAGGGCTGTCTTCAGAATTTATAATTGAGTTCAAGCACACAAGATGTACATAAAGTAATCCTACCATAAAGTCAACTGTAGAAACGATAACTATAAAATAGAAATTAAAT
The DNA here is from genome assembly GCA_026230045.1 of Corynorhinus townsendii. NCBI lineage: Eukaryota > Metazoa > Chordata > Mammalia > Chiroptera > Vespertilionidae > Corynorhinus > Corynorhinus townsendii. The sequence goes on from JAPDVU010000007.1 coordinate 166,940,227, forward strand.
AAAGGCCAAGATTTTATTTGCCATTTCATTCTTTAGAGTAGTCCTTTGCAGAAATTAGGATATATGTGTGTGTGTGTGTGTGTGTATCTTATCTTATAAAGAGGGGATATGCTAATTGACCCTCACACCATTGCAAAGATGGCAGCGCCCACAGCCAATAAGGAGGGAATATGCTAATTGACTGCCCCACCCTCAAAGATGGTGCACCCACAGCTACAAGATGGCGGCGCCCAGTCCCCTCAGCCCTGCTGGGGTGAGCAAGGCTGGGCCCGTCCCCAGGTGGGCCTGGCCACTCTGCATGCCTGCCTCCAGGGTCCCCCAGTCCCCTCAGCCTCCCAGCCACCCAGGACCAGCCCGAGGCACAGGCAAGCCTCAGATGGTGGCTGCCCAGCCACCCACAGGCTTCCCGAGGCTCAGGTAACCAGGGCCAGCCGAGGCTTGAGCTGCCAGCAGTGGCAGCAGCAGAGGTATGATGGGGCATCGCCTTCTCCTGATCACTGGGTCACTTCCCACCCCTGAGGGCTTCCAGACTGTGAGAGGGGGCAGGCTGGGCTGAGGGACCTCCCCCTCCAGTGCATGAATTTTCATGTACCAGGCCTCTAATATATATATGTGTGTGTGTGTGTGTGTGTGTGTGTGTGTGTGTGTGTGTATGTATACATATGGTATATATATGCCTAAAACATGCTTGGAAATTCTAGAGAAGAAATAGAATCTTTCCAACCAGGAAATGGAGAAAGGAAAATGTTTGAACTGACCTTGCAGTCTGAGCAGAATATCAGCAAGTCAAGATACAAATGTGTTTTAAGAGAAGCACTTGAGTGTGCCAAGTCATGAAGGTATGAAGGGACAGGCCTGATGGGATAAGAAACAGCAGTCAGTTAACCTGAGCTGAAAGCAGAAGCTAAAAGGATGAGAGACAAGATTGTTGTCAGACCGTGGCAGTGGGGAGTGTGAATGCTGAACTAAAATGCTAGGACTTCTCTTCATTGGTCAGATGTTCCCCTGGCCACTGAAAGATCTTTATTGTCCAGAAATCTCCTGTTGTTGTAGAAAGTGCACTAGACTAGGAGCTAAGCTACATTGTAATTTTTCCTTTTTTAAAAATATATACTTGTGTTAGTCATCTAGTGCTATGTAACAACCCCCCACCCCCGCCGCCCAAGCTTCTACTCCTCTCCTAAGACCACTCATATAGTATTGGCACAATTCAGGTCCTTGACTGTTGTTGGACTGAGGGTCTCATTTTCTCTCTGGGTGTGGGCTGGAGGCCTCCCTCAGTTCCTAGCCACATGGGCCTCTCCACAGGGCAGCTCACAGCATGACAGTTTGTGTCATTAAAGCAAACATGTGAGAATTGTCAGAGAGAGAGAGAGAGAGGACGAGCCAGAGGGAAGTCAGTCTTTCATAGCCTAATCTTGGGAGTGACATTCCTTCCCCATCCTTTTACCATACTCTCTCTGCTCATTAGAAGGAAGCCACCAGTTCACCCCAAATACAAGAGGAGAGGATTACACAGGAAGTGAATCCCAAGAGGCAGGGTTCGCTGGGAGGTTATCTCCCTTGGCACTCTCTAGAGAGGCATATGGATCTTGGGGTGGAGATTATTATGTTTGACAGGAAGAAATGGAAGCTAAAAGCCATCGACCTCTGCTGAGCAAGTCGATATCCCTCTGATGCTCTTCAAGGGTCTTCCCTCTGGATACTATCTCATGGGTAGGCAATGCGCTATCTCAGCCTCTCTGCACCCAACATCTTGCTCTACTTCAGGACACCCAAAACTCTCCTGGACTTTAGGAATGGGCAGCCCTAGCTGGTTTGGCTCAAAGGATAGAGCATCAGCCTGTGAACTGAAGGGTCCCGGGTTTGATTCCAGTCAAGGGCACATGCCTGGGTTGCGGGCTTAAACCCCAGTAGGGGGCGTGCAGGAGGAAGCCAATCAATGATTCTCTCTCATCATTGATGTTTCTATCTCTCTCTCCCTCTCCCTTCCTCTCTGAAACCAATAAAAATATTTAAAAAAAAAGAATGGGCAGAGAGTTCCTCAATCTGAAGACATGGAAGTCTATAAGACCTAGGACCCAAAATGCTAGGGTGGCAAAGAGCACCTGGTGGTTGTTAATTTTGCTTTCTGGATATATCAATCTCTGAGTGGCATTCTCTTAGCCAGGTGTTATGGAAAGAGCCTGGATTCTGGGATGGGACAGAGACACCAAGGATTGACCCAAATATGACTGTGCCTTTGCATGTGCCCACCCAGGACCCTAAGGCAGTGCTTGAGTAAAGGGGTTGCATCTTGTCATCCAGTCTTCAAAGGCCTCCTGGATGCTTCTAAGTGGTTATTTTTAAGTCCACATTTCACAGCTAAAATGATTCCATTGTGTTCTGAAAAAATCTTCTTAATTGAATGTTCTCTTTGTCAACCCAATAAACTGCTAGTTTTGCAATAAGATTCCCCTGGCACCTTTCCTGGGAAGTTTAGTGTGAGAAATTCACTCACCAAACAACAAATATAGTAACAACCGCCTGTCAATTAGCTCAGTTCTCTTGATGGATCACCTGCTATGCTCCAAGCACCATGCTAGGCGCTGGGCAGAGTGGAGTGGATCCCATAGAAACTCATGATATAACTCATACTCTGCTCTGTTTTCTCCCCTGAGATTTTCTCTTTCTCTCATCATGGTTTACTTGGGCCGTAAGCACCAAGATCTTCTTATACACATGAAGTGAACACAGCAGAGAGGTATATATAACAGGTTAAAATGGGCACACATTTTGGTCACTCTTCCCATTAAGAGATGGGGTCCACTCCCCTCTCCTGGAATATGGACTGGTTTGAGACTGCTGGGACCAATAGAGAATAGTAGATACAACACACAGCCAGTCCCAGGCATTGCCCTTGAAGGACTGGAGGCTCTGGCTTCATTTCTGGAGCCCTGAGCTTCTATGCAATATGTCCAGCCAACCACCTGGATAGAGGAACCAGATGGAAAGCCCTCGAGACTACATGGGCAGGGAGAGGGGCCTGGTGCACTGAGCCTTCCAACCAAGCCTTGACAAGTCTCCAGGCATGAGAATGAAGATGCCACCAACCCTCTAGACCAGGCTGACAGCCAACAGATACCACCCAATCAGCCACCAGTGGCCCCAGTTATGCCATCCGTCCAAATTCCTGCCACACAAAATCACGATATAATAAAGTGGTGGTGGTTTTATACCATTAAGTATCAGCTTAGCATTTTACTCAGTAATAGAATGCTAGAACAATGTGGTCTGGTTTTCTTATTCAGTCTTCTAGGCAAGTTCCTTCTAGGCAAGTATAACCCAGAGGAGTAAAGACATTCCGATGGCAAGATGGTATTAATAAGCATGGGTTAAAGAACCTCAAGCTCTCCTTCTCCTGACATTTTGAGCTAGGGGACTATCTCTTTTCCTCGCGGACACAGCATCATTCGACAATCATCTTATGATGAATTCTTCCTGGTTAATATGTCATGGTGGTAGAAGATAAACACTACTTTCTCAGTGATCGGGAGCTTGCCGATGGCAGGACCATATCTTCTCCCCTCTCCTCTGTTCCCCTCTTGTCATAGTGATGGGTATGTCTGCCTGCTGAGAGGATGAAAATCCGCTAGGAAAACAATGGTGTCATTTATTTTAAGCTTTTAGAACTTATTCAGTCCTTAGAAGAGCCTTGACTGTCATTCAGGGCACCTCCCATCTGCTGTTGCTCTGCCACTGATTTATCAGGTTCCTCTGAGTAAGGTAATTTCTCTCACTGGACCTCAGTCACCTGAGCTGCAAAGTAAGGACAATAGAGTCAATGATACTCAAGACCCTTCCATCTCTGACACTCAGTATTCAAACAAGAAGTATGTTTATTCATTCATTCTGCAAACACTGGTAGCTGCCAGAGAAAACCTCACTAGGACACAGAAGGCAACACGTGTTCCTCTGGGAATGAAGATAGTGGTTCCTTTCTTCAGGGATTTGCATGCTAAGGAGCATCTACATAGAGGAGGACGGCTACTTCCCCCTAATTCTAATGAGTCACAAGAAACAGTTTCCCATAGAGACGGGCACAGTTGTAGCCAGGGTCAATTGTAGAGAGGTGAGTTGCTGTTGCCATAACATGAGGACTCTCTCTGAAATCCTTTTCTTGATTTTTCTAAAAATACAGAAGCTATGGCAATAGCTAATATTTCTTAATAGTCATGACGATGGCTTTATTCCCTGTCTCTCTGTGCAATGCATTATATTCTCTGGTAACTGATATTCATGACCTTGACTGCTGGAAGACTCTTCTCATCTCCGTAAGTCTTGCCAAGATTCATCCTGAGCCATCAGCTCCTTCAAGAAGTCTTGGGTTGAGCTGAGTCTTCGTGGTGCATAGCTGTCTTAGCCAAGCCATTTAAAGAAATATCTGTATTTGTATTGGTTTCAGAGAGGAAGGGAGAGGAAGAGAGAGATAAAACATCAATGATGAGAGAGAATCATGGATCGGCTGCCTCCTAAACGCCCCACACTGGGGACTGAGCCTGCAACAGGGGCATGTGCTCTGACGGGGAATCGAACCGTGATCTCCTGGTTCATAGGTCGATGCTCAGCCACTGAGCGATTTCGGCCATACACCAAGCCATATTTTATCGAAAGGATCTCTGCATATTTCTATTTTCAACTGGTTCATTGCAAGTGTGGATTGTGTCTTACTCCTGGTGGCATATACAGTGCCTGCCCATTATCCATGACTGAACTAACTCTTGTCATATTACAGTTTATAAACATTGTTCATCCTTATCCCTGTTGAATAACGGAGCTGTGTGTGGTTCAGAGAGGAAAGTGACTTTCTTAAGATCACCCAGCCACAGGGGCCCGCACACAGAGGCTTGCTAATATGATTCCCACATCCTGAGAGCACGGACATCTCTTCTGGTGGGAAGGAGAGTGCTCCAGCCCAGGCCTCCCTCTGGATGCGTCTCCTTTGTTTTCCACGTCTGGGAAATGCCCCAGGATTCCCTGCTGCGGGACCCCAGGAGACTGTTGCTCAACCCCAGCAGCTGTTCGGGAGGAGAAGAAAAAGCAGGCATTCTGAATGTATCATCCGTACAATGCAATATTGAACTGAGCATCGCTAATGAGCGAGAACTCTTTTACTGCGCAGTCTACTTCCATGAGGCCTAGCTCTTAATTTTCAGTGGGCGTAGCAGGAAGCACCAGTGTAAAAGATAAAACATATATATTACTAATACTGTTGCTATATAAAACAATATTTGGCAAAGATGGTTCAGATATGATTCAGCCCTTGTTCGTCAAGTTGCTAAATATTATTCAGCCAGTGGAGTCACCATATGGTATGTTTCCTTGGGAGGCTGGGTAATATATCGTGTCGGATATAGGATGTGGAAATGAGCCTGTCTCTGATGGATAGGGTCTGGATCAAGCTGTGGACTGCTAATTCCATTAGGCTCTCAGGCAAATACGGAAATGCACATGGCAAGGGGAAAAGGCATCGCCCTGCATGTATGCCTCCACAGGACTGGTTACTCTCAGAAACTGATGAAGAGTGGGCAGAACCACACATCTAGACACAGATGCAATCTTTGAAGAAAAATGTGTGTGGGCAAGTACAGTACCAGCTGGAAAAGTCTAAATGACTGAAACCTATGACTCAGAACTCTCAAATTGCCTTGAAATTAATGAAGCTCTGTGGGGATGACTCAGTTCATTCATGTCCCTGGCTTGCAGGCTTAAACACTTGCAGAAGGGGCCATTGTCCAACGTTTGGAAGATCAGACCCCACAGAGGAAGCTGGCCTCAGTCTGGGAGGTGGTCTGGGGGGCGTGTCTCAGGAACATGGGTGACAGAGGTAGGGGATTCCTGTGCTCATTCCTGCCCTAGGCTGAGTGACCTCCGGCACTGGGAGTCCTCCCTGGACCTGGTTTCCATCTCTGTGAAATGAAAAAGGCAGATAAGCCCAGCCAGCGTGGCTCAGAGCGTTGATCTATGAACCAGGAGGTCATGGTTTGATTCCCAGTCAGGCCACATGCCCGGGGTTACAGGCTCAGTCCCCAGTAGAGGACATGTAGGAGACAGCTGATCAATGATTCTCTCTCATCATTAATGTTTCTATCTCTCTCTCCCTCTCCTTTCCTCTCTGAAATCAATAAAAATATGTATATTTTTAAAAGACAGATGAGATGATTTGTACATTTGCATCAGCTTTGGTCTTCTGATCAGCCAGGGTCCAGGGTCCCAATAAGAAACAGAATTTGCCCCAGATGGTTCAGATAAAGAGATCTGAATAAAGGAACTCCGTGTACATGTGTGTGCCAGGGTAGGGGAACAAATGAGAGAATAAGATACCCAGAGACTACTAAAAGCAGGAAGCCATTGACGCTTGCGTGGCTGAAAGGAAAACAGCATTACTGGAGCCTGTGAGAACAGGAGCTCTGGAGGAGACCCACCCAGAACACTGGTGGGGCTACCCAGTGGGTGCCACAGTGCGGGTAGGGGTAGAATGCAGTCTCTCCCAGACACACAGGGCTGACCCAGGGGGAGCAGGAAGAAATAACCTAACCTGTGACTTATCCTCCGCCCCTCCACTGTCCCACTGGTGCTTCTCATTCATTCATCAAACCCAACAGGACGCCATCAGCAAGGGAGCCAGGTAAGCAGGCCACAGGGATTGGCCTCGTGTGGCACGGATCCGGGCAAAGAAGGCAGATAATGCATCTGGAAGGGGCGAAAACCAAAAGGCTAACCACCAGCACTTCGTGACATTCTAGGTATGGTTACGCTGCTGCGCGGTGGGTCACAGGCAGACACATTTTTTTCCCCCCAGCGATTGAATGATTCTCAAGCAACAGAGTTTGGGGCGCAGGACCAGGTTTTGTTTAGTTGTTTAAGCCATCAGAATGTGTGGGAATGTCTGACGCACAGTAGAGAACCAGGGGATACTTGTTGAATGAAAGGCTGATCACAAATCAACATTTATAATCATCTCCGGGAGTACAGGGCGCAGCACAAGCTGGATGCTGTTAATATCTGCTGGATGAATAATGCATGTATAGGTTCAAAACACATTACGTCACCCTTCGGATGAAAGGTTCTGCAAACCTCAGGCAAACCCTGGGTATCTTTGTTCTTGTAGTTGCTTTGAGTATGATTTATGATTGTCATTGCACAATCTGTGTAAATTTCCTGGACTGTGGAAATGAGCCCCACAGTGTGAGGCTCAGTGATGTAATGAATTAATAAGCCAGAGAGGACTTAAAAGAGACATCTTCTGCCTGTCGGCAGGGCTGAGTCGGACCAGCAGGAGTGCTTACAACAGTAGAATGTGTGCACACTCGAGTACTCATGAAGTCACCTCCTGACACGTAGATGTTCTTTGGAGTCAGACGGGCTAAGGACGGACACCCACCAGGCCTCTCTCAGCTCTCTGACTGGAGACAGACACTTGACCCGCCCGCCTTGCGGAGTCAGCGCAGGAACTGAATGAGATGATGTGAGTCATGGTCCTAGTCAAGAGCCCTGCACAAAATCGATGTTCACCTCCTCCCAGAACTTTCTACAATATGGAGCCATTGATTTCCTTCGAGTTGATGTCAGGGGTAAGACCAAGGAAAAAATATTTGCTGTGTTGCCATGCATACGATATTTAAAAGAAAGTCACTTCTGCCCTAGCTGGTTTGGCTCAGTGGATAGGGTGTCTACTTGTGGACTGAAGGGCCCCTGGTTCGATCCCAGTCAAAGGCACATGCCCGGGTTGCAGGTTTGATACCCAGTAGGAGGCATGCAGGAGGCAGCTGATCAATAATTCTCTCTCATCATGGATGTTTCTATCTCTCTCTGCCTCTCTCTTCCTCTCTGAAATCAATAAAAATATATTTAAAAGAGAGTCACTTCTATGACAGGGACAAGCCTGTGCATAGGATAGGAGAGGCATAAGAGATAGTAAACATTACAGAACAAATCTAAATCATCAGTTCTTACTATTCATATTCAGGAACTGATGCTGACACATGTCATCTCAGCATACAGAGGATCATCACACGTACGTGTTGTCAATTCCCTTCAGCGTTCGCTTAGCTCAGGTGCAGACCCTGTTGTCACAGCCTGTGGCCATGGTCCCATGCTTCTTCTGCGATAGCTGAATCCAGCTTCCTGCACAGAGGTGGAAAGCCAGGTACTTTTTCCCCAGCCTTCCTTGCAACTAAGCAAGGCCACAGGACACAGAGGGACTGAGGAAAGCACACTTGGGAAACTTTGGGGAAGATTGCCCCCTCCCCGCTATGGTGAAAGACAGAACTTCATGGGAGGAAGCCTCATCTTGCTTTGAAATTCTTGGGTGAGGATGTGATGCTTAAGGCTGTAACTGCATCTGGACACCATACAGGGAAAGCCAAGATGTACTATTGTGATTTATCATAAGAAAGATACATTTGGTCTTTCTCCACTGTTCCTGGCACACAGCTCCTCAAACTCTTGTAATTTCCTATAGAAGGGCCATAGGAGCATCTTTTGTTAGCATATTTCATTTTGCCTTTAGTTCCTGAAGGAGCTCCAGAGCAATACAAGTGAAATGGGTGTCCTTCATCACTTAGAAGCAACCCCATTTAATTACACCTGAGTTTCTGTTCATGAGGTGAGTTTTGGTAAGCCCTCTATGAGTGGGGCTGGTGGTGGGGGAATCATCCTACATTACAAGGTTGGAATTTCAGCCCTACCCCCAATCTCCAGCAAGGAAGGAAGGGCTGGGGGTGCAGTTCCATCACAAATGGCCAATGATTTAACTCACTCACCCGAGAGGACAGGCTCAGAGAGGTTCCAGGTTGGTGGGCCAGGAAGCATCCAAGTGCGTTGAGGGTGGTGGTACCCTCAACTCTACACAGACAGACGCTCCTATGCTCAGTACCTTCTGGCCCTTGCCCGTGTACCTCTCCTTCTGCCTGTTCCTCAGTAGCCTTTAACATCCTCTGTAGTAAGCCAGTAATCTAGTAAGTAAACTGGCTTCCTGAGTTCTGTGAGTCACTCCAGCAAATTAACTGAACCTTAGGAGGGGTCAGGGGAACCTCCAATTTATAGCCATTGGTCCTCAGCACAGGAAACAACCTGAAGTGAGAGCAGCCTTGTGGGACCGAGCCCTCAGCCTGGGGGATCTGACTGTCTCCAGGTAGACAGTGTCAGAAGTGAGCTAAGCAGCAGGACACATGGCAGGTGTCACAGGATGTCACAGGATGTTTGCTGCGCTGGCTCCATGGATGGAAAACCCACACGTCTGTGAAGTGGTGTGACAGTAGAGTCTTGAGCATAAAGGAAACACACACCGGGAGTGTTGCTTTTTCCTTTACACGAGAGAACTGGAGAGAGTTGCCCAGAGGCCTGGTGGAATCGCACTGTGACAACCCAACTCCTACCTCAAGAATTCACGTGCATCGAGATTCATTTACAAACACTTATTACTTATGCTGTGAGTTAGTCATATCTTTTGTTAACATGCAGCCAAAAGCATTCTGATGGAATAGTTCTCTTCAGATTTTTTTTTTTCTGGAGGAATAATTGAACTTATTTTGTCTTTGTCTCTTTTCTCCATTAAATAGGTCATTGAAAGTCTAAAGGCGAGAAATCACACTAGACGTTTTTGATTCCTCCATCCACTTATTTATTCATCCATTGAATCAATCATTCATTATTTATTCAACCAGTCCAACATGCACTTACTTAATACTACACATTCTTCATTGCACTGGTTGAAACTGGACTTCAGAACCATGCTCCCGAATCGTGACCCTGAAGAAGTTTCCCTGGGATCCCACCCTCAGCTACATGCCCTCCCTCTGGACCTCCTTAGCTGCCAGGCACTATAAATAAGTTTTTGGCATCTATCACATTATATTGAAATAATTGTTTTGTCTGTATATCTTTCCAAGAATATACTTTTCTTAAATGCTGAAACTAATCAGTAGTCCCTTCCTTCCCTCCCTTCCTTCTTTCCTCTCTTTTCTCCTTCTTTCTTCTCCTCATTCTTCTTTTTCCTCTTCTGTATGCTCAGAGTATAGCAAAGTTCTCGGCCACCAGTGAGAACTCAGAACTCGTTTTAGACCAGAATTGGACTGGGTGCTGTGGGAAACAGAGAAGAATAACAGAGCTGGCAATGAAGGGCAGGAACTGGGCTTTTTAGCTTGCAATCGTAGGCCATGACCCAGGGAAAGTGCTTAGTCAACGTTTGTTGAATCGGAAAACTGGAGTCAAGGAGAATCAGTTTTGTTGGAATGACAAAACCGACATAAGAACCATTTTGGATGTGCGTCAATGCTGCCTTGTGTGACATTAGTGATATTTCATAAATATGGATTAAATACAGAACGTATACCTTTAATGTATCCAGAATTTAAAATTTTGAATTTTGTATGTTGGGAGTATGACTCTATCCCAATAGGTAATGTCTTTGTCTCATCTTGTGAGTAGTTTATTCTTTCCCTGAGGATTCAGATGATTTACTTGGTCATATACCAGGCACTTATCTAGAGCATGAATCACTCTCTGTAATCTTCATATGATTACTTCGCACCTTGCAACAATGCCATACTGTCTCAATTAGTGTGTGTATTACACTTTTGTCTTCCTTCTGTTCCTCTTGCTTTCTAATCATCCTCAGACACTTAAGGATCCAGATACACTCTGGTCTCAGATGCTGAGCTCTATAAACATCTCACAGTGATTCTTCCAGTTGAGGCAGTATTCTCTTAAGAGATTTTGAGATGCAGCATGGCCCAGTGAGTCAAAGCAGTTTAGAGTCAAATGCCTGGAGCTAAAAGAAGGGTTTCACAACTTTCTCACCTGTGCTCTTAATCAACCCAGAGAATCAGTGTCTGCATTTGTAAAATAATAATAATCATAATACTATCGATGCATACCATTGTTAACTAGGTAAAATAAGAAATGCATAAAATATTTAGCCCAGCAACTGGCACATAGAAAGTATTAACAAGATATTAATTAGATATTTAGTTTTCCTAGAACTTCCCTTTACTGTAAGGATCAGTCATCCCCAGCTGATGAGATGTAAGGGAACCATTTCTTAGGAAGGGTTGAATCATTCAGATTTTCTGTATTTTTATGAGACCCTAAAATCACTTGGATGACGATGGTGAACGTAGAACTAAGTAGCTGTGTGTAGGGGGTTGGGGGCTGCCTGCCATGTGGGTCCTCAGGGAATCAGTGGAGCCAAATAAGAGATGGAGAAAGGCAGCCATAAGTCAGCCATGCCAGGTGATCACTGCAGAGAGAGGACAGACTTGCTTGCATCTCAGTTCCTAGGATGCCACCTGCCCTTCTGGATTGCGTGTGGAAGCGTCATCTGAAATGAAAAGGGTCACAGCCAGGTGAGAGCGCGCTGGCCTTGCTCACAGGCGCTGGAGTTGTATGTGGAAGATCACACCCTGAGGACTGGACGCACGATAGGTTTCTGCTCTTCAAATGCCTTCATTTTAGCTGCAAAGCACCCGAGAGTGGCTGTGACCTTTGGAACAAGAGTTGCCACTTGTAATATCATTTTAAATCTTTCTAGGTAGCTGGCAGCTAGCACAGAGGTCATGAAGTGGCCTTAAAGTAAGGCTTTTAAAAATGTTGGTTTGTGACAAGAGCACATTTCATTTTTAACTAGACTTTTGACATTTTTTCCTATTTAATAGAAAGGTTCTTATAAGTAAACATGAATAATGATTTTTGTTTTTGTTAATCCTCACCCAAAGATATTTTTCCATTGACTTTTTAGAGAGAGTGGAAGGAAACGGCGGGGAGGGGGGGAGTGAGAGAGAGAGAAACATCAATGTAAGAGAGACACTTTGGTTGGTTGCCTCCCACAGGGGCCTGACCAGGGCTGGGGATCCAGCCTGCAACTGAGATACATGCCCTTGACCATCATTATTTGCTTGCTTGAGAAAGAACATTACACTATATATTCCATTAATCGTTAACTTTCTTTAGTTCTTTCACGCCACTATAATGAATAAAAGACAAAATTTCATTGAATAAAACCATTACAAATAGTTGCAGATTTTATATTAAATAATATATGACTCCTCTTTAAACACTCAGGGCCCCAAAACAAGCCCTTATTCACATGGCCCTTGGGCCAGCCAGGGTCTGCGTCTCCTGCTGGGCACACACACTCTGAGAGCCCGCTGGGCTCAGCTCACCATAGCTGGGTTTCTCCCGTCCTCCCCCCGGGGTGGGGGGGGGGGGGCAGCAGGCCAGCTGGGGCACGTTTTGCTCAAGGCAATGACAGCAGCAAAGAAAGGTAAGGTCAACCTGCCACGGCTTCTAAACCTTACGTCACAGCAACTCCCGCCTCAAGGCCCAAACCAGTCCCATGGCCAACGCCAGGGTCAAGGTGCAGCGAGGCAGCCTGCTCTTGAAAGAGAGGCGAACGGGAAGTGAAGGTTTGGGAATCTCCGGGGAGACCCAGGGAGGCCCATTTGGCCTTCACTGTGGGATAGTTCTCAGTCACCATCTCTTTGTGAGCGGCTTTGCAATGGACGTGGAAACGCATTTCTCACGCCATCACGCCCATTCTAGGCCATACCCACAGCGCACTGTTGTTTATGACTGACACACTGGAAAATGAGGCTTCGCGGACTTCACCTTGGCTCACGGGCGGCAGAGACGAGACCAGACTCCTCGGGTCTGTGTGACCTCGCAGCCTCGCCTCCCAACTCCTCGGCTGAACACGCTCTTTCTAATTATTTGGCACAAAGAGATGCCTTCCCCGCCTGCTGCTCGGGGTCCTGCTAGCAACTTGGAACGCGCCGCCCTCTCCCCTGAGCAGACTATAATTACGGAGATAATTCTGAGCGGCTGTAATTTCATGCTATGAGAAAAAAAAAAAAAATCGCAGCATGCATCTGAAAGGCTAGGAAGACTTTGGAGCGGAAGCACACAAAACGTCTGGGCAAAGCCTGCCATATGCACGGGGTCCCGGCGGCGGCGGCGGCGGCATCTGGGCGAGTTCCTCCCACCCACCGTCAGCCCGCAGCCGGCCCATTTGTTCGCCAGGTGACTCGCACCAGCCCCGGGGCCCGCGCCCGCTGCCAGCCCATGCCAGACAAAGCGGTGTATTACTTCACCGTGTGTCACACAAGAGGCCAGCTTGCTCCGCCTGACCAACGGAATCAAGAGCTCCCCAAGACAGATTTTCTGTCTTGTTGAAGAGTCGCGTGTTTCTGACAGTGCACCCAGCACGCCGCGCCCCGTGCCTGTGAGATCCACGGGCGGGGATGGGGATGCAGTGAGGTGACATAGGTCGCTCATGGACAGGGGTGTTCCTGACAGAAGCGGGGGCAAGTCAGGACAAGCTAGAATCTACAGGTTATAAACTACAACTTTGGAGCATGCTGGGATCTCAGAGTCTGCACCAAACTTTGCTTTTAAATATATATATATATATTTTTTTTTTTCTTTTCTTTATTTCAGAGAGGAAGGGAGAGGGACCGAGAGAGAGAAACATCAATGATGAGAGAGAATCATTGATCAGCTGTCCCCCGCTGGGGATCGAGCCTACGACTCGGCATGTGCCCTTGACTGGAATGGAACCCAGGACCCTTCAGTCCCCAGGCTGACGCTCCATCCACTGAGCCACACCAGCCAGGGCCAGCTTTTCTTTATGTCGTTGAGGAAATGAAAGGCAATGTCAATCGGTAATGACCGAGTAAGTCAACCGCAAAGGCCAACGGGAACCGCCACTCCCAGCCCGTGTGGTGTGACAGTGCGGTGGTTGGATCAGAGCCTGGCCGAAGGCATCTGGTGGGTGTGACTAAACATTAGAGAGAAACAAACCAGTCCTATTGCATGAGGGCCCCGAATCACCACATTTTCACTTGATTATCCCTGGGAAGGCCCCCTCTCCAGATACGGTCACGTTCCTGGGTTAGGACTTCAGCTTATGAATGGGGGGGGAGGGGACTTGGGGGTTCAGTTTGAGCTATAACAGTTTGAAATAAGTTATTACTACTACTACTACTACTACTATACTACTTTTACCCATTTTGGAATACCAGGTGCTAGACTCTTTATAACATTATTTTATTAATTTACCTACAAATACAGTACGATAAATAGTATTGGCCTTATTTTAGGAATGAAAAGACCAAGATGCAACGAGGTAGAGTAACTGCTTTGGGGTCACAAGGAGGAAGCCAAGAGCGGAGCCTTTATGACCTGGGTCCCAGGCCTCACGGCCCATAGGTTCCCAGGAAAGCCGGGCCAGCCTGACGGGGACCCTCGAGCCCTTTGGGGTTGCTGAGACCTGCTTTTCCTGCTGGCAAGAGGGAAAGCTCCCTTGTCCTGCCATCCTCAAGGCACTGCCTCCCCGCCAGGCTCAGGGGAGAGGTAGTCGCATTGAATTAGTAACGGATCCCACAGCACCAGCTGGCTTCCTTATCCAGAGCCCTACAGAGCCCAGCCCAGTGCAGTGTGAGCAGAGCGGGGAAGTGGGGTGCCAGGTTGTGTGATTCTTACAGGAAGACAGCCAGCAAGGGAAGGAAAGCATGCAGCGGGGTCCACCCAGGCGACCTACAGGTGACCTGCGTGTGCCGGGGTCCCGAAACGGTCACCGAGTGCGGGGCAAGAGGAGCCATTGCTTCTGGGGCCTTGTCGGAGGCCTGGTCTAGACTCCATCCACTGCCAGCCTCTTGCTCGGCTCAGCACAGCTGTGGGCAAGAAACACGTCCCTAGCCCTGGCCGGGTAGCTCAGTTGGTTAGTGTCATGATTATGGGTTCAATCCCTGATCAGGGCACATGCAAGAATCTACCAATGAATGCATGAATAAGTAGAACAATGAATTGATGCCTCGCTCTCTCTTGCTCATCGATTAAAAAAAAAAAAAAAAAGAGAACCTTGGAGTCTGCAGGGGCTGCAGTCCCACAAAGGGATCCCCATGGCCCCATGTGTGGAAGAAATGTGCAAAGGAGCTGGGGAATGCTGAGGGGAGGCTCCATAGGAAGCTTGGAACAGGGGTAGTCAAGGAAGGCTTCCTGGAGGAAGTGATGGCTGAATCCTCAGAGAGAAGTATGGCATAGCAGAGTAACGAGGCAAGCAGCAACACAAAGCAAAGGCACATGCATGTGGAACGACATGCCTGGGGACCAGCCCGCATGGGGACCAGCCCACGTGAGTGTTTTAGAGGGTTCAATTCACGCTACAAGCACTTCTGCCGGGGAGGTGAGTCATGTCAACTCCTCTTCAAGGTGGAGGCAGCTCAGCTTCCTAGCTTCTTCCCCTAGAACCGCCCGGGGCTGGATCATAACACAACCCCCTCCAACAGCACAATGGGCTTGGAGTTGCCAAATTTATACTCAGCTGAATGCGAATCAGAAAAATCAGAGCACTTCAAGGAAAGGATTAATTATTGAGAGCATCTCCACGAACGCTGAGCACTTAGGAACTACCGGCAAATCGGGTCTGAACGGAGGAGCGAGGAGGAGGCTCTGTGCACATCCCTTAGGCTCTGGTGCCGCAGCATCTTGCAGTCTTAGCTGACCCAGGTAACAAGGAGGGACACTCACACAAGCCCTGCTCACTGCGAACATTCTTCCACTGGCCTCCCTTCGGGATCATCCAAAGATTAGCCAAACATTAGGAAGGGTTCCTGCAGCTGCGAAGTGTCATGTACTCCACCTCCCTGCTGGTGAAAACGCTGCTTCGTTTGTAAAAGAAGCAAGGGGCAGAAATTCCAAAAAAGGGGCTCTGTTGTCAGAATAAATACACTCCCCTCCACTGTATTATGCTAACGGAGATATCAGATAAAGCAACTGCGTTACAGAGACACATTTTTCCTTGGAACAAACGCCTGTTTGCTTTGTAATGTTAATCCTAATGTGGCTCTTACAAGAAAATTAAATATGGATGAACCTTTTCGAAAATTGGCGGATGATAACGTGGCTTAATTCGTTATAAGAACTTGAAAAGAAATTGATTATTCTTTCAAAATCCCCTTTCTGAAGTCAAAGTAAACACTTGGACTTCTATGCAAATAAAATGTTTACTGTTAAAACATTCTAAATCTGTGGTGAACTGGTCTCAAGGCAGGAGGTGCAGAAGCTGAATCTTGTGCAGAATCGTTAAGGGGGCATGTTTGCTAGCCCATGGCTTTCTGTTGTTTCAAAGTACACTTGTTTGTCACTCCAGGAGAGCAGAAGTTACTTAGGTATTTAAAGCAGGAGGAATTTAATCCAGGGAATTAGCTACACTCGTGATGGCAGAGTTGAGAAACCCAAGAGAATAAATAACAAATGCATCAAAGCAACCCATAGGTCAGCAAATGAAGGAAAGCCAGGACCATCCCAAATGGGATGCAGAGAGATGAGGCTGGGCCAGCCAAGGCCAGGGCCCGGTCACCAGCCAGACTGGAGAGGGGAGAGAGAGAGAGCCACCCAGCTTCCCCTTCCCCTAGAACTCTGTCACTCATCCGAGACCCTCATTGGCCCCTTGGAATCCAAACCAGCCAAGATGGGAGTCTGGGAATTGCAGCGTCAGCCCCCCTTACCCCCCTAACCCCGCCCCCCCCTCTGTGCAGTCTAGGCATGAATATGGGTGTTTTCCTGTTTAGAATCTCCCTCAACCCCGAACCTGCTGTAACCAGAGGGAGGAAGGCGAAGGGGGTGCCAGTCCGCCCTTCCTAACGTGCGTGTCGTTTCCAAGGGGCTCATTCTGTATTTGACGCCCGTGGAGAAGGCTCCTCGGAGGCCCAGGCCCTGGGAGCTGCGGCCCAGCAGTGTCTGCTTGTCACGTCTCCTGCAGGACTGCAACCCAGATCCACCTGGGCCTTCATGGCGAGCTTGGACATGACACAGCATGTGGGAGAGGAGGCAGAACTGTAGTTCTAGTCTCCGCAGTAGAGCAGCCCCAGCCCCTGCGCCGCTCTGGGTTAATGAACAAGTAATTCATCTTTTATAACGTGAGCTGTCAGAGTTTCCTTTCTGTACCAACAATAGGCTATGCCAGCTACCTTCGTGCAACCTAAACACGTCATGGCTCGGGGCCAGGTGTAATGGGCAATAAATAATTTAACACCGAAGCTCTCTTCGTTCTATTTGCAGAGTTAGACTTCACTTCCGTGGCCGTGGGAAGCCCCACGCAGTAGAGGGCAAAATCCAAACATCTCCAGTGACCCGGTGCGCAATGCAGGGGCCCCAACCACGCCAAAGCCCCTTCAGAGCTGGGAACTCCTTCCGTTCCCCAGGACAACCTATGTCTTCTTCTTCCCCTGCCGTCCCCCCGCTGCGTTTATTCCAAGTTCATTCACCTCCTGATAGGGCTATCCATCTCTATGTGTCCTCCAATGCACGTCTCAGCTCTACAATGTGCCCCCGCAGTGTCAGTGCTTCCTGTCTGAAGAGCTTTCCAGGGAGGTCCTTCCACAAACGGGGAAACCGAGGCTGAGGGAGCTCAGCCCGCCCCCACCCCCACCCCCATCCCCACTCCCCACCCCCCAGTGAAGTAGTGAGAATCTGAATCTTGTGCAGTCTTCAGTAGAATCAAGGATCAGGCTTAAACCAGCAGTCAGACATCCCCTGAGGGGTCCCAGATTGGAGAGGGTGCAGGCTGGGCTGAGGGACACCCCCCCCTCCCCTGTGCATGAATTTTGTGCACCAGGCCTCTAGTATGCTAATAATTCACTTCATGATAGTACTTCCATTCCCAGTTTCCTACAGGAAACAATGAGGAAGGCACAGTCTCAATTTCCTTTCCTTCTAGAAAACCAGCTGTGAGGTTTTCTGCGTGTAGGTGGTGGTGGGGTTGGGAGGACAACTTCTTTACTACATTTGGAAACAAGTTCACAGACATGCTGTAGGCAAATGACTTTTTTTTTAACAGCGAAAGCTCTCCACTTTTCAACTGAATAATGTATAGTTACGGACGAAGAGAGGTTAGACATGTCAATGGAATCCAAATCTAGATCATCAATCAGATACCTCTTATGTAAGCTTAATTATTTAACTTTTTTAAGTTATCTCCTGCTGACTCATGTGCTCCATTAGCTGTCTTGCAAGTCACAAGCTCTTCCGCTTGTCAAACTTTTCAATGCCTGGAGACATGTCTGTTTCATCTGCCTCCTCCTGTCAGACTCTCCCAGGTCGTCTCTGTCTTCCAATTAGACACTAACACTGATTCTTAGATAATTCATTCAAATGCGCAGGAACTCAATAATCTAGGAAGGAATTTTAATGACAGGGGAACTCAACCCTGATTTTGTTCCTTTCGTTTCAGAACATCAGAGTCACCCGTTGTCTGTGAAACTCTCTGCGGCCTCAATCAGTGCGGGAGAGTTGGTGCCAGACCCCCCACACACCCCCACTCCCCCGCTCCCCCCCTCCCCCCCCCCACACACACACCCAGTGTTCGAGGAGGAAGAGAGAAGTGAAGATTTTAGAGACTTAATCGTGAAGCTTCTTCTTTCATGGGAAGGAGGCTGAGAGCCCTAGAAGCAAAGGTTGCAGCCCAGGCTCATGCAGGGGTTTTAATTCTTTAATTCTTTCCTCAGCCACCTGTCACTTTGGGGTCTACAAATATGGACGAGGCCACTCTCCCTTCCACACAGACAAGTTCAAGTGCGACGAGCTGTAACATTGGGCATCTTGCTTTGAGACCTTTCCTGATTTTTCCTTCTTCATCTTTCATTGTGTCCAGGATTCCCTCTCTGGACTGGTGTCCCATGATCTACTAGACAGGGCATAGGTTTTTAAATCAGAGCTTAGAAGAAAACAGGCCAATTGGAACCAAAGAGATCACAGCCGTGTTGAGAGTTTTTGCTTTATCTCCAGCCCTCAGGAAGCCGGGAACTTAAAACTTTTCAAAAAGATGGTTCATGCTGAAGCAGCCAACTGGCAAGACACATTTCTGAAAGATGCTTTCATTTAAATAGTTCGAACAGCGTTGGCCTGAGAGAGGTTCAAAGTCCCTGGCCATCCACCTGTTACTAGCTATTGGCTGAGTTCCTTGAGTAGGAATTAGTTAGAGAAATCCAAACGGTGGTGTACATGACTTTGATTGTGAATTGAGAAATCTACTGGCGGGCATTTCTGAGTTAGACTAGAAAAAAAGACTATAGTTTGGGAGCTCCTTAAAAAATTATTGTACAACTACTATAGGAATTCAGCAATTTTTCCCTAGGCATGTCTCCCCAAGAAATGAAAAGTTATGTTCACACCAAACCAGTGTGTGCATGTTCATAACCGCTGTACCTGTAATAGGTAAAAACTAAAAATAATTCAGGTGGTCTTTAATAGGTGAAGGGTCTTAAAAACTGGAATATACATGACATAGTGTACTAGCCAGCAAGAAAAAAAGAAAAGCTTCTGAAACATGCAAGGACTCCGATGAGTCTACAGAGTACTGTGCATAGTAAGAACAGCTAATTCCAAAAGGCCAGGTACTATATGTAAGATCTTTCAAATGACACTCCAAAACAGATTAGTGGGCCAGGGACGGAGAAGTAGGTTGGGTGGGATGTGGGTGTGGCAATGAAGGAGCAACGTGAGGGGTCCTCGGGGTGATGGGAATGCTCTCTCTTCCTTAAGCTGCCGGCTCCTCTATGTCAGGTGTCCTGGCTATGAAAGTGCACGTGTTTCGCAAAACGATAGTAAAACTGGAATATCCCAGGGGAACTCAGTCAAGGCCGATGGGATTTCTCCATATCGTTGCTTAGAGCTGCATGTGAATCTGCAGGTATCTCAAATATGACATAGAACTTTAAAAATCCAGGGAATAAATGCGATATATACATTTATACACTACACAGATTAATACAAATATGAATTACTATTATCACTGTTATCAGTACGATTTACATAAAAGAGAACGTTTTATGGAGAAAGTAAACATTGAGTAAAGCATGAGAAAGAATTAAAAATGCAGATGCCACTGCCTTGCCTGGGGGTGACATTTCGGATCCATGGTGGGAGGTGGAGGGAGCTTGTCTGCAGGGGTCGGCTGGAGTCTGCTGTGCTCTCCTGTGGATGCTCTGGACAAGAATCGTTCATGGAGCAAGAAGCAGGTGGGCTAAGGGTGCCCATTCTCAGTTGAGCCCCATGAGGAATGAGGTTCGTCCCTGAAGGCAGGGAAGGCAGATGTAAACTCACAGAGGCCCACGTGCATTTGATGGGAGAATCAGCCAGGCGGTGTCAGGTCAATTGATGGACCCACGGCTTTTGGAGACAACGGGGAACCGCTGGGGCTGTTACCCAGGAAGGGGCCGAGGAACTCACCTTCCGCACCGGCTGTGCTGGGAGAGGGACGAGGGGCGGACAGGAGCAGGCCTGGAGGTGGGCTCGTGGGCCAGGGTTTGTTCAGAATCCAGGGAAGAGAGGGAGGGGCCAGAGGCAGTGCAGAGGCAGGAGGTCCCTGGGTGAGAGAAGGAGGCCTATTGTTTATGAGTTTTTATAAACTAGCTAAGGAGGGGTTGGCCTGCTCCCTGTTGAGAAGATTGTCCGGGGTTTCTTACAAATGTGGGAGGGGGAGGCAAGTGGAATTAATTAACAGGATGGTATTAGAAGAATTAGGAAGAAAGGTGAGTGAGTGACGACAGGGGGATCCAGCGTTCGGCGGCCAGGTTAACCTCAGCCGGGAGCAGTTCCGTGCTTTCCTTAGAAACATGGAGCGATGACAACCCAGGCCCAGTCCGAGGCGTGGTGAGGGAGGCACCCCGGGACTGAGGACAACGTTCTACCTCATCTGTTCGCCTAACAGCAGAATCCAGACCCTTCAGAATCCTCCAGAATATCCCAGCCTGAGATCTCCATTCAGAGGAAGAAAACATCATGGAGAAATGTCCCCCGTGGGCCAGGAAAACTCATTTCCTTTTCGTATAAACGAGGTTACAGCTTGTGACATTGAGGAAATCAATACCATTGCTTGTGTGTACGTAGCATTTGCTCAGCTGAATAATTCTCCCGGGAGGGCCTTCCTTCATGACGGCCTTGATGGGAGATGCCAGTAATTCAGAAAAGCCTTTCTCTTCACCTGTTGGAGCTCCTCCAATTCATAAGTTTGTGCTACGCTGAAGCCAGAACTCAAGTGTCACCACCTCCTTGAGGAAAAGAGAGGAGAAGGGCTACAAAATGAACCAATGAGGCTAGAATCTGTATTTCCTGGCTACCTTCTAATTCTCTACAGTTCTTTAAATTAGTAACATGGTTTGCAAATGACTTTGGTTTAATACAGCCAGACCCAGATCCTGGCGCTGACTCTCCCCAGTGGGTAAGTCCCGGGGTCGGAAGGGCTGGACAATGAGGAAATGGGAACTAACGGGGCTGGAGTTGGTAGAGGCCCAGGTCCAGGCGAGAGAAATGGGCAGCACTGTCAAATCTGAGAGGTCAGTTGAGGAGTGCAGCCCGGGAGACAGGTGAGTAAGGTAGCAGGTGCCCTGAGTGGAGTGGGGGGCAGGGCGGGGGGCGGGAAGGCGGGTGTGGAGACTTTGAGTGGCTTGTGTGTCCCAGGATCTCCTTTTCAGTTTTTGAAATCAACATGGCAGGACGTGCAGGAATGAGTCGGCATAGTACGCACTGCAGTTTGCCAAGCTTGTGATTGGTGGGAGGGAACCCAAAAACCTAATAACGTGGGGCATTACATACTTGATCGTTTAGTCTTTCTTAAAATATATTTTTATTGAATTCAGAGAGGAAAGGAGAGGGAGAGAGAAACTTCCACGATGAGAGAGAATCATGGATGGGCTGCCTCCTGCAGGCCCCAACCTGGGGACCGAGCCTGAAACCCGGGCCTGTGCCCTAACCGGGAATCGAACCGTGCCCTCCTGCATAGCTCCATGCTCCACTGCTGAGCCACGCCGGCTGGGCTGACTGTGTAGTCTACGTGCCCTGTAACTGCTGTAGTCAGGAAGATGGGCTTCAATCTTGAACGCAAAGGGCAAAGGGGACTGGACTGAACTCTGCCACAGATTCCCCGGTGACCAGCGTTTCCCTTCTGCTCGCTTGGCAGAGGAGGAGCAGGCATTAGACCTGCCCCCTCGGGACAGAGTCATCTCCGGAACGCGCTCATCGTTTCAGGACAAGATGGTCAGGCAAGGCGGAACCGGTGAATTCCTTGGACCTCATTTCCTCCTTCATCCCAGCCTCCCCAAATTCCAGCCACCTTTGGGGTGAGCTCCACCTGCGACAAAGGGGCCCCTTGTTCTTCCACTGTGAGAGCCAGCAGCTCTCCTCCCCTCATGGCTACAAGGACAGCACTTCAAGCCCTCGGGGCCAGCCTGCGGGGCTGGGATGGGAGGGGAGGCAGGTTAGCCCAGGTGCCTGCCAGGCGGGAGGGTGGCCCAGGCCTGCTCTGCGCCTCGGTCTGACTTGCACAGGATGTCCTTGTTCTGACGTCATGCTCTAGGAGTGACCTCCGAGGGCCGGGGTGCAGGGGAACAGTTACATAACCGGGCAGTTATGCTGAAGGGAGTGGAAGCATAGGGAGATGGGCCCGCAGCCGGAGCACAGAGGGAGCGGACAGCATGCGGCGTCACACCCGTTACACCGCGGGCCCCACATCCACAGCACAACACAAATATGTCTTTAGGACGCGTTCCAGCTTAGCCCAGTGTGCTCTTCTGTCATAACCCATTGCCTCCTTCCAAGAACACAAATACAGCGACTTTGAGCTTAGCCACACGTCTTTAGTTTAGAATATAAACTTGTACAAGTGAGGTTGTCCAAACCCCTATGCAAGATACATTTCTTGTCATTTAGCAATAACTGGGAAAATGCTTTAAAAAAGGTTTGGTTCTGCCCAGCCAGCATGGTTAGTGGTTGAGTGTCAACCGATGAACCAGGAGGTGGCAGTTCAATTCCTGGTCAGCACACAAGCTTGGGTTCCAGGCTCCATCCCCAGTAGGGGGCGTGAAAGAGGCAGCCGATCAATGATTCTCTCTCTCTCTCACTCTTCCTTCCTCTCTGGCATCAATAAAAAAATACACATTTTTAAAAAAGGTTTGGTTCTGCATGGCACTCATATCAAGGCGTCTGGAGTGAGCCTGGTTCTGGCACGGCTGGCTCGGTCCCTCCATCAAAACTTTCTGTCTCTGGATTTCCACACTTGAAATAATATCTTCCCTTCATTAAGCCTCTATGGGGTGCCGCCCATGTGCCAGGTGTAGGGAAGTAATAGAAAGCTACTGTCTTCAAAGACAAATGATGATGGTGAACTCTAGGTGTAAATGGGCAGCAGTGGCTGCAAGCTTCCAGTCACGCCTTCAATTCCTGGAATCCAAAAATGGATGCTGGTGTAAGGTTTAGGTCCGCGAGTCATCAGCAGGCACCGAGGGCTGTGGGAAAAGAGAGCTGTGTCCCCGGAGTGTGCAGGTTCAGACCTGGGCTCGCCTCCATCAGCCTCCACCTTGGACAAGCCTCTCAGACTCTGACCTGCTTTCCCCTCTGTCAACCGATGCTGATGCCTGTCTACTCACAGGGTGGACACGGATGATGCTGTGTATGTGAAGGCAGCTTGGAAGCTGCAGAGCGACGATGTCAGGGGTCAGGGGTCAGGGGTTATGTATGCAGGAGAAGAAGCAGAGGACAGCTGGATATCTTGGGAACAAATCTCTCCCTGATTGCTGAGGCAGGTGGGCCATGAACCCAGGTTTTGCTTCCGCTTCTAACTCTAACTGAGTGGTACTTTTGAAGTCTGCATTGGGCTCTGTATTAGCCAGTGGATTTGGGGAGGCAGCGCAGGGAAATGCTGCACCTTGGTGCAAAGTGTGGGCTCCAGAAAAAGCCAAGAAACGCTCCTAAAGGTAGACCGTGGGGGTCTTGTTGGAGGAGATTCTGGAAATGATGTATTTCAGCCCCAACACGTTCTGGTGAAGAAAACGAAATCTAGAAAAGTTCATGATCCTTTCTGGATGGTGTAGGACTCTGGCCCACATGTTCTGAGCTGCTGCTAGCTCCCAGGTCTTCTGGTTCCACGTTCGGTGTTTGTTAGGTTGTGGCACTTTCCCTTGTTGCACAGCTTTTACCTTGATTAGTGACTCTGGACTAGAAGGAGAGACGCACTCTCCACGGGCTTTGCTCTTCCAAATAACTCTCCGTGTTTCTGTCGATCAGTTAGGATCCATTGGTGTTTCTGGGTTTATTCCAGAGGTTGAATTATGTTGGGTGGGAAGTGGTGAGATGTCCATTACTTCGGAGTCATACTAATTCGTTTCAAATCCAAGAGTCTTCACGGGTCATTTAAGGATGACCGTTCAATAGGAACAACAAACAAACAAGCCATCCATGTGTTTCCACTGGAGGGAGGCTGAAATTTTGCATCTTGGCTCCATTATTCACTCAGTCTGAGCTTAAGTGAGCTCCACTATTTACTAACTTCTCTGAGGTTTCTTGCTCCAAAACACACACTGAGCAAGGATGGTACATGAGTTTCCTTAGTCTGCAGTAAGAAATACCAGTTTCAAGGCTTCTCCCTTCACAGTTCTGGAGACTAGACGTCAGAAATTCAGAGGAGATGGTCCCCTCGGGGAGCGATAGGAGAGAATCTACTTCTTGCATCTTGCCTCTTCCAGCTTCCGGTGGTTTCCCTCTTCACATCACCTTTTCCTCTGTGTGTCTGTGTATGTGGGACTGTTAAAAGGGTATTTCCAGTGGCTGCAATCCAGTGGCCAACTCACCTTCTGAGCCTTCTTTTTTTTAAAATATATTTTATTGATATTTTTACAGAGAGGAAGGGGGAAGGAGAGGGAGAGAGAGTTAGAAACATCGATGAGAGAGAAACATCGATTCAGTTGCCTACTGCACATTTCCTACTGGGGATGTGCCTGCAACCAAGGTACGTGCCCTTGACCGGAGTCGAACCTGGGACCCTTCAGTCCACAGGCCGACGCTCTATCCACTGAGCCAAACTGGTCAGGGCACCTCCTGAGCCTTCATTGAATCACTTTGCAGACTCTTTTTCCAAGTGAGGAAACTGTCGCAGGTTCTGGGATTTGGATGTCAGCGTATCTTTGTAGAGGCCCACCATTCAACTTGTTACAGAGAGGGTGAGGATTGCATGCGTGAACCTAATGTGTGGCCCCCAGAGATTGGGCTCCACAGAGATGGCGGTCTCCTAACCAGGCAGTTAGCAAAAAGGCTAGTTGCCTCTTTTTCTTTAAAGGTCAAAAGTGAGTTTTTATCTGGATACCTGGATAACTCGATGAATGTTGAATGGATAACCAGCTGCCATTTATTGAGCAGCTACTTGGCAGCTGGGATTTTGCACGCATTGCCTGACTTAGTCCTCGCACCTGTGACACTAGAAACGGAGGCTCAGAGGGGCTCAATCCCTTGTGCAGGGATAGTCATGCATGGCAGACCCTGGAGTCAATCCCTGGCCGGGTGACCGGCTGCTGTCTTTGATGGGTCACACTGACTCTCTGTGAGTCCCTGAACAGACCAAATGCTCAGCTAGTTCAGGCTCCTCAAAAAGTACCTCTCTCTGAAGGTAACCAATGAGAAGGCACTGCCTGGGTTGTCATTCCAGTTTCTAGGCCACCCCATCTCCAATGGGGATAAGTTCTCTGAAGGTGTCAGAGCTTTTCCCTAAATCAGCTTTACAAGTTCTGAATCATCTGTGTGCGCAATATGATTAGGCTATTAATCAAATCTTAACAAAAGTGTTTTCTGAAAGAGCGCGCCCCATGAATTATGGAATACTTGCCTTCCCCTGCCTCATTTACAGGCAGGGAGCGCCGTCATTAAGCATCCCTTGCATGAACATTTGGGCTTCTCAGAAGAGCACTCCATTGAGATTTATTGAGGTGTGTGGAGAAAGTTCTATTAAAACAAGAAGACGGAGGTATGTGCAGCTCATTGAACTGAGCTGATAAAAAAACATTCAGATGCCTGTGGGCTCTGAAGCTGAGGGTAATTTTCACATCTGGTGATCCTTTGGGGTTTCAGTGTGCCTCGCTCTCATTCTCTCTGTGGACCTAATGGGTGCCTGGAGGTACTTGTGCAGATGGGAAGGGAATATTGCTCTAGACTAAAGGTTTATCTTTCCAGAGTCCTTGGTCTGAGTTAAGGATAGCCACCTCAGAATAAGACAGCAACAGTCTGGCTTCTGCCTTGGCCAATGAAATGTCATGTGATTGTCCATGGGTCTGACATTGATGAGTGGGACACATTCCAAGAATAGAGAGCAGGATTGGGTGGTCCCTGGAAATCAAGTTATAGGAGATACCGTGGACGAGCGTGGTGGTGGTCCTTCAATATTCAGCTCAGGAATATGGAGAGTAGACAATCTGCTGCATCTCAAGAGAGAAAACGAGAACCAAGATATATGGAAGATGCAAGAAGCCCACAAAGGGTGTCAGCATCTAACCTGGTGCCCACATAGTTGCACCCAACAAATATTTGTTCAGCGAATAAATGAATGAACGTAAATGAGAAAGGCCTTGGTGTGGAAAGATTAGATTTGGAGTCAAATAAGACTCCGCTTTGATCTGCCATTTCTTAAGATACTTTTTGAGGAGCCTGAACCGTGTACTTCATTAAGGTACTGGAATCTCTTTGAATTGATTCCTCTTTGTTAGTGTGAGCACAGTGGTGTTTCCCTCTGAATTCTGTTGTGAGGATTAAGTAGGTGACAGCACTTTCTGAGCCACCGTTGGGCTTGATGAGAGCACGCTGAGAGGAGCTACAGCAGGAGCTCGTGACCAAACTGAGAGCAGACACGGCCACTGTAAGAGCTGGGCAGTCACGGGCACTTCACGACGGAGGAACGGTGGGACTCGGTCCCCCAATGGCACTGCTGCGTAATTCATGCGTGTGATGATGGTGCTGTGCTAGGATTTTTATACATACATCCATCAGGCAAGCATTCTATAAAAGCTGTTGTTTTTTAAATTTTGATTTTTTAATGTGTTCATTTATTTTTTATTTACGCGTTAGCCCTAAACAGGATAAAAATCATTTTTTTAGGAAATGTTCTTAGGTGTAATGGCTCCTTCTCCAGATGAGCAGTAAAGCCTTAATTCTTCAGTGGAATGTTAGTGTTCACTATGATTTTATGAGGCCAAACACTGCTCCATTGGAATAAACACTCTCTCTTTCTTATGTATGAAACTAGAGGAACACCATGTTAAGTCTCAATTGACATGAGTTACAAAAACATGCAGATTTTCTTCCCATTAAGGGCATGGTCAAGGTTAAAATGGAAGCCAGGTCAAGGTTAACATGGCAGCTGGGATTCTTGATGGCTCTACCTTTCCCGATTCAACCATTCTTCCTGTTTGCCAGCTTAACGCTTCTCCCTGATGGCTGTGGGAAGCTTTCCCGACCCTGAGTTAGTTCCTGCTTTTCTGTTGTGTTCACCGAATTGTCTGTTTGTGTTAGAGCACAAATAAAATAACAGCAGTTCCCTTTTACCGAGCGCCTAGGATGTACCAGACAATACATCAAAGGTTCTGCATATATTGACTCATGAAATCCTTTCAAGAACTTGGAGAGAAGATATTATTATTCTCATTTTATAGCTCTAATGTTTCAAGGGCTTAGGAAACTTGCTAATAATCACTCAGCTAATAAAAGGCAAAGCCTGAATTTGAATGGAGGTTTGTCTGGGTCCAAAGTCGTTTTCCTCAGCAATTACATTATACCCTGTCTCTCTCCACCGGGCTGTGAACGTTTTTTAGGTCAGACACGGTGTCTAACTTACTTTGGTGTCCTCATTGCCTCCAGTAGGGCCTGGGCTACATCAGAGGCTCAGGAAATTGTGTTAGTATAATTCAAGATCCTTCTGAAATAGACAGTTTCTAGGAAGGAGAGCACACAAATAGATACTCACAGACACATGGGGTGACATGCTCACAGAAGCAGCCACACAGAGACACAAATACACAGACACATACACTCATACAAACACTCCCGACACATGGGGATGCGCGCGCAGACACACACACACACACACACACACACACACACACACACACACACACACACAGAGCCTATTAAGGAAGCTTCCTTTTATAAGCGAACAAAAGAATGTAGAAATCCCTGACATACATTCAGAAGGTCTTCCATGCCTCAGTGATGTAGCATCTAACCCATGACAGAATCGAGTTTAAAGCCCTAAAGAAGGTGCCCCTGCATCCCTGAAAGCCAATGCTTTTCAAAGCTGTCAGGACCTGGGAGTTTTCCCTTGAGGGCTTCTGAAGGCGGCTTCCATGGCTGTGTTGGTTTTTCAGCTTGTCCATCCACACAGCCACTTGCAGTACCAGAGAGCAAAAACAGACACTGAAGTGGGTGAGAGAAGGCAGGGAAGGGAGAAGAATGCTATGTTCCAAGCTGAGCCAAGGTCAGGGTTGGGCTGTGGCTCAGGTTGAAAAAAAAACAAGTCTCCCCTATGCAAATTGTTTTGTTTTTCTTCAACAAATTCATCTAGCAATTTATTCAGTTTCGCCTCAGTCTGTACTATCATTTTTCCTGCCTTTCTGGAACCGGGGAAATAAGCAGCATTGCTATTGGTTGTCATATCAGTTTCGTAGGACTTCCATAAATAAAAGTAACCACACACTGGGTGGTTCCAAACAAAAGAAATGTGTTTTCTCACAGCACTGGAGGCCAGAAGTTCAAAATCAAGGAGCTGGCAGAACCTTGTTCAACCTGAAGGATTTGGGGAGAGTCTGTTCCTTGCCTCTTCCAGTTTCTGGTGACCCCAGCATTCTTTGGCTTGTGGCCACCTCACCCTAATCTCTGCCTTCTTGGTCACATCTCCTGTCTTATAAGAATGTAGGGCCCACTCATATAATCCAGGATAAAGGGCAATGACACTTTCTCCAAATAAGGCAACATTTATAGGTCAGACATATAATTGAGGGTACAGACACATAATTTTAGGGGCCACCATTCAGCTCACTTCAGTTGACATGGCCTTGTGTGAATTACTTGAAAAGACACATTTCTAAGCTCAGGTTTAGAAGACATGGGCCCAGGAATCTGAGTTCAGTACAGGCTCCGTGAATGATTCTGCTAGTTCATTTGCAAAACCCTGCCTCTAGTTAATACTAGCACATGATTAATTCATGAAGTCTCCGGAATGATCTTTCTAAAACGCAGCCCAGAGCATGCCAGCTCTCAGGTTCAAGGCTCCACTGCTCCGTGTCCCTGTATCCCTCTTCATGTCCCTCCGGACACTCCATATACAGAAGATGCTCTGGCCATGCAGGGATCTTTGGAATTTTCTGAAGGTGAAAAGCCTTCTTTTATCTCAACTTCATGTTTTAGCATTTATTTCAGGTCACTTCTCCTAGGCTGGGATCACTCCCATCAGCACAATGTTCCCATCCCCATCACACCGGATGGTTAGCCTGGGAGCTCCCTGAGGACCGGAACCGTGTGTCACTCACCTTTCTCTCTCTGGGACTTGGCAGACTGTGTCTGACAGATAATAGGGTTCCGTGTATTTTTACCATGAAATACAGAATGAATGATTGAATGTTTGCTACTTCTATAAAGTTTCCCTATCTCTCACAGTCTTCACCAAATTTCCTAAGTCTGCTGATTCCAATGAGAATTTTGTTGAAAGAGGGACGAGTTCACTGACTCTCCAATTGCATTGCATCAAAAACAAAACAAAACGTCGTGTGTGGTTTTTTTTGTTTGGGTTGCTTTTCTTTCCATTGGTGGCCTCATGTCCCTTTTCTTTGGGTGGGCTTTTGAATTCACAGAGCACATTTATGCAGGTCATCTCACACACCAACCCAATGAGGCGGGCAGGGCAGTTTATAGGACCTTCACTTCACAGATGAGAACACAGACCCAGTTAGGTAACTGACTTGTTCAAGGTCACCCAAGCATGCAGTGGTGAAACCCAAATTCTGTGACTCAAAGCCAGGAGAATTTGTCCTACCCAAGCTTGGAATTTAAGTTGCTTATTAAGAAATCCACGGGGGGAAATGTTACTGACATGAAGCTGATCTGTGGTGAGTGCAGAGCCTGCAGGAGAGGAGGCCCTTGGGGGTGATACACAGGGAGGGAGGTAAAATGCAATCCCGTGTAGATTGCAGGCCTAGAGATAAGCATTCAGCTCACCAAGGGTCCTATCTAAGCCAGGCTGGATGGCTCTCATCAAGTGACTGCCAAGCGCCATTGCACCAATCTGCTCGGAAACACAAAATAATTTCAGGTAGCCACCTCTGGAAATGCCATAGGTTCAGAGAAGGGCCCACTTCTCTTCCTTCCTCATCTTTCCAGGTGGTACCCAGCCAGGTGTGCCTGATCTAGGCCTCAGTTTCCCTGCTGTGCAACAAGAAACTGGCAAAGAGAGTCTAAAACCCTCTCTATCCTTCATGCTTCGTGATTCTATTAACTAAACTGATGAGGGAGAAAGGGCATTGCACCAAGAGTCAGGAAAGTTTGGTGCAAAAAGCCCATTTCTACTTTTTCATTAATTTGCCCTCTGTCATGGCATCTGGGCATCTCAGCCTCCTTGTCTATTAAATGGAAATAACAGTTAGCATTTACTAGAAGCCAGGCATTCTAATCAGTGAATATTTAGTAACTCATTTAATTCATTAACTTTAAGAACACTTCTGATTATTATCACTACGTTACAGATGAGGAAATTGAGACAGACGATGAAGCTCACCCAAGGACACATCACTGAGTGTTATGCCCAGGTTTATAACCCTGTTCATCCGTCTCTAGAGCCATGTCCCTCTCCATAGTGTATCAGCAACACGGGGTGAATTATGGTGCAGGAGAATGGCCATGTTCATGGCCAGAATCCCATGGTGCAGGAATTCTATGACAACGGAATCCCCTGGTGTAAGAAGTCCATGATAACAGAATCTCATGCGCAGGAATTCTGTGACTCCACACTAAGCGAGAACAGGAAAGTGGGTCTGTGCCTATCAGGTTTGCAGAGTCAGATTCACCCAGCAGCCTGAGGGTGGCGCTGTGGGAAGGGTACAGCACTGGGCATCGGGGTCTGGGCTCTAGCCCTATGCTGTCATAGAATCAATGGGCCAGACCCTCCCCTCCTGTGCCTTTCAGCTTCCCCACGCGCAAGACAACGAAGGTGCCTCTGGCACTAAGGATTTATTCTGTGCCTCATGCCTGTGGGTAAAATTCCGAAGGAAAAAAAAAAAGAAAGAAGCTTATTTCAGGTGGAAGCTGAGAAAACCAGTCACAGATGGGGTTTCTTTGCTGGAAGATGTCAGCAATGACTCCATGTACCCAGCACTGGGGCCCAGCAAGCAGCCCACGTCGGCAGCCTCGGCCATCCCTTTGCACTGTCAGCTGCCGCTCGCCAGCTTCCATGGCGGGGTGGGGACTAGACGACTTAAAGGAGCTGTGATGAACCTAACACATGGCAGCCAGGGAGCCCGAGGCCCGCAGGCTCCTCTCGGGGGGCACACCCTGTGGATTCAAGTGATCCATCGCTAACAAAGACCTTTCCCATGTTGCCTTGGGAATGGCAAGGGGAGCGTCAAACCTGAGTTGGGGATTTGGGAGGATCTCAAAGGCGATGTCTGACTGTGCAGAGAGATGATCTGAACCCGAATTTGTTCGGTGAGCTTGGGCTGCTCATTTTTCTGGTCCTGACTCATTATCCTGGTGAGTTAGTAGCAGTGCTTAGATCACTGACAAAACCAACAGCAGCTCGCCACCATCGTCGCACACACCTGGACACAGGTGTTACTGTGTACACAACTGATGACAAAGAGAAGCTCCTGGAGGTTACATGCCTTCGCCCCGGTCCCCCGGGGGGCAGGGAGAGCTGGGACAGAAGCCCAGGCCTATCAGACTTTCTCAGGGGCCTTGCCCACACACCCGGCTGCCCCCCTGCCCACCGGGCACAGCTCACTCAGCAAGGCTGTAACCGAGCTTGCCTCCCCAGCTTCCCTCTCACAGAGAGGTCTGGGCAGGGTTTGGTGTCATTTGACACAAAGAATTCTTTCACTAGCTGCCCCCACCGAGAACCACCCAGGACTAAGTCGGTTCCAGCCACAGCTGGACAAATTTAGGTCAGATTTGCAGAAGAATTTCCTGGCAGGGCGGTGAGACAATAGGGCGAGTTCCTGAGCCACGCTGTAATTTTCATCTTCAGAGGAGGTGAAAATCACAGCCATTTGCCTCTGTGTCTGAAGAGCAGGAGCATTAACTTTGCACCTTCTCCAGGTCCCTTGACAGCAGACGGGTCCTCACAGCCCAGGAGACACAAAGCCTGGCCTGAAAAGAAAGACGTTGCCTGGGAGTCATAGAAAGAGATGGTCAGGCTGTGAGTGTTTATCAAACCCCCACTGGACATGATGCGCTGTCCAGACGCTACGAGCAGAGCAGTGGACGAGACGGGGTCCCTGTCTGGATGGAGGCTTGATTCCAGTGAGGGGAGACAAAGCCATAAATGAATATGATGACATCATATTCTGATGAGGATGGAAACGTAACAAGATCATTTGATAGACAGGCCTGGGCTGCCTTAGCGGTCCAGGTGGCCCAGGCGGTCCAGGCCCTTCCCTCTGAGGCAGTATCTTCTGCATTGTGACTTGAACCATGAAAAGGAAGCATCCAGGTGGACACACAGCAAAAGGGACAATAAATGCAGAAGTCAGTAAGCCAAACGGACCCATGACTGTGTATTCCATCGACGAGATGACTGTACCTCTGGAGCTTGAATTTCTTCATCTACAAAACAAGGACGGAGCCCAGCCGGTGTGGCTCAAGGGTTGAGCGCTGACCTATGAACCTGGAGGTCACAGTTTAATTCCCAGTCAGGGCACATGCCCAGGTTGCGGGCTTGATCCCCGGTGTGGGGTGTGCAGAAAGCAGCCGCTCCATGATTCTGTCTCATCACTGATGTTTCTGTCTCTCTCCCCTTCTCCCTTCCTCTCGGAAATCAATAAAAAGATCTATTTAAAAACAAACAAACCCTAAAGCAAGGACAGTATCTGTACCTATTTATTGGCTTGTTATGAAGAGTAAATAAGAAAAAAAATATATGACTGACATATAATTGACACCCTAGATATTATCCAATGACAGCATTTTGGTATTCAGGCATTCGAGAGAATGAATTGGGCGGAACCCTTCTAAAATCCGGGGTCACAGTGGAATGAACACCAAATGTGGAGTCAAACAGACCTTGAATTTGGAGCAGCACCAGTCACCAGGGTGATTGTCATCAAGTCAGGTCCCCCCTTTGAGCCTCGGTTTCCCCTTCTGTAAAATGTAGATGCTCTTACACTTTCCTCTGAGAGGGTCACAGCCCTCTGTCCCTATGAGCACACCCTCCGATGTGGAAGACAAAGAAGGGCTTGCTTGTTATTGATGACTGCCTCTGGCTCGCACACTTTTCTTCTTTCTTAGGTTATGCTTGCTGATCGATATTTGAAAAATCGTCACTTTCTTTCCCGGCTGCTCGTCTTTGTCTTCTGACCCAGGAAGATGGGCTCCTATGAATGATCTCGATTGTCTAGTGTTTCATTTTAAAGGACACGTCTCACCTTCCCAGGCAGTTAGAGGCCACAGTTCATGCTGATTATAGCTTTATTCCAGGGGGCTTTGTTTTTTAACTCCCCAAACAGGGCATTTTGAGACTCCGAATACAAGTGCTCTAGTTTCATTTGATGGCAGTATTGAATGTCTTTGTAAAAGGCTGCGCTCTCCTAGCGAGGGGCTTGTATGCCAGGGAGGACTGTGAAATCAACTGAAGAGCTATCTCCTTGGAAGGAGCAGGGCCCAGGTAGCATGTGGATGGCAGTGTCTCCATCATAACCTGAGATGTCTCCCCAACTGGTCCAGTCCCCGCTTGCGTGCCCGCTCAGCATGCGCAGGGCCAGGCTGCCTCCCTGCGTGCCACGTGCGCTTACCTCCCATGACCTTGACAGGGTCCCTACTTAGCTGGTAAATAAATGGAGTCAGAGAGGTAACCTTGACCATAATCACATGGCTGGTAAGGGGTGTAGCGAACCCCTAGGTCTGTTTTTCCCCCCACAATGCAATATTGGTATTTCTGTCCTGGAGAATTTTGAATGAAGGGTAAGAGTCAATTCAAAGGCACGGGAGAAGATGCTCATCTAACAGGTACCATCATTGCACAGAGCTGGGTTCAGATAGGAGACAGAAGAAAATGCTACAGGTTCCCTGACGCAGAAGGCCCCGGGGCAGGGTGCGGGGACAGAGGGCCGACCAGCGGATTTCAGAGTCTCTAGAAAGGCCCAGAGCCCACAGGGCCAGGCCATCCCTGGGCCAAAGAGTCGGTGCTCAGGTCACAGCCATTGGTTGGATGAGGGAAGGCATCCCATGGATTGCACATTCCTATGTCAAATCTGTGTGTCATCGTCCTCCTGTGACCAAGGGGCAAGGGAAAGCGGGCCACACCCCACAGGGTGGCTCTCCTGAGTGGGGTGTTCCCAATCCTGGCACCACAAGCCTTCCTGAAATGCCCCGCCTACAACAGAGCAGCACCCCTACACGCTCTGGCCGCGACAGTGAGAGAGGCTGGGGTGTCCCTGAGCGCCCCCACCCCCCCCCCCCCACCCTCACTGTAAGTAGCAAATGTGTGAGCCACAGGCGCCCTGAGACACACACACGGCCGGCCGTCAGCCTGGTGTGCGGGGAGGACGCTCATGTTCAGAGAGGTTATGTCAGAATCCACACCCAGGCCCGCCTGAGCCACTGCAATTCGAGGGTCCTGCCTGGGTACCCCCTGCTCTCTGAGTTTCCCTGAAGGGGTGGGCACCCTTACTCCATTGACAAGCCAGGAAATGGCTCAGCAAGCACAGGGACCCCCTGCCTCCTCCGTAGCCGGGAAGGGCGAAGCCTGGAAAGGAGCTGATGGGAGCCACACTCCTCGGGGAGCGAGCAAACAAACAAGGCGGACGGGAGATGCTCGCTGACCCTCAGAGCATTCACGCGTCCCCATCACAGTGCGGCAGCAGCCTGCCGGATAAAAGCTGCTCCCGCTTGGAGGGAGGTGCTGAGACCCAAGGCATCGGCGCGCTGGTGAAGTGCCAGAAGCTAGGTCCATTGCAAGCACTGTTTTTATTATTGTTACCCTGTCTGCCCGGACATTCCTGTGGTCCCACAGCCTCCTCCATCACCCTCCGTTCAACCCCCCCACTCTCCAAATTCGCCATCCTGCAGCCCAGAGGGGCCCACAGCCCGCGGAGGGGAGTAGGGACTTGCAGTGAGATGAAGCGGGGTCTCCACGGCCTGCACACAGAGTTGCAAATCAATGGCCATAAGCAGTTTCCTCAACTGGACTTTTGTTTAAAAAAAGAACTTACACATTGCAATGAACACAGACAGGAAGTACCTCTCCGGCTGCTCCCCACATAACCTCCCCCCACTTCCACCTACACCCTCCCTCACACATACATATACATAAAAGCAAAAGAATCCCTGTAGGAGCTCCCATCCTCACAGCTCCCCTCTCCTGGCTGTTGCTATGGGCAACCGCTGCCATCGGGTACCATAGGTTTGGGGCCACCTAGCAAGGTTGGCTGAATGTCACATTGCAGCCTGACAAGACGTGTGGGCGAGCGAGGGGCACTCACAGGATCCGCTCTGTCATGAATTCTTCTCGGAACAGCCTCTTTGTCAATTTCAGATCGAAAGAGGATGGCTTTTCTCAGAGAGAAAGATAAAAGAGCTGAATTCTTGGTAAAGCAGAAATGTCCTCCCTGCGGCTCCCCAGGAGTGCAGCACATAACAGGGTGAGAACATGCTGAGCATCAGCACCCCAACTGGAGAGCCTGAGGCATGTGGGACCCTGGGCTGGGCACCTCCAGTGCAGTCACACCCATGCCACCCTTCCCCAGGGCAAGCCCTGCAAAGCTTGTGTCCTTATCCCTGTTTCAGAGGATGGCAAGTCAGGGGCCGAAGAGCACACAGTAGGGCCATGGCAGAGCTAGGACCAGATGTCTTTTTTTCCTTCTTTTCTGACTCACAGCTTATTCTCACTCCGCTGCCCTCAGAGGACAGCTCCCGGTCAGGGCTGGCCTGTGGGAGGCTGCTAGGCAGAGGCCAGGAGGAGCGCATCATGGTGTCTGCAGATGCGCTGATCTAGCTTTGCTACTCGGAGCTGTATGAACCGGGCTCGTCCCTGGCCACTTTGGGCCTCTGGCTTGTGGGACCCACGTGCACCTCCCACTCAACACTGCTTATCCAGGCAGCAGCTTAACTCTTACACTGATGTTGCAGCTTCTGATCTGTGTAATTTTTTGAAAAATATCTTTTACTGATTTCAGAGAGGAAGAAAGAGGGAGGAAGAGAGATAGAAACATCAATGATGAGAGAGAATCATTGATTGGCTGCCTCCTGCACGCTCCACACTGGGCATGGAGCCCACAACCCGGGAATATGCCTTGACTGGGAATCAAACCATGACCTCCTGGTTCCTGGGGTGACGCTAAACCACTGAGCCACGCCGGACAGGTTGATCTGTGTAGCCCTGAGGCAGGACAGCAGAGTCCTGCCCCTTTTCAAGGCGTGCCTCAGTTCAAATGAAGAAACAAAACCAGGAGGACAAAATCTCCTAAAGTTGAATCCAGCTCAAATAAAATGAGGTGGTACATGTGAATAAGATGCCAGGAATGTAGGAACTGAGTCCGTGTTGGGTTTTCTACTTTCTTTAGGTCCCTCCGAAGCCTAGCGTGTTGCTAGGCACATGGGATGTTTAGTGTATGTTCGCAGTGTCCCGTTAAATCAGCAAGTGACTCGATGATGTCCACGTGGACCAAAGCCCGTTGGCACGCAGCTCCCCTCACGCAGAGGTGGGAGCTCTGGAGCCCGACTCAGCGGCTTCAACTAGGTCAGTTTTTGTTTCTGTTCTTTGCAAATGAGTGCAGTTGTGCTCCAGGTTGGTCGTTCCGAGTGGTCTTGCTGAGTGGGGAGTCAAGTCAGTTACATGCCAAACCTGAGCACCCTGCCCATCTCAGAATGAGCCACGGACTGATTTCCTCTCTGAAATCAACAAAAAATACATTTAAACTGGAAATCTGACCACACTACCCTCACTTCCAGGCAAAAACCTACCAACCCCAAGCTTCTTTGTCCTATAAAGTCCCCCATTATCTATTTTCTGCCTTAATAACAAGTCTCTGTTTTACCTCATTTTCTGCCCGTCATAAGAGATGGGCATTTTCCCCAGTGGTAGGTTGCATTATTGTTCAAAATATTCAGTGCCACTCATTGGGCCCCTCCATGCGGAGCATTAAACAAGCCCTGAGTGTCAGTCTTATTCATGTGATTTGCTTAGGCCAATCACACGTAATAGGAAGTGATCAGATCACGTGAAACAAGTAAGAAATGCACACTTATTTTAACCCGATAAGATTTTAGGTCTTGTTTGTGATCATCATACAATTTGGTCTATGCTGACCTCTTTCATTCTGCACGAGGTGGCCCTTCTCTTAGGGTTCACTGTGCCACGCACTCTATTTTTCTGTAGCGCTTATCACATTAAATGTCATTTGCTGTTTTTATACTTGCCTTCCCTAGTAGCTGGAGAAACACTCTAGGGCCAGAGATTGTGTGCTTGTTTACCTCTGTATTCCCAGAACAGCCCGGTGTTTAAAGCATGTTGTCCCATTGCATTGAATCGAGCTCTTGATCCACCCATCTTACTTAAATACTGATGAACTGAATTACCAGAAATCAAAAGACATTATTATCAGTTCCTAAGATTAGAGAGAGGATTAAAGTATGTAATAAAGATCAGAACGGTATGCATTGAAATGAACCGACCTTGGCATTTTACAATAAATAGAAAATACTGTGTATAGTATTGAGCAAAGAATGCTGGCCATGATAGCAGGGTCAATATCGGGCCATTCAAAAAACCTTTCCACTAAAGTCCCAGACCGTGTGGATTCATCTCCTTTACAGTGACTAAGAAGAGAAGTGACATTCACAACACCCTTGCCTTTCAAGGGAGGCGGGATTTGGCTGCATATAGAGGATATGATAAAATGGCATCAGCTCTCCTGGAGCCCGAGACTCAAAATAGCTCGTCTGACATTCAGCCTCCTGCCTTGACCGAGCCCCGATGTCACTCGCTGATCTCTCTGTCGATTCTGCTACCTTTTGTAAAACTCTTGCCTTGTCCTCATGCCATCCTGATCCCAGCACTTTCCATGGCCCAAGTTCATGGAGACCAGGGCATATAGGATATGTAAAAAGCATCCACAGAAAAACAAATTTTCTTGCAAATCAAACCCCAATGAAAATATAAGAATGCATTGATTCATTCACTCATGTCCTGATTTAAAAATGAATATGGATGCATTCAGCTGCTAGCAACCCCACCTAAGGATGCTTCCCTGTCTAAGAATTGATCAGTAAGAGGATATCCTGAATCTTTTTTTTTTTCTTTCAGTTTTGCCATCTGCTTTCCCATAACATAAGATAGTCTGAGATGGACGTACTGCTGAAATTATTAAGCCCAAATTCCTGATTTGATAGGGGCCAAATCTAGAAAAAAAAATGACTCATTCAAGGTCAAACAGTGAACAGGTCATCAAAGCCAGGACTCAAACCAGAGCAGCTTGTGTTCTAGGCTTTCTTTTCCTCTTTTTTCCCTCCATTTAAAGATACTCACTGAAGGGAGCTTCAAAGAGAGTCAAGGAACTGCCACCTGCCTTTCATTGCTCATGTACATGTGCTTATTTCCAGTACTCACGTCAGCCTATGTATTTGGATTACAATACGTGACCTACCCATCACCCTTGCAGCCCTGAAGCAATGGGAGTCAGACAGACCTGGGTGTACATCTTGGCTCTCTTCTGATCACTGCATGTTCTCAGACAAGACACTGAACAAATCAGGGACTCAATTTCCATAACTTGTAAAAGCTACCTGCCCATGCCTAGGCTTACAGGGACAATGCCTGAGAAAGTGCCTCTGCAACTGACCAGAGGCCCACTTGCGGGCATCGCCATGTCAGCTGCGTGCTTACACGCTGGGGTTCAGATGAATGAACAGCTCTCTGTTCATCTAGGCCAGTGGTCGGCAAAGTCATTAGTCAACAGAGCCAAATATCAACAGTACAACGATTGAAATTTCTTTTGAGAGCCACATTTTTTAAACTTAAACTATATAGGTAGGTACATTGTTATTAACTTAATTAGGGTACTCCTAAGCTAGCCTTTGCTAAAAACTCAAGGGGCCAAAGAGCTGCATGTGGCTCGTGAGCCGCAGTTTGCTGACCACTGATCTAGACCAAGTGCAAGCCTAGAATCTCCTGCATGCTTAATTTCACTGATAGGCATTGTTAGATTTCAAAGTACCTATCTTTTCCTCTCCTCATTACTTACGGCATGCGATTTCTCAGTAAAAACATTTCCTCTGTGACTTTCATGAAATCACTGTAATTTCCTAATAAGGAAATCTACTCAAAGTCTACCCAAGGCCTGCATTTATTTCCCACCACTTAGGGACTGCAGTTTATGGGAGTAATCACTGGGGCTGTCATGCTAATTGCCATTCAAGTTTCCAACCGAAATGCTGATGGGCAGAACAAAGCATCCAAGAAAGCAAGGCAAAACACAAAGGAGTTTTTGTGAGATTTTTGTTAAGGTTGATATTTACAAAGGCTTTAATTCCAGTTGATTTCATGACAAATTCCGATGTAGGCCAAAAAATATACAATTGCTCAGCCAAAGGTCAACTCGGATTGATTCCTTTATTCGTTCAGCACACATCCCTGAGATGCAAAAATGAACTGAAATGCCCATGCACTCAGGGTGCTGGTGGGCTAGTGAGACTAGGGGATACATAAGCCGGTAAGTACAGAGGTATGTGATAGGTTGTTTGATGGAATTCTGCACAGGGAATGGAGTACAGTTCTCCTGGCCGGCGGGGGCGGGGGGGCAGGAGGGGAGGAATAATAGGTCAGCAAAGGCTCTTGAGAAGGGCTTGGTGACCAAATAGATGCTTGCCAGACAGGTGTCCCAGGGCGGAAGAGATAGATGGTCACTCAGAAAGTGGAACAAGTGTGAGCATGACCATCCGAATACAGAAGAATTTGGGGAGTAAGAAACAGATCCTAATGTCTAAGGTCATGCAGGTTGATGGGGCGTGGGAGAGGAGATGGGGATCAGGAAAAGGCAAAACTGGGGAAGTAAATAAAGGTCTTCTGGGTAAGTGAAGACGGAGACCTGAAGCAAGAGGGGAGAACAGGCTGAATGTCAGAGATACGTAGAAGGTGGCCTTGGGAGTTGGCAGTGTTCCGGTGGGCGAGGGAGGAGTCCCAGGGCCAAGACTGGATTTTGAACTTGGTCTGCTGGAAATATGGTGGTACTCAGCCAAGGAGGGAAATGTAAGAGGAAGGGACGTCTCGGTTTATAGTTTCTTTTGACTCAAAGAAACAAAATCAGTTTCTTATTTATGTGTAGATGTTAGAAAATGTAAAGACTTCTCTTGGCTGCTAACTCATGGGACCATAGCAAAACCCTGGCCCTTATATAAATTCACTAACAACAAAATAATTATCGATAGTAGAAGAAAGAAGGGTGGGTGGGTCTATAAGGGGAAAGAAAAAGAATAAATAGGAAAATGTGAACTATGGACAGGTCCAGATTCAGATCCCAGCTAGACCACAACCTATACTTTGACTATGAGGCTTCTCACTTCTATCATATTTGCTATGTCCCGGATGCCCAGGTGGAGGTTGAAGGAACCCACCTTCCTCCCACAAGGGCCCAGGTCCCCTTGTCCTTCGGCAGTCTCTAAGTGATGATGAGCAGTTACCACGTCTACAAGATGGCATTTCTTCCTGTAAAACCTTCCTCTGCAGGCGTCCTCTCAGGCACTCTGCTGGCTCCCTCGCTCCAGCTCTCTAACACATGTAAGCTCTTCATTTCCTCTGACAGCTTTTGTTGACCTTTCAGCATGCTCATGCTTCCTCCAATCGAGAAAAGACAGATAGAAACCAGCATTTCCCCTCATCTTCCTCCCTGCCTCTGTCTCCAGCACTGCAGTGTGAATACCCGTCCTCCGAGCATTATTTCCCATGCGGTCCCAAACCTGTACCTGAAAATACATTGGTGTCTTTCTGCCTACCTTCCCAGCTATACCTAGAAGAGGTGCCCTCTGGAGCTTTGTCACCAAGGGGCTACTAAGGGGACCCGTGATACTAAGTGCCAGGAGGCAAATCTGAAGGCGCCACAATCTGAGGAAGCTAGAGGTGGCATCCACACTGGTGAAGAAACCAGGAGGCTGTGGGCATGGAGAGGACATGGTGAATTGACTGATACATGTAGATGGGGACTTGGGTTAAGATACAGTGAGTAGGTATATTACCAGGCAAATGGCTCCTTTCTGGGAATGACAGCTTATAGAAACCCCAGGATACAAAGCCTATGGGGCTGTTCTTGTTGACACTAGGCATGGAGGACTTGGTTGATTGGCCTGCCTTGCAGGGCAAGGGCAGAACAGAGAGAGCCCCTTAAGAGGTTCCACATGGCCCATCTAAGCATCTTTCCTCTGCCTCTCCTCCAAATCTCTACTGCTTTTAGCAATTTCTCGAATCCTGTTTCTTTGCACTTTCACGGGCTCCATTTGCCCCTGAGTCCATCACAAGGGATGCCAGAGCTCCGCGCCCCTTTCTTTACCCCAGTCTGTGTGGAGAACTCCTTCCAGCTATCACCTCTACGGAAGGATGATCCCCATTTACATCCCTCAGGCCAAGTCACCTAAAGGACCAACGTCCACTGGATCCCCCATAGATTGCAACTCAGTACATCTAACATAAAAACCTGTCTCTGCCCCCAAACATCCCCTCTTCCTTCCATCGGCCTTTCT
Organism: Corynorhinus townsendii; assembly: GCA_026230045.1. NCBI lineage: Eukaryota > Metazoa > Chordata > Mammalia > Chiroptera > Vespertilionidae > Corynorhinus > Corynorhinus townsendii. The sequence continues at coordinate 166,982,008 of JAPDVU010000007.1, forward strand.
CTCCCTGCTGTCTCTGTTCATGTAGACCTGCCAATCAAACTCGACTCTGCCACCGCCCAGATCCACAGGACCGTCAGTGGCCTAGACTTCTCTGACCTTTTTTGTTTTTTTTGCATCTGTCACCTTTTCTCCACCCCCACTGCCTCTGCTTTAGTTCTCAACTGCACTTGTGTAGTGGTCTCTTCCATGATCATCATGTCAGGGTTTCGTTTCTCCTGTAATGTAAGAGTCTGACACTCTGCAGATAATGGGACCCGAGCTCAGGGAAGCTTAGTGGTGTTTTCATGGTTACATGCCATGGAATTGGCAAAGCCAGACTCAAACCTGAGTCTTCTGCCTCTCGATTCTATGTTTTACACTTAACGGGGATGTTTCATGCATGTAGTATGCACATACAGCAGAAGAGGTAGCAACCGTATGCATTTGAAACAGGTGAAGAATACATAGTAAGAGAAGTCACTTAGGTTGCTGAGTAAATGATGAAGCCTAAAAGAAAATGGAGCTAAAAAGATAGGCCGGCCAGAAAGACCTTCCATTGTGAATGCCTCAAGGATAGCTGAGGGGCAACGGAAAAAAGCCCTTCCCACTTGCTTCTAGCATCTTTGTGTTCTGCACTTTTCTCACTTGGGCTGCAGACACCCACCTGAACCGGAGTTGAAGGTCGCAGAGAGGATGAGTGGTCTTGTCTTTAATCACCGGGCTGCTTAACCCACCTGGACCAAAGCCCAAGACCGGTGTCTCCTGCCTCCACCTCCTGAGCCCTGTAGTCCTTCCTCAACCTCCCCAGGAAGTCATTCACATCACAATCGCTTTCTGTCTCTTTTCATAAAAAAATATATATATATATATGAGCGCATTTGATAGTCATTCTTCCCTGATGAGATGTGGAATAAGCTGTCTCTCTTAGAGGAGAAGTTCCTTTATCACAGTGTTTTATAAATAAGGAGAAAGTTGTCAAAATCCAAATGAAAGTGGTGTCTGCTTCTCCTGCTTTGCCATTCCACAGAGAGAGAAGGACAGCTGTGGCTATGAAATTCAGCATTCGTGGTGGCAGCTAGAGCCAGGACAAAGGCCGATGGGGCACCCCAGGAGAGCAAGTCCAGGAGTCGCTTTACCTCGGTCTCTGAGATGCAGGCCACTTGCCCCTCCAAGACAGAAGAGCATAGTGCAAAGAGACTAGATTGGTCTCAGATTTGGGCTCACATCCTGCTTCAACTTACTCAGTAACCTCGGTAGTCACTACCCTTTTCAACCTCTGTCTACATACACATCAATTCTAATAGAAGGGAAAGGAACAATCATTACAAAGAGCTGAGGACATGCCAGTTCTTGACAGATATTGCCCTTCCACCTCATCACAAACCCACAAATCAGAAATCATCTCCCCTCCTCTGCAGATGGGTGATTTTCTTAATAACTACCTCATACCTCCTTTCTTTGTTCTCCAAGTAACCTAGAATTTGACACCCAACATACTCCTGCCTTTAATGTGTAGGGTCTAAGGAACCTGAATTTATTGAGCCCTTCCTAGGGGTCATGCACTCTATCAAGCCCTTTATATCTCTATATCTTTAGTTTATTCTTTTCTGGAAATTTTTATTTTATTGTTGTAAAACACTTAACATGATATGTACCCTCTTGACAGATGTTAAGTGCACGCTCCATCCTTGTTGACTGTAGGTGCCACATCATACAATAGATCTCTAGAGCTTATACATTTTTCTGAACTCAAACATCTTGCTCATTGGTTGGCAACTCCTCATGTTCTCCTCCCCTGACCCCTGGAAGCCACCCTTCCATTCTTTGCTTCTATGCCTTTGACTACTTTAGCTACCACATGTGTCCGGAATCCACAGTGGCATTTGTCTTCCTGTGACTGGCTTATTTCACTCAGCACAATGTTCTTGAGGTTCATCTATGTTGTCCCCAAATGGTGGAATTTCCTTCTTTTTTGTGCCTTGATTATACTTCATTGTATGGATATACTTCGTTTTCTTTATCCATTCATCCTTTGATGGGCGCTAAGGTTGTTCGCATATCTTGGCCATTGTAAATAGTGCTGCAATTGACCACGGGAGTGGTAAAATCTCTTCAAGGTCCTGGTTTCTACATCAGGCCTAGAGGCAAATATACTCCCTAGTTGCAGGGAAAGATATTCACAAAGACTATATCACTAGCTTACAGCTACCCAGTTAGTAGTGGCTAGGTGAGTACTCACACTCAAGTCTGCTGCCTCTAAAGACTGCCCTTCAACCCCAGCTCTGCTTTCTGCTCTATTCTCTTATTGTCTCTTCCAGGACATAGGAAGCCGCTAAAGATGTCTCATCATTCTTGATTAAAGATATAATTTTATGAATCACATCAGTCAATCTTTATTAAAATCTCCTAGAAAACTCGAGTTTGTGACACTGAGTCAGTAGCAACATTTACAGTAGTGTGTGTTTTTTTACTTAATTATGTTAATTGCTATTTCTAAGCATAATTAACATTTTGAATTAGTGTAATTACGTCAAACAACGTGTTTAATTTGTCATGTCAAATACAATAATTAGTAATGATTCTGGAGAAGATGTCATTACAAGTTTGAGATATTTATAAGGTGTAATCATGTCAGATGTGATCATATTAAAGAGCGATACTAAAGCTTATAGAAAAATCTGGCTGTGAATGTTTTGAAAGTTTCACATTGTGGTCATTTTAAATATTTTGCCTCTCAACAAAAGTCAAATGTGGCATGCTTTAGTGATCGGTTTGCTAATTAGTTAAGGGAATAACAATGGATTCTTGAATTACAACTGAACTCATATTTAATCCACCAAATGTCCCCTGCCCCCTTTTTAAACTCCAGAGTGACTATTACTGGTTTTCCATATTAAATAGTTATACTTAAAAATTGACTCTGGGGAAATAAGGATGATCCAGAAACAAATGGATTTCTTCCAAATATGGAGATTTCAGACTAACGTCAGAGGTGAGTTAAATTAACGGCCCAACCATTTCATGGCTGTGTGGCTCACCAAATCACTGACATATTTAATTTTCATTAACTTTTGCTGCAACGTGGGATAACGCATACTTTGTGGAGGAGAAATAAGATGATGCCAATCAAACTACAAAGCCAAAGTGCTTTGTAGTTATCGGTGGCCTACCTGTGTATGAATCTCTATCTGGATACACCAGACTCCAACAAGAGCAGCAGGAGAAAAAGAATCACAAGTGGTTCAAGTCCCGTCACGGTGGGGTGAGCTGCTGACCATCTGGGTGATCCTGGTCACGCCATTTTGCCTCTTTCGAGCTTCAGTTTCCTTGCCTTATAAAATGAGGGAAATAATACCCATTTCAGAGACATGTTGAGCATGAAATGAGGCAGTGAGCTTAAAAATAGCCTAGCTCCAGGTCAGCCACGTGATACTACTTGGTGCATGTTCGGGTTTACAATAGGGCAGAGCTCAGGGACCCCAGGATCAAGTCCTGGTCCCCTCTGTCCCTCCTTCCCAGTTTCTTAGGAAACTGAGTGAGTGTGCAGGTATAGAGCCCAGCCTTTGTGCTTAGACACTGTTGACCTAGAACCCCAGCTCTAACCACTTAACTTACTCTTGAAAGGTGGAAATAAACAAAGGACCCACTTCCCCTTCAAGTTGGCATGTTTGAGGGTGGGCAGAGGAAAGGGATCATTTAGAATAGAGGAATTCTCATTTCTATCCCACACTGACTGGGGAATCCTTTTGCTATTCTTTTCTATGTTAGAACCATATCTCTTCATGTATGACCCCAAGCTCTGCGGAGCCAATCACACTTCCAGGAGTTGGTTACACTTCACCTTCATCGGCCAGGAGCCTGCGTGTGACTGGCAAACACCTGTCTGTCTTTTGAGATTCATCTGGGCATTAACTCTTCCATGGAATCTTTCTTCTAACCTTCTTTGAGGTAGAATTGGTCACTCCCTTCTTTGTGGTCCTAACTTACCTCCACAGAGATTTATAATAATACTAGAGGCCCAGTGCACAAAATTTGTGCATGGGCGGGGGAGACGGGGGGAGTCCCCTCAGCCCAGCCTGCACCCTTTCCAATCTGGGACCCCTCAGGGGATTTCTGACTGCCAGTGTAGGCCCAATCCATAGGGTGGGGCCTAAACCGGCAGTAGGACATCCCTCTCACAATCCAGGACCACTGGTTCCTGACTGTTCACCTGCCTGCACGATCGCACCTAACTGCTCCCCATGCTGGCCTGGTCACCCCTAACTGCCCCCCCTCCCCTGCAGGCATACTCTCCCCAACTTTCCCCCCACCAGCCTGGTTGCTCTCAACTGCCCTTCTTCCCCCTCCCTCCCCCCCCCCCCCTCCGCTGGCCTGTTTGTCCCATGCAGCCTGCTGCTCAGTCATTTGGTTATTTGGTTGCCCCTCACTAACGCCCCTGCCAGCCTGGTCACCCCACACAGCCTGTTCAGTCATCCGTTTGGTTGTTTCAGATGTGATGGTTGCTTAGATAGATAGATAGATAGATAGATAGATAGATAGATAGATAGATAGATCAGCTCTTAGAGATCTCTGTTACCCCTACTTGTTCTTTTTTTTCCCATTGCAATAATTGAAACTCTTTGAGGAATAGAGCCTGTGTCATAATATTCAATGAATATATGTATATTCCCAATATCTAGCACTAGCCAGGCATATAGTAAGAGTTAAGCAAATGTTTGTTGAATGCATTAATAGTAATAGGAAAAGTTCAGGATTTAAATTTGGACAGAAATGGCTAAGTTATTTATTCATTCACTAATTTGTTAATCATACAATCATTGCTTGATCATTGGCTAAGTAGCAGGCCCCTGGCTAAGCTCTGGGGCTATATCCAGGAACTGATTTCACAGATGCCTTTACCTGATATTCTAGCATAGTATTTCTCAAAGTGTGGTTGCGGGGGGGGGGGGGGGGGGGTACTATCCATGAATATTTCTACCATGAATAGTATAAATGGGCTACGCCTCTGACCTGCTAAGTTAGATTCTGTGGGTAGGAACCTTAGGTTTTCCACTTTTAACACACATTTGATTCTTATAGTGTGTAGAGTTTGAGTATCACTAGATTACACATTGACTAAGTTCCACGTTAAGTGTGTAAACTTGGGAGCAGTTACTCAACATCTCTGGACTTAAGGTTCTCAGTCTGTGAAATGGGAGGGTACTATGTACCACAGAATGTCATGGTGAGGGTGGTGAGTCGTCTCTTTAAGGTGCCTGTGAAGTGCTCAGCAACTGCTCAGCAACTGCTTGTAGAAAGTGGTTCTGCAGGTGCCTGTCCCTGGAGATGGCATGAGCATGTCATTTTCTCAAATCACATCTTATTTTAACTCTAGCAACGAATGCCCCCATTTAAAATGAACAATGAGCCCAGCTGGTGTGGCTCAATGGGTTGAGTGTCAACCCACGCACTAAGAGGTCACCAGTTGGATTCCCAGTCAGGGCACATGCCGGGGTTGCAGGCTCAATCCCCAGCAGGGGGCGTGCAGGAGGCAGCTGGTAGATATTTCTCTCTCGTCAGTGTTTCTATTTCTCCCTCCTTCTCCCTTCCTCCCCCTTTAAAAAAGCAATACAACCATGGTTTTAAATAACTCAATAAAATAAAGCAAACAATGACTTCTCAGGTCTGCCAGCCTAGAGCTCGCAGGACATCGTTTCAAATCCATTGGACGACAGTTTAGGAAGCACCCACGCTAACATGACTGTACAAAGATGTGGGGCGGGTTCTGACTTCCCGCAGCTCAGAATCACGCTGAGGATCCAGACCACATGTGTTAGTCATGGTCCACCCGGAGGAACACACAGTTGGGGTGTGACAGGGTATTGGCTGTGGGGGGACGAGAGCCTGAGAAGCCAACCAGAGAACGGAGGGCGGTGCTGAAAGTGGACCTGCAGCGACCATGCCCACCCCCCGCTGCAAGGACAAAGGGAGGAGGTGTGACCAGCGGCAAGGGCTGGGTCAGGCACAGGCGGAAACGCTCCAGTTTCCCTGGGAGAGCTTGGGACAACGGCTGTTGGGGGCACTTTGAAGCACAGACAGAAGGGAAAAGTCCTGCCCCCACTCCTCTCCTCACGCTCCCGTCTCGTCCCTGCCTCCTGTGGGTGAAGCAGCAAGAACCTGGGAGACGGAGCCTGAGTGGGGTCAGCCCTCTGCCCCCCACGCAGAACGGAGCGAGCAGAGGCCACGGCCTGAAGCCAGCGGCAGGCCTGACGCAGAAGGGAGCTTTGCTGCAAGAGGCCTGCGGTGAGGGCTAAGCCGAGGTGCGGGACGGGGAGAGAACGTTCAGCGAGCCTGCAGCGGCCAGGCTGGCTGCCCGGCCAGAGCCTTGCAAAGAGGCAGGGATGCGATGAGGTCACCGTGGTTTGGCATCTCACCCGCGGATTTTCCAGCTGAGAGGGTGCATTTTGCCAAAGGGCCCGAAGTGATCAGACTCAGGGTTCTCAACCCCATCCTTCAAGCTCCACAGACAGGAAGGGAGGAGCTACAGAGGACCCTGGAGCAAACAGCCTCCTTCCACCAAGGCTCTGGCCTCCTCGCTCAGCACGCACTTGGACTTGTGTGGAAAGCCCAGGTCTGGAATGCAGGACGTCCACAAAGGGGCATTGTTCTCCGGGGGACAATTTATTGCATTGGAAGAGCGCCTGCGCTCACCCCCGTGAGTCGGGGAGAGCTGACCTCTGCTCAGGACCAGCTTACTCCACCTTTCCTGACCCAGATTCAGAGAAGCCTGCTTTTAAACACCAGGCACCTTTTCAGATCAAAGGAGGGCTGCCACTGTCTCTAAATCTCCTTGTTATTACAAAATATCTAGACCAGATTTAGATGAGATGCCGAGGGGGAAGAGCAATGGCCTCACAAATTCAGCCACGGGGCCCTGGGAGGAGACCCGTGGGAGTTAGTGTGGGAGGGCGAGGACCCACTGGGCGTTCCCGATTGTCATTGGATGGAAGCACAAGAATCCAATCGCAGTCTACGTTGGAACCACCAGTGCTTTTCTTTGGCCTTGCCACACCACAACGCAAGGCTCAGCAACACCCCTCATGGGGTCAGTGCTTGGCGCATTTTTCTGATCTCGGCTCAGGGACAAGCCTTGCACAGAACCTGCCAAATTGTCATCAAGGCTCAATTTTAAAAGGATAATCTTTTTTTTTAATATAATTTTATTGATTTCAGAGAAGAAGGGAGAGAGAGATAGAAACATCAATGATAACAGAGTATCATCGACTGGCTACTTCCTGCATGCCCCCCAACTGGGGATCGAGCCTGCAACTCATGCGTGTACCCTTGGCCGAAATCAAACCCAGTACCCTTCGGTCTGCAGGCTGATGCTCTATCCACTGAGCCAAACCAGTTGGGCAATCATCTTATTTCTTCATTGGACTAGTGATGGTGCTGTTACATCACCACGATGGAGTGAATTACCCTTGAATTAGATGGTTAAAGTGGGAAGATATTCATCTCATCAAAACCAACTCAAAGGACAGCACAGTGTATGGCTAACGCCTAGTGCTGAGTGCCCTGGTAGTTCCTTCACTCCCTAGCTCATGCCAAAGACAGTGAGACCAAACTAGCCAATTGAATATATTGGGAACAAGCTTGATGTTTAATCTAATACAATGTGTGTGTTGGGTATTATTACCCCTGCTACATAGAGAGAACGCTGCTATTTTCAAGGGGGGCATAAACTCTGCAATTATAAGGCTAGTGAACAGCAAAGCTCAAACTTAAATCCGGCGTTCCTGGCACTTGGTCTCCTCCAGGACAAACCACCCGATATCCCTTATTCAACACTTGAGGCAGGGTGGGTGGGCACCCTTCCCGTTCCGGAAAGGCCTCAGGCTACAGATGCGTCTGTGTGCTGATAGAAGTGGGGAGAAACGGATCAGAGTGGATGGTATGCAGGAGAGCGCTGGACAGAGCCCCCTCCCTCTTCACCAGTCATTGGTTAGGTCATCCAACTCAAAGTAGATCAGCACGACCCTGGCCGAGGCTTCTGGGATTAAACAGGAAAGCGTATGTCAGGTGCCTGGATGGTGCCTGGATGGTGCCTGAACTTTAGACTGGGCGTGGCTTTCGGAGGAAACGCTGAGTCTGCGGAAGTCCTCATTCTATGGCAGCCTTCTAGTGAGCTTTCACTTGGGATGTGTGGAGGCCAGACTCCACCAGGGACATGCGTCTCTTGCAGCCACATGCAGAGAAAGCAAAGCACAGTGCTTGCCTTTCCTAGAACATGGCCTCCTCTTCTACCCAAGGAACTCAGAGGACATTGCCTGAGTCCGCTCCCCTGTGCTGTCCAGAGCCACACCCCAAACCAAGCCAGACAGCCCCCCAGTTACATTGGATTTCCCCCCCTCAGCCTGTTCCTTATCCTCAGTACTCACCACAGCCCAGGCACACTGCAGTGAGGAGGGGATGGGCTGCTCAGAGAACTGATCAGTAAAAGTTTTAACTGATTCCCGGTGTGCCATGAGCTACAAACAAAGCCAGAACTTCTGAGACTTCCTTGTTGAATAATAAATGAATTTTTTTAAAAAAACACACATATTAGGGGGCTTCAATGGCTTATTCATTGGGGGCTTTCCTATAAAATGGGAAATTACGTTAGGGGGCACACACCATGAAAACCCCAATTGCCCTGACACACAGCCCCGGTCACCACCGAAGGGACAGCCATGCGCAAGGAGCCTATCAATCCAGCGTTTGTCAGCCCCGTGCTGTCAGGAAACGCCCGTCCACAGCCCGGGCCCTGCGCTTCCTCCCCCGGGCCCGTCTCCGCAGACTGCGAGTCTGGGGGTTGCTCACAACAGCTCCCTTTATGGGACACGTCCAGGCGCCAGGCGCTGCACACCTCCTCGCCCGTGTGGCGTGAGTCCTCACCACCTCCGTCCACCTCTCTCAGCGAGGAGGACACAGACTCAGAGGGGTTACTGGATGTCACCCCACTCACTCAGTGTCGGGGGCAGTGCTCGGACCTTGTGTACCTGGCACCAGCTTGTCTTTCTTTGAAATGAGCCCCGACAGTCTTTGAAGCTGGAGGAGGGGGTGGGGATTATAGCCTTCCTGCAGGCCAGGCCTGGACCCACAGGCCGCATGGACTCCAAGCTCAGCACTACAACGGACTCAGTACAGACAGATCCTGGACGCTGAGATCCGAAGGCGCCTGGAGACACACACACATAAACCAAAGGCTGTGATGTAAATGTGTCTGTTCCCACGGGGGTGTGGGCAGCATTTTCTGATTCCTCTGGGACCTGTGGATAAAGACGATGAGAATGAAGCCCCTTAGAAGCCGGGGCTACAGGAGAGAGAGCTTCCCAGCTCTCAAGTCTATGGGTGAGACTGACCGTCTGGCCCCTGGACCTTCGTGCTTTAAAGTGTTGCAGTTGGGACCTGTACCAGGCATTCAAAACCGCCTTTCCTGTAAACATGAGGTGATGTGGAGTTCCACAAGCTGCACCTCAGGTCATCTCTTCTTTCCGCCCTGCCCTGGGGGCTGGCTTTGGCTCTGTACTGACTGCTCTCCACGCTCTTTCCGACCCTGCACCTCAACAGGATGCTGAGCGTATCACCCACCAGCATTTAACCAACCACAGGAAGAGCCTTCTTACTCAGATGCCTCTCCCAGACAGGCCGTGCCCCGGGCGGTATACATGTGTCCACCTAAGGAATCCGCTTCGCCTCTGTGGCCCTGCGTGGCCCCGTCCTTGGGAGTGCAAACAGCAACCGCTTCGCTGCCTGCCTCCCTGAGCTGCTTAGAACTCGAGATAGATCCTTTCAGATAGATCCTCCACAAGAAGCCAACGCCACGTGACTGCAAGGTGATTGTGGCTGATGTAGTTTGTTTTTGCAGACAACTTAATAGGTTTATCCTGGAGGTGATAATTGGAAAGGGCTGTCCCCGAGCCGCCAGGCACCAGAGGAACCAGGCTGAGCTCTGTGAACGGAGGATTTCATGAAGGAGGCAGAGGAGGACATGAGCTCCTGTGCAGGCAGGCTAGGCGCAGCACTGATGGGCACGGGACAGGGAGGATGCGCGCTGGCGCAGAGCTATGAGCAGCTTCCTTCTCCGGCATCTTCAACAGCGAGGGCTGTGGCTTTCACGTGCAAGCAGGCCCCTGCCTGCCCTGCTCAGCCAGCTGATGCTCGACCCTGGGACCTGGGGTCCAGGAAGATCAGGTTTACATCCTAATCCCTTAGGAAACGTTGCCTCAGCTCCCCGGGTTCCTTGCAACCAAAAGGTGAGAGGAAACGAAGAGTTAGCTGAGCCAAGAAAGGCGATCACAGCGGCTCGGAGCAGAGCCACGTCATGTCACGCTGGGCTTTCCGCACCGTCGCCGCCATTAACACCTGGAAAGCCTGTGATTCTCACATTAGCAAAACATGCCATAAAGCATGGCTTTCCCTCTCCCCGCAGACCCCGGCCCTGTTGCAGGGGGAGGGGGACTGTCACAATGGTGCCATTCAGACCTGCCAAGGCCTTCTTGATGAGGCCTCTGAGGGGAGGCGTGGGCCAAGTCTTGTCAGGGGACGCAGGCAGGGACAGCATCCCATCCCAGCAGCCACTGGGCGAAGAGATCCTGGGGTGTCCGAGCCCAGGACAGTGGAGATGAGCGGGCCCAGTCACCTAATTTTAGAGAGAAAGCGATGGACGGCACAGGGCGGACTTCACTGGGCATGAATTTCCATGTCTGTCTGCCATGTGTCAGAAACGGTGCGCGATGTTAAGATGCGAGGGTCCTGGCTGCCGCTCGTTTGGAAGAGGAGACTCAGTCATGGACCTGGTGCCAGGAATGCTCACCATCCAGGACTGAACACAGAGCAGCTGGGAAGGCCATGGAGCCCCCTATTCCCAGTGAGAAAGTCCAGCATAGGGTTGCACACACACACGCACCCACCCACCCCCACACACACCATCACACACAGTATGTATACAAGTAGCTAAGTTGGCCCAATACTTCATAAAATATTTAAATTTCAAGTGAGCTATGCCTTTAAAATGACATCATGTATGAAATAGGTTAAACCTTCCTACTCTCATTTCGCAATGCGTGTTTACTCAGAGTCTTCGTGTGGCTCCTCAGTGTGGGTCATCAGAAAACTGCCCTTGAGTCACTAGCTGGTGGCAGTGTCACTCCCATTGGGTGGAGAGGTAGCCCATCTCGAATCCTTAGAGGATGTTGTCACTGGCAATTTCATCTCAAGCCACAAATGTCCCTTCAGTATCCATGACCTTCACAGCTTTCTCTATTGCTTTTTGAAAGTGATCTTTTGAAAGCTTTGTTTGTGACAGCATGCCAGGCAAGGGCCCAACAGGCCAAAACACCCCCAACCCCAGAGAGAGTTACACTGAAATGTAACCCCTCTGCCACCTTTGTCAACAACTCCATGAGGTGAGTTCCAATATCAACAGTTTTTGAGGCTGCTCATGTGTCTTCTTCAGATAAGACTCTGATTTGGAAATGAAGTATGGAGGACAGTCTCCTGTTGTCAACTCCATGCAACTTCCTTTTTTTTAGAAGCTCATTTTGTAGGGAGACATTTGGCCTTTGGCCTTTGGATCTGGCATTCGTGGGTGGTAAACCAGCATAAATTAAAAGGTGATAGAGAGGAGAGTGTGGCTTTTTCCAGGGGAGAGAGTGGATGAGTGAAGAAACTTCCCAAAGAAGCGATGTCGGAGGTGGAGGGCTAAGGGGTTCAGTTAGGAGAACCTCCTAGAAGGCATCCTGGTGAGGAGCTCGTGCACTGTCATGTCTTTTAACGGTCCGGGCCTGCACACCTGTGTTCCTTCAGATGGAGCCTGTTTCTGTCTGTCCGTCCTCCCACGCTTCTCACCCTTCTCGTGTGTACATGCCTATTCTTTTTTCTAGAACTCGCTGTACTCTGCTTCTGTGGTCACCATTTTCTTATTCACTTAAATTTGTCGAAGGCAAATGTTCTCCTGTTCCTTGGAGATGCCTGCTCTGCACCAACACCATGTGAGGGGCTTGCAAAGTGCTGGCTTTCGGAGCTCAGAGTCTTCCTCTCCAGCCATAACCGCTCTTCTCTCTCCCGTCATTTGAATGATGTTTTCCCTTTTCCTCTAGAGACAGGTTTCTCTGTTGACTGGCCCTCTACAGCACAGTTGGCAAATCTTCTCAGTAAAGGGCCAGATAGTCAACCACGTAGGCTTGTGGGCTGTGGGATCTCTGTCCTAATGCTCTGCCTCTGCCTCAGAAAACAACCATAAACTCCATGGAAATCAAGGGGAGAGGGTGCCAATAAAACTTTATGCATGACATTGAAATTAGAACTTCAAATGTTCCATGTCACAAAATTGTATTCTTCTTGCATTTTTTTTTTCTTAACCATTTGAACATGTAAAACTCATCCCTAGCTCAAGGTCCATACCAACACAGAGGTGGGCTAGATTTGGCCTTTGGGCTATAATTTTCCAACCCCTGTTCTACATCATTGATTCCACAAGTACTGATTCAGCTTTATACTGCCTCCAATATATACTTTAATTTTAGGGGCTTAATTATCCTTTTCCCTTAACTGAGCCAGCTCCTTGAAAACCTAATCTGCCACCGAACCAACACAAATTCCATCCCACTGCAAAGCGCCGATATTCCCTTACATGCTGAGAACACAAAACAGATGCATCTAATGCTTCCTGCCATTCGGGTTGAATTATTTTCACAAACGTGCTTCTGCTCTGAATCTTTATGGTGGTATCTTACCTTTTAATATTCAGAATCTTTGCACACAGCCCACCTCGTTGGTTGCTGCCGCTGTCTCTCAGTTCTTCCCACGTGAGGTGAGATGAGCACGTGTCCGCTCTTTGCCAACACGCAGGGGCGTGGCTTCACTTTGATCTCTTCTATTGTCCACCTGGGAGCTGCCTACCTACCCTCCTCACATCGTACACTGGGCTCTGAGCACGGCCCCAGCCATATGTCCAGTCTCTGGTGGCCTTTCATCTTGTGGACTTGCCTGCAGGGGGTATTTTTTCCCCGATCCCCACACCAGGGTCCTCTGACTGTCAGAGATTGTTTGTCCTCCTATTGTGCCATCTGTGTAATGGAAAGACTGCTGTTTTTGCTACAATAAGTGTGGGGCATGTAAAAATATACATGAGTAGTGCAGTGCTTCTAATTTCCTATGGCCCCTTATGGATTTGCTGGACGGTGATTTCTCGTGTGATGTTTTTTCCACAGCTGGACTTGCTGAGATCAGGGGTCACTGAGTGTAGGTGAGAAGTGGGCAGAGAGAAGGCAAAAAGCCTGGTGTCACCTGGGTAGAGGATGGTCACCGCATCCCCCAGCCTCTCTCCTTTGGAGGTCAGAGGTTGACGTAGGATACTGACTGACCCTTTCCTCAATGAGCTCATTCCTGATGCAATTAGGACAAATTCCTTCAAACACTGCTGTGCCATTCATCAGAAACCTCCCTTTCTGTCGTGCTGCACTTTTGCTATTAAAAATATGTGCCTGTAGGCATGGGCTCAGGAATACTAAGTGACTTGCCTACGAGTTTGCCAGAAGACTGAAAATAAGAACTAGTCCTCTTCTCTCTAACCAGAAAAGTGTGCTTTTCCCACTACACAGCCCACCGCCAGAGGTTAGACTACCAAGTCCCTGGCTGACAAGTGAAAAGGTAACATAAAAATGCATACTCTGTTATTGTAAAAAATGATGAAGTGACTCATCAATGGGATGGAAGATAATTGCAGCTCCATGTGTCTTTTGGCGGGGGGGGGGAGTCTGTCTCATCTCATCTATGACTCTCCAGTAGACACTGGCATAAAGACACAACTGAGCAAGGGAGCCCATGTTGTCACAATTCCAAGTCCGCCCGCCATTTGATTTATATGTCTCAGGCAGTTAGGGGGATGCTGGCGCCCGTGATGCAAATTGTCGTCCATAAATTAGTGAGTGATTAAAATCTCACTAAGGCAAACATATCGCCACAAATCTGAGTGATGCGCGAGTATTGCCAGCCATCACCAGCAGATATATAGGAATAATTGGCTTTTAATGCTCATTAGTCATTTTTATTACAAATAATGCATGTGCATGATGTTTGTAAATTTATGCTGCAGCGGGAAGACATGGTGACAGCGCAGTGCAAAGAGGCAGAGTGATGAGGAAAAGCACACCCGAATTTATTAGGCACCCAAAGGCACAGTTATGTATATGCTTACTTGTTGGTAACCTTGCCTCGTTCCAAAACAAAATAATTTAGGGGGGTTTGAAGAAATATAAATCATTAGACAAATTTTAAACGAAGACATTATGAAGAAAAGAAAAATGAAGTTCAGAAAACACAACGAAGCAAGCAACACAATAAGCATACAAGACGAATGTGGTGATATCCTGTGCATGTAATAAACATTGGATGCTAAGTCATCTCTGTATTCGTTAGCACTCAATGCAAAAGAATGAAAGCTGAGTAGGGCAACATTCATGGCGTCCATGGGGAAAAGTCCAAACCACACACAAAAGACATTTTCTCAAGGGAAAGATAACATTTCCTGGTAAAATGACTAGAAAGAAATTTACCTTATAGCTGTTCATAAAGGTGACATGAACATGAAAGGACATTAATCTGCCAATATGTCTCTAAGGCAAAGACAATAGCATTCTTTCTGCTAACACAGCAGCATGCGGGCGATGACCTTCTGCCGAATCACACTCTAATACGACTAGACCCGAGGAGATGAAAACTTACCTCTTTCAGATTCCTTTGCCCAGCCCTATTCATGCACATTTCCTGGCCCATCATCCTTGCAACCTGTCTCTATTGTAACTTCAGTTGGATAGAAATTTAGACTGTAAAAACTATTCACAACTGAGCAATATACTACACTTCACTGAATTTCTTGCAAACCCTTTGCTTTTCCTAAAATTGTCTTGTGCATTTCTCTATTAATTACTGCTAATTCAACCGCAAAATCTTCCCCAGAAATGACAGCTCCTCGGAATGCTTGGGCACATTGAGTAATATGAACATTTCATCAGCTTGAAAAAATTTCTCCCCGAGGCTCCTGTCCAGACTGGCAGCTCGCTAAGCCTGGTGCATCGCTCTCATCTGGGAGATCCCTCTGGCTCTCTTGTATTGAATTCTTAATGAATGAATGCCACCTTTTCTGGTGTCTTCCCCTTTTTTGGTAAAACGCCTCTTTAGAAAAGAGTACTGGGTGGAGCAAAAGTAGGTCAAAAGTTGTTCACATGGGAGATATAATAAGAAATAATAATGCAAGAATCAACTCTGTGTCTCATATAAGCACAATGGAATGGATGGTAAAGAACACCGGTTGGGCCCTAGCTGGTTTGGCTCAGTGGATAGAGCATTGACCTGGGGAGTGAAGGGTCCCAGGTTTGATTCCCGTCAAGGATACATACCTGGGTTGTGGGCTCGATCCCCAGTGGGAGGCATGCAGGAGGCAGCCAATCAGTGATTCTCTCTAATCATTGATGTGTCTATCTCTCTCTCCTTCTCATTCCTCTTGGAAATTAATTAAAAAATATATATATATATTTTTAAAAAGAATACTAGTTGGAAATAATTTTCTAGAAATTTTAAGCAGGTGCATCTTCGGTATTCATTAGCATGACTATTGTGACACTGCTTCCACCACTGCCTTCTGCTATAGATGGCAGGCTTTTTATGCGCTAGCATGGACACTCTGGCTTTTGCACTTGGCCTCTTAATCACTCTCAACCTTATTTTTATGTTTTTCTAGCTCTTCAGTAGAGTTTAACAATAGTCATAGAATCTCATTCCTCTTATGGTCTCTATTTTCTCCATAATTTCCAGTGCCTGATATATTCCCCAGCTCACGCATTTCTTTCTGCTGGTGCAGTGCCCCAACTCACTTCTGGTGAAAATTAAGCAAATAAATGCTATATTGTGCCAGGACTATATGTGATCCTCCAACCACAAGTGAGATCGAATCCTAATTACTAGCTGAGTGGTTAGTAACCCAGCTCTAAAATCCCATCTTAGTCCTGCTTGCATCAATTAACTATTTGGATTCACCAGGATGCCAACTCTAAGATGAAATATAATACTCAGTAAGTTTATTAGAGTATCCTTGTCATCAATCTCCATGGGAGGGGAGCATAAAAAGCATGACTGAATAAAAGGAGAAGTTGAGCTGCCATGCAGGCACAGCCCCTGCGGATCCATTGGAGAATTCTGGAACTAAAATCAGAATTGCTCTGCACTGGGCTGAAATGGTTGAGCCTTTATGCTCCTGGCCTCATCAGTCATCGGAT
Organism: Corynorhinus townsendii; assembly: GCA_026230045.1. Classification (NCBI taxonomy): domain Eukaryota; kingdom Metazoa; phylum Chordata; class Mammalia; order Chiroptera; family Vespertilionidae; genus Corynorhinus; species Corynorhinus townsendii. The sequence goes on from JAPDVU010000007.1 coordinate 166,998,285, forward strand.
GTGAGCCATTCTTGGGCAAGGCAGCTCTCCGCAGCTCAGGCAATCCCTGAAAGAGATGACATCAGAAACCTGTCTCCTAACAACTCTATCAACAGCCAGTTACCAAGTCCTTCCTTCATGGGGGACATCTCTATGGCTGCTATACTTTGGTTCTGTGGAAGGAAGATGTGGGCAGGAAACTGGGACCCCTTCTGTCTTCTGCAGGCCTAGTTTTATCCCGGCTATTGAAACCCCGATTTATCATTTCATTCTGAGTTGATGTTTCCCCAAAAAAACCAATGAATCACAGAATAATTATCAGTGTACCATAAAAATAACTATCTCTGAGTATAAGTAGGGACTATGGGAGATAAACTATTAATTCTTTAGAATACAAGAGAATTATTTCAAAATGATCCAGGTCATACAAATTGATCATATATGATGTGTTGGATACAATGCCAGGAGGCAGTAATTTCAAAATGTATGTATCAAATCCAGTATGAAGACAGACAAGAACATACTTGACCTTACTATTGCTCACTATGTGCTGTAATTAAATAATGTCCTGATGACAGTGAGAGCTCAGGAAAAAGAACGCCGAAGGAAAGGACATCTGAACGGAAACATCCAAAATATAGCACCCAAACGATGGATGCTTGTTGAATAATTTATGAGTGTTATTAATAGGCAGCAGAAATGAAGGTGATAGGAGAATTCTAAGCAGACTTTGATGGTCTTTCAGTGTTTTCCCTGTATAGAAAGCAGTAGGTAGCCCAGTATGAGTACTTATTAGGTGACACTAGAAATACAGGGTGGTCTCATATGGCCTTGAATTCTCTTAGGAGGATTATTGACAATATTCTATGCAAAGTGGCAGAGGGCATGGGCATCTTGAGGGTTTTTGAGCTAGTGAGTGAGCAACACATTGTTGGTTGTATTAGTCCCCTAATGGAAGTGGGGGAAAAGTATTAGTTAAAGCAAGAACTATGATAGGATGACCAGGTACAAGGCTGTAGGAACACCCTGGGTGAACCACGAAGAGGCCTAAAGTATGGCATAGCAGTGGAGGTAGAGAGGTGCTGGAGAGCAATACTGAAGCCACATCTCTGAGAGTTGTTCTGTGTGCAGCGACATCTGCGTCCTGCTGAATCCTACTAAGCGTTCATGGATCCTCAGTAGGACTCAGTAGTTCATATACCTTATCTTGTTTATCCTCAAAGCAACTGCGTGAGGTCAGGATTATGGTTCCCCACTACACAGATGAGAACAGTGAGCACAGAGACCTCAGGTGACCAGCAGAGGTAGGATTTGAACTCATCCTGACTTTCTCCAAAACCCAGCTTCTTTCACCACCACTCCGCACGCGATCAAGATGACATCATTGCAACGAACTACATTTGCTTCTTTCATAATATATAGACAGAAGTAACGGCATTTTTCTCTCCACTTCTTTTTTTTTTTTTTTTGGTAATATTACGAGATATTTAGGAAGTAAAGACAGTCGCTGAACTATACAGCAATTTGTTATGACCAGCTATTGGCTTTGAGCTGTCCAGGCGCCACTGACTGTCCGAGTGATGTCCTAAGAACTCCACGGGAGATGACAACAAGCACATGCATAAAGAATGAGGAAACTAGCATGTGACGGTGCCTTTCTGTGTCAAAAATACCAAGTCATTGATTTGTTAGTCTAGGAGCCCAAAGGAGCTCCCGCTGGAAAGCAAAGTCACAGGCTCTGTCACCCGCTTCACACCCCCTGGCATCATCTTTCCAGAGGCTGCTGTCACCTGAAACCAGATCAGGCCCTCAGTTCCAGCTCTGCCTGTCTCCTGGCCACGGGAAGAGTTTTAGCAGGCGGACTGTGACGCTTGTGTCCCCCAAACATTAATCACTGGGCTTATGGCCACAGCAGGGAAAGCCTTCTGATTGGCTGATTCACTGGACAGAGATTTGAAAAAATTCTCTGGTGGAGCATCCTGAGCTGTTAGCCAGTGTCAAATCATTCAGTGGTTACACCTAGGACTGTATTATTATTATTACCACTATTTTAAGGAATTACCAAAGATCACAGTGTATAATACCTTTTGCTGTACAATCTCAGGGTCCCACCATACATTTCTCAACCCAAATCACCTTATATATTTGGGGAAAATAACAAGGAAGCTCGGATACAAAGCTAGGAAAGCCTCAGACAAGCAGAGGAAAAGGAAAGAGGAGTGGGTGAGCTGAGCATGCCCGGGAGCGGGCAGTTCCTGCCCAGCAAGCACCCTCGGCTGCCAGCTCCTGTCTCCCAGGGACAAGGCAGGTGTCCGCTGGACTGGTAACCTTAGCCAATCACTCTAGCTCTGCGTCTGTTTCTCATCCCCAATAAGAGACCACGGTCTCCATGTCTCACAATCACGATACAAATGAGAAGTAATCATATCTTTAACATGCCAGTCACAGCTCCCAGCATCTAAGAGTTGCTCAGCCATGCCATCTTCCTTTCCTTCACTATCTAGGGATTGTAGAATTTTCCAGATGCTTCCATGGGCATATTTAATATGTTAGAATCCTGGTGAAGAAATTAGGACCTATGTTCATGTACCTATTTAGCAGATGAGGAAAATCAAGGCTCGGGAAACTGCTCCAAGCCCTGTAATTGATACGTGTACCAAAGTCTTGCCACCCCACATAGGTCTCAATTGCTAGTGGAATAACAGGCAAAGATTAGGAATTTCCCATGGGTCTTCCGTCCGTGGGAAGCTGTTACACGCTGATGAAGTTGAATGGCTGTGTTTAAGAGGCCTGCTCTCTGCAGACAGGAGACATTCCCCACCACATCTGCCACCGGGTCCTGCGCCTCTCCCGGGGCCTGTAACTTCCAATAGTATCCACTCCGGGCCCCTCTGCTCGCCTTTGCTGAGAAGCCAAAACTCAAGTGGTTTATTTCAGAAAGTCCAACATACATTAAATGATTTGCAGGCCTGCTTTCTATTCATTCCACTTCTCTATTTCCATTTTGAGAAAAATATGTCATGGGGCATGCTCTCAGTAAAAAGTAATCTGAGAAAATGGACATTGAAAGAGCAGGCACCATTGTTGCGCAGGCACCTCAAGGCCTACACAGGCAAAGGCGATGCTCATGGCCCTTCATGACTTGCTTTCTCTTCCATTTATGGCTCTGCCCTTGCATCTCTGACCTGAGGCTACAGATGGTGTTTCTAGATCTTTCTTGACTATGTTTTGCAGCAACGTGTTGATTGCCTGTTATCCAGCTTCTTTGGGTGGCCACTGAGGGTTTTAGATGGTCTCCAAGGGCTACCAACTAGCCCGGTATTCATGACCAATGCACTCACTAGCCAGCTGGTCAAGTGGAATCAGGACTTGATAGTTAAATGGAAACCCGTACATGACATTCCATGAATATATTTGACTTACTGACTTTTTTTATGTTCCTTCCCAGCCACTAATGCAACTTTTTTCTCATCTTTCTACCAAGACAATTCTTACAAATGAGAGTCTCTGATTTCTTCTCTCTGTGCTTCTCACCCTCTGGGGAAGATGCTATGGGTAGTGGAGGCGGGGAATGAGGGAGGAGACAAGAAAAGCCTAAATTTTACATCATCGCCAGTTGTCAAATTATTGGTGAACTGCTGAAGGATTATGGCCATAGTGTCCCTCCATCCAGAACAGGGTATTTCACATCAAAATGCAGTCTCCCAGTTAATTACCACTTTTCTTCCAAACTCCTTTGAGGAAATAAAAACACATTTTAAACTTTATGTTTCTTTTTTAATTTTAGGGGAAACATAATCATTTAAATCTGTGCTTGTTGCCCGCCCTTCGGAGAGTCTGGCAAACTCCTGTCGAGATCCCCATGACACGAGAAAGCACATTTTTCCTTCCGTCACCCCCTATTGCGCTCGGACTCTGATCAATTATTTTCTTACATTCCACTTTTCTAACTTCCAGGATGCCTGGTAAATAATCCAAATAGATTTGCAGAAAGCAAATCCGCTGTTCCTGTCAGTGTGACCTCAGGCAATCCCCACGAGTCAGCTGCTCATTAGCAGTTATTACTTGGATGACATCACCAGCAATTCGCCTCATTCGCTTTCTAACATGTTGTCATTTTGCTTTGAAAATGCTGCACACAATAAAGAGTTATGGGCAAGGGCTGGGAGCCATCACATCTCAAGTCACCTGACAGTTTAACTCTTCCGATCCTGGTCGCTCCCTGCCCGCCTGCAGCTTCAGGGAGTTAAGAGGGTAGTGAGAGGAATATGCGATTTTGAGTCAGAAGATCCATAGCAAGGAAGGGACTTACAATCTTTGGATCTCATGTTCCATCTTCTACTCTGTGCCTGGTAGTCACACACGTGCATGTATGTGAAGGTCAACTGTAAACCTGAAAAGTGAACTGCGGTGTAACAAATGCAGTAAAGTGTAAAAATCCTGAGCGTGCTGCTTGGTGGATTTTACTAGGAACACAAACTCATATTAAGGAAATAACCACAGAAATTAGGACGTGGGCCCTGGTGACCCTCTTGCCCCATTCCAGGTATTATGCCCCTCCCCCCATGCGGGAAGCCTCCCATTGTCTTCACTATCAGAGAAGTGCGGACAGGGATCCCCCAAGGCTGGTGAACCTTAAAGCTCTGGCAAAGGTCAGAGCTATGCACCCACTGTTTAGTTGAGACAATAGTAGCTGAAGCAACTTTCCCACCAGATAGTCATGTAAATCCTTACTGATCTGCCTGTTACTGGGAATTGCCTGCCTAAGGGCTATGGGTGTATACCAAACCTGAATGAAAGGGATCGCAAGGCCAGAGCAAAGCAAGTCCACTCTTGGGCTTCCGCCCCCTGGCCCCCAATTCCCAAATTAGTATTTTCTTGTCTTGTCTCTTTCATTTGTGTGCGGGCTCCTCCAGAACCCGAACCCTGAACCTAAACCCTGAACCACACAGGGCCTGGGGGGACACGTCCAAATAATCTCTAGTCTTATTTCAGTTATAATAGGTTTTACTTGCTTTTGGAGTTTGATATAGGTGAAAAATATTCTATGTACCCATTCATATTAGTATTTGTCAATCAATAGTACAAATATTTAATTTATCCCTGATGACTATAGTAGCAATAATCAAGATTTTGTCCTAGCAGCATGGTCCTGGAATGTGTGGTTTTGTGACAATTAACATATTATACCATGCAAGGACAATTGTGTTGTTTTCATTTGGGAGCTATTATGAGAGAAGTTTCTACTAATAAGAATGTTCCGTGCCTATCTTCTGATGTATATTTGTGTGTTTCTCTAAAAATGAAATTGCTCGGTGTGTACATATATGCTTAATTGTAGGTAATACTACCAAAAGGTTTTCTCAATTAATTGTGCAAGTGCACACTCCTACCAGCAATGTAGAGAGTTGTGACACCCTGACCACCACCTAGTCTTGATAAGTTTTTTTACTCATTTTTGTTTTCTTCTTTTATTTAAAAAACTTTGTCTTTCAGATAGTGGTGCCTAATTGTGCTTTTTTTAATGAGCAGTTGCTGATGATTGTGATATTGAGCAAATTTTTGCTCATATCAAGACTTTTCCCTCTTTTTTTACTTTCATTTTCTGTTCTGATTTGAAAGAAGAAGGAATAGATGTATTTTCCCCATTCCTCTCACCAAGTACAAGTAAAATCAACTTAGGTAGAAGGAAAAATAATAAAAATAAGATCAGAGCTCTATGAAATGGAAAGCAAAACAAAATAGGAAAGAGAAACAACATCAAAGTTGACATTTTGGTAAAGATTAAAAAAAATAATACTGTCCCCAAAAGACTGCTGAAAACAAAAATGATGTCCAAAACCAGGGCGAAAGATACCCAGGGAGTCTCCACAAGTCACATGCCCATTGTTGACCCCCATGGGCCTTCACGACTTGCTTTCTCTCCTGTTTCTGGCTCTGCCCTTGCAGGGCTGACCTGAGGCTACATAACATGCATTTTTAGACTCTCCGGGTGCAGCAACATGCTGATTATATTTTATCTGACCTTTCGGAATAACCTTGACTGGCCACCCAAAGAAGCTTAATAGTCCTTGACAGGATCATAAGGGAATAGAGAGCCTACAGCTGTTAAAATAAATAAAATGATTGTAGGAGAATAAATAACAACTTTTATACTAATAAAATTACCTAAAATTTTTTTACTGTCCAAACAGTCGTAAAATTTACTACATAGTAAATTTACCTCTCTTTGCATTTTAATGGACAGATAATACTTTTTACAATGGAGTTACTGCACATTTTATTTGTCCATTCTTTTTTTGTGAGATGATGACCAATTAGACTTTCTAGCATTTTCTATTATAAAATAAAGTGTCATGATGATGTTTATCCATGTCTCCTTGTGTACAAATGCAAGACTTTCTCTAGGGTCGCATCTAAAAGTGGAACCTCTGGGTCAAGGGCCGGCTCAGCATCCCCTACCACGAGCTGTCATCTGAAGTGAGTGAACAATCTACACTCACTTGAGCCACGTGCAAAGGACCCCTTCCTACCTTCTTCACCATCACTCAGACTTATGACACTCTTTGTTGTTGTTAATCATCATCTAAGGATATTTTTCCCATTGATTTTTAGAGAGAGCGGTAGGGAAAGAGACAGAAAGAGGGGAATTTTGGTGTGAGGAAGATACATGGATTGGTTGCCTCCCACATGCGCCCCAACCGGGGCTAGAGATTGAGCCTGCAACCTTGGTATGCATGCCCTTGACTGGAATTGAACCTGCCACCTTTCAGTCCATGGACCGAGGCTCTCTCCACCGAGTCAAACCAGTGATGGCCAGAATTATTGCACTTAAAAAAAATTGCTATTTTGAGGCCAAGAATTATTTCCAGTTCCATGCATATGTGTGCCAAGCTAAGTGTTTAACACACTTGGCATTAGCTGATCTTTACAATGGCTTGGCATTGTGGTCCTCTTGGTACAGGTGGGAAATTTAAGGACCAGAAAGCGAAGTGGCCCAGGTTTCTAAGGATATATAGCCAATTCCGGTAGGGCCAGCGAGTTTAACACCAGAACCTGAGCCTCTTCTGTGAGACCTTGATTCCATTGGGAGAAGCCCTCTGGCGTTCAGTACAGACTTCCTGGCTTATGCTGCCCCCCTTTTCCCGGAGGACTTAATGCAGAACTCCGTCTGCCTTTGCTCCGAGGGGCCTGCCTCATGACTCAAGCGCTCTGGCTTGTGTGTCCCTCCAGGCCCTCATTAGGGAAGCCAGGGCAGGGAGAGTTCTAGATACAGTTCAAAAGTCTATGTGTCTTTCTTCCTAGTTTTGCTTTTATTTTTAACTGCACTTCTTCCCAAAAGGAACTCTGTGTATCCTGACTGGAGCCTGCTGGTATGAGTCACCGGGGAGATAGAATACACTGATTGCCAAACCAGGTTATTATTTTTCCTTTTTCTATGACTCATTCTCTTCGAAATCTCTAATTTATGACACAAGTCAGGGAGATGTAAGCACAGAATATGTTTCTAATGGGCTGTTGGGTTCTATTTGGGTCGACTTTGTGTGTTGCGGTGATTACTATGAATCCACCTGCCTCTTAGAAAGGGCTGGAGTCAGCGGTCAGTCACCTGCCCCTTCTGAGCAGCCATGGAGCCGGGATCATAGGCCAAGTTCAACCTTCAAACCTGGCTGACAGAAGAGAAAGCCTTTAATGAGCTATCACTAACGCTCCCTAAAAATGTGCATCCAGAGAGCAAAGAACCATGAAAATTACCTTGAAGTAACATATGTCTAATACATGACACGTGGGACCTGTCACCCTCTTAAAATGCCACTGAAAAGTGAGGCAAATTCAGATGCAAAAGATGAGCATGGCTGACAGGATGGCAGTGCAGACCATGAAAACGCATGCGGTATGGAAAGGGATGGGCAGTGTCGCCCAGTCCACTTTATCACGTCAGCGGAGAGGCAGAATGCTAGGCCGGGGCAGGATGCTGAGAGTCTCACCCAATGCACAGCACCTCTGAAAGCCTCCAGTGATGGGGCTCACCATGTGCTCACGCACTCAGCCGTGAGAAAGTCACAGGGTTAAAATTCACGGAACGCTTCCTCTGGGCCCGGATCTCCCACCAGAATGAAAGATGCAAAGGAGATAGCTCAGATCTCAGTCTTAGCTGTCTTGGTCTTAGGCGGACACCCTCCTGACTCGGCCCCACATGCTGGTCCCCAGCTCCCCAGCCTTGTCCTAAGCCTCTTCCGCGTGAGACTGAGGCAGCTTCTAAGCTGGTGCAGACACAGGCTTCATCCCCTGGGCTGCTCACTGGTGTTGGCATCTATCAGAAGACGCGTCTCCTCATTGCCTCTGCGAGGAATGTCCCCAGAGCCCCCAAACAAGCATCTCCTGCAGAAGGATGTAGTAGCTGGATGGCCCACATCCCTCTTCAAGTTTTAGCGGTCCCCGCTCGTTATAGACGAAATTGGGTCACCTCCCCACAATCCATATGCTGAAGCCCTGATCCTCAATGTGACTGTCTTTGGAGATGGGGTCTTTGAGGAAGTAACGGAGGTTAAATGAGGTCATAGGGTGGTGTTCTTCTAAGAAGGGAAGAGTGTGCATACAATGAGGAAGGGCCAGTGAGCTTGACTTTGAAGGGTCGGTAAGTGTTCACGGATGGACAGAGAGAGGAGTGTCCCAGTGAGACGAGCAGTATGTGAGGCCACAGGGAGATGTGGGAAAATGAGGTGTGCATGAGGGAGGACAAGTGGGCTTGTGTGGTTACAGCTCACGGCTCGGGTTATGAGGGGAAGAGCTGTGGCTGGTATAATGCTGTAATGCTGTAACTGCCGTGTGTGGTGTCAGAAGGGCACTAGACTTACCGGGGCCATCACTTCTTAAGGCATATAAATGGCTAATCGCATGTTGCATACCTGAGACTAAAATAATATTGTATGTAGGATGTGATTAGCACAGAGTTACTGGCACACTTCGCCAACTGCCCTCCACTGGGTGAGGAGCAGTCCCCGCGCTCTCTAAGCCCAGGTTTTTTTCCCTGAGAAAATCCTCAATACATGACAAAGAAATGGCATAATGCTTTGGGGCGGCAACTTGTCTGGAGTGGGGGAGGGAGTTCCCGCCCTTCCCCATTTCTACTTTTAAGCTTTGGTGAAATAGCACCAAAAATTAAAGACATTAAACTTTGCCTTCCACTGCTATGCTCCACTGACATTTCCACTATCTAATCATGACACAGTAAGGAGAGCTATACAGCTTATCGAGGTCCCTCACCCGGTAAATAAAGAACATGGACTTCATCTCAGATCTTCATGACTTCAAAGCTGTGCTCTCTCCCTCAACTGTGGGATGGGACTTTTATAAAGAAATCAAAGCAATTCAATATACTATGAGAGCTTGTTTGTCTGACCTTAGGAAAGCGTCCGATTGCCTAAATTACTGATGGCAAAAACAGGTCTCTCTGGAACCACTGACTATCTGCTCCCTGAACAAGTGAAGTGGACTCTCTTAGAGGAGAAATGCACGCAGACATTTGGAAAAACATCAGGCGCCTAGGCCAATACCTGGTACACAGTGAATGTTGGTTATTATTACCATGATAACGAACAGTATTTTTCTAATTAGATAGTTGATGCACACATATACACACACATGTGTATGACATGAAAGAGAAAAACATAATGCTTACAAATGCATTGATTAATGTACTTCTTTCTTCATTCAGCCCATAGTTCCTAAGCATCAATAGTCTTCAGGCTCTTTGGATCACAGTTGACATCTTTTTAGCTCTGAAAGGAGCTATGAATGGATTAGCCTTCATTAGCAAAATCACACAGCAAGTGTATAATCTTTAATAATGTGTTCGTATGGCACTGATTTCATAATATTTTTATAAAAAGAAGAGAAATATAATTCAGCCATTTTCTCTTACACAGTTGGTGGATTTCCTTCAGTTATTAATCATTCAGAAAACCTTTTTTCATGTGCTAGCTCCTTGTCAGTAACGCCATGGGAATTATCACCACTGCTGTCTCATCTGCAAACACCGCCATCACGTTTCTTTTGTTGAAGAGTTAGAAGACTTCAGGTCACTTTGAGTTGTCTTGTGCAGTAACCATTCTTAAACATTTTAATTAGACAACATCTCTTCACCAGCTTGTCCCAGTGTCTTTGTAGCAAAGGCATCTTATGAGTTTGTTCTTTTTGTCAATGTCGGTAGGTTTAGTCAAATCAGCAAGATTTGGAAAAGTCATTTTAATTATTCTATTTACTCAGATTTCCTTCTGAAAGTTAAAAAAATGGAGTATTTTCATTGTGTGGGCTGTATTATCAAGTACATTCTTAGAAGATAGAACTTCTGTTTCAGATTATCTGCTTACAAATTTACACATTTGAAGGTTGGAAGGACTTCCCGCAGATTAGCCTCTGGCTCCATACATTTTGGGACCTCTTTCTCCTGGACTCCCCACACACTTCTGTGGCTGGGAGCCCGTGTCCCCTTTGAGTCCCCCTTTGGCCCTGCACCTCTGGGTCACCCGCCTGCGTGAGGCCACACAGTGGGTGGTAGAACTATTTTTAGAATCTGTTCCTACACCAGGATAGTTAACAATAAGTCAATGGTTCTAGAAGTGACTGTGAATTTCGATAAACTCAAACTAACCCCAACACAAGTCCTTCCCCAGCTAGATACTCAAAACGCCCATGACCACTATAACACCGCCCAACACAAGGGAAAGCCTGGCAGAGAGGAAGGAATGGAAAGAGGCAGCAATCTTAATTGATTGTGGTTAAAATATCTTACTTTTGCAAATTTTATAAAACTATATGACTATCTAAAAGCACCGCCAGGGCCCTCTGGGGATCTGGGCGGGGCCCGCGTACAAGAGGGCTCTGAAGCTTAAGTTTCATTAAATTCATGGAAAACACACTCTTGGTTCCACGTTGGGGGCTTTGCAGAATGAGGGACAAGCTTACATCACTCTGGAAAGCAATGAATGGGATAATAAGAACTCACGCTAATCCCAGACCAGGACCCAGGACATGGACCTTTTAACAAAAACAGACCCTGAAGCCTGCCAGGGCCTGTACATAAAAGTCATCTCTGCTTCCGTGGACTTTTTGGCACTCACACTGTCCATGTCTGGCTATGGCCATTTACATGGTTCTAGAGACCAACAGCTTCAATGGGGAAGACAGTCAGTAATGCTGTGACTGCCATGTGTGGTGTCAGGGCACCAGACTTTCCGGGGCGATCACATCTTAAGGCATACAAATGTCTCATCACTACATGGTACACCTGAGACTAACATACTATTGTCTGTCAACTATAATTTAAAAAGAAAAATTAAAAAGAAAAGAATACCAGCTCCGCACTCTCAATCAGCCTTCCAGGTTGCAGCTAAACCCTCCATACCCGTTGTTCTTCAACTTTGTGATTGGATCCAAAGCAAAGACTTGGAGAAACCATGCCCCAGGGTGTCCCGCACTGACAGTACAATAGTCAGGTATCCGTAGAGAAGAGTGAGATGGACTCTATTGTGAGGGTCTGCATGGCTGGAAAGTGGAAAACGTATCATTGCCTCACTGATAAGTTTGGCTGAATGCTCGCCTCCTTGGAGATCCATCGTCCACACTCCCACAGCCAGGGGCATTTTCAAGAAAATAAAACATGACCGTTTCACCCCTTTCCCTAACAACTAGGAGTGGTTCACATGAACCCTAGAATGAAGTCCCAACGCCTTCAGCTGATATCCAGAGCTAACTCTAGCTGCCCTTTGCCCACCTGCAACATCGCCTCCCGTTACAATCATCATCTCCTCCATACTTATATCACTCAGGGTTCTCCAGAGAAATAGATCCAAGAGAATAGCTATACCTATAGCCATATTTATAGCCATGTCTATATCTATACCGTCTATATCTACTCTATAGTATCTATATCCATATCTATACCTATCTATCAAGAAATTTAAATTAACCATCACAATACCCTTCCTACTTTGGTGCATAATGCTTTTTTCTATTTTTGCCCATATCATAATTTGGGTCTAATGAGGGAGTCTATGACCTGCTTGGAGACTGCATCTGGTTCAGTGTCCAGTCAGAAACAATTTTAGAGATTTTTCTTTTTAATTAAAATTTATTGGGGTGACATTGGTCAACATGGACATATAGGTTTGATGTGTGAATTTCTAAGTTACAAAATGTGTATATAGCACCATGTGCCCACCACCCAAAAAGTCAAATCTTCTCCTGTCACCTCATATGAGGACCCCCTTCTCTCCACCCCCCACCCCCAGCAATATTTGCAAACAGTAGCTCTGACAAAGGTTTAATTTCCAAAATATATAAAGAACTCGTAAAATTCAACACCAAACAAATAAACAATTCAATCAAACAGTGGGCAAAGGACCTGAAAATACAGCTCTCCCAAGAAGACATACAGACAGCCAATAGATATATGAAAAGGTGTCCAACCTCACTGGCAATTAGGGAAATGCGAATTAAAACTACAACGAGAAACCACCTGTTAGAGCAGCTGTTATCAACATGACAAGCAATAACAGTGTTGGAGAGGTTGTGGAAAAAAGGGTACCCTCATTCACTGATGGTGGGAATGTAGACTGGTACAACCACTGTGGAAAGCAGGCTCACAATTACTCAAAAAATTAAAAATAGAGTACCATACAACCCAGCAACCCCATTCCTATGTATATTCCTGAAAATTTTGAAATCATTTATATGCAAAGATATATGCACCCCTATATTCATCGCAGCATTATTCACCGTGACCAAGGCATGGAAACAACCAAAGTGCCCTGTGATAAAGCACTGGATAAAGAAGATGTGGTACAAATACACAATGGAATACTACACGGCCATAAAAAGGATGAAATAGCGTCACTTACAACAACATGGATGGATCTTGAGAACATTATGCTAAGTGAAATAAGTCCGACAGAAAAAGCCAAGAACCATATGATCTCATTCATAGGTGGGATATAAAACTGAAACTTATGAAGACCTTAGGTATTTCAAACAGAGAGAATTCAGTACAGGGGAGGCATTATGGGGGCAGGGAGAACAGAAGAGAAAATAAATGGTGTGGAGGAACCAAAAGAAGAATGGTTTTACCCAGAGATCAAAATACACTAACACCCTGCAGCTGGAGTCTACAGGTCCTTACCTGCTTTCGAGCTTTTGGAGACACGACCAATCCTGAATCTGCCTAAGATGGTACCACTTGCCAGGGTTGAAGCTACAAAAGAGGAGCTACTTCTGCTTGAGCTACTGGCGTCTGCACTCCCCACACACTCGTGACCAGCTCCAGCCACTTCCACACTGTCCCAGGCATGGGCCTCCAGTTTCTCTCTCCTTCTTGGATCTCCATCCACCTAGCACCTCCTATTGGCAATACCGAACAGGAAATCCGCTGGCAAGGAAGCTTGGGAAATGTAGTTTGCCAACTCCCAGCTTTAGTTTACAGGCAAGGGTGTCTTCTCCCTTAGAGGGTGTCCTGGAGCTTCCGATCCTGAGGATTTTACCGTTGTCTTCACATTTCTCTTTTCAGCCTCTTTGGTAAACCAGCGGTAAAAGTTTAAGTAAGTTAATCTGTTGCCAAGCAACTCACTTTTATATCAACACACTTATTATCACTAGTGGCATTTTTTAAATTATTTCTTCAGTGACAAAATACTGGCAGGTTCTAAGAAACTATACATATAGACAACTACACTCAGAGTATTTGTTCCTAAAACAGTGGTTTTCATTACTTTAGATAGAGGCCTTTATGGAGCTAAGCAGTGAAGTATATCTTTCTTAATACTTCATGTATGTTCAAGAGGGATTGGTTGCACCATCTATACTAATAAAAGGGTAATATGCTAATTAGATCTGGAGACCTTCTGGACGTCCTTCCGGACAAAGCTATGGTGGCAAGGCCAAGGAAGAAGTGGTTAGGGGAGATCAGGACAGCAGGGGAGGGCAGTTGGGGACAAGCAGGATGGCGGGGGAAGCATTTAGGGGCAATCAAGCAGGCAGGCAGGTGAGCAGTTAGGAGCCAGTGGTCCTGGACTGCAAGAGGGACGTCCCACTGCCGGTTTAGGTCCGATCCCTGTGGGCCGGACAGTCGGACATCCCCCAAGAGGTCCCAGATTGGAGAGGGTGCAGGCCAGGCTGAGGGACATGTCCTCCCCCTCCCCCTGTGTATGAATTTTGTGCACCGAGCCACTAGTATATTATACCATAGGCTTTTCACTTCCTAGATTTGTGTGTCTTGTGAAAAAGCATATTCAAGCTGATGATGCATCAGAGATTCCGGCCACTGCCATTCAGCTTCTACTTGGTCTTTCAGTTGGAAACATTTCAGTTTATTCTCCATTCGAAGAAATTCACACACACACACACACACACACACACACACACACGTGTGCATGTTTTCCCATCTAGGTCTACCTGTACACGTGGACATTGGTTGAGTGTTCTCTTGCTGATAAGTGCTGTCCTCAAGACTTTTCATCGTTACTTCACCCTGTGTGGGTCATTCATCTTTTCCCCTTAGGTCTTACTGCGTCCATTGTAACAGATGAAGAAGTGAGGATCAGAGAAGCTAAGGCACTTGCCTAAACTACACCAGCCATTGCCTGAGAACTGGTCAAAGGCAAGTGAGTTGGCCTTGAAGTCTGAGAGGGTGTCCCTGCCCTAGGAAGCATCGTGCATGAGATCACAGGGTTCCCTCCCCTTCACTGTCGGCTCGTTCCAAAGCTGTTGATTCTACTTCACCACAGAAAAAGAAAAATCTGCAATTTATCAGAATCCAGGGTAGGAGAAATTGTCCTGGTCCCTCTGCCTGATGAGACTTTTACTAGCCATGTGGAAGCACTTTGGGTTGCTCAATCTCTTCTAGCACTAGCACCGGAATATTTTAAAATTCCAAGCCAAGTGTTGCTACATGCTTAACACACATTCGGCAAACCATCCATGCAGTCTTCTCCTGGAAGCACGATCTATGGGTCGCTGGAGGTTCTGAATTTGCAAACCAGAAAGCTTTGCCCTCATCCGGGCCTCGAGAGGCCCACAGGAAAGGGGAGGGTTTCCTGCTTCTTCCTTCCTTTCTATGTGAGCCCCCAAAACGCTGACATTCATCACCTGGGCGAGCGGTATTGAAGGTGAGTTTCTTCCCACTACAGTTCACGCGGGTCACGAAGGCTGTTGGAAGAGCTTGAGTTGAATGAGACCAAAGCAAAGCAGCACTACAGGGGGGTGGGAGGAAGCAGTCCTGGGAGACGGTTCCATCAGACTGACAATGGCACTGCCTGCTTCAGGGCTAAGGAAGCAGACATGTGGGCCATGGACAGAGCGCTTTTCCTCGTGCTAACAGTGCTACTCGGGGCTGCACGCCAGTCCTAACATAGATGCTTTTAGAAATGTATTTCTTTTCACAGGCACTTCCCTCTCCCCCAAATACGATTCCTACCCATATCCACCAGCTCCTGGCTTCTCATCTGTGATATTCAGCTCAACTGTCAAGTCAGGGAAACTCATTCTTTCCGTATCACAGGTCCCCCTTCTGGGTTCTTCCCCACCTTATGTACGCCTCTACCCGACGGAACGGTAACGGATACTGTCCGACCTGACCGCCAACTCCTTGAGCAAATGGCTCTGTCTCATCGGTCCCTGTGGCGCCAGGAGTCAACATAGGACCTGGTGAAGTGTTCACCCAGAAACCACTAATTGAATGAAACAGTGGTGGATGAGTGATCACAACTGGAGGTCAGAACCACGGGCTGTATTTAAAACTGGGGAACAAATAATCGCATCTCCACCTGCCTGGTAGAATTAAGATTTCAATACATTTCTCCTCAGTTCTGATACAGACACCTGGGATATTTTTATTATTTGGAGGAATAGCATACATAAAAGAACACATGTAATATTCTATGTGATTTCATGGGTATTTATTATTAAAGAATCATGATAAAATAAACACTCACAGATGCTTCTACCTAGCTTAGGAAACAATGGACTGTAGCCTTAACCAACCTGGAAATAAAAGTTGAACACGTGGTTATATCTTCCTTACAAGCACAATTTATGAAAAGTTTATATTCCGTTTCCTAAACATGATTAACATTAGCAAAATAATATATAATCATTTCAGATGACTGTGAAGACCTGGAGAGCCCATTTAACGCACTTAGAATTTCTGCGATGCTCATTGTATTTCACGCTTCCTCTCCTCGCTTTTACTGGCCGGTGGCTCACTCTCAATTGCGTGTGCATGTGTACGTGGGCACGCATGCACGCATGCACGCATGTGGGTGTGTTTCTATCACCTATCTAGCCTTTTTCCTGACCCCTGTACCTGTACATATCTAATTGTTTGATGGGCACACATGTATGTATGTGTCACAGGTCCTCAAGCTCAACTTAACTACAACTACGTCCCTCAATTTCTCTCAGCACCTCCCCTAACCTAATCCTGTGTTTCCTACTCAGGTCAGTGCCTCTTCCACACCACACATTAGCGTCATCATGACTTTCTCCTTCTTCGAAAACGAGGTGGGTCATTAAATCCTCATAAGCATCTTTTCTATTCAGAGCTACTTTCATGCTGAGATGCTTTGCACACAATTTCCAGGATGTCTTTTTTTTTTTTTAAACAAATCTCTAGTCAATTCCCCATCCCCAGTTTAAGCAGTAAACACACAACGAACTTTTTTTTGGAGAGAGAGGAAGAGAGAGGGGGAGGGAGACAGAAATATCGATGAGAGAGAAACATTGATTGGCTGCCTCCTGCACAACCCCCCTACTGGGGATTGAGCCTGCAACCCAGGCATGTACCCTGACTGGGAATCAAACGGGTGACTCTTGGTTCCTGAGCCCATATTCAACCACTGAGCCACACCAGCCGGGCCGCACAACGTACTCTGATGGAACTCTTGTGAACTGTGATCTGGGGACAGGTTCTATGGTGATAACTCAAGACCATGGGCAGGGAACCCAGTGAGCACAGGTGACCCCAGGTGAGCTCCCACCCCCGCCCTGGTTAACATGTCCCATGACTGAGGCTATATTAGGGAAGTCAGGTTCCAAAGGGAATGAATCGGGAACAATTGCTTCCAAATACAGTTTGTCTAAGCTTCTATCCTGAGCCCCAAACCGTCGCTACCCATGTGCACCCAGCACCCAGCGCACTCCAGACCCTGGGGGTCATCACCAGGTGACCCCAGATGAGCTGAACTCCTCGCACCTGGTGCCCGACGGGGGGGGGGGGGGGGGGGAGGAAGTGCACTGGCCTGTTCCCCGGGGGGGCTAGCTTTATTTCAGCGGCAAGAGGACCACAGTGCACGCTTGCCAAGTTTGCGGTATTCGGTTCCCGTTAATAGGGCCACCTTCAGGCTGCTGTGCTCGGGGCGGCCCTCTGGTGTGTGGGTTCGTTTTCCCACTGCAGGCTCAGGTGGGAGGCAGCGA
This sequence comes from Corynorhinus townsendii, assembly GCA_026230045.1. Taxonomy (NCBI): domain Eukaryota; kingdom Metazoa; phylum Chordata; class Mammalia; order Chiroptera; family Vespertilionidae; genus Corynorhinus; species Corynorhinus townsendii. The sequence goes on from JAPDVU010000007.1 coordinate 167,015,730, forward strand.
GCTTGGCCAGCTGAAACAACAGCATGTGCCTAATCTGGAATGATCCACTTCCCCGGCGAAGGTTGCCTTCGCTGCTATTTTTATTTTCCACGGGAGCTAACTTTTCACATGCGCATTCGCCTGTTCCTGTGGCCCTGAATGGGCCTGTGTGTTCCAGAGGTCCCTCGGCCACACCGCTGAGCCTCCTTTCCTCGAGGTGCAGGAAGCTCTAAATATTAACGAGGCCAAAGACCCGTGCACTCGGCACTCCCTGCCCACCGAGCACTCCATTAAACACGACTTCCGAGGGCATTTTATAATGAGGAAGCCCTGGCCAGGAGAAGTACAGCCCCGTTACCACCCGCCCACGGCAGGTTTAAGGCCAGCCACACAGAAGGAACCGCTGGTCTGACGGATGGCCAGTCGGCAGTTTACGTGCAGTATCTCCAAAGATTGGCAGAGATGAGCGACCTTAAAGGGCCATCTGTAGGTCAGCATCACCCCCTTGCCTGGGACATTTGTTAGAAATGAAAATGACTGGGCCCTGCCCCAAACATGCTGAGTCAGAAACGCAACAGTAATTCACATTCACAAAGCCATGTGCTGACTCGGCGGCCACTGGCCTGGCCATGGCCTGCCAGCCTTGTAGAACCATCCTAGGCAGTTAGATAAACATGTGTCCCTGGGGGCGTTCAGGACTGAGGCTCAGACACCCCGGATTCTGGTCCTGGTTCTGCTGCTGATGAGATACGTCGCTTAGACCTGTTTTGTAACATATTTGAGCCTCACTTTGCTCATCTGCAAAATGGCGATAGTGATGCAATCTGTTCTACTTAACAGCTCAACTTGTGAGGGTGCTAATAATAAGCAATACATTTAGAATATTCTATTTGAAATTATAAACATTGGTGAAGTGCTTTGAAACCTTGGGGATCTTCACATCGGTACAGCCGGTGTTGCACCTTATTGGAGGGACTTCCTCAGTTTGCATCTCGAGGCCACCCGGGGCCACCTGGAGGGCAGGCCAGACTTCCATGGGGCAGAGTCATGTCCCGCCACTGATGACCACAAAACTCTTACTAACAGACACACAGAAGGGGTGCCACAGGAGACCCGGGGGGGGGGGAGCATGCGAGGTGAGCTAGGTGAGCAGGAAGGATGAGCACAGCTTGCGGAGGCAGGAGGGCAGAGGTGCGGTCACTTTCACAGGGCCGAAAATCCTTGGAGCAGAGGATGCAGATGCGCGTGGGTGTGATGAGTGTGTAAATGCTTGTGTGTATGACAGAGACAGAGAGGAACTATGAGAGAGATCATAAACTGAGAGAGACTGACAGAGACAGGAAGGAGGCAAAGGAAGAGGAGGCAAAGGAAGAGGAGGGGCTGAGAGGACAACAAGGCACAAACAGTTTTATTGCATCTTACAGTGTCCGTGTAGGGGCCCCTGTTTGTCCCTCTCGGTGTGACACTTTCCTGTTCAAAAGCACTGCACTCGGCTCAGTCCTCACACCAGCCTGTCAGGTTGACACAGGAGGAAACTGAGGCTCAGGGGACACTAGTCACCACTCTTGTCAATACTGACCTGAGAAGACACTGAGGCAGAAGCCCAAGGGATGGCCCCAGGAGCCCAGGACACGCACGGGACCCCTGATGCTCCTGGTGCTGGGAGACGCACGTGTCCAGCTCTGGGCCCTGAGCAAGGCTGGGCGGGCTGCGCCAGGCCACCCCCAGGACGGCCGGGGCTCACTCACCTTGCTGCCCAGGCAACGCTTGTGGGAACACTTGTTTCTCAGTCAAACATGGAGAGAAGTCAGAGTTTTTCTTCTTGCCCTTCCATCTCTACTTCTCCTTACTGAGGCAATAATATAAGTTAAACGATGTAAGTACCAAACCCTCCGTCTCTCCCTCATTTCCAGCGTAGGGTATCCTTGCCCCATTTCCTCTAACCGTAGCACATCGATCATCTGGCTCCTCGCTTTCTTCATTGTTACTACATAATAAACAATTGTCCTGGTTGCTATGGTGTTTCCACAGTGTTCGTTTTAATAGCTGCGTAATATTTTATTTAGGGAACCATAAATTATTGAGCCGCCTCCCTGTTGTTTTCTCAGTTAAATTCCCATTTTGCATTAAAATATTCATGTGCATATACACAGTAATTCACTCTGTTTTTACTACTCCTGCTGGCACTTCGGTGCAAGTTTATCTCCTTTTATATTTTGAGAGCACGTGGAAGGTAAATACACCATTTTTTAATAAGATGCTTATGGTTATCTTAGGACATTCCTCCCGCATTCTGAATACTGCCGTCTTCTATTTATAGCATCTGGTCAAACACACCAACGCCGCGCCCTTTTATGGACTTCTGTGCACTTGGTGCTTCTCCCGCTCCTTCTCCTTCCCCGTTCTCCACCGCGCGTGCTGGGGTCTGGCAGCCCTCCTTAAAAAATGGAAAATAGCCTGGCCGGTGTGGCTCAGTGGTTGAGCTTCAACCTATGACCCAGGAGGTCATAGTTCGATTCCCAGTCAGGGCACATGCCTGGGAGGCGGGCTTGATCCTCAGCAGGGGCATGCAGGAGGCAGCTGATCCATGATTCTCTCTCATCATTGATGTTTCTATCTCTCCTTCCTTCTCTGACATCAATAAAAATATATTTAACAACAACAAAAAAGACCCAGTGAGTGAGATTGCAGAGCCCGCTCGCCTCTGCTCTGTGCTTGCTTTCTCTCCGTAATAACTGCCAGCCCATCCTCTCTCCTTACAGCTATGGCTTGATTTCATCCCTCACATTCAACATGTTCTTCCGGAGTACTTCCTTCTCTTCAGTTGGGGTGATTACTGGGTTTGGGGACACTTGACAGGAAAGAGCACATCAGGTCAGCCTGGAAGGCAGCGTGCCCACCACGCAGGTGCCTCCTTCCTCATCTCGGCCACTGTTACATGTGCACGTTATGCAGCACATCCTCCCTGCTAGTTTCATCACATGTCATGCTCAATACCGTCACCTTTTCAAGGTCCTGGGTCTGTTTTTATCTGATTGAATTGTACATATTTTACTGGCTGCCTCAGAGAAATGCAAAGATAAATGAATACATTTCTATGTGATTAAATACATATAGGTTTGAAAGTTAAAAAAAAAAAAAAGTCATGAAAAGACATTCCCCCAGGTAGCAATGTGGATAAAGCTGACTTCTAAAGTCCAGAAGGCCATACTAATTATTACTCAGAATATCTGAACCCCAACCCATGGTAGAAACCCCATTTTTGATGCTCACAGTCTGGAGAAGAGACTCCCTGGTGAGGAGCTCACAGTCCGGTCCCCAGAACCACTGTTGAAAATCCTCCCTGAATTCCAGCCCCAGGCTCAGTGCACATAAGCAGTGGCTCCTGGATGCCTTCTAATTGGAAGAGGAGGGTTGGCAGATTTCCTCTTTACTTTGGGTTGGCAGACACTGGCTAGCTATGTACCTAGCCCATTTCTTTGTTTTCCTGCGCGCACACACAGCCAGAGACGCTCCCACTGCCCTTTAAGTTGGGCGTGGCCAACGGCATGTGTGCAGAGTGGTCACTGCTGCTTCCGTCCTGGTCCACAGAGGTCTGCTCCACAGAATTCCCTTGTCTCCAGCTTCATACAGATGCTGTGGCGAAGGTTTGGTCATTGAAGAGAGCAAGTGCCGCAGGGTGGAAGTGACCGGGTCCCAGAAAAGCTGTGCTCCTGATGAGAAACACAAATTTTGGGATTTGTGTGCGAAACCAACAACAACAAGCCCTTCTGTCACGTTGCTGCCTTTGTACAGTGTTATCTGTTCATCACAAGCAGAGCTGTTCTAATAAAAGGCCCCATCATCACGGTACCCTAGTGAGTCTTCCTGGATCCTGGACCGCTTGTTATCGCTGTAGTTCACATCCAGCCTGGTGATGGGGAACGCTGCATCCTACCTTCCAGAAGGTCAAGTGCACATCTTTGCTTACTTATCCCAGTTCTGCTCAGGACGCCACACCCTTTTTCCTTCCTTTTGGCTGAGTCTATAAGCACTATTCTATAACGTGAAGGGAAGAGTTCTAGGGTGATGTCTTTCCACCCTCACAGAAGCCCTACGTGGTCATTTAAGCTACAAGACAACCCCACAAGATAGCATAAAGCTGTCCACTCGCTCAGGGGACCAACGGGAACAGACTTTCATTCAACCGCTGTGAGCAGCCGGATGCGTGCCGGGGCCAGAACCACGCATTTCAGCGGACCCACTGTGTTCACCGGGCATCCTACTTGCCCTCAGCTCCTTCCCAGCGAGCTCAGCCAAAGGCACTTGGTGTTTCTCAGCAACAGGTCTGGTTTGTAAATGTGTACTTCTCACTTGACACGCCATGACTTGTTCCATCATTTGTCATGTGTGCACGTAGTTTATTTTCTTTGGAATCAATGTGTAAATCCTCATCTTCATTGTGCTGGGAGGGGGAGGGGGTGCGTGCACACACATGCGCACCCATGTGTCTGTGGAGAGGAATCTTGTGGGGGTCGGGCTTTCCCACGCGCGCGCCGAGAGTGGCTGGTGGGCGCTGCTGAGCTGTGTTTGCTCCAGGGGGACCAACTACCACAGGACGCTGGAGGAAGAGTGTCTGTGGGTGTTGAGCTGTCGGCTTTCCTGGATGCAGATTTTGTTAAATTTGTAGTTTAATGAAACCCAGATGACACGGTGTCTGTTGTAAATCATGCTTATGAGATAGGAGTCAGTGATGACATATCTCTGAGCTCTCCCAGTGGAAGGAAAGCCTCCGAGGCAGGCAGCCGCTGGTTCTGTGGGAAGCATGGCCAAGCTCGTTGCTCCAGCCCGTGGGGTGGGTTCTGTCTTCCTTTCAGTGAGACGAGCAAAGCTCCAGAGAAAGTTCAAAGGTGGACTTTTTTGGTTCTGCTAGAAGATGAAGTCAGAGACGAATTCTGCTTGTCTGTCATCATCCTGACCCTCCGAGCTGTCAAAGCACCGACTGGTTGTGAATGATCATCCGAGGGTGAGCAAGCTCAGTCTCACCTGTCACCCCGTGGGGCATCCGGTGCGGGGAGTCTTTGTTGCTGTGGGTTTTTTTAAGCATTTAATAGCCATTCCTGAAGGTGAGCCTGTGAAGTGAAGGAAGATGATTTTGCAAAAGCAAAGAGACTTTGCTTGTATTGCCATCTAATTCCTGCCATGGGCCTTTGTCCTCATCGGACCGGACCTTGCTATATGACCACAGGGGATGCCACGGTCCTTTAATGGCTGCATTAAATATTGGCAAGGAGATACCTCTGCCCTTATGAGACCGGGAAACAGTAAGTTCTCCTCATAGTCACCAAATAGGCTGAGCGTTTCAATGGAGGGAATGTGTCATGCATAACTCACCTCGAGGAAGAAAAGATACCCTCTGTCACTGAAAACCTTTCATTTTAGTTTTCCAAGTCTCCATTGTCATCAGAAGCTGGAAATGAAGTCGCTTTCTCTCTGGACCTGAAAATACCGAGTGGCCAACACAACTCAAGCCTGCAACAGCGAGGCATGTCGGGTAGCATTTCTTTATGGGAAATAACCTGCACAGTATAGGATTAAGCTTGGTTCAAGTGCAGTATAAGTGTTTTATGATTAGATCTCATGTGGCATTCTATTAACATGTAACCTGCACTAGACACAGTACCAGTCAGGCGCTCAGACATATCATCCATGATTATGGCTAGAACCAATGTGTTTAAGGGGTAAGGCTAACTTTCAGGAAAGCTCTTTCCAAGGATAATGTCTATAAAATGCTCTTTGGAATTTATATGTGTGGTAAATTCTATTAATCACAGGGTTGGCTTCCAAGATACTCAGTTACATGCAAAATACAACTTACAATAGAGAGTAAAGGGAGGGGGGAGAGAGAGAGAGAGAGAGGATGATAAGGATGAAGAGGAGGAAGCTAAGAAGGAGGAGGAGAGAAGAAAGAGGAGGAGGAGAAGGAGGACGAAGAGGCAGAGGAAATGAGAGAAATGAGAGCGACTTCTTTGTAACCGGGTATCAGCAGCAATCACACCTTGGCATTTTGTCCCATAGGAAGGCCCCGGAACTGCTCTTGACCTGATGCCTTCTTGGTCACTCCTTGGCATGATGGAGCCTCTTAGACAGTGGGACACCTTTACTGGGGATGAGCTCTGCGGCTTCCTACCTCCGTTTGCTTCATCTCACATACACACGGCATCCTACTCAGTTCTGAGCATAAAGTATAAGAGTAAGATTGGCAAGTAGGGGTTTATCCAGCGAGCAGCTAGTATACTAGGTATCATAAGACCAGAAAACCAAGCCAAGTGCAGTAACAACATTGAAAGAAATTACTTAGTTGAAGAAAGAAAACTCAATGGGAACCCTGATTCAGTTTTTGAGTATCCAGGAGCTGCCAAGAGGAAAAAAAATGCTGACTCACTCTGGGTCACTTCATTGGGTGGCCATTCAGGCAGGGGGATTTCTGCTGAATAGGACTATTTAATCAATGATCCAAGATGAAATGATCTATCCTATAGGTAGGTTCCTTGTCACTGCAAATGATCAACAAGAAGTCCTTGATAATCCCAAGAAAACCACCGATGAAATTTGCAATGCACCGTTGTGATCAGATGATTTCTATGTTTCCTTTCAGCCCCAACATTTTGTGGCTTAATAAACAATCTATGTGGGGTTGTTTTTTTTTTAAAGAAAACTCTATTAAATTCACACAAAAGGGCCAAGGTTAGACAGAGACATCTACTTTATTCAAAGGAAGGAATAAATAGATGTGCTGACATGTACACTTTACATAATAGAAGCAAAAATAAGAATTTCTGTTAGTTCCCAATGCTGATCATGGCCAAGGTCCTTTGTGCAGACAGCGGAACTACCCTGGACGTTGGGGGTCTGCTCCTCCACAGGAACACCTTGTTAAAAGAAGGTTCACTTGGATCTAAGCAGAAAAATACCACTCTCCACAGCTTCTCATCTAAAGCGTTACATACAACTCACACAAACGTTTCCCACTTAAACTTTACGAAATCCTTACCCAGCTGTTACCATCCCCTTTTTACAAATGGGAAAAGGAGTCCCAGAGAAACTGGAGCTTGTCTGCCCATAGGCACTTGGACATGGCAAGTACTTGGGAGTAGAGAGAAAGGAGGGTCCCCCGTGTTTCAATAACGTTCACTCAGCATGCCCACCAGGTACCTACTCTGCGACTCCTGCTCAGCCGGTCCTGTGGAGAATTCATGTTCTGCAGATAGTCTGACTGCCACCAAATTACTTGAAAAGCATGACTGAGACAACAATACTTCATAGGCATGACAGGGAATGTTCACCTTCATCTAGGATCACTTTGCCTGTGCTGTCTATGCAGTTAGGATTTTATTCCTCAGTAAATCATCTGTAATAAATCCACGTGTCGTTTTTGAACCCTTGAAAAAATGTGAAAGATTTATAACACCATCGAAACTCTGACTACTGAGGGATAAATCTGGTGATGCTGCACACGCCCCATAACTGAGAACTATAAGACATCGCTGAGAAAAATTAAAGATTTCAATGAATGCGGCAATGCACCATATTCATCTATTGAAAGACCTGCTATTGTTGAGGAGTATATTCAAGCACACGGATTGGTATACTCTATGCACTTCTGATAAAAGTCAAGTGATGGCTTTCTCTAGAAATTGACAAGTTACTTCTGAGACTCTCATGAAAATACACCAACCTCCTTGATGTAGGAGGTCATTACAGGACATTGTGAGTTCAGCCCAGTCTTTTCATCCTGTATTTCCAAGCCTGTTACAGTGGGGTTTTTTCAAATAAAAAAAAAGAAAAGAATAAGTGAGTGTTTAATAAATAAGTCCATGTGTTGCTGTTTTCCCCCTACAGCAGGCAGGATAAGATGGTGATAAACCAGATTTGATTAACATCTGTTTTCTGATGGTTTGGAAGTTTGTCTATGAATATGCAGTAGAAACACATAGGGAGTTTTTGTCGAAACATGTGTGCCCAACATTCAACTCCCAGATCCAAAGTGTGTTTCTGGCAGTGGGAAAATGTGACATCACTGTTCCTTCTAGAAATATTCCGTATCAGAGAAAAGATGAGCAACTGAAAAGGGAATGCTATGTATATACTCGGTCCAACACATATCGATCCAATTTCCTCTCCAGTGTTTTCTGATTGAGTTTCAGTGATTATTGTGTGAAAATGTGAGTTTTAGGCTGTGTCTTCATTCTTTTTCTAAGGTTCAGTTATGAGAGCAAGGGTTAATTTCTGTGTAGGTGTGCAGGGTTGAGCCCTCAGGTAGACCCATTTGAGAGCTGCTTTTCATACAGGTGGGCGGGGTTTCAGAGAGAGTCTGGATGGTCTGCCAGCTCGGAGATGTATGGTCATACTGCTGGACAAACTCCACTGAAAATGCATAATTCATGACAACCCGGTCAGTCCTCTCTCTGACTTTCAATGCCCTTCTACCACATAGCATGTTACCAACATGACAGAGATCTCTGAAAGATTTACAGTAAAGACTAGCCATCCCAAATTAATCATTTAAAATGTGAATGTAATTCTGAAGTTCCTTGAAAGAACAATAAATAGTAAGGAGGTAGTAAACACAAAAGTTATAGTGGAATTATGGAAGAATTACCTAGAAAGTCATCCAAGCATTCAATATAGATGCCACCCAATTATAAACAAGGGTCCTCAGATAGTTGGAGATGTAGCACCCTATTAGAAAGTTACCAAGTCACAAGCTGAGGTTTTCTTATTCTGAGGCATCCACTTTGAATGAAATACTTCATATAAAAACGTGGTCAATGGGACAAAAAGACTCATGCTAAAGTTTCCCGTCTGAGGAAATCAGGGTTTTACACGTGTGAACTTTCATTGAAGAAAAAATCCTATCTGATAGGTGAAAACATCTGTCAACAAACAACTGGCTACTCCAAATTTGTGACTATCAAGTCAATAACCACATTTGATTTCTACATCAAATACAAGGGAATACGAAGCCATATAATCTAGAAGACAAATATTGAGTTGATGAAATGTGCTGGATTCTTTGAAATGTGGTGTTTAGCTAAGAGCAGAGGGTGTGATCATTTGAAAATTTTGAGTAGCAATTTTTAAACAAACTTTATATTGCCTTCACCATGGCTATGAAGCTATGTTAGGCCCGATGAAAATGCGACAAGTTGTATAAAGCAAATAAAGAGGATCTTACAAAGAAATGACGTGGTAAATAGACCCTTTTAATAACATGAGAACTACCGTTGTAAGCACTTTGCAAAGGGCCTGTGACTACGTAGTGTGATGAGTCCAAAGACTGGGAAGATGATTTCTAGCACAAACTGGATGATGGGGGAGAGGTGTCCTAGGGGAGAAGAGGTCACTTCACAGGTGTTCTCAGCGAATGATGTGCAGTCTGGGCTACAACCTATGGTCTGCAAGGGCGAGTAGTGGGGCACGAGGCGGGCACAGAGCAAGGCATCAGCTCATAGAGGGTCTCTAATCCAAGGTCCTTAGACTCCACTGTGTAAATAACGAGAAACATTTGAACATATTTTATAGTAAGGAAACCTGGTCATGATTTGGTTATGCTGGAGGATAATTCCGGTATTGCCTGTAGAGTAGATTGTGTTGGGGCCAGGGCAGGGGGTGGGGAGGAGGGGCAGCAGGTGACATATTGGAGAATAGAGGAGATGGGGGAGAGAGCAAGCGATGCCCTCCTCTGAGAGACCTTTGTCTGTTTTGAGGTGGTTTGCAGGCATTCCTGCAACAATACCTGTAGGTGCTAACCAGTGGAAAATCACAACCAGAAGGAAAATCATTACAAGGACTATACTCGCTGTTATAATTCACATTTTTTAATCCAAAAGAGTTCTCTCCTTTGAGAGATGAACTAGTGTTCCTAATGGTATTGTGGATGCAGATAACTGCCCTGGTGTGTGGACATCAGGGAACTTGAATGAAGTTCCTTGACCGTGGCGGCCACCAGGCAGAAGATGCTATAGATTCAGTCCCCACAGTGACGGAGCTCAAACAGACTGCATTATGGACTTTCCGTTTGAGAGAAAAAACAAGCAGGATCGAACAGAAACCCTCAGCTGCATACACACATGTGCACACACACACATCTACATGCACAAATGTGCATACATCTGCATACACACAGCTGCATACACACATGTGCATGTGCACAGCTGCATACACACAGCTGCACACACACGTGCATGTGCACATCTGCATATACACAGCTGCATACACACAGCTTCACACACACACGTGCATGTGCACATCTGCATATACACAGCTGCATACACACAGCTTCACACACACACGTGCATGTGCACAGCTGCATACACACAGCTGCATACACACACGTGCATGTGCACAGCTGCATACACACAGCTGCATACACATCAAGGCTTATGGGGGTAAAAACATGAAAACTCAGAACTCTGTCTGTGAGTTTTGAAGTAAAGGGTGGAGAGTGGTGGAAAAGACACAGAAATGTTCCCCCAGGACAGCTGAGTTCAGTCCCGGGGGGTGGGGGGCCTCTGGGAAGCGGATCAGTAAGTGCCGCGGAGCCCTTGTTGGCTCAGAGCTGCACTGAAGGTCTGTGCTCTCGGAGAAGTTACTTTTATGGAGAAAAGTCTTCTCACGGCGAAGACTTGAGGTCACCCAGGAGCCCAGTGCTGTGCAGAACCCTGTGTAGGTCAGGCTTTCCCGCAAACCCTGGGACTTGGCACCTCATGGGAGAGCGGGCAGCGGGGCAGGAGCACTGAGAATTTGCTGACGGGGAAGGAGACTCCCAGAATGGGCACCGAGCCTCCCAGGAGCAGTGGTGACCAAGGCCAGCGCTTGCTTTCTCAGACTGCAGATCCCTCGTCAGTAAAATAATTACAGGAGGAAGTTACCTGGAGAAAGTCTGCTTCTGAAGTGTGCACACAATAGGTCCCCAGCCTGTCTCTCTCTGGCAGGCCCCTGGGCCTCAGGGCGGATCACTATACCCCCCCACCCCCCCCCCCACCCCCCAGCTCTCACGCTTTGGCTTAGCACTGGGGCAGGCGGGCGTGCTCTGATGTTATCTCACCGCCCAGAGAGCTGCGGGAGCTGCCCTTCATCTCAACTGTCAGTTTCCTCTGAGCAGTTACCCCTCAAAATCCGGCAGCTCATCGCCGCCCGCCCAGCCCAGCCCAGGAGACACCCCTGCCTACAGATGTGCGCACACCCGCTCAATTCTATCTCCCCAGTGGTGGTGCTTTGCTGTCACTTCATGGAGTTTAACGGGTAGGAGAACGAAGAAGGAAGGAGCAGTCACACACACACACACACACACACACACACACACACACACACATACACACACACACACACTGTCTTCCTCTTCTGCTGCAGGTCCACCCTCCAGAGAACAAGCATGTTCAGCATCCATTAAAGCCACTTGGGCACTCCTGAGGGACAGTCTAAGCCAGGGCGCTTGGACTCTTTCTAATAACAGCGATGGATTCTTTTGCACCTGGAGGCAGATTTGGGGGCCACATGCTCAGGCGGGAGGGCCCAGGAGCTCAGTCCCTCCACCCTGCGTCCCTGGAGGAGCCACCGTACTCTGAGCCGGCCACCTGCAGGAATCTCACTGCGCCCCATGTCCAGTTCTATTTCTGGTGGTCTTCTTCTTCTTTTTTTTAATATATATTTTTTATTGATGTCAGAGAGGAAGGGAGAGGGAGAGAAAGATAGAGACATCAGCGATGAGAGAGAAGCATTGATCAGCTGCCTCCTGCACACCCCCTACTGGGGATCAAGCCCGCCACTGTGGCATATGCCCTTGATCGGAACCAAACCCGAGAGCCTTCAGTCCATGGGCCGAGGCTCTCTCCACTGAGCCACACCAGCTAGGGCTCTGGTTGTTTTCCGTAAGAAGCCGAGCTGCCAGGCATCCCTTTACCCCATGATTCAGTGCAGCATCCCCAGCTGACTCTGAGGAGGAGCGGCTCATCCCCCACACGGATGGCGGCTGTTGCTGCCAAGAGCCTGCCACACGCAGATGCTTTGGACGCGAGGTTTGTTTTCTGTGGGTCCGGACCACACGCATGGTCCCTGGCATTCGTTAACGCGATGCCGTATTCCAGCGGTTAGAACAACAGCAATAACAGCGGATGTTTCCGTTCGTTTCATCCCGTGAACTGTAAGGAGCGTTTACTGGGTGTGGGACTTCGTGGTAGGCCCCGAGGCGGGGGCAGGACAGCAGGTAACATGTGCACAGCCCGGGCCCTGGAGGAGCCTCCATGGTAAGCCCCGTGACCAGGAGCGGTTCTGCCCTACTCGGAGCTCACAGCGTCATGAGCGGGGCAATTACACGAGGGCGAGGGCCGGAGATTGGTCTAGGCCAGGGGTCGGCAAACTCATGAGTCAACAGAGCCAAATACCAACAGTACAATGATTGAAATTTCTTCGGAGAGCCACATTTTTTAAACTTAAACTTCTTCTAACGCCACTTCTTCAAAATAGACTCGCCCAGGCCGTGGTATTTTGTGGAAGAGCCACACTCAAGGGGCGAAAGAGCCACATGTGGCTCACGAGCTGTGGTTTGCTGACCCCTGTTCTAGGACTTTAGAGCCAAGTCATGAATATACTCTCAAGAGTCCACAGAATGCATACTGGAAAGGCTGACATTTAAACTGAGACCTAAAAGCATAAGTCAGCATGAAACAAGGCAGAGGAAGTGGTCAAATACATTTCAAGTGCAGGGCCCGGCATGCTCAGGCCAGCGGGTGCCCAGGCCAGCGGCATGCCCAGGCTGTCTTCATCCCTAAAGAGGGGATGACAGAGCATTCAGAGGTGGCATGAGAATGAATTAGCGTTGTCACTTTGCTTCATGCATTCTTGCCAGCTGCGGCTGTCTGCATTTAGCTGCTATTTTCAGCATTGCAGGAAGGTTAAGGGTGAGGAGGAAGCAGTTGAATGAAGACTCCCCAGCGGAGGTGATGGTGGAGCCGGGACTCAAATGTGTCCCCTGTGCAGGTAGCAGCATCACACCAGCCCACAGGGCTTGCTTCCCCCTCCAAGAGTGCCCACCACCAAACCCTCTGTGCCCTCAGGGCCAGCTTGTTGTCTTCCTAACCCCGCCCCATCCACTGGGAAACCTGGAGGCCTGGCAACACACTGGGCGAGGCAGATTCCTCAGCCTTTTTTTTTAGTCTTTTTTTTATTTATTAATTTCTTTATTGATTAAGGTATCGCATATTTGTCCTCATCCCCCCATTCCCACCCCAGACCCCTCCCCACGCATGCCCCCACCCCCCGTTGTCCGCGACCACTGGCTAGGCTTATATGCATGCAGACAAGTCCCTTGGTTGATCTCTCCCCCCTACCCCCACCCCTCCCTACCTTCCCTAGTTTTTGTTTTCTAAGTACATACTCTGTGAGTAAGTATTAAGTAGTAAAGGAATGTATAATTAACAAGTTAACGGGATAAAAATGGAACCGTTTCCAAAAGCCAGGAGGGGTAACCTAGGGATAAAAAGACTTGTGAGAAATGAGGTTGGGGCAGACCCACTTCCCTAAGAAACGGATTCACATAGTTGTGTAAACACACATTTTGATGACAAACAACAGGCAAAGAAACCTACTGGCTCATTAAAGCAAAGTGCTTCTCAGCTTCTCATTTTCATGATCCAGAATGACCTTGAGGTTCAAGCTAAAGTTGTCATTGCTCTCAAGTCAAGGATGATTATTCACGCTGTAACTAAAAGGGCCGCCAGACCTTAGCTAGATGAAATCTGTATTCCTAAGGACAAGCTGCAATGTGAAAAACAGAATACAGTGACAGTAAAAAAAAAAAAAAAAAAGCATTCCTACAGCGGGAGACAGGTGGCATTCACCCCTTTTTCTTCTCCTGTTGTTTTCTGAAATTCACATTTTTGGGAAATCATTGCATGCAACTAGCCTCTGGAAATTCCTCACCTGGCTCACACATTCACTGATGACTCAGTGAGGTTGAGAACATAACATCTTCCAAGGTCAGACTCATGGTTTCCTTTCAGGCTTTCGCTGCAAAACCCGCGCATCTGCTAACCACAAGGACGTGGCTGGTGCACCCTGGAGACAGCAACGCCTGGTATTGTTGCTTCTGAGAGGCAGCTGTGGACCAGAAGGCACAGTTGACGTGGGAGGGTGCAGAAGGATGAAGCATTACTTGTGTGGCTTCTGAAGAGTGTTGTTCCTGCGGAAAGCATCCAGTCCTCCCACCGACCATCCTTCCACATCTGCTTGGCCAACAGTCAGCGGCAGACTTCCTTCAAATTAGTACAGTATGTAGTTACCATTGATTTCAAAGACACCAATACAGACCCTCTGCCAAACAAAGAGGCATGCTCCTTGCTATACGAGAACGTGACAAAGCCTTCCATTTGCCATGCCATTAACTCAGATGACGGAAAGGTCTCAGACCCATGTCACCTGCAAGCTGGTTCTCGGGTAGAACAGTATCATTAGGACTTCTTCAGAACAAGAACTCGCCAACCGGGGAATTCAATAGAGCAAGGGTTCCTTGGGTTAAATTGCACAAGCATCATATCCATACGCCCCTCAGTCTCAGACTCGGATGAAGGCAACACTTCTAGGTGTTTTCCCAGCATATCCTTTATTTCATATCCTAGTGCAGGCGCTGGGCTTGCTGTCTGTTGATTGGCCTCCTTTATTCGATTATGAGCTCCTAGAAGGCAGTGACTTCACCCAAATCTCTGAATATTGCACTTTGCCAATGACTTAGGGGAAATGGGGGAAAGGAGATGAAAGAAACTTTGGTTGGATCAGTAAGTGCTCTCTCTATTAACTGCCCAAGATAGAGTTTTTCACTTATTTTTTTGAGTGAAGCAGGAAGCAAGAACAGGTGGATACAGTGGTCAGAAAGCAAGCCTAGAAATCCAGTGTTTAGATGAGATAGCTCAGCACCTCCTCCCCCAGTGCTGTAAGGCAAGAATTTGAAATTCTTTATATGCCATTCCAATGTTTTGCAGTGTAGGTCCAAATTATGAATTCAAACTTCTACCATTCCCACTATCATATCCCTAGAGCAACATTCAAGCAAAAACCCTCATTATTATCTGGTCCTTGTGAAGGGAGCAGAATCTTGTTTCTGTCTATAATGTGTTCTCACCAGCAATTATTATTTATTCTTCTTCAAAATTGCTTCCACCTTGAAAACCTCCCCAGGCACAATTGCTTTTATTCTCCCCGTATCTCCATTACTCTTTCTGCCCACATTTATTACACCTGTCAACCTCATTTTTATCACGCATCTTCCTAGCTTCTCTACTAGGCTGCGTGCGTGCTTCTTCCAGCACAAGTCCTGCATTTGTGTTTATTTCTGAATCTCTAGGGTCCAGAATTTCTCTGGCTGCTGACACAAAGCAGGCACTCAGTAAAATGTTGACTAAATACATGTTGAACAAAGATTACCTTGACAGATCCCCAAAAAGAAGGTAGAGGAATCTGAGTGAGGACACAACAACAACAAGAAAGGTGGTGGCGTTGGACTGCATTGCAATGGATCCAACCCCCGTGTGGGGGTAAGAAGTGTCCCCAGAACTTGGAAGTCCCCAAAGATGGCAATAATCATGAGTAAGCAGAATAGAAAATTTACGGAAACCTAGTTCACTACCTTCAAGTTGCTACATCCTATAATTTAAGGGTGGAGTCCTGAATAAGACCTTGTACGCATCTTCAGAATAATTGTGTTGAAGTCCTAGCCCAGTATCCTGGGTCCTGGGAACTCAAGATGTTTATGACAGAAATGATCAAATTCTTATTAAAGCCACCAAAACCAGTGTGTCCTTCCTCCTGGGCACATAATTCGCTTGCCTGTCTCAGCCCCACTAGAGATAGGCCAGACGTTATACCTGAAATTCTGGCTGACAGACTTTGAGCAGAAGCTGTATTTTCTGCTTTCAAATCTGGAACATTAAAACTTCTCATGGGATCCCCCACATACTGTTTTTGTCTTCGTCTATTAGACAGACACATGTATGGCAGACTCCAAGGCCTAAGGGTTCCTAGACTGTTAGACAGAGGAGTTAGGATCAGTGGATGACTGGAGAAGAGCCCTCTCCACCTTCCCACTGCCAACCTACATGGGACTGTGATGAAAATAATCAAGACCCTAGAGCACAGTAGCTTCTCGTATTTAACGTGTCTTGTTGTAGCAGGTTGCCTATAAAACTGACAGACACAATTCGGTCTCTGGCCCCTCCTCTAATAAATGGTGACCATAATTCCTGCGCCATCGCTTCACAGGGTTAGTGTAAAGATCAGGATAAGGCTTTGTCGGCTGTGACCCTCTTTTAGTACATGTTGTCTGAGTTTATCACAGCCTTTTTCTCAGAGGGAGTTGGGCAGGGAAGGGAAATCATTTCAGAGCGATTACATTCCGTTGCCAGAGATGAATCTGGAAAGCGTAGTTCCTGCCCATGTGAGTCGGAGGCTATCTTCTATTTGAATGGAGTTTGGGGGCTGAATTTTCTGGGCTTTGGTGGTGTTCTCTCTCAAATCTGCTCAGTTCGGTGATGGGTTCTGATGAAGCTGCTCTAGAAAACTACCCTCGGTCATCTGGGCATACACTACCCAAGGCGGGATCCCGGTGCCATCCCCTTTCTCTATGCCTCTGCATCCATTTAAGAGGGTTTGAATCCAGGCCCTCTGTGCCTCTTCCATGTTGCTGGCCATCCTTGAAGCCACCAGCTCTGTCCCTCGCTGTGTGTGAGGGGAGTCCAGACTATTCCGTAGACATTGCAGAGGAGGTTCCAGCCTCTGGGAGGGTTGCCTGGCCTGTGCCCTTCAGTGCTTGCCAAGCCTGAGATTTTCGAGATGACTTTGTGACGGGGAGGCTTATGAGTCACACAGCTTCCTGGTTCTATTTCAGGAAACCCGTGGGATGCAGTGCGGTGTTGTGGAAAAAATAGAAGGGCACTGGAGTCACCCAGACCTGCGTTTGAAATCTGACTCTGAAGTCACAAGCAGTGTAACACAGAAACATTATGCCGACTCTCTGAGCCTCCGTGGCCCTTTCTGTGAAATGGGAGCAACAGCTCCTCCTCCCAAGTCGCCCTGAGCACGAACAGGGGGTGGCCTAGGACAGCACCGGGATGATGCGGGCACAGCACTCACTCTGGCGCCCACTGTTAAGGAATGGTGTGACAACCTTCCTGAATCTCCCCAGATTCCGAATACAGAGTGAACACCAGCTTTCCTTCTAATTTAGTACGTCAACCTCTGTGAGTATTACTTAGAGCACATCCATATGTTTATCTGTATGGCTCAAAGCCACCAAAGTGATTACCACAAAAACACATTGCAAGTGTTTCAGCACAAAATAAGTTTCCTCGTGTACGTAACAGAAATTTATCACCAGTGTTTTGGGAGAGTTAAATGGATGATCACATGAAATACTAAGTCCATGGAATGTCAATAGGATAAAAATTCATTCAAATATTTATTCTGTGCTTATGGTATGCCATGCCCTGTGCTTTATGATGAGACTCAGCAAGTTATGAGTCAGAGCCATAACTATGAGAACTAGCATTTAATGAGCATTTAATGTGTACCAGGCCCTGTGCTGAGTGACTTATGTATGTTTTCTTACTTATTTTTTTTTAAACAAAGTAATGAATAGGTATTATTGCTCTAGTTTAAAAATGAGAACATGGATGTTTAGGCAGTTAAAGTAACTTTCCAGGTTCCTAGTGTTTAGAACCACGATTCCAATCCTGGATCTGTAGCTACAGAATCTACTCTTTCACTATTGCATCCATCCTGACTCCTGTCTTTCGGGATGGCACGGCTGAGCTCTGGGTGGAGCTGGCTGGGGGAGATGAATTCAGTCCATCCCATGCTGAGGATGTCCAGGTGGAGATGTCCGCTTACTAGAGTTGTTCAAGTTTCCCAGATCAGAGGGCTGAAGGCAGAGATTTCAATGTTGAATTCCTTGCGCCGTCACAGAGTAATTAATTCTCAGGAATGGAAGAAACACATGACTAAGCACAGCAAGGACAGCAGTTCTCCCAGATCAGCCCTCAGGTTGTCATAGTAGCTCCTACTGAGGATTCTGAGAGTGAGGAGGGCCATCACCTAACGAAAAGGCAGACAATGGCTGCCACGCTGTCTACCTCTGTTGCGTCATTATATGAAACCACCATCTAGAGAACACGATTGAAATATGCTAAAGAAAAATTATCTGTTTCTTTTTCCCTGGATTGTTGGGTGATTCTTTTGACAATTCTGGGTACCACTGACTTAGACGCTTAACTTTGGAGCCATCGTTGGTGAACCTCAAACCAGACGTTTCACGTGGAAAGGAGCCATCGAGGGGAGGCATGGGTGGCATGCGGAAGAAAGGCTGGATCAGCAGGGAGTCAGGGATGGTCTCCCATGTTCAGATGTAAGGTTAGGAGTGGTCAGAATGGCTGAATGAGAGCTCGGCGGGGAATCAGAAAGCTGAACCTCTGGCGTTAGGCTCTGGGGCTATCTCGTTGCTGCGTGGCTTTGATGGCCAGTTACCTCCTCTACCTCCAGTTCTGACCTTCATTTAAAGCTTTTCATGAGTTGCCAGTTGTCGAACTGTCTTTCCAATTCCAAATTTTCTGATTTCAAATCTGTGTCCCATTTGCCCCCTCCCAGAACATCCTTACACCGCTTCGGTCTGCTAGCCCATCTCTGGAAGTTCTGAGTCTATCGGTTCATCTATAGCAGTCCGCACATCAGGAAGCCTTCTTCCAACCTCCTGAGCCTCCCCACCTGCTAGGCAAGGTTCAATGACCGCTTCTCTCAGGGAGCGCCCTTGAGTGACGTAGGGTCATGTTCTCATTCACCATTCCAAATCTGACTCGAAGAAATTAGGATTTGACACATGTTAGACTTATGCAGGGTCCTCAGAACCCTGCCCCAGCCCCATTTTGCACATGGAGTAACTGAGAGCTGCACAGACTTGGCATACAGACTCCAGAATGTTTTCAATTGTATTGACTACTTTCAGATCTTAGTAGAAGCTATCTTTTTAACATTTCCCTCCAAGAGCTAACCTTCCTTTCTCTAGCACTGCCTCTCTACCATCAGAGCTCATGGTAACCCAAAAAAACCCAAAGCTGGTAAAACCCATAGCCTCCCCTCCATGTAGACCAGAGTCGCGAGGTGGGGTAACACATTCAGAGATTAAATTCCAAGCTCTCACTCTGCCATTCATTCTTTGTTTGGTCTTAGGAAAATGAGTTCTGTTACAGGGACAAGGCCTCTGTTTCCTTGTATTTATTTCTCTGCTCAACTCGTAGGTGAGGAACCACCAAAAAGGTTTATGAATGCTCTGTGTAAACCATGAGGAGTGGTACAAATACAAGTTGGCTGAGTCCCTGCCTATAGTGCAGTAGTTGGCAGTTGTGTGTGAGTGTGTGTGTGTGTGTGTGTGTGTGTGTGTGTGTGTGGTGGGGGTGTATATTTTTATTACAGCTTCTTTAAGATATACTTTGCCTGCCATACAATTCCTCTGTTTACAGAGTATTTTTCATGACTGCGATGCACATTTCTGCCAGATACACCTGCCCTTCCCTTGTTTATCCTCTTGGGTTCTGTGTCACTGGTTCGAAGCAAGGCTTTGAGAATCAGAAGCCCTGCCAGGTGACCTTGATTGACAAGCCCCTGGGCGGCCGTGGCTTTCGGTATGAGTCGCCCTGACCTCCTCTTGCTTGTTCAGCCCCTGGAGGGGAGGAAGGGGAAGGGTGGAGGGAGCTCCCACCCTTTCCTGCGTTACAGCAGAGACCTCAAACCTGCAGCAGCCGCCCGCCAGCAAACACAGGCCCATGGCCACCTCATGGTGTGCGTCCTTCTGTGCCTGATGCCCAACTTGAGACTTTCTTCATCTCCTGAAATTGTGTTCCGCTCTATTTTTTCATTTTCTTAAACAAGTGAAAAGTACCTGATTCCTTGCAAAGATCCCTGAGTAATACACACTCCCAGAGAAGAAAGCTGCATCCTTAACTGTGGGCATCCCACTCAGCTCCAGACAATGATGGTTGAAATCAGCCATCTTCACTCATTTCCCAGGTTATCTCTTGCGTGAAGCACCTTCTCTCCCTCTGGAGACAAAAGAGTACTCCAATTGGTCCTGACAGTCCATGAGACGTTTTTATGTGAACATTGTATTATTTTTTAAAAAATAACCTTGTTTATCACATTTAAAGTGGCTCCAGACCAAAAATAAATAAATAAGGGGCCTGCCAATCGATGAATCAGTGACAGTGTGGGCTGCAAGGCGGCTGACATGGCGGCCGCCTGGGGGAAGAAGGCAGGTCAGGGGCAGAGGGAAGGGTGGCCACCAAGGAGCAGGCCCTGGGGTGGGAGCTGGGAGCCCACACTTCTAGGCTTATTCTCCTTTGAATTCTCCCTAGCCTGGACTAGCCAGTCCCTTCTCGGGGCTGCAGTTCCTCAGCTGAACATCAGAAGGGAGTTAGGTGCCCCTAGAGCTGAGGGAACAGAAAAAGTCAAGAACCACATGATTTCCCTCATCTGTGAGACACGAAACTGAAAGCAGCAAGTGAACAAACAAGATGAACAAACAAAATCTTATAGACACAGACAACACTATGGTGGTTACCAGAGGGGAAGGGAGGGAGGTCAGTAAAGGGTAAAGGGGCCAAATATATGGTGACAGGAGAGGACTTGACTTTGGGTGGTGGGCAAACAATGTGATATTCAGATCATGGATCATGGAAGATATAGGACTTGAAACCTATATAATCTTATTAACCAATGTCACCCCAATAAATGTAATTCTTAAAAAAGAGAAAGATGCAAAAGAAAGATACAACAGAGAGAGGTGAATCCCAGGAAGTTTCTCTCTCTCAGGGGCATCGCCTGTCCTGTGGTTACGTTCTTATCTACAGAACTCGCACAGAGCCTGCGACTTGGGAGCCTCATTAATGTCTGTGGAGAAGTGATGAGCACAGGCTGGGTGAGTAGAAGCCTCCGGGAGAAGTAACACTGAACCGGACTGTGAGCACCAGGCCCGCGGGGGCAGGGAGGGCTTCTCCCTGCCCAGGGGAGAACATGCCCCTGAAATGGATCCTCCAAGGGTGGAAAGTTATTCTGTGTGGTTAGAGCACTGAGATTAAAAAGAGAAAATGGCCCATTAGGTGTGCTCAGTGTTTGAGCATTGACCTATGGATCAGGAGGTCATGGTTCAATTCTAGGTCATATGGGCTTGATCCCCAGTAGGGAGCATGCAGGAGGCACCCATCAATGATTCTCTCTCATCATTCATTTTTCTCTCTCTCTCTCCCTCTCCTTTCCTCTCTGAAATCAATAAAAAAATATTTTTTTTTTAAAAAAAGGAAAAACGAAGAAGAAAGAGCCAGATTATAATTGTGGAGAAACATGAATGTTTGAGAAATTTGAACACTGCTCTCTGGGCAATGCAGACCGTAAATCTATTTGTTCTGAGGGAAGTAATGACTTGCTTGATCTGAAAAAATGCAAGACCAATTGCAACAACCAGGCATCTAAGTAGGCACATGGACAGTGAGCTGCCAGGACTCTCTAAAATCACGCCCCCCTGGAGGTACTACTCTATGGACTGTAAGTAAAGCACCATTTTTGTTTGCTGACTCATTTTTTGGGAATAATTGGAGAGCCACTCTCTCCTGGCCTCTTTTGTATCCCATTGTCCAATACACTTGCTTATGAGTAGGCTGGCCAACCCTCTTGGTTTGCCTGAAACGTTCCTGGTTTAGCACTGGAAGTCCTGCTTCCTAGGAACCCGCTCATCTATCCCTGGATGCACTCACTGTGCATCATCTTTCCCTGTGGTCCTCAGCCATTGTTCCAGCACAGTCCACTCTGGTGCTCAAGCTGGAAGCACGCAGTCACAAGACTCCTCTCCCTGACTCCTCCCACCCCATCCAGTCACCTCTTGAGGACCCTGAGACCTATAGCCTGTCCCTGTCCCACTGCCCCTCTCCCAACCCAAGTCACGCTCACCCCTTCCTATGTTTTATAACAGAACCTTAATTTGACTTCTTGCTCCTTTGACAAGAAAATTTTACCATAATCAAAGTGGTGTCTTAAAAATACAAATCTTAAAAATACAGCTGGCCCTGTAGCAGAGCAGGTGCACAGGGAGGGGATGGGAGGCGGGAGGTGGCCCTCCTGACACACTGAAAGGGAGAGGTGTCACTGATCAAGGTGGCAACCTATGGAAAGCATTCAGGGCACTACATTGGCTCCATGTGTTCGGCCATTAAGGGAGGAGAGGGGAGTGTGGCACCCTATGACCTCACCAAGGAGACTGGACTTGAGCGGGATGGAAACGTTATAAATTTCAAACCACTGAGTGACGTGGTGGGCTCTGTGCTCCCAAGTTTGCCTTCAGGCTCCTGTGAATGTGAGAGGGTGGGCTCAGCCAGGAGGAAGAGAGAGGCCGGCTGGCCTGGCCTGGCGGAGACGTACTCCGTGGTAATGAGAGGAAATAGAAAATGTAATTAACATGTCTGCCACCAGAAATGAGAGCTAAATCCATTACTCTGCTCCTCCAATTTCTATGATGAATCATTGTGTTTCAATTATGATTTTGCAAGTATTTCCTTGAGGAAATATGCCAGGGTTCCGCCATGGGAAAGGGGGAAATGGAGCCATGAAAGGTTAATTTATGACAGTGCCCAAATTTGAAAAGGAAAAAAAAAAGGGAGAAGAAAAAGAAAGACAATAGAAAGGCAGACAAATTGAAAGCAGCTCTCCCTGGCCGGTGTGGCTCAGTTGGTCAACTATCGTCCAATAACAAAAGGTCACTGGTTTGATTCCCGGTCAGAGCACATATCTGGGTTGCAGGCTTGATCCCCAGTTGGGGGGCAACTGATTGAAGTTTCTCTCTCACATTGATGTTTCTTTCTATGTATTCCTCTCCCTTCCTCTCTCCCTAAAATCAATAAAAACATATTGAAATATTTTTAAAGAAGCAACTCTGACTGGGTCACTTGTTCTGTGCAGGGAGTATGAGCAAAGGAAGCCCGAGGTATCTCCAGAGTCATCTCAGGGCCTGTGAGGAAGGAAGGACGGGAAGCACTGTCTGTGCAGGTCAAGTGCACATGGCATCCTCCAGCCCCTGTGAGTCCACGCTGGTGCTCCCTGAGGACACTTTAAGGAAGGTGGTACCCCTGGTCTGGGGGAGAATGCTCGTCTGTTTCTAGTACATGCCGGACACTTGGGTTGAAGTGCATGACCTGCCCCCTGCCCTCAAAAGGTTTGAAGTCTAACGGTGAAGGGGCTGAGGCTCAAGTAATGCAAAAGGAAGGCTGGACAAAAGAGCTTGGACTTCATTCAGGCTGAAGAGCAAGCCCGCACTAATGATGGGTGGGGAGCCAGGGCAGTGGAATAAAGGGGTTACCAGCCCTGACTCACATGTCAGTCAATGATTCTCTCTGGGGAGCAGGCACCTGAATGATCTTTAGAAAGGATGGCTGCACTCAAGGTGCATCAGTTTTTCATCCACACACCTTGCATGCACCTGGGGATTCAACCAAGAGGGAACCCAGGCCTTATCCCTGAGGTCTGCACAGGCTACCCGGGGGGACAGCCAGACCAGGAAAGAATTACAGAACCAGCAAGAAGAACAGAACTAAGTCAGTGGCATGCAGGAGGTGCTATAGGACCTCAGACTCAGAGCAGTGAATTCCCCCTCAGAGACAGGAAGTTTTCCGCAAGGAAGAAAGCATTGAAGTGAGTCTGAACGGACAGTGGAAGCTTTGACGATTGAGCAAAGGGAGGCAGAAAAGGGGTCCCAACAAAGCAGAAGCCCATGCCAAGCAAAGCGAGGAGCCAGGAAGCAGAGTGGCGACTGCAGGGGGCCCAGTGTTGGTGTCAGAGTGACAGGAGAGGAAGTTGGAGAGCCACACTTCACAGAAGCAGGCCCCCACAAGACGGGCTGGGCCAGGGAGTCTGGGTATGATCCTAACGACATGGGGGACCTGCCATCATAGGGGACAGCTCAGCATGAGGTGCTTCTCAGCATGAGGGTGACATCTGGGTTCTAGAAAGACCATGAGGGAAGCCCGGAGGAGGGTGGCCAGGATGGGGAGGAAGACTGGGTTAGGGAACCCTGGAGGGAAGCCACAGCCTCAACCTGGAGAACTTGAGGGACATTCTGATGGCTCTGCGAAGAGCGTGATGGAAATAAGACGACAGATGCTGGACGCAAACGAGTGGAAACTTCTGTCCAGAGACACACTCTACCACAGTCAGCACTTTGGGGTTAAAGCCTGAGAAATGACAGCATTCTGCGTGGTGGGACACATTGTCCCTCCATTAGAAGCTGTTGGAATGACCTCAGTCCCATCTGCTTTCATGTTCAGGTGTTGATCCTTTTGGATCCCCAAAACAATCCTGAAAGACAAGTAAGTAGCATCTTCTTTTTTAGAGATGGACACGCTAAGCCTCTAAGAAGGGCAAGGGTGTGTGTGTGTGTGTGTAGGCGGGGGGGGCGGGGGAGGGAAGGGGGGGTTGCAGGAAGCCCAAGGGATGGCAATAGAATTTGTCTTTCTCACTCCGGAGCCAGAGCAGATTTCCTCTAATCCTTCCTTCCGTCTCCTCTGCCTGTTTGTCTCATCACCATCAGGCCGCGTCCAGGCTTTGAAGACAAGGAGTGCCACTGGGCACAAGGAAATCATGTCTAACAGAAGAGAGGTCTGAGTAGGCTACAGTGGAAGGAGCCTGAGACAGGGCTATGTTCCCACGTCAATCCACAGAGGAAGGAACATCTACCTGGGCATTCAGGTGACATTTGTCCTGAGGGAGAAAGGGAACTCTCTCGATGCAGAAGCCCCCTACGCCCAGAGGTTTGCCCCCTAAGTGAATGAGCAGAAGAATCTACCTGGACCCGTGACCAGTCAAACTGGATGAGCCTTTTATTTGCAGCTGGTTCATTGTTTCACTGGCTACAACCTTTCCCGGTCACCTCCCCTGCTCCTCTCACACATGTACTTCCTTCTGACCACGTGGCCTTGCCCGAAAAGGCCACGTGGAGGCCACACGGGTCTCTGGGAGCAGCTGGGTGCACCGAGCGGTGTGGCCTGGAACCCTTAGCTTTTCTGCACCTGTCCTTCAGGACTGGAGGTGATGACCTGCAGTAAGAGCAGCCACGTCGGGAAAGTGAATCCAGCCCTCCTTGGAGCAGCAGCCAGAGGCGGGACTCCAGGTCACGGGGACTTGGCCCAGCATCGCGAAAGGATGCAGATGAATAATTAAGTCACTGTTTACAAGAAACTGTAATCTTAGGGCAGTTCAAGGTAAAGACAGGCACCAGCCAGGACCCGCCAAGAGCAACACTGCAGAACACGCGGAGACAGCGGCCTCCAGCCAGACGCTGTTTTCTCTCCAAATACTGTCGCCAAAGACGCAGTCAGAAACCTCTCTGTCTCCTGGGCGCCCTCCGTGTATCAGAAATAATAGCAATAAAAATAATTAACTGTGAGAGCTGATTGCCTACCGTGTTCTAGACATCTGTTTACATTATTTTATTTTAACCTAGCCTTTCCCCCACCCCATCGCCTCCCCCGCCCCCCCCAAAAAAAAAAATCTAAGTAGGTGTTATGACGGAAAAGGAAACAGAGAGCCTGAGTCATTGGCTGAAGTCACACAGTTAATTAGTAACAGATTAACTTCGATCTAGGATATGAACCTAAGTCCATCTGCTTTTCAGAGTTTTACCATTTTTGCCAAATGTGGAAACTGGTTCTAGAGGCGAAGGGTTTGTTTCTTTCCGGATCTCTGCATCTGGCTCAATGAACCTCGAGTGTTTGAGGGTAAAGGGGGATCTTTTTAAAATACGTGAACATTGAAGCTTGACTTCCACCCCCAAAATTGCACCTGTGCCCATGAAGAGTTTTGCATTAAGTGAAAGAGTATTCCCAGGCTTTTGGGGGAAATCAGCCGTGAGCTTCAGAGGAAGACACCTGGATGGACTCCTTTGTGCATTGATCTGCATTATGGTTGCCAACCTGAGGCTGTCATTCAGGGCAAGGCTCTCTCTGCCTGCGCACCTCCCTCACCAACCCACCCACCCCTGACTAGAAGGACCACTGGTGAACCCCTTCCTTGTAGGGTCCAGGAGAGAGCCAGAGAGGGGACAGAGCCGCTGTCCCTGTCCTTCAGGTCTCATTGCTGTAGTTGGGATCCTTTGGACCTCTCTCCTCACAGTGTTCTATCCATGATCTAATAAGTATCATTCTCCCCATGTTCACGGTGAGACAACTACAAGTCGACAGGGGTTTCATCAAGAATGTGCTTTGCCGGAAATAACAGAAAACCCAATTCCAGCCGATATAATTGACGGGAACTAAAAAGGCAGAGGTAGGCAGGGCTTCTAGAAAAAGCTCACCTGCTGGCTCTAGGAAGTCACCCAGGACCCCGATTCTCTCTCTCTATTGAGAGGGTCTCTTATCATGTCAGTTTCATCTTAATAGTGGCCCCCCTCTCAGGAAGGCCGTGGGCACCTGCCCACGTCACGTGCTGATAGTGCCCATCTGCTGAGGTAAAGCGCACTTACGGTGTCCGCACAAGCGCCCCGAGAGTCACTGTGATGGACCCTCAGGGTCAACACCAGCCCTGAGCTCCGTTCCCACGCCTACCTTGTGTTCTTTATTATCACCCATTGGGGTCACAAGTCACTGAGAGCCTTCTGCGCCGGGAGCTTTTCCATGTGGTGGGGACACACTGCTGAACCCAGGCCCCCCTCCCCCCCATCCCTGCCCACGCTGGACTCACAGACTCTGCTCTGTACACAATAAAAAGACACACAGAGGAGGTGCATGGGCAGCCAGGGAATTACATGGACGGAAACGTAACAACAGCTACGATTTATGGAGAAAGAAAGGCCCACAGGCTTGGCACCACGTGTTTATAACGCGCGTTTTCATTCCATGCTCACAGTGTTCTTATAAGTAGTGTTGTCTACAGTGTCCTCAGCTCATGCAGTCAGCAAGTGTGGGAGGGTCAATGGGCAAGCTGCTTTGCTGTGCGAACTGCCTCCCGTGCGCGGAAATGCCTGCCCCTCTTGGGATGAACTGAGTCTCACGCCGAATGTCATGCCAACATGGACTCAACTAACCCTTTTATTAATTTGACTCCAGGGGTTTAGTTCAACCTGTGCATACGCTTTAGCTCAATGCCAAGTGCTTAGAACCCCGACTATAACTCAGTTTTCCAAAAGTAGTTGTCTGTGTGCACTGATACCATATCTGTGTCCTTGCTGAGGCTGTTCCGTGGATGGCTTCTGACTTTTCCCATATTGTGTGTCATTATCCTCACCGCTTCGACTTATTAGAAAAGTAATCAATTTCTGTTTATTGTAAACATTTTGAAAAGAAGTAAACATTATAAAAGCTTAGGGGAAACATCATCCCTAGTTCAACGGCCCATAAGCAACAACTGCGGGCTTCCTTTTCTCCCCTAGGCCTTTCTCTCTCCGTGTTGTATGTTCACAAAAAGAAGATTATCTTCTCTACACCATCTCGCACGAGGCTCCTTCTACTTATCATCAGACCTCCCAATCGCAGATGGTATTTCAACAACTTCGTTAACCTTATTTTCTATGTCATAATTCTAGTGTATAAAATATGCCATAACTTTATGAGTCATTCTTTCACTGTTGGAAGTTTAGATAGGATGATTAATAAATCTATTTCAGTGTTTCCCTCTGAAGACATAAAGCACTTTTATTTATTCCATTTCTATGTATGTTTGCAATGGCAGATTATGTTGAGGCATGCCTAGATTTTTCACTGGCTACATGTTCAAATCTGAACGTATCAGCTTCTTCCAGGAAAAAAAATAATCATTGTTTCTCCCACATCCTCCCCTTGCAAGGTTCACAGCTCCCTGTTTTCCAGGTTGGTCTGGCTCAGAAATGGCCAGGCAGCCTGCCTCTCAGCTCCTTGAGAATTCCTATCTAATCAGCGATGAGGCCATTCAGTCCTCCCTCAGAGTAGAGTGACATTGTGTTAGGACGCCCCTTGCTCCCACTTGCAGAGTAAACATCACAAGCCAGGCTTTCTTATCTCATGTTTTCTTTATGTAAGAGCCAGGCTATGACTCCACTAACTCTATATTTGTCTATAGTGAGTTCTTGATGAATTTCGGGGACCTGAATACTGAAGGAATAAGGAAATAATCACATTTACCTTTTATTGATTTTAAACACGAATACCACCCCATTCCTCCATAAAGGGCTTGTTGAATGTAAGAATCGCGAATTAATAATAAAAATAGCAACCAAATAGCAAGGCCTACTGTGTGCCAGGCACACACTCTCTCAAGGGTTGAACACAGTTTTTAATGTGTTACTGCCCCAGATATGAAGATCAGCCTTCCATTGTATAAAACGAGCATAAATATAGTGTGCCTCATCCAGGACCCACAACCCACTGTGGGAGGGGGCTGGAGTTTTAACCCAGGTTATTTGCATAGGTAAAGCCTGCCCCAGTGCTTACCCCTGATCTGTGTTTGCTAAATTAAGATATGGGACCCACAAGGGGAGCCCCAACCATATCATGGTTATCCACTTTTGTTCCCATCTAGGACCTGAGGAATGTTTATCGACAGTGAAGTTTGGGAAGGCAAGAGGTTCAAGAAAAATAAAAATATATTTTCTATTAAAAAAAAAATAACCTTTCCCAATAGTGTGTCATCACGGGTTTATCCTCTGACATTAACCTGAAGGGCCCGGCTTCCGGCGGGGATGCTTGCTGGGTTCATAGCAGATGCATGCTCACCAGCCTCTGGGGAGGGACTGAGGGGCAGCCCTGGAGTCAAGAATTATCAGCATTAATTTCAAGACACTTTACCTCAAATCCCATGGATGCTACTTACTAACTTTGTGGCATTGGGCAAGTTGCTTAGATTTAATTTTAGTTTCCTCTTAGTTAAAATAATAGTACGCATACCTACCTAAAAGGTTTTTTTAAATGCTTGAAAATCACAATTACTGTGCCTAGAACATGTCACGTGTTACTATTTTTATTGTGATGACCCTAAAGATGTCCTGCTCACTCAGTTACCTCCAACGATGCAAGCTGTCAGCCACCGAAAGATGCACACTAGGTAGTCATGGCAAAATCAAGTAGATAATGAAGAAAAGGCGGCGGGGGGGGGTGGGGGTGGGGTGGGGGCGGGGGCGGGGGGAAGAGACCACAACCAGAGGGAATAGGTGGGGAGGGAAATGGGGCTAAAAAGCAGCAATGGGGAACTCTAAGTAATTTGCTGTCTTTCAACCACGTCATGAGCATCGAGAATGGTCTTACATCATTTTGGATTAAGAGTTAATTTTCTGATAAAGATATGACACTATGTATATTGCAGACATATGTGTTCACACACCCCACATCATGAACTTCACCCCTCCCTGTCCAATAGCTGACCATCTATGGGACCTCTCTCGCTGTTAAAAGCACATTTCAGAAGACAGCCTCCTGGTGTCTGTAATTTGTCCAGCAAAAAAAAGAATAGAGACTCTGATGATAAATGAAACCCGCTTTACATTGAGCTAGCAGGTAGTCTATTTCTCTAGTGAACTCCTTTTAATACAAAAAATACATAAAATTCAGAATACAATGTTATGAAAAAAAAGTTGTTTTGCAGAAATGGCTGAGCTAGCAGGAAAAAAAGAGAGAAATTCTCAAAGTCCAGAGATTAGGAGAAAGTCGAAACCAGGGAGGTTAGCAATTGTTAGAGCTGGTAATTACCCTGGCGGTATTTCCCAGTCCTTGGTGGGCTAGTGCCTGGGTTTCAATGGCCACACACGTGCACAAAGGCAAGAGAACGAAGCTTGAGCCTCAGCACAAATAGGACCCTCAAAAGCTAATACTCTTATGTAGTGAACACACAGACACACATACACATACGCGAGCGCACGTGCATGCACGCGCGCGCGCACACACACACACACACACACACACACAGAAGCTTAGCGGTAATCACCTGGCATCTTCTCAGTTGGGTGGGGAAAATATCTCCCTGTGTATTTCTTGAACCACATGCTAAGACTCACAAGAGCTTGGGCCCAGTCAGTCTCCGCACAAAATCCTCCCCAGCTGTGTGGTCTGCAAAGACTCGAAAAGCCTTCGAGCGGCTCTCAAACCAAGGGCCTGCGTCAGAAGCAGAGATCGTTGAGTAAGGAACACAAGCCTTGAACTGTCTAACCCCAGGGTTGACGTGCATCTCTTCTCTTCACTGTCTATTGGCCAAAAGTAGACATTGGCCCCAAAATATCTACAAGGGAAACTTGGAAGTGTAGGGGGGAGAGTCAGCATGTTTGGCAAACACCACTTCTGCCACACGAACTAAAATGCTTGTGCTGCTTACATTTGGACATTCTGGCATTTTAAAGTTCAAATGTGTAGGATAACTACAAAAAAAGAAGGGAGACGGTATGTAACTTCCAAGTTAGCAGAGGGAAAGAAATAGGATGAAGGGGAAAATTGTAAACCTCCATCAGTTCAAAGATCAGGAAAGAGAGGCGGGCGGGGAAGATATGGGGTTAAAGTGAGACCAGGAGAAATCACAAAACAAGATGGAACAAAATAAACATGTAAGTAATTTGGATAACTGTAAACGGGCTAGAGTGCCTGGTTAAAAGGCAGAGACACTGGTCAATTCCAGCAGCATTCAAGAAACAGCAAATTCCAAAAGCTTTCAGAGAACTGAAATCAGAGAACTCAGCTGCTCATGTACAAACTATTGTATCCTTGACACTTGTATTTGTTTCCACTTGCTGCATAACGAATTCCCAGCACACCGATGGCCTAAGAAAATACCCACTTATTAGCTCACAGTTCTGTAGCCGCTTAAAACAACACAGATGTCTGATCTTACAGTCCCAGAGGGCAGAAGTCCAAAATGAGTCTTACGAGGCTAATATCAAGGTGTTTTCAGGTCTGTGTTCTTTCTAGAGGCTCCGGGGTAAAATCCAATTTCTTGCCTTTTCCGGTATGTAGAGGCCTCCTGCGTTCCTTGGCCTTTGGCCCCTTCTTTCGTCTTCAAAGCACATCAGTCCAAGCTCTGCTTCTGCTATCACGACACCTTTTTTATGACTTGTCCCTCTTTCCTTTCTCTTAAAGGACCCGTGTGATTACATTGGGCCCATCTCAATACTCCAAGAAACTGTCCATACGCCAAGATCCTGAACTTAAGCCATCTGCAAAGTCCCTGTGTCATGTAAGAAAACATAGTCAGAGGGTTTTAGGTTTCAGATGAGGACATCTTTGGAGAGCCATTCTTCTGTCCACCTCACGACCACACAGTGGAATACTACTCAGCGGTAAACAAGGAACACACTGTTGACACAGGTGACCACTTGGAGGACTCTTGAGGACATGATGCTGTGTGACAGACGCCAGTCTCAAAGGGCCATATGTGTGTGACTGCACTGATATGGCTTACTCAGAAGGGCAAATCTTTAGTGATGAAGGATAGGTCATGGGTGGCATGGATTTGGGGAGAAGGGAGTGGGTGACCACAAAGGGATAGCAGGAAGGAATTGGTTACAGGGATGGGAGTATTCGATATTTTGAAGATGGCAGTGGTCGTGATATGAATTGATACCTGTGTGAAATCTCATAGAACTCTACGCCCCCAAAATTTGCAATTAATTTTACTCTATGTATAAAAGACATACCGCAGTAAGAGATGAGTCTCCATCTCCCGCTGAGCTCTAACCTGTGTACTTTTTGTATCTCTCTACAGGAGGAGGATGCAGTTCAGACGTCTGGAGGCGCCCCACTTCCCTGCTGGAGCATTTTGCAAAGGGCTCACCTGCTTCCTCCACCTCTCACACCCAAGCACACACTGGGGAGGAAGCAGAAGCTCTCGTCCCGGGGCTCTAGGCTCTGGCAGCCTGGAGGGAGCACGCTCATGGGTGCTAGAGCTAGTCTGCTTGGCACCGGGGGCCGCGAAATCCCTGCACAGCACTGCTTTCAAACACATTTTATTTAGTGCTTTAAAAATATATTTATATCTTTGGCCTTGTTTAACATTTTTCACTGAGTTCCCTTTTCCTTTCAAGAAGCAGAGGCCAAGAAAAACAGCACATGAGTTACAGGGGCCTCGGCAAGAAGTCTCCTGAGACGCCACCGTCTCCTGGAAAATTCTCGTCCAGAGTTTACGAGACAAATATAAACATACGCTGGTTGGGGTCCTCTGTGACCTTCATTTCAAACTGTTTGCATTTCAGGAAGACTCCAAGAAGTGTTTCTGTCCCTGGCAGGATCTGGGGTTTCTGGGCTTAAATGAAAAAATCTGAAGTGGATCACACTTCAGGCAAAGTGTCGTAGGAGCAGCCTGACGGAGAGATGCAGGCATCAAAGTGCCTGCTGAGCTTTCTATAAGGGACTCGGGGCTTTTCCTTTGTGGTCCATTTAGTCCAGACAGCGTTAGGAGGCAGGGATCGGTCTTCTCTGCACCCAGAGGAGGAAATGGAATCTCAGGTTGCATAGTTCAAGGTTACATAGCCCATAAGAGTCTCAAATTCCTGGTGGGTGAAATGGATTTGTATGACCTATTTGGCTGGATTATTAAAGGGAAGAACATAGTAGGTGCTCAAGAAATGACAAGTGTCATCACATGTGGGTAGACCAAGGGCTTGGATCGCCACTTGGGCTAAAAGGGGCAGGTGCTTTCCATTCACCACACAGCTTCCTCCACCAGGCAGGCCGTAGCTGTCCTGTGCTCCATGCTGATGTGCACCAGAGTCTGCAATCCTAGCTCTTTTAAGAAAAAAAGATAGATAGATTTCAGAGACAGGGAGGGAGAGGGAGAGAGAGAGAAACGTAAGTGAGAGAGAATCATTGATCAGCTGCCTCCTGCACACCCCCCACTGGGGATGAAGCCTGCAACCCAGGCGTGTGCCCTGACCAGGAATGGAACCACGACCTCCTGGTTCATAGGTCGATGCTCAACCACTGAGCCATGCTGCCTGAGCGCTATCCTAGCTTTTGATGGGAACAGGCACCACCCGCTGTACCCCCTGCTGTGAAGCACGGGGACCCCTCTCACTGGAGTTCCTCTTCCTGTCTGTCTGCAAAGACAGGGGTTCTTCTTTTCCAGGACTTCGCTGTCATTCACTTGGGTGACAAGCTAGAGGTGACAAAAGTCACCAACAGGAAGAGTCAGCCCACAGTTGATGCCCTACCTCCATGACCAGGCCCAGCCCTTTCTAATGCCCGGCACCTTCTGAATAGCAGTGAAGACGGGTCCTCAGTCTTCTCTCTGCAAGCCGCGTGGGGTGCTCATCAAATCTCCCAGGGCCTGGCCTGGGAAAGGTGAGGTCTCTTCCTCAGGAAGGGCTCTTCCTTCCACCAGGAAGGTCAAGTTCAGGAGGATTCTCATGGTGCCCATCTTCCCCGGGAACATTTGTGTTTCTGATGCTCCTGATGAGACTCATGACCTTATAGCTCTAAACCACTCCTACTTGGCTACTTCCTGTGTACTCCATGTATTTAGATGTTGGGGGTCATAAAGAAGACAGAAAGCTGTTTTTTAAATATATTTTTATTGGTTTCAGAGAGGGAAGGAGAGGGAGAGAGAGAGAGAAACATTAATGATGAGAGAGAATCATTGATCGGCTGCCTCCTGCACACCCCACACTTGGAATCGAGCCTACAACCCAAGCATGTGCCCTGACCAGGAATCGAACCGTGACCTCTTGGTTCCTAGGTTGATGCTCAACCACTGAGCCATGCCAGCTGGGCAAGAAGACAGAAAGTTTTGGCAAAACAGGAGCTGTTTTAGAACCAGACGCAGGGAATTGTGTACGCACCTGCAACACGGTGAAGTGCCGTTCAGTCAGATCCAACAGAGCTAAGCCTGTCTGTCACGCAGGGAAAGTCTCCAGCTCAGAGAATTTATGGGTTTATGTTCAATGCCGCCTTCCTTGTTTTAAATGTCGGGTGACCATTTTTGAAAATATATTTTATAAAACTAGAGGGTAGAAAGTAGCAGGGAAAGAATTGCCTATAATCCCTCATGGACATCAGAAGTGTTAATATTGTGAGCGTTTCCTAATATTTTTCTAGTCATATTTCTCTTGTGTAATTGAGATCAGTGTGTGTGTGTGTGTGTGTGTGTGTGTGTGTGTGTGTGTCCTGCTCCCTCATCCAGCATAAACCATTAATATTTTCCCTTATCATAAAAAAACAAAGACAGCCTGGGGAACTTTTACAAATTGAAGAGATTGAAAAAAAAATAGCGGCTTAAGCAAAATGGGATTCTGGATGGGATCCTGGAATACAAAGGTTCATTCATGAAAACGCAGTGAACCTCGCGGACCCTCGAGTCTAGCAACCTTGCCACCTGGCTCCGGAACCCGTGAGTCGGACCTCCATTCCCTAAGATGTTAACTGGTGGGCAGGCCGTGGGAACTCTGTGCTGCCTTCACAACTCTCCTGTGAGACTAAACTTGTCCAAAATAAAAAGGTTTAAAATTGCTCATTACATAAAATATTCATCATAGGTATAATTTGTGCCTGTTTTCTCAGCGCTGTGTAAGACGCGCTGAAACCTGGCTGCGGTGAGCACCATTCTTCTCAGTGAGAATTTACTCAAGATGAAGCCCCCGGATGGAAGTACTGGCCTTTCACCCTAGCCAGTTCACTCAGTGGCTAGAGCATCGGCCTGTGGACTGAAGGGTCCCGGGTTTGATTCCAATCAAGGGCACAGCACGTGCCCTTATTGTGGGGTTGATCCCCAGTAGGGGGCGTACAAGAGGCAGCCGATCAATGATTCTCTCTCATCATTGATGTTTCTATCTCTCTCTCCCTCTCCCTTCCTCTCTGAAATCAATAAAAATTAAAAAATAAAGTGCTAGCCTTTCTCTTTGTGGAAGAATCCTATTTTCCTCTCCCTCAATACCTCCCCCCTCCCCCTGGCTCCATGAACCCCTGTCTCCCATGCACTGGCCTCTGTCTTTATGGGAATCACCTTGCAGGCAGAGCCCAGGCCTGACCCTTTGCTGTGTCTCTGTTGGTCCTGGGATGGAATGATGGCCAGGAGTGAGTGGCCTGGGAGTGATCCTGATGAGAAATGTAAGGATGGGAAGGTTGACAGTTGATGGGAAACTCAAGTGTATCAATCCCCGCCCGCTGTGGCCTCAGCCCTTTACAGCTACTCCCCCAGCAGTTTCTGACTCCAGGATCATCATTCCCACCTTAACGATGAAGGAAATCACTCAGGAGGCAGAGTCCTCTGCCCAAGGTCATCCATCAGTCAGCAGCCGCAAACCTAACGGGGCAGTTCCGAAACCGGCGTTTTTTGTACTGAAAGACACTCCTGAGTAACCTGGCAGTGTTAGGAGGAATGAACTTTGTCAGCGTGCAAGGACTAATCCCACTTATATTCATCACGTGAATGCAATACACCAAGCACCTGAGAAAGAAATAGAACGGGGAATTTCCCATGTGCGTGTTGTGTGTTTGGGGAGCACAGAGGTCTGTTTTCATTGACTTCCTGCATACTGTTTAAAAAAAGAAAAACGGAGCGCAGCTGACTTTTTCCCACTTGAACATAATGGAAGTCTACATGGCAAAGGTGCCTAGAGCTCAGACTCCCTTCACTTTCAGCTTAGGTATCCACCCTGCGTTGCACAATCAGCAAATGGGATATGATGCAATTTTTTTAAAACAGACTTTGCAAAACAAGTATTGAGCAACCCCACTCTCTCTTTACCCTTGTCTGTGCCTAGCAACCTTGCAGGTTTCTTTGACAGAATAAAGAATGCGCCCTCAGACAGCCGGTCAGCAAAGACACTCAAAGGCTCGGCAACGCAGGAGGCTCCGGAGTGTTGCAATCCGTGGGCCGGGCTGAGAGGAATCAAGAAGGAAGGACCCAGGCCCTGCCACGCCCCTCCCATCCAGTGTTGAGGGAGAAGGACAGAGAGAAGCACGTGTGTTGGATACATTTCAGCGTGGACCCTGTGCTTCGGGGCCTGTGGCAAAGGTTGAGAACTTTCCAACATACTTTTTCTCTTAAAAAAATAATGTGACGTTACAAAAAAATTGGGAGGGGAATTAATCATGCACCAATTCATCACCCCAACAACAGTGTTTTCATTTTCCATATTCCCTGCCAGACTTCCTCCCCTTCATTCTTTTTTCACACCGTGGGTCGGAATACAGGGAGCAGGCCATCTACTGAGCCCTCCTGGCTTCGAAACTAGATGCGATGGTTTCTGTTTATGATCCAACTTTTCGCTCACCAAAGTCCTTCCAGGCCTGTCAAAAGGTTTTCTCTCTGTTTACGGATAAGAATATAAACCAAGGGAAGTTCAGTCCCTGTGCCCTGAGCAAGCTGTGGATCCGCGATGCAGGTCCAGTTCTCTGTGATACAAAACCTACAGGTGGTTCGCTCCACCTCATCAATCAACTTTACGTGTCCTCCTTCGCCTTTACATCTCAGCATGCTATTTCACTACAGGCGTCTAAGTCCATATGTTCATATTTGTAATCTAAATATCAATAGCTGCATCACCATTTATTCCAGAACATTAAGTTTTGTAGCAGGTACAGACCTTAAACTACAAAACAATCCAAGTTTACAAGAGATGCGGCATCCATTCTGCTGGGGGGCTAAGGACTTAGCCTCAAAGAGGGGCTTGTGTTCCTGAGCCCTGCACGTCCCAGCGGGTTGCGTGGACTCTGGGTTTTTCCCTGGGGCCTGGCATGCTGGGGGAGAGCCAAGGGCCCTTCGATTTCACCCTCTGTCCATAACAACACCTCCTGGTCCCATTCAATCGCTAATGTCTGTCCTTGAAGGTCATGTCTGTGAACTTTGTTACCTGGCTTCACATTCTCTCCCAGTCTGGCTCCATGCAACTGCTCTCTGACTAGATGGGTTGGTTATCTACATCTTTATGGCTCTAG
The DNA here is from genome assembly GCA_026230045.1 of Corynorhinus townsendii. Lineage (NCBI taxonomy): Eukaryota > Metazoa > Chordata > Mammalia > Chiroptera > Vespertilionidae > Corynorhinus > Corynorhinus townsendii. The sequence goes on from JAPDVU010000007.1 coordinate 167,052,647, forward strand.
CTTTCTGAGGCCTGTTCCCTCCCCCAGTTGGGTGTCTCTTTACAATGGATCTGCTGCCTTTCCAAAGGAGAATTTTCGGCAGGCCACAGACTGATGTCCGTCACAGGCACTTGGGAGGCCGGGGCGAACGTTGGGATGGGGGTCAGGGCAAGAGAGGACACTTGAAGTGCAGCCACCTCACACGTGACCGGTGAACAGATAAGCTGGAGAAATCTCTTTTGCACCTGGGAGGTCATCATTTTTTCTATCAGACCTTCCACTAACTGGATGTGGCCCGCCCACATTACAGAAGCATTCTGCTTTACTTAAAGTATAAATTTACTTTATACGTCAAATTAGCCTTAAAGTATAATTTACTTAAATATAAATCTGATCTAAAACATCCCCACAGGAATATCCAGAGTAATGTTTGACCACATACCTGGACACCGTGACTCAAAAAGTGACTCAAAATTTACCATCACAGCATTCTCTGCAGGGGCAGGCACGATCTGTACACGCAGCAACACTGAGGCTCCCTCTCCAGGGCTTCTCTGCCCGTTATTTTAAACCAGAGTCTCAACATTTTATGTTACTCTTGAGAGAGCACATTTTCTGAAAAACAAAAATAAAAACACTCTATATTTACAACATATGAGTTAATTTATTTAGAAATACTAATTATTCCAGGCACTGTGGTGCTAATCTCTGCAGAGTCGTTGGTGGATAAAATACTGTTCTCTGTCCCCAGGAATTGACTTTTACGGAGAAGTAGATGTCTGAACACGACGTGGTAGGACACGATAGTAATAGCTAAGCTGCAATGGCCAGGGGCGCTAAGGGACCCTGTGACTGTGGCCTTCCATCAGTGTTTCCTCTCTGGCTTTCCCCTCGGTGTTATGCTACTGGCAAAGGGTTCCAGAAGAAGGAATGTGAACATACTAGTATTCAAGTCTACAAGTGATCATGTATGTAGTTATTCTTTGCTTTGACCGGGAAGGAGGACAAAGCCAAGTTGAGTACCATCCCTAGCAGACCTTTAGGACCATGTGGCATCCATTTTGTATACTGACTATATTCCAGTGTACGCTCTCTCGCTCTTTCTCTCTCCCTCTCTTTTCCTGTTACTAGAGAAAAATAAAAAATTAATACATTTAATGTTTTGTTGTCAGCCAACTCAATTTTCATTTTAGAAAGACATAAAAAATCAGGTTGACAGAAGGTAGGTGGATGGATGGATGGATGATGGATGGATGGACAAATAAAAGGTGAGATAGATTATCCTTTGAAGGAGTTAGAGGAAGCATCACTGAACAATGAGCAAGCCAAGCTGGATCCCGGAGGATGGGTGGCTGTCTGACGGAAGGAAAAGAGGACCATGTCCACCTGGGGATAGGTAAGGTAGAGCGATGGGGAGTCTGGGTTGCACTAATCTTTGGTGAACGGGGCTAATTAAATAAGTGACTCAGTAGCTGCGTCATCTGGTTAATGCTTTCAGAATAAGTCCCAGATACTCTGGTCATTATGCTAATGGAAAGCTTCTGAAAAGAAAAATAAAGGGGAAAAAAGCCATCTCCCTCTGCTCATCCAGCAATTACCCACTTCTTGCTCACCTCTTGCTGCTTTTGATAAGAGCCATTAGGATAATAATTACAGGCTCAACTAATACATTAATAACCCAGTAGACACACTTTCTTATGCCTCTGTGAAAGACTGAAATATGTCAACCTTCTAAACACCCTCAGTCACAGGGCTGTGTGGGACATTTATTAATGGCCGCGTTCCACTGCCTGAGCTCCAGCTCGCTGCCACGCGGTGCCCAGATGTGCAGAAACAAAGCCCTTTGCTTTGCTCGTGGCCATTTCCCTTTTTAGGAACGTGAAATGGAATACAGTGTTTATCCCGTATACCCTAAGAATGAACGTCAGCTGCAAGGCCTGAAATAGACATGGTTTTGCTGCCCTAAATATTTGACTCTTGAGTCAAGTTATCATAATTGCTAGACCTCCTTCTTTAAATAGAGGAGAGGAGAGCTGCCCATTGAAAATGCAGTGACTGAGTGTTCAGATGTAGCACAGTTTCCATCTTGTTTTAAAACAATGTCCGCTTGGTGAGTGTAGTGGAATGATGAGCCACGTTGATGCGTCTGAAGTCGGGCAGATTTGGGGAGACATGATTAAGTGGTCTCTGGAGGAGTGAAGGGGTGTAGTTAAGACAGGACATGAACTTAAACACGCCCTTTGAAAGCCATTGTTAAACAGCCATGGCCCCAATGCCAGGGCTGCTGTGTCACTGATAAGTAAGTAGTTTCAGATTAAACAGCGAAGGCAAACACATTCACCACAGACAAAAGCACATACTAGGGGAACTAACTGCCTTTGAGCTGGGTGATAACTTATCTTCCACAACTAGGGCGTTACGCTAGAGCTGCAAGGCTGACTTGACATCTGCAGAAATAGCCTTGGGATAAAAAATATTTTTGAGTAGGCCTGCTTGGTGCCTACTCAAGTTAGAGACAAAGACATAAACAGGAGACTCCAAGTCCATGTGTGTGCTTGGCGTGTGCTTCTGCGTGGGAAATGCCCACCACTCAGCCTTCTAACCCTTGGGTCACAGCAGGTCCTACCTGCCTTTACACACGGGTATTTAGATTGCAATGTTAATTTTGGAAGGAACGTGATATAGTTTGGTTTCTTGAAAGTAATCTTAAGGAGGAGACCCAAATGTGATTTCTTTATTTGAAGAAGCTATAGTGCAACAGCTATGGTTGTTTGGGAGGTAATGATAGAAATTTTAAAAATACATAAAATCTCAACCTACCTATCTATTGAAAGAGAGACAAGCAGAAGTGACCCAGCTTGACAACGATTGATGAGTTATATTTGTGAGGCTTTGAAAATATCTAAAAATGGCCCACATGTTTAAGTTACAAACCAAACTAGAAATCTGTTCAAATAAAATAACACTTATTTGACATCTCACTCTCTACCCGGACAAAAGCTCATAATGACTTGGAAGGTTGTGGAGAACCATCAATTCCATAGCCAAACCGCCTTCTCTTTCCACTCATGAATCCAACTAACCAGCATGCCCTGCCTGCTCTCTCCTCCAATAGTTCACTCTTGACTATCCCTTGTGCCTAAGGGTACGCTCACCAGTGACACAATCAGCCTGTGGTTGCATGGACCCGGGAAGAGATGTCGTGCTATTTCTGGAAGGGAGCGCTGGGTAAGGAATGGCGTGAGCCTGTGTCCTTAGAGAATGGGAAGAAGGTTGGGTAAAGATTGTGGTTAGAGGGCAAGAGAGAAGCTCTAAATCGTGGAGCCCTGGACAAGGACACCTCTTATCTAGGGTAAGTTCAGTACTGATGGTATGAAGGCATGAGCTTTTAATTTTGGACTCATTTTACTGAAAAATGAGGAAAGTTGATATAAATATAGTTACTACACTGATGTTGCAACTGCTTTACATATCTAATCACTAATTTCTTTCCATAAGTCTATTGATCATCTATTTCACATACTTAATATATGACCCAACAGCCCCAGAGAAGGAAAATGACTTACCCAAGAATATACAACTACTAAACTCTAGGTCCAAGATTTAGCCAAAACATATGTGGAAGACAAGGCTTTTACCCCAATCCCAGGCTATTGAGACCCAAATGAGATACACTACTTCAAACTTGATTATTAATTTACTGTAAGAACTTAGAAAAATTGTTGTTGAATGTTCTTAAAGAACATTCTTTATAATTTTCAAATAATTTGTGGATTTGATTTCTGGAAAAAGTCAGTCACTTGATTCCTAGCAGGCTGTTGAATATGAGTGGTCACCGTCAGTCATGGCCTTTTATTGACTGCCTATTACGTGGCTGCACCTTGTATTGTTAATATTATATGGATATTACTTTTCTTCCCACCTCCCAGATGGTAAACTGGGTCTTGGGCAGCTGTCCAATGAAATGCAACCAGAAAAGAATAGAGACCCAATATTTCAAGTAGCAAGTTGATTTCTCTTTCCATTAAGCTTCCATATATTCTAAACTGAATCATCAAGCCAGAAGACAAATGGGGTATTACCATTCCATGAGGTTACTGTGGGGCTATTCTGGTCAGCTTATTTCCATGTCTAGGAAAAATTTTAATTGGGTGCTGAGTGTGAAATCAGAAAATGTCAATGAATATTGTTTGTTTAATGAATCAATTACATTTAATCAAGTGTTACAAATCAGATATTTTCTCTGGCATAATTTCTTTACATCCCCCAAGAAATTCATTTGTTTAGAGATACTTTCATTTATTAAAAATACAATCCATGCATATTATGTCACAAACCATGCGACATAATGTGTGTGTGTGTGTGTGTGTGTGTGTGTGTGTGTGTGTGTGTTGACAGTCTCCATTGGGCCCTTTTCCTGGTCTACCCGGTTAATATTGATGACACCCTCTTTTATCTCCACTGTTTCCTTCAGAAACACCCATGGCAGCAGTTCTAAAAAATGTCTGAATCCTTGTTTAGAGGATCGTTTCTCTCATCAGACTCAGAGGCACTCGAGGATGGTCACTGTCTTTCCAACTCAGTGCTCTCACTATCTACATAGCAACAAGCAGAGGGAAACAGGCCAGCTTTGTTTTAAATGGAGCTTACGATCCATTTATCATTCAGGTGAAAACAGCCTGGCTTGCTGGTCTCCTTATTATCCTGAATTAAAATCAGACCCAAAACATAAAACAATATTTACTGAGTCTATACCGTGTGGGGGGCACAACGCTTTCCCAATCTCTGCTGGGTTTAGTTTGGCAATTTTAGACTATTTCTTCTTTCCCTCGTCAATGTCGGTCTTCTGACCTGTGACCAGTGTGCATGTGTGTGGGGTGTGTGTGCATGCATGTGTGAGTGTACATATGTGAGTTATGATATGTGCACGTGGGTATGGTATGTACTCCTCTTCGCTGGGACACCAGCGCCTAGAAACCTGGCAGGTAGCAGGGTCGGAGCAGGGGAGGACGTGCCTTCCTTCCTGCTGATCAAGCTTGTTTATGGCTCTGGTGTGCAGTCACGGCATGGCGCTTCGCCCCTTTATGTCTAAGGACCAGCTCCCTGATTTCTCTGCCATCCTCTCAGAGGGCGTGTTCGTCTCTATCAACTCCATCCTGGCGCTGCCCCTCAGAGCAGCCACCCTGTGCCGTCTGTCTCCGGGCCCTCGGAGCCCTTACAACCTGTGATCTACTTAGCCAGGCCGGAGGGCCGGGAGGCCCAGGCAGGCTCACTCAGCTCCTCCCGGGCTCCTGCTCCTGCTCCTGCTGGGGAAATCGCTCTCCTGTTTTACCAGAGCTGTTTGCATTTTGCGGCTCCCGGGGGACAGAGGGCAGTGGGTTGAATTCCTGGCTGAGCCACTTGGCCCAGAGCCTCCATAAAACCCAGGCCCCAGCCTTCTTGACTTGGGCTTTGCTCGTTAAACCTGCAGACAGGAGCCTGCTGTTGGGCCTGCGGAGGCCCAGGTGACACTGACTGGTGGCCTGTGGCTGAGGGCCCAGGGCCCAGACAGCAGTGTGAGTGGCGGCAGCTGAGGAAGGGGAGGGACTGAGCTGGCCCTGCAAATAGAGACGGGCGGACAGAACTCGGGTTCCTAAGTCCAGCAGGAGCCTCTTGCTCAGAGTTCACGGTCCCTGCGTCAAAGCCTCACTGAAGACCTCCCGGCCCAGTTAGAACTTGAACCTGAACCCAGGCTTGCCTTTGACTTACCATGTTGTCCGTGGCCCATGCAGTCCCTGGAGGCCCTTCTTGCCGCTACAGAACTTCAAGTCACGGGGCCCGGCCAGGTTGCGTGTAGAAAGGTTCATGGTCACGGGTTACAATGTCACATCAGCCCTACAATGTTAAAGAAGGCTCTCTCTCCCTCAGTCTAACAGCTCCTTGAACTTCCTGAGCTGGCGAAGCCCCCGTAGGAGAATCCTCCACACTTCAGCAGCTCTCAGCTTCTCTGGGTCAAGCTCGGGTGCTTTGCTTGGAGTCAGAGGCCCCCTGAGAGCTGGTGCCTGCCTCTCTCTGGGTCTCGGCCTTCCCCTCTGCCCCCTGAGCTCAGTGCTGACTGCGAGGAAAGTGGGGTCCGGCCGAGTCTTCTTCCGTCAGCGCCTTCCTGGCACCCAAGCGCAGAGCAGGTATAGGGTCAGGAAGCACCAGTGGCCGTGCAGGCTGGAAGCCAGGCGCTGAGGACCGGCTGGGAAGCTCAGGGAGGAGGCAGCAAACATTCTGTCAGCTCTGTCCCATCCAAATCACCTCTGACACACATGCTCCTGAGAAGAAAGTTCTAGAAGAAAAAAACCAAAAGGTGTATTTCTCATCAGAGACAAGATGGTATGGAAGGAACAGCAAAGAGGCGGTAAGAGAATCCTCTACTTTACCTGAGAGGTAGGAGGTCAGAGCAAAGGAACCTGGGAAAATGCAAGCCCCGCCCCCAGGCTCCCAGGTACCTTTGCTTCCTCTGCATAGAGACCAGATGGGGCCTATTTCCTTTAAAACCACAGAGGCCAGGGAGCTCAGTTGCTACTCTGGCCCAAGGCACACAGCTCCCAAGGGAGGGGTCCAGAACCGGGCCCTCCTGAGCTGTCACTCGTCTTCCTGAGGAGCCGCAGGGTTGGGTTGCTTGCCCTACTTGATGGGTACAGACAAAGCACAGCCCTGGAGAGGATGCCTTGGGGCCCAGGGAGAGTTTGTGGGGGTTTGTCCCCAGACACGCTTGGCTTCCAGCACCAGCTCCCCCTTGTGAAAGATGCCCCCAGGCAGACAGTTACGTACCAGTAGACTCTGACCTGCAGTTCCCCACATGTAAACTGGGCCAATGAGAGATGTAGGACTCATGGATGCCAAGTCACTGGGAGCCAGAGTTAGGTTCGCTGGATGCATCAAGGAATGAATGAGGAACACGTAGGCAGTCCCTGAGATCTCTTCCAGCCCAGTACTGTACCTTCAGTATCATGACGTATTCCCCGGAGTGCTTAAGAGCAGGGTCTCTCCAATGTGCCTGAGCGCCCTGTGGAGCCCAGTGTTGGGCGGGAGGGGGGTGGGGGCGCACACAATGATGCTCATGATGACGTCTTCGCTCTCATTTCCAGATGCTCTGACTGATCATCAGCCCCCATGGCAGGCATGGTGTTTGCTGCTGCCATCTAGGGTGAGATCACCGTCTGTCAGGTGAATGTGATTAAAGGTCCTCTCCAAGCCTGACAGGTAGCTTTCCAAAAGCCAGTGCCCAAGAGCAGACATCACAGGCCCTCCCTGCCCCAGAATTCCAGCTCCTCCGTTGTTTGTCTCCTCAGCACCGCCGACTTACCGCCCACAGCTGTGACATGCTAGCACTTAAAGGAATAAAAAATGAACAGGTCGCATGGTATCTGCCTCTATGAATAACAAGAGCTACCACTTACTGAGCACCCCGTACCCCTCGCGCTTTGTTACATGTCTTGCATATAGTTGCTCCCATTCTCTCACTCGCGGGTGTGTGCGTGCGTGTGTGTGTGTGTGTGTGTGTGTGTGTGTGTGTAAGTGAAGCAGCTCAGAGGGGTGGCTGTGCCCAGCATTATGCAGGGTGTGCCTCTGAGGGCCACAGGACTAACCCACTTTATTCCGGCTCCACGGCCGCATAGCATGTGCTCCACTGCACGCTCCCACGGTCATAAAAGCGAACTGGATATAAAAGACTCAACGTGGTGATGCGGCATTCTAACCCCAAACCTGAATGTGCCTCGGTGAGTACACGGAGCCCAGCATTTGCCGTGGCTAGTGGTCCCCAAGGGAGGCTGGGCATCAAAAGTGCGTTGTTGCTGGTGTTCGTTTATTTCATGCGCATGGAGCTCCACCTTAGCCCTACGGAATCGGACCCTCCAGGGACCCAGGCCCAGAGGCTGCGTCTCTGTGTTGCTCCCACTGTGGTTCTGAGGCAGCCGGGCCAGAGAAATCCACGGGAAGCCACTCTTGGGCTAAAATCTGGACTATGTCTTCAGAGCTTTTCTTCTCCTACGGTCATGGTTCTTTCGTTTTAAATCTGTATTTTACTATGGGGAAGCTAAAGTCAAAACAGAAACTGAAATGGCTCATCGGTTCCCTTCTAAGATATATCGTAGGCATCTATTGGCATATTCTTAAAGTCATATCCATGTACAGGTTAAGAACATATATGTACAGTACAGAGAGAGCAGATGAACAGTGAAAGCCTTCCCACTCCCATGCCTTTCTTCTCCTCCAAAGTTACCATGAAAAGTTATAGATGCTCTTACTATATGCACTGTCCCACATCTTGCCTCTTTTGGAGATCTTCTGGTAGAATTACATTGAGATCATGTTTTTTTTATAACAGATGCAAGATATTCCAAAATGCACCGTAATGCATTGAAGCAGCCCAAATGTTGATAGACACCTTCCTTTTCTCCAGGTTCTGCTTATTTGTTTCCTGTTGAAAAGGAATGAATGAGGGCAGGCGACAGGGGGTAGAGGAGGCTGGGGGAAGGTCAATGGGGGGAAAAAAGGAGATATATGTACTACTGTATGTAATACTTTAAACAATAAAAAAGAAAAGAAAAGGAACGAATGTTGCCATGAATATTCTACACAGATCTTGGTGAACCCCTACCAGTATGGATGTTACTTGATACTTGCAGGGGCTCACCCAATAGTGGCATTGCTGTTAACGTTGTCTCCGTGGCGTGGGGACTGCTGCGCCCTGCTTTATCACTGCCTTTATCAGTCCACCAAACACAAGGGAGACTGCCCGTCTGTCTCACTATCACCAGCCCAGGTATCATCACATGACTGAGACTGAAAGATGAGACAATAAAGAAGCATGTTCCAAAGGGGAGCAGTTCAACTGGTACCCGGTGCCGAGCTCTTAACCAGTATGTCCTGCTGGGAGCTTTCTGAGCTCACACACTGAAGACTTACACACAAGTCTACAGATATCTGTATGTACACACATAGACATATAGCTACATCCTATATAATAAAAGGCTAATATGCAAATTGTCCCCTCGACTGGGAGTTTGACTGGAGTTCGACCAGAGAGCAAGGCCAGCCCACCAACTGCCCGCGGCCCCTCCCCCAGGCTGGCTCCACCCCTAATTGGCCCTCCACCCCAATGGGACAGGCCGGCCAGACCCCAACCATGCACGAATTTGTGCACAGGGCCTCTAGTAGAATATAACTGGAAACAAATATATACAGAATGCAAGGAATTAAATCTTTATAAAAAGAAAGAACTGGTTTCTAGGAGAAAAACATCTGAAGAAGATCCATTTTCCCTGTTTATCCTTTTGTCGTTTTGAATTGTGTGTACACACAAGTATTACCTTGTCAAAAAATAAATAAAATACAAAACAGCCCAGAAAAGAAAATTACAGATGCACCCAGCCTTGGATGCAGCAATTTCTGCCCTAGACATCTATCTTAGAGCTCAGCTAAACCAGCATGTGCACAGAGTGAAGTGTGGCTAGGGTTATTCACGGCAGCATTGCTTTGGACCAAGCATTGCTCTTCAGAGACGAGAAACACCTAAATGCGCCTCAATACTAGTTTCGTAAACTGCCACATTGACCTGCTCTGCGTCATAACCAGGGCTGAATAGGTTTGTTAGACACTGGTGGGGACAGTGCTCAGAGGCATAGCATTATGTGATAGCTACCATTTGTATGGAAGGAGGCAAAAACCTGTGTGTGTGTGTAAGACAAACACACTATGTACATAAATATATCATACGTTATGTGAATTACCCTGAGTGGCCAGATTATTATGATCTCTGAACGCACAATAATCTGGCCACTCAGTGTATTTGTATCTCAAATGGGCACCAAAAGTATTCTAGACTTTTGCTGGAGATCAACCACCTATTTGCCCTGAGCTTTCTGTCAGCCAGTGCAAAGGGGAACCCTGATCAGGTGCACGATTTATAGTATCTTTGATATCAAATCAATGAGGTGCTCAAGAGAAGTACAGCGAGTGGCCAGATGATGATGCGTTCAGAGATCATCATCATCTGGCCACTCAGTATATAGCATATACACATATATACAATATGCAAACATATGTTTGTGAACTGCCTTGTGTTAGAAAAAGAACCGCTGAGAAGACACACACGCAGTAGGTAACACTAGAAGACTCTAAAAATGACAGGGGAGCCCTAGCCAGCGTGGCTCAGTGGATAGTGTCGGCCAGCGGACCAAAGGGTCCCAGGTTCGATTTCGGTCAAGGGCATGTGCCTTGGTTGCAGGCTCTTCCCCCTGGCCTAGGCCCTAGTCGGGGCTCTTGCGGAAGGCAACCAATCCATGTGTTTCTCTCACATCAGTGCTTCTCTCTGTCTTTCCCTCTCTTGTCTCTGCTGCCTAAAAATCAACGGAAAAATATCCTCGGTTGAACATGAACAAAAAAAATAAATTAAAAAATAAGATGACAGGGGAAGAGGAGTCAGAAAGAATTTCACACTTAATAGCCTTTCACTCCTTCTGAAGGCAAAATACAAATGAAAACAATTAAAATTCAAGAAACTATATTCAGACCGCTCTTTTTAAACTTCTAGAATGTTCCACTTATCTCCCAGTAACTTCATCACATTGAGCTTGCTCTAGGGTGATTTCTGCAAAGTGGTTAGAGGCAAGGGCGTGCTCCATGGTGGACACAGCTTCCATGGATCCCCACTGCACCATCGCTGGGACTCTGCATGCACATCTGACTACACATCTAGTTTTAATCCAGTGTGTGAATTTTGAGGGGAAGCAGTTTAACCCCTAACACCAGGGTATGGCTGAGGACTGAAAGCCTGCTGCACAGAGGACCTGGCCCACAGCCTTTGCACAGGTAAGAGGAGCTCAGCAGGTCCCCCCAAAGCACTTCCTGCTCCACCCCCTCCCGTGACCACTGCAAAAGCGACCTACTCAATAGCCCCAGAAACCACGCTGACATGAAACATACGGATACCATCGCGAATCTTAATGTAAAGGAGAAGACATTCTTGTTTGGATGGCTCGGCTTCTAGAAATGGATGTCTATTTTCAAAATATTGCGCCGGCAGCCCCAGCAGAAGCAATCCGTCGCCTGCAGAGGAGGCGCTGTGCCAACACCTGCCAGCAGACAGCGAGCGAGCCTGGAGCTGCCATCAGCGAGGGAGCGCCCACCAGGCGCCAGCGGCCTGCCTGCCCCAGGATTCTCCGCGCAAAGGCAGCTCCGGCTCCCCCACACAGCACCGGGGTCGCTGACATCCTCAGAGGCCGGGGCACAGGCAGTCTCGCTCTGCACTGACAGCGACTCGCCATTGGCCCGAATCCAACGGGAGAAATTACAGTTCTCTGGTTTGTTTTAAATTGATCACTGTAGCGTGTTCTGACCCCCGAATTGGGAATGCTGTGTTTTGACTTCCCTTCTTTTAGATCGATAAACAGTCAGAAGGCCTAAGTGACACATTCAATAGCACTCAGATTTGCAATGGCGGGGCTGGGATTGGAAATCATTACTTCACAAGGCTTGCAAAATTCGCATTCCTTCCTTTGCCTGCACTGCTTCCAGATTTGAAAACCAGGTTTGAAATCTCAAAGCCAGGAAAAAAATAAAATAAAACAAAACAAGACAACAACAAAAAATCCCAATTGGTTTAAGATCAATACATTTATTAAGAAAAGCAAAACAACACAACTCTAAAGTCCCTTACAGACATAAAGATTAAGTTTGATCATTGGCTTAAGAACACAGAAGGGGGTCCTGGCCAGCGCGCTCAGTGGTTAGAACATCAGCCTGCACACAGGAGGGCCTGGGGTTGGATTCCCACTCAAGGGCACTCACCTGGGTTGCATGTTTGAGCCTCACCCCTGGTCTGGGTGCGTGCAGGAGCCAACCCATTGATGTGTCTCTCTTACGTGGATGTTTCTCTCTGTCTCCAAAAGTCAGCTCTACAAGTGCTGCTTGTCTTTAGGTTCTTGACCAACCGAGGATTAATGAGCAATACATTTGTTCGGGGTGAACTGAGGAAGTCAATGGGCTTCCTACATAACAGGTATCATTTCATCCAGGCGCTGTGAGAGAGAGGCATTATTAGTTTGGCTTGGCAGAACAGGAAGCTGAGTCCTGAGAGGCCATAGGCCAGATTATACAACTAAACGTCAGCAGATTTTGGGAATTAGAGCCGGGACAAGTTAACCTTATTCCTCATGCTGTTTGAATCCACATGCGAGCAGGGCAGAGAAGGGGCTACGAATCAAAAGGATCTGCAAATGGTTCATTTGTCCCGGTTCATCCTACATCTTTAACTGGAGCTGCACAATGATAACTAGCTCAGGGTGTCCTGCCCACCTTTGAGTTTGCCGAGAGAGAGTTTTTCCTGCAGCCACAGACAGCCCGTGAAATGCGTGCACTGCGTGCAGACAGCTGGGAAGAAGGGGTATTTTTAGCTGGGCTTTCTCACTCTGGGAGCAGTAGTCTCCGCAGCACGATTTGATCATGTTTGACTAATGGCTTTACTCAGGTCTCTCTTCTTCACGCTCTACCACTGTTGGCTCCCACAGTATTAAGGGGTTTAATCTTAAAGGAATCCTATTGGATGATCCCGTTTTTTTTCTCTCATTATTGACTCCCTGAAACTGTCAATGAAAGTCCTATGCTTCTGTGCGGGATACCCCGGACACTCCCTGAAATTCTTCAAGTAATTTGGAGCTCACCATGTCCGGAAGAAAATGGTCTTCATACATGGAAAGTTGCAGAGGAAAGGTTGACCTCTTCTGTGTGCATTTGTTTTGTACATTATTACCCAGGAATTATAATGGGCTAGACAGAGCTGGAGTGGAGAGTCCCTGGGGTCATCAGGGCTCAGAGGGACTTCATGGTCCATGTTCTGAGAAGTGAGTGCCCATCCCAGACCCCAGGAGCCAGCCTCTCCCCCATGGCATTTCATGAGGGGGTTCTCTATTCTTGGACGTGAAGGAGTGACCAGGAGGTGGTTAAGGTTGGGTAGAAGAAGGGCCATAATATGCAATTAACATGTCATAGTCTTCTTGGACTGCCAACTGGGTGATCTAAGAGATATCTCTCAGTTCCTGGAATGGAAGGCCACCATCAAGGTGCCTGCCAATTCAGACTCTGGTGAGAGCTCACTCACCGGTTTGCAGACGGCAGCCTCACCACGTGGACTCGCGTGGCCATTCTCCTGTGGGCTCTCTCCCCCTTCTTATATGATTATATGATCCTATATGATTAAGACTTCACTTTTTGACCTCACTTAACTCTCATTACCTCCCGAAAGGCCCCATCTCCAAATAGCCTCCCACTGAGGCCAGGGCTTCACCATGTGGATTTGGGGGTGTGCAATTCAGCCATAGCAATAATTAATAGCTATTATTATGTGTGAAGCACTGACTAAATGGCACCCGTTATATTATGGATATTCCCATTATTTTATTCAACACTCAAAAAGTCTTTCCAGTATATAGAAATGAGTATGAGTTGATAATTTCATTTTAAAGGTAAGGAAAATGAAAAGAGGTTGAAAACTCAGCACTGATCATAAGAGTGTCAGATCCAGGACCTAATTCAGATGTGTTTGCCTCCAAAGACACTACCCGCTCCTGGTCTTACATGCAATCTCTCCCTCTGTTTCTCTCCCTCCTCCTCCCTCCCTCCCTCCCTCCCCCCTTCCTCCCTCCCTGCCTCCTTCTCTTCCTCCTGCATATGTTGCAGTAGCAATGGTTGTCTCCACCAGGAAATCCACCTCTCAATGAGCTGAATGAAAATGTCAGTGCGGTCCTGTTGTCCTGTTTCTCAGGTGTTCTACCATCTAACCAGCCAAGGCTACTTTGCTATACCACCCTACACACTCAGTCTCATGCCCACTCAGCCTCAGCCTCCCTCCTGGAAACTCATTTTCCTACAGATGCCTGCCAGGAACTGGGGCAGAGGAGTGCTGATGAAAGCAGTGACATAGGTTTCAGTGAAGGGCACTTTCCCCACATGCTTAAAAAGAGACTGCATAAATTAGGAATTCAATTCTGTGTGTGTGTGTGTAGAGGTGGATGTAGTGTAGAGAGGAAGAAAGGAAGGGAGGAAGGAAGGAAGGAAAGGATGGGGGAGGAAGAAAGACAGAAAGAGAGATTGAAGCTCAAGAATGCTTGCTCAAGCCACTAAAAGGAAGTAAAACTGCTGAAAAATGCCATTCATTATCCTTCCTTTGCACTTCAAACAAACGGTAATTGTTGGTTTCCCTAACAAGTTGTACCTTAATTACAGGCCATTAGGTGCCACTAATAAAGGAAACCGATTCCACAAGAATCTGAATATCTTCTCTTACATTTCCTTCTCTAGAAAGAAGACCTGCTTAAAAAAAATAGATTTAAATTTCTGCTTCCAAATTCTGTAACAGCCAAGGATGCCCTGTCTTCAAAAGCTTAGCTCAGCCATCTGGGGACTCTGTCCTGGGCTTGTCTCCCCTCCCTGCTGACTGGAGGGACAGAGTCCTTCCCTGCCTGGGTGACAGAGTTGGGGCTTTAACCAGTGCTGTCTTATTTCAGAGGCCGTGCTCTTAAGCACACTAGGAAGGAAAGGCTGAACCTCAGGGTCATTAAGGGACTTGCCCAAGGTCAAGGTCTTCTGTGGTAGGACCCAATGTCTGTTCTCCAGTCCCAGTTCCAGGTGTCTCCAATGCAACACAGCTACCCTGACAGCGAAAACCTGCATGTGTCCACTTGACTAGCTTTCTCAGACCTGAGCCCTGACTGACATCAGCTCCGGCCCTGTACATCCATCCCACTTACCATCCATCCAGTCAGGCAAAGAAAAGAGTCCACACTGTCCTCCTCACGACAGATCGGGCTGGAGGGCTGCCTACCTCACAGTTCCCTTGGCGGCCACGGAGATGGGTCCCCGGTTCAGTGTCCCTGTGAGGACACATGTCTTTGAAGCTCCTTGGGGCTGAATTTAATGAGCCTCAGTGTCATCTTCCAGAAGAGAGTGCGGCGAGGCCTCTGCAGCCGGGGTGGATGGAGTCACTCATCGATTGTGTTGTCACACTCATCACGCAGCCGGGAGACCAGGGCAGGATGTGAAATCAATCTGACCCTCTATTTATAGAGGAGGCGGTGCCTTTGTCATGGGGATCGGCCCAGCCACATGGAAGGTAACATCTGCAGTCAATGACTTCCACAATTTAAAAGCCATGTCCCGACAGCCCAGAAAAGATCATCTTAATTTTTTTTGTTCAAAAATATTGTATAAATGTGGACTCTTCTCCTTCCTGGTCGCTTCATCTTTCTAATCCTCCTTCTATTTCTATTTCTCTCGTCCTCTCTCCCTTTTCTAAGCCTCACTCACATCCCTTTTTCCTTTTTTTCATTCAACAAAAACGGAAGTTCCATCATGTTCTGGGCATTGTGCAAAACGCCGTGGGGAATTCAGAAAAGATACTCTGTGAACCCTGCTTCGAGCCACTTCTAACATCCTTGTGAACTGGAGAGTACTCACAACTCAGAACCGAAACGTCTCCTTTCCAGCTGTCCCTGCCACTTACGCATTTTTCTATAATCCTGTAGCAACCACCTATTTCTTGACTTCAGGCTCATCACCTGTAAAATAAAGCGTTTAGACCTATGGCACCAATACTTTGGGGTGGTTTACGTAAAAAGGAATGAGCTTAATGATAAGGACAGAAAGCCTTGTTTGAAGAATCTTGACCTAATTAAACTTTTAAGTCTTAATATCTGTGCAATACGTATTTTGTAGTGTGTATGTCATACATTTCAGGTGATGATTAAATGATATTATACGTGTGAAATGCTTCATCCAAGCAGGACCTGCCTTAATAAGTACCTGGCTCAATCAGAGTTCAAAAAAAAGGTTGTACCATAAAATAGGAGAATGTACCTTAGGAATGATGAAGTGTTATCAAAAGTCTACCTTTCTCTCTTCCACCCTCCTTCTCTTCTTTCTTCCCTTTCTATTTACCTCTTTTTTTTTAATCCTCACCTGAGGATATTTTTCCATTGATTTTAGAGAGAGTGGAAGAGCCTGGGAAATAGAGAAAGAAATACCCATGTGAGAGAAATACATCGGTTGATTGCTTCCTGCACAAGCCCTGACCAGGGCTTGACTGGGGAGGAGCCTGAAAATGAGGTACATGCCCTTGACCTGAATCAAACCCGGGACCCTTCAGTCCACAGGCCGATAGTCTATCCACTGAGCCAAACCAGCGAGGGCTCTCTCTTTTATTTTTAAGTCTTGTGTTGCAGTCTTTTAAAAGGTTGGAATTCCCCTTCCACTTGGAAATGCTGCAAAGAATATAACCCTGATAATGTACTTGGTCGGATCACATTAAATCACCACTTCTCTTGAGCCCATCAGAGAGCTGAGGTTACAAGGCACCTGCGTGGCCTGAATGCCAAGCAGGGAGAATCCTTCCCAAGAAGAAACTCAAATTGTCCCACATTTAACAAAGCAAGGGACATCAGTGGCTGCCGCATAGATGAGTAAGAAGAAAACTTCTAGAATTTTAACAGATTATTAAAGGCCGAGGGTGGGCTAATGTGTACGTTCAGAACAACCACGAGCCCCAGGTAGAAGGGGAATTTGCACTCGCGTCCCACCTCATGGCCACAGCCTCCACCAGGCATCACTAGAAAGACAGGCGGCAGTGTAATCCAGAGGGAGCCCCCATCCAGTGTGCCCATAAGCAGGAGGCAATTGACAGCTGTCAGTGGCCACTCACAGAACACTATCCACTTTCCTAGCCCAAAGGCCTCAAGCCGCTAGGGGAGAGGCAGCCAAATTCCTCTCATGCTCGGGGAATATGCACAGACCAACTACAGCTCAGAAAGGAAGGCAGAAGAGCCTTCACCCCCACAGGAGAGGAAGTGAATCACCTTGAGCCCAGTTCTGATACTGTCAACCAGAAATACCCTATCACCAAAGAAAAGTTGGAAATTCCAGCCTAAACTCAACTACAGATACAAGACAGAATTTGACTGCCATGGAGAGAGGGGTGGGGACTACTAAGAAAGTTGCAACAAAATAGTCTGGAACTTTGATCAAAATAGTCGTGAACTTCTAGATTCCATATTGTGAGGAAATAGATTTATCATGTTTAGGCCACCCAAGCTTGTGGGATTTTGTTATGGTAGCCCAAGAAGATTAAGACAAAACTAAACTAAAATACATACTTCAGTCAGGCTTGGTAGATGGACCCTAAGATAATAACATCGTCTTAGTCTGTTCAGGTTGCTTTAAAAAATATACATAGACTGAGTGGCTTACACAATATGTATTTACTTCTCACAGTTCTAAAGGATGGGAAGTCCAAGGTCAAGGTGCCAGCTGACCTGGTTCCTATGCGGGCTCTCTTTCTGCCTTATAGGAGACTGCCTCACCCATGTCCTCAAATGATCCACTCTGGTCTCTCTCCCTCTTCTTATAAGGACACTAATCCCCACGTGAAGGCCCCATCCTCACAACCTCATCTAAACCTAATTACCTCCCAAGCACATATTTGTAAATCTCTTAAAAGACAGCTTGGCCATGTGGATTGCATTAGATACGTGTGTGGAAACACACACGTATACACACACACCATAAGATGAATCTCAGTCTCTGTAACCAGAAGGCAACGTGGCAGGTAAACAGTCCGTGTCCCTATGGGAAGGCATGGATCCTCCCAAATTTTCTTGAATTGCAAAGACACTTTAGCTCCCTGCATCCTGGCATCTCATCAACAGAAGCTAAAGGCGTTATTTGGAGAGGCCTGTGTATACAAATAGCTCCGTTTCTGATAAGGAAACTGTTTTTCCTCTTGCCTTCTGTTGAGAACTATTCTGGCCTCCAGAACTCGGTTTGTGAGCCTCAGAGAATGTAAGGAAAGCCGGGGAGGAGGAACCTGAGAGCAGCGACGCTTGTGCTGACATGAGTAATGCGGTGGGAAGGAGTCTTAAGCACTCTGCACCCGGAGCCCTGGCATGGCAGCGCGGCCATTTGTCTATAAATAACTGACAGGCCCAAAGTCGAAGGGATTATTTTTAATGTTGCAAGTGATAAAAGCAAGGCTCTGAGGATTCAGATAAGAGAGACAGCCCCGTGAATGTCAGAGGAAAGAGCTTGCGAGTGATGAACGGAGTGAATAATTTAAGACTTTCCAGGGTCAAACGTGATCATCAGAGGTTGACTGTGTTTCCCTGGGCCTGGGCTTTGAAATCCATGTTGCCTCCATATTTTAGTCATTTCTCCAGCTTCCTGATCTGCAGAGACATCCTGGGCATGTGGGCACCCTTCCAATATGACAAGATCAGAAATGGCGTGGCACGAGACCAGCTGCAGGTGAGGTACTCATGGACAACTTTGTTTTGGGTTTTTTTGTTGTTGTTGTTTCATTCAGAGAGTAATAGAAGTTAAGAGAATGGACAAGTATTTTAAAAGTTCTACTCAAGCCCTGGCTGATTTTGCTGGGTGGTTAAAGCATCAACCTGTGGACAGAAGGGTCCAGGTTCAATTCCCCGTCAAGAATAGGTACCTGGGTTGCAGGCCTGACCCTGGCCTGGGTCTGGGGCACATGCAGGAGGCAACCAATCGATGTATCTCTCTCACATCAATATTTCTCTCCCTCTCTCTCTCTCCTCCCTCCCTTCCAGTCTCTCTAAAAATCAATGGGAAAAAATATCCTCAGGTGAGGATTATTAAAATCACTTTAACTTTTCAGACAGTCTCACTTCTATTTATCCTTCCTCGCAGCCTCTTTATTTGAGACCTATCACCTCGGATGCTGTCATGCCTAAATTACTGAAATCTGTCCATTACTTGGCCCACCTGACCTCAAGCTCACAGCCAACCAGCCCAGGCTGCATCCCCTGCACCAGATGGAGCTCTCTACCCGGTCACTTCAGTCCTCTCTCCATAAGACTCTGGCAGCTGCCACTGCCCACAGAACACATCCCGCTGACCCTTAGCGCTTCGGCTGCCACGTATGTGCTCATGACTTGATTCTTGGCATCTTTACTGAAGGTCCAAACCCACACATCAAATTGCCTGTGATAAACATATTCATTTTGGTTGTCCACAAGCTTCGCAAACTCAAACTTTCCAAAACTGGACTCCTTATACCCCCTTCCTTCCCAGGAAAAAAGTGCTCCTCCTGCATCTGCCATCATCATCTGTGAAGTCCAAACCCTCGGGACCCACTCTCACAGTCTCAGCCTCTTTGACTCACAGATCCTAGCACACTGAGCGCATCAAGCTCTGTTCTTCTTAAGTATCTCTCAGGTCTGTTTCCTCCTCACAGTCACAAATGCTCATCTGCTCATGGCATAACTTTGTGTAAACCACCTCGTTTGTCTTCCAGGACTGGCCTTTTCCCATTCAAATCTCCTGCACTCTCTCTTTACTCTGACAACTAGAAAAGCAAACTTTATCATTCACTTCCACTTGAAACTTCCAGTGATATAACGTTTGACTCAAGTGGTTCCACTCCTGAAATGTTGGGGTAAACTTATCACTGGTAAACATACACGAAAACAATACACAAAACAACTTCTAGAAGGTTCCATATAGAGATCAAGAGCAGAAAGATTTCAGAGGGGAACTGAAATTTTGAATAAGGGAATAATACAGTTTAGGTTACACGTGTCTGCAGACTTTGCTAGAGGGTAGTCATGTTATATGGTGACATGGAATGGTGACAGGTCCTGTAGAAACCTCATAGTCTTATTACTCTGACAAATGAAACAAGAGGACCCTGGGTAACCACAACCACCAGGAGGTGAAGGGAAATTCTAGAAAAGAGAGAGTTAAAGAAGGAAAGCCCCAGGTTCTGTGGGCGAACTCTGCAAGATTCTGCCTGACTCCTGGGGCAAACTCAGAGCAATCTCCCGCAAAGATAGAAGAAGTGATTTGTGATTTGAAGGGCTGCTCACTGCAAGTGGGACCCACTTCAGGATGAGTCCTGCCAAGTGAATTGTCAGCTAAAACAAAGGTATTGCCTTCCTCAAAGGAATAATGAGTCCACAATCTCACCAAGGGAACTTTCACAATGCTCAGGATGCTGTCTGATTGCCGGCCACATGGGGAACCGAGAAAATGAGACCAATCTCAAGGGAAGAAATAGTCAACAGAGACAGACACTTGAAATCACATGAATGTCAAAATTAGCACCAAGCACTTTAAAGCAATGAGATAAAAGAAAGTAAGTTCATTTTAAATGAAAATATGGGCTGTCACGGAAGAGGAATAGAAGATCTAAAAATAGAACCAAAAGGGAATCTTCAAATTTAAAGATACAATGGCTAAATATTTCTTTTTTTTAAATGAGACATAAATTTAATTGTGATTTATAATCACAGAGGATAGCCAATGAAATTGAAGATAGATCCATTGGAATTACCCAATCTGATAGAGAAAATAAATGTAGGAAGGAAAGAAGGGAGGGAGGGAGGGAGGGAGGGAGGGAGACAAGGACATGAAAACCTAGAGGGTCATTCACTGGCTCTAACTTCAGTCCAGAAATGACAGCCATCATTATTGCTCTCAATCTTTTGGCCAGAATAATCTCATGGCCCCACCTACCTACAACAGAGTTAGAAAAAGTAGCGAGAGGAGCAATAGGATACTCAGTAAATGTTTCTAATTATGAAGTTACTAGAAGCCGGGTGCATGAAATTCGTGCATGGGGGTGTGTGTCCCTCAGCCCAGCCTGCACCCTCTCCAATCTGTGACCCCTCAAGGGATGTCCAACTGCCAGTTTAGGCCCAATCCTGATAGGATCCTAAATGGGCAGACAGACATCCCTCTCACAATCCAGGACTGCTGTCTCCCAATTGCTCACCTGCCTGCCTTCCTGATAGCCCCTAACCACTTCTGCCTACCAGCCTGATCACCCCCTAATCACTACCCTGACAGCCTGATTGATGCCTAACTGCTCCCCTGCCAGCCTGATTGCCCCTAACTGCCCTCCCCTGCAGGCCTGGTCCCCCCCCAACTGCCCTCCCCTGGAGGCCTGGTCCCCCCCAACTGCCCTCCCCTGCAGGCCCAGTTAGCCCCCAACTTCCCTCCTCTGCCGGCCTGGTCACCCCTAACTGCCCTCCCCTGCAGGCTTGATTGCCCCCAACTGCCCTCCCTTGCAGTCCTGGTCCCTCCCAACTGCTCTCCCCTACTGGCCTGGTCCCTCCCAACTGCCCTCCCCCGCTGGCCATCTTGTGGTGGCCATCTTGTGTCCACATGGGGGCAGGATCTTTGACCACATAGGGGCAGCCATCTTGTGTGTTGGAGTGATGGCCAATTTGCCTATTATTCTCTCATTAGATAGGATTTGAACTCTGTTTCTACATCTACATAAATGGAGACATAAATACCCACTTTATGTGGCTGCAGTAAGGATTAGATTAGAAGATACATATAAAAGAACATCATGGAGTAAACACCCCAGAATGGCTTTAGCTGCTTTTATTGGCCCCATGAGTGAGAGGCTCTTCATCAGTATAAGGCACGGCTTTTACATTATGAGCCCCTGAATTTATAAGCAACATTTTGTGCAAGTGAGAATGTGTACATAGTTGTGGACTTTCTATCAGATTTTCAGTGTTTTGGGGCCCAAAACGTTAAGAATCGAATGATCTTTCTCATCCTGAACAACAACACAACAAAACAAAGTCATGGGCCCCAGACAGTGACCTGCCTGGCTCTCTATTTCCCGGGTGGAGGTAGGTCTGAAATCTGGGGGCCCCCACCCCGCTCACAGTCAGGTGCAAATCCACCTGCTGCCTGTGTTCTGGGGTTGCCTGATGTCTTCTGCCTCTCCAGGCTGTTGCTCTCTCAGCATCATCTTCTCACCATCAGGGCTTCTGTCCTGAGCTCCGCTGGCTGCTCCTCCTGCTTCCCCACGACGGCCTGCCGGGTAGAGGCATTGCCTGGCGCTGGAGAAATGACTCCATCAACTGGGAAACCAATTGCCGTCAACACTTTGAGTAATTCCCACACATTATTCTCTTCACTTTGGTTTGCTCTTTCTGAGGGCCTGCACTCCGCAGAGTGAAATTGCTAAATTCCATCAAGAGATCATAGAGTTGGCCCAGTTTGTGTTTTTTTTTAAAGAAACCCTATGTTTTCTCTTCAGTTAAATCTCCATGTCAATTCCAGCTACAATTTGTCAATTCTGAGGCCTTGCGTACCTTTCTTCAAGGCAACTGCAATTAAGAGAAATCACTTCTTATTAAACCTGGAAGGGTCTGTTCTCAGTTAAAAGCCATTGTGCCTCACTCAGACGCCTTCTGGGAGTACTAGGCAGTCAGATGGAGTCGGGGGTTTTTTGCCATGAACCTTGAAATCACATGGATTACTCATTTATGAAATCATGTCATACGCATACCCTTTTGATCTTTAAATGAATGAATCTGTTTTCAACTTTCCCTGCTCATTCTGAAAAACCCGGCTGAAAAGCAGTCTACCAAACAGGCTCAGGCCCAGGAGAAACGAGAATTATAACCTGGTCTTCCGAGTTTTGATGCTTCTGCTCTGGCATTTCTATGAAGGCAAGGCCAGTGGACCTGTAGTGACTCCACCTGCCTTCTTCAAGAAGACACAGATGTCCTCCCAGGAAAGGTCATCTGAGTGTTGTGTCCTGGTAAACCAAACATCCCTGCTATGACCACTAGGCTTTTTTTTTTTTTTTTGAGTTACAGAAACAACATCCTAGTTAAGACCTCAGGTTGCCTTTTTACTAGGTGATCCTATAAGGCAATCTCACCTTTGAACTTACTGGTAGTTGAACCAGGACCTAATAAAAGCTATTTTAAAGTGACATTGACACTGATTTTTTCAGATAATTCTATGAAAGTGCCTTGTGCATGGTAGTCGGTTCCGTAACGTTCTCAGAGAACATCATGGGGCAGGCGTCCGCTGTCTCCCCGGGGGCTCTGGCTGCCACCTGCATCCAGGCCTCTGCCTCCATTTACCCAATGCGAGCTTACCTGTGTCTTTATCCTGGTTTTTTCTATCTTTCAAAAAGCGCACAAATTGGGGCCATCGTGAAATGTTGAAAGTTGTGTATTAAATGGCCCTGCTTTGCCATTTTCTAGCTGTGTGTTCCTTGAGAGTTACGAGAAGTCTTTGGTTTTCCCATCTGCAAAATGGAGACGGTAAGAATTTCACATTTTATTTCTTTTGTCAGGACTAAATGAGTGGACACGTGTGTATCACTTAGAATCGTGCTTGTCCTATGGGTATTGCTCTCTGCATCTAAGCTGTTGTCAGTATTAAATGAAGAATCCATGAGTTATGGTAAGAGCCCCTTACGTGTTAGTTGTCACTCATTACTCTTCTGAGAGGAACAGATGGAAGAGGTAGAAATGAAGGCAGGACAAGACATGGGAGATGGTTAGGAGAGACAAACCTTGTTTAAAAAAGTGAACTATCTCTAAGCTCAAAGCCATGATGGAGTTTTGGAAAATCTAGTGGAAAAAGAACAGGAAAAAAAAATAGTGAAAATCACACATTTTAATTTTTATCGTAATCAGACAGAGAACCTAAAATACTGAATACATTTAGAACATGGTGTTCTTACTTCATTTTTAGGGCAATATTATTGAAGGATGTAGAGAATTGCCAAGAAATTTTTATCTTTATTTAATAGGTTTATTGTTAGCATCAATATTGAGATGAAAAATCTGTATTATTTTTATGATAGATAAGCAAATAAGTAAGCATGTTGATACTAAGAACCTAAGGTTTTCATTGCAGTAGAAATAACATAAATATGTAAAGCAAGATAAATTAAGGAAGACTCTATAATGGAAAATTTGAAATGGAAATATGATATGAGCTCGTGATTTCGATATATAGCTACTCCCTCGCGTTCCCACTGAAAAGGCCGAGACCCAGTGAGAGATGTGCAGAAGCAATGAGTACTCAGGACACCCCAGCCAGGGTTTCCAAATGCTAGGGGTCAGGCTCCCCCAGGAAACGGCTGACTCCAGGTCTGAGACAGGGGAAGCAAGAACCATCTCTAGCATCCTGTGCCATGAGGCAAAGCAAAGCTCAGAGGTCTGGGGGCCACGAACGGAGGGCATAGGAGTGCAGTGTGGACACCGCCAAGTAGAACAAAGAAGGCTTCGTCCTGCTTGCGTGTTATCACTGCTTAGGTCACCCTAAGCAGAGCTCAGCTACTCTGATAAGCACATGGCCGCCGTGCCTAAGAAAATACAAACGTAGTGAGCATGAGAACAGCCAAAAATAATGATGTAACCCTGAATGATACAACCCATATGATGTAACTCAATGATGTAACTTTGAACTAATAGAACGTGAGGCATATGGTCACTCCCAGGTCCTAAGCTAGTTAGCATGCCACTGGGCATGGCGACAACCCCACCCCAGCCACTTGCACTGAGAAACCCTGGTGCTCTGCTTCGCCTGACTCTTCAGGAGGCACTGGAATGTCAGCAGGTGGAGGCCATCTCCTGGGAGCAGGGCATAGAGGAACAACACTCAACAATGGGGGGATTCGGGTCATAGATCCCTGGCCGGTCTTATAAATTTCTTAGCCAGTTAGATTTTTAGGGGAGAACGGCTTGAATTTGTAAATGCTTATACAAGTGGTTTGCCTGGCTCCTTGCTTCTGCTTCTCCAAGAGCTCGGCTTGGCTGTGACTAGAGTAAACTTGAAATTGAAACTAAAATTGGAAACTCAACTGGAGCAGAGAAACCCTCTGTAAGAGGCTCTGATTGTATAAATGTGCGATGACTTCAACATCAAAGGAATAATTTTAGAAATGAATTATCACACGTTGCGTTTAAAAATTCATGTTTCCATAGTGTTATGTAGAAAAGACAGGGAAAGAAAGGGGCGAGACGGAAAGAAGGTCAGCTCAGAAATGCAGAAGGAGTAATTGTTAGCAAAATCACTGTTTTCCAACCAACATGACAATAATTGATTCGGGCACATATCACCAATGAATATTAAAATTATTTGTGAAAAATTGTTGGGAAATAGGGTAAAAAGTCACCAAGTATCATTTCATGGATTACTTACTGATTACAAGAGGAAAGTGTACCTCCAAAATAAAGACATCACACTGTCACCGTTCTAACCAAGTGACAGCACTTGGTGTCGCCAGTAATGCGACAAATGACAGGATGTGCCTCTCATTGTGTTGCGATAGACATACAGCATCTCCTTTGTAGCACTCTAGACTTCCAAATCTAGAATACACAAAATGTGGAATGAAGGACACTGTATTTTTTTTAATGGCCTACACTCTAAATTTTTTAAATTTAAATTTAGAAGATTGGAAATGATGTGAGAGACTAACAATCATATGCAAAGCTTAGAACTTGATGGAATTCTAAGTCAAAACAAACAAACAAACAAACAGCTATAAAAGGCATGTGAGAGACCACTGAGGATGTTGTAGCTTGAATCGTATTAGGAGGGGACTGTGGAATGTTTGATAATCTTTTTTAAGTATATTTTTATTGATTTCAGAGAGGAAGGGAGAGGGAGAACGAGATAGAAACATCAAGAGAATCACTGCTCGGCTGCCTCCTGCATGCCCACTGGGGACTGAGCCCATCACCCGGGCATGTGCCCTTGACCAGAATCAAATCCGGGACCCTTCAGTCCACAGGTGGGTGCTCTACCCACTGAGCCAAACTGGCCAGCGCTGTTTGTTAATCTTTCATGTGTGTTTGTAGCTTGCGTCATTTAAGAGGCACCGGCTAAGTTACTGATGAATGAGATACCATTGCTTTTATTTATTTATTATTATTATTATTGTTTAAAGTATTACTAATAGTAGTACAGATGTCTCTTTTTTTTCCCCATTGACCTTCCCCCGGCCTCCCCTACCCCCAGCACATGCCCTCACCCCACCTCCCCGGTGTCTTGCGTCCATTGGCTATGCTTATATGCATGCATACAAGTCCATACCATTGCTTTCAAATGGTTCTGAAAAAATAATGCAGATGAAGAAAATGAAACTATATTGTATCAATTCATGAAAATAAATGAAGGTCCGAGGCTGTTCATCATTGTACTGGCTACTGAACTCAAGCCACCTTTTATCCTCTGGCACGGCACTCCCCCCCAAATCTGCTCTCCCAGCCACCTCCATGCGGGGTTGTATGGAGGCTTTCTTGCATAGGGTTGACGCATTAAGTCATCAGCCATTGGTGACTGAGCTCTGTCTCAGGCTCCTCTCCCCGGAGGTGTGTATGTGGGGGCTGGGAGTGGGACTTAAAGTGCCAACCCTCCAATGGCACGGCTGGCTCTACTGTCCCCATCCTTAGGGAAATGACAAAAGGCACCTTATTAACATAACAGAAGGCATCTTCATGCTCTCTATTCTATTTTCCGCTGGTGGGGTCACTGTCACCAGGGCCCACAGAATTCAGGTCAATTAACTTTTCAGGGGCATGTGCTCCACACCTTCCCAGAAGACACTTTTTCCTATGATCCAAGGTCAAGAGAGCTTTTAGAATCAGCTGACAATTCTTTTTGGCCACTCCTCTGTCACTGGGTGTAGACTGGACTCAAGCTGGACCTCATTTCAGAAAGTAGATGCCACCCTTTAAAGCAAACAATTTTGGAAAACAACCCTTTAGAGGAAAAAGAGGCTTTCCAGGTATGGCTTTCCATCATTTCTCAAGATGTGCACAACAAACTTCCGTGAGGCATTTCACAAATCTCTGCAGGAGGAAGCTCTGGGATCTAACAACTCCAAACCCAAGAAACCCTGTTTCTCTCCCCTCTCAGCATCTCCAAGGGCCGGTGCTCTGAAGAACAGTCTCTAGGAAGCACCTGAAAGGCGTGAACCTCGCCAGGCAATTCAGGTCCTGCTCCTTGTGCCCGAGAGGACAGAGCCTGGCAATGCCCTCCCTGCATTTGCCTGGGGAGGAAAGGGCACATTCACAGCTACCCTTCTGCTGCCCCACGTGACATGCGGGCCAACGAGCCTCCATAGGGCACCTCACACACAGTTCAAGATCCCACAGGGTTCTGCTGAACTGGATTAAAAGGGTTTTAAGCTTCAAATTGCTCTTAGGTCAAGAAATATGCCATGCCTTCCTGGGAATTTAGAATTGATATTTGGAAATGTTAAGATAACATTTCGTGGCCAAGGTCATTCGAAATGAAAGGAAAATCACCTCCCGGAGAAATCTTCCTGGCAAACCATGAATCTCTGCGAGGCTAAAAGCTGGCAAAGGGGCAGGATCCGGAGAGCATGGAGAGTGTCATTTCGGCTGCTGCTCCCTGCGAACGCCACCCGCATACCGAGTGACGGAACTTGGGGATTTATAAACCTCATTCTGGCTCAGTCATGTGAATCCAGCCAGACCGGATGGGAAGGCTGCAGAATTTCTGAATACAAATGAAATCGGCTTTCTTCTGCTATAGAATTTCTTCTCAGGCTGTACACAGTGGGAGGACAATTGGTGCTATTTGCGGAGAGAAACATTCATACAATATCAGTTCTCCTCTTGTCACACAGCAAAGTCATTGTGCTTTTGAAATCATGGTTGCGAATATGAGGGGAGAATAGAACAGCCACAAGGTATTATTCTTCAGACTCTTCATGAGCACCTACTATGTGTCAGAAGGTGTGTTGGTGCTGTGGTTGATGGAGTGGACAAGGAAAATGTCTGGTATATAACAGAGCTCACACCCTAGTGGAAAAGATAAATACCTACACGTGCACCTGTAACCCCCATTCAGGAAATTTGTATTGGATGCCAACGGTGGACCAAGAATTGTGCTAAGCCATGAGGAGTGAGACTATGCGGAGACATAAGGCAGCTCCCATTTCTGATAAATTACAATTGTGTTACAATGCAGTTGAGGTCTATAATATAGTTGCTAATTCTGCCCAGAGAATTAGAAATATTTCCACTGTGCCTTTCATTTTTCTAGTCTTTGAAAGTGTAGGGATAAGTTCATTTGGCAAAGAAGAAAGACATAAAGAGTGCACATCGTCAGGCTGTTTTAGAACATGGCCCCAAGGAAGTTGGATGCTCCTTGCACTGAGTGGTCGGGTCCCTGTAACCTTCCCTTGGGCACCCACAGAGCATGGTGGCTGTGGTTTTGGTTGACTCCTGTTAAGTGATAGGCAATTTACAACTGTTAATATCAGGATGTGTGTTCCGATTAAAAGTAACCCCTCATCTTATTCCTGCCCTGTAACATAAGCTGAATTTTAATCATCTAGAGCTTGTCTGACTTCCCAGCAGACTGTCAGCTCCATGTAGGTGGGACCTTCGTCTAGTTTACCCCCTGCTTTGGGTGGATGAGGAGATGGAACATGGGGAATAACACGTGACCTGAACTCAAATCACCAGCTTCCCCCAGGGGGAAGTGGGACAGGAAGAAATGAGAGGTGGACAGGCTTTAGGTGAAGAAGAAACCACTTCTGTCCAGGGACTCGGGGAAGCATGTCACTCACAGTCGCAGTGAAACGAGGCCTCGATGAACAATACTGTTTGGAAAACATGAAGCCACAAGAGAATGCTCTCCATCACCGGGAAGCCTGCCGATTTTGCAGGAACACCTGCAGGCCTAAGAGGCACTTCTCTCTGGCTCTAGCTGCTGCGCCCTACCTCCATCTGCCTTCCAACCCTCCTTGAATGCTTGAAACCCACGGAAGGTCTTTGGCAGCCGCCCACACGGGGAGATGGCTCTCTGCGATGCAGGGCTTTTCTTTGGCAGAATCGCCAGGTGGTGTTGACATGCGGCAGGGCTGACGCAGGGCAGAGTCACCGGGACCTGCTCTGCTCCTCCAGTGGCTGCGCGTATTTCCAGGCAACGCTGAGGGTCACACTCACCAAGGCACCGGGCATCGCAACCAGTAATCATCGCCGAGTCTGAAGAGCCCTCAGAGGAATGAGCTGCAGGTGTCGTTGGGGCTGAGCTCATTAGGGCCAGCGTGAACAGGCTGAACGGGTGAGCCGCCTTTCGGAGGAGGCCTGCCTTGAGCATAGACTATCCCGGCCCCGAGGCAGGCATCACGCAGTGCATGTGGTCTGTGCTTTGGCGGGGGGTAGGGGGGTCTCCTGTCACCCACTCCTTTGAATCGTTTCAGAAGAGCCTCTGTTATTCCGGAGCATCTTGGGGAGCAGCCCCTTGGAGAAGAGCTCGGGATGAGGCATCTGTTTTAGAATCCAAAGGGCCCCGTGGCCCGCCCCTCCCGGACATTCTTGCTGGTTCTTTCAGCCCCGGCAGGGACCACAGGCTCGTCCTGTCACTGGGTTCAAAATCCAAAGAGTCACAAAAGGAGACTCGGCAAGCCCATGTACTTTCTATTTATTTCTCAATGACCCTTGACGTACAATATATTAGCTTCAGGTAGATGACAGTGACTCGACATTCATATTCCTTACGAAATGGCTGCCCTGAGAAGTCTAGTGCCCATCTGGTGCCATTCTTAGGTATTACCATATTATTGACTGTATTCCCTAGGCTGTGCTTTACATCCCTGTGACTATTTGAATAACTGGCAGTTTACCCTTCTTAATCTCATTCACCTCTTTCCGCACCTCCCCCCAAACTCCTTCCTATTTGGGGTCATCCATTTTTATTCTCTATATCTATGTGTTTGCTTCTGCTTTGTTTTGTTTTGTGATTAGGTGAAATCAGATGGTGTTTCTCTTTGTCCTAGATCGGGGACGGCAGCGGGAACCACCCGCCCGCAGGTTCCCAGGGCGAGGGGACCGTTTGAGGAACAGCTGAAGATTGAAGGTCAAGCTACTTCTGCTTCTAATTTTCCCTCCACCAAAAACCTTGAAACTGGTGCATTTGATTAATTAACAAAGGCTATCATTTTCCTATAAAACACACTGTGTAGTCAGTGTTTGCTTAATTTAATTGGGATAAAATTGGTCCTGTGAGCGATATTTGTCGTTGGCAAAGTCACTCACACTCTCTGTAGTTCGGCTTTTCACAATCTAAAACAAAGACGATTACTTACCATTTGCCAGCAGGAGTGAATTCAACAAGGGCTTTCAAATAAACTCCAGGTTTCCAAAGAGAAGGGCAAGGCCAGGCCTCTTGTGTCCTTTTGACACCTGGAGCATCACCTCTGGAAAAGACTGCAAACGGGTAGCAGCCACCCTGTTTCTCACCTACAAAATGTGCAAAAGATATTCTGTTCGCCACAGAGGTTCTCCAGAGGCTGGGTAATCATCCTATATAATAAAAGACTAACATGCCAATTGTCCCCTTGAGAATTCAACCTGGAGACCGGGAGTTCAATCACTCGCTATGATGTGTGCTGACCACCGGGGGGCGGCGCAAAACATGATGGATGATGGGCGACCAGTGGCAGCGGTGGGGTGCTGAGGGAGAGGGAAGGAGGAGGCTGGGAGGCCAGGAGGCAGAGAACCTGATTGGCCCTGATGGCCGGCCAGGCCCAGGGACTCTACCTGTGCATGAAATTTGTGCACTGAGCCTCTAGTTTCCAATAAGCATTCCTGAGATTTGAAATGGGAACAATCAACATGCAGATCTGGAAATATGGAAGCCAGCTGTTCTCCTTACTGAGTCTCTGCTTAGTCCATTGACATTTTTCCCTGAGTGACAAGCCTGGCCAGAAAACACAATTATTCTATTCAAGGACCTCAGTACAAGGTCATTCTTGGTTAAAACTCAATAGGGAGGTAACACCAAAAGCCTTTTTAGAGGATTCCTGTTGTATAAAATAGGGCTTTCCTTTCATGTATATTTAAGTTACATTAGAGTTTCATAACCTGAAGTAAAGATAGATTACTACGATGTTGGAGCAGCAACCCTTTCCACTGTACACTAGAAAACAATCCTACATTTCAAAAGCACTGCCTTTGCCAAGCACCACACTGCTCTAAAATCCATGTGCATGGAATATTAAAATGCATTAAGCTCAATTTCTCAAAAAGCATGTTTATTGAACAGATAATGACATTCGAAGTTTGAAGTGCCAAACATGTAGAGATAAGTAGGAAGGATGGGGTATGTTACTCATCGCCAAGTCTGGAGGGCTTCATTTTTCATATTGACTGTAGCTCTGAAAAACCATTTACACGGAGATTTACAGATAAGGCGACTCCCTTTCTTTTCCCTGAGAAATCTTCAGTTGTCAATGAGTCCAAGGGGGCATTGAAGCACCAAATCATGGAGGTATAAAATCTTCTCGATGAATCCCAGTCCACTCAGTGTTTTCCTGGGCAGGGACATGCGGGCAGGTGCAACAAACACTCACTGCCAGGACATGCCTGTCAGTACGTAGCTGTCTTCTGCACTCCACAACTGGTACATGAAGCGGTGACCACCATCATTTCTTTCTTTCTTTCTTTTTTTGGTCATTTGGAGCAAAGAGAGCATTTGTGTTTGTGAATGTGTGTTACTATGCATTAAGATGTGGTAGACAGTCTGGTGTAGTAGTTAAGAGTATGAGCTGGAGACTGTCCCTCGATACCACACGGTCAAGACTCCAATCTCAGTGTCCCCATGGTGAGCTGTGTGGTTCCCCATGGGTAAACTACTCAGTCCATCTTATCCACACTTTTCTCATTTGTAAAATGCGGCTAATAATGTTACCCATTTCCCAAGCTTATTGTGAGGGTTAAGTAAATATATAAAAAGCGCATATATATATATAATATATATTAAGTAAATATATAAAAAGCACCTGATACACAGAAAGTGCTATACATATTAGTTATTAGTAGTATATACATACCAGTCACATTGACAGTTATTTTTTATTGCCTTTGATTCTGCATGTTAGGGGCTTGGAAGCCATCACTCCCACTTAACAACAGCAAAAAGCTGAACAGACTGAAAATTATCCGCTTCTCTTGGATCCATAAGAAAGGAGAGGACAGAGGGCAGACTCCCTCTCCCCCCCCCCCCCCGGGTCCTGGAGAGCCAGTCGGGTGAAGTCAGATGCAGAGCTTCCCAAAGGAGCAGAAACTCACAGCAGAAATCCCCACGGACCGGCGCCAGGGCAGGAACCCCTGAACGACAACGGACGCGTCGTTGGAGGCTCAGGTGGACAAGTCTGAGAGTCAAAAACTCCAGGGGACTCAGTCAGAGGGGGACCCCCAAAGCATTGTGAGGTTTCCTCCTGGACATTGGCCAGGTCCCCACCTGGTGCAGTTATTGCAGTAAACAGCAGGGGAAAATCCCCTGGAGTTCTGGCAAGGAGGAGGGGAAGGGGAGCATTTCCCAATACACCAGAGTGCTCTGTTTTTCTTACCAAGGCAGTCACTTAGGGGAACCTTGCTAACCAGAGCCTAACCTGGCTGACCTGGGGGGAAGGAAGCACCCCACTCCAGCCCACGCTCGCCATCCTGGCCTTCCTAAGGGGAGAGGAAGAGCTGAAAGACTCTTGCGAGCCTCATAGTCCAGGGCTGTAGGCTCCCTTGAAGATGGAGCACATCTGGTCCAGCTAGCAGGTTATTATAGCTGCAGAAAGTCTATAAGAATCCACTGAAAATGTACTGGAATCAACGTGCAGGTCTAGTATTGTTGAGTTCATGGGGGAGTTGATTCTTTGTCTCGTTATATCTATGTTATAACTCCATTTTTCTGCTTAATAGTAGTTCCGTGTATTGTGCATTCACTTGTGCAATATGTGTGCTGTAGACAGAATATTTGTGCCCTCCCCAAAGTCATATGTTCAAGTTCTAACCCTCAATGTGACAGTATTTGGGGGTGGGGCCTTTGGGCATTAATTAACATTAAAGGTGGTCCTAAGAAAAGGTCCCTGAGTAGTTTACCCATGGCCCCACAGCTAGTCATGGGGACACTGAGATTTGAATCCTGACAGTGTGGTATGAGATTAATGTCCTTATAAGAAAAGGAAGAGATAAGAACTGAATCTGCCAGCACCTTGAACATGAACTTCTCAGCTTCTAGAACTGTGAAAAATCAATGTCTGTTGTTTAAACCACCTCACTCCATAATATTTTGTCATAGAAGCTCGAAACGACTAATACGGTGTCCAAGTATGGTCCCCGAATACTGAGGAGTGGCATTTGGGGCCTGTTGCTCTACTGTTCATGTCTCCTCCTCATGCGTACCTGTCAGTTCTTGAGCCTACATTATGTGTTTGTTCCAATTTGTACTGCATACTTTGTTTCTAATGTTTTCAATCGCTCCCTCCATGATCAACGGCCTTCATGAAAATAGACTCCAAAGCCCTAGCTACCAGAATAAGGGGTTGGATAAGCATCTGCTTGGCCTCCTCACTGTGACCTATGAGCATTATTGCAACCCACGCAGGAAAGGTCTGTCCAGCTCAGGCCCAAGTAGTGCAGACGAGAAACAGCGTGGGCACGGGCAGCCTCGGTGCCGCCATTCCACCTCTGCCACTTGGCAGCTAAAAAATCTTGGGCAAGTCGCTCAGTTCACTGACAATTATCCACAAATTGAGATTAAAAATAAATACATCTCAGTATTATCCCAAAAAGAAAATGAGATACCATGTGTCATGTACCTCACATAGTGCTTGACATGTTTCTCCTTATTAAATATTAAAAATAAAGCAATTAAAGAAAAGAATGCAAAGCCTTTCAACACTGTGAAGTTGAAGAGCTCGCTCAGAGAGCACAGCCTGCAGCTCAGAAGTCGCTGTCTCCGTTCTCCCAGAGCCCTCCCACTTAGCTATTTGTGGTTCGTATTTTCACCTTTCTAAACCTTCAAGCATGTGGTCTTTTATTTTAAAAGGCAAGATCCTTTCCTTTCACAATTAAGCGTGGCTTACCAGTCGCGGTAGAAAGAAGAGCAGTCTTCATAACACCCCCTTTGGTACAGCATCCCAGATTGCATCCAGCTTTCATATACGTTATCTGATCTTCACAATGTGACGTGGGCAGAGGTAGAACAGCAACCAACCTCTGTCCCCTACTTAACAGATGAGGAAACCGAGGACCCGAGAACATGAAGTCTGTCAGTAACAAACGGTAACATGTGCTCTCTGCTCATGGAGATCTCTGGGAAAGTTTCGAGAATGGGCATGAACTCAGCTTCTGGTGGGATTGTAAGGTTGTGTGGCGTGCTGGGAAATATTCTGAACCTGAAGTCAGAAAAGATTTAGAGCCCAGCCGGTGTGGCTCAGTGGTTGAGTGTCAGCCCATGAACCAGGAGGTCATGGGCACATGCCCAGTACGGGGTGTGCAGAAGGCAGCCCATCAATGATTCTCTCTCATCACTGATGTTTCTCCCTCTCTCCCTCTCCCTTCCTCTCTGAAATCAATAAAAAAATATTTTTTTTAAAGAAAGTATTTGGAGTGAGCCAACATACTTGCCTTGCTATCATTAAGGCTCAGGGGGAGTCTCACCTCTCAGAGTTTCAATTTCCTTGTCTGTATAACAAACATCATGTATGTTTACTAGGATGGTCCACGGGTTAATTGAAAGGTAGGTAATCCTTTAAGCACAACTCTCTTGGAAATAGTAAATGCTTCACGAGTCTTATTTCGTCTCCTGCCTGATGCAGGAGCTTCATGGGCTTCATGGGGGCATTAAGGTAATTTAAGGTTGACTCAGAAATCCTCCACTTTCTCATGTGTGACCTCGGGGAACACCGTTGTCTATAATGAGGAAAGGAGAACGTGCTGAGGAATCAGGTCGTCCCCTCAGTAAGCCAGCACTGCTCTAGCACATGTGGGAGAGATTTCCAATTTTCACAGATGTCCAGTGTGGAGATATATACCACATACTCATGCTTTTTAAAGCCATCACATAAGGTGACGCAGAAATAACTAGAGGAGCTCACTGTGTCCGGCCTCCAGGGCCGAGGTGCATCAATCCCCTCTAGGCCTGATGTCAGAGATCTCCAGGACCGCCTGCATAATGAGAACCAGAATAAGACAGCGTTAACGTTGCCGCTGCAAAATCTCCACAGTCCCCAAGCTGGAGGGACCAATAGAGGTCAGAGTCCAAACCCCTCAAGTTATAAATAAGAAAAATGATGTCCAGGGAGTGAGGCTTTTAGGACTCGCAGGTTGTGTAT
Organism: Corynorhinus townsendii; assembly: GCA_026230045.1. Classification (NCBI taxonomy): domain Eukaryota; kingdom Metazoa; phylum Chordata; class Mammalia; order Chiroptera; family Vespertilionidae; genus Corynorhinus; species Corynorhinus townsendii. Next base: position 167,087,598 of record JAPDVU010000007.1, read on the forward strand.
TCAAGAATTCAGAAATGGGGCTGTCCTCAGGAACTCTAGGTCAACCTGTCACCTCTTCCGCATCTCCTCCCAAACACATCATCATCCCGCTCTCTGTGGCCCTCCCTCGCTATCAGGGCTTTCCTCCCACCTGCGAAGATGACTAGCATCTTCTCTCCTTGTTCCGAACCAACAAGGCAGCTACCTTCTCAGAGAGTGCTTAACACAGTGGTCGGCAAACTGCGGCTCGCGAGCCACATGCGGCGGCTCTTTGGCCCCTTGAGTGTGGCTCTTCTACAAAATACCACGTGCGGGCGCGCACGTTCAGTGCGATCGAAATGTCATGGCCCATGCACAGAAGTCGGTTTTCGGCTCTCAAAAGAAATGTCAATCATCATACTGTTGATATTTGGCTCTGCTGACGAATGAGTTTGGTGACCACTGGCTTAACAGACAGCGTCCCTGCCTCTCTTTTGCTTTTCTAACCACCCCAGGGTGAACTGGGCAGGGTAGATGTCTGTTGAGAAATGCCATTCCCTATAGAGAAAGCAGCATGTGGCAAGGGAGGGAGTTGTAGAGCCACAGTAGAGTGTCCCAGAAAGTCAACCAAGTTAGAAATAGCACAGACATGAGGCTGGGAGCGAGGCATGGGTGAAAGTGTGGCCTCTCCTTCCAGCCATGAAGCTTGCCTAGGTCAAGGCTAATCAGTGCCGTTTCCCTCATTTCTTCTCTCCTGCCTCTCTTGCTGCTCTCTGCCTCTCAGAGGCATGGGAGGAGTTTAGCAGGAAAACAGGGCTGTGGGAACCAGTGACAAAGACACTGCACGACATTAAGTAGAGGAGACAGGTTGCATTTGCTTTCTCGTTCTGGTACTTGCTCAGTGGGTCCAACTGCTTTCTGCACGGTGGTGTTATCACATCTCCCCACTCAGCACCTTGCTTTCTGGCACCACTGCTTTCTAGAGAGCAGTAATTGGGGTGTGGGGGAGTCAGTGATAAATATAAATGTTGAGGTATATTTTCATATAATTGAAACAGTCCAATAGAGTCACAAGGGCTAAAAATTTGTAATTTTCTTGTAATGTTCTCAATTTAAAATGTCACAACCCAATACTAATGAATCAAATGATTTTAATAGATGTTGAGGAACTATCTGCTTATAGTAGATGGATCATGTGTATTTGTACTGAGTTTATACAAAGGCATCTAGAATCTTAATGGAAGAGTAATCATGACCTACCTACATGTTTCATGAAGTTGCATTGAGCTTTTGTCATTGAATACATGTACACTTGTCAATTATTGCAATCACGAGTTTTAAATGATTATCAAAGAAGGTAAAAAGCAATGGTGATTGCTCTTTCTTACTAAGACATGCAAGATTTGCTCTCAATATGGTAAACTCTTGCATAACAGATAACCCAATTTAGCACTGTGTGCAGAAGAATGGACTACAGTCAACTTTTTCCCAAATGTACAAACATTTATAAAATAGAAACATTGCCTCAGGATAAAAAAAACAAAACTACAGTTCCTGAAAAATCCAAGGGATGTGACCATCTCTGAGAGAAGCAGAGAATCACAGATGGCCTCTTTTTTTTCTTGACTGAAGATTGTTCCAGAACACTGATGGAATTTTATAATTAGAATAAGATATAGAATATGTCCAAATTTTATAGGTGAAGAAGCAATTGGAGGGACTTGGGAAGGAAAAGTCAGTATTTGTTCACCAGCTGCCAAATGTCAGACACTGGAGTGCACCGGCCCTGTCTGAGGTATTTGTAAATATAGTACCTCACTTATTTTCAAAAAAATCAATACCAATACATAGCTCCCCCTCACAGGTGAAGGAACTTTGCCCTGGAAAGGCCACATGGTTTCCTGGGACTATGTACATAGTGTCAGAGCTGGGATTAGAACTCAGCTCTCCAACATCAATCTGTCATTCCTTCCTATACACCATCACAATTTACATTTGCTCAAAAGAATGACATTAAAATTTTTCCTTAAGAAAAGCATAAAGCATATGACTGAGACTATGACTGCTTTCGGTGTCATAGTGATCCTTTCCCCCTAAAATATTTATATAGCAAGTGGTAGCTGAATCCAACAAACACAATCACACATTTTCCCTTGTTCCACCAAACGTCACATGCGCCATTGCGCCTAATAATAAACAGTTCTACACTGCTTGATTTTGGGATGCACGTCCTCCTTTCTCATCTCGCCTGTTTACACAGCATGCAGAGTTTCATGAGCAATTTGAAATACGCATTTGCCCGAGCCTTTTCCTGCACACGCTTTTCCTACAGACACTGCGCTCTCTGTGATAATCCCCTGCTGCGGAGGCCAAGACCTCACCTGCTGCGGCTCGAGCATGAGGCAAAGTCTGGGTGAGAGACAAGAATCATCTCTCCACCACCTTTTACGGGAAAACTCAAGCTAAAACCAAACCCATTTGGCACTGCCTCAGAGTGGGACTTCCTGAAGCAGTGAAAGGAAAGGGAAAACTATTTAAAGGCACATCTCCTAAAATAGAGTTTAACCCCAGTGACCGGACCTACAGGGTAAGCCAGAAACCCAGCAGCCAGGGCCACAGAGCTTTGCAGAGGAAAAACCAAGATGCATCCTGGCCTGCAGGTTCTGTTACTGACTTCGGTTTCCACATTAGCGTTAGGTGGTCGAAGAAACCCACTCACTGAAAGAGATCGCGCCCTCTTTAAGCCTCACTCTGGAGAAGTAAAATCCAATCATTCATTTGATTGATTCAACAGTCAGTGTTTATTGGGAAGTTACCACCATTTGTTAATATTTCTTGTATACTTAATATTAACTAGGTAATTCTATATACTTAATTTTACTTAATTTAAAAAAAGCACAAAGTCATATAAAGTAGATGAGAGAAGTTCTCTGCTAAAGGATGCCATGAGGACCCTGTGTTCTAATTCTTTTCTATCTATCCTATTTTGACTTAGAAACATTTAGAGATCGAAGGCATCATTGATTTAGTTCACGGTTGTCTCCTAGGCCTAAGAGATAAAGAGGCTGATCAAATGGCATCTTCCTCAAAAGCCACCATTTCTATAAACATGACTTTGGGCAGGTACTCCTGTCATTCTGAGCCAGCATTCTCTTCTGAAAAATTACAATCAAGTCACACTAGCCTTACCCTCATTTTAACATCAGAGTGATGATATCGTATGTCAGTGGCTTATGGTCCCCAAAAGCTTACACCCGGGGGGTATTTGTGTCCTTGCATTGTTAGGGTTAAGTACTGACATAGCCATGCTCAGTGGTATTTCACTGTTAAGGGGTCCAGTGGACCATACCTTCATCTATGGTGTAGACTTTGAGTAACACTAGTATCAAGTACCTCACTTGTCAATGCTCAAAGCAGCCATCTGGTGACTGTAAAGTGACTGTGCAGAGAGAGCTACTTCATCACAAACCAAAGGAGGAGTCACTGGTGAAAAATATCCCCTCGCCCAACATCTGCGATGAAGGATAACACTCATTACAGTGTGATCCGGTCATGCGACCCATGGCTAGGCAGGAAGTGGAGGTCAATCTTACAGTTGGTTGATTCAGTCTCTTAAGCCATCGGCCGGTGGGGTGCCCTGAGGGAGAAGGAAATGGGGAGTCCAGAGCCTTGGTTGAGAGATCTAGACTCTGCCATGTGTCTCAGCACATTATTCTCTCTGGTCCTTTTGTCCTCATCTACAAATGATGAGGTTACATAGCAGAGGCAATTTAGTTGAATAGATCAGATGGGGGGGATAGAGTCCAGAGGTGCTGGGTTCTAATCCTAGGCAAGTTACTTCACCTCTCAAAATCTTACTTTCCTAATGAACCCTTCAAAACAGGGTTCCTGGTATCCCCTTCACATAGTGGCTTTGTGAAGTTAATAGAATAATGAGAGTATGAGATGGGTGTCCAGGTCTCGCACATGTAGGCATGTAGGCATTTAAACTCTGGAAATGATTACTGTTTATGGAGGCTTTCCTGGGGATCTGGGCCTACGTTATCAAATGATGTTTATTCTGGTGCTGAGAGATGGTCAACTGTAGCATAGCAGGGAGGGCTGCCCTCATGCACATGGATTCAGTGTGTTTCTGGGGACATGGCCACACAGTAGGGAAAAGAATGACCCTTCCCCACCGCCCCCCGCCCCGCCCCAGTTTGTGGAGAGCAACGAGCACTAATGGGGAAAGGAGCCCCTCCACATCCCTTCAGCCTGGATCTGTCCTCCTCAGTGCTCACCCTGGAGTTGGCCAAGAGGGAGTGAGCCTGGATCACAGTGTTCGGTACCTCACAGGTCCAATCTGGGCTCTGTCTAGACAGACAGCTGGAGATTGGCAGCATAGAATGCCAAACACTGGGGGAGTAGGATGTGCCATAGCAAAATGTTCTCTTCCTGCCTCCGCTGACTGCTGGCTTCCAGGAGGCAGTCAGCAGTAGCTGAGGGCTTCTGTGGAAGCCTGAGTCCAGTCTATAGGTGGAGGAAGCTGTCTGGTATTTGGGAATTTCTCTGCCTTGCCCACCAGCCTCCCAGGTAACAGGCAGCTCTCAGGTGTGTCAGTTCACATGGCCATGATAACAGGTCATCCTAAGGGTTCCAGAAGTAGGTCCTTCTCAACCCATCTTCTTCTATCCACCAGGACAATGGTACTCAGGCACCAGGAGCCTCTGTCACTCAGCTCTAGTTGCACTTTTGCCTGTCTGTAGCTTAAGAGGTACAAAGAAGACCATGGCCTGGCCACTGCATACCTACCCCGTTGCACTGCTTCCATCAAACACATAATACTTCAGCAACAGCAAGTTACACTTACACTCCTTGCTTTTCCTAGAAAACCATGTTCCCCATCTCCATGGAATCCTCAGCTATCACCAATTGGGCTGACTCCCTAATTTTCCCCTCATGCTGGGGGCTAGATGCGACTTCTCCACCCTATGATAACTCCCGAAATGTATCTCTATTATGGTACTTATCATAACAACCCTCTCCCACTGGCCTTGAGGACAAGATATGGGTCTTATTTTTTGAAATCCCATTACTTAATGCATTGTTGGATCCCAGTGTATATATTTAAAAGAAACAAACAAACAAAAAAAGTAGAACAAAACAAAACTTATACAAGTTGAATTCAAACTACCAAAATCCTATCCCCATCTGACTCAGTAATTGGGGGTGAGAATCAGGCATTTGTATTATTAACAAGCATTCCAGATCATTTTGCAAAGTCATTCAGGGATCAATTGTCCTCAGAGAGCACAACTCCTCCTCATGCCACATCGCCTTCATTCTGTCACCTGACCATGACCTGCCCTGCCCCGTGCCAGTGGTAAGACATATATGGATCCTGCTCCCTGGCACTTGTGCCCCTAGCCTAGCCTACGGAAGCCTCACTCATGCTCCAGGTCTCAGCCATCCTGCTTTTTTCAGATTAGCACAGCCACGTCCCTTCTTACAACTCTATAGCACTTTTTCTTCAAAATTATCTTCACTGTGTTAATGATTTAATGTCTTCCATGGGAGATGGTAAATTCCACGAAGGCATTGGACCTGTCTAATTTTCTCATCACTGTATCCACAGAACGTATTAGGGTGTAGCACACAAGAGGACTCAACGAGTAGAAAGAGCAAAAAGGTACTGCTCTGAATCTTGTGTTGGAATCACTGTCAACTAAGGTGCCTCGGAAGACACTTCAGGAAGTGCTGCTTTGGACCAGTGGAGTCGGTGATTGTTTAAGCCAAGGGAAGATGAGATTAAAGCAACCTGGGCATTTGTAAGATGGGCCCATTTATAAGGGTGAACATGTAGGTCTTTTAAAGGAGTTTAACAGCCTCAGGGGAAGAGGACCAGTGCTCCCCACAGGGGACTCCAGAGTCAAGTCCCAGTGCAGTAGGACTTGAGGGATGTTACCAAGGAGGCTTAAACAAGAAGAAAATCCAAATGGTAAGCAAGAGTGTCTTTATGGGCTGAGCACAGGAAAAGGAGGTGAGGCAGGGGCTGGGGAGCAGTTCAGATGGGAGCACAGAGACCCAGTGAGGTCTCCTGGAACATGTGTTGACAGAATAAACAACGGATATTAGAAGTCAGAAGGTTTAGGAACAGATCGAGGTCACAGATTCAGGAAGAACAAACACAACAAGGGAAAATCAAGGGAGTTGGAGGCCCCTTTTTTATTTGGGCGATGAGGCTGGACATAAATGCCTGAAAGAGAGACCAGTCAGAAGGCTATGGTGAGAACCCAGGAGAAAGCAGGGCAGGTGGGATCTCCTGGTCTCAGACACATGGCATCCTCCTGTCCTGGGGGACTTCACTGACCTTGACTGGACACATGTCAGCCACACGTCTGACATCTGCATCATGGACAGCAGAGCGGTATGTGGACTGTTTACCCCTGGGCCCCATTTCTCCCTGGCTGATCACCACTCCACATGGAATCTCCTGCAAATGATTAGGGCTTCTGCTGTCACTGAGCTGTGAGAAACAGCGGACATGTAATGCCAGCGCCTCCTGTCCCAGGGGAAGCTGTGGCACATCCAGGGGCTGGCGTGGGGAGTCTCCATTCCCAGTCCCAAGTGAGGCCAGGTTCCTCTTAGCAACAATGAGGAAATCAATAAGCAAATTCCTTCCAATGCCCCCCAATCCTCAAACCACAATCTGCGCGCACATCCTCAGAGCAAAGAGCTGCCAACACCTGTACCCAACGCCTCTCTTTCCCAGGCCTGGGATGTAAAGATCAGACACATTTGCGTGTGGTGTGCAATGATGAAGAGAAATCTTAGTGTCCATCACACTCACTCGCTGGAATACTCTCCACATGTTTCTCCGTGTCCAGCTCACTTTCATATCCCAAAATAGCCACATCAATGAAGCCTGTTTTCTTAAATAAGCTTGTGTCTTGGGTTTCCATGACTTGCACAGAGGGCTCAGCCATGTGGGAGTCACATATTATGATTCTGGGCCACGTCTCCAGGTGGACGGTCTGACCCCACAGGCTTTCTCGTCCTTCCTTGATAACTTGAGTTATCAAAGGAACACAGAGCCAGCTCAGAGGCAGCATGAAATAACAGCCGGTCTCTCCTGAGCAAAAGGAAATTGCCACAGAGGAGGCTGACTCTCTCTTCACTTGCAGCCAACTGCCTTCATCTCCTGGACCAGAGAGCAGGAAACATCCCCCAGCGGGTCCCAGCATCCTCATTTGAAAGAAATCATTTCAAGCGTTGGTGTTTGAATTATCCACAGGATGGAACTGAGGCGAGACATGACTAGATGTCTGATGCTGGCAGACGGCATGTCACAACAAAATCTATTGCCAGAAAAATGGAATATAATGATAATTTCACCACCTCGCAGAACTTCTCCATGCTATCTCAGTGACAAAGTAGCCAAAGGGACTGGAAAAAACCCAGTCAGCCAGGAGGCAGTAAATCTCTTCCTTTTGGCTCATCCCCTTCCTTCACTGTGTACGTGGGCGGGTAACAGACCTTCCTGAGCCTCAGTTTCCTCACTTGGGAAATGGGGGATAGTGGCATTTGGCACATAACTTATTGTCAGGATCAGATGACATCACACATGTAAGCATCCAGCATGCTGCTCCATAAAAACCGGTTGAATGTGACTCTAGTTGAGATGGGATGGGTGAGGTGGCCTGGGGTGCCCCTAAACAGGCCTATGGCAGATGCCACCACAAGTTGAGGGAACATGCCTGGTCTGAAAACTCCTGAATGATGAGGTAGTTCAATGCTTGGGTTCACTTGTGCCCAAGGAAGAAGAGAATCATGAAACTGGAGATAATGAGAGAATTCCGGGTCATTCCTGAAGAAACAGGATGACTGGGCTCCCTGCCACGCAGGCAGTGCATTCTGGGAACAGAAATTCCATTTGCCACAATTGTAAGACTTTAATCATTATAACGGAGCACAGCATGGAATAACAAACAAAACACTTAAGCGGGAAGTTTTAGACACAGAGCATCCACAATGCTTAGGAATGAGAAGTGTGCTAGGTGTATTAAAAAGACATGAGGCTGGGAAGCTGGAGACCCAGGTTCAAGTTCTAAATGCTGCATTACCTTACGTCTCTTTCTCCAGGATTCCCGTTGCTTTCTTTGTAAACTGAGGGGTTGAAATGGGCGCCCTGGAGGATCTGTCCCAGGATCTTTTGAAGATCTTTGTGGGTCATACAGTGAGCAGAAAGCTGATGGCCGATGAGCCAGCATCACTGCAGAACAGCATGTGTTGGTACCTCTAAGGACCGAAGCAGCTGGAGGCCTGTTCTGTGAGTAGACCACTGATCAGGCAAGAACCCCGTCATTCCCTCTTCCCAGCACCCAGCTTCCCCCACACATGACCCTCTGCCCTCTTTCGCCAACTCCTTTTTCTGATCAGCACTTAGAAGCCCTTTTTCTGGACATCAGCTCTATAGCTGGGTCTCCTGCCTTTCTCCTTGCCTTGTTCCCATAAGGCCCTCTTCTGTCTTTCTCATCATACTTATGCTGGGTGATGGCTTCTTACCTACCTGTATTTCCTTCCCACCTGTGAGCACAATGAAGCTGGAGGCCTGCCCACCTCTGCTTCCCCAGCGTCGGGCACAGTGCCTGGCATGTACCCTGTCCTCGGTGCATGTGTGCATGAGTGCGCATGCACACCTGTCAAATGAGAGACAAAACCTTGGTTCACATCCTAGCTCTGCCACTTACCTGGGCTCAATGACTGCCCGATTTCACACCTTTTCACACCTTCATGCCCATTGCCAAGTCCCAAGTTCAGGTCTTCATAATTTTTTACCTAGATTATTTCTAGAAACATCTTTTGAGCCTCCTTCCATGCTCCCCTTTGCTTGCATTCAGGTAATTTTGTTAAAATATTGATAAATGTTATCATTGGGGGTTTTTTAAAAAAGATCTTAGGATTTGCATTAAAAGTTGCAACTCCTAATCTAGTTTCCAAGGCCATTTGCCATCTAATCTCAAACCACCTCTCCAGCCACTCACATGGACTGTGACTCACCAGCGTCAGACTATTTGCCATTTCCTGCGCACACCGCCAGCTGTCACATGTCTGGGCCCTGGTGCAGCTCTCACATCTGACTCGTTGCCTCTCCCACTCCCTTCACCCAGAAATTATCTGGGGTCACAGAGATCTCACTCCTCCTCCTCCTCTAGCAATTACCACATTGTCATAATGGCGACAGGGATGTCTACTTTCTCCATTCAACTACAAGTCCTAAAGCAGTGACAAGATGTCTCTTCACCTTGATGATGGGAAAAAGGCTAGAACTGGATATAGAAGTTCTTATTTGCCACTCCAATAATTTGAGCTGTAGGTGAATGGAATGCCTGCAAGTCACCACACGGAAACCGGTCTTGGCCTCACTCCACGTGGTTATTCCTCAAAGTAGCATAAGATTGGGCCAGTTTCCTGGGGTTGGGGGTTTGATGGACCATGTGGAAGGGAAGCTAGCGCCATATGACCCTGATGGAAGAGGTCGAGATGGGTGAGAGGCAGCTATTTCATGCCAGTGGGCTACCAGCTCTGGTTACCCCTGGACTTGCGGTCTGCTTGTCCCACATGGCTCTGTATGATGTCACACTTCTGTGCGGAGAAGCCCCATTAGGAAACACTTAGCCTCAGCATTTTCCATCTTGTCCCCTGTTCTATGAACAGCATCCTCTTCCCTGTGGAGGACAAACCATTCTGTTACCCAATCTACTCCAGAGCACTTCATCAGCTTTATTCTGGGGCGATGGCCAGTGCGATGCAGTGAAATAAGAGCATGGGCTTTGCAACCACGCTGACCTGCTACCAAACCCCACCTCTCCTACGTAGGAGTTGTGAGAGCTTGGGGCAACTTTTCTGAGCCTCGGTTTACTCATGCAAAATGAGACATAACCTTTCCCATAGTTACATCTCAGTTGATGGCAGGGTTACCTGAGAACTTATTTAAGAGTGTAGTATGCTGTCTAGCACCTTGTAGCTATCTGATATCCCCCTTGAATCTATACATTTAATATGATTTACTGTAGTTTCTAATTTAATGTTGAGCACTCACTAACACAGAGGGATCACTAGTGGATTAGAATGGAAATGTCCTTTGAGTCTCATAGTCCAAATGCCTTTACTTTACAGAGAAACCTTTTACCCAAGATTACACAGCAAATTGTGCCCACGCTGGAACAAGACCCCAGTCTTCCTGACTTCAGCTCATTGCTCTAAGATCTTTGTGCCTGTTAGAGCACTCAGCCATCGAATTTGCAATAAGGTGGGATCACCACGTTGGTTGGTAAATAGCCTTAGAAACTAGATTATGATCATCCCTTTCTGGACTATCGCTAGTTCACCCACTGGCCTCTACTCCACTCTCCCTCCTTCCTCATCATTCCCAGTGCAGACTGTTGAGCTGCCCTCAGCTTGTCCCTGATGACACATGTCTTTTAAGTTGGCTTCCCCAGCCCCTGGGACCAGCATGGACCTTTTGAGATGAATGTCCCTAAACACCAGGAGTCATGGCTCCCCATCTTCATTACACTAAAGACTGGACTTTGTAACTTTGAATGAATGCGGTAGACAAAAAGAGTTCACCGTACAATACATGAATAGGACATAGTGCAAAACAATAGGAACTTGAACTTGGAAAAAAACTCTTTCCATGTTTTAAGGTTCACCTACAGCTCAAATCATTGGAGTGGCAAATAGGAACTTCTATATCCAGTTCTAGCCCTTTTCCCATCATCTCTGCTGTTTTGCCCACCCATTTCCCCAAACTGCCAACATGCCCTACATGCACACCCTACGAGAGAGAGCTTAGTGCCTGGAACTCCATGCCCTGGCACAGACCCCTCTTTGCCTGAAAGGCGTTTCCCAAGTTTTCCACCTGGAAAACATTCACTCACTCATTGTCTTAGAGCACTCAGGCTATGAGAACAAAATACCACAGACTGGGTAGCCTACAACCAAGAGGATTCTATTAGTCACCGGACTGGAGGCTGGGAAGTCCAAGATCAAGGTGCCAGCAGACTTGTCTGGGTGGTGGCTGAGGGCCCCCTTCCTGGTTCCCAGGCAGAATCTTTTTACTGTGTCCTCACATGGAGGAGGAAGTGAGGGTCTTTAGAGCCTCATTTATAAAGACACTAATCCCACTCATGAGGACTCCACCCTCAGGGCCAAAGAACCTCCCAAAGAGCCTACCTACTAATACCATCATATTTGAGGGTGAAGAGTTAACATATTAATTTGGGGGGGGGGGGGCGGGAGGGAGGATACATTCAGACCATAGCACTCATCTATCCAAAGTTTCTTAGACATCATCTTTTTAAGAGAGTCCTCTGATTCTCTACCTTTCTCTCCCATGCTAACTTCAGACTTTGGGACAATCTTTAAATATTATACTTGTCCCACAAAAGTATCATTTTTGTCTCTTTGCACTGGGCTTTGATTTCCCAGAATAGCAGTGGGAAGTCATCATGGGGTCATTCAAAATTTGAGAAAGTCATCTTAAAGTTAAGCCAGTTCCTGTCCTGGGGATCTTCTCAAATGATTGAATATGGTGAGCAGAGATTGTGTCTCCCTAAAGAATGACAAAGCATTCCACATTTCCTAAAACTTTTAGATGAGGCACATCATTTTAGTGATTCATCTCCAGGGACTGAGGTTCTGCAAATACACCCAGGGGGATTGTGCACCAACCTGTACGTCCTCTGAGGAAAGAGACAGAGTTGAATGTATTTCTCTCCGCCCAGAGCCTAGCATTGAGCCTGGCACGGACTGGAAATCCAGTACACATCTACATTTTGGGGTGAATAAAGGAGATTGCATTAGGTTGCTAAGGCTCCCTCCCAAGGCCCAGAGGAGAATCTGAAGGCGGGTATCAGAACAAGGAGGGCTCTTCCCTCTTTCCAAGAATTGACTAATTCTCATCGGTCACAGGCAAGATGCTCCAGCAGCAGTTCCTCAGGACGCCCCCTCACTCTGACTCACAGCAGGTGCCCAGTGTCTCTCCCTAAAGGGGAAAAAAAAAAAAAGTGACATGTTTTGGCTGGAACTCGATGGCCAAGAATCTTGCCGCCACCTGCCATACTTTTCGGGGGACATCAGTCCTTGTTTTTTGTTCTTGCACAGATTGTCTGGGTTGGGAGGAAGCTGGCCCCGGCACAAGGAAGTAGGGTTTTTACAAATAGCTTACAGCACGAACCCTGTTCTCAGCCTTGCAGCTTCCACACCGCTGTCTCTCAGAGTAACCCGAGCAGACATGCAAAGAGGCTCCGGCATTTTCAAATTGTGCTCTTGGCTCAGAGGGCCCGTCGGAAGCCCTTGAACACATCTCCAGGGTTGAGTTTGGCAGACCTCCCCGTCGGAAGATGCCGAGTTCTCTGTTTCATTTGGCCAGACGGCTAGGGGTACTGGCTAGAGTGGAAGCTGCTAGGGATGGAACCGTCCAGTGGCTCTGGGCAAAGTCTCTGGAAGGATTTCTTAGATATTCTGGTTTCAACCGAGGCCAAATGATCTCTCTGAAGTATGTGCCCCCTTCATATTGAAACCCATGTGCATTTCATGGGAAATGCAATCCATATGTTTCCAGGCTTTTTACCCTTAATGTATTCAAAGGTCATCTTGTAAGAGAAATTTGATTTCTGGGAAAAAATTCTGAGCCTCCTTTAAACGCCCTTTCCTTGAGTCAAAAAGCAATACGTTTTTGTTCATTTCCCCAAATTTCCTATGCAAAGGACTCACATTTGATTCTAAGCTCTTGGCCCTCAGACTTCCAGAAGGTTCTAAACTCAGCTGTATTCCAAATTCTCCATCCTTCCTACTCCCCCTATTCACCATGTAAGTCATAGCCACATGGTCCCGGGGAGCAAAGAAGCCAATGGATGTTGAAGAGACACTGACGTTGGAGCAATGGGGTGCTGGTCAGTGTCTTGTTCGGTTCACTCCTGACGCACAAAAGATCATTTCGCTGCTTATCTTTAGACTTCTTCCCAGAAAGGACATTGTCCCTTGAATACAAACCATTCATTCACCTTTGTATGTGGAATTGTTATTACATTTACATGTTTCAAAGGTTTCTCATTTCATGCATTTCAATTACAAGGAGCCTACCCCTGCCGGTCGCTTGGGGAGCAGTATGCCGGAGAGATGGCCCCGGTGTGAACACGGTGACCGAGCTGGGGATTTTCTACTCAGCAGTCAGAGGGGCACGACCAGTGATGGGACAAAGATCAGGTATGGACCCCGGTTGGCTGACAGGGAGGGAGACTGTGTACTGAGGGCCTAACAACCGGTGGCTTCTTACAGGTGAACACCAGCAGAGATAAGTGCCTGTCACGGGCGCAGCAGGCACGTGTGCAGGTCAGTCACGCTCTTCAATCAGATTTACAGAAAAATCCATGCCGGGCTCAAGCTCCAGAACGCAGGGAGCCTGGGTCTGAATCCTAAATCAGTCACTTGCTAACTGTGCGACCACACGTCCCTTGTAAAACTCCTTCAGGCTTAAGTTTCTTATCTACAAAATGAGGTCAGTGGCAGGGGGACTTCAATGAAAGAGTGGATAGTTTTGTAATCGCTTTCTGAAAAGATAATCCTCAGAATAATGCCTGAACAAAAATAAATGCACATTAGGAATAAATATAGAACACTGAGGGATGCAAACAGCTCCTACAAAAAAATGGTTTGCACTTTATGTTTTCCATAAGAAAGGGTGTTGATTTTCTTTCGTCTTAGAAGTCCCAGGGCCAGTGGAGGTGGTTGAAATTTTGGAGCTAGAAGAGCCATTAGAGGTGCCCTAGCTTAGTGGCCCAGCTTAGTGCCCATCCTTCGGTTGTGCATACAGAGAAACAATCCACAGAAGGGAAGGGCCATCTACAAAACCACAGAGCAAGCGAGAGAGAGCCGGCCACTGAGCCTCGCAGCAACCCTGGAAGACAGAGAGCACCATGGACGCCGCCAAGAATAAAAGCCAAGAAGGTGAAGGACACAGCCCCGGCCTCAGAGCTCCTGAGCGTGGCGGGACCCACACTCAAGCCCGCCCTACCCCAGACCCGTCCACTGTCCACTGGTGTCGCACCCCTCGCGCTCTGGCATTCCCTCGGAGCGCGGTGCGAGCGTGGCACCCTCAAGCCAGGGGGCCTTCGTTCACTCTCTTGTGGGCTTTGAGTCCTGGGTGGAAAGTTTTCAGCAGCCTTGGATTCGCACTTCCCCTGTGGCTGATGGTGGTTATGTAACATGCACATTGGTTAAAAAAAAAAAAGCTGAATTGCAAACAGTCTGCTAACCTGGAAGGAATGTCTGCATGACTCCCACCCCACGCTGGTGCTCAGTCAGTCCAGAGGGCTGCGTGGCTTTGCCGTGATTTTATGGAAATGCGAGGTCTGGCTACAGAGTTAGAAACTCGAGTGTGTCTTTTGATCCATGAGAAATCGCTCAGCCAAATGACATTTACACGTTCTCCTTAACTGCCTGCGGAATCGGATAATCCCTTTCCCAGGAGGGTGCCGCCAGCCTCCCTAATTTGTGAAGGAGAAGCAGCCGGGAAGGAACACGCTGTCACTGTGCCCGGAGGCAGGGTTTCTGGGCTGGTGATTCACACGCTTTTATAGCTTTGGTTTGGAAAAGCGAGGTGAATGCACATGGGCTTTCTGAGTGCGTGTTCCCTGGGATGCGCTGGGCTCTATTTCCCCCCGCGGAGCACCTCAGAGTGTGGCCAGGGAGACGGGTGATCTGATGGACTTCGGTGTCACCGCGCCCGTGTGACAGAGCAGGACAGAACTGCCTGTGCCAATGGGCTGGCCCCAGCCCATGCCAAGAGGCACAGATCCGGAAAGCGATGGTGTCAGACAGCAGGCCTTGCGTTCTTACCAGAGGGCTCTGCAAATGGTGTGGGGCGGAGCGTGAGGCCAGAGTGTTCTGTGCAGGATATGAGCGATCGGGTGGAAGCGCTCTAAAGGGCATGACTCGTCTGCAGCCGGAGAAGAAGCGCGCAGGGTCTGGGTGCAAAGACGTGGCTGACGCGGGTGTCCGGGGACAGCAGGAGCGGCCGCCGCCGGGAGCAGCCAGCTCATCAGAGAGCCCTGGCGGTTCCCGGCGCGTCGGTCTCCCCGGTGTTGTCTTGAGACCCACTTGCTGTCCAGCGCTCGCCCCCTCCCCAGCACGCAACAAGCGATTGGTACTGTTTTCCATTCATCAGGCCCGGCCCCTCCCCACCACACCCCCTGCACAATTCCGTGGGCCTCATCACCCCTTCCCGAGATAACAAGAATAGTCTCTCAAAGGAGACCCTGGCTCCCGGCTCCGAGTCTGGCCCTCAGGACACCTGACACCCAGCCCCGCAGCCATCAGCTGTATGTTGGCCGTCTCTGCCTGCGGATGAAACATCCTGTCGCTTTGCCCTACAACTGGGTGAGGCAGCTTCCTGAGTGTGGCCTGCATAGCCCCTCCAGCAGGAAGCTCGCCTTCGCCAGCCTCCCACCGTCCTCTCCAGACCCCTATCCTCCGCTGCAGTGACAGGCAGGGCTCTCTCAGGCTCTGTGCCTTTGCTAATGGGGCTCCCCTCGCCGGACCAAGGCCTGACATCCACCTGGCCGGGGACGAGACTTCGGGCAGGGTGCACCTGGGGGCAGTCCTCGGCTTTCGCTCCAATAAATCTTGCCATTATACCTCAAATCCTCCCATGCACGCACCCCTGAAATCCATCTCCTGCGATGCCATGGAGAGTCCTACTTCCTCGGGCCTTACAGGGGCCTGGAGGGGTTAGAATCCCTATTACTGCCTGTCTGGGGGCTGGAGTCCAAAGCCAAGGACAGCTTCATAGGTGTTCCCCATCCCCCTCCCCCCGCGGGATGAAGTCAGAGTTTCCTTTCAGGAAGGAATTCAGCCCTGTCCCCATGACACGGGGCAGGGCGAAGTCGGCCCCACTGCAAGGACTCAATGGCTCCTTGTTTGCCTTTTATAGGGCTGCATGCAAGGTTTGAGCTGGATGTTTTATGGAAGGGAAGAGAAGCTCGCAGACTATATAATGCAAATGGGTATTCCATACATATCCACTCCCCTCCTCCAGGAAGCGGCAGAAAACTGGGTCCTGGAGCCCAGAGGAGCCGGACAAAGAACGCCAGCATCCTGTGTTCCGACCCAGGCGACTCCCATCTGAATGGCGCCGCCAATGTAAAATGACTTCATTTCCCTGTGCCAGGTCCCCCGAGGACTGCGGGCTTGTTTGTGCCTCTGTGATGAAGCCCGGCCTCGGCCAATGACGGAAAACACATCCGTAGGCAGGAGGCTGCTGCAGCCCGAGCAGGAGCTGGGCTGTTCATGCACTTGAGACAAAGCTCGCCCTCTCAGAACAAGGGGACCTCAGTCCCTCTGGCCCAGGCTGGGCCGCACAGGGGGAGCTGCTTTCACATCAGGGTCCAGATCCGTTGCTGAAATATAAAATTCAGCGCAGGCTCGCCCTGGCTGGCTTAGCTCAGTGGATAGAGCATCAGCCTGCGGACTGAAGGGTCCCGGGTTCGATTCTGGTCAAGGGCACATGCCCGGGTTGTGGGTTCGATCCCCAGTAGGGGGCATGCAGGAGGCAGCTGGTCAATGATGCTCCCTCATCATTGATGTTTCTGTCCCTCTCTTGCTCTCCCTTCCTCTCTGAAATCAATAAAGATATATTTTTAAAAATAAGTAAATAAATAAAATTCAGCGCAGGCTCCACCAAACTCTCACTATGGTCTTCGCTTCCATCGGGCCCTAACCCTAGCCCTAACCCTAGCCCCTGACCTCCCTATAAACAATGAGGTCAGGAGGGAGAGCTCACACCCAGGCGGTGAAGTCCCATGAACAGTAAGGGTCTCACTTCTTGGTTTACCAGAAATGGGTGCCACCCTTGAAGAGTAAACAGCACCAAAGAGAGCACATCTTCGCCAGCGCCTGCCTAAGCATTCCTGACTCAGAGTTGCTTGACCACCGACCACGTGACAGCAGGAGCCAAAGACAGAGAACACACAAACATGGCTCCGGACCTGCCCCTGCAGGTTTGAGGGACCTGGCTGCAGAGAGCCTGCCTCTGCTGTGTGCGTATTGCCCTTCTGTGAAATGGTGCTTCTGTGAAATGGTGCTCACTGTTCACCCTCACAGCAGCCCTGGGAGATCACATGAGACCATGGCTGCCCAGGGCCTATGCAAACGGCCCTCACCTGCGCGTACCCCATCCCTGTTTGGTTAGGGATGCAAGGGAGAGGGGGGGCTCTGTATTCCCACCCATTGCATGCCTGCCAGCCTTACCAGAGGCCTGTAATGACAAGTTAGCACCTCCATTTGGCAGCTAAGGATACACGGGACCAGAGAGGTTCAATGACTTTTCCAAGGCCGCACGGAACTGTCTGACTCCAGGTGCCAAGATCACATGGGGTTACTGTCAGGGATGGAACCCGGGACTGCTGGGGCTGATGCCAGTGTTATTTCTCAGGCCTCATGTGTGTAAGGAAGATAGTGAATCATGGATGTCTTCATTTGGCCTTAGAAATACAGTCCCCAGTCCTCTCAAAAGCCGGGTGAGGTATGGGCGCAACCCATTATACAGGGTAGAGAAAACATAGTCAACCACACAGTGGTGGACCCAGGATTTGAACCCAGATCTGTGTGTCTCCAAGCTGACTCCTGCACAGGTCAGGGGATGAGTCCATCAGCATACGGGGTGAAAGCTGGTGGCCTCTGAAGAACCAACCCCAGCTCCTCATTCCTGTTCCAGAAGAATGAGAGAATGCCCCACGTGGGTGGACACATTATGCTGAGCTCTGAGTCACAGTCTCCTAGGAGTCCTGAGGCCCTCCCCCATCACACTCCGCACTGCCCAGATATTTGGATGTGATTTGGTCCAGTGTGTAGGCCACAGGACTTGAAGTAAGTGGCAATTCACAAGTCATTCTATGGACAGTAATGGAATGACGGCCATGCTCTGGTCACCCAGAGCCACTGACAGCCCTTGCTCAGTGATGGTTTCATTACAGTCCTGGCTAAAGGAAGGGGATGCATGCATGACTTCTCCTGGCATCTCCATTCACAGGCCCATGTGATCATCTTTGCTGGGTTGAGGTGGTGGGAGCTGAGACATACATCTCATCTGGGGTGATTTGTTTGTGTTTCTTTTCAAGATTCATGAAGCAGCTTGTTAGAACAGATTTTTTTATTTTCCTTTTTGTTATGTTTTAATACTATAGTGTATGCAATGGCATAGAAAGAACTGTTGGAAATCTGCTGTACTCTTATTTTAAACTGCCTCTCCTTTACACATATCTGCATATGGTGCTTGAGGCACTGAGTAGGCAATGTGAAACCTCAAAAAAGTGGGGGGATTTCTCTTTCCAGTGTTGCCAAATGTCTTCCCCAAGGCTCGCCCAATGCATAGGATGGTGGATGAATATGTTCTGGTCCTGATCCATGTGCTCCTAACTCACAACAATAATTAAATTCCATTTCACACCAGACTGGAATGTTTAGTAAATCATGTCTTCCTACCATAGCTCCTGTTTATACATTGAAGTTTTTATGTGATGAAAATCAACAGGGATGTTTTATGCGGTTATTGATTTAACTTTAGGCTCTTAACCTGGAGTCTCTCTGTCAATTCAACTGGAATAAATGTTAAAAGTTTTCTGAACACCTACTAGGTGAAAGCGTGCTGCACAAGAACTACGGGTAAACCTCTGACCTACAGAAGCTCACAGACAGTGGAAACTTTGGTTCAGAAGGGGTGAGGGAGATTAAGCATCCATAGAGGTGGCATCGGCTCAGCTGGTCAGCCACCCCAGATGGTAGAACAGAGGAAAGGCAGATAAGCCCTAAATCTCAGTCCCCATTCTGAAGACATTTTCCTAAAATTACTGCTCAAGGAAGAGGAACCAGGGCCATCTGCTGATGTCCAGTGTCCTCAGCCTCTCTCCTCCCTGTAGGGCAGCTGAAGGACTGAATAACCTGACCCCTCCGCTCCAGCGCTCCAGCCCTCCAGCCTATGTGTGAGTCAACTCCACCCTTATCGGCTATTAGCCATTCTCACTACAACCACCTCAGAGAGAACGAAGGGGGGGAGCAAAGCGATAGGGAACCAGGGTAAAATTATGTCCCAAGATAAAGTGAAATAAACAGAGAGACCCACAGAATAAGGACTCTTTGGAAAGAAGAGTGTTTTCCCAGGGAACAGGAGCCGATTTCAGATTTAGTGTGGGGTGTTTTTTGTGTGTTTTTTTTTTCAAGAAAATTAATGAGAACATGACTGTTAAGAAGATGAGATCTGAGATAAGATGACAAAACGAATCATTCACGGTGCCAGCAGTGATAAAGAAAATAACAAGAAGGAAGAAGAATAATAATACCTTTGCAGAGCTTTTAAAGGGGCATTAGGAACATCAAAAGAAAAATAGAACTGATATGACTCTACTGAACACTAGTGACATATAAGACAGAATGAGGACATTTCTGTAGCATGGGGAGAAAAAGGACAAAGAATAAAAAATGAGCAGATATGAGTAATAGGCAATGTAGCCATCACTATTAGATAATTTGTTTTGCTAATATTGAAAAGAGAATGCATTTAAAAATATTCAAATGTGTAAATGAAAAATTTCTAGGCATGAAGACCTGGATCTGAAATCCTAAAGCAGTGGTTCTCAACCTTCCTCATGCCACGACCCTTTAATACAGTTCCTCATGTTGTGGTGACCCCCCAACCATAAAATTATTTTCGTTGCTACTTTATCGTTGTAATTTTGCTACTGTTAATGAATCGTAATGTAAATATCTGTTTTCCAATGGTCTTAGGCTCTATAGCAGTGGTTCTCAACCTGTGGGTTGCGACCCACAGGTTGAGAACCGCTTGCATGGTAGCCTAAGACCATCGGAGTTGACCCATGTTGTGGGGATCACCACAACATGAGGAACTGTATTAAAGGGTCGTGGCATTAGAAAGGTTGAGAACCATTGTCCTAAAAGGTGTGGTATGTTCTGGGAAGAATTCATGAGAATGACAGACATGGGCCATATTTTGATGACATTGAACGCTTGAATAAAAGGACTACTTGTGACTGTAGAATTCCCCATACAGCCATATCCTCAGAAATACAAGGATAAAGGAAAAATATGCACAATATACTCTTCTTGAAAAATGTATTTTCAAGGTAACTAAGATGGCAGTTCCCATGTAGGTTACACAAAGAGTGAAAGAACTGGATGTGAACATATCATCATTAGAAAGGAATTTTGTCTAAAATTTCTAAGGTTCTTGATACATACCAGCTAAATTATGTTTATTTAGGGTCTATCAGTGTATACTCCCATGAGCCATGTAGGAACTCTGTTCTGTCTTAAAGGCTTAATTTTTGCTTTAAGAGGCCACATGAAAACCCATGCTGATATTTTGTTGTGTTTGTAGACTTAGTAATATAGGAGGAAATCTTCTTTATGTTTCTATTGACCACCCCTCACTTTTCTAAAAGGTTATCTTATTCATCCCCGTCTCTGCACAGGACAAGCCCACCCATCTGGCCTGGACGGGAGAGGCTACAAGGAGAAAGGGGTGACTATCTAGATTGAGGCTCCCCAGGGCAGACAGGACAGGGTGTCTGTGGGCCCATCCACATGTTCTCTGCGATGCCCATCCCCAAGCAGGGAGCAGGGTTGGGCAGCCCACCACCAGCTGCAACAATGTTCCTCACCCCAGCCCTGGATTGTGGGCCATGAGTGGTAATTTCCAAATCAAGCACAACATACAAGAGAAGGTGTGCAAATCCCAAGCAGCCAGTCTACAACACACAGCCAACTAGAAAGGCTCCCAGGGCCGGCAGGGAAGGAGAGACAAGACCAGCTGGGAAGGAGATAAAGATACGACCACGTGAATTGACAACCAAGAAGCAACTTCTATCCCAGTGCATTATTTGCCTGCAGATGAGTCTGACCTGTCACTAGGATGTTTGCATACGGCCATATTCTCATGTGCACAAAGATAAAGGAAAAAATCACCCACACGCTGAAGGGACCTGCAGCAGTTTTCTCCAGGGCAGGTGGGCGGTCGCTTCCCTGATCATTCTTCACGACTGTGACGTGCTTGTGTGGTTTTGGGAGGGCTGGCTCAGGTCTCCTGGGAGAAGGCATCTAGCAGAACATCTGGAACTCAGGCAACATTACTTTTAGTCCCAAAGAGCTGTCTTAACTCTGTGACACAGTCTTCTCAGGAGACGCTGCATCTGACACGGACCACAAACGAAGTCTCAGAGTCCAGGCCAAGCCAGTTCTGAATCTATGGAGAGCATCCTTACATTGTTTTCATCGCCTTGGGTAATGACAGAATTGCATGAAGGCAAAGGGTCTCCTGGCACTGGGTGGCAGGTAGATGAATTCTTTTCACCCAACAACTTCTAGCGTCTTTGAAAGTCTAACTAGCTAAGTGAAAAGGAACCCCAGAGGGTCTAGCATATAAGGAATAAGAAGTTCCTATTTGCAGGTAAGGAGACCAAGGCCCAAAGGGAGAAGAAAGGTGCTCACAGTCACATGGACGGTTCGAGGCAGTGCTGGGGCGGGACTATCCCTGCTGATTACCAATGGAGGGGCTTTCATTAAGAGGCAATTCTGTGATGTGCCCACAGGGCAATTAGTCCACTTTATTTTCTATGAGTTTTTTTTTGTAATGTAACTTCTCAAGGTCAAGTACAAGGACAGAGGAGGTGCTCCGTAGTTGCTGGCTGCATTGACTGTACTCTCCTTGTGATGGGGTTCCTCTGGCAGCCTTGTGCTCGAACACGACCATGCTCCCCTCTCTGTAGTCTGTCCCCATCCTCTGCACACTTCCCTCCACCACCACCCCCGTCCCCCCACCCACAGCACCACAAAACCACAAAGCAACAAGGCGGTGGGGGGCCACGCTGAGGAGGTGCTGAGGCACTAGAAACCCCCAGGTCTGTTTGCTTTCCTCTGGTGAATCTTGACAACAGCTTCAATCTATTTATCTTGAAAACCCTCAGAGATAACACCAACAGTTCCTTGCGGGAGGGGAATTAGTCACCGCAAACATGTTTTCCTGAGGTTGCCCCAGGAAAACAGCTTCTCTCAGAGTTCTCGGGTTTCAGCATCGCCCATTTCAGGGAACATTAGGTCAGGCCCCGAGGCTCTGATTTCAGCAGAAATTCTGCCATGAGGAGTTGCCGGGCTGCTGGGCCTCGCCAGACCTCGGAGGACCCTCGCCAGGCCTCAGAGGACCCTTGAACGTTTCCCTGCATGTCCCTCTGAGATGTGTGAAACTTTCAAATATGCTAGGCACCGCTCTCCACAAATCTTTCAGGACTGAAAGATGACTACATTTGCTTTATGTTTCTTTAGATCTTCCCCTTATATTGCCTACTGAACAGAGTTGTATTCAGATGATAATAACCTAAGTGGTAACTCTTCCTTCTCATCTGATAAATGTTTACTGAGCACCTTCTATGTGCAGAAGCTGGGGATACAGTGATAAATAAGACAAACCCCTGCCTCACGGAGCCGGCTCAAATGAGGCAGTCCTATCTGTGACAGAGGTGACCCAGCATGTCACACGCTTTGAGAAGGGACATGGGACATGCAACTCAGACCGGGTGCCAAAAAGCTTCTCCAAAGATGTGGCCCCTGAACGGTGTCACAAAGGGCAGGAGGCGTTGGCTGAGAGAACAGAGAATGGGGCACCTCCGTTTCACTCTCCCACTAGGGATGAATGAAAACCTCATAGAGCAGTTCAGATCTGGAGCCCAGCCTTTTTCCTGTCAAGATGCTCAGGGTCCAAACAGATGCTAAACACCTGCTCACTGTGGGTGGTACGTCTGTGAGAGGCCTTGGGTAGAACACAGGTGCCCTGCCCTGGAGAAAGGACAGCAGCCATGGCGCCCCTGACCTCAGCCATGGGAACACCACTGGGAGAAAGGGCCGGGAGCCTGAGAAGGCACAGACCCGGTGACACCACTCCAGCCTCCTGCACTCACTGCCATCTCGGGTCACCGTGAGGCACCTTGCACAACGCCCCCTGGAGTTGTGCAGGGGACATCCTGCCAGACTGCACATGCCAGCCTGCTGTCACTAGTGACTTTAGCCCTTGTGTCGGTCCAATGGACTCCTAGCTTTTTATCAGGTTATCGACTTTGCATCCCATCGTTTCACAAATTTTTATTAGGTGTCACTATATGGTGGGCTAATCACAGAGGGTGTCAAGATGCCTGTGACCATATCGGTGCCTTTAAAAGGCTGGTCTGCAGGCGGCACCTGCTCTGCATCTCCATGGAGGGGAAGCTGGGACGCCTGTGAGATGTAGACATTAACCCACGTTCACACCTTACCCCCCTCTCAGGGTCACAGACGGAAAGTCCTTCCCTCCTCAGCTCAGGGCAGTCCCTGGAAGTGTGCGGGCACAGCCCACTGTTGTCTGGCTGCCTCTTGTTAGTTTATCCATTTCCTCAAAATGTCCAAGTTCTAGGCCTCCTTAGGATGTCCTAGGCCTGCCACATTTCCCTCAACCATATTCTGCCTGTACCTAACCATCTCTCTGCTTCCCATACCTTCTCTCCCTAACGCCTCAAGAAGGAATGCTATTCCCCATCCGCCTGCATCGCCACTCCTCTACACGGCCTGCCCTCACTCCCCGCTGTGACTCCTCCAGGGAACTTACTGGAAACCCTTCTGTGATAACGATCGGTCCCTGCCTGGTGTCCTGGTCCTCATGCCCAGATCTCATTGTCCTTCTTAGACCTTGAGTTCTCGAAGAGTAAGGCTTGTACTATGTTTAACCCTCCAGAGGCCTCGTCCTTCATTTGACCTAATTTTTAATTCAGTAAAAGGAAGTGAGTAAATGAGTGCATATCTGGCTTTAATTATTACCTAAAAACGAGGCCAACACAAGCATTGCCCTAAAGTTCCTGGAAGTGGGTGGCCAGAGCCCGGGAGGAGGTTAGACCCCTATTCCAACTGGGAAAATATCCCAGAATGGTGAACGGATTATTTATATAGAACGTGTCTGGCTGTTTCTGCCATGGAAGATTGCAAAAGGATGTCAACTGCGCAAGATAAAGAGAATACGGGCAAGCATGCGATAATGAAAAGCTGGAATACGGAATACAGAGACCACCCTCCAAGTAAGCCAGGAGGCCGGGAGCTTACAGTGTGCACACAGAATTCCGGCGAGTCTCCTCTTTCCTTGGGAAAAACTGTTTGAATAGCGGAGGGTAGACTGTAAACACCACCATACCACTGATTGTTAGCCTCAGAAACAACCAATCATCGTAAGAGCTAACCTTTAATGACCACGTTTTATGGGCTCAGCATCTTCTCTGTGATTTACAGGGACGAGTTCCTGTCTCGTTTTCCCTTCAAACAACCCTGTTTGATAAAATCTGAAACACAGAGAGCTCCATAACTCCCCTAAGAGTGATGGTCTTTCCAGTGGACGGAACAACATTCTGCGTCAAAGCCCTTCTCATATCAGATTCAGAGACATTTGCTTTTGCCTTCGGAACTTGACAAGATGGGATCCTCCCACCCAGGCGAGCAGGCTTTCAGCTGTACCGACTGGCCACATGGAGATCAGAGGGGATTCTGAGACTCAGGGACACTAGCCCATTGGTCCCACTCCGACCCCCATCTCTATCTATTTTTGTTTCATAATTTGGACTTGTGGTTAAGACGTCATTTGAAGAAACTGCTCCATTACTTTAAGAAATAGTTTGAATAGACCAGTATTTTTAAAAATATGTTTTTATTGATTTTTTTTTTTTGAGGGAAAGGGAGAGAGAAAGATACATTGATGGGTTGCATCCCGTAAAACCTTGACCAGGGATTGAAGCCACTACCTGGGTATGTGCCCTGACCGGGAATCAAACCAGAGACCTTTCAGTACACAGGACAACACTAGCCCAGGTGGTCCACACCAGCCAGGGCTAAGTAGACCAGTATTTGAATGGATGCCTTACCGTTGTAAAGCTACATTGAAAAAGATATTGTATGCTGACTAAGTGCCTAGCACAGAGCCCAGAACACAAAGAAGAGCTCAGTAGAAGTTCCCTGTAGAAATCATTGTCATCATTATTTGATTTTCCATGGCACTCACAACTCTTCTCTGTGTCTCCTATGAGCTTATCTTGACCTTCTTCATTCAACAAATGTAAAAAGCAAGGCATTAAGGAGGTGGTGACTCATTTGTAGTGTAGCAAAGCCAGTAAATAAGTGGAGGAACCAAGTGTGATGGCTACTCTTATGTGTCAACTTGACTGGGCCAAGGATGCCCAAATACTTGGTTTGGCATTCTTTCTGGATGTGTCTGTGAGAGTATTACAAGATGAGATTAACATTTGAGTTGGTAAACTGAGAAAAGACAATAGCCCTCCCACGTGTGTGGGGGCTCATCAATCCACTGAAAGTCCAAATAGAACAAGGGACTGAATAAAGCCTTTATACATCATTTCCTCTGGGAAGCCCTCCTAGACTTCTCCTTCATCTCCCAGGAGCTGGTTAAATAATCTTATGTGTTCCCAGCACCTTGTGCTTCTGTTTATCACAGCATTTAACATACTCATTCTTAATTATCCCTTTATCCTCTTGTCTTCCCCCCAAGCTCTGCACGCAGAGATTGGATTTCCTTCTATAGTTACACGTCCTATGCATAAAACAGTGCCTAGAACAATTGCTCTCTGGAACAGATGAACCGATGTGCGAGTTTAGCACGTGTTTGCTGCACACCATCAAGATCTTGCAGCTCATTGTGTGCCTGCATAACCCATCAAGTCAGAGTTCAGCAGATCAAGGCTCTCAGAATTTCCAGGTCCTGCAAGCTGTGGGAACCACAGTTCCTATCACCTGATTACTCATGTCTACCCCCAGTTTCACTTTTAATTTTCAGAATCAAAGCAGCCTAAGTGTTTCTTGAGTAACTCAAATCTCAACTCAGCCTTTGCTAACGACATGCATTTGCATCATTTCCCCCCACTATTAACTCTTTCCTTGATTCAAGACTCAATCCGACCACTCACTTGTCATTAAAGCACAGCAGTACGAGAATATTCAGTCAATCCTCTCTCGTCCCAACAACCTCTGATATGGAACTTATAGAAGATACCAACTCCCGTCTCCTCTCCTCAAGATGATCCTGGACCTATTTGGAAATGTTATTGGGCGCTGGGCACCAAGGGCCCATTCTGTACCATAGCAGCTTGTAAGGGGTTACTCCGAAAAGTGACCCTATAACTAAGAAGTCGAAGTTCACTTACTAATGACTCTCTCTTGCTTTTCTTGCTTTTTTTTTTAAAGCTATGTACAGTTATAGATTTTGTTCAAAACAAAGCCAGTGTAATAATGACTGTTTTTCATTCAATCAACAAACTTCTAAGTGTGAAACATGCAATCAGGAATTGAAGGTACAAAGAGGAAAAAGATTCAGGCCTTAGCCTGAGGGTGGCAACAAGGGCAGAGAGACTCAAACAAAGAGAAGAGAAAATTGCATCATAGTTCACCCTGAAGGTCAAATGCATACCTCTGTTACTACAGTCTAATTTCATCTGCTTATCCGTATGTCCTTGTAGCACTAAACTGCCTTCTGACAAAAGAGAAATTTTTGCTTATGAAGACGTGAATGTAATTTTTTCAATTATTTTGCTTTAACTTGTCAGGGTTTTGTTATCATTGTTGTTTGTTCATTACATAAAAGGAAAAATAAGGCAACAGAAATCAACCTAGGATCTCACACTTAGAGTCCGTTCTTTATCTGCTAGTTCTTTTCTCTGACCCTGCTCTGGACCCGCAGGACAGCTCTGGTGGGGCTGGGTCGCGCACATGGCTGTTCTGTTTTTACTGACACAGCAAGAGTCAAAGACAGGCTGACAACGTTCTCCTTCCAATTTCAGTCCTCATCTCCCTCCAAACCCAGACTGAGAATCAGAGGAATTTAGACGACAATGCTACCTGAGAGATCATGCTGTAGATAAA
Source organism: Corynorhinus townsendii (assembly GCA_026230045.1). Classification (NCBI taxonomy): domain Eukaryota; kingdom Metazoa; phylum Chordata; class Mammalia; order Chiroptera; family Vespertilionidae; genus Corynorhinus; species Corynorhinus townsendii. The sequence continues at coordinate 167,114,547 of JAPDVU010000007.1, forward strand.
GGAAATTGAAGCTCAGAGGGCCAAGGCCATGGCCCAGATGCTACGGTGGTTTTGGCAGAGGACAAACTCATGCCTTCTTTCCTCACACCCTCTGTCCAAAGAAGAACAATGAAGATGCTAGGGAGAATTTAGGAGCGATGGAGCTAGCATTAAATACCTGGGGTGCTTCACTGGAGAGCTGAAAATTGATTAATGAAGTCAACTAAATCATAAAGAAGACAGATTAGGCACATTTGAACTTACTGCTTTTTAGTTTTTTTAATCTCCTGACCAAGCTCACTACAGAGCTCCAGATGATGTATTCAACTGCCTACTAGTCATTTCAACCTGCACATTTCACCAGCAAGTCTGGATCTTCATCATTATCGACATACCATACCATCCTTTCAAAGAATGGAACCACTATTTGGCCAATCTCTTTCAAAGGATGGAACCACTGCTTGGCCAATAGCCAGGCCAGAAATCTACAAGTGATCCTGGCCCCTTTGTCTACCTTCTCTCCACTCATTCCAGTTCCCATAGATTGACTGATCTACCTTCAAAGTGAGACTGGTAAGACCCTACAGTGGGTTGGCATCAGAGGAAGAACTCACAGCTATATTGCTGTCATTTAGGACAGAACGTCTACTGCTGTTTCGTGCTACCCCTTTTGAATTGTTCGACATATACTACCCTTTACCTCTTTGCACACAATATCCCACAATTGCCTAATCCTCACAGCTTTCAACTACACCGTAACATTTAGTCTAACCTACTCATAACAACTATTCCCGTCGAGCAATCCTATGGTCTGTCTAACCCGGGTCCATCTGCTATGTTTAAAGTCGTTTGGCCTTGTTATTTCCTAATTTAGTAAAGCAGAGACCCGGGAGAGTAAAAGTGAAAGTTCAAGGCCATGAGGTGACAGAGGAAAGTAATGTGAGTACTTTTCTGTTAAGAAGTTCACAAGCCATGGGAACCCACTCATAAAAACTACAATTTGAGAAAGAGTTTCCACCAGTGAGTTAGGAGCCAAATGATAGGGAGCACGGGGACAAAACAGGGAAACACTAATTTTTACTGACAGTTCCAGGGTGGGCTGCAGAGAAGAAACATTAGGTTCAAATGCACAGTACTATAAGAATTTCAAAATGTGAGCAGAGCATAAAAATCATATTAGAAGAAAATAGTAAATAAAAAGCATAGTGTTACAAAATTAACAGACAGATTTAGACAAACAGTAATGTTTGCCTAGTCACGTGCTGTTCCTGAAAAGTCCTTTCTTCTTTCTCATTGTTGCTTTATGAGAACTCAAGTGCCATGTCTCCTAGAAGGTTGGAAACATTCACCCACGCCGATCTGGGTAAGGTCCCCTTTCTCTGTGCTTCTATATCAACCAAGTTATCAAATTGAACTTACTACCCTACTGCTAGTCTATCTTCCCAATGGACTGTGAGTTCTTTGCTGACAAAAGCCAGTTCTTACTCATCCTTGAGTCCCTAATAGCAAGCACAGCAGTTAATTCATTATAGGAGAAAGTCACTCTTTGCTAAATACGTGAATGCGTAAATGAATAAGGGAGGGAATACTGCAGCTACACACAAACTTCTTCAGGTTGGGGTCAGGGAAAAAGAGCTAAGTTTTGCAAAAGAGTTAAGAAAGCAAGGGTAAAAGATTAGGTGAAGGACAAAATGGTTGATTAGATATCATGGATATTTATTATATATATTTATATATATATATATGTTTATTCTATGTATCATCATAAAGCATATCTTTGCATATATTATCTCACATATATAAATAATTTATATGATCTGGAGGCCCCTGAAGTTGCCAGTGGTGTGCCTGAATTCTGCAATTTTTCTACTCAGTCACCCCTCACCCCCAATAGAGAAATGTTTTGATCACTTAGAGCTCTGTGTTCATGGTGGCCTGTTTTTCTTAACTGATTTCTTAGTCTGAGGCCTCAAGTTCTCTTACCACATTCCAGCTGACCTCACACCATCTTGAAATGTCAAAGACTCTCTTCTTCTTTGTGTTCCCACAGGGATGTCAGCAGCCATGGCTTCTTCCATTGTCCCCTGGGAGACAAAAATTGGTTGTGGTAATTAACAGTTTCATGAAGACCCCAAATTTTCCACCTTTATGCCCAGTGACCTCGCTGGGACTGTCAGTCCCGTGCGTGCCCAAATTCTGCTCTAAGGGCCTGGTAGCAGTTCTCAGAGGCAGGGCTGGGGAAGAGACCTAGACTCCAAGATCAAGATTCTCATTTTGGCTCTGCCTTTTATTATACCTGAACTTCATCGGCCGCAGATTTCTGGGGAAAGGATGAATATCAGCAATGGCTTTGTCCCATTCAACCCCCCTCAAAAGCCAGTGACGTAGATCAGTTTTTTAGTCTCTATTTCCCAGATTAGGAACTGAGACTGGGCAAGATGAGCTGTTTTCCTAAGCTTACACAGAGAGGGAATGATGGAGCTGAGACCTGAACCTGGACTTGGGAAGGAGCCATGTAGCTGTTCACCAAGATGCCATGTCTGCCCACATTGATGTGGGGAAAACCCCAAGGAATATAATCAGAAACTGGTCTAAATTTATCAAACATGACACAAATATCCGTGACTATTATTATTCTCCAAATCTTGCTACTGATATGAATTGTATCCGGGCAATGTTAATCTATAGGCAAATATACATGCTCTGATTCAAGGAGGTTTTCCTGTCAGCCCTCCTTCCCTCCCACATCAACACCCTCAAAAGGCTGATGTCAACAGGACAGTAAATTCATTGTCTTGACACCTGAGGGCTCTATTTAAATGCAGGGAATCAGAGAAGGGAGAGAAAAAAAAAACAAAGGCTTAGAGAAATTATACAACTTTCCCAAGGTCAAGACTTAAATGCAGGGAATCAGAGAAGGGAGCCACCTCTTAAACAGGTCCAGCCATTTAAGTGTAGGGCCTTTTCTATATCAAGATGTTTGCCAACTACAGTTTTCTGGGAGACAGAGAGGAGAACCTTTGTTCTTGAGGAATTTTGGAGGGTGGGGGGGGAGTTGCCAACAGGGATGGGGCAGGATCAGAAGGTGGGTCTCGGAAGCCTGAGATGGGGTCACTTTTTTCACATGAGCAGGCCACCCCTCTCTGTGGCCATGTGAGAAGGGGGTCCTTGTCAGACTTCTTCTCCAGCATCTTGCTCTCCAGTTTATTAATGATCATATCCAGGCCTGTTGAGCTTTATTCCCCGAGCGCTAAAAGTAAAAGTACTGTCAGATCCATTGATTTGAAAGAACACAGAAGATTGGATTTATAGTTATAGAAGTGCTTCACAAATAGTATTTAGTAATATTTATCCATTGTGTTCTTGACCTAAGCCAGACATTATCTCATTTAATCAATTCTACTTTTAATCTTCACAACAACCTTCCACGAGGTAAAATACTATCATTATGTCATGTTATAGACTAGAGGCCTGGTGCATGAAATTCATGCATGGGTAGGGTCCCTAAGCCTGGCCAGCTATCAGGGCCCATTGCCTCCTCGCCTCTCTCCTCCTTCCCTCCTCCTTCCCTTGCTCCCTCAGCACCGGGCCAGGGCCGCTGGTCACCTGTCATGTTCCGTGCCGCCCCCTGGTGGTCAGCGCACATCATAGCCAGCAATCGAACTCTAGGTCTCCCTGAGGAACTCCTGAGGGGACAATTTGCATTTTAGCCTTTTATTATATAGGATAAGGAAACAAAGGCTTAGAGAAATTATACAACTTTCCCAAGGTCAAGACTCAAGCTCAGGGTTGCCAAATCCAGGATAGTTTATGCTCTTGACCATTGTTCCATAAATTTCAGGTGTTCGCTGGGGATTACACAGAAACGAATCCTTATCCAGGTGGGCAGTGGTGTCCTGGGTTCTCAGAAGACTCTCCAGTCAGTGCTTCGAGGGCACAGAGGACTCGGCCCCTGCCTTGGCTCCCAGAAGGTGTTGCTAGCGGCCGGTCCCTGTGAGCCGGACACCTCTCTGATCCTCTGCCTCAGCAAGATGACTCCAAACTTGATTTCCTCGGCTGCTGGTTCATTTTTGTGTGAGGAATGACACAGAAACTAGCTGGAGACTTGAATCACGTCAAAAGTTAAAGAAGGCCCACTATTGACTGCACGTGCAAACTTGTAGATGGTTTACAAATGAAGAATAAATAGCAAAAGTGAACAAAAGGGGAAGGCAGAGAGAGAGGAAAACAAATGCCTTCCTAAATCAGCGTAGACTCCTAACAGATGAGTAACAGGAAATGCTGGGAGGCAAGGTGAAAGGCTACACAGGGAGCATCTCCGGAGAGCTCTTTATCGGGGAGGGCTTGCTTCCTCTCCTTCTCACTTCTGAGAGCTGAGTCAGGAGCCTGGCTTCCACAAGACCTGCTTTCTTAAAGGGCAAAGAGCAAACATATTAAAGTGTTCTCGGTGCCTTTGGCAAGTGATCTCCAGGGGAAACCCTACTCCTGGATTGATGTGGCCAGGGGATCCAGGGGATCAGAAAGCACATGCAACTGAGTCAAGGTTCCAATCTGATTGCTCAGAGCATCGTTTTCCTAACTTAAAAGGAGGGGGATGCCTCCCGGTGGGGGTCGTGAGGACAAGATGAGACAGCATATAGTGTAACCCTATAAGGAATGTGTGTTCTGTAAAGGGCTGATTGCCACAAAATCCCTATCCCCCTCCCTCTCTTCAGCCCTAGAAGTGAATAGAGCAGCAAGTCTGGACCAGTGTGGCAGTTATTATTGGTGTGGTTTAACTTTTATAAAGACCACGTCTTCAATACTTCCGATTGTCAACCTGATGTGCAGACATCCACAAAGATGGCCAGGTCACCTATGGAGATGGCATTCGCCGGCTGAGCCACTTGATGGACTCACAGCTCTCAGCGTCTCCCATGTCCTGGGAGGTGCAGCTCCTCAGCAGGGCTCTCCTGGCCAGCTCCTTCCCCTTCCTCAGCCTCCCTGCACCCTCCCGGGCCAGGAAGCGGCACCTCCAGGCTTTGTCGACCCTGCTGCTTCTTCCTGGAGCCTCTTCATGGCACCCAACACCCTGCCAGAGCTTTCCAACTGGTCTTTCCGAACGCAGCTCAGGTGTCACGTCCACACCACGCAGTTGCAGGCGCCCTTCCTGAGTGTCCCAGAGCCTATACTTAATCCTGCCGTGCCACTCACGCCCGCTCTGCACTGTGGACGTGAGCTCACTGCTCTCTCTCCTGCGTTGGACGGAGAGCTCTCTGCCTTCACCCAACTGGCTCCGTGCTGTCACGTGGCAGATGCCAAATCGTTACTGCAACAGTCAAGGGATGGACTAGGGAATGAATCAAAGCTTTGTCTTTGTACCCACTGGGCACAGAAATGAAGAGGAAGAGTGGTTTGGGGCTGCCAGCTTACTAGGCTCATCCACTTTAGTTGACTAAATTCACACCAAGGTGTCCCTCTATTAATCCCTCCGAAAAATATTTATTTGTAACCTGCTCTATTCCACAGGTATTAGATTAAACATAGGAAACTGCTGCTGTCAGACAACGTTTTCCACCATTTCATAGGTTTCACCCTCTTATAAGCACTGGGGAGAAAGGGGCCTTGTGGGAAATTAGGGTGTATGCCACCCCCCCCCCCAAACTTTGGGTCTGTAGTCAGTACTCCTAAAGTGATTTTTTAAGTTACATCAGATAATATGCCAAGAGCTCTCGAATCAGTGAAGCTTCACATTCACCTGTAAGCAGTTAGTTTGTAAATAGCGGTTATGGGAAAGCCGGCCTCCTCCAAGGCCAATGGCGGAAACTCCTGTCCGCTGACCAATGGGGAAAACGTCTGCCCAGATGCGCCTGCTGGGAAAGAGAGGGCGGTGTGTTTTAATCCGGAACACCCCCCGCACGCTGCTTTACTGAACACATCAGGGGTACTGACAGTGTGACAGCCTTTCGTGTCGGCTACGAGCAGGCCCCGACCCGCGTCATGAATCTGCGGGCAGGTCCCGTAGACACCCTGGTCACATACCCTCTGAGCTTCAGGGATGAAATGTCATCAGAAACGACGACAGTGCCTTGGAGCGAGGATGGCTGCCTTGGGAAAGAAGTCCCACATGGCTTCTCCCTCAGAAGGGTCTCCGGGAACCCTGGGCTGGCTCCAACACAAAGCCGGCAGAAAGGAACTTCCAAAAGGTGTTTTTCTGGTTAAAGCCCCACCAGAATAGCTCTCTGAATTTCCTCCCAGCCCGCTCCCTCCTGGAGGCAGCTGGGAGCCTGGGAAACAGGCTGCGCGCCCTCTGTTCGTCCCCTTCGCTCCCCACCAGAGTGCCGCGAACACTGGATGGCAGGCGTGAGGGGGCCGCTTTCCTCCCAGTCTGGGCAGGAGGGGAAGCCGGCCAAGGTGCTATTTGTATCTAAGGGCCTGGAGGAATCACAGGGACAGAGCCTCCATGTGGATTAGTCTGGGGTGGATTGGACTCATGCCTGGGTACATCTAAACGCTCCATGAACTTATGGACTGAAATATCAGAATGAGAAAGTCACGCGTGGGTCTCACGGCCTTGTAATTGAAGCACATTGTCGGAGTCCTGGGTTCAAATCCTAGTGTTGCCGCTTCATCATTTTCTGGCCTATACCTTCCTGGGCCTTGGCTTTGTTGTTTTATGTTTCAGCTGAAAAAGAAGCAGAGAATAATACCTACCACAAATAGTTGCGAATATTAAATAGGATAATTATCTTGGAAAAATGCAAGCGGAATACCTGATACGCTGTAACTGAGGGGGATAGTCAGTCTTGAAGGTGAGCTGAATTCAAATGCACGGACTGAACTCAGGCGCCTTTGTACATTTCATCCTTGAAGCTCAGAGGGTATGTGACCAGGGTGACGATGACCATCAGGAGCATGCCCCCGACTTGGGCGTGAATCTCTTAATAACTGTACAGGGTCTATTAGCCTCCTGCCACACTCTTTTGTTGGCAGAAGGATGGCCTGGTGATCTGGAAGTGCTTAAAATTGCTCCTCAATCGCGTCTGTAATAGTAGGCTGTTATTAGGAAACTTCCAGATCAAACATGGTAATTGAAGGTCAGACCCTCCGAACGCCTGGCGCGTGGGTAAGTAACATGAGCTCAGTTCTCGCTTGCCTGGCAGTGTCCCTCTGCCGCATCACGTTCGGCTCCTGACCTGCATGCGCAAGTACCTAACCACCTGAAGCCCCGATGTTCCCACCTTGCCACAGCCACAGTGACAGAGGAAAGCTAAGAGAAAGCAGAGGAGGACAGAGGAATAGCGAGGAGAACGCGGAGGAGGACAGAGGAATAGCGAGGACAGTGCGGAGGAAGTCCTTGCGGAGTGTGGGACCTGTCGGATACTTAACAAACGGCAGTTACCGTTATGGTATTGGAGGTAAGGGACTCCAACACGGATCCTGACTCCTTGGTCACGCCCCCTGGGATCACTGGGGAAACAAGGCTTTTGTGAGCCTCTGTTTCCTCATCTGTAAAATGGGAGGAATGACCATAGGGTCTGGGGTTGTGAGAGACTACAGAGCACGGAGGAAGCCTCTGGCTTCTGGAGGGAGTCTCATTTTGTTTTGTTTTCCTCTGCAGCCTCCTGTCTCAGGGGCCCTGAGTGACCCCCCTTGGGCTGTCCTTGAGAGAGTGACTCACAGAGGCCATATGACACACAGCGCATTCGGAGGGGGCTAGACGGCTCTCACCGCGAGAGCGGAGGCCTGGGTGTCTCCCTGGCCTCTGAGCACATGGCCTAAGGGGCCAGCTCATGCTGTCTGCCTCTCAGCTGCTCTTGAAGCTTCCAGGGATCGGCTCCGGCTTATAAGCAAAGCCGAGCTCTGACAGCTGAAGAAACGCGCCCAGACACATCCCCAGAGCAGGACGCTGAGAAAAGGCGTCCGAAGGAGCTGAGGGGGTAGCAGCTGCGGGGGGACATTAGCATTAGACTCGGAAACAGGTTGCCCCGGAGCCCAAGGTTCCCTGCACGCAAAGGCGCCCTCCCCTCGGGTGAGTAACGCCTGTGCTGTTCCTCCGCCCTCCTGGGAGCTCTGGGGCTGGCAGCCGCCCCTCCAGGGAGCCAGCTCTGCCGGGAGATGTCACTCTGCGGGATCGGCATGGCTCTGCCCTCACCCAGACACCTGGCACTTCCGGACCAACCCTCGGAGCCCGGAGAGCAGAAAGCAGTAGGTGCTGGGGAAGCGGTTCATTGCTGCGGGGGCCCAAGGGCATTGGTCCTAAAGAAACGTCTGCCTGCTCCCCGTTGCCTGCCTTGTCTTCCTCCAGAGCAAGCAGCGGAGCCTGGCTCTCTCGCTTGTGGAGGGCAGTGGTGGCTCCGCGCCGGCTCCCCACCCGCGGGCTCCCCAGGGTGCCCCGCAGCTCCCCCCAGGCACCGATGGCGGGTGGAGGGCCCATTCCACGCAGAGCGCACTGCCCCTCCTGTCATCGGGAAGGTTTTGTAAGAATTAGCCACGGAAGAGAAGTCACGTGAGGGGTCTTGAAGACAGATGAGGGTCTTGAAAACAAGAAAGTATTCTTTGATACGCAAGAAAAATCGCCAAAATTCATCCAGAGCAGCCCCGGTGCTGGGGAGAGTGGAGGGAGGGGGGCGCACTGAGACTGTCCCGATGCTCCATCTCGGCCTCTTCCCCTTCGCTCGTGCATTGCCTCCTGCCTTCCTCGCGCTTACAGCTCCGGTGTAGAGAGGCCGTGGCACCCAGCCCAGGGTCCCCAAATCTCACTCCGATGCCTCCCTGCGCCCCCATTCTCCAGGGAGAAGGCTCCTGGTGGGGGCGGGGGGGGTGTCTGGGGGGCACAGGTGCCAGGGAGGTGCCAGGCTGGGCCAGCACCTGGCCAGCTCCAAAGAAAACTTTCTGATTGGAACGGACTGGTGTCCCAGGGCCACACCAAGCCCAGCCGGCCAGGGGAGAGGTGGCCGTCATGAGATCGGCAGGAGACAGACCTCGGAGGGCGGCCTAACGCTTCATTGCTCCTCCGCGGGCCGAGTGGTGCGTGCTGAGCCAAGGAACGGGAAGGGACCAGCGAGACACTGGATGACACAGGCTTCTATCTCACAGGAGCACAGAGAGGGTGGCCCTCTCCGCGGGCAGGAGAGCTCTGCTGCCCTCCACCCCGAGGGGCGGGGAACCGCTTTTCTCTCGGCGCCTGTGGCTGTGTGACCTACGTTCCTCTGGTGTCTGGTGACCCCTGCATTTTCAGGGGAGAAACTTTCGATGAAGCGTGTGCCTGGAGTCGCCAGCACCATAAGCGAGGGATCCAGGTCAGACCTGGAGACTCTGACCCCGGCGCCTTTGCCTTCTCCTCTAGCAGGTGACTCCCGGGCCTGAGGGGCCTGGAGAGAATGCCACCCAAGCCCCACCCTGGCCCAGCCCTCCATCTCTGAGGGTGGGGGAGGGAAAACGTGCCTTCCTGCTTTCACGTTTTTGATTTTCCTTCTTAAAGCTCTCCAGGGGGGTTCTGTTTTGCAGCAAAGTTTGCGGAGCGCTGGGGTAGGGCGGGCACCTGGTCCTCGGAGCGAGCTGTCGCGTGGGTGGGCCGATGGGCAGATGCAGGCGAGGTGGGCCCGGTGTGAGAGGCCGGCACCTGCCCACGTGTTTCCCCGGAGTGAACTCTGCTTAGACGGAGGAGCGTGAGCTGTTCTGGCCCATTGCTGCCAGGGAATCCCTACAGGGCCTCTTGTTGAGCCCAACAGACAAAATCCTCAGATCTGGACTCAGAGTCCCTTGGGCTCTGCCTCCCGTGTTCTGTGGAAACTTTGCCCCCCGCAATCGCACCCCGCCCCCAACTCTGCCCTCTTCTCCTCTAAACTGATTGATTAAAACCCGGCACAGACGCTTGTTTGCGTCTGGTACACCCACACCCCCACCAAGACCGAGCGGAGTGATTGATCCCAAGGCGGGTCCCGAGTGCCACTCCCCAGACGGCACCGCCAGGCCTGCGAACGTGCCGGACACATCAGGGCCCAATCCCGTGGCTGTCATGACAGCCAAGTTTAAAATAGACTTCCAGACACCACCACTGTGGGGCCAACTCCGACCCACATGGAAGCATAAATATTGTCCACGCTGGGAAAGGAAGCCATCTCCTCTTTCATTCAGGGAGGTGTTGAGAAATGCGGGCTGTGGGCTTGCTGCACGGGGTTTTGGAAAGTTGGATAACGGCTCCTACGTTGTGAGGGTGATACTAGCTTGTGCCTTTTCTAATACTGCCCTTGTACAAGATGACACTAACATACCTTCTGCCCCCTGGAATAGTATTCCGTCTGTCTGTAGCAAAGCCCAGTGTTTTTAAGTTAAACTCTGTTATCAATATTTGTATTCATCTGCCTTCTGCCACCTCTATCCCATCACGAAAACAAGGAAACAGCCAGTCAGAGACAGACAAATATCACATGATCTCACCCATGTGGGATCTAATGAACAGAATAAACTGATGAACGGAGTGGCCCCAGAGACATGGATACATGAAACACACTGAGGAATCTCAGAGGGGAGGCATGGGAGGGTGGGTGGGTAGGAAGTGATCAACCAAAGAGCTTGTATGCATATATTCATAGCCCATGGACACAGATGATAGGGTGGAGAAGGCCTGGGGTGAAGAGCAAGGGCCATCTAGAAGGGGGTCAGTGGGGGAATGGGGACATATGTAATACTTTCAACAATAAATATTTTTTAAAAAAAAAGGAAAAGGAAACAGAGAGCTGGGAAGGGTGAGGCGGGATACCTGGGGAGGAGATTTTTACCTCTGGAAATAGCCTGGGATTAAACAATCCAAAATCCTTCCCCTCTCTTCATCTTGCCCCAACTCTTAATTTTGTGAGATTTGCTCTATCTATTATAGCTGCCTACCTCTCCACAGTCAGCCACTGCAATTTTATAAGCGAGAATCCTGGCATCTTCTGGAAGAAGGTTCTGCTGAACACTGTATTGGTAGGAGGCACGGGCTATAGACCTGAGATGTCCAATAGGTCACACGTGACCTACCTGTGGCTGCTGAGCACTTGAAATGCCTTTCCTTTGTCTCTTGCTCACAAACAAAAGAGACAGCAAATGAACACAGTTCTATAGGCCCATTGTCAACAAAAGGGCAGTGTCTTGGGAGCTGAAACGAGAGGAGGAATATCTAATTTAGTGGGAGCTGGGAACATAGATTAGATTACAGCCAAATGAAGCCTTGAGCAACCACATGAAACAGCTGAGGAAGGATGTTAGAGGCAGAGAAACCGTGAGCACAAAAGTGTGTCTGTGTGTGAGTGTGCTGGTGGCGGGTGGTAGGTAAGTGAGAGAAATAGCATTGAAGAGGCCCAGTACATAGATTTCTGGGTAGAGAGGAGGTAAGAGACATTATCTTCAAAATATTTAGTCCTAATAATCACTTGCAATATTAATTAAGGGGAATGCGGAATGTAGGCAGTGTTCTATAACCTATTTATGCTTGTTCTCTTCTGAATATAGTTTTATATGGTGCTGCTCTCCTGATGATCTCATGAGGAGCCACACACTTTTGATGAGAATTCTCTTCCTAACAAGCAATGGTTTCTCTCAGCAGTTTTCCTCTGTCCTTGGGGTTTGCTTTATTTGTATTCATGGATTGATTTCTTTATTTTTTTTTCATGGCAGAAAAACTTCAATCGTTGTTGCAAAGATCATCTGTATGAAGTAGAAATAAATTTCAACAACATTAATAGAGAATACGTTCTTGAAATTGGAGATAAATGTTTCTCTTTCAACAAGTGCTTCAACGGCTGTATTTCATCAAAGCTTTCTCATCTATTGAAATAGATCTGCTTTCAGAGAGATAATGATCTTTCATGGAAAAGGCATAGAATTGTTGGGATCAATTCTTAGCTTCGTCCTAGCTCTGGGACTTACCAGGTAGGTAACTTTTGGACTAGACAGTTGAAATATGTGAGTCTCCATCTTCAAGTGTAAAGTAGGGGTGAGAATTAACCCGGGTTTGACAGTTGTAGGCAGTCTACACAAGGTCATGAATATGAAAAAACACTTTGTGAACTGTGGGACACCATAGGTGGTTCCTTTGATTGTGTAACCTCTTCTCTCACCACAGCTTGAGAAGAGAATTTACTTTCCATTCGTGTCCATTGTCATTGTCACGTCAAATTTTTTTTTTTTTTTTTTTTTTAGTTCAAAGGTTTTGTAAAACTAAATTGTAAGACCTCATCATCCAGATCATGGTATCTGGTAGTAACAGTATGTCCAGAATCTTCCTGGTTTCAAAGATACGAGGGATAAATTTTACTACTTCCGTTTTAGGGTAGGGATTTTATTTATGGAACATTTCTGTGATTAATCTTTTGGCTCCAATTAAAGTGAAATAGAGACTGCCCCTTTATGACAATGGTATGAGGTTTCTACTATAAATTGTAAGGATCTGTCATCATTTGAGTCTTTTTTATATCTCTCCTCATAAATCAGATGACATAGAACCAAAAACATTCCTTTTTTAACACCATCTTCATTACGATAGCAATAGTTATCACTGCGTACTTTCTGTCTAAAAAATAGTGTATTTTTGTGTTTTATATACATTGCCACATTTTACCCCCAGGATGACTTTATATATTAGCTGTTATTATCATATCCACATAACAGGTGAGGTGCCTAAGGCTCAGAGATGGTGAATGACTTCCTCAAAGCCACACAGCACACAGATAGAATGATAGGATGTGAATGTGATTTTGCCTGACATACACAGAACTGCATGGTTGCAAGCCCAGAATATTTTAAATAAAAGCAGGCCTAGGGACTGTACCTGTGCACGAATTTTGTGCACCAGGCCTCTAGTATGAATAGAACAGTATTCTAAGCAGAAAGATCTTTTTTTCCCATTGATCCTGCCTAATTCCCAAGTCAATGCCACCTATTGATGAAGGCAACATTTCATTTCCAATAGCAATTGTTATGTTAGTTTTGTTAGTAATAGCAGCAGCTGTGGCAAATTGACCCCCAAAGTTCTGCAGCATAACACAACCAAACTTTATTTCTTTCTCTCAGAAAGTGGAAATCACAAGAACACATCTTTGACTCAATCCAAGTGTGGGGTCACTTTGTAAATTATGTAAATGTCTAACCACTATGCTATGCTGTGCACGGAATATCAAATAATACTCTGACGTGAATATAAATAATATTGAATGTCAACTGCAATTGAAGAAAAACGTGTGGGGTGAATTTAGAAGCTGGCTAAGGACTCCCTTGACTCATGTTTTGTTTCTGGGAGATGTTCGGATGTAATAACTTCGGATGCAGATGATATTTTTTTAAATTGCTATGAATGTTAGGTGTGGCATGGGCGAGGTGCAAACACACAGCTATTCTAAGGTACACTAACATAATAAAGTCATTTATACTGTCAAAGATATAAATTAAACGTGTACATTCTCTAAAACAGAAGTTTGATCATGAAATAACCAAGCAGACCGAATGGGGTTTTGCTCATACCCTTGCCCTAAATAATCTCTTACCATTTCTGGTCCAGATGCCATTAGGTTTCCCAACTCACGCATCTATTATTTCATGTCCAGGACAATCTGTCCTGTACTATGTGTCACATGTTATAGGTTAGAAAAACGAGGTTCAGAGATGTCCCAAGGACACAGATTGAGAATCCCATAAGGCCTTAAACTGAGCTTTCTTGATTCTAATCAGCCCATCGCTCCATCAAGGTAATTAGATGATGTTCTACCGTCCCTGCCCTTTCCATAGGCCCGCAAGCCTAGACACACACAAACAAAAGGAGTAACTGGATAGTCGGTTTGTGAACAAGGTCATTTGATAAAAAAAGCAGGTGGGCCTAACCACCAGCTGTCGAAGGCTTTGTATCCAGGGTGAATGTGCAGCAAACATCGCAAGAAGACCAAGCCTCACTCTTTCCCCTAATGATCCCCTAAATGAGAGGCTTTGAACATGATACCCACCTGTAAGTAAGAGACAGTTGGTAAAGATTTTGTTTTTGCTTTTTGTTCTTGTTTTTTAATACAATCGACCTAGACTGGCCAGTAACATTCGGTCAAACTCAACTCCCCCGCAGATGCAGTCTCTGATGGTGGCAGAAAACAGGCCTCCATCTTTCCATGGGGACCCAGCCACAAACTGCCTTGTAGATGCTTCAAATTCTGCCTCAAAATGTTATAAATTAGAATAAAAAAAAGCCCAGCCGGTGTGGTTCAGTGGTTGAGTGTCGACCCATGAACCAGGAGGTCACAGTTCAATTACTGGTCAGGGCATGTTCTCGGGTATCAAGCTTAATTATCGGGGCGGGGGGGTGGGTGGGGAGGGAGGGAGGGCATGCAAAAGGCAGCCAATCGATGATGCTCTCTCATCATTGATGTTTCTATCTCTCTCTCCCTCTCCCTTCCTCTCTTAAATCAATAAAAATATTTTTAAAATAGAAAAGGAATAACTAAATACAGTCAAGATATGTTCTGAAGATTTGAAAAATTCCCAATTCTGAAAGCAGTGTCCGATGGAGGTTGCGGGGGGTGGGGGAGGTGCCCTTCCTTCCATGTGGTTTTTTCTTCCCATGTAGAGTCTCTTCTAGGTAAGAACTCACTTCATCGAGATTCTTCTAAGTGATTGCAGACATCAAAGGTGCCGGCAGATCTGGTAAACAGATACTTGGACTGTAACTTGGAGTGAAATGAGTTTCCAGAATAAATGTGGTAACTTTTGACCCCTGGGTTTTCTGTGTTTCTTAAACTGTTCTCCTTCTTCTTGTCAGGCAATGTGTATTGAAGACAGAACCTCAGGCTCTTCTCAAAATAATAAGTTCTTTGGGGAAAGAAGAAAATACTCCAAGTTCAATGGGTTTCTGTTGAGCTATTGGTTGGAGTTTGTGCAGACTGGGACATAAGGAACCCCAGCCCTGCCCTCATCAGCTTCACAGGCACCTTGAACTCTGATGACCGTGGCAGAGATAACGACAGAACTGCTCTTTTTTTTCCTGCCCTTTGGTGGTTTGTTGCTATGTTCCAGGCTCTATGCTTTATGGAGGTTGCCTCAGTGAAAACTCACAAAACCTTAAGAGGCGTCATGGGTGCATTCACAGAGCTCTTATGACAACTGTCAGCGTGAAGCTCAAGGTGACTATCATAGGGCCACCTGTTAGGGGCTGTACCTCTGCAGGGAGCTGACCTCCTTTGCCATTGCAGGCACCAGGCGATGAAGGGGTGCTCCTCGAAGAGTCGTGGGAGCAAAGCCAGTGGAAACCGGAGTCCACCATGGAACTGTGGTCTTCAAGCAGGGTGAAAACTTCAGTTGTAGCTAAAGATTTTTCCAGTGAAGTTGCGGTAAGAAACTCATTATACAAGATACAATCGCTTTGGAAAGAAAAGTATTATTTAACACATTCCCCATGTGATAGGGCTCCAGATTGTCAAATGACTTTTCTGTATTGGAGTTCACTCAAATCCCATCTTGGGTACAGTGTGCTTACAGATCTCATTCTAAAAATATCCCTTTGTATTTTGGAACGTAGAACTAGTCTACTAAGTGGGGGTGGGGAGAAGTCTCCACTTTCTCATTCTCTTATTGCTCCTAGACGAATAGCTACAAAGCACATCATTTATTATCTCTATTTTGCCAAACAGATAACACTTTTGAAAGGCTCCCGGAAATTACTTGAGCATAAGACTGTTCAGGGATCAGACTCAATGACTTTTTTTTTTTCCATGTCTGTTCAAAGAGTGGATGTTTCACTTTTGGACAGATATTCCTACATTCTCGAAGATTTTTTTTTTTTTAACTGAGGTGTCCCATGTAAGATCCTGGCTCTGCTGCCAGACTATGGAAGACCCCACCAGAACCAAAGGCAGCCATGGCTCAGCCAAATGGCTTTCATGAAACAAAACTAGAGGGAGGGGTGGGGCTACCTGGCCAGGACAGCGTTATGAATAAAGGAAGCCAAGGTTATCGAGGTTGCCTTTAAGATGGGTGTGAACATGCAATGTTTTCACCACTCTTGCCTTAAGCCTTACAACTGTAAAACCACATTTGCTTGATTTTAACGCTTCTACACAATTAGATAGAAGTTCATTTTTCATTATTTAAAAAAAAAATGTTGGTTGTGGACCCATAAATTTCTACCCAGAGTGAATTATCCCTTTTCCTCTTTCCTGAAGATTGGCTCTAGAAACTGTGAGGGGAATATACTCTATCTTCTGCCTATTGTACCAAATGATCCATAATAGAAAAATTCTATTTTCGCATAATAGAAGAACTCTATTTTTAGTGGACTCGATGCAGTGGTTCTTGACACATTAGTCAGAGTAGGCTAACTTCTGTGAAAACAACTCCCAGATCTCAACAGTCTGTAACAGCCCAGTAACAGACAAAGATGCATTAAACGATGCAAAAAAAATGGTTACTTGCAGTGACACATGACCACAGTCATGGTTCCCCCAAAACTGAGGAGAGCTCTGTGTCTTCTGTCTCTCATTGTGTTCCTTTGGCTGACTAATTCCCCAGGTTTCTCTTTTTTCTCCTTCTCTTTTTATAAAGTTTATCAGGGTGACATTGATTAATAAAATATATAGGTTTCAGGTATACAATACATCATCTGTATCTTGTATTGTGTGTTTACCAACTCTTCTACCTCCTCCTATACCCCTTTCCTCTGGCAATCACTATCATGTTGTCTGTGTCCGTGAGTTCATAGGGGAATGTCCCTTTATTAAAGCCAACAGAACAGAAAGAGGTCCTCTGGCCCCACACAGGGACACCATAGGCAGCAAGTGGCCATGGGATCAGCCCTCTTGCTGTGGAAGAGAAGGTCACACAGACCCCTAAAAAGATCGCACACCCAGCCAAGGAGCAACACGTTTGTCAGGAGCCTATGATGGCTCCCACCTGACCGTGCCTTCCAAGGACTGACCTTGCCCTACATTTGCCTCAACAAAGGCTGACCTTGCCCTACATTTGCCTCAACAAAGAAGCTACAGCACAGAAAGGACAATTTCCAAGGTCATATAGCCAGTTCAGGGCACAGTCAGATACTGAAAAGTAGGTCACTGCCCTTGAGATTAGAATGGCAATGCGAAGCCCCAGCTGTGAAAAGAAAGACTGACAGAGGATTTAGCACTAGTTAAGAGACTATAGGCATCACCTGGCTAGCATGGTTCAGTGGTTGGGCATCTACCGATGAACCAGGAAGTCACAGTTCGATTCCCGGTCAGGGCAAATGTCTGGGTTGCAGGCCCAGTCCCCAGTGTGGGGCGTGCAGGAGGCAGCCAAGCAATGATTCTCATCATTGATGTTTCTATCTCTCCCTCTCTCTTCCTCTCTGAAAACAATAAAAATGTATTTTTAAAAAAAGAGACTATCGCCATCAAGATAGTGGTCAGTTTCTGCTGAAATCTTGCAATCCCTCTGCTGGTTGAGAAAGAAAAAAGTTCCAGGATATTAAGGATTTATTGGGGAGGAGGGCGGGTGTCAGTTAGATTCCCCTAAATGTGGTGATCGACCCATGGCAGTGTCTGAGCCTTCCCTGCCCAGGCCTCCCTCGCAGGCTGCTCTCTGCATTCCTGATGACAGGGCTGCTAAATGAGCGCTTCGGGGCCTGTGGGTGAAGGGAGGTGACTCCTACCCTCAGAACCTGCTCTAAGGAAATGCATCCCCATCACATCTTTAGCTTCAAGGTAATGGCCATGAACTTCAGAGCAAAGGTCTCCTTACCTGGGGCTAAGGAGTCCTCGGTGTCCCGGAGCCACTTGTCCTGAGACTGGGGGGAGCTGAGCGAGGTTTCCCAGTTGCTCGGTTATTTATTCCTTTATGGGAACTACTTCCCAATGTGGAAAGGAAGCCACGGTCGTACGTCTGACATCATTTCCTGTTTTCTACCAGGTTTTGTCCTGCGTTATTTTATTTTATTTTTTATATATTTTCAAACCCGGGACCCTTCAGTCCACGGGCCAACGCTTTAATCCACTGAGCCAAACCGGCTAGGGCTGGATTTTATTTTTCAATGTGCTTCGTCTTTCTTGCCCAGCCAGGCAGGCTGGGTGATTCGATGGCAGTGACAAGTTGCAGATTGAAGCACTTTTCCAGGCCGTAGTTGGTGTGGTCCTGTAACCACCATGTGAGGACACGTTCTCCTCATTTTCAGACGAGGAAATTGTCATTGCAGCAACTAGTTTGAGGTCATGTGCTCATTTACTTGACAGCAGGTTTCAGAGCTAAATCGGCAGGAGGGCCCTTGTAAAACTCAAAAGTCATAGAAAATAGCCCTGAATAAGTCATTTAGAATATTTATTCTGTTCTTCTTATGCCAAGCACTCTTCTGTGAACTAGGGAACCGACAGTAAACAAGACAAGTAGAACTCCTGCTCCCAAAGAACAAACATTCTAGCAAAATAGGCTGTGGCAGAAAATAATAGAAGACAGTGGGTATGGCCACCAGCTGTAAAAAGTGTTGTCTCCTTGCTTTGTGGGGATGAAGGAGGAAGAATTTTGTGCTCCAGATGCAGGAGAGATTCATGAGGCAATGGCTACCTCTTGGACTACTCTTCAGTATAAAGCAAGAAGTGCAAAAATTATACCTAAATCCCTCAGAAAGGATCTAGTACCTGCGATAGCATCGCTGTGGCTGATCCTATCCATCAGAGGGATCCCTGAACCCAGACAAATCTTGGCCTTCACCTTGGAATTTGTACGTCTGAAGGTGCCACTTATATTTTGTCATCAATCCTTAGTTACTGTGTGGAGTCTGCCCACTTGTTATTGTTTATAGTATGCTTTTAGTTAAAAATCTTCATATCACTCTATGATAACACAGACGGGGTTCTATGTATGATATTCGCAGAACCAAAATTAAGGAGACTTTTACCCTCACATAAACAAACTCTGTGAAATAAACTAAGCAATTCATGAAACATCACTTGTTTTGAGATGCTACCCATATTTAATACCAAAACTTTATTTCAGAACTACCAGATAAAAGCCTAAACATATCTATCAGAAACAGGATAGGCATAGGAATATAGGTTATTACCTTCATTGTGATGGCCATGTGATAGCACTGATCTTAATAATCTAGAAATGTGTGATTCTTTACCCTAGTTTTAACCTCTTTCTCATTCCAATTCTTAATTGGTAGAGAAAAACTGCTCTTGGGAAAAATCGTAAAATTAACATACATTTTTATGTCACTAATTCCAATGCTGATGGAACTCTGTAGATTAAATGCAAGTCTGAGATGAAATGAATGTGAAAAAATAGATTCCGAGACAGACTATTTTTCATTAATATTTAATTGATTGCAAATTTTTTTGCTATTTCAAAAAGTGTCTGCTCTCTGCTTCGTTGAATAAGTTCTGTCATTATTCAGTGTAATTATAGCTTTGGGGAACATTTCCCAATGAAGGCTTCGAAGTGAAAAGAAGAAGCATAACAATTAATGATAAAAGCTCAGTTAATACTTCTCCGTTCCAGACCTTTCGAGCTCTGATCACGTAAGTTTCTATGACCTGTCAGGCTGGAAGGTCTGTAATGGATTTAGACCAGAGGGAAAGCAGACTCCTCCCTTCACAGTTTCCCTGGATGCCTGAGCATTGCCTGAAGTCGGGGTTCAATATAGACTGTGAATGTGGGAAACATCTGCAGAGCCTCCGTCTGGCCAGTTCCCCCAACGTTTGCTCGAAATCCCAACAGGAGGCCTTCGTGATCCATTTGAGACACCCTGCTTCTGACCCATTTAATTCCAGTTTAAGCATTTGAATTCCTAATGTTATGGCTTCCTGTGTGCCTGGTTCCCAACAGTGGATCAATGCTTTGAAGTCTATTATGCATAAGGCCTAATGTACTTCCCAAGGTCCATTTGCTCTCTGCACCTTTTAGAATGTGTCCTTCTTCTGTGTTTGCTCATATATTGACTGCGGCGCGGTAGGATGAGACATGAAGATGCACCAGCTCATGCAAACACCTTCCTACCGCACATGCCATCAGCCCAATGAAACATTATCTATCAACTGGAGAGTAGATGGCTCTGTGGCCATTTTAAAGATGAGGAAGTTAAGCCTTAGAAACATTCATTGGTTTCCCCACACACTCTGTCCCAGCAAAGGAAAAGAATTGAACGAGAACTTCCGCCCCCCATCTCAGAGTACTTCCCACCATGAACAGATGCGCCACAGAACCCTGTAACACCCTCTTTCTCGGTGTGGCGATGCTCTCTTAGAGAAAAGGGAGGCATCTCTCAAATCAGAGTCAGGTCCTCTAGTAAAGGGAGATGCCAAAGGCCCAGCCACCAAGTGATTAAGTCTTTCCACTTTCATTGACTGCCAAGCTTCTAGAAATAGGCCACTACTTGCCTCCTCTTTAAGCTGAGACACTGAAAGAGAGAGTGAAAGAGAAACACGGATGTGAGAGAGACACATCGATTGGTTGCCTCGCGCGCACACACCCCAACCAGGGGTCAGGAATGAACCTGCAATCCAGGTACATGCCCTTGACCAGGAATTGAGCCTGAGACCCTTTCGTGCGCGGGCTGACACTCCACCACTGAACCACAATGGCCAGAGCACCTTGGATATTTTTTTAACTTTTACCTCTGCCATTCGTAGATGTGGTCCTTGACCTCAGGGTCTAAGATGGTGGCTGGGATACTCCAGCTGTTACTTCCAACAGAGAAGAGGGAAAGGATAAAGAAGAAAATGAAAAAGGAGTACACAGCTCATATTAAGGAGTTTCTTGAAAGTGACCTCATAAAACTTACACATATATCCCACTGGCAGGAAATTAGTCACGTGGCTCTTCCTAGACACATGAGAAGCTGGGAATTACCCAACCCAAACTCAGGGACTCTAGGACTGCTGCTTGGATGATAGCTGCCTACCGAAGATTCTTCTTCTCTTTCCATAGTGTTGAGTTGTTGCTGGACAGTGGCTGCCCAGCCAGGGACTTGAAAATAATTGCTGGACTGTGAGCAGAGATGAAGTGGGTTCTCCCATGCCAAGGTGAGACAGGGGCAGATGCATGCTCTCCACACTTGGAAGCCAGATGTTGAAGATGGTGGAGCCACAAGACAGAAAGAACCTGGATCTCTGAATTACTGCTTAACGGAGAGTCTCCTGCTGATTAGAAACACACATTTTAGACTTTGTGTGTGCAAGAAATGAACTTCTATTGTGCTTAGGCACTTAGATTTTAGAACTTATCCTGTCTCCCATAGTGCGTTCTATCGTTATAACATTGTGTTCAACGTTAATGAGAAGACCATGTTAATTTTGCATTAAATCTCTATACCCTCAATGTCCACTGCATTACCTGTCACCATAATGGGTAAATTATTACTGAGAAATAGAGCCATGTGCATGTAGTATGAGAACACAGAGGATATAGTATTTACTGGTAATTCAACCTGGGAACATTATATTTATTTTTCAATCCAGGGCTAAATGTGTTATAATACTATACGAAGCATGAATATTCCACTGGACAAACTTTCTAGTTAATCTCACATGGAACTTTTTGTTCTGTCCTGCGTTGTACATTCAAATAGCCTTGTCTACACTGCCTTGAGAGACACCTCGTATATTTAAAAGAGGAGGCCCTGGACTCTGGAGAATTTATGAAGAGTGACTTCAAGGGGAAAGATCAACTTACAGGCAGTATGAGGCCCTCATTCAGAATCCAAAACAGCGATTGCTTGGAGAACAGAAAGGCTTTCTTCGAGCTGTCATTTTCCAGCATCCACACCCTATTCCGATGGCAGGCAAACCCTTTCCCACCAACATGGAAACCCAGAGCGTTGATCATTCTTAATGTCAAGGTGAGTTTCCAACAGCTACAGAGCTCTTTCTTCATCTGTAGAACCAATAGATGAACGCTTGGTTGGGCCACCCAGCTCATTTGTCTCTATTCCTTCTCTTTGAGCCAAACTTTCCTATTCTTGTATTTAAACTAACTAATTTCTAGCATTCTCCTTAGCACCCAGCATGATGTTTATGTGTGTGTGTTAATGAGCATCTCTTTTCCTGAAATGTATGTGTCTTGAGGGTTGGAACTTCTTTCTTATTCAACCCTTAATCCCCCACCCCCAACCCCCCCCCACCCCAGCTCTTGCCCAGTGCCTCATACATCTTAGCAAATACGGACTTCCCCTCAGGCCCCAGAAATTATAGCTTTGGGAGCTCTTTAGTTAGAGTCCTGCTCTGTGGCTGCCAAAGAGTGTAGAGCATTCCCCCCCACCACCACGCCCAGGGGCTTTGCTAGGAGATATTTGAGATCTATAGACCATGCACAATCTCTGAAGCCAGAATCAGCTACAAGATAGAGCCCATGTGCTTCAGTTCTCCCCCTCAGTGCATATGTCATGTGCCTCCTCTTAGCATCCTGTCAAGACTGGGCAGCCTTGCCTCCTGCCTTCTGTTGGGGGTTTTATTCCGGGATCCTGACTTTCAGCCCCCAAATCCTCTCCATCATGTGTTTAGACAAACCTAGGAGTTTCCCTTATAAAAGAACTGCTGCGTGACGTGTCCATGTAGACAAGAATCCCAAGGTGAGCAGATAAACTTTCACAGCACAGACACGACTCCTGGATACAGTTGGCTAAGAGAATTGATATCCATGTGACCAGAAACCTTCTCAGGTACTGTCCTCAGTGTCATCACAACCCAGTTATGTGTATTGTCTCTTGTCTATTCATTTGAAAACCTCCTCTCCGGAGAGCTTTGCTTAGTAACAGCCAAGTGCTGGTTATCTGATGAATAATCAGGAAGGTCTATCTGATGCTTGGTGAACTATAGGGTAGGAAACAAGTGAATTCATAGATATTTCATGGCAGTTGTTGTCCACTGAGAGTGATGCTGTCTCATCTTATCCCCCGAGAACATTTGGCACTATCTGAAGACATTCTGATTTTCACCACTAGGAGTGGGGCGATGCTACTGGCATCTAGAAGGTAGAGGGCACGGGCAGATGCTGCTAACCAATCCTGCAATGCCCAAGACAGCCCCACAGCACAGAATTATTCAGTTCAGGAAAAAACCCTGCTCTGGGGGCCAGACCATTGATGAGCAAGTGATTGATAATCATGGTTTAAATTGGTTTGCTGCCTTTACTGAGTTTTCCCCAGACATAACTGTGCAGTTACAGGGTTTGCCTTGATAAATAGAAAACTAGCACTACCGGGTGAAGCAATGCACATGTGATTATTTTATCTTCATGGGCACGTACCTTTCTTTGGCAACCACTGGACTGGGAAACATGGCATTCTCCTTCTTCCTCACCTGCCTCCCAGCAAAGGCTCAGCCCTACAGTGTAATCCGGGCCAACCATCACAACCCTGGCATCTGAGACCTTGTAAGAGTGGCATACGATCTCCTCCTCTCTCAAACATTGGGTCCCAAGCTCCTCAAACTTCCCATGCAGCTGAAGCCCCGGGGGTGGGAGAGATGGGGGTCTTGATAAAATGCAGATTCTGCTTCTGATTCAGTAGATCCTGCATGTCCCCCCAGATGCATCATCTAACAAGCCCTCCGATGGTGCCAGTGCTGCTGGAGCAAGGACCACACTTGAGTGGCGAGTTTCTAAAGCCCGCCATGTTCCTGCACATGGTCCTGTTTTAACCTGGACCACATTACTCAGGCATAAGGTTTACCTCCCTAGAGGCTGGGAAGAGCACGTGAGTAGTGGGAATAGATCCTCCTTATGATGGTTTTGAAACCCTGGAGAAATCAACAAGTCTTTTTGATATCCCTTTTCTCATCTTAATATGAATATAGTCATTACTAGTAGCCCTGCGCACGAATCCATGCACCGGTAGCTCGCTGTCCCGCCCTCCTGTAGCTCCCTCCGCCCCCCTCATAGCTTGCTGCCCTGCCCCCTCCTGTACCTCTCCCTCACCCACTTGTAGCTCACTGCCCCACCCTCCTGCTGATCCATAATCCAGTCGTTACGCGATCGGTCATTACGCTTCACGGCGTAAGGACCATTTGCATATTACATCTTTATTATATAGGATTGCACAAGATGATTGCCAAGGATTAAATGAAATCACAGGTTCTCAATTCCTTATCCAAAATACTTGGGGCCAGATGTACTACAAAATCCATAATAGTCTTAGATTGTTTTAAAAATGATGGCGTGCATGCAATATATTATGTGACAGCCCCAGAGGGGTCTAGGGCAGAACCCCCTAATCAAGTATGTTAATGTTTATGCAGCAAAATATATGAAGACTATACCACACCGGAGGAATGAGGACTGGAGAGAGCTCAAGTTCACATCAGCTTTTGCTGCCAAATATGTTCAGGTCAGGGATGAGCGACAAAAAAGGCTTTCAGCTTTCATAGCTTGTTGGATTTGGAAACTATGGATAAAGAGGCTGTGAACCTGTGCGTGGCCTGTGCGAGTATTAATCTTTCTGCTGAAAGAGCAGACACATTCCTTTTCTCCTATGCATTGCAGGCTATGAAGGCAAAGCCTCAGAGACTGGGACTCGACCCGGGACAGGACCACACCTTGGGGATCAGAGAGCCAACTCAAGGGAGGAGCAGGTCAGTGGGGCCAGGAAGGATTTAAGGTCAAAGCCACACCAGCACCTGGTATAGCTCCATACTGAATCCTGTCATCACTCTTTACTTTTTTTATTTTCTTTTTCTATCAGTCTGTTTAGGTTTTGTTTTGCTTATTCACTTGCTATACTTTTTTCTTTAGATTGTATATGTAAGTGAAAAGTATTTGTCTTTATCTGACTTATTTCACTTGGTATAATACCCTCTAGGTCATTCATATTGCTGCCAATGGAAAAGTTTCATTCTTCTCTTTGATGAATAATATTCCATGATATGTACATGTACCACAGCCTCATATTCACTCATCTATTGATGGGCACTTGGGTTGCTTCCATACTCTGGCTATCCTATCCTATATAATAAAAGGCTAATATGCAAATCGACTGAACGGCAGAATGACCGGTCTCTATGATGCGCACTGACCACTGGGGGCAGACACCCAATGCAGGAGCTGCCCCCTGGTGGTCAGTGCACTCCCACAGGGGAGCATCACTCAGCCAGAAGCCGGGCTCACGGCTGGCAAGTGCAGCGGCGGTGGTGGGAGCCTCTCGTCTCTGCAGCAGCGGGTAGACATTCCCCGAAGGGTCCTGGACTGCAAGAGGGCGCAGGCCAGGCTGAAGACCCTCCCCCTCCCACTCCATCCCCACCCAGAGCATGAATGTCACGCACCGGGCCTCTAGTTATAAATAGTGCTGCAATGAAATAGGGGTGAATATTTTTTTTTTCAAGTTAGTGTATTTTCTCTGGATAAATACCCAGAAGTTGAATTGCTGGATCACATAGCAGCCCTAGTTTTAATTTGTTGTAATTTGTTGAGGAATCTCCATACCGGTTTCCGTCGTGGCTGCACAGTCATTCTGACAGGTGTGAAGTGATAGCTCATTGTGGTTTTGATTTGCATTTCCCTGCTGATTAATTGATTAATGGTGTTGAGCATCTTTTCATATATCGGCACCCTTTAAACCACACACATGCACACCCAGCACACGCACACACACATACACATACACACATGCTCCCACCCACGCACCTAAAACCATCAGGACTGGGGCACGCTAAATTCAGAAGTTGGGGTCCGGTGCAAGGTAGAGGCAGGAAGCCAGAGAACTTCTGAGAAAAACACGCCTCATTTTCCCCTTCAACTCATAAAATGAGATGAGAATTCCTCCACGGAGGGCTTTGACTGCCTTTCTTGAAAACGTGCTCGGGAAAATGGGCGCCGGGCAGAGTAAGAAGTCATTCCCGGCCTCTTCATGTGCATGGACAATGACAGGTTTGCAGGTGTAGCTCCTCTTTTTTGTTTTCATTCTTTCCTTTTTTATGATCTTATAATTATAGCTCTTTCCACGAGACTTGGAGAGGAAAACGTTGAATTAAATTTAAAAAGTAGAGCCTCTTGTCCCCCCCAGGCTGTGCGTTCTCTCCTTTGTTAGGGCGCAGGCTTCCTAACCAAACGGAAGTGTGGTCAGCCCACGGGGTCGCCTGCATCCCGCGGGTCCAGCAACATGCCCGCGTGCCCTGGGCACAGGCTGCGGACAGGGGTGGCAGGAGGGGGCCTGTAATGGGCCCGGATGCAGTGTATTCTGCAGCAAGCTCAGGACTCTGAGAGGACCTTAGAGACCATTTTGGAGATTCCATAGGAGAGGCTGCTGAGGGAGGACATGCGGAGCGTGGTCCCTGCAGCGGCCTACCTGAGTTCAGTGCCTCACTGCGCGTCCTGCTCGTTGTGGGACCTTCAGCCAGGGTGTCGGCTCCGAGAGTCTGCTTCCTCACAGGGAAAAGCAGAACAGCGGAGCCCACTTTATACAATGGTTGTGAAACTCATAGATACAGAGAACAGACTGATGGCTGCTGAGGGGGGAGGGACAGGGGGAAGGGGTCCAGCGAAAAAGGTGAAGGGGTTGAGAAGAACAGACTGGCAGTTCCGCCATAGTCGCAGGGAGGTAAAGTACAGGGAACACAGTCGATGATATTGTGGAAACTACGCCGGGTGCCAGGTGGCCACTGGCAATATCAGGGAAACACCCTGTCAAGCATATGAGTGGCCAGCCACGATGTTGTGCCTCTGAAACGAATACAAAATCACATGGAATGTAAGTGGGAATTGAAAAACAAACAATCGCTGTGACTGTAGCGTGAGTTGGGGTCCATGAGGTCTGAGAAGAGGCGCCTCTGTGTCCCTTGCTGCTGTTTGGTTAAGCTGCTCCTGTTTCTAGACTGAACGGACTGGAAAGCCGTCCCTGGGGGCCAGCCTGTCCTGGAGGCCGGCAGCTCCTCCCAGAGCAGAGGGGGACCTGCTGGGGCAGCCCATCCTCGCCCCTCTCCACTCCCCGCTTCGTCCCCAGGGATCTGAGGGTGTCCTCTCAAGGACAGGATGTCCTACCAAGCCCAGTCCCCTGAACTAGACTCTTGGTATCCTTTATCTCACCAGGTGACATTAGTTTCCGCGTCTCCTGGTCAAGTCGCATTTGGAAACCGTGTGGACAGGGTTCCAGATTTCAGACCCTTCCCACCAATACCCATCCCAGAAGGCCACACCTGCGGTGCCACCCCCTCCTGGGAAGGGTGGGGACACGCGGAGGATCATGCCTTTGCCGTGAGAAGAGGCAGATCAACCAACCAACCACAACCCCCAAGTAATGACCAGACCGCAGACCGCGCACGTCATCCGCAGCAAAGCCGTGCACAGGTTAGAAGAGCACATACAGGGCCGACCTTTAACCCGATCGGACCAGCTCTCGGATAACCCGCGCTCCACTTCAGAGTCCCAGCCCTGAGATGAGCGGAGACGGCGTCTCTCCTTCTCAGACAGTCGAGGAGACCTGCTGGCAGGCCCACGGGCCCCAGTCACCCCTCCCTGGGGCCCCAAGCGGAAGTTGTCAGCTGTTGAAAGGAAGAGCCTTTTCCTTTCTTTGGCTCCCGGGGATCCGGAGCAGTTGTCTGACCTGGACTGCCGTCCGCTGGTCACTGGTTCCAACTGGACAGTCAGCTCCAAGGGTCCCAGAAGGTCTGCTGACTGGGCAGCGCATGAGACGATGAAGTGGCAGGAGCCGGGCCGTGGACACTCAGGGATGGCACTCCCTAACCAGTAACCTAGAGCCCACGTGGGTGACCCGGAACCGGCAGTCCGGCTGAGAACGAGTGGGCTACCCCTCAGCAGAGCTCCGGGTTGGAAAGAATCGGTACAAATGTGGCTGTAATTTCTCTGCAGGAAAAAGGACATGCTCAGGATCATTCCAGAATAGTCTTTGAAGATGCATCTGTTCCAACGGCAGCTTCGCTTAAACCAAATAAGAACACGGCGTCAAGCTGATCACGGTGTTTGCTGTAGAATGCTGCAGCTTAGCAGCACACACTCGCCCGTCTGCAAATATTAAATTAGAGGCAGGGCAGGTGGGGGGGGGGGTGGTGAGGGAGGGCACGGGGCGGAGCTAATGGCCTTTGGTGGCTGCTGCGGGTGCTGGAGGAGTGTCCCGGGTGACGGTGGGGACCTGAGGAATCCGTCAGCTTCTCAGGGTCCAGGCTGGGGGTGACTCACCAGTGAGACTCATTAGCTCAGGGTCACCCAGTTTCTTTCAGAAAAGCGAGACGCAGATGTCCGGCACTGTACTTGAATTTTAATAACTCTCTTTAGATAGGCCCTGCAAGACCAGGCATCTATAGTCTCCCAAGAAAGGCTTGATTGCAGCTAATTAGGGATGACTTCACTGATTTCCAATAAGATTTGGGGGATTTAAAAATTCTGGGTGTTAAATGGACGGTTGGAGTGCTTTCATTTCATTCAATTTTTTGCCCGTTCATTTGTCAAGCGCCAATTCCTCTGCCCTAAACCCCACTCCTTTCTAGGAGAGTGACTCCCTCTCGTGTCCCTACTGAGTTCTGGCCCCCGCCACGGCTTCTATCAATCTGTATCTGTCACACATGCTTGTGCGACTCTGGCTGTACTAGAGTCTGACTGTGTGGTCTTGACTGGTCACTTCTCTTTGCCTCGCTTTCCTCATCTGTAAAATGGGTACAGTGACACCCATCTCCAAGGGCTGTGCTCAGGATTAAGCCAGTTGGTAGATTTAAAGTCCTTAGAACAGCATCTTCCAGAGGAACTGCCACATTGCAGTTTCCCGGTCAGTGTGGGATTAAAGCGATGGAGTGTACAGGTGACTGTGTGACTCCCGGGTTCCTAGTGGGCAGGGCTCACCTAACCAAACACTAAATCTAAGCTATTTTACATTTTTTCAAAGATGATTCTTCTTCGTCGTTGTTATTATGCATCCATTTTGCTATACTATTTTTACCTTTAGTTTAAACCTTCCTGGGTTTCCCCTCAGCATCTGGGTAGTGACGGACCGTTTTATCATTTGTCATGGGAACCCCCAAATTTATAGCTAATAGGTCAGCTTCAGGTGGCACAGCTGAGTTCCAAAGTAAGGGCACATCTGTGAGGCCTAAGCCTTGGTCTCCAGGGTTGGCATCAGGACTGGGGTGGAAGCCTACGCTCCAGCAGCCCAGGGGGCCGCACCCTGCCCAGGCTGGCCTCTGCCCTCCCTGCTGATCCCCTTGGGAAGCCATTTGTTTACATGAAGGCCCCACCCACCCACAAGACTGGGGCTGCGTGGGGAGGGACCAGGGGCAGATTCAGGTCTCCTGCAAACTGAAGACTTTACAAACACACAACCACGTGAGCACATTGCTAGGGCCCCTCGCCAGGCCCTGGAAGCTTAAGTCTCATGACTTCCCGGCAAACCCGCTGCTGGCATTTCATTCCTCCCTGGCATCCGGTGCCCAGTGGACATTCGAAACCATCTCGTGAATGAATGAAAGATTCGGCGATGCAGCCACAAACCCAGATCCCCAGAGCGAAGCATTTCCTAACCAACCTTACATTTAAGAAATTATGTGATTAAAAAAAAAAAAAATTTGTTTTTTTCTTAAAAAGCCCTGGCTGGTTTGGCTCAGTGGATAGAGCGTCGGCCTGTGGACTGAAAGGTCCCAAGTTCGATTCCGGTCAAGAGCATGTACCTTGGTTGCGGGCACATCCCCAGTAGGAGGTGTGCAGGAGGCAGCTGACCGATGTCTCTCTCTCATCGATGTTTCTAACTCTCTATCCCTCTCCCTTCCTCTCTGTAAAAAAAAATCAATAAAAATATATATTTTTTAAAAATTAAAAATAAAAGAGGAAATGATGTGATTGCTCGTATTTAGATGAAAAGGGCTCTTTCTCTCCCTTCCGGGGACTGACCTCACTGGCTATTTTTGCGCGAGACCCGGAAGTGGGCCGTGCAGGGATGCGCAGGCTGGGACCTAAACACGCAGAGGCTGGTGAATTCGGTCACCGGCTGTGTGCAGCCAGATGAGGGAAATCTCCCGGAGGAACCCCCGCTTTCATCTCCATGCTAACTCACAAGAGAACTGCAGAGAGGAGCGAGATGCCGATGCGGCACATGGTAAGCAAGAGGGATTGGGAGTCTGTCTGCCAGCCAGAAGCGTTCCCTCCGCGGAGAATCCCAGTCATGAGGTTGCCCTGGCATTTGCTGGCGTTTAAAATGGGATAGTTACGGGCTTTGGCTCCGGCACTGAGGAACAGGCAGTGCTTTGTGCCTGCCTCTCACGTCGGAACCAATCCTAGACTCTCTCTTCCATTCTCCTAGAATCCCTCTTCCATTCAACCCTGCTTTCCTGTCTCTGGTCCTGACCCGGCTTGACCCCCGAAGCAGGTGAGACACGGGCAAAGGAGCCCCCGAGGTGGGGACCCAGGACCTGAATCCTGCTCCCCGCAAGCCCTCATCTCACCAGCTGTGTCCTCCAAATGTCGCCAAGCCTCAGTTTACCCAGGAGACCCGGGTACTCAATAGCTTCCGCCACTGGGCATCTTCCCACACTCCCGGCACCATTTCAGGCTTGTTTGACATAAAAGAGGAACCTCACATTCCCATTCAGGGAGGAGAAAAGTGACACCCGCAGAGTTCTTGGAATCAGTAGCCCGGCGTCTGTCTCCGGCTCCAGAACGAGACTCGACTGCCAAGGGGCCGATCCGTGAGGGTCTCTAGAGCTTAGGAAGCGAATGGGACGGTTCCCAGGGCACCTGAGAGCAGCCGGAATGCCCGGAAGCTGCTGGGAAAGGCCCTGGGGCGACGGACAGGTCATCCCAGGGAAGGCACTCGAGAGCTGGAAATCCTACACAGATAAGCTGGAGAGGGTCCGAGGGTAAGTTAGGAGAGCTCAGGCAGCTGGCCGGCGGGCAAGTGTGAGGCCCGTTTAGGCCTCTGGGTTCTAGGGACTCGCTATTGGAAAACGGAAACCTGTGGACTCAACCATCAGGCCCCGAAGGAAACAAATTCCCGAGACGGACGTCCTTGCCCGCGTTGGCCTTTCCTGCCTCTGGATCTCCTCCCCGGGCACGGCCGGGCGGGGGGCGGGGGGCGGGGGAAGAAACATGGCATGTGTGCCAAGGTCACGGAGAGTTCAGGCCGCCGGCAGCTCTCCAGGCCCCGGCAAGAGGGCCGGATGGGTCTCGGGTGGTTCACGCGACCGTGAGGTCATCCTGATCCCCGTCAGCTGATTACAAACCACCACGTTCCGTCGTAAGGGAACTTGAGTCTTTGGAGGGGAGTGAAAACTCTAATTTTTTATCTGCTGGCCTCACTGTGAGGACTCAGGAGGTGGCCGCAGACACTCCTGTTTGCAGCCCCTCCCAGGGAGGAGGGGCCAGGCTGGCTGTTTGAACGACATGACTTCCCATGACCCTGAGGTCAAGTCCGCAAAGTGGAATCAGGACCCATGTGAGGGATTAGGACCCTGCAGTCCCCAAGCCTCGGTGACTCACCTGGCCCCGGCCCAGCGGGTGGAGACAGTCCAGCTCTAATCTGCATCTGTTCAGCTCCAAGCCCCACTGTCGCTCGTGCCCAGGGGCCCGTTGTCAAGGGGACAGAAGCCAAGGTCTGCGTCCACTTCCTTCTCCCTGGGCCTCCTGTCTTCCCTTTGCACCGCGCTCCTTGGGATCCGGGCTGGGCGTTTGGGCAGAACCGGCAGCAGGACGGGTCGTGTGCCCTGGCCCAGCTGGGGAGTGGGCAACTCCATGCTCAGGGGCCAGATGGTACAGCTTGGCCGACACCCAGGGGGTGTTCACATCAAGGCGGGTTCCCCAGGGCTGTCTCAGGCCAGTCTTCACTCGGGTCCTTGGGAAAGGACCGCACTCTCATGTTCGCGGGGCAGCGTGTGACTCTCAGGTGGTCACCTGCCGGCTGTCTTCCCCCAGGGGCTCAGTGCCTGCTCCTTAAAGGACTCCGCAGAGCCTTCACCTGCTCTATGCGCACTCCCTCCCGGGTCGCCTTCCCCACGCGTGCTCCTGCGCATACGCCCTTCTGCCTGGAGTGTCTGTCCAGCCACCCCCTTCCCGCACACTCATTCTTCAAGGCTCCCGCCAATGGCCCCTCCTCCAAGTCGGACCTGCCCCTTCAGCAGATGTCACCTCTGCCCTTTGACATCTTAAGCTCCCACGTGACACTTGCACACTGCCATGTCCCAGGCTGTCCCCAGCGGGGAGCTCCTTCCGACCCGTGCTCTCTTCTGTGTCCCTCACACTTCCTGGCAGACACCGCTTGGGACGCTCTACAAGCCAGGGCTGTGCATCCAGAAAGATCCACCTGGCTCAATCGTCCCTCTTGGTGCAAGTCACACAGCCTCTCAGGGTCTCCCCAGGCACTGGGCAAGGGGCTGTGCTGTCATTTGTGCGGATGAACGTGTGCACCACGCCTGCTCGCTCGTCGTCAGTCCTGGGAGCGAGAACGCTGTGCCCGTGGAGTTAGCATCCTCCAGGTCCCGCAGTGAGGTCTAGTCCTCAGACAAGGGCCTGTCTGCCGGCCCACCCGTGGCTCTCTGCTGCCCCCTGGGCTGCCGGCTGGGCACCGAGGGCATGGTGTCCAGCAGGCTGGCCCTGGCAGTGCCCCCTAGGCTGTGGGTGAGTGAGAAAGCGACTTTCTCCTAAAATCAGGACGTGCTAGAGGAGGGGGACCCACTAACCTAACTCCTGGCCAAATGAGACAAGGACAAAGAGGCGCCTGGTCCCAGCGGCTCGCTTGTCTGTTAAGGAATGGACCCGCCGGCTGGGATTCTCCCTGTGGACCTCTGGCCCCATCTTCTAATAAGAACATCTCACTCAAATGTAAAAATGCAGATCGGGGCCCTGGCCAGTTTGGCTCAGTGAATAAAGCATCAGCCTATGGACTGAAAGGTCCCAGGTTCGATTCCAGTCAAGGGCACATGCCCGGGTTGTGGGCTCGATCCCCACTAAGGGGTGTGCAGGAGGCAGCCAATCAATGAATCTCTCTCATCATTGATGTTTCTATCTCTCTCTCCTTCCTTCCTCTCTGACATCAATAAGAAAATAAATATATAAAAATTAAAAAGAAAAATAAATAAAAATACAAATGGGGAGTAGAACGAGTTACTAATAGCGATTAGAGGAGCCCAACTAATATACAGTTCTTGACAGACCAGCATGAGGGGGTGTGTAGGGCGCTAGGATAATTCGAGGAAATGAGAAATCCCACAGATGCGTGCGAGTCAGGGAAGGCTTTGCAGAGACGGTGGGATTCAAGGTCATGGTGCTGGAATCGTGAGTGCCTCCAGCCTCATCCATGCCCTGCCTTTGACAAACAGTGTGGCCTCACAGGGCGTCGCCCAGCCAAAGGGAGAGAGTGGGGTCAGCCTGGCAGGGCTGCGGGAGGAGAAGAGGAGCTCTGAGTGCTCGCTGGGCGGGCACTCCACAGCACTCCCTAATGCCGTTTCTAGAAACCAAGAGAACGCCACACAATCAGCCCCGCAGCGCACAGCTGAGGCCCCTCCTCCCTCTCTTTCAAAACCAAGCTCAAGGACCTTCTCTCCGTGACCCTTTCCTGACCTCCCCACGGAGAGCCAGCCTCCAGGGCTCCCACCGTGCGGGGATAGGTCCTCTCTGACACCTGCCCACAGGCGGGCCTTCTGGCCCCATTCCAGGTCTTCCTTCTTGGCAGGGAGTGCTCCCACTGACCCCTCCTGCTCAGTGCCATGTCCTTCACTCATGAACCCCAAGTTCCTGGGACCGAACCCAGCACAGAGTACCTGTTCAATAACATTTGCTGAACAGATGCATGCTAACTGCTTGGCCGTGTACCCCGTGTTTAAATGTCAGCGATTCTTTCAAACACAGCCTATTGCTTATGCTCCTGGGTGTGTGCTTGATCTGGTCCTGGAGAAGCAAGTAGACATGAGGACCTGACTGTTTTGATTTGATTTCACCCCTGATCTCCCTTTCAGTAATTTTCCTGAATGCCTTCCCCTCTCTCCTCTCACCCACCCGCCACCCCCACTGGTTTCTTCTGGGGCAAGAGCAAACCTCTCCCCAGCTCCTTCCCACACGAGGGCCCCGCCCAAGGGCGTGTGAGGATAACGGATGCAGGGAGCGGCAAGAGCAATATTTATCCCGGTCTCCTGCACGTCAGGCTGTGACAGCTTGCCTTCTGTTTCAAAACTATGGGCATGTCAATAAATCTGCTGAATTCCTCCACCAACCTGCTGGCTCTTCCCGCAGCGAGAAGCTGTGAAGCATGGTTGTTCTGTCTTTTAAAAAAAATAGTTCTTGTCCCCAGGGCGCACTTGAAGTGCACCTGGTAGAAAGGTCTGTCTTGGAGAACTTTGTACAATGCGACCTGCGCTCCCAAGTTGGGTGCTGACCCCAGAGTGCTTCTCTAGCTGCAACTATATGGGAGATGGGAGGCAGGGCGTGTGTGTGTGTGTGTGTGTGTGTGTGTGTGTGTGTGTGTGTGTGTGTGTTTGTGTGTTACCTTTCCTGTGCATAGGTCACAATGTAATGACAAGTCCAGTATATTCTCACCTTTCGGCTGAGGTTGGAGGGCTCGCCGTCCTTCTGAGGCACCCACATTCTTGAAGAAGATGCCTATGATGGTCTGGTGGAATAAATCACATAGACCCGAAGTCACATGCCAGGTTCATCCATAGCTACGTGCGATCCAACATGTCATTCCTCCTCTCTGAGCCTCATTGACCACATCGATGCTCTGGTGGGAATTTCTCTTAAGAGACTGCTGTATGCGTTTAATGAGAAACTGTGCCTGAAACACGAAGTTTAGAATCTGACACCCAGTAAGTGCTTCACAGAATAGGCTGGGACTCCATTCTATGCATGTGACACACACCAGGTGCATCAGGTACGCCCTTCCCGGGGCCATGACGCACGTTTATTGTGACTTTCATTGGCAGGGACCAGGGCAGAGAGGGGGGGATAATAGAATTGAGGGGAGACGGCTGGGAGAAGGCCAGGTATCCTTACGCTCTGTTTACTGTCGCTCGGGGTTCCGTTTGCATTTGATCGCTTCACCTGAGGGATCCCATCTTACAGGACAAGAGAGTGATGCTGGGAGGTCCCTCCTCTCCCATCGATGCTGAAGACACAGCCCCCTCACGGCAAGAGGAGGTGCCCCTCCCAATTGCGGCTGCCTGAGCGTATGCCCTGACATCCTCCGCTCAGCCACTCTGAGCAGTCCTTTTCCCGGGCCTGTTTCCCAAACTGAAAGAAGTATCAGAATGAGACTGAGTTTGCAAACCATGCTACGGGATCTCCACAGGGAGTGCGTGTGCAGCTGGAAGGGAGGGCGAGGCACGGGTCCTGGAACCGCTCTTGTCTTCAGCATCGCCACCCTGTATGTATCTGTTTGGGGTACTGGACTCCGGCCTCCCATAGGAGACGTAAAGGTAACAAAGGGTGCCATCCCAAGCTTAAACATAAATAAAACAAACGTGAGTCCAGCTTCCATCATGACAAAATCACTTTTCCAAAAGAATATCAATGAGGTTGGACAAGCATGCCCCACAGAACCACTTAAGTCCTCTGGAACGCAACCAAAGTCAGACAGCAAACGGAGGAGTGTTTTTTCAGTAAACTACTGCTTTCCTTGTAAGATTGGTAAAAATCTGTGGTATTCTTACTCAAAATTGCTGCCATCTCCACCCAACTAATGGTGCTGGGAAAACTGGAGAAGCATATATAAAACAAATAAATAAACAAAGCCTTTGACTATTATCTCACACTATCCAAAAATTTAGCTTCAAATGGATTGAATACTAAATATAAAAGTTAAAATGACAAAACTTCTAAAAGAACATATAGAAGAAAATATTTGTGACATTGAGTTAAGGAAAGAATTCTTAGACACAATACCAAATGTGCAAGCCCTAACAGGAAGAAAAAAAAAAAGATAAATTGGAATCTATTAACATTAGAAATGTTGGTGCTTCAGAAGACACCATTTTTAAAAATGCAAAACAAGCCACACACTGGGGAAAAAATATCTGCAAATCATGTCTCTGAGGAAGGACTTACATTCAGAATATGCAAAAACCCTTATAACTCAATAATAAAATACCGAATAACTCAAAGAGTAGGAAGAGACTTGAACACTCGATCAGTCATTTCAGCTAAGAACACACACAAATGACTAATGAGCACATGGAAAGGTACGTATCATTAGTTATTAGGAAAGCTCCACAATCATTGAAATGGCTATAATAAAAATTAAAAAAAAAAACAGACAGTATGAAGTGTTGACAAGGATGTGGAGTTACTGGAACTCCCACACATTCCTGGTGGGAATATACACTGAGTGGCCAGATTATTATGATCTCTGAATGCATAATAATCTGGCCACTCAGTGTGTGTGTGTGTGTGTGTGTGTGTGTGTGTATTAAAGGCCCGGTGCATGAATTCTTGCATGGGTGGGGTCCGGCCAGCCTGGCCAGGGGGAGGGGACGTGGGCGGTTGGCTGGCCTGCCTACTGGTCGAAGAAACCATTTGCATATTAGCCTTTTATTATATAGGGTATACACTGAGTGGCCAGATTATTATGCGTTCAGAGATCATAATAATCTGGCCACTCAGTGTATATGGTATCATTGTTCATAATAGCCCAAACTGGTCACAACCCAGTTATCCATCACACAGTGAATGATAAGGAAATGCATTCAGGCCACAGACTAGAGTGCTACTCAGCGATAAAAAGCAACAAAATACTGACACCTGAAGCAACATGGATAAACAGCAAAAACAGGATGTGAAGTGTGAGCAAGCCAGGACGAAAGAGCTCCTATTACTCAGTTACCTGAACTATCCAGGCAAGACTAATGTGTAGAGACCTAGAGGAAACCATTTTTCGCCTGGACCTGGGAGTGCGAGGGGAGACTGACTGCAATTTCAGGGGTGACGGACATGTTCCAGGCGGGATTTGGAGAATGGCCGCCCCACTCTATTAATCTTCTAGAACAAGGAATTGGACACTCACAGCAGGTGAATTTTACAGAACGTTAATTTAAATAAAGTTTTTTAAAAAGCAACTTGAGAGCTTAAAAAAAAAAAAGTCCTTGAATACCAGCAGGCTAGACATCCTTTGAGTCTCTCTTGCGACTGGTGGCCTAGACTCTGGGGCCCAGCTCATTTCAGCCCATTCCCTGAGGTTCCAGTTCTGGGAACAGCCCATGCTTCGCTTTCCCTGAACTTCCGGTGCCATTTTCTAGGCAACACTCACCTCTTGGTACAACCCACCATGCACCCATTTCAGAGCCTCACCTCTCTCCTGATTCCAGGGGCGCGAGGAGCCCACCCTCAGACTGACCTACATAGCCACCAGTGAATCGTCTAAGGGTGTGCTGTCAGCTGCATTTGGAGGCAGGCAGAAGAGTTAACATTTTCTGTTATAAAATTTACCAACTACATTGAGGGTGTTTGACCCAGTTCGACAGAGAGGAAAATGCACCGGTGTTTTCAGATAAGGCTTTTTTCTAGGCAATAGCAGTCACTGCCACCATTTCCCAAAGCCCTCCAGGCGAAGAACTACGTTAGCAAAAGAGCTAATGAGAACTGAGTTCGTATTCGGGCTGACAGCCGCTCCTGGAGCACAGGTCCCACCGAATCGGCAGCTTGTGCAGGATCCAGGCCCTCTGTGCACCTTCCACCCCGGTTTGCTGACAGACAGTCCCACTTTCTGGAGCACCATCTCCCCTGGGAAAACGGTCCCGAAGCAGGGCTTGAAACCGCCATATCACGGGAGATTCCGACATGGGAAGCCCCGGGCAGAGCTGCAGGAAGAAGGCCAGCGTTGCTGCCTGGGAAGATGTTCACATTCGTTGGAAAGCCTGTTGGGTATGAAAAGGACACTGTCTTCTTTTCAAATGCATGTGCTTACCCTGCATGGTGGCCAAGGGCAGATCCCATGTTCCAACTCGAGTCAAAGAAAACGGTCTAAAATAAGAATGACTCTCTTGGAGTCATAATGAGCATGCCACCTCTGTCCCCAACCTCACGACCTCACGGCAGATGTACATGTTCAGGAAAACCCAACCGGCCGCAGCCCACTCTCGATTTTTCCTCCAGAATCCACATCTAGGGGGACATGTCTGTTCGGGTCCTCTGCCCATTGATTAACTGGATTGTTTGTTTGGTGTTGAATGACATGAGTTCTTTATATATTTTTGGATGCAATCCCCTTCTCATTGGAGCTGTTGTTTGCAAATATCTTCTCCCATTTGGTTGATTGCCTTTTTGTTTTGTTGGCAGTGTCTTTTTCTGTGCAGAAGATTTTCAGTTCAATAGAGTCCCACTCATCTATTTTTGTCTTTACTCCCCTTGCCTTTGGGGTCCAATTCATAAAATCCCCTTTAAGACCAACGTCCATACCTTTAGTACCTATGTTTTCTTCTATGTAATTAATTGTTTCAGGTCTTATATTTAGGTCTTTGATCCATTTTCAGTTTTTTTTTTTTTTTACATGGGGACAAACTGTAGTCCAGTTTTATTCTTTTGTACATGGCTTTCTAGTTTCCCAGCACAATTTATTGAAGAGGTTTTCTTCTCCCCATTGTATATTTTTTGGCTCCTTTGTTGAAAATTATCTGCCCATTTACATGTGGGTTTATGTCTGGGCTCTCAATTCTGTCCCATTGGTCTGTGTGTCTGTTTTTCTGCTGCTACCATGCTGTTTTGATTATTGTCGCTTTGTAGTATAATTTGACGTCAGGGAGTGTGATACCTCCAGCTTCATTCTTTTTTTCTCAGGATTGCTTTGGCTAATTCAAGGTCTTCTGTGGTTCTGTAGAAGTCTGATGTTTTTTTATTCTATTTATTTTTAAAATGCCATTGGGATTTTGATGGGAATTGAATTAAATCACTTACACATGGCCATGGCCAATAGATATATAAAAAAGATGCTCAGCTTCACTAGCTCTTAGGGAAATGCACATCAAAGCTGCAATGAGATACTACTTCACACCTCTTACAATGGCTATTACCAATAAGACAAGAAATAATGTGTTGGAGAGGCTGTGGAGAAAAGGGAACCCTCATTCACTGCTGATGGGAATGTAAACTGGTACAGTCACTATGGAAAACAGTATAAAGGCTCCTCAAAAAATTACCATATGACCCAGAAATCTCCCTTTTGGGTACATACCCAAAATATTTGAAAACATTTATTTGCAAAGATATATGCACCCGTATGCTCATTGCATCATTATTCACAGTAGCCAAGACATGGAAACAACCAAAGTAACCCTCAATAAATGATTGGATAAAGAAGATGAGGTGCATATACTAGTATACAACTGAATACTACTCAGCCACAACAAATGATGAAATACTGTCATTTTTGACATGGATGGATCTTGAGATTATCATGCTAAGTAAAAGTAGTCAGACAGAAAACATTAAGAACCATATCATTTCACTCATATCTATATATATAAGAGCTAAGCAACCGCAATGGTGGAATAACCGGAATGGAATGGCCAGAACGGCCAGAAAGACCAGTTGCTATGACACATACTGCTGAGACCAACAGGCCCAATGGGGGCCCCAATCGCCCCCTCCCAATCACTCGTGGCCCCTCCCCCAATTGGGGGCAGGGCCAGCCAGCCAACCTCCCAAGTCCCCTCCCCTGTGCCAGCCCGGCCCCAATCGGCTCCCATTGGGGCAGGCTGGCTGGACCCCACCCGTGCACAAATCCGTGCACTGGGCCTCTAGTGTGGGATATAAAACTGAAAACAGCAAATGAACAAAGAAATAAACAAAAGCTCATAGACACAGACAGCAATATGGTGGTTACCAGAGGGAAAGGTGGAGGTGGTAGCAAAGGGTAAAGGGGGTCAAATACAGGGTGACGGGGGGAGACCAGACTCTGGATGGTGGGCACGCAATGCCATACATAGATCACGTATCATAGAATTGGACACTTGAAACCTATATAACCTTATGAACCAATGTCACCTCAATAAATATAATATTTTAAAAAATCCACGCTTATTCTCATCCTTGCTGCTAGAATCATCCTTAAAATTTTAGCCCCTTCCCTGCCTATGTATGGCTCCTGGGAGCTCTTCCTGGCCCTGGGAGAAGGTCCAGACTCCAGGCCTGGCACCCAGCCTATCTAGCGTCCACATTTTGACTGAAGCCTCACTACTAGGTTCAGGGTTTCTCCTGCAACCTGTGGTCTAGGGTACAATGGCTTGCCTGTCCCCAAACAGCAGGTCAGTGCCCAGCACTCAGCTGCTCCCTGTGCCCGCTGCTGCTCCTGAGAGTCCTGGTTCCTCCTTTGAGCCTCGCCTGCAAAGTAATCTCCTCTCTACAAACTTTCAAATTGCTCTCCCCCCAAGAAGTTTGTCTCGGTCCTGTGGGACTTCACAGATACTCTTCAAGCATTTCTGTTCCCATGTGATTGGCGTGTCCGTGGCCCAGAAAGATGCACACCTCTGCGATCTGGCACTTTCTCTAGTTTATCCGGTGCCGTTCATCTTGAGAGAACAGGAAGAAATGAATAACGAGTCCTAAGGAATGAGGGAGGAGTTAATGTTTCCTCTCAGCCTTGTAGCTTGGAGAAAGTGGTAGGAGGAGAGACTAGAATGAAGAACACAGAACCAAAGAACGCTTTGGGGAAGAAAGGAGGATATGTTTATTTGTGACATGGGGTGTGCAAAGGGCCTGGGGCAGCCAGGTGCAGACCCCTGAGGCTGAAGTGTCAGAGAAAGACCAGGTTTGGAAGTGAACGTTTTCTTTAACTCATCAGCTGAAGCCATGGATGTTGACAAGATCATTATTTGAAAGTCTATGAAGAGCAGGTGTAGAGAATTATAAAACCTGATTATAATTCAGCAAAGATTCGGAGAGTAGACAGAAGGCTTAAAGAGGAAAAGAGCTTCGTGAAGGAGAGTTCAGAGTGGAGCTTCCCAAAGTAGAAAAGGAGAAAGTTTTCCTTCCCAGAAAGCCACCCGGGGTTCTGCCCCGAGGGGAAGGCCGTCACCCATCTGGGGTCTGGGTTCTGGGAGTCCGGCTGCTTTTTACACAGCCTCCCAACCTACCTGTTCAGTTTCAGTTCAACCTTCACCCCCTGCATTCAGAACCACTTTCTCTGCCCGATCCGCGGGCCTTCCTGCCGTTCTGGAAACGCAGACTATTTTCCCTTCCCTGCTTTTCCCACTCTTTCCTTAGAATTCAGCTTTTGCAAACCCGTTAAAAGCAATGACCACTTGTCCAGCAGCTCCCCAGATTCCAAGCCTCTTGTTGCAAACTCCTCCCCTGGCTGTCACTCTTGGCAATTCATGCCATTTTAACAGCGCTTCCAGGGAGCATGCAGGTAAGCGTCTATCCAGCCTGCCACCTGTAAGGGAATCCAGCTTTAGCTTCCATTTTCACGCTGGCCCTGTCTCAAACTCTCAGATTTGTCCTCACATCGTAGAGATTTTAGCTCTAAGACGACTACAGATACCCCTGGAGGTAGTGAAGCATCCATCTTGTATAAAAACTGCTGTTTGAAACTTTAACCCTGCTATTTTGGCTTCTGTAAATGCTTGCTTGCTTAAATAATAAGGAAAATAAGACTACTCCCACTCCAGAGAGGCCGTGGACTATGCCCCAGACAGAGTTGTCAGTGCTGACACCAGGCCAGGCCTTGAGATATGGTCTCATGGCTCCTTCCCAGCATGCAGGCCTTCTTTCTCAAAAGGCCCAAAAGTCTCATTCCAAATTTGGGAGACAAAAGAGCTAGAAAAGATATAAATAGAAAAAGTTTCCCCCATATTGGGGGGGGGGGCCAGAATTTGAAAGACACATTTTGCTCTGGGCCTGTGCATAATAAAATGTAACTCCCTTTCTCTAAGCGTGGCTTGGTTTTTCTCCGGCCTTCTGTCACAGTAGAGTCGGTCATACCATTTAAATGCATTCTGTCCAGCAAGCACCTTACCTGTTGAAGATCCTCACTGAGTATCAATATTGGCTGATGGCTGCCCACAACCACGATGCTCTTACCACCTCCCTGCAGACAGACAAGTCCACATTCAGACCTTCAGGAGAGACCAGCTACTGCCGCTGCCGGGAAGAGCAGCGGCGATTGTTGACCGCTTGGAGTTTGCCAGGCCCAGGTGTAGGTGGTTTCTATGCACCATCTCACTTAGGCCAATTCCATTAGATGAAGAGTAACCCCTGGAGCCGGGTGTGAGAACTTCCCAGCTATCCCTCTAGCCTGAAAGCCACCAGCGTGGAGGAGAGGTGCCTGTGATTGGTTATCCCAGAAAAGGGGAGGTGCGAGCAAGAAGAAAGGACTGTGGGAGCAGAGGAACTGAGAAGGAAGCAGTGGTCCAGCCGGGGTGAGAGGCAGCCTCTAATCCCACAGCCTTTACTGGGATGCCCTTCCTTGACAATAAGCCACTGAGAGCCAAAATGGGTTGGTGACTCGCCGTGGTCATCAACCAGAATCCTAACAGCTCGCGATTCAGGTGAAAGCCTCCAGCAGGTGCTCCGGACCTCCCGAGGGGTTGGCTCTGAGCTGTGCTCATCCTCAGGCCCCAGCCTCTCCTCTGTGACCTGCATTCGCTTCCCCTGCCACCTCCTCTGTGCCAGCCACAGAGGCCTGTGCGGCTCCTCCGAGTCACCTGCACGTCTGGCTCGCCCATAAAGGTTGGCGTCTAGTCTTGTTCCTAAAGAGGAATAATTGCCCCAGCTCCTCCGAGGAAGCGAGCTTTTCCTAGCCCTTATCTTCACAAGAGAGTTTCTTTCTTGCTCTAGGCTCCCTGAAGGAGCCGGATGACCTAATGCATAGCGCTTCAAAGACATCCCTACCGTAATCGTTCTCACACAGCCATTATGTATAATGTCCCTGGCTGCGTGCCAAGGAAATAACATTAAAATGCATGAAAATTCTGCTGGGGACTCAGAACATATGGTCCAAGTGCACAGCTTGATGCAGAAATAAAAATTAGTGCACTAGAGGAAGGGATAAACAGCATGCCCTTCAAACAGGTCCTCATAAATACCACTTCATTATCCAGGCTTTCGGTAAGGCAGTAGAGGACTGAGGTTTAAGTCACTGGCCTCACATATCATTGCTCCGTGTCGTGGATTGAAGAAAAAGCACAAACAAGCTAACTGTAAGGTGACCATCCATTTATGAAAGTTCGTGGCTCTATCCGAGACTTCGGGGCAAACAGAGATTCATCCATTTTTGTGCAAAATTTGGCTGAGGGTATATCCA
Source organism: Corynorhinus townsendii (assembly GCA_026230045.1). Lineage (NCBI taxonomy): Eukaryota > Metazoa > Chordata > Mammalia > Chiroptera > Vespertilionidae > Corynorhinus > Corynorhinus townsendii. Next base: position 167,157,637 of record JAPDVU010000007.1, read on the forward strand.
AGGGACAATCCCGGAGTTTGCTCAAGAAAGAGTTTGTCACCTGAGGCTAGCGGGATAGCTGAGAAGTTCTCAAACCTGGCTACAGGGGTCATAATAGACAATATTATATTTATATGCATTCTATAAACATCACAGGTAATATTTATAGAATGCACATACATGCCAGGGGCTCTCCTTAGCATTAAGGGGTCACAGTTCGATTCCCTGTCAGGGCACATGCAGGCTCAATTCCCAGTGGGGGGCATGCAAGAGGCAGTCGAGCAATGATTCTCTCTCATCGTTAATATTTATATCTCTCTCTCTCCCTCTCCCTTCCTCTCTGAAATTAATAAAAACATATTTTTTAAAAAAAGAGTTTGTCTTCATTGGAGCACAACTATAGGAATGATGGGCCAAGTCCTAAAGTCTCCACCTGAGAGGAGGTGCAGAGAATGTCTCTAGACCTGTCCATGGTCCCAGTCTCTAGATGCCACCGGAGCCCTGGCAGACATGTGTGCTAAGGTCTGAGAAGTGAGAGGACTCATCGGTGTCAGAGTGTGAGGGCAGCACCCATGGCAGAGAGAAGAGCATGGGGAATGCCCCAAGGTGGGAAGAATGTGTGGAAGTCTAGGGTGAGGGGAGGAGGAGAGTGGGGTTGGGGAGAAGGGGAGGCTGAGCTGAATGCCATGAGCCTGGAGTGTCTGCAAGTCCAGACCAGGCAAGACCCTGAAGGCAACAGGCAGGCGTTGGAAAATTATTTGGTGAGAAGCCACCAACATATTTTAACCCGGGTGCTTGGAGATTGGATGCAATTTGCATTTGTAAAGCTCTCTCTGGCTACCGTGTGCAAAGTGGGGCTTGGGAGGCATGTGTGGAAGCTGGAAAATCCAGTGAGCGATGGTTGCAGGAGTTCAGGCAGAACTGTGGTCGGCAAACTGCAGCTTGAGAACCACGTGCGGGTCTTAGGCCCCTTGAGTGTGGCTCTTCCACAAAAGACCACGGTCTGGGCGAGTCTATGTTGAAGAAGTGGCGTTAGAAGAAGTTTAAGTTTAAAAAATGTGGCTCTCAAAAGAAATTTCAATTGTTGCACTGTTGATATTTGGCTCTGTTGACTAATGAGTTTTCCGACCACTGAGGCAAGAGATGTGGTAGTTGTGACTAGGGAGGGGCCAAGAGGAAGTAGGCAAGTGTGGGGTAGCCTTGGAAGGTGTGATGGACGCACTGGGGATGAGTTGGATGAAAGAAGGTGAGGAGGCAAGAATTGAAGGGATCCCCAGCTTTCTGGTCCAGCAGTTGGATGATGGCAACTAGAGAGGAAGGCTGTGGGTAGAGGAGGGAAGTCAACATGGCCACTCCTTTTAAAAACAGGGTGGCCAGAGCTCGGAATCCAAGATGGCGGCATAGGTAAACACCTAAACTGCTGCCTCCCACAACAATTTAAACTGCAACTAAAAGACAAAACGTCTATCACCCAGAACCACAGGAAAGCTGGCTGAGTGGAAGTTCTACAACTAGAAGGAAAGAGAAAAGAGCATTGAGACGTGCACGAGTGCTGAAAAGCTGAGGTACGGAGGCGCGTGATCCGGGCTGGCGGCGGGCGACTGGGTGCGTTGCTTTTTTCAACCTGAACGGAGACAAGCCCCCAATTACTCTGAAATCCAGTCTCTGGGGAGACGCGGGGGACCCAAACTCCTACAGGGAGAAGCTGGACTGTCTGCCAGTGAGAGTGGCTTGCTTGCAGAGCTGCACGCAGGAATAATTGTTTACGGCACTGGGGCACAGGACTCCAGGACGCGGTCTGGGACACAGAGCCAGCTTACTAGCAGCCATTGCTGTTTGCCACGCCCTAACCTAGTGACGCCCTGAGACCCCGCCCCACACAACCTACAAACCCACCCAAGCTCCAAGCAGCTCAATTAGCATAAGAAAGCCTGCCCTATCACAGCTTAACCTAGAAAACTTGCAGCCCGGATCAGACAGCTCCAAAACCTCCAAACCCCAAGCAAAGAGGAGAAAACTGCAGCTCTCACTGTAGCTCCTGCTGAGTGGCCTCAGACAGTAGCTGACCTGCACCCCATTGGAGATCCAGAAGCCAGTGTACCTAGTGGTCAGTGTGAGACACCAGATTTCAACTCCTCACATCCATAAGTGACACATTCAAGAGGCAGACTCAGTGAGCACCAAAGCCCCACTGAAACAAGTCCTGCCCCATAAGCGTGTCTTCAGCGCAGCACTTCTTCCATTATAGACACAGGGAGTGCTCACAGCTAATTGGCCTGGAGGTCAATTCCTCCCAGTGTACCAACAGCAATTCAGGCTTAACTACACCAACACTTTGCACTCAGCCCACAAAGGGGTGTACCAAGAGCATCCACATCAGGTGATTGGGGAGGCTGAGCTACTGCCCCCTATAGGTCACCTACCACACAAAGCCACTCCATCAACACAGGGAAGCAGCCAAAATGCAGAAACAAAGAAACATGTCACGAATGAAAGAAACGGAGGAAAGCAAACTACTGGATGACATAGAGTTCAGAATCACATTTATAAGGTTACTCAAGAATCTTCTAAAAACCGCCGAGAAACTTGATGACACTTCTGAGGAGCTTAGTGAGACCTTCAAGGACCTTAATGAGAATGCCAAAAAAATGGAAAAGGATCAGTCAGAAATGAAGCATACACTGTCTGAAATAAAGAATATACAGAAACTCAACTGTAGATCAACATACCCCAAGAATCAAACCAAAGAACTGAAATATGTGGAAACAAAAAACATCCAACCAGAAAAACAAAAAGAAAAAAGAATCCAAAAATATGAAGATAATGTAAGGAGCCTCTGGGACAACTTTAAGCGAAACAACATCCGAATTTTTGGGGTGCCAGAAGAAGGGAGAGAGCAAAATATTGAAAACCTATTAGAAGAAATAATGACAGAAAACTTTCCCTGTCTGGTGAAAGAAATAGCTTACAAGTTCAGGAAGCACACAGAACCCCATACAAGAGGAACCCAAAGAGGACCACACCAAGACACATCATAATTAAAATGCCAAGGGCAAAAGACAAAGAGAGAATATTAAAAGCAGCAAGAGAAAAACAGTTAATTACCTACAAGGGAGTACCCATACGACTGTCAGCTGATTTCTCGGCAGAAACTATGCAGGCCAGAAGGGAGTGGCAAGAAATATTCAAAGTGATGAACAGCAAGAACCTACAACCAAGATTACTCTACCCAGCAAAGCTAGCATTCAGAGTTGAAGGTCAGATAAAGAGCTTCACAGACAAGAAAAAGCTAAAGGAGTTCATCGCCACCAAACCAGGATTACATGAAATGCTGAAGGGTATTCTTTAAGAAGAAGAAGAAGAAGAAAAAGGTAAAGATAAAAATTATGAACAACAAAATGACATCAAATACATACCTACCAACAAGTGAATCTAAAAATCAAGTGAATAAAAAATCTGAAGAACAGAATGGACTGGTGAATATAATAGAATCAGGGACATAGAAAGGGAGTGGACTGACGATTCTCAGGGGAAGCAAGTGTGAGGGGTGCGGGAAGAGATTGGACAAAAATCTTACTCCTATGGATGAAGACAGTGGCGGGGGGTAAGGGCATGGGGTGGGGTGGGGAATCAGGTGGAGCGGAGCTATGGGGGGAAAAAAAGTGGAACACCTGTAATAATCTGAACAATAAAGATTTAATTAAGAAAAAAAAAAAAAAACAGGGTGGCCAATAGTCCTCTGCTGAAACACCGGCCTCCTCGTTAGTTCAGGACAATGTCCAGTCTTCAGCATGCCCTTCAAGTCCCTTCCCCATCTAGTCCCGGCCCAACCTCCGCCACTGCCCACTCTCACCTCACCCAACTGCCCACACTGCAGGGATACACACAGCCTTTCCTCTTCCCAAGCTTCCCTTTCCCTTCCTGAGCATCTGGTCAACCCTAGTCACCCTTCAGCACCTAGATCTCATGCCACCTCTCCTATGGTGTCTCCCAAACGCCCAGGCCAGTGGCGCTCCCCGCTGCCTCCACCGCACTGCATACCCAACTCCATAATAGCAGGGATCGCTCTGCACGGTGATTGCTTGAGAATCTGGGGCCCCTCCAGGCCGCAACTACACACAGTTCACTTCATGCTTTGCACTGTGCCTGGTAGTTTCTTGGAAACAAAAAAATAAAAAGCTGTTGACATTAATTGAATCAGAATAGAACCAGTAAAGTGTCATTTCTTCCCAATCTTTCCCCGCTAAGCGCTGGGTTTTTGCCACACCTGCTTCGCATCCATCTGATTGAGGCCCAACACCCTCCTTCCTTGACTGACAAGACCAGCTCTTTCTCTCTGATCCCTGCAGCATGGCTGGCGATTCCGGACGCACTTAGATGCTTCCGAAGCAACTTCCCTGACCCCACGCACAGCGTTCCGTGGCTAGCTCTTCGGAGCGGAAGCCTCAATTTGATGTGTGGTGCGCATTTCTAAAACGTGGTGCCCTTGTAACTGCTGCTGGTGAGCCGTGTGGCCTCAGTTCCCCTGTGAGGAAACGAGGGGTCACGCCTGCTGATCCCTGCGGGTTTCCCGGCTCTGGCTTTTATGAGTCTGTGATGACTGATGGACCTGAGGATGAAGTGGCACATCCGCACGCTCACCAGAGTGAACATTGGTCCTCGGCCATCACCTCAGGGGATTAGTCATATCATTCATGAGCACCAATTGTGCATATTTTTAAATCCCTACAGAGTCCATGCAGGGAAGAGAAGAAATAATCACAGACAATATTTATAGAATGCATATGCACGCCAGGGGCTCTTCTTTGCATTAAAAAGAGAGGCTTGGAGAGAAGTTACCCCCATATGTGACCGTCACGTTTCTCTGGGTGATCTGGGAGGTGAGCAGGAGACCTGACCTAGCGGATGTCGGTGGAGACGCCCGATCTCAAGGGGAGGCCTGAGAGCCCGGGGCCTGCATTTCAGTTATTCGTGCATCTTTGCCGATCTTACTGCACAAGTGACTCAGACTCAGATAGCGCTAGAAGTTGGTGATTTTTTTTTTTAATTACAGAAATAGGATTGCAAAATAGAATTTATAACTGAAGAGGAAGAGGTAATTATCATTTTTTAAATCATCCGTGAATCCAAGGGGAAAGCACCATCGTTTAACATTTTTGAAAGTCTCTTTTTCGTAAAAATAACCAGCAGCCTCAACTGGAGGCGTGGGTCCAGGCTCTGAAAGACCAGATGAGAAAAACAGGTCTATTCCTGGGAAGATGTTTTCGAGGTGAGGTCAGCAGGCCCAGGTGAGCAATGAGACGTGATGGCGAGGAGAGGCCAGGGGTTAGCATGGCCCCTGTTTCTGTCTCATCTCCTGAGAGGGCGTGAGGAGAACTTAAGGAGGAGATAATGAGTTCCATCTTGGCATTTGACGGTCCTTTAGGACATTCAAGGGAAGGTATCGACTATGTGAGCAAGAATCGGCCTAGGTCACCATTTCCTGGGACTCAGTTTCCCCATTGGTATAAGGGGGATGGACTGGATAGTGTCAAAAACCTTTTTCGATTCCAAATTGTTTTTGTTTTTTTTACCAACGAGCAACTTTTGGAAAGTCCTTTATTTGGTTCAGGTCACAGCCGAGACTTACTAGCTGTGGGATGCTTACGTCACACCTCCTTCTCTTCTGTAAAATGGGGACAGAACCACTTCCTGAGCAGAGCCCGCAGGTAAAGCAGAGTGTAAAGCTAACAGTACAAACAGCCCTCATGCACCGTACCAACTAGCGATGCTTCCTATGCAGGATTCAGCTAGTCAATTGCTTACATTTCTCTGCATCCAGCTGGGGTGCCCAGTGAACTAACAGGGTGTTTTCTGATGCTCACAGTACAGCTGTTTACCCAGGCGGAGAGAAGGTGGGAGGTTTCCAGAAACACCCCAGGGAGCAGCGACGGACCAGCCGAGGACTTGGGCTGGAGACTCCCAAATCCCAACACTGGCTCCTGCCAGCGCCCTCCGTCACTTCCAGAAATCACTTGCCCCCGTGACCTCTCCCCATGCAGCCCCATCGGCTCTGGTGGAGTTGCCATGCAGGGTAATCAGCGGAGAGCGGGGGAAGCACCTTCTAAACCGCGCAGCACGCTCACAAAAGTGAGCAGTTACCGCCGTGACTTCTCACGTGTGAAACAGAACTGAGATGATCTGGAGAACCCTCACTTCACCTTCACTACCGAGTCATCTCTTCTAAACCCAGAGTTTGAGTCCACTTTCTTTCAGACCAGCTCTGCGGCCTGGAAGGAGGCAGGGGAGACGGGAGGCCGCCGCCCACTACTAGTAGCCATCCATCGGCTGGTACCTGGCACCCCCTGACCTTCGCCTTCCCCTTTAGGGTCATGCAGACCAACACCAGCTTCCTCTTCAATGGGCCATATTGACTGATCTGATTCCTCCTGGGACTGTGAGGTCCTTAAGGGCGAGGATGGTGTCTGGTCCACGTGGAATCCCGCGGTCTAGCACACGTGCTCAATAAATGCAGGTACAAATGATAAACGAGGTTCATACGCACACGCCTGCTAAATTGTGTTATGTGGCCCGTGAAAATAGTTGTGGGTCTCCAATATCTGCGGGGCACTGTGCCCGCCTAGCGGCCTCACCACCGCGGCTGCACAGGGCGTCCCGGTACCCGTGTCACAGAAGGCAAAGCGGAGGCCCTGCCCCCACCCCGAGGGCACTCAGCAGCTCAACCAAATTCTGTTCGGAGCTTGTCACTGCGGGACGGCCTCTAACGCCCTTGGGAAGCTCCATCAGGCACAGGGTTCTGCCCAGCACCGTCTTCTCCCACATCTCCCACATCCAGATGCATGGCCCCACACATCAATAACTGGTCATGTGATCTCAGCACTTATTTCCAGAAAAAAGAAAAAAAAAAACACCTGGGAAATCGTCATCCTGGCCACTCCAGCATAGAGTCCTCCTGAAATCCAGCCTCTGGTGACCCTGTCCCTGGGTTCTGGGCCCTGGGGACCCTTTTCCCGAGGAGCTTGTGAGTGACACAGCCTTTATGGGGTGAGGTAAGCACTCGGGGCTCTTGGCATCATGCTGCCCTGAGAGCCGCTCCCCCCACCCCCATGAGTTTCCCCCTTAGAGAAAAGGCCCAGCTCCAGCACACAGCCCGAGTCCATTAAGGCGGAATCTAGGTCATCTCTGACTGTAAGAGGCAGTGCGAGCCTCGCGGATGAGAGGATGAAAATGACCCGTGAAATGCATTTCCAGTCACAGCTCTCCCCAGGACCGCACGGCAGGGGAAGTGGCCTTGTCACCTTCCTAAGCCTCCGTGGACAACAGTTTGGATGCCTATTTTGTTCATCCGGGTCCCAGGCACTGCCAGGGAGCGGGGACTGGCATGCTGGCCCGGAGGCGCTCCCTGCTGTGGAAGGAAAGGAGGCTGAACCCAAGAAGCCCTCCCCTATGCGGGGAGTGAGAGGGTGTGGTGGGAGCAGGAGGAATGGGGGCAGAAGTAGGATCTGATGATGAGAAACCCTCTGGTGGAGAGCAAGCACCAGGCTTTATTCTGAAAACTTAGTAGAGCTACTGAGGGGTTTTGCAGAGACCTCAATTAGGCGTATCTGTGTTCTGCCTTCATCATTTTCTCAGATATACGTACTTATGCATGTGAGTGCTGTGTATGAGCCTGGTGGCTTCTAGCTGGGTTTATGTTTCATTCGATCCTCAAAGAATCCCGTGTCCCTGTGGGTGCACCACGAGCGAAGGTCCTCCTGGGACAAAGGTGCCCAGCAAGTCCCTCAGCAGGGCTGTAGATCCCTGCCCACATGCCCCGTAAGGGTCACCCACCCGATCTTCTGAACTCCGAGGAATTTCTTTCTCACCTAAACCAAGGCTTGGTCTAGGCGTGGCGGGACTCAGAAAGTGAACATCCTCCAGTGTAGCAGCTGGCCAAGAACCCAGGACTCCAAGGCCGATAGCAATCGTCCACCTTTCACAAGCTGGAGCTTGGCGCCTGCTGGGTGTGCTCCACAAGGTCCCAGCTACACCGTTAGCTGCCATCTGCCTTGTGCATGCCATCTTGGGGGACGGACGCCTATATGGGGGCAGGAAACTCTACCTGCCCTTGATCATCTCTACTGTTGAAAAGCTGTTCTTGATACCGAGCTGAAAGCCATCTGCTGGTACCTGGCATCCACTGATCTTAGCTTTGCCTTTGAGGGCCACACAGAACAGCACCGGCTTCCTCTTCAATGGGTCATATTTATGAATCTGATTCCTCCTGGAACTGTGAGGCCCTTAAGGACGGGGATGGTGTCTGGTCCACCTGGGATCCCCGGAATCGGACACAGTGCCTGACATACAAGTGCTCAATCAATGCCGGCTGGGTTCATGAACGTACAAATGATACATAAGATTCATAAATATATGACTAATGGATTGTGTTATGCAGATGTGAAAACAGTATTTTAGGTCTTACAAGTTCTCACAGTGCTCTCATTTCATGATTATTAATTGTAGGTCAAAAATTCAAAAATAAATTTTGGAGGTCTTTAAGTTAAGACCTTCCCTTAGCAACCCCAAATATTCCATTGCCGTGGGATCACACGTGACGCCCTCAGATCCCACATTCCTTTAGCACACAGGTCAGTGGCTCTAATGAGCACTTTCTCACCTGAGGACACTGCACTCTGAGGAAGTGGAAGAGACGGCAACGCCATGTGGCAGAGAAAGGTGGAGGTGAGGCCCCTGCACACCTTCCGTGGGATCCTCAGAGAGCAGAAGCATCCTTATCTGTGCCAACGAGGAGTTCCCACCGCCACTTCCTCCCACCCCCTCGCACAGCCTCCAGCAGCAGAGGAGCGAGCTGTTCAGTGAGAGTAACTCTGTGTGTATGATTTATCTCTGTGTCCTTGGCCCAGCACAGGGCCCCGCATACTAAACAGCCAGCTGACTGCTCCCGTGAATGCTCTGAGCATTCATTCCCGCCCTGCCCAGGCAAGCACCCCATTGCAGTCAGAAGCAGGATTGCCTGGCAGGTGCCTCGGAGAGACGATGCCTCTCTCCCTGGGACAGCGCCCCAAATGAGAACATTTTCCATTCTGATAAGCGCAGCCCAATGGTCTGGCTTATCTGAGCCCGCCCACCCACTATTTGATTCAGAAGGCCTGGGACACACTATCTCAACCCATTTCACACATTAAGCAAAGCCATGAAAATCACATCACGTTGCCTGGTGTCTCGCCCCTGACCCTCGCAATAACATCCCAGCTCCTGAGTGGAGCCTGCAAGAGCCAGCATGCCCTGTCACTGCATCCTCTCGGCTCCATCTCCTGCCGCCCCGCTCCTCTGCTCCCTGAGCTCCAGGCTCTTGGCCTTCTGCTGTGGTCCTCCATGACCTGCCTTTGCCTCACCCTTATCCCCACGGGCAGCCACAAGGTCAAGGGCCTACGGACCCTTCCTGTCAAGAAGCTTGGGCTTTAATTTTTAGGTAGAAGAGCCAGTGAAGAATTTTGTTGCAGGGCGTGGCCTGGTTAGATTTGCTGGGTTCGGGTGGCACACTGAAGATCCCATTGGCACGCCTGGTATGGGTCCCCAGTAGTAGAGCGCAGCACTGCTACCCAATGGGCACTCGATGGATAATGTGGAAGGAAGAGGGTCGGGAAGAGAAGGGACTGCCCTCGGTACAATCCAGCTGAGCTGATGGCGCGGGATTTGTTGAAGGGCATGGTCTTTATGTTTTGGCTGCAAACATAAGGGCAGCCTACGGGGAATGGATGGAAAAATAATAATTTGCAATGTCGCGCAGTTTCTCCGCCACCTCTTCAGCAAGTCACCAGACAAAACCAGAGGAGAAGATGATGGGTGTCCTGATATCAAGGCAGCCGCAGGGCAGAGCTGGCCTCGGGACGTCTGGGGTCCTGCTGGGAGGAAAAGGAAAAGGTAGCGGGAACGTAACCCCCACCTCGGAGGACCGCGTGCCCGTCTGAGTAGTCACTGATGTTGTTTGTTGTTGTTATTATTATTATTATTATTGTGCAAACCTCAAGGCTCAGAATCAAGCTGCCTGCAGCTCCTGGAGCAGAACCCGTCGGCGACACCCCTGTGCCTTCTCCTAAGTTCTCCTGCCTAAATCGAACCATTTGGGAGCTTGTATGGCAAATGGGTTGGCATTTGTGTGCCCAGAGGCCAGAGCGTGGACACTTCTGCCATCCCCTCCCTGTGGCTCCCTCACCCTGCGCCTCCTCCTCTATCCTGTCTGTTTGAACAAACCACCTATGATGATCCTCACACTTCACCAGGAATAGATGGTTAGAGTTGGTCTTTGCAAATGATGGTCTGGTTTCTGCCTTGCTATGAAACCAATGCATAGTTTTTGAGAAACTGTGGCAGGAGCCTTTGTTTTTCTCTCACTAAAATAACGTCTGGGTTCTCCTTCCGCTTGCCCTGCGCTCCTTCCCCTGTGCTGAGCCCTGGCCCTCAGAGCTCATTGCCCGGCCACAGTCTGCACCACTTCCAAAGCCCTCCTCTGCGCAGGGCTGCACGCTAAGCACGCAAGCGCAGGTCTGCCGCTGTGTCTCCCTTAGTGCCCACACTGAGGGGAGTGAGGGCACACGTGACGGCATGGGTCTTGCCCTTGAGATACAGGAATAATGAGGTTCCTCATCCTTTCAGATCCCAACACGGGCACCCTCCCCCCACATCAGAGGGCAGCCCTGTGCACAGGCCCCTTCGCGTTGTTAAGGGGTCGCTCTGATCGCGGGTCCCACGGGCCTCATGGCTCACCCTGCAGCCTTCAGCGCTTTTGTCATTTCTCATGCACAGGCAGAGAGAAGGCTGCTGAAGGGCTCCGAGCTGGCAGGGCAGGAAATGGAGATTCACTCACTGCATATGAAGTGATGGGAAAATTCCCTGGTTCGCTATCTCTGCTCCCCTCGGGCCTGCGGTTTCAACTGCAGAGCATAAATGGTAGGGCGAACCACGCTGGAATATCAATAAACCCACATCGACCCACGGCAGGAACTCAGCTTGCAGCCGGGATTTTTTTTTTTTTTTTTTTAGATGTTGGTTGGCAGCCAGGTTGATGAAAGCAGAAACCAAAGAGAATAACAGCTTTGCAGCAGAAAAAAAAAAAAAAAGGAAGTTAGAATTCAGGAAATGTTATCCATGTGCCTCTCTGCAAATTCATGAGGAGCAAAGCTGGGGGAGGGTCGATGATGGAAGTACCAGCACCGTGTAGGAGAACACTAGGCCCCAACACCTTGTAGGAGGACACAGGCCCAGGTCTGGGTGGCCCCCAAGGCTGATGGTTGAATCTCGCTCCTCTCCAAAATTCCTATGTTGAGGTCCTAATCCTCAGGACCCCAGAATATGAGCCTGTTTGGGGAGAATGTGTTGATAGAGGTGTTCAAATTAAAATGGGGTCCTTAGGGTGGGTCCTAATCCAATAGGACTGTTGATCTTATAAAAAGGAAAAATTCACACACAGACACTCACAGGAGGGGATGGATGTGAAGAAATGTAGAGAAAAGGCCGCCGTCTATAAGTCAAAGAGAGAGACCTGCACCACTTCTCCCTCACAACCTCAGAAGGAGCCCACCTGCTGACCCCTTGACCTCAGACTTTCAATCTCTACAGGTGTTAACAGTCAGGTTGTTCGAACCACTCAGCGTGCGGTACTTTGTTGTGGGAGAGTTAGCAAACGAAAATACCAAGCTTCCAGAAATGCCACAAACAGAATGAGGTGCCTGCCATCTTCTTTTGCAGGGACCCCCTACTTTAAACTCCTACATGAGGAAGTTATTGAATTCCTCCACTCTTTTACCTCCCTGTACAAGTGCACGTATGCACTAGTAACTCAGTTGTATGACCGTTCTATAATGACCAAAGACAAAAGAATATCTGGTCAACATGAAGAGCCAGTGTGACCACCTTGAAATAATACAATTTCACTAAAGGCAAAGGAACAGGAAATTGACTTAGATTAGATAGATTCTTCATGGGTAAGTGTAGCAGTTCAGTCGGGCTTTCAAAAATATGGGAGATACTTCATGAATCTTCTTCCTCTCCTCTTGTCCCCCTATGACCTTCATGGACATCAAGGTGAAATTAAGAATCCAGACCCGTGTTTCTCCAGGGCTGGTGACAGGCGTGTGTAGAATTGAAAGCCCGGTAGGTTATTTTCATAAACTGCTGTCACTGCTGCCACACCCCAGCTCAAAAACACCAGTTTTCCCCCTTTCTTTTGATAGATGAGGAATTTCCGGCTTTGCCACTCAGCCAATGTTTTGACAAACATTTACGAAGCTCAGACTGTGTGTTCAGGATGTGCCAGACATCATATGCTTTTACAAGAGCCGATTCTTTTCCTACAAAGCTCTTATCTCAGGGAAGAGTCAGTCAGTAAAAGAGACCATGATCATGCTGGGCTATGTGTGACATGAGTGCCAAGGGAGGGCTCCAGATCAGCCCGTGGAGTCGGCAGCCCTTCGGAGCAGTGCCTTCCAGGCAGAGGGCAGGGGAGGAAGATGCTGGGTCGGCTGAGACCAGGAAGAGTGCAGCAAAAGAAACTGCAAGGACAGTGATCAAAGGCTGGCGAGCTCAAGGTGCTAAGGCATGACAGAGCAGATTGTTTCTAGCGGACTGACCTGGCTTTCATCATAAGGTGTTATTGCCCGGACGGTATGGTTCAGCGGTTGAGTGTTGATCTATGAAACAGGAGGTCATGGTTTTATTCCTAGTCAGGGCACATGCCCAGGTTGCAGGCTGGATTCCCAGCAATGGGGCGTGCACAAGTCAACTAATTAATGATTGTCTCTCATCATTGATGTTTCTATCTCTTTCCCTCCACCTTTTCTTTCTGAAATCGATAGTGTTATTGCAAGTTCTGAGCTTGGAGCCATAGAAAAGACTTAAGAGGCTGTGATTGTCACCTGAGGACAGGGCTGGGTCTTAATAAAGGAAAGGGCTGGCCTGTCTGGAGAGGGTCACAGATCTCAGAGGGAGCCCCCATGTCCTCTGGGCTAAAGCCTATCTGACCTCAAGCTTCCTGCATTCAAGTCTATGAACCAACACTCAATATTCAAGCTTGGGCAATTGCGACACCTCTGTAGCTTTTAGCGTCATCACCTGTACATTAATGATGAATAATCATCCTGATTTCATGGAGATTTGTGAGCAGCAAGTGACCTCACTTGTGCAAAACATATAGCACAGGCCCATCCCAGAGTTAACACCCTTCAGAGACTAGCTATGATTATGATTCTTTGAAGAGCTACCGTTTGAGCTGGGCTCCAAACAATAAAGAACTTTCTGCAAGGTGGAAAGGGGGGAGTGCGTTCTAAGGAGCAAGGTTAACTTCAAAATCGATTTTCCAGGCCAGGAAGAAAAATACCTCCTTTGTGAAAAGTTCCTCTTTAGCTTGACTGTTAGAAAAAGCAAGCCAAGAACTTCCCATGGGAAATGGGATCTGAATGGCACCTTTTATCCTGCAATCCAGGAGACAGAAGTTTGCATTTTTATTATTCTCATCTTTTCTCTTTCTTAACCTCCATTCCACAACCCATCCACACCCAACTGCTTTGCTGAAGCACCTCGCAGGCCAGGAAGTGACTAAAGTATCTCAGAGCACAAAGGGTCGCTAAGGGATGCCAATAAATGAAAACATAAGCCATCGGAGTCGATCGGCCCTTTGGTCCTTTCACTGGTCAAACATGCATTGGGCTCCTATCCTGTGGCAAGAAGCCCAGTGTTCAGTGCAGAAGACATAAAGGTACTTACATCATTGCCCCTGTCCTTGAGGGACTCTGACTAGTGAGGGGGAAGGGCAGGTGGCCAGACAATTACCATTTGGAAGGGCAGAGGGAAGAAGCAAGGTGCCTCCCAACAATGAGCCCAGCCTAGAGTGCCAAGGGGCAAGTCACCTGGCATCCAAAATCAATACTAATGCCCTGTAAGTCCCCTCTGGAGTTACAGCTGGCTCCGTAAGATGCAGGCGTCCTCCAAGGACCACCTGGTGTGCAGTATGGAGTGTGTAGGGCTCAGCCCTACCTCTGCACTGTAGAGGGTCTTTCCAGTTGGCAACTGCATTTGTTAGATTTCACACTTTCAATTTCCTCCTTCTGAAAGAAAAGTTTAATCAGGGCTGAATTAAATTAGAGATGTTAATGCTGAGATAATTGCCTCTGCTTTCAGAAGAATCATCTTTAATAACGTTCTTCATTCGTCAGCCCTGAATGCAGGGCTGATTCTAGAGGCTCCTGCTGTGCGGGAAGCTGTCCAGAGCGGGATGCACGCGGAGCTGTGGCTTTCGGGTCTTCTTCACACAGCCAGGGCCTGCAGCCCACGTAGAAGGTGGCATCCAGTCACTGATCGTTTGGGTGTTACAAGGTAAGGTACAGAGCACAGTGCTGGGGGATCCTTTGACTCTAATGAAGACGATTCCCAGAGGTAGGGGCGGGAAGGACAGACGGAGCTGGGGAAATCAGAGGAAGAAACTGTAATCAAGACTCTTGGGCTGCTCCAGGGGGCAGTCATCTGAGACAGCGCTTTTCTAGTCCTGCTGACTCCTGTCCCAGCTGGGATGGAGTGGATACAGGCGCAGGAGGAAGACCAGGCAGACTTGCCCCTCGCCCCCTCCCACCAGCTCTGATGTTGCCTAAGTTCACCAAAAGCATCATTTTCTCACTTGAAAAATGGCTTAATAGAAATCTACTCTATGAGCCCTAACCAGTTTGGCTCATTGGATAGCGCGTCGGCCTGCGGACTCAAAGGTCCCAGGTTCGATTCCAGTCAAGGGCATGTACCTTGGTTGTGGGCACATCACCAGTAGGGGGTGTACAGGAGGCAGCTGATCGATGTTTCTCTCTCATCCATGTTTCTAACTCTCTAACCCTCTCCCTTCCTCTCTGTAAAAAATCAATAAAATACAATTTTTTTTAAAAAAAATCAACCCTACGAGGTTGTCATGATGAATAGAAAGCAAATCTTCCCTGATGACCAAAAACATGAAAAAAAATAAAGTAGAAGCAAATGTTGATATTATTTACGTATTTATTCCCATGATAGGTTGAGAGCAGGATCCAGGCTTCACACTGTGGATGCTCCCCTTTCTCACACGGCAGGGGCTGGGTGAGCATTCGATGAAGAGTTGCATTGTATGGGTGCCTATGTGGGAGGCTTGGGTGTATAAATCTCCATTGCACCATTATTATCTTTACCGCCACCACCAGAGAATTCGCCTTCTACACTGCCTAAGACAACGGGCATCAGGAAAGGTAGAGAATGGAATGTCAGGTTTACAGACCGGAGTCGGAAGCACCAGATCAGTGAGTCATGCCACCTGCTCGCGGCTTGGTCTTCCTTGGGGCTCATCAGACGGGGGAGGTGGATTCACGGATACAGTCAGTATCACCCAGCTCAGCCCTCTCCCGGGAGGAAGGAAGGAAGCTAATGGTTGCCTTTCCCAGCCTTTTCGACTGGCTTCAGTGAGGACTTCCACCTGGAGGTGGCTGTGAGGCACCAACTGGACGGGATGCAGAGTCTTTGGTTTCCTGGGAAGGCACAGCAGCGCGGTCTCCGTGCAGCTCAGTCAGCTGAGGTCAAGGTCAGTGCAGCTGAACTCCACATTGAAATGAGACAGATAAATAGTTATAATTCTTAAAAATAAATAATAGAGCAGCATAGGCAGCGATGTGCAAACATGAAGAAGACCGTTAATAATTGTGCATTAGAGCCTTTTCAGACCAGAGAGCTGTGGAGAAGGTTTTTGAAACCTGAATAGGTAACGCATCAACTCAAATATAACCACCTAAGTAAATCCTTAGTAGCAGCAAAAGCAGAAGGCTTTGAATGAGTGCTAGAAAATGGCTCTGATCTGTGATTTATATATACATATATTCACTCCTCGAACTTGAACTGTTTGTTAATTGCCAAATACAAGACCGACCATAAGACATGGTCCCTGCCTCTGATATATTTACATTATAGGAGGGCAGACAGAGAAGTAAGTCAATTAAACAACAGAACTATAGAACACGTGCTGAGAAAGATGTATGTACAAAATGTATGTACAGAAAAGGGAATAGGCTCAGACTAAGGCAGGCAAGATAACATTACCATCTAGACACATTGAAATGCGGGCAATATGCTACATTAATATTTTACTGAATTACAATACACGGTAAGAAAGTATGACAGTAACCAATCGATGTGCTTCTCTCACATCAATGTCTCTCTCTCTCCCTCTATCTCCCCCTCCCTCTCTCCCTCCCACTCTCTCTAAAAATCAATGGAAAAATATCCTCGGGTGAGGATTAACAAAAAAGTATAATAAAAGTTGCATTCACACAGACCTAGGTTTCAGTTCAAGCTCTACTGCCTACTCGTTGTATAATTTTAACCAATATATTTAACCTCTCCTGGCCTCAATTTTCTCATCTACCTAAAACTAGGAAAAATGAACCTACATCCTAGAATTAATTGAAAAATGAATGTGAAATACAATTCATTAGAAAATACCCAACAGATTTTAGCTATTATTTTTATTATTGTTACTAATAACAATTTGTCCATCAATTGATTTCATTCTAAATAGGAAGAAATGCTGACTCCCTGACAACCATCTAGTGTGTTACCTTCTGTCATCATGATGGTTATGTGAAGGGTCAATGTTGGGTCCTTTGAAATTCTGGGGGACATCCATGTAGCTGTCTCATGTTATTGAGAAGGGTACAGACATAATCCACGTAAAGCTGGCAGTGGTTTCAGCACAGACACACAGTAGGCACCTGATGGGATCCTTATTTCTCAAAATGCACCATCCCCATCAAAGAAGCTGACACATTTCCTGTCCACAGAAAGTCCTCAAGAAATTATTGCCAAATGGATGAAAGAATAAATGAGTGTGTGAATGAATATATGTGTGAATAACTCTTTTCCTTTGGGGTAAGTTCCCCACATTGAACAAATCGCACAGTGGGTGATCTTCACCAGTCTTCCGAGTCAAATCCCCCAGCACATACTAAATCCCATCCTCCCGAGCATGGGCTTCCGTGCACATTACCTTTGTTCACTTTCTCAACAACCCTTTGAGTTAGCACCACATTGGCCTTCATTTTATGAGTTTGGAAATAGAAGTCCAGAAAGGTGAGGTGTCTGATCCAAGGATTATACTGCTGGTTTGTCAGAGTTGGAATCCAACTAAATGCATTCCCTGTTTATGATGCAGCTCTTCCAAAGGCTGTGAACTCGAAGCCTTCCCAACAAAACGTCCCCCTCTTCTACGGTCACTTTTCTCACCTAAGGCTCAGCTGTCTACCAGTCACCTATTCTAGAAATCTAGGCACCAACTGAGACTCCATGTTTCTTCCCACTGCCTTTGATTTCCAATGAAATACCAAAACCCACCAACTCCCTCTCCTAGAATTCTCAAACATCCCCTCACTCTCCGCCCTGCATGCTATGCTCCCGTTCACTCCACTGCCTTCTTTCTCCTTGTCTAATTGCATTGCCCGTAACTAGTGGTGAGCCACCTGTCGTCTCAATCCATCCTCCCTACAGCAGTCACAGTGAACCCTATGGAGCACGGGAAGGGATGATCACCTCATTGTTCTGCGTTCTGTTCTTCAATGATGCCTCCTTTTTCATGAGCAAAAGATGCACGGCGCATGAAGGCCAGTCTGGTCCTTCCAATGTGTCCATCTTCCTTTCTTACTATTTCTCTGCACCCATCATCACACAGTGCTCACTGTATGGCAATACTATATGTTAAAGACCTGTTCTAAGTGCTTTACATCTATCGACTTCTTCAATCTCATAACAAAGCTATGAAATAGTTATGATCACAAAACTATGAAATAGTTATGATATTTGAAAGCCATGGGAGAGGAAATCATGTGACCATGTCTTATTCAACTTTTCATTCTCGGTGCCTAGCATTGGGCCTGATCCACTGTAGGCACGCAGTGAATTGTTTGTTAGATGCATGGATGGATGGACAGATGGATGGACAGCTAGATGAATGGATGAGTATCATATGGGATAAAGAAGTCTAATGCTGATACTAAAAATAATCTGGAACAGCTGTTACAAAAACACTGGGCCCCGCTCATCAGAACGCTGTACTCTGCCTTCCTCTCGGTTTGACATTTCTTAGTCAATCATATTTTCAACATGCTGGTTGAAATGTAGATTTAGAAAAGCTCCAGAAGTTAGACATGATCAACTGATGGTGAATAAATGGAAAATGTTGCCTGTTTTCTTTTTTTCCCGAAACCTTGTGAAGTTTTGCCAAATAATCCAGCGGGAAGACCACAGTCAGTCAGGATGTCTGTGTATCCAGCTATTCGCATCCAACCGCGACTGGGGGCCGTGGACTTGCCGTGAAGAACGGCTGCTTCTGGAACCTTTCCTGAGCTGCTTTGCATGTTCCCTTCAACATGAACCGATTTTAAGTGGGAGAAAAGTCAACTTCCGTTTTGTACTCTACTAGGAGGAGAGAAGTTACACAACCATAGATTCCACTGATTAGAGATTCCTGCTCATTTTCTGCTGCCTGCTAGCCGTTTGGTAGCTTTCTAATTTAACTTTCCACTTGCATATTCTCCATTAATATTTATGAAATGATCACTATCCGTGGCTCAGTCTTTAAAAACTGGATGGGAAGCACTCGGCAAATGCGTTTGCTAGTGGTTGTGAACAAATAATGCTCCCTAATACGCTGCTAGGAGACTTTCATCTCTTAATGGATCTCTTTCTTTCCCCTGAAGCTAAGATAATTAAAAATCAGTGTGAGTCTAATCAGTAGGTAGGAATTTTAATAATTACACTAAACATTGTACATCCCAAGAATCCTAAGATCAAGTTCAGCTCCTGACTTTGAGCAGAACCTGTAGGGTCTCAAGTGCCCCCAGAGATGAAGACAAAGCTTTATTCTCAGGACCTGTGCTACCATCATCATCATAACTGGCGTGTTTAATAATCTTTATCATTAAAAAAGTTCTTTTTCACATTTTTTAAAAATATTATCCTCACCACAACTCCAGGAGACAGGTGCTATCGTTCCTCTTTTACACATTAGAGGCTGTGAGGCAATAAAGCTTAAGCAAAGCCATTCAGTAAACACCATCTGAATGGCAGCCCCGCACCCCGCTCTTGAATTTAGAGGCGGGGAGTGACCGCCTGTCCACAGGAGGCTCCATGGAGAGGCCGTCCAGCAAACAGACCGCCGCAGTGTAATGAGGGAAGAGGTGGACCACAGTGGAGGTTGGATATGGCTTCAAACCAAAGAGGAACTAATCAGAACTGAAGCACGGAGCAAGAGGAGGGGCACTGGGAAGTTAAGAGAGCCTTGCAGCTGGATCCTGCGGACAAGGAAGCAAATAGAGCACCAAGGAGGCAAGATGCATCCTAACTGACCAGGGAGCTGCCTACCAACTGATCTGCTAGCTGAGAGCCAGGTGGGAGGGGCTGCTTGGAGGCACGATCCAGATCGCAAAGGGCCTTCTGCTGGGTTCAAGTTCATTTGGGGGGGGAGGGGTGAGGAGAGATGAGGAATTATTACAATGTTAAGCAGGGCAGTGACATGACAGGATATCTTGGCTGAATAGGTTGTTCAACAACAAGGACTGACTACATCAGAGAGTAAATGACCAGAGGCAAAGGGACCAGGTAGAAGTTCAGGGAAGGAGTGACAAGGACTTGAACTTGGCCATGGGATGGAGACAGTGGAGATGAAGGTCAAGTTGCCAGAAAGCAGCAGAGCCCATTATTGGACCAAATTCTGGGCCTCCAAAGGCCATGCTCTGCACACACACTGTCTTTATAAGGCAGGTTTTCAAACCAGCTTGTGCAGGCACAGGGAGACCAATAAGAGAGCACCTATGGGATATCAAAGCTGAGTGCACGGCTCCTCAGAGTAAGACAAAGTTACACCAATCAGGCTCAGTCTCAATGGTCTCTTAGGCGTCAGGCTGGCTCGTAGCCAATCAGAGAAGACGGGCCCTTTGGCCTTCTCATCTCCTCCCTCCCTGTCTAATGGCGACGGTTTCACTGACCTAGCTCAAAATGGCATCTCACTCCGAGGGATGCTGTCACAGGGAGCACTGAGTGCTCAGGTCCCGGGGATCTCATCGCTAATGGTGACAATCCTCGAGCTTGGAGAGATCCTGGGGAGTTAGGGGTCACGCTGCGAAGCCTGGCTCTGTCTCTCCTGCTTGTATTCATCTCCACCTCTGAGGGGGCACTGTGAGGGCTTCCAGAACAGGCCCCCTTTTTCCCCACTAGCTCAGTTCTTCCTTCTCTGAGCTTGGGCCATTCAAGATGTATAGCTTTATCCTGTGACTCCTAAAAGTTTGCAGTTAAAATGTAATTCCCTTAAGGGGCAAATTCCTGGCGTCACCATCTAATATTGTTAGAAAGTAATGATTTAACTGCTGTGTAAGGGTTGAGTTGCCTAAAAGAAAATAGAAGAGTGGACCCTTAGGCTTCATAAGAAGCGAAGAGACAAAGACTTACAGAAACAAAAAACTTGTTAGTCAGGTTTTTAGGAATTGAGGAGGCTGTTTGGGAAAAGACAGACTCTCATGTGTGCACGGGTGTATACAAACATGCACACGCATGCACACATATCTCTGCATGCAGGAAAACTTGGATGAATGGCCCATCTGTTGATGACTTTCTATCACAAAGACACTTGTCCTATGGGGACTGCATTTTTCAACCCAAGATCAAATCTCATGTTCTAAAAAACTGCTATTTTTCTGTTCTTCTTCTTCAGTGAAATAAATATGTGTAGTGAAGTCCAAGTGCTCACCAGGGGATGATCAGCTTAGCTCCCCAGGTGCCACGATGAATCTGAAATAGTGGGCTTTGCCCCCAAGTCCTCTCCTCTCACCACTGAGGGGACTTGCCTCCCCTTTAACCAAAATGATTATGGCCCTTGTGTCTAATGCCTAGTCTCTCCTGCTCCTCAAAATATCCGTTTCTCCTCCACGCCATCTCCTTTTAACACAGCAAAATGGTTGTGGGAGAACTAGGGTGGGGCAGCTGACAGACCGAGGACTGAACTCCAGCTCTGGCAGTTACAGAGTCTGCCTCTCCAGGGCATGTGCTTTGCATGTTAGAGCCTGGGGTTTCTCACCTGTGAAATGTGGGTAACAGAGGGAACCCTCCCGCCCCCCCCCGCCCCGCCCCATGAAGCTTCAGACCCAGGAGAGCTCAATAAACGTGTGCTCCCGTCCCCTCCCTTTCTCCTTCATTTCCATAACCTTGGACGTCTGAGTACCACTGTGCCGCCACCAGTGTTCCCATCACCGCGCCAGCCCTGTGTGCCGCTCTTCCATCAGTGGCATTTGCTGAACACACTTCAGGATCCCGCACCAACAGGACCACACACAGCCTGGGGGAGAGTCCACGCATTTCTCTGTATAATGTAAGCAAATATAACGGTGATATTTCACGAACTACTTCAGATTCAAACACAGCATTTCGGAGGAGGCGAAAGTTTCTTTTATTTTGGTTGGGGGTGTTTTTCAACTCACTGCATCTATATTGCTGTATTTCCTCTGAAATCCATAAAGCAAAGCCCATTATTTTCAGCGATCATCTGTCGCTTATGAAATAGAATAAGTATATTAGTGTTGGAGCTTAAAGTACTCACATAGGGAAGGACCGTTCATTCACACCCAGGGAGCAAGGCGTGTCTTCCCTGTTTGTATTCATCTCGGAGGGACTCCCACACCTAGAAACCGGTGTGAACACAGAGCAAGGTGAGAACTAAGTGGTTTTTCGTTTGAAATCCGAGTCACCAAATTCCAGGAAGAGTCCAGGTCGGGCGGATAAAAGGTAAAGACGGAAAGGAGACGAGGAAAGTAGGGCTCAGGTCCAGAGCGTTGACCACGTTGGCCATGGACACACCGCATCGGGTCCCAGGCCCTGTCGTTTGCAAGGGGAGGGGGCCCACTGCAGATGCCCCAGGAGCCACGGGAAACGGGCACAGAGAGCGTAGAGAAGCCATGCGCCGGCCCGGTGGCGCTCTCAAATGGTTCACGCGTGCAGTGAAGCTACTCAAAGGATATAATGATTTCTGATTTCCCATGCGTGTTCCTTACTGGCGTCCCACCGGCTTTGAAACCAACTTGTGGGGAGGAGAGAGCATGTTCCGCTTCATCTCCCAGGTCGGACTGTTTCAAGCTCCCTGAGATGCTCCAACAGGAAGGACCTTCAGGTGGCCCTCCTTTCCTCGCAGCTGGGAAGGCCCCTCCTCGCGAAGAAGAGCAGATGTGCCCGTTCTTCCCCTGCTTCCTTCTCCCTATGACCTCCCGCCGCCTGGACGCCCTGGCTTTGCGAACTCACAGCCGCAAGCCAGGAATGACAGAGGAGAGGGAAGCTCTGTCCCTGCCAACTGCTAGCCTGTGCGAGGCCGGACAGGGCCTCCATTCCCGCAGACGAGCCCACCTACCCGCAGGAATACCAATAACACACAGAGCAACAGAAAGGCTGGCTTGGAAAAGACAATTATTTCAAGAGGAGTGGAGAGAGGAGACACAAAGGAAGGAATAGAAAGAGAGGTAGACGTTCATATTGCAAAGGGGATGGCTTTTCTTTCGCCTTTTCATGGTTTCAACCTTTTGGTCTACAACAAGGGAACCTGTGGATAAAAACTGTTTACACATACACACAGCATGCCACCTGTCCTGTCTAAACCTATATCCTTTACTTGCTGTGTTGTTGTTTTTAAATAACTGGTCTATTTTATTCTTTACTGTGGTCGTTTCAGCTCAAACCAGTGTCCTGATAGGATAGTGACTGGTTTCTCGGAGGAGTGAACAGCCCAGGGCTCAGCCCAAGAGATGCCTGCCATGCTGACCTCATCTCTCTGCTGCTGGTGCTGGCAGCGTGGGGCCTTCCTCTGGGTGTGGTCTGGGCTTGTAATTAGATGGATGTGGGGCAGGTGCGGGAGGGAGAGAAGGGCTTGTCAGGGAGCGCTAAGGGACTAGACCACTGGTCCCCACAACAAACTCCCGCGCCTCCACACAGAGAAAGTGAAAAGTTTGTTTTCATTCCTATTTAGACAATTACCAGGTTTATGATCTTAGACAAATTACTTAAAATCTGGGGGCCTGATTTTTTTTTTTTAACCAATACATTGAGGGAAGTAATACGAGCTTAAAGTCTTGTACTAAAGATTAGCTATAACATATGCAAAGCATAGAGGCTATCAAACATAATTTAAGGCTATGAAACATAGTCTTAAATAGATATTAAATTCATTATTTAATATTACAAATTAGGGATTCCATCCCCTTTGATTGGGAAAATTAGTTATTGTTTTAGTTATTCCTATA
Source organism: Corynorhinus townsendii (assembly GCA_026230045.1). Classification (NCBI taxonomy): domain Eukaryota; kingdom Metazoa; phylum Chordata; class Mammalia; order Chiroptera; family Vespertilionidae; genus Corynorhinus; species Corynorhinus townsendii. The sequence goes on from JAPDVU010000007.1 coordinate 167,180,943, forward strand.
AGTGCCTTTTCTTGGTTATTATACTTAATTTTTTTCTTTAAAATGAATGTTCTAACTCTAGTATCTGAAAATGAAGTAATAAGTTAGCCAATGATAAGAGAAAAATATTCTCATTTCTTTTTTGATTACTATTATCAACCAAAATTATGCCTTTAATGGAAAATGATTTATAGAAATCTGTGTGTGTTGTACTATGGGAAGCGAGCCAGCACTGAGAAGAGAGACCTGGACTGGGAGCCAAGCACATCTGGCTTTGAATCTGGAACTTGTCCCTTAATTGCCATTTTGCACTTGAGCAAGTCACTGAGACTCTCATTTTTGTTTGATTCAAAAAAGTATTAATGGAGAAAAAGGACTCACTATGCTCCTCCTTTGGGAAATGCTGAGGAGTGAAGGTGTTCATTCAAGTTCAAAACAGAGACTGCAAGGGTCCCGAATGAGAATGGACTGCAGCGGGCAGAGTGGAAGGTATACCTGGGAGGGGACAGCAGGTGGGACACAGGCTCAGAAACAGCCACAGTTCCACAGCAGGCTGGCCTGGGAAGAAGGGAACTAGACATGCAGGGTCAGCCAGCATCTGGCTGTGGTGGTAGTGGAGGTCCAGTCCTGAGTATCAAATTCCTCACGGAGATAGGAAATTCCTGTACTGTCCACCACATAAGCTTTTTTCTTCTCCAAGACTCCCCATCTCCCTACCTTCTTACATCATCCACCTATTGCTCTTCCTACCTAAATGCCTGTTACCCCTCCCACCCCAGGCTCATTGCCTCCACTCTGCTTGAGAGGCTCATCATCTCTCATCTCACCTGGATGATTGCAACAACTTCTAAACACACCCTGCCATCAGTCCATTCCTCCTCCCTCCCAACTCACTCCTCCCTAAACCTCCACCCTCCCAAATCACTCCTCCAGAAACCTCCACCCTCCCAAATCACTCCTCCCTAAACCTCCACCCTCCCAAATCACTCCTCCCTAAACCATCCTCCCAAATGGAAGTGTCAGCATAGATAGCCCCACCAAGGGGGTTAACACCCTTCCCTCCCCATACAGGGAGAGAGGACCAGCTGTCCAATCTCCCAGGGAAAACTGGTTCACTTGCCTGGAACGAGAGGGAAGGAATAAACAATGAAAGGGAAATTCCTCAGCTGAGCACCTGTGCAATAGAAACTAAGATGGCAACCATAAGGGGCAGAGCCTGGCCTGGAAAAGGACCTGATTGGGTAAGGGACACAGAACCCCTGAAGATCTAAGAAATGACTTGGTTAAGGGGAGGATCCAACACCAGCACAGGAAGGATTGGGAAATGGATTGGTGGTTGTTTTTTAATGCCTGTTTTTCCCCAGCCTGAGATAATATAACCCCAGTTTAACAAAGCTCTTGCTCTTTCTCCCAGTAACAGGTGCTCACAGGGGTTCGTTCACATATTCTCTCTCCCCAGCAGCCTTGAGAACCTAGCAGTCCTGTAGCTGGCAGCTACATGGACTGTAAGTGCAGGATCCAGGCCAGACCTGGGTACAGCTATGCAATGCCAGCCGAAGCACAGCCGGGAACAGACTAAGCGAGCCAAATGGGGCCAAAGACTAACCTGGACCGAGCTGTGGCATGGCCCAGAATTGTTTGGCACCGGCCTTTGTGTGGGCTTGATGTAGGCCAGGTTGTACTTGCTCCCCAGTGAGACAGGAAGGAGAAGAGACGTCCAGAACCTGGGCACAGCCTTTACTTCAACCCCAATAAGTCCTACCACTAACCCTAATCCTGCCATGCACGGACCCCAGGAAATGCTTTTCTGGTATTTCTCTGTGGAAGGACCCCATTTCCACCAGCAACAGATGCTCTGTCCTCACTCTTCCAAGGACAGAAAATTCCACCTCCCGGGTGTGCCACACAAACCCTGGTATAACCCAGTTCCTGACTTCCTCTCCTGCCTTACAGTCGAGTTTTCCACCACAAATTATATCCTCCAACCAGACAGAATTACTCATTATTTCCCAAACATACATGATTTTTCTTCTGCCTCTGATCCTACCCCTACCTTTCTGCACATGATACATGTCCTGCCCGGCACTTCCCTGGTGATCTCCCGGTACTACGCATGGGAGTCACCACCTCCCTCTTGTAAAAAACAGTGGTGGCTCTAGTTTTATCTGATATGATCACCAATTCCTGGGTTTCTGCTAATCACGTCACTCAGTGCATATCTTCTCAGGCCAGGGCTGGGCACAAGGCTGAGCCAAGAAAAGTACTCCATCCTTTGACCATAGGGAATTATTCCATGGAGAGACCATAGGGAATTATTCCATGGAGAGACCATAGGGAATTATTCCATGGAGAGACCATAGGGAATTATTCCATGGAGAGACCATAGGGAATTATCTCATGGAGAGACACGTTCCAAGCGAAGCTAGTCAGTTCTTTCCCCCGGGATGGACATATGAGGGTGGGAAAGTGAGCATCATTTTGTTTGGCTGTTATGCTAAGATACCAGGATGTGGGTCCAGCCACGATGGCCACCTGGCCACGCTGAGGTCACCTCTTGTTTACAGGAGGAAGCCACACAGTGACGAGCAGAGCTGAGCAGTGGAGAGACACACAACCCTGAGGACATCAGCACAGAGACTGGCCCTCAGTGCTGACTCAATGAAGAAATCGTGTTCAATGAATAATAAAAGGATGGCTGGTTAGATATGTGGTCTAAGAGAAGTTAACGATGGATGGACAGACAGACAGATCAGAGGTAGACACATGCCCCATCATTAGAAGTTCATGATGGATGGACAGACAGATAGATCAGAGGTAGACACGTGCCCCATCATTAGGACCAGAGGAAGAAATCAGAACGGCATGGAACATCGTGTTCCTCTTCCTTTCTTTATGTCAGATGCTCTTCTCAGCAGCTCGGCACCTTCCTGGTCTCCGTATGAAGCCACGCCCTTGTCCCCAAGAGCCTGTGGTTCTCCTGCTGCTGCTCTTGTTTAACCAGAGGAGAGCAAAGACTTTTCAAAATGTCTCATCTGTGCATGATTCATCAATGCCCATCTCAAGCTCCCTCCGTCTAGCTCTAATTGACGTTATAGTTAGATTTATTGCCATGGCTGTCTTTATTTTTTTACACTTCTAATTGTATTATCTTCTGAAGGGGAAAATATTAGAGCTCGAGTAGAATTATATTAAGTTTAAAAATCTGCAGCAAAGTATTTCCAAGATTGATGATACTCAGCACCGTCACGGGGGTGCAGAGGAGAGAACCCACATACTCTGCTGATGGAGGACAATTTGACAATATGTGTCAAAATCTGAAATAAAATGACATCTATTAAAACTCATTTTGTCCTTCCATTCTAACCAAAGGGCTGCGCTACTGTCAACTTGAGGATCACAGCCATGTGACTTCATTCCTGAGACTCACGTCTTCATTTGCAGTGGGACAGGGGACCATCAATAATTCCATGTCAGGTGTATGTAGAAGGCTGTCCTAAGTTGCAAAGACATTTGCCTTTTTTATTTTTGTCATCGTTTTCCTCCCAGAGGCCACCCTGGACCCTCGTTCTCAGGAGATTAAAAAAAGTTTCATTGTTTGAGTCCAGTTGAAAGGATAGAGGATATAGAGAGAGACGGGGTTTACGTCTTCCTTACACACCTTAGTGGATGACAAATGCCCACAGAGAAGCCAGCATGGATGCACGCGCCCGTGTCCTCTCCTGGAGACGGGATCTCTAATCCCTGCCTCCCGATGAGGCCTGTGGTTCCGATTAGACAATGGTCATGGAGACTGAATCTACCCCTACTTCTCCCACTATTCTGTGCCCTGCGGATGGCACCTGTCATGAACAACATGGCATGGACAGCTCTTGAAGAAAGCCAGAGCTGACAGTAGTTAAAGTGGAAAACACAGATTTAATTCTGGAACTACTGCAAGAAGGTGGAAGAGACCTCAGTACAGAACTCAATTCCCAATACAGGAAGGAACAGAGGGGACTGATGGCCAAGGAGCAGGTTTCGGGCGGTGGTGGATGGAAATGTCCTAAGAAGGGACGTCAAGGGGCAGGGATTGTTCCTGATTGTTCCTGGAGTGACCAACAGGACTCCTGCTGAGGGCAGGCAGGGTCAGCACTGCCTGCGTGGTCACCGCCAGGCCTTGCTTATTTATTCATTTTGGACAGACAAGGAGTCTAATAAAAAAAAAAAAAAAGGATGTCTATGAACACACTTGGTAGTGTAGAAAGAGCTTAGACTAACATTGGCTTTCTTCCAAGTTTTCATTATCATCCTTTATGCTAAAAGCTAACCTGGGCACCCACTGAGCGCCTGCAGTCACAGGGTCAGCTCTGTGCAAACACATTGGGTGCCAGGCCCTATTCCGTCCCACGCTGCGCAACGGGAGGTCTGTAATGGGGCGTCAGCGGCGGCAAAGTCAGCATGGTGACCCTGATCATCATGATGTGAGCTTCGCATTATCCTTTTGTCCGGAACATCTGTCTGCCAAATCATGGCAGGAAGCAACTGGTGAAAATGGAAGAAACTAGCTTAGCCTGTCGCTCATTGTGCTCAAGTTAAACCATTGGCATTTCTAAAATGTTATCAGCTCTGTGGAAAGCCTGCCCTGGAAATGGAAATGGTCTTGGGGGGAACAGCCCGCTCCTGGTCAGCGATCCTGGGGGGATGAGGCAGGTGCTGACTGAATCCCACACCTAGATTTCTCTGCAGGAGACCCCAGATGCCAGTTTCCAAAGGTGAGTGTGTGTGAATGCCACTTGCCTTCTGGGAGTGACTAAGTACCAGGGTCCTGGCGCCCAGAGATGCCAGAGCTGATTAGAGAGCAGAAGAGAGGACTTCCTCTCAGGATGTGAAACCCGAGGCGCAGAACAGTCACTGCAGCCCAGACCCAAGAGCTGCTCTGGCATCTTCAGTGAGCTCACTTGGGCAGGCAGGGCCAGAGCTGAAAGCCGCCTGAAATCCTGCTTGCAGAAAGGAAAGAAAGGATGGACAGTGCAGCTCAGAAAAACAGCAAGTAAGGGGGGAAAAAATAAAAGTATTAAAAAAATGAACCACTAAAAAATGTCACTGGGAATTTGCATGTCCCCAACCAGCCGTGATCCCTCTTCCCTGTGTATGGATGGTGCCACCCCAGCATTAACCAAGGACATTAGCCATCACCCCAAGGTCAGACAAGCACCCCCCTCCCCCTGCCCCAACCAATTCGCTGATGCTTGAGGGAGTCCCCAAACTTGGATCTATGTTTCTTAGGGCCAGATTGCTGTGGGCTCACCATGATAAATTGCAGGCATCAATTCATGATTTAACACCACAATTTATTTCCTCTATTCCAGAAAAAAAAAGTCCGATGCTAGCATTCTCTAGATCATCCCTTTTCTTCTGGCTCAGCATGTGTTATCTCAGCATCAGCCAGGATGCGGAATGCACTCCCTTCCTCGAGTGGACAACAAGAATAACTCTGCTAAGTGCTGTGCGCAGAGAGAGCAGCATTTGCAAGAGGTTTGCTTGGATGGAGGGGTAGGAATGGAAGGAGAATTTATAAAACAGAACCCAGCGGAATCAATCAGGTAAGACACAATTAACAAGTAACCCCCCAAAGCTCAGGGCTTCCAATAATAGTTTTACTGTCTTTCCCCCTACACGTCCATCACGGCGGGCCCTGGCCCCACGCCCATTTCTTCTTTGTGGGCAGAGGCTGACAGAGCACTTGCTCTCTGGAACACGGCCAGGCCCCACGGAAGAGGGAATCACTCACCAACTCTGAAGGCTTTTGCTTGGAAAATGACGCACATCAATTTCACTCACAGTCTATTGACCACAGCGCGTCACATGGCCAAGCCTGAGTGCTGAGCATGGGGATGTGGAATGCTCCCACAGGAAGCGGCACCAAATATAGCCGCACGAGAATACAATCCGCCTTATCAGCATCTGTAAATGCAAGAGTGGATATGGTCACCTTACAGGTCTTTGGCCCCATCCCCAAAGAGAGTTCTCACCTCTCTTCTGCTCCTCGTCCCCTCTCCAGACCCAGACAAGGTCCTTGGCCTCATGAAAACCTCCCGAATGTGTACCTCTTTTTAACGCACAACCTTCCAACCAACCACTTGTCAGAGTATTTCTTTGAAGCAGAGAATGCTGGTGTCAGCTGTTCAACTAACAATGATTTCACAAGAAACCCCTGTAAGAAAGTGAAGGAAGGCAGAACCTGCCTCCTGGCAATGGCCATCGCTCATCTTCATCTGTACCAGTTCCAACACCAGGCAAACCACAAGTCGACAGAGAAGAGCCACCCTCTTGGCAGAGCAGAGGAGCACCTCCTGGTTCCTAGTCTCTGGGGCTTTGGCGGAGACCTGCTCAGGACCACGTCTTCCCCAGCTGTAGCTCCATCTCAGAACAAGATTCCAGTAGGAATGCTGGCGACCAGAGAACAAGGACAGAGGCAATGGGGCAAAGACTTACTCAAGACATGTCTTCTTTCGTTTTCGGAGGGTGAGTAATGATAAGGTGCCTTTTCATGGGCTTATTATCTCCTTGCATAACTTCTTTTGTGAAGTGACTGTTCAAATGTTTTGCCCAATGAGAAAAGGGCAAGAGATTTGAACAGGCACTTTGCAAAGTTGGATGCTAGCGTTTCTAATAGGCAAATGAAAAGATGCCAACACTCATCTAAAAAAATAAACTATAATTCACACAAAAATATAGTAATGCTAAGTTTTGGTGAGAATGTCAGATCTGGACATCTCAAATATTAGGACTATAAATTGGTGCAAACACATTGGTAACTATTTGGTTGTATCTACTAGACCAGTGGTCGGCAAACTCATCAGTCAACAGAGCGGCAAACCGCAGCTCATGAGCCACATGTGGCTCATGAGACGCGGTTTGTCTACCACTGTGCTAGACCTAAACATAGACCTACACCAAGCCCATTTACTGATTTATCCCCAAAAGAAATGAGTACAACTGTCCATCAAAGCATATGAACAAAACTTTTCATAGCAAGTTTATTTACAATTGCCAAAGGCTAGAAACAACTCAATTATCAACAGAAAAATGGGTGCATAAGTTGTGGTGTAGTAAAATAATGGACTATTACATAGCAATGAAAAAAATAACCAGTCACTAATGCACACGTAACATGGATGATTCTAAAAAAAAAAAAAAAAAAAAAAAAAAGACACAAAACATTACTTGGAGCAAAATAAACAAGACATGAAGCAGTGCACACTGCATTTACACCAAGTTCCAGAGTCGGAATATCTAACTGGTGGTGAGAGAAGCCAAAATGTGATGATGTCAGGGATGGAGTTTGAGGATGAAGGGACAGAAAAGATGGGTCCTAGAAATACTCTCTGTGTGCTGGTTACAAAAATTATAGAGCATTTATCAAGCTCCACCTAAGATACTGGCTTGCTATGTAGTTCACTGAATCTGGGTTGTACGTCAATTTAAAAAATGAACTTCACCCAAAAATGGAAACCTTGCCAATTTTCATGAGAAAATAAAATTTCCCATTTCAAAAAATAACATTGAAGTTGAAAGATTTTTTTAAATGTGTAGTGCAACTTAACAGATGGGTTAGAATTGATCAGGTGAAGAGGAAAATCAAGTTTCAAAGAGGAGCAAGCGAGACTAAGAAGCGTTAGGACAATCACCAGCCGTATGGATCCAGCATTCATTACATGTGGAAAATCATGGGTGGCCAACACCTTTAGAAACGTGCCCTTGGGTTCCCAGAAAATGGGAGTCCTGGAGAGCATGAGATGTCTCAGAGACCTAGGGCCATGAGTCATTTGCACAATCTAGTATTTTACTCTGGAAAACAAAAGAAGCGGGTGCCTTCTTGTTTCTGAAGAAGGGATCCAGACGTTTCCAAAGGAAGCCGGAACAGTCTGGCTTGAATTTTGGCATCTCTCTCCTCGTCCCGGATGCCCGGGCAGAAGATTAATAAAAACACATGACAGATTGTTTTCTCTGGACCACCAGCAGCGTTCTTGTTGGTAAGAACGAAGTCTTGGGTTCTCTTATCATCATCCTTCTTGCCCTGCTCACTTGTCCCTGGGCAGGATGCCTGTGGGATGCAGACAGTGGTAAAAAAAAAAATGTCCTATTCACTACCATGAATGTCAGCCTTTCAACCCGGACTTGGAAACTCTGAGGGAGGAGGGACCAGGACCTCACTGCTAATAGAAGGCTATTGTTTCTATTGATTACCCAGTACCTTGGCCTCCTCAGCAGTGACTGACAGGCGGCCTTGGAATGAAGGCTTATCTGGTGGGAACAGACTAGATGCTATCAGGCCCCCTTCAGAACATCTCTGAGTAACATCTCATTTTTTTTGGTGGACAGAGAAAGTAGGTCAGAAGGAGGGGTCTGGGTGAGCTACAGGGGCCAAGTTGAGGCTCACAGGCACGGTCACACCATGTCAGTCACACTGCCCTTTCCCCCTGGGTTTCCCCTTTCCCATCACTGGTGGTAAGGTGGGGCCCACCTTGTGGTTTCAGGTTCAATTAGGAAGGAAACTGCCTGCTCGACTTGAAGATATTGTGGGTCTTTATCTCCCAACTGCAAAAACCTGATAAGAAAGCCGATGTGGTGTGAGAATTAGTAACTGATTGTAGGAATTTTTAAACTAAACAGATGAAGAGGGGAGAGGGGAGAGAGAAGGATTGCTGATTACAGCAATTACATCTATTTCTTCACTCTTTCATGTCTTTGGGTTTTGCCATGAGAAGATAAAAATAACCCGTGATGGCTTTGGGGTTGAACTTTGGAAGTGGGGATCAGGACTGACCCTGATATTTCCTGAACATGGATGGGACTCTGGGTGACTCTCTCAAACTCTCAAAGATGCTCGGAGTTTGAGAGAGTCACCCAGAGTCCCATCCATGTTCAGGAAATATCCTCAACAAGAGGCCCCATGGCTCCTCCCCTCTCTGAATTCCATGATTCAGTTAATTCTAGAATTCTATGAGCTTGTCTTTGGTTTTAACTTTGGGAATAAAATATACTGGGGTCACATCTGGTAACAGACAGAGCACACCTGGCCCCCTGGTCCGCTGTGGCATCCTTGTCCTCCCACCACTGGACACAGCTGGCACTGGCCTCTGCTCTCACTCCTGCTTGAGACCCTCATCTGTAAAATGTGGGTGATCCTTGCCTCTCAGTGTTGCTGTCCTTACTATGAAGTCAGGTACGGTGCCTGCTTGGAGAAGAGAAATTGTTATGTCTGTGTTCTAGAGCACAGACACTGGAGCCAGACTTCTCAGGTTCAAATCTGATATCTGCCCGTTTCTGTGTAAGCAAGTTGCTTAATCTCTCTGCCTCAGTTTTCTCATCTATAAAGTGGAGGTAATACTACCCTCTCATTAGGTTAGTGTAAGGTTTGAATGGATTAATATATGTAATGTATTTAAATAATATTTGGCACATAATAAGTGCTATTATTTTTTTAGTTAAATGAAATGTGTGAGTGTGTGTGTGTGTGTGTGTGTTTCAAATCAGTGGAAGTACCTGTCCCATCACCTGCTGAGGAGGCACTTTGGAGGTCTGCAGGTCCAACTTCCGCATTTGACTGATGACCTTTGGCATTGTCGGCCAGTGTCATTTACAAAGCATTTTCACCTCTGACCTTCCTTGAGTTTGTGAAAAGGTCAGACCATGTTCTATTGACAGGAACTAGAGTTGGAACCAGAGCCAGGGTCCCTCCGGTTCTCTTAGCCGTTACCTACTTAGTGCCAGTGGCATGTCGCTGTCTAACACACTAGATTCCACCCAAATTATCTGACTTCATCCTTAGATCACCTGGGAGACAGACGCTAACAGCGCCATTTTCAAATGATGGGAAGGAGTTGGCATAAGGTCACATAGTGTTAAGGGACAAATTTGAGATAACAGAGTCCCGATCTGTGTTATATTTCTGTGCTTTCTGTGAGACTTCATTGTAACAGCATTAAGGTGATAATGCAAGTTTCTTCAAAAGAGACTAGTCTTCCTAGGTTCACATCCTGGCTCTCTCTCTTAGGAGCTGTGGGACTTGGGCAAAGTTGCTTAACCTCTCTGTACCTGGAAATTTGAGATAACAAACGGCATCTGCCACGCAGGGTTGGAATGAGAGTGCAGTGAGTTACAATTTGTAAAGTTTAGCAAAAAGTCTGCAATTCAGTTAGTCCTCTGCTGTTAGGGACAACCATACTCTCATTATGATTTCCATAGGATCCACCTTCTTCGCGAGTGGAGGTCAAACTGGAAATCAGTCGAGTGTCAACCAAGCCCAGTAATTATTTAATTATTTTCTTATTTTTTTACACCTATCTTTATCACACACACACACACACACACACACACACACTGTCAATGGTCTTAAGAAAAACACCATATAACAGATTAAAAAAGAAGAAAGGAAGTAAATCAAGGCAAGAAAATAAAAGCCAGATTTGAAGCAGTCACTGTCCACTAAATTTATGTCATGAAGTGCGGCACATTTACAAGACCTGGGTCACAAAGTCAACTCAACTTCCAGCCGCCAACGCCAAGTGGGAAGTATGACCAGAAAGTGCAGAAGATAAAGGACCCCCGGGAGAGGCACACGGCTGTTATGATGGTGCAGAGGGGGAATTCTCCATGGTTCATCATCACCAACTCTGGACAATGTGCTCACAAGCGTCCCCGCTCTGAAACCCGGCCTGGCCAACAGCTGACAGTCTCCTTAGGAGCCACTGGCTAAAACATTCCACAAGAAGACAGCCACCGGGCATCAACGGCTTCCTCATGAGAACGATTTCGGTTCCACCAGAGTTCTGGGCCCTCTTTGTCCCCAGAGAGGCGCTGCTTTCACTTCTGCATTTGTCTGGCTTAGAGGTTTCGCTGTAAAAAATAACAATGCCAACCACTGGGTCAGACATTGGACCCCAGCTGTGTGGGTCCGGGAGTTCGGGGTCCCTGGGGCTTCTCTGAGGTCATCAGCACGTTGCCTTCATGGTTGGTGACAGGCCGGGGAACAGAAGGAAGAGCGGAGACTTGTGGTTAGGTGGCCCACTCAATCACTCGGGGTGCCTGGGGACCCCAGAAAGGCAGGCAGTTCTTTCCCCTTTCCCATCACTTGTCCCTGGGCAGGATGCCTGTGGGATGCAGACAGTGGTAAAAAAAAAAAAATGTCCTATTCACTACCATGAATGTCAGCCTTTCAACCCGGACTTGGAAACTCTGAGGGAGGAGGGACCATGAGGAAGCCGTTGATGCCCGGTGGCTGTCTTCTGGGGCGAGACTAAGAAGCGTTAGGACAATCACCAGCCGTATGGATCCAGCATCCATTACATGTGGAAAATCATGGGTGGCCAACACCTTTAGAAACGTGCCCTTGGGTGATGCCCCAGAGCCATCAAAACCCTTCATCCTGCAATTTCTGGAATCTCTCAAAGACGCCGGGTCCTTCAGATGGATAGGCTAGGCCTTCATTTCTCTCCAGATCAGTCTTTTCAGTCCTCATCCCTAGGGGCTCTTCCTGAGATGGCAATGTTCTTCTTTCCGTGGTCATGGCCTCAGCTCCCCTCCCCAGCAGGAGGGCCCTCTCCACCCTCAGACCCCGTTCCCTGCGGCTCCTCTCGTATCAGCAACAGCAGTTCATACAACCCCATCTAATCCCCAAGAGGATTTAATAACTGATACTAAGGCATTCATTTTTAAAAGTCACAAGACTACTAAACTAAGCCTTCCATCTCTCTACTGAGATGCAAGGTCTCCCAACTCTGAACTCCTTGAGCATCTTATATTTAAATTACTCATCACATTTTTGCCTGGTTGTACAGTTATTCAGATTCATAGCCTAATTTTCCCTCAAGAAAGACGATGACTTTCTTGAGGCAAAATCCGTGCACATGCTCCTTAAATACGGAATGAGCCAATAAAGAAATGCCTGGAGGACATCTTTGGGAGAAGGGGGCGGTGAGAGGGACATTGCTGGGAAGGAGTTCTTCAGCTGAAGGGTGAGACTGTCATCAGCAGGCTGGCTGGGCCCCAGAGCAGGTGGGATGGAAACTGTGGGCGGTCCTCCTTGCAAAGCAGGACTGAACTGCAGTTCCTTTTCCAGGGGCTCCAGGCTTAGCTTATAGACCTGTGGCCTCTCTCTCAAGCAGAGGGAAGGGGACCTGTCAGGATTCCACGTGGAAAGTACCAGAACGCAGACCAAGGTCTGCTGGGCGGAGAGACACCGTGGGAGGGAGCAGAGCAGTCCCCACATTCACCTCCTCCTAGCTCAGGGCCAAGACTGGGAAGCCACAGGAGGACATGCTGGGGACCACTGGGGGCGGGGGGAGAGGAGGAGAGGACAAAGAATGCTCCGGCTGCAAAGGACACAGCTGGGAGGCTGATGAGCAACGAGACCCGCTCCAATAGCTGCCAGCACTCATTCAGGCATCCTGCAGGGATGGCAATGCCAGCATCCGCTCATTCAGCGCATGTTCATTGAGGCCCCAGTGCCCAGTGGTGAAGTCAGCCAGTTTCGGGTCATTCTGGGATAAGACAATCCCTTCCACCCAGAGAGAGGCCTCGGCCTAGAGGAAGGGAGGAAAGACGCCCCCAGCCTCAGCATTCTCCTTCCAACCTGGGGGCACCGGCCCCTCCCACCCCGCTGCTTCCCATGAGGCCTTCCCAGCCGTCTCCGGAGTCCACCTGCCTGTCTCGGGTGCTGACCCTCCTCACCGCTCAGCTGGATTTTAAAGTCGGCTCTTGACCCATCTCCCTGACACCACCTCCCCTCAAATCGATTCCCTGTGGTGGCTAGCACAGGCCTTCTGCCCACTTCACACCCTGCTCTCCCTCCCCCTGGCCAGAAGGGCGAAGTCCAAACACCTGGTAAGGACACAGGTGGTCTGTGCTGTCTGGTCCCTACTGACCCCTGAGTGGTCACCTCTCCTGAGTCCCCTCAGCATCCATGCTGCAAACATCCCACTCTGTTGTCCCCTGAGGGTGCTGGCAGGCTCTCAGGCCCTGTCCGTCAGCACTCGCCACTGCCCCCTTCCGGGCGCCACCACCGTGACTCTCTGCATAACTCCCTGGCTTCAGGGAAATGCCCTCCTTCCTGGGAAAGCCTGCCCTTCCCTCAGGCCCTCTCCCTCAGCCTCTCCCACAAGACTGTGAGCATCTCGGGGGCCCAGACCAAGTCTTCCAGGCCTCATCACCCTACCTCTAAGCCAGTGTCTGGAAGATAATAGAATTTTAATTCTATTTTTGAATGAATAAGAGAGGGGGAGCAGGAGGGAGGTGGGGGGGGCCACCCTCAACTCCTGTGATAGGGGCCAGCATAACTCAAGAAGTTGACATCAATCGCTTGGAAAATTCAGTCTAGGAGGCCACAGGGGAATGCCGCTGCCTTAGGTAACTAGAGAGTCTCAAAGGTACATTGGCAATTGGAGAGCGATCCACAGACAACTCAGAAGTAACACTTGCCAAGGTTATCCTTCATTTATTCAATAAAGGTTTGCTGAGGGCATCCTCTGCACCAGGCAAAACCACGCTAAATAGGGAGAGCTTTATTCACCCGTCGATAAGGAAAGCAAGGCTCAGAGAGGTTAAGTAAGTTACCAACCCCACCCAGGTAGTGAGCACGGGCCAGGATTTGAATCCAGGCCTCTCTGACTGCAAACCAGCGCTTGTTCTCCTGCATCCACTCCTCCCTCCCCGTTTGTTCCCTTCCCTCCCCATTCCTTCCATTTCTTCAAGCCTTAATCTCGGCGCACAGAACAGAGGCCCTTTATTCCTCCAACTCAAAAGGCGCAGCATCTTAATTGAAACAAGATAACCCAAACATTCGCTTCACCTAACGTCTGTAGATTCCATTCCATCGACTTCTATTTTCACAAATGACGGTCGTGTCAGAGTTCTTTTATTTTTCTGCAGGAGTTAGGAAAATAGAAAGAAACATGGTAGTCCTCTTCTCTCCAGAATCTCTGCTCCCCGCTTCTGCCCACCGGCTCTGTCCCGGGAGGGGCTGAAATGATGACTCAGAGCTCAGGACCCCTCAGCCACGGTGTCTCAGTGCTGAGGGGAGAAGGGAGGGTTCCCTGACTCTTTACAGGGGACAAACCCCTCCCCCCTGAATGAGCAGTGACTTTTGTATGTCCCCACAGTGAAGGTCTCTGACTTGATGGAGCAAAGGCGAGCCAGGCGGGGGTCCCGGGCAGCATTCCGAGGATTTTAACCTTGAACTGTAAATACGGGACTCTCTGCTCTCATTCTTCTTAGACACCGCTGGACTCAAGAAGCTGATCCATTGAAAGGAACGCCTGCCTGGGCCAGAGTCATGCAACTGCAAACGCATTCCACGAGTCACTATGACTTCCTGTTTACATCAGCTTTCCTTTGTCCAAGTTCCACACACTTCGAAAGCCTCCAGGCATTGAGGCTGTGTCCATCTACTTCGGAAAGGATTGTCCATAGGAATAAGAAGGGGCTGATTTTCAATGACACGATGTCATGAGATCCGTTTTGAAAGCGTGCGTTAATATTCACGGTCAAATAGAAAAGTCTCAAGGGGAAATTCTTTGCAATTTGGTGGCTTATAGAGAAAAAGAATGGCACCGTGTTTCCTAACTCTAAATGTTTGGAGAAAGCCAAGAACTGGGCAAATCACCTTGCACTCCAACAGGGAGTCCTGCGGCCTTGCCCTCGTCCAGTTCTGCCCCCTGAGCGGGTGGCATCTCTTCTCTGGGCTACGGCCTCTCCAATGGCTGCAGCAAACTACAGACTCCAAGACTCCTCTAACCTCGGGGTGTGTTTAATCCCAGAAATAAACAACGTCCCTACCCTTCTCAAATACACACTTGCTTTTGAAAACTAAATGTCTCCTGAGAAATATGGAAGGCATTCTCCTTTCCAGACCCTTCCACGCTAAGGCACTAAGCGTTTGCACCTGCGCCCTGCGTGGACCTGGCCGCTGCATCAAGCCGTGATTCTCTGGCTCAGAGTCTTGCCAGAGTATATGTTTTAAAGAAATGAAGAGCTGAGGCGTGTGGCTAATGGCAAAGACTTCTAGTCTCCAAAGCATTCCTATCCAAAATTTATTGGGAGCGATTGTTCTGAAGGTCAAACGCTCTCAAGGACAAATATATGGCACCAGCACACACACTCATTCCACACAAGCCTGTGGCTCCTATCCCCAATGTATCTCTGGAGCCTGTTGCCTGAGAATCCCTCAAAAAAAACCCTTTCCTCTCGATTTCCATTAATGTCCTTCCTTCTCGTGTCCCCCTTTCTAAGTCATCCTCCATGGAGCAGGAATATTTGATTCTGATTCAATCACGTCTCCGTTTTAAAAGCCTTCCAAGACCACCCCAGCAGATTGCAGTCGAAACTTTCAAGCCTGACTTTCACAGACCTACAAAGCATGGCCTTGTCTGCTCTGCACTCTAGTCTAGGGTCACCAGATTTAGCAAATAAAAATACAGGATCTGCAGTTAAATTTAAATCTTGGATAAACAAAAAACAATGTGTTCAGGATAATATTTGGGACATGCTTATGCTTAAAAAAAAAAAAAAATGTCTTCGTCTGTCTGAAAGGCACCTCTGATTGGGCCGCCTATATTTTATCTGGCAACACTGCTGTGGCGACACTACGCTAATCATTGGGCGACACTACCCAATCCATGCATTGGCTGCCCTTGTGCACCTATTCATGCCAGTTTCACTACCTAAAACGCTACTTCCCCCTTCTCGACCAGAAAACTCCTATTTGTTTCTTAAACCCCAGGACAACTTCTGTGACAGCCCATAGCGTCATTAATCACTTTCTTTCTCCTCCACCATTTTTGCTTACCTCTCCTTCTGTCCTCACCCCAGTGTGTTGTCATCCCTTATGAGTCACTTTCTGCCACTAAACTGGGAGGTCCTTACAATGTAGACTCTGACCACCTTTGAACCCCCACGCCCAGCTCAAAACCAGCCCAGATGCTCAATAAAATAATAAAATGTCCCAAATGAATGAAGAGTGAACAGCTACATAAATCATGGGGAAGGACTTCAAACACAGTCTCCAACGTCCCATCACAAGGCACTTCTGAAAGGAAAACAAAGCGCAATCATTTTGAACCACTGACATTCCCGTTATCAAGAAGCGACAGAGAAGGAGGCCCTGGAAAGGTCACTGAACCACAAGGGTAACCGCTCCTCCCGGAAGTGCTTGCCTCCTCACGCCTGGGTCCATGGGGGCTGCATGACAGGGCAAGTCCCAGGGAGCAGGGAGGGTCCCAGTATCCCCTGGGTCCCCCCAGATATTAAGCACGTCCACCCTTTTCCTAGATGTGAATGTGAGATTGCATGGGTCCAGGGTGACAGGTCTTCATTGCCCAGAACCTCCCTCCTCCACCAGCCTCCACTTTGCCAGCCTTCCCCATGGTGGCAACTCTCCCTACTTCATTCGCCTTTGGCTGTGAAAGGCTGTGGGTCCATCTCTCCTATCTCGTGGTCAGCACCCAGTGGGACTCACTTGATTCCGTCACAGCCACCCCCTGAACAGTTTGCCTGGAGCCGCTGTGCATCCCACCTGCTCCCCTCCGCCTGACCTCCTTGTCTCCTGACCCCGTCGCCCTCCCATGGTGAGTCACGCCCACCTCCCAGGTGCTTCCGCTTAAACAACCTGCCTGCCTTAAGCCCTTTAACGCAGTTACTGTCTTCTCCATCAGGATAATGCCTCTGTTTTGTCCACTGTTAATTTTTGTTAAATGAATGAGTGCATGACTCTTTCTCATTCCAGAACCATTCGTGGAGAATCTAGTGTGAACCTAACCCTGGGTCCATGGTAATGACTGTAACACAGCTGCTGACTGTAAGGACCTCACATCTAAGATAGCGACACCAGTGGGCTCAACCTCTCCTAGACATTGATTCAGCTTCGAAGGGAGCTTGTTCGCTCCAGGAAACATCCAGCCAGTGGACTACAGAAAGGACAGGTTTTAAGGACGCCATCGTGACTGCAAATGCATTTTCTCAAAATATAAGGTATTGTTTCTGAGTCTGAAACGACTCTCCCTCGGCCACTTCCTCACCTTGAGGAGTGTCTCAGCGGCCCCTTGCAGGTGGGCGGGAGCAAGGGACAATGACAGTCAGATGGTCCAGTGGGGAGTGAAAAACACAGACGGGGAATCCTGGACGCAACGTCTGTTGCCAAGACTAGAAATGGTATCCATCTAAAAACAGAAGAAAAGAACCGATGGCAACTCTTGGTCCTCAGAACTGGCCGTGCTGCCCTGGGGCGTTCACGTACAGGGAGTAGCTCATGTCTTGATTATAGTGACTAAATGAGCCAGGACCCTACTTTATTCACTTTGCATATTTGTGTCCCTAGTTTTGCAAGATGACTAAGCAAAGGCATGACCTGCTTTGTAAATACAATATCTGCAAGATGTGAAGGGCACCTTCGTTTCTCAGCGAGCCTGTGGGTTAGCAGAGGTCTGACCAGATACCGGAGGTTCCCCAGATCAGAAAGCTGATCGCAAACACACAGGGTCGGGAGCCTGCCTGGTGGGGGCCCTGGTCCCTTAGCGAGGCGTGTGGCTCGCAGAGGAAGCTGAGTCACCCGGCTCAGCAAGGCCCCGGTGGCCCGAGGTGATGAATCGAATCTTCCTGTGAGAAAGCGGAAACCCAGATCCTGCTGTCCCCACGGTCCCTCCTGAGAGCTGGCCCTGTGGTCAGCGACACTGGCCTGGGGCCCGGTGTTCCCCCTGCAGCCTGGCAGCCAAGACCAGCCAGCGTGGCAGGTGCCTGCCGGTCCCCGGGCCTCTCGGGGCCTCTGGTGAGGAGTCAGCGATGTGAGCAGACATTGGGCCTGGCCCACGAGTGAGCTTCCCTGCAGGACCCGGGTCTGCGGAGCTCACCACTCCAGTTCCTCTCTGGTTAAAGGACTTAGGAAGCACTGAGAGCTCCCTTTATGCCGAGGAGCCTGTGGGGTGATCACTCGAGAAAACAATCACGCAGGGAAAGGGCCTGGGAGTGTCAGGGGGAAAAGCGCACCTGCCTCGGCTTCCTGCGCTCTCACCACGCTTCTGTGGCATGAGATGCTTTCTCAGTCACTGTTTATCAACCAACCACTCTAGCGCATATTTCTTTTACTTTTTTTAATATATTTTTATTCATTTCAGAGAGGAAGGGAGAGGGAGAGGGAGAGAGAAACATCCATGATGAGAGAGATTCATTGATCGGATCCCCCTACTGGGGATCGAGCATGTGCCCTGACCAGGAATCAAACTATGACCTCCTGGTTCATAGGTCAATGCTCAACCATTGAGCCACCGCGGCTGGGCAGCCCACATTTCTTCAGCACGTATGTGTCAGACACGACGGCCTTCCCTCCACTGTCTCCTCCCATGAGAGTCGCTTTTCCCCAGCCCCCAAGAGTGTTATCAGGCTCTCACCTCCCTCCAGGCTGATAAAAGAGGAAGGGGGAAGACACCTGATCCCCCTCAGCATTGATTGAGGAAATACTTAATGAGCTTCTAATGACCCTAACTAGCCTGTCTACTGCTCTTATTGTTTCTCCGATACTTCCAGGCAGAGTAGGAGCCCTTCTGAATGGGAGTTGAGGATATTCCTAACACATGAGGACTAATAGGAATATTATAACCAGTTCATACATGAGGAAACACAGCCTAAGAACATCCATGGGACTTAACGGACGCCACACAATAAGCAGAAAAGGTGGAATCAAAACCCAGGGCTTCTGACCCAAACCCACACTTTCCCAGTGACTATGCGCTTGGCCACCCGCGTTCCTTAGCCAGCTGCCTAGATGCCCAGTGGACAGTGAGGACGCAGACAGGGCTTTTCTCTCCCTGCACTTCCCCTTCAGTCAAGACCGCAGCCCAGGACTCCAAAGGCTAAGGGAGGAGACAAGGATACACATGATGCTTTGAGAGACATGCATGGAGTTCACAGGGCACAGCCTCCTGTGTAACACTGGTGGGAAAATCATACAAGGAAGGCGTGGTGAGGGCATGGACTATTTAGAGGATCGGGAAGCAAAAGCATTCCAGGTTGAAGGAATAAGGATGGAGCTGGGTGTTGGAAAACACTGGGCATATGTCAGAAACAGTCACGGCATCCCACCTCCCACATTCCCACCAATGACTCGGCTTTCCCAGACTGCAGCAAGCCAGAAACGTCTCCGAGAATGCTCTTCTGGCCTCATTCACACCTGAGCCGGAACAGGCTTCCAGGTGGGGAAAGAAATGACTGTTTGTTGAGCACCTACTCTATGTCAGAAACTGTCACCCTCTCTGCAAATGTTGTATCATTTAATCCTCCTAACAGCCCTGCAGGTCACAGCCATTCCCCTTTTTGTAGGTGAGAAACTGAAACTCAGAGACTCGTCCACTTGCCCATCGACAAACAACTCACAACCAGGACGGTCGGGAGCCAAAGCCAGGTCCCTTGCTGTGACTCCGCACTTTGAACCATGTCACACAGCCAGCGACCAAGTGTCTGTTCTGCGAATGACTGTGAGGTTGTGAGCAGATAACTGAGCGCCTTGCGGAGAATCAGCAGGTCAGGAAGATCTAGAGTAGATCCAAGAACAAAATCCCTGGGGGGATGGGGGAGGGGGTGTCAGGGAGTTGCTGTCTCATACCTCAGTTCCTGGCCCCGGTCTGGGCACATGCAGGAGGCAACCCATCGGTGTGTCCCTCTTACATTGATGTTCCTCTCTGTGTGTCTTTCCTCCTTCCTTCCACTCTCTCTGAAAAAAAATTTAATGGAAAAAAATATCCTCAGGTGAGGATTAGCAACCAAACCAACCAACCAAATCCCAGAGAAAATGCTACAAATTAAGAAAAATATACAACTGAATGTATCCGAGCATGAATTCTTCCATCATCACTCTCCCTACGAGAGCTCGGGGAGCCATGGGCGCCTCCATCACCACGCTTGTCTAAGTTCCACGGGAAGCCCTCTGTGATGCCGCTGGGTCCTGTTTATGTTGGCGTCTGTCAGATGGCCCAACAGCAATTACGACAGCCCATTGATTCATAAGCGCGAATGTGGCCATCGTTAAATATTTACCCAGACACATTGATTACTGACAGTGAGGAGCCGGGGAGGAAACCCTGGGCTGTGTCTCTGGTACAACGTTGGGACGAAAAATTGGGTTCTCTGCAAAGACCGCAATCAGTCCATATTCACTGCTCATTAGACTGACTCTGGAAATCATCTGCCGCTTGTTTGCAAGGAGTTCACATCTGCACCAGCGCATCTGCGGGGAGGGAGGCGGGAGCCCGCGCAGAGGGAGCTGTGCTTCCGGCTGCACCCCGGCGTGGCTGTCAGCAGTGGTGGGCATGGGAACCACGCTACAGCAGCAGCAGCAACCAATTGCAGCAGCAAGATTCATGTCCAGCAGCTCAGGTCTGACTCGCACCCTTCTTGGGGAGAGACTGAAGGGAGCCATCACTAGGAGGGGGTTGCATATCGCAGGGCCGGACCGTTAAACAGAAATTGTGGCCAAAGATAGGAAACTAGTTGTTTGCTTGCCTTTTATTCCCAGCGTCTTTGGTTTGGATTCTGATGGCAGGAGGCATCCGAAGCTCCCAAGTGCTTCTGTGTGGCTGTGAATTGGAGGCGGATAGGTGTGCACAGCATTTAGTGTCTACTTCCAAGCCCCACACTGACATAAACAGTTGCTGTTTGTTTACTGGTGTCCAGCTTCTAAAGCTCCCGGGATTCACAAAACAACGCCGGGGGTGAGCAGACAGGAAATACAGAGAGGAAGGTTAGAAGAAACCAGGGTGCATTTTAGGGAAACCTAGATCCCAGGCAGAGGGGGTAAGGAACGTTCCAGCAGCTTCGTTAACATAAAGGGGCCCAGCAGCCACAGAGGTGAGCTGGGAGGAGCAGCCAGAGCGGGTCATGGCCTGAGGGTGTGAGAACAGCCAGGCTGGCCCTGCCACTTCCTGTGTGACTGTGACCAAAAGCAAAGGACTCTGCCTGGTTTATCTTATTGTCCACACGTGTAACATGCGCATCTGGCACTTGCCTGACATGACGATTGCAGTTCTGGATAATGAATCTGAATTACCTGGCCCACGGGAAACCCTCCAAACATAGACCATTTAGCGCCCTTCTGCCCATGTCACAGACACGCCTGGCCTCCGTGCCTGAGCAGCGCTGACTGCAAGGGGCCTTGGCTGACACCAGCAGGCCGGGGGGCCAAGGTGGGGACAAGCCCCGCCTGTGTTCCTGTGGGTGCCCACGTCACTGGCCGCAGCCCTGTGACCATAAAGCCACAGCACTAGGACCTTCTAGAACAGCCGCCAGGTGGCTTTGCTCAGGTCTGCGTGCAACCACAGGCTGCGGACTCGGCTGCCAGGCCTCAGGCGGGTTAGATGTGGGAATGAATCCATGCAAACCCCGCCCACGTCAGGAAACTCCCCCATGTGGGGTCTCATCCCAGGAAAGGGAGTCGCATCAGGAAGAGCGCGCAGGCGCTGCGTTAGCAGGCACTGCCCCCCGCACCTCACACTGTATCAGAGCATCCCGTCCCGGCTGGGGATTCAGCGACAAGTCACAGGCCGTCTCACCCTCCATGTCACCCTCCATGAGCACAGAGTCTGGGGGGAAGAAAGCAAAGCAATGAATGAGCTGTGTTCCAGAAACTACCTGGGGCTGAGAGGGAGGCAGAGAGCCTGCAGAGAAGTGGCCGGTGCTTCCTGGGGGTGGGGGGGGGGGGCAGTATTTCAGAGAGACGGTGCAGGCGGGGCACAGGCACCAGGGAGAACTGCATGGGCCTGGGGACGGCTCAGAGGCCTGGCTGCCACCCTGACAGTGCCCGACGCCTCAGACTCCACATCCCAGCAGCCACCTGCTTCCCACCCTGTCTCCTCTGGCTCTATGACCAGTGGCACCACCCCCAACAGCCACCCACGCCAGAAACCTGGGAGTCATTCTGGACCCTGTCCGGTCCTCACCCCTCACTTCCCAACAACTACCAAGTCCTCATGAGGTTTCGGCATGTTCTCAAATCACTCTTCGCCATTCATTCCCACCACCTACCGCCATCCCGACTGGAAGCCCTGCACCAGAGGGAAGAAGGAAGCATGAGGGCCAATTTCCCAGCAGAGAAGAGGGGGTGTGCCCATGAGGAGAGGGAGGGGGATGCCAGAGGTCCCGAATCAGCAGCCGTCCACGGCACTCATTCTGGTGAAAGGCGCCACGCTGTAAGATGTTGCTTCTCTCGTGAATCACAGCCTACGCAAGGCGACCCCTCACATGACGGCACTGTCGTCGGTGCATGGGTCTGCGTTCTAACGTAAGAGGAGGAGAAGAATCCGAGCAAATGGCCTGTGGATGGCGACAGGGAAAGGCTCCCAACCAGCCCTCGTGGAGCCCGGGGCCTTGGGCACTGCGCTAGGCACCTGGGGCGGAACAGCTCCTGCACAGCGCCTGCCCGGCCACCACAGGGCAAGAGTGAAAGTGACCGGACCCGGGGGAGAGTCCCAGGGACCCCGACCTCAAGTCACCAGAGCGGAGATCAGCTCGCCGGCTGCTGAGCCACTGCTGTCCTGGCTTTTATCTTTGCCGAGACCTCGGGCTCGGCTCAGCTGCCTCCAAGGCTGTGTCCATTGCTTTCCCGGCCGAAGGGGGGACCCATCTCCAACCGGCTCCACGGCTGCTGGGCTTTTCCGGTTCTGCTTGGAGACCGTGGGAATTTTCTTTTTTAATTTCATGCTCTTGATGAGGGGGAGGGGAGAATGAAATAAGTAAACTGGCGGCATTGCAACTGCTGTTGTTTTGAAATGTTTCGGTTTTATTTTGAGGCTTGTCTTTTGCGAGTATCTGTTTCTACATTTGGAGGCTCATGCAATATGCATGGTTTCTGTATGAGGCGTGAGATGCATTTGTGCTGGCGGGAGCGTCTGCCAGCCTGTGGAGAAGACACATTTCAGTTACACCTGACCGGAAAGCCATCTGCGGGGCCTCGCGGACACCCGGCGCATGCCCAGCCTGGCGTGGGGAGCCCGGCTGCTGCGCGGAGGTCTGCCCTAGAGGACATCCCAGGAGAGAAACGGTGGGCTGACAGCCGTTGACAGATACTTATCGTTTGAAATAAATATTTATTTCTAATGATGTCTCTCTTGGAAAAGGGACAAGCAAACACAGGCTTTGAGAGATGGCAGATGCATGCGCTGTGTGCCCGGGCAGTCCTCCTCTCTTAGTGATATGAGGTGCAAACTCAAGAGCAGAAGTGAGGGTGCCCACCTAACACAGAACTAGAGACAAGACGGAAATGATTGTTACCGTGGATCCCCGCTGTGCGCCCTTGTCGCCTGCCACAGGGCTGGCACCGCCCGGGTACTCAGAAAATGGCAACGATACCACCGCTTTCATCACTGCTGCCCCTGTCACCTCAGGACTTCGCTCAGGACCTGGGACACAGTGGGCGCCTCGTAAATGGCGGGCTCCGTGGCCCAGCAGCCACCTGGGGCGTGAATGAATGAACACCAGGTGGAGGAGGCATTTGGCCGCGAACCTGTCACAGATTCTGATGCTCATCTTCTTTCTTTCAACTCAACTGCAAAGTAGGCAGATGATGGGCCTGCAGGGGGCGCTGTCCCTGGAGGAAGTGGGCCTGCCAACGCTGAAGGAGTCCAGAGCCAAGGAGTAACATTTTCCAACCAGCCCCTGCAGGCCCTTGCGTTCGCCGCTCTGCCCCCCCCCCACCACCACCACCACCACCACCACCACCACCGCCAGGACTGGGCCACCCGGCAGGAGGCAGGGGCTCTTGTCAGGGTGTAGGAGATGCTGATCGAGATCTCAGTGGAAAACACACTGGTACTCGCCGAGCACAACCATGCCGCGCCAGGGTCAGTCCAGGCGGAAGCAATGACAACTCGCTCCATCCCCTTGCCCTGGGCTCCCGCCCACATCCTCTGCAGCCAGGCCCGGGGAGAGCCTCTGGGTGCTCATCTTCTCGTGCATGCAAATGAGAAAGTAATCCCACTCACCTCCTTCTGTCCTGCGTCTTTCCTCTCCCCATCCCTTCTCCATCTCCTCCATGAGGGTTCCCTAGGTGAGAGCGCCCTGAGAGGGACATGCCAGGGCACCAAGAAGGGTGAGGGGGGTCCCTCACATGGACCCCAATCCACACAAGGATGCTAGAGACAAGGGAGACTTGACTATCCCCATTTTAAATGAGAACAGCTGAGGCTAGAGAGGGTATTAAAGAGTGGAACTCAAGTTTGAAACGAAGTTTATCTGGCTTCAGAGACCAGTTCTCCCTGAGCTTTGGCTTCCACTGGGGGGAGATGAGAGCCCAGACATCCCGTACTTGACCGGGAAAGACTAGACAGGTCTCTGGTGGGAAGGCACGTGGAGACGTGCGTGAGGAATGGCAGCACTGGCTGTTACCTCTCTTTTTGTCTTGTCATCTTTCCATCCAACAATCCATTCACCTGATTCGGTCAAATGGACGTTTTGACCACCCTCCCTTATTTGTCCTTGTCTTTCTCACATCCCGGCTCCTGCAATTCCTTCTCCCATCTCTAGAACTGGGCGGGTAACTCAAACAACAAAGCAAGAGCCCAGACAGTGTGGTTCAGTGGTTGAGTATCAACTCACACACCAGGAGATCCAGGTTCGATTCCTAGTCGGGGCACATGCCCAGGTTTTGGGCTCGGTCCCCAGTAGGAGGCAGCCTATCAATGTTGGTATTGATGTTTCTATCTCCCTCTCTGTTCCCCCCTCTCTAAAAGCCATTTTTAAAAAAACATATTTAAAAGAAAAGAGAAAGATAAAAAACAAGAATGTTGGCTCAAACCCTTGACCTAGCACTTAGGAGCTGAGTAGCCTTGGGAAAATTGCATCATTTTTTTTACCCTCAGTTTCCTTTTCTGTCGACCAAGAACTAAATGATTCTACCTTACGGAGTCTCTGTGTGAATTACCTGACCCTCCCACCCTATGAGCTTCGGGTCTGAGGACATTGCCCGTAGTTTAGCCCTGACACAGCTCGCTCTCAGTGGCTGAGAGATGGAGCTTTGGCACTTGTCTCTTCACTCAAACCACAGACCACACCACGCCCCCAAACACTTTCCAGTGCACCTCGTTCTTCTGAACAGTTTACTCCACAGCCTGGTTAAGCTCAGGGTGCGACAAGGACTGAGCTTCTCCAAGGCACTAAGCCAGTGCCACCCCAAGCTTTTCACATGCGGGAATGCTGCCTGCCAGGACTGCCCTCATGGCCCAGGGCCACAGAAGGCGGTGGCAGCCGGGACCCGGCCCAGCTCTACCTCAGACACTGCGAGTCATCTGGTGCCCCTGTGCTTTAGGGACATCCTCTTATCACCTCTCCTTGTCCTTTTCCGCTCTCTCGTGGCAGAAAATGAAAGAGCGTGAACTTGGAGATCAAAACCACCCGGCCTTAAGTGCTCCTCTCTAGCTATGGGGTTTGGGTAGGTTATTCCTTATCACTGGTTTTATGGCTTTAATGATTGACTTCATACATTTGTAAAATACCATAGTAAGTACTCAAATATGACTTGTTTTTTCTTATTTTTTTTATGAGATCATTGAGCAAGGTCCAAAGTCCTTTATAGCTGAACTCATCCAAATTCAGACGTATTAGATAAAAAATTTTATTTAAATGTGTCTGGCACATAATGGGAGTCAAGAGACATCAATTGTTGCTACTATTATATTATCATCATCGTTATCATCATAGTCCTCATCATCTGCTGTTTGTGGAGCCTCTCAGATGTGCTAAAACTTGTACCAGGCACTTTAAAAAAAAAAAAAAAAGCTATTTCTAACCACTGCAACCCTACAAGGGGGTCATAATTACCCTCTTTTTCTGCAAACAGGAACACTGTGGCTCAAGAGGCAGAGTAGGTGGTCCAGGGCCATGCAGCTAGAGGCCAAATCAGGACTAATGGGAATCTAACCAGTTTCAATCCTCTTCCGAGACTTAGGTGAATGAGAAATAGAGTAAAGCTAAGCAGCCAGTGTGACCCCTGCCCTCCCACGGGAGCCATGGGAGACAGAGGGTGCCTCAAGCAAGAGCCGTTGCTGCCGTTTTAGACGTTAAAAAACTAAGAACGAGCTGAAACCTGGGTCAGAGCAGGCGCGGGCTATGAATGAAGGAGTGGAGAATGAGGGGGCACTGTCAGGAGCATGGACAGGAGGGGACCGGGATGGGCGGGAATGCTGGGGAGTGACACCAGATATTGACTGAGCTTCTACTGTGCTCCCGCCCAGGGCTGGACATACATCCATTCATCCCATCTTACAGGAAGGAAGTGTGGTCACACAAATGACTGATAGTGGAAACCGAGGGTAAGGGGCGGGGCATATCCAGGGAGTGGGTCTACTTCAGTACATCACCTGGAAGTCCATCTGTACTGAGGACTCCCGAAGGAGAAAGACCAGGCCACCCGCACCCCAAAAGCACAATACTGTTTCCCTCTGCCTTTCGTTTTGTTCTCATTTGTCTGTGCAGCCTGGGCGGTGAGCTGCACCTACAGAATATGCAATATGGCGGCTCTCCACGTGACTTCATCGTCCCCTCCATCAGCCCACCTTCACAGAGCTCCTATTGTGTGGCTCCTGTCCCGGACTCTGGGACACAAAGAGCGATAACCCCAAAGGCCCTGCCTTCAAGCTGTTCTCATGCGACTCCTGAGCTCACATTAAATGCTAGACTATTGCCACGCCAATGTAAGGAAGAGGGCAGTGAATCTCAATGGTAACACGGAGCAAATTCAGCTAAACTAAGCTTCATTGTCTACTTTCCTTGGCTGTCCAATCTGTAACCCACTGACCAGCTATAAATACTTGTAATTATTTTCTTTCATCATGCCCAAAACCACTAATTAGAGTAATTACTGCAAAGTATAGTTAGCGTGAATCAAGCTGGCAGGAAGCAAATCATACCCTAGTTCCCCAGTTTGGCTTCCCTCTCAGTGCCTTCGTCTTCTCTGGTTGGTTTCCCTGGCCAGACCCACCTAATCTGCTAAAACGTTTGAATTATCTGACTAGGCCACGCCCTCCTAACCTCTCTGACGTTGGGCCCAGTAAGTTTTGAAAGGGAACGAGTATTCCCATAGATTCAGGCTAGCCGGTCCAATTCCATCCCCCTTCTCCCCTGCAACCACCTGTGCTGTCTTCTTGACTAGGTCCAGGTTATGGCCTGTATCCCAGGCCCAAAGCTTCAGTGTCTGTTGCCTTGTCATGAGAATCCCATTAGAGTGAACATTTATTTTTTTAAAAACGTTGTCCCTGGCACACAAAGAGACATGGCTTTGGTGTAGTAAACAGATCGCAGCTGGCAGACACGTTCTCCAGCTGCCACCCGCTGTGGGGCGTGGGCAAGGCCCTTGCACCTGCTGACCCTGGGCTTCCTCAGGTGGAGAGGAAGGCTAACGCCCATCCCAGGGCATGAGTAGGATGTGGACCTGAGGGTGGGTGCTCCCTTGTTTAAGTTGAATGTGTGTACTCTGTCCAGCTCTGACTGTACTTTGAATAGAGAAAGAAGTGGTAGAGAACATCATGAAAGAAACTCATCCCCTGGTGGACACTCCAATGTCAAGCTCGTGGGTATTGAGGTGCTCCGGTCATGCTGTGTTGTTTTTGATGGGTTTATTTGATCCAGAAATCAACCTGTCTTCTCAGTCACCTGCCATCGTGCCCTTTAGGCTGTAACAGGTCTACTCATTCCTTCCTCACCGGCATGCTTGCCTCCCTCCCCCTATGACTCACCGGGTGCTACTCCGCCCCTCCCTGATCCCTCAGAGCGGGGCCAGCTGTACATGGGTAGTGACAGGGTAGGAGCAAACTCAGAAACAAATTTACCACCAAGTCAAGGAAACGAAAGTCGCAGGGCCCCTCAATGGGACGGGTCCCTTCCTACGCCTTGAACCTCGTTGTATTCAGAACTTGGCTTTCTCTTACAGGCTGCACTGTGTCCTCCCAAGTCACATGGAAGCTCTAACCCCCCCGGACCTCAGAATGTGAGCGTATTCAGAGATCCGGTCTTTAAAGAGGCAACTGCGTTAAAACCAGGCCATTGGGGTGGCCCTGATCCAGTCTGACTGGGGCCCTTAGAAGAAGAGGCGATTCGGGCACATACACACCCACACACAAGACCAGTGAAGACAAGGAGGGAGGCCTCAGGAGAAAGCAGCCCTGCTGACACTGTGACCGTGACCTCCAGCCTCCAGCATGCCGGGGAAGTGAATGTCTACTGGTGAAGACACCCAGTCCGTGGTGTGTTGTTTGGCAGCCCTAGCAGAGGAGGGCACCCTCTTTTTAAATGGTCACCCCAAACTCAAAGCATCCACCCCTGCCCTGGCCACACTACACCGGCGACAGATGGGCTAACATTTGGGTGGCATCAGTGCCCCATCAGAATGGGCCTGAGGAGAGTGGCGGTGAGGGAATTGTGGGTCCAAACAGGAGATTCACGAAGGGATGGGAGAGGAACTCCTGAAGCCAAGGGCTGAGGCTTGGGGTGAGCCTTCCCATCCTGGGGGGGCCTTGTTCCTGCGCCCTGTGTCCCGCCCTTTCCCTGCCAGCTTCTGGTCAGCTCAGCCAATGCCTGCGAGATGC
Organism: Corynorhinus townsendii; assembly: GCA_026230045.1. Lineage (NCBI taxonomy): Eukaryota > Metazoa > Chordata > Mammalia > Chiroptera > Vespertilionidae > Corynorhinus > Corynorhinus townsendii. The sequence goes on from JAPDVU010000007.1 coordinate 167,209,517, forward strand.
CAAACGCCGGGTACCCACCCCTGCAGGAGCTCTCTTCCCCTGAGCCTCTAAGCAGGAAGGACAGGTAGGGCCCGACCTGGGCTCACACGAAAGTGGCAACTGCAGAAAACCAAAGCCATTTCTGGAGGACAACCTCAAGTGCCCAGCTCACAGGGCAAGGGGCAACCTAGAAAATTCTGATTTCAGGAAATTACAGGCCTTTTAGCTTCTCACGATATCTTATAATCATCGAAATGAGAGGGAAGCAGATGGTAGGATCTACCCAGAACTTTAAAGGGAAAAGCAGCGGGTAGAGGTTAAAAACGTGCATTATTTGTTTCTCCGAGGGAAAGTAATTTTAAAATGCATGACAGCTGACATTGGGTGGCACAGCGCGCGACGTCACTTTCTCCACCTCGGATACCGTCCATCAGGACCGGCGGAAGCAGTGGCCTCCTCATTGAGTAGATGAGGAAGCCGAGACCCGCGTACACAGTCAGGAACACCGTGAAGCCGTGGCCCTTTTCACAAACGCCTTTCCTGTACCTCTGTGCAGGCGGCCCTCCTCCGGGGAATTATAAACTACTTCGCGCTGACTCTTTGTAACGAGAAAAATATAAAGCGATTGTTTAACCAAAAGCATGCTGAGGGGCCTGTACATGTCCTCGATTCGGGACAAGGACGACCTTTGCCAACACCCTGAGCTGGAGCCTCCCGGATGCAGACTGAGTCTTGTTTCTCTCTGGGCCCACCCCATACAGTGCGTGCTCCTCTAACGCTGCCCTAAACATCTGCGGAGCCTGGCTCTCCTGGCCTGCACCTCGGCTTTGAGCCTCCACCCCCACTGCTCTGCTCCCGGAACGCCATCCCCTTCCCAGACCTGGGCCTGGCCTGGTGCTCACCACAAGGCTGAGAGCCCTGCTGCCTCTGGTCCAAGCAACCGTGCAGGTGAGCCTCGCCACGCTTCGCCTGCACGGCATCCCCTGGTCGGGGCCTGCCTTCTCCCTGGCAACCCTGGAGGCTCCGGTATCTCCGTCATGACTCAGCCAACCACCCACTCTGGCTCTCCCAAAGGGACCCTCCTTAATAACGGGAATAAAAATACCTGTATCAACTGAGTCCCTGCTATGAGACAAGTACTAGAGAAAGACTTCCTGTCTGCCATCTCAATCAACCCCCACTGTACCTCTGCTCTTGTAAATGCTACCTCCTGGGGGCCCTGGGGTGAGTACTATAATCCTCATTGTATTGGTACAGAAACTGGCGCAGGGGAAGTTCAGGAATATGGCTTAGGGACAGACAGCTCAGGGCAGAAAGCAATTCCTTATGCGCCTCAGGGACTTTACAGAAACGGAGATGGAGGTCTGCGGAGCCTTCATCAAACCCCACGCTTTGTCTTGAGCTGGCCCAGCGCTCAGACCCCAGGCTATCCGGCCCCAGTGATGCTTCCCCCTGCTCGTCCTGCTGTTTCTCTGCCAAGAGGGCTCCGGCAAGGTGATGGTTTCCGGGCATGACCAGGATAAACTGAGTCTGGGGTTCTGCTCAGACCTCTCAACCGGGCCACATCCAGTAGGCCAGCCACATGGCTTGTCTGGAAGGAACCACATAGCTCAGGGAGGGAGAGGGAGAGAGAGAGGACAGCCGGGTACCCAGGCATGAACAGGAGCCCGGAAGCGTGCCCCTGATGAGTTTCCTCCAGCGCTAACATGTTGTTCTCCATTTAATGGCTCGCTTGGACATAGGATGACTCTCCCTGAGCCTCATCCTGAAGGACCCACAAGGTCCCAAGATCTCCTTTGCCCCAGATACCTGGGGCAGCCTCAGGATCCAACAGACTTCACTCCCAAGTATTGAGACAATCATGTACACCCTCTTAATTGGCCAGAGGTCTGAATGGAAAATTTGACTTAAAAACATTATAGTTATAGCTTCCCCCACATCTTTGCCTGCGGGAAACCTGGAAGTACCATCGCAAGGGCCCGCAGTCCAGCAGGGCTCCTTGCAAACAAGGACAAAATCATGATGATTCATACCTTTCTTCCCAGATGTGAACCCTGAAGCCCTGCCAAGGTCTGGTTTGGGTTCTTTATGGAGGGAGTAACCCGGCCACACCCCAGGAGCTTGGCTCACTCATCCGTGGAGCCGAGTCTTGGTCAATGTTTTATGTTTGCAGATCTTTGAGCTTGATGAGCTGTGACGATGTTTGCCCATGGCAGCCCGTCCCGTGTGCTTGGGGTTTGGGCACTGCTCACACACCAGTGGCATTTCAACATGTGACACACCAGTAAACATAGATAGCATGCATTTTGGCAGGTTCAAGAGCTTTTTTATGGTTGTTATCATGGCGGGTTGTGTTTATTATTTTATAAAGCCCACAGAATTATTGTTACACTTTTCATACAACAATACCAACAATAACAACAATTAGAAATTTTTGAGCTGAGTTCAGAAGGTCTGGGAACAAGACCCAGCTCTGGCATTTACTAGCTTTATAACCAGGAGGAAATCAGGAAACCTTTCTGAGTCTCCATTTTCTCATCTGTACAATGGGCTAACACTCATTATCATGGGTTGAATGCATGCCCTCCCTGTCTCTCTCATATGCCATAGGGCTAAAAGTCAACACATTCATGAACAAACAATGAAAATTACTACTCATTCTATGAATGTAACATATACTATTTTTCTCAAATTTGAACCCAACAGGAGTATATACACTAGGTCAGGTGACATGTGGATAAATTGGGTGTATCACAGAAATGCCTCTCATCAGACAGCCAACCTACAAGGCTGTACGAACCTAAATTATTGACCCCATTCTATGTCCCAGATACCTCTAGGCACTGAGAATACTCACAGTCCAGACTTCATGAATAACTGGGATGAAACGTGCAAAGCTGCCAGGGAGGAATGGCTCATGAGCTGGGAGAAACAGGAAGTGCTTCTTAAAGGAGGGCAATGAGCTGGATGCTGACAGGTAAGGAGAACTGTGCTCACAGAGCAAGCACGTTGCTGTGTAAAACACCCAGAAAGAGATGGCCCGGGCCTTTCAGAGGAGGGGTTTCTAATAGACGTAGACGTTCTTGCTGAGTTGGTTGGGAGACGAAAGAGGTGTACCCTGGGAATCCCAACCACCTCACACTTGGTGGGTACAGAGGAGAGGAGAGATGTAGAGAGGGGATAGGAGGTGGTGAGGGGAAAGGTTGGGGGTGAGAAGTGTTGATAAAGACATGGGCCGAAAAGGTTTCACCCATTCAGGAGGGAAGGAAAGAGCTGGCACCACCTTCCACTTTGGTATTTCCCCCTCTAGCTCAATTCCTTGACAAACGGCAACTCACTCAACAGAGTCCGTTTTCTCACATGGCAAAGGAGAAGCCAACTGTCAAGAACTGTTGAAATGTGATTGCCATCACCACGATGGGCGGTAGGTCTCCGGCAGATTCATGACTGGCCTTGCAGTCCAGAGGCCTTGGTTAGCGTTGCCGAGGTGACATGATCTCAAGGAGGGTTCAGGTTTCAGAGTGGCCGAGTATTTTTATCGTTCAATTTCTGCATGCTAATTGGTGGCTTTCGAACCATCTTCTCATTCTCATTTTCTCCAGCTGAAAAATATACTTTGGCACAAGAATGGGCAGCTAGGGCTCACTCCCTGGGCCTCATTCCCGCTGGTGGATGAAGTGTCTTATCCTTAAACGAGAACCATCTGTGTCAAATGACTGGGAGGCACAAAAATCGCCAGAACCACAAAATTCCAGCTTGGGATTTGGCTTTCTGGCAACAAAAGAATAAAAACTCAGCTCCTATTTCCCCCAAGTATTTCCTTCTCCACGGTCTGGTCTAACTTCAGTGCTCCATTAGGAAGCCCTGATGTGTGTGCACTTTCAGCTGCCTTTGGAGATATGGCTGGAATGCACACCAAGGTCATGTTCTTGGCTGGACAAACTCCATAAATCCTGGCTCATTCCTGCACAGGTGTGGGGAAGGAACAGAAGACATTTTTCTGTGTTTAGGCCTTGCCAAGACCCAAATATGTGTGTGTGTTTTCCACAGAAGGTGTCTATTAAGACACTTGAAGGGAATCCAGAGAGACGCAAGCCATCCACTATGAAAATAGCGTTGCCCAGTATCCTTCAAGAATGGCCAGCAAGGTTCCACGCACAGCATCTGCCCACGTCGTTATCATGGTGGGGGGGGGGGGGGGCGGCGGGCCGCCATGTGCATCCCCTCAGAAAGACCACCGTTTTCCCCGACCAGATGGGGTGGGGCCAAGATATTTAGAGAGATGAGTGGAGTGTTGGAAAATGCGCTCCCCTCCACACCACAGGAAGGCTGAAAGATCCAGCCCAAACCAGAGCTCGCTCAAGCGTCAGGAGATGAAAATAATGTGGTTTGGGTGCACAAACGTTTTTAGCTATAAATACCCTTTTGATTGTTCCAATGCATTGAGCCAAAACCTAAATGCTGTGAGGTTTCACTCAACCGAATGGTTCCTTAAATAAACTCAATGCAAGGACAAAAATTACCAAGATGAAATTGAAAGAACAGAGACTTGCTCTAAATGCATGACCTGAGGCGAGAAAGCATGTCCAGTCCTTGAGTAACAAGTGTTAGCTGAGGACAGTCAGTGGGCCAGGTACTGGTCAAGCTCACTCAAATCCATCAATATATTAAGTCTTCCACCAGAAATCCCATGAGAAAGATGTTTGTATCCCGCACCGTAAAGATGAGGAAACTGAAGCTCCAGAATAAGAAACCAGCTCAGGATTGGAAGTCAAGTCTAATTCTAAAGGGTTAGGGTTAGGGTTAGGGTTAGGGTTGGCTAGGGTTAGGGTTAGAGTTAGGGTTAGGGTTGGCTAGGGTTAGAGTTAGGGTTAGGGTTGGCCAGGGTTAGGGTTATTGTTAGGGTTAGAGGCCACCGTCTTCTGCAGGACCCACTGTCCCCATCACACATGCCTGTTTCTCACTAGTGTGAAGGGTAGTTATGCTGTTCCATTCACGTTGGACTCCTCAGTAGCCAGGAGGCATTTGGTATATTGCTTACAGTTTCTCTGGTCACCAACCGAAGTACCACCAACTGGGTGGCTTCAAACAATGGACATTTATTTTTTCACAATTCTTTAAGCCTGAAGTCCCAAATCCAGGTGTCTTCAGAGTTGTTGCTACTGGACTTCTGAAGTAGAATCTGTTCCATGCCTCTCCCCTAGCTTCTGATGGCTTACCAGGAACCCTGGCTTTTCTTTCGCTTGCAGACACATCACCCAATCTCTGCCTCCACCTTCAGGTGGCCTTTCCTCCCCGTTCGAGGCTGAGTCTCCTCTCCTCCTCCTGTGAGGACAGCGGTCATGTGGAGTTAGGGGCCCACCCTAATACGGTATGAGCTCATCTTCATTGAATTACACCCGTAAGAACCAATTTCCAAATAAGGCCATCTTCACAGGTACCAGGTCCCACTTTAACATATCTTTAGGGGGACACAGTTCATCCTGTAACAGGGATAATAAACTGATATTTCTTGAATGGACTTTTCCAGGATCTCTGATGTAACCCAGTGGCCTGAGGACCCTGGTTAGCGCCTCTCTGGACGTGTTAGGTCCCTGAGTCCTGCTGCTCTGTCTTCCTCCCCAGCCTGCAGAAACCAGTCAGAGTGGCCAAAGCTTCCACTGTGCTGGGGACCTGCCCTGACGGGGTGAGAGAAAAGTCCTTCTCCCTATTGCTATTGCCCACTCCCTTTTCCTCCAAAAACCCAGGGCAGTCTTGACCACTGCAGAACAAAGACCAGGAGTTCTGGATGTCATTAAATGGAAAGAGTGAGGACATGAATATGAGAGCCACTCCTGGACCCGTGAGTCAGAGCACCAGGAAGGATGCTTATAATTGTGAAGAAAAGAAAAAAACAAAACTAACGTTTTTGCTTACCAGATTTTAAATGCACCAATTACTTGCGTATTGCCTATTAACCAAGGACTCCACGATACTAGCTTAGGCATCTACCACTCTGCCTGTAAAATCCTTTGTTTTGTCTTGTTTGGTTTGAATAACTGGGTTTTCAAGAATCTGATCAGATTTACAAACACTTATGTCCTTTATGACCTACCTCTGGGATAACTCTAAGTGAGGCTTTGAATACCCAAGAAAGATAATATTGATAAAAAAACGTATAAAAAGTAGCTCATCAAGCCCAAATTAAGGAAACTACAAAAAGGGACTAGAAAAATGGAAGCCCGCTTAGGCAGTAAGGAAGCATTTGCCTGCACGGTTCCGTCCGCTTTCCACCAGGTGCATGAAGCACGTGAGTAATATAGATTAGAAAAAAAGCTAAGTGAGAACCTTTTCCCGGCAGGGGCCGCCCTCCTCCGATGACACCGGGGCTTTGAAGCGTGCAGTGCCGTCCACAACGGCCAGGTCGGGGATTATTGTTGTTACGGCCTTCCCTGCCTCTCCTCACAGCCACGGCTGCGCATAAAGCAGTTACTCAGGGGACGGTGCGTTGCCCTCCGCGTGCTTTGCTGTCCCTGGAAGTAGATGGTCCGTGGAAGTCCTCGGTGCTCAGAATCTACTCCAGAGACCCCGGGTTCTCAGGCTAAAATCAAGGAAGGCTTGTTTCTTCCCCATGTGCAGGGAGAAGGCTAAGTCAGTGAACGGACATTCCTCAGCATTAAGTTTTATGCTGTGATCTCCCTTGTGTTTGGAGCGCATCACCTTTAGCTAGCTGGTGAGTACCAGGGAGGGCAAAGCCAATGAGCAAGGCGATGGCCCCACTGTTCCCATGGCACCACCCACAGGCTCCCCCCGCCCCCCACAGGCCAGTCGGGGTAGTGCCAGTTTGCACTGGCATATCTATGCTCCAGCAGGGCCCACGGCACTCTACCGGCAACTTCTTCACAGATAAACATGAAAGCCACATGGCCTCAGAGCACGAAGCGACGGTTTGAGCCCTGGTCTTCTGAATGCCAACACTAATCAGTGCCACAGACAGACGTTCTGCTGTCTTTCCGAACATCACTCTACGGGGGTGACGGCCTCAATCAGCAGCAGCACCGTAAGAAAGGCGTTTCACAGAGGGGCCAGCTGAGCTTGGAGCGGGAGAACTGGAGCTGGAATTCTGGGTAACAGGTGGAGAAAGAGCTGAGGTGTCTGTGAGGCACTTAAAACAGTGTCTGAACATTAGACAAAAAATTCAAAGCTAGCAATATAGACCAGGGAGTTACTTTAAGGATAGATGTGTCACTGGAGCGCCAGGAATGAATGACAGGGGTCAGGAAGAATAAGTAGAGTTTTAAAATATTTTTTTATTGATTTCAGAGAGGAAGTAAGAGAGAGAGAGAGAGAAACATGAATGATGAGAGAGAATCATGGATCGGCTGCCTCCTGCACTGCACACCCCTTACTGGGACTTGAGCCTGCAACCCAGGCATGTGGCTTGAGTGGGAATCGCACTGTGACTTCCTGGTTCATAGGTCAACGCTCAACCAGTGAGCCACACCGGCCGGGCAGAATAAGTAGAGTTTAAAGAGAGGAGGCTGTAGGCATAAGAGCCCAGGGCAGGACAACGGACCTGCTGGTGGACCATGAAGACTTAGTGCCCAGCGCACCTCGATAATGTCAGCTTCAGGCGCCGGCCGATGCGGAGCACAGGGGCAGCGCATGCTCTCGGATTGTTGCATCCCGCACTTTCACTTTCTGCATCACATGCTATCCAGGATGTGCGTGTTCTGCTGTCTGGGATCCAGTGTGGACTCAGCATTCCCCAGGGAGTTAACAACCACGTCTGTATTTTGGTTCTGTCCTTATTACATCTCTGAAAATAGCCTCCAGCAACTTCTGCTGGTCTTTCCGAATGTGATGCTGAGAATAATTGCAGATGCGTATCCGTTTCCACAGATTGTTTCTCCCAGGAAGGATGGGGGGCCGGGGGGCCGTCCACACCGGCCCCTGGCAGGCCGGGAGAGCGGCCCCCACATTTTTGTTACAGCCACGCCGCTGGTGGAGCAGCGTCGGGTGGCGGTTGGCTACTGCACGTCTAGTCCTTCAGTTTACCACTGGGTCCTACTCACTCTCACGTGACAGCCAGGCCAGGTAACCAGCCGTAAAAAAGAGATAGGGGGATTATTAACATTTAACAGAAATTCAAATCCTAAAAATGATGCAGAAAACAGTGTGCGTGGCGGAAAACCAGACTAAAATGAGGAGGAAAACATCCACAAGAAATGAAGCTCCATTATGTGATGACTCAGTGAAATGTCAGAAAAGAAAGGACTTCTCTGCTGGGGTCCATTCCGATCCCGGGAAGTCCAGCAGGCAGGGCCCAGTGGAATGCTGGGAACCTTGGACCAAAAAGGGTTTCCTTGCCCCTTGGATGCGGGGAGAGTGAAGGATGGTGGAGGCACCATTCACAACAGAGAAAATTTTTTAAATTAGTGTGGAGGTAAGCCAGGAAGCCTCCCTTCAGCCTTTCATCCATCCACCCATCGATTCAACAGACATCTATCGAGCGCCACGCTGTACCAAGCGCCCACCAGGCAGTACCCACAGCATTCGCAGACCCGGAATCACACGGATAACATGGGTGACTAACGCCGGCCTCCGTGTTACTGTGCGGACTGAGGAACACCTGTAAGGTGCTCAGCCCCTGTGCCTGGCCCAGGCCCCAGATCGGGTGGTAAATCTGGCTTTAATGCCGACGTCCTTTCGATTCAGCAGGCTCCTCCCACTGTGAGTCTGTCCCCCTCCTCTCCTCGCTGTGTAAGGTAGGCACCCCATCCAGCTGCATGGACAACTGGACAAGCCCACTGCCCCACGGGGCGGAGAACTGGACAAGGAATGCGCATGTAACCAGTGAGAAACAGAAGGAAATACACGGGCACATGGGAGAGGCTACGGCGGGGGCTGAGGGGTCAGCGCACCCCAAGGCCCTGTGAGTAGCAGGAGGACACTGAGCCCCGCACTGTGTACGCGCATGCGGGTCAGTACATGGTCCAACATTCAACGTCCTGTCCCCTCGAGAGGAAACGTGGGCCCAGGCAATGATGCGGGTCGGCCTGTGACCGGGACCTGCCAGCCACGCTGCCTGTGGCCTCTGATGAATGAAGGAGAGCCAGGGGAGGCCGGCCGACATTTGCTTTTCCCTGAGAAATGACTAGGAAAGTGAATGATATTCAGGCTCACCCACCCCGAAGGCAGCTGCTCGCAGGATTAATTGGAAGGTTGGCCTGCTTCAGACTCCCATATTTCTTCTGAAAGGGGGAAAAGAAAATCACAAAATCACGTGACCTTCCTATTTGGTTCATGACCAGAAACAAATCTTCCCCGGCTGCTGTCTCCCGGAATGCTGAGGGGAAAGGAGGCCACGGCCACACCTACAGGGCCCTGGGTCGCCAGAGCCACACACGTGGTCGGACCGTCAGAGCAGGAGGTGGAGATGCCCGCCTGGGTGGGCAGTGACTTCTGCTCCCCTTGCCCTCTGCCCGGCCAGGTCAAGGCCTCTGAGGCCAGCTGGGAAAAGAACCCTGGAGGGGAGAGATGCCTAGAAAAGCGTTTACAAAGTGAGCAGGGAAGCAGAGAGGAGCCACAGACACGCAGGAATTTCAAGGCACTGCCACCGGCCCCCTCTTCGGAGACAGCGCACCTGAGGCCCAGGAGAAAAAGGACTTTGCCAAGATCATTCGTGGTTCGAAGTGATGGTTCTACCTTTGTGATCAGTGGTCCTGAGTCACTCTCCCCTTTGCGGTCTCTCTTTCTGGCTCCCTCTCCCAACACCAGGAGCACACGCACACACGCATACACCCACGCATATGCACGCACACACATACACTTGCACGTGTATGCACACACGTACACACACACAGTAAAGAACTAATGAGTGTGTGCTTGAGGAAAGATACACAGACCTGAATGGAATCAGCAAAGGCTCACTGGGCCTTGCGTAACCTTGCACCTGAACCCCTAGGGTCATCTTCCCTGGGGGGTCTTTCAATCTTGGGGTCCCACTACCCCATGCTGGCTCCTGGGAGTCACAAACACACACAGGTGATTTGCATTTGGCCCTATGACAAGGGGGGGGAAGTGCCAACTAACGGTTCTCACCCTTCAGAATCTTCCTTCACCAGAGAGCTGTCTGGTCTTACCACAACAGCAGCGAGAATCACAATCAACTCCTTTTATCCCATCCTACAGGTGAAAACATGGCAGGCACACAGGGGTTGAGAAACTCAACGGAAGGCCCTGGCTGCATTTTATTATGTGAGTGAAGAGCATGTGGCAAAGCTAATCTCCATACCCGGCTTGGAGACAGGGTGCCCATGACTGGCATGTGCTTTGACTAAAGGATGGGAATCAACCAAGGGCTCCCCAAAACCTTTCTCCCCCTTACTGCTCCGATTTCAACCAATCGATAAAATCGTCGAGACTCTATGTCAGGATGTTTTTATCCACAGAGAGATTTCCGCCTTTGACAAGAAGAAAGCTAAACCCTAATTCACTCTTCTTAAACACAACTTGATCTCAACTAGCCAAGAAATTTTTTTATTTTGCACTTTTCTTTTTTTAAATATATTTTATTGATTTTTTTTTTTTTTTTACAGAGAAAAAGGGAGAGGTATAGAGAGTTAGAAACATCGATGAGAAACATCCATCAGCTATCTCCTGTACCCCCGCCCCCGCATTGGGGATGTGCTCACAACAAAGGTACATGCCCTGGACCGGAATCAAACCTGGGACCCCTCACTCCGCAGGCCAATGCACTATTCACTGAGCCAAACCAGTTAGGGCTATTTTGCATTTTTCTACTGAGGTCATCTTTGTAGCTGAGAAGCCCACCCCTGGCTACATGCATGCAGCCGCAGAAAGCCCACTGCAGTGTGTGGCTCCATGCATCCCGGCCATGGCTCTGTCATTTCCCTCTCCAGCGAGCTGCAGGCCGGGGAGCCCAGGGGAGAGGCCACCCAGGCCAACTTCCTATGACGTCATCCACATGGAATGTGAATTCAGGGTTTGCCAGGACTTTCTGCTTAAGCCCTGTTTTATTGAAGTTTCTATTATTCTTAGAGGCTGGAATCTCACCCGCGGTTGCTTGGAATCTAGGCTTCGGTTGGATTATTGAAGGGACACAGCAAACAGAGCCTCCTAAAAGCTGAACTCAGCGAATGGTGAAGCCAAAGCCATCCTGCCCCCGGGCTGCAGTGAGTCTATGCTCATTAAAGATCGCCAGCACTCAGCAGCCCTTGGATTTATGTAACCTAAGCCATGTGCACTGAATGCACGTGTGCGTTATATAACAAACGTCCATGTGACTTGGTTGAAATAGGGAAGGTAAGTCAGACGTGGAAAACTGGAAGACAAGGGCTCCCCACAGCTTTCAATATATGTTGTTCACATTCATAACAAGGGGATCGCTGGGAGTGGCTTTTTATGTCCTCTCCAACAATAACAGACGGAACCGCGTGTCCACCAAATGCCAGCCCGTCCTGTTGACCCACCCATGGGACAGAGGGAGTTAGTCATGACAGAGGGAGTCGACGTGAGAGGTCAAAGAAAATCATCGCCAAGAGGCTGACCAAGTGGGTGCTCCACTAAGGATGGCCTCCTAGCTGTCTTTGGCTGGTACCTCCTCCTCCCGGAGAGCCAGGGAATGAGGTATCCTTACCTCCCCATTCAGAGGGGAGGAGACTGGGGCCCATGCCAACCTGGCATTGCTCTTAAGGGTGGAAGTTTAACAGTATCTTCATGTTATAGATCAAGACTCTAAGTCCTGAAGGTCAGCGATGTGCTCACAGCCACAAAGCCCAGCAGCAGTTGTGTGAGGCCAGGACGTGGGTAGGTATTTGACATGACACCTCCAATAAGGAGTTACTATCCCAAATACAGAAAGAACTGATAAAGCTCAACGCCAAATAAGCCAACAATTCAATTTCGTGCACGAGTCCTCAGAGGCACGGCTCCGTTTTGCCACGGCCCAGGTTATCCCGCGTGCGGTCTGCGCAGGTCTTCCGACTGCTCTGCTGTTCCTCCTGGCCGCCTGCCAGCTGGCACTCTCCCTGCTAATTAGCACCTCGACCACAGTACAGCAGGGGAAAGGCAAGGGGGGGCCTCGCTTCGCAGCTGAATTGTGTGGTTGAAGAGCTTTGGGAGAAAGATGAAAAGGGAAATAAAAGTTTGGCAAAGGAAGCGGTGTCACATCTAAGCGGTGACATGAGTGCTTTAAACTGTGTTTGGAGTTCAGCTGTCTATTACCCTGGCCTCCCACGAATAGGTCATTGAGAATGGATCGTTAGATTTAAGACGTTTTCTGGTCTTCAGGGAGATTGAAGTTCATTGGTATGCGGAGGCACAGAGAATGTTTCTCAAAATCGTATCAGGATTCCTACTTCCCTTGGCCACGACCAGCAGGCTGCACTGCCCTAGGCCTATCATGTCTTTCATGGGCAGAGAGCTCCATGTGCAATAGGGTGTGCTCATGCCGAGTGAGAACAACCGGCATTCTGTACCTAGAAGAGGCTGCAGAGGAAGAGATTCCATCGGTCACTGGGAACTCTAGGTTGGACTCCCCATGTTCCCACTCAGGCAAGTCCACATTAGCCCGGACCAAGAACCCACTTGGTAGGAGAAGTAGTGTCTGTTTTTGAAACTGGTTTGCCCACCGACAAAACAAAAAGGCAACCACAGAATGGGAAAAGATATTTGCAAACACCTCCTCCCATAAGGGGTTGATATCCAAACTATATAAAGAACTCATAAAACTCACCAACAAATAAGCACACAATCCAATTAAAAATGGGCGAAGCACCTGAACCGACACTTCTCCCAAGAAGACATACAAATGGCCAACTGATATATGGAAAGGTGCTCAACTTCACTAGCTCTTAGGGAAACACAGATCAAAGCTGCCATGAGATGCCACCTCACACCGCTTACAACGGCAATGTCCAATAAGATAAGTACTAACAAGGGTTGGAGAGGTTGTGAAGAAAAAGGAACCCTCCTTCACTGCTGGTGGGAATGTAAACTGGTACAGCCACTATGGAAAGAAGTAGGGTACGGCAGTTTCTCAAAAAATTAATAAAGCTACCATATGACAAATGCCTTCTTCTGAGTATCTATCTGAAAATGTTGAAAACATATATTCTTAAAGATATATGTGCCCTTGTGTTCACTGCAGCATTAGTCACAGTGGCCAAGACGTGGAAGCAACCTGAGTGTCCTTGAGAATATCATGCTCAGTGAAATAAATCAGACAGAAAAAGCAACGAAGGAGCTCATTTCGCTCATGTGCAAACAACAAACGAACAAACAAGAAAAGAAAAACTCACAGACAGACAATAATATGGTGGTTACCTGCTGGGGGTCTTAATCCAGCATCTAGAAGGGTTCAGGAATCTGGAGAAGGGGCTGCTGTAAATTAATCAAGAATCCAGAGACGAAACATAATTTTGGAAGGCATTTTGGGGAGCCAGAGACTTAGCTAAAGAAACCAAGTTCTCCTGTCCCGCTGGACCCTTTGCCCTTTTATTAACACAAAAGGCAAAGTAGATATATACGTCCAAGCCCAAGGTTTAGTATACAGAATCCATTGTCAGATTGGGAACTGCCTTCGGCTGTTCAGGTGTTTGGCCAGCAGGAGGCAATAACATGTAGATTGAAATGCCCTCAGCTGTCTGGCAGCCAGCAATCATTTATGCATCCTTTTCAGGTTTGGGGACATGCCCTCAGCCATTCCAGATGATTCAGCCCTGCTGACCTGCTGGAATTAGCTTCCGGGGCAGTGGTTACCAGAGGGAAGGTGGAGGGTGGGGAGGTACTTCAGGGTAAAGGGCGTCAAATATAAGTGAGGGAAGATGATTGACACAATGCAATAGGAAGATCACGTGCCATAGAAATGTGCACTTGAAACCTATACAACTGTATTAACCAAAGTCACCCCCATACGTTTATTTTTTAAAAAGAAAGAAACTCGTTTGCAACGGAGATGAGAGAAATCACTCGAATTAATTTTCAAAGTACAGCGAACACCTACATGGACTTTCGGCTTGATGCAGTCTACTCACCTTTTGTGTTCAGTTAAGCCCTTGTAGATCATCTTGTCTGTTACAGCTAACTAACCAACACGTGCTACAATACTGGTAAAGCCCAGCCCCGTTAAACCAGGGGAAGCAGCCCTCTCCAGGGCATTCCAGAAAGCAGTTTGGCAGAGCATAGCAAAGGTCTTTAAAATGCTCATAACCCTTTGATTTAATAACTGCACTTCTTAAAGTCCGTTCTTATGAAAGAACTTTAAACTGCAAATAAATAGGTTTCTTGTGGTATTTACATAGACGATGGGCAAAATTGGAAACAGTGAATGTTCCCATCCAAAGTGGGCCTAGTTAAATTCATTAATTCACTACATATTTATGGTTCAGCTGCTCAGTACAGACATTATTCTAAGTAGTTCCTAACAAGAGAGAGGAGAGAGAGCGTAGGTACAGGTGTCCTGCGGGGGAGGAGGGTAATAGGGGGAGCTTGGCAAGTTTTGTTCTGGTGGTTGAAGTAATGTGTGATAGAGCTCACCAGTAAAATATTTCATAGCCAGTAAAAGACGCGTCCATAAAAAATTTCTGTGAGGGGAAAAAAAGGCTTACAATATAATGCTACATGGAAAAGCATCGTGCCTGTGTGTGTGTGTGAGTGTGAGTGTGAGTGTGAGTGTGTGTGAAGCTCGGAAGTGTTTAGAGATTACATGTGCTGCTGTCTGCATCTTGCTGGGAAATGCATGAGAAATTCGGGTGGATTGTTGAACAGTAGAGGGACGGCTAGGTATGTGCTAAAGCAAATCCAGGAAAGTGATCTGGATGGTGACTCTATGGGTGTTCACCATGCAATTCTCTCAACTTTCCTTTAGGGTTGAAAATTTTCATAGCAACATCAAGAAAAAGCACATCTTATGTACATGTCTGCACAAGCTATGTATCTATAGCAAAATGTTCAACGTGGTCACCTTTCAGTGGCGATGTCACTGGTGGGAGTGCTCCCTGTCCCTACCTGCTGTGGGGAGAGTGGGGTTCTGGGGGTGCCGCTGGAATAAGAATTTCTGAAGGCCCCCACGGAAGGCTGAGGTGCTGCAGAAAGCTTTATTTCTGTGGTATTACACCCCTAGTTTCCAAGGTCCCATTTCCCTTCGTCCCACCATGGAAGAAGCATGGCGGTGGCTTCGGCAGAACGAGGACCACAGCCATTGCCCAGGGTTTTCCTTCCATGTTGGAGCAGCATCCGGTCCAGCATTAAGCCAGCCGAGGTTGTGTCCCCCGCTGCAGCCCATCATGTGGCCTGCAGACCCCATCATGTGGACTTTCATGTGGCCTGCAGACCCCACATGAAAGTCCATTTCATGTGGGGTCTGCAGGCCACGGGGCGATGAAGGGAACACAGGCAAATGCAAGAGAGCCACATGGCGCCAAGAGCCAAGACAGAGAACGCCTTTGTCTAGGGGATTATGTATCCCCCAATTTTTGCAGACTTGCAATGGCCCTGCCCCCTCTAGCCAATGATCTCTGCTTCCAGGTTTGACTGACAGGCACCTTCCCTGTGTCACCCCGACTTTACTGCACATGCATTCATCTCCCCTTTGTTGGACCCCTTCCCTTCCTGAGGAGCGCGATGTTGCTGCTTCCTGGCGAAGCTGCCCAGATGACATGTCAATAATGTCTGGTCTCCCTTTTGGTCCTTGCTATTATTAATAACCAGCTCATTACAATGGGATCAGTGCCAATAGGGGTGATTTTTTTTTAAACTCCATTTTACACATTTATGTATATTACTGACATCATGATGCCCTGGCCACACCTGTCACAGCCCCGCTTTCCTGGTGTTGCTGGTCTCTTCCATCTGGAACTTTTTCTGCCTCCTCTCTCTTACCTCCAAGCCCAGGCAAGAGGACACAGAGCATTCTGGGTCAAGGGAAGGGAAATGGTGGCACACCTACCAATCCTTCCCAGGCCAGATCCTTGGCGCCTGGCTTCCAGTCTGACCCTATAGGACAATGCAGGTCACCCGCCACTAAACCACACTACGCTTCTTTGTGCCTCTGAGTCTGGGCCAGATTGACCTCTGACCCCAGCCTGTTCTGGAAGAATTTTTAAAAACGTGAGTAAGGTCCATCTCCTGAGCCCTCATCTCCTGCCCCAAGCTTCATATCATTTGGGGATCATTGAGAACTGGAACGTTCACTTCTTTCCAGCCCACCAGGGTACAGTCTGCTCTCAGAGCCTCAAACGATGGTCCCAAAGCAGTGAGACATGGACGTTTCTCTCCAAGTCTCAGCTACTCAGTCTTATCCTGGCCACTACGTCAAATGTGTTTTCCAAATGTGATGCAATGAATAGGTGCCATCTGCATAACAAACAGTAGCTGGTGGTTGTGCCCACTCTTATTACTATTAAGCCAAGGCCGGTTTCTTCGAGGAGCCACGGAGATGGAGCCGCGGGCATTTGCAAGTCTGGCTATCCTGATGGCGTTTGAGTGACTATTTGTAAGGCTGCCCCAGGGCCTTCACCTCCTTCTAGGAAACAGCAGTCAGAAGGCATCGAGGGTGTATTGCTGAAATGGTAGAACAAAAGCAATTTGCTATTTTTATCAATGTCATCTTTTCTGGGCCTATCAGCGTCGATCATTTGAACTGGAGCAAAAATAAGAGACTGCTTTTGCATTCAAAGTACACACACTCAACAACTTTTGCCAAAAAAACAAAACGAAAAACTCACAAAATAGAAAAGAACTCATTGGTGTGTAGCACAAATATGTCATTCAAACCCAAAAAATTCAAAGTAACGTGTGCTTTTCCAAGTCCCACTTCTTTTTCCAAATAAACAAAGATATCTCTCCCACATTGTTCCCACCCAACTCTTGAAGCATGCCTGCTACATTCTCCAAGAACATATTTTATGTGTTTCCAAGTGTTGGGAGACGCCAGGAAACCAGTCCAGGGAGTGAAAAAAGTTCCTAGATCTGGCTAGCGAGACAGAATAAACAACAGCCTAGCCAACGTCCAGCCAAGGTGAAACGCGCCACGGCTCTTCAGGTGCCAGGTGACAGCCATCAGAACTGTCTCGTTTGGAATGCCCGGAGCACAGCGTCCCTGTGTGGGCAAGGCATTGCTGTGATCCCAGTGAATCTACACACCAGGCCTCGCTTCCCTGTGCAGAGAGGACACGTTTGGGCATAAAACTAAAGGCCTGGCCTGTGAGACAGAGGCCCCTGGGGATCATCCGTGCCATCAGAGCCCGAGAGGTGGCGAGCTCACGGTGCGGCTCCCGCAGCAGATGGGCCGGTGGCTGAGGCATGTCTCGGCGGGCTGCTCTGGCCACAATAAAGCGTCATCCTCATTAGATTTCCATCTGTCGGAGGAGCAAAAGCAAAGGAGATGTCCCCAGGACTGCACCCCTTTCTGGGCACTAAACTCGTCCTGGGTCTTAGGGGGCAGCCCCTAGAAATGCTTCTCCATATGCAGCCCGTGTACCCCACTTCTTCTTCAGGTTTTATTTTCAGCAAAAGCAGCTCCATGTCCCTCCTGCAAAGCCACTTTCTCAGGGACAACAACTCTGGGACCAGAGGAGACCGAGAGCCCTGCCCTCCTCCTCTTTCTCAGCAGACATCCCTCTGGTCAGATGATGGTCACAGGTGTCAGCCACTCGGCACAGTTGGTCATTTCTAAGGCCAACTACTCCATCCCCAGGCTGTTCTTATGACTAAAAATCTTCCTCCCTCAAAAGCCCTCCAATCTCCACCCCCTGGGGGTTCCACAGGCTGAACGTGCTCCCGAGTCCAGCTCTTAAAATATTGGGGACACTGCCCAGCTCGTCTTATGACCTTTGTACCCTAAATGTCCCCCGTTCCTTCAGCCACTCTTCCTAGGAGAGCCAGTGGCTAGACGCAGGACGCCTTGAGGCAGCATCCACCCCTGGTCCATTCCAGGGCGGTCACATACAAAGGGTGTCCTGAACAGAGTAGAGCTCAATGAGTATTTGTAAAGGAATCCAGGAAAAATTAAATGCTTTTGAAAACCTTGTCATTAATCCGCTTATCCACCAATAGGCAGAGAGCACTGATGATCTTTTTGTGCAGGTTACAGGGATCAAAGTTGAGTAAGGAGGACTCAGTGCCTCTGGGTGTGTTGTTTTTAAAATATGTTTTTATTGATTTCACAGAGGAAGGGAGAGGGAGAGATAGAAACATCAATGATGAGAATCATTGATCAGCTGCCTCCTACATGCCCCACACTGGGGATCGAACCCATAACTCAGGCATGTGCCCTGACTGAGAATCAAACCGTGACCTCCTGGTTCATAGTTCAACGCTCACTCACTGAGCCACCCCAGCCAGACCTCTGTTTTAATGCACAGAATATGCCGTTGCACAACAAACAAGGTGTGCAGATGCCCTGGAGGGTCTCCAGGGAGGAGCAGCAGGGCCCCCAGCAACAGATGGGGACACGCATTCCAAACTGACTGGCCCGGGCAAGCCCCCAGTGGCCTGTCTGGGCAAACACGACCCACTGCCTTTTCATCCGTAGCCCCGTAATTGAACACAGCACTCTAGTGAGGGCCTTGATCATACAAATCACATGAGAAATGGCATTGCTCTTAGAAAGCCAACATTCCTCTAATAATGCGGTTTACTTTTGGGTTTACTTTTCTGGCAGCCATGTCACATGGTTGGTTTATAGAGAGCTCATGGTCACCCCAAACCACACAGACATTTATTGCAATAGCTCCCTCTGCGGAGCCCCAGGCCTGCCAAGCTGCCCTGGTGCGATGCACTAATTTTTCATTTCACTTAAATATAGAGCTTTGCCTTTGCTGCTCCTACATTTCATCCTATCCCTGCCTGACTGGGGGGCCACCTCCACTGACCCCTAGGGGCGGGGCTCTCCTCCCTGAAGAAGGCAGGGTCCTGTGACTACGCCCTGTGGGAGCAGGACATTGGAGGGGAAGTCAACCTTGGCATTTTGGTGAGACCGTCATTCCAAAAGCAGCCGTCATTTCTGACCTTCCCATGTTACATTGGAGCCTAGCTACCATGAATATGACTTCTGCTAGGGGGAAGAAGGCCACCTTGGGGTGATGGTGGCGTCTCCTCAACCCAGGAGCAATCTCCTTCTCTAATATTCCATCTGCGCCATTGGACAAAGCACCAAAATGCCCCAGAAATCACAGTGCCTTATTGTCTATATGTACTGCATCTCCCAGGCTGTCTTTGCATCATAAATGTTCCCAGTGTTCTTTGTCAGAGAACGCACCCCCATTTTTTTCTGAAAGAGTTCATTAGAGGAGATTTGAAGGGTGCCCAGTGGAAGGTCCGTTAGGGGTCACGGGGACTTAGAGCTGGAAGTGAACTAGAAGTCTCCACGACCTGCACGCCAGCCCTATCCGCTCCGGGAGTTCCCAGGAGAAAGTGGGCACGTGTCTGATAGGTTTCCCTCTGCACCGGAAATATGCCCAAAGCTTCGGGTCCCATGTCTGCGTGGGTCTGGGGGTTTTAGCAGATCGTGGGGGGAGAAGGTGGACAATAGTCGTAACTATCTCTTTCCTATATCACAGTATTTTATATACACAAGTCCACTTAGCCTTTATAATTTTGAGGTGAATACAATCATCCGTGTTCTACAGACAAAGAATACTACTGAGGCTTAAAGAATTTTAGTAACTTCTCCCAAAATCATACAGAGCCCAGGTCTGCTGGGGTTTGAAGCCATGTTCTTTCCACAGAGTACATACTTGATAACTATGGAAACTCTAAACGTGGAAAAAGTCTTGAAGGCCATAGCTACTCCACCTGGTTATTTGCCCAGCGCATGGCTCAGTGGTTGAGTGTTGACCTGTGAGCCAGGAGGTCACCGTTCCATTCCCCGTCAGGGCACATGCCAGGGTTGCGGGCTTGATCCCCAGTGTGCAGCATGCCGGAGGCAGCCAATCAATGATTCTCTCTCATCGTTGGTGTTTCTATCTCTCCCTCTCCCCTGCCTCTCTGAAATTGATAAAAATATATAATTTTTTAAAAAAGAAGAAATAGAGGCTGGGTGAGTGTTAGAGACGTTGGCAACGCGCTGATGTAAATTAGAGGCAGACCATACGGGGACCACGGTCTCTGACACCAACCTCACGCCCTTTCTCCTGCACAGATGAGCTCCCCCGCAAACTGAGAACCACATGGTACAGCGGGGAGCACTGCTTAATAAAGGGTCCCTAGACCACACGGCCAAGAGAAAGCCAAGGCACTGTGCATGTTAGAATAACACACTGAGAGGATGCGCGAGGAAAGATCCCTGAACACTCCAATGTCAAACAGAAGAGGTGGAGAGTGAGACATGGATGTAGCAACACATGAAAGGTGTGTGAATTAAACCACACACAAAAGGCCAAGGCCCACGAGGCAAGAGTGGAGGGTCCCTTTCTCTAAGTCCCATCAAAATGCTCCCTGAACCAAGAAAT
Source organism: Corynorhinus townsendii (assembly GCA_026230045.1). Lineage (NCBI taxonomy): Eukaryota > Metazoa > Chordata > Mammalia > Chiroptera > Vespertilionidae > Corynorhinus > Corynorhinus townsendii. Next base: position 167,229,952 of record JAPDVU010000007.1, read on the forward strand.
CAACCGGCAATAGCCTGAAAAGATGACTGAATGGACCATCTCGGGAGGAAAAACAACGTGATCCTGGAGAACTCCATCTGATTCGCTATATTGTAAACCGGAGGTTAATGTCTTGGTTTTTTGAGAGTGGTTAATCTCTTCCAGATGGCAACTGGGCAATAAAAACTGTTCCTTATATAAAGCTACCTAAGGAAAAAACACACAGAGCCGGAGAACTAGCACCAAAGCTGTTCGAGAAACAATGCCTGCGTGACAAAGGCGAGGTCCTTGCGAAGGGTGGACATATTTGACCACGGGAAGTTCCAAAGCAGTATTTCTGTTCTCTAAGCCGAACAAAGTGGGAGAGCCCTGAGCTGGCGCTCTGTGGAAACCTAGGGTTTTCACTGAGATGGATTTTCACAATTGAGTGTGCTGATGGAAAGGCTACTGATAACCAATGAGCAAATCAGAATTTAGAAGCTCAGGCTCGTCCTTGGAGTGAGTCTATGTTGCAGGGGGGGTTGCCTTCCATGGATCACTGGTGGTTAAAGTCACTGCACTAAGTTTGCTCCAAATACACTGGGAGGCATTTATGACTCTCTTCTCTCCAACAGTGAACCACAATCAGAACGAGGTCACAGATGCTGTTTGAAAATAATGACTAACATCTGCGTCGCCCAGTTATGGTTTAAGGAGTACATTCCCATCCATTATCTCATTTGATGCACATGAAAATTTGTGAGGCAGATATTATTATCCCCCCATCACGGCGCAGCATTCATTCGAATGAGGTGGCTAAGGATGCACAATGAGTAAGCGACAGAATCAGGACTCCTCTGTCCCCTGCACTCTGCCCATCAAATACACCATCAACCACAAACAACTGCGTGTTCACCTCTCCTGGAACCTGGTTAACCAGGATCTACCATGGTCTCATTTGCTGTATTTGGGTTGGAAATGGAGGGAAGGAGGAGTTTGGGGGAACACTCTACTTTTTTTAAATATATTTTTATTGATTTCAGAGAGGAAGGGAGAAGGAGAGAGAGAGAAACATCAATGATGAGAGAGAATCATCAATCGACTGCCTCCTGCAAGCCCCCCACTGGGGATGGAGCCTGAAACCCGGGGGTGTGCCCTTGACTGGAATCGAACCCAGGACCCTTCAGTCCTCAGGCCAATGTTCTATCCACTGAGCCAAACCAGCTAGGGCAGGGGAACACTCTACTTTTAAGAGAGAGAAAAAATAAACAAGTAACAATCTAGGCAATCGTGGGAACTCCTCTTTGTAGCATATAGCTATTCTGATTTCCTACACTTTTCTGGAAATTTTTTTTATTCTAATAGGATCTAAAGTCAAGATACTCAGTCACCAAAAACCAAAACAAAAGTCAACTGTGTTCAATACAGCACTTCATTCGTTTGTGGAGTTGGCCGCCATATTTTTTTTAGATTTTTTTATAATAAAAAAGGTGAAACTAGAAAGGTTTTCTGGTTTACCAGAAAAGCACATGAATGAGAAATTCTGTTCCTAAACCACGGTACCATCACTGCACAAAGATGATCTTTCGGTCTATTAATAAATACCAGCACATCCTCTTTCCGCGTGTCACCGTTATTTCTCTTCTTCAGAGCTAATCACTGAGCCAGACAATGCCATGTGAGTCAGGGATCTTCATTCTTTTTTCAGACGTGTTTGGGCTTAACGGTTGGAATCTGGGCATGTAAAACCCAGCATTGGAGAGAAGTTCCCTCTGTCAGGTAGGACTCTTGAGAATGTTCCTGGAGAGAAGTAGAGAGCTCAGGAATGTCTCCAAAGCGGCAGTGCCTTGGCCCTGCGATTCCTTTCGGAGTTGCATTCCAGATAGTGTCTGAAATCCAGCCTTCAAGCAGGAGTCCTGAAGTCTGTAATAGCGATGAAATGTAATAAGAGGAAACTGCTGGAATCCAAAGCAGACTCTCCTTCCAAGAGTTTCTGCACTTAAAATCACAGTGTAATTTTGTTTACAGGGAGAGAGATTCTGAGTAAAAGGAAACAGACTTGATATATGATCCTCAGGAGCAAATATCCCTCAATCTATTAAGGCAATGGACTTTGAGAGAAAGTAATTGTATATGAAAAATTCAGAGATGAAGGAACATATGATTAGAGTCGGGTCTATACAATAACGACTTTGAGATAATAAAAATCGGTCAAATAACCAAGATTTATCTCCATAACGCCAATAAAATGGGGTGGCTGGCTCCCCGCCCCTGCTCCGCACTAAATTATCTGATTGACACTGGTGACCATATTACCTTTCCAAGCAGAATAACACAGACCAGCGAGGCTTACACAACAGAACTTGACTTTCTCACAGTTCTAGAAGTGAGGAGTCCACGATTAAGGGGTTGGCAGGTTTCGTTTCTTCTGAGGCCTCTCCCCTTGATTTGCAGATGGTCACCTTCTCAAGGTGGTCCCTCCTGAGCTTCTGTGTCTGTGCCCTAATCTCCTCTTCTTATAAGGACACTAGTCCTATTGGACTGGGCCCACCATGGAACCTCAATTTACCTTCACTCCCTCCACAAAGGCTCTGTCTTTAACGTAGCCACATTCTGGGGGGTGGGGGTTAAGACTTCAACCTGTGGATCTGAGCAGCAGGCACAAGGCAGCCCACAGCACTACACCTTCTGCTCCCACAAAACGCATGTCCTCCTCCCATACAAAATACACCCACCCCTCCCCCAGCACCTTAACCCCCAGAAGTCTTAACCCCTTCCCAGCATCAACTCTAAGTTCAAAATCTCATTGAAACTCATCTAAGTCAAGTCTGGGTAAGACTCGAGGTACAGTGCATTTGAGGCAAAAATTCTCCTCCAGTTCTCAATCAGTGGAACCAGACAAGTTACCAGACAAGGTACCTGCCAACACGCCATGGTAAAGCAGGCCCTTCCAAAAGGAAAACCCAGCAAGGAGAAAGGTGCCTGTCACGGGTGCCAAGCAAGGCTGAAACCTAGCAAGACAGATTCCGTTCGCTTTTTTAAAAAATTTACCTTTACTGTTGAAAGTATTACAGATGTCCCCTTTCTTTCCCCATTGACCCCCTCCACCCCACCCAACCCCCACGCCTACTGCACTATTGTCTGTGTCCATGGGTTTGCATCTATGCCTATAAGTTCTTTGGTTCATCTCTACCCCCCACCCCAGCCTTCTCTCTGAGGTCCACCAGTCCCTGTGGAGAACTCAGGTCTATGGTGAAAACAGGTGGAAGAGGCCGTGAGAGCCCAAGTCCATAGGACACTCAAATTTCATCGTTTCCCCTCGCATTCTGAATGCATCCTCACCAGGGAAACTTCCACGTACAACACACTTCCCCACACAGCTTGCCCACAGGAAGAGAAGGTGCCATTTGGGCCAGCGCAAGTATTTTGGCCCCTGGGGTAACTGTCTCCCTTTCTGATGTAAGACACTGGCAGGGTGGTTCTTACAGCAGCCTGTGGGTGTGGCTCCTTTGGGTCTGACCTCAGAGATGGAGCACAATCTTGGTGAATTGATCAAGTAACCAAGCGAAACATCACGCCTTGAACCATGGGACATTCACCTCACACTTGGCCCCTCTCGAAACATCTTAGTCTCTCCACATGTGATCCTTTCTGAAAGTTTCACACCACCCCCGACCTTCCTTGTGCCCAAGGGTCCTTTTCTGCAAAAAGGGATCAGCTGGCCAGGAATTAAACAAGGTAATATGAATAACGTAGACGGCAAAAGGCACGAACATGGGACCTGGACTGGAGGAACTCAGTGAAGGGGACTCTCCCTTCCTCTGGCCCCATGAAGGCAGTTTCCTGGAAGTTGACATTAGGGAACAGGCTACATCGGGATTCTCGTTCCTCTCAGCCAGCAGTTCCCCACTTCCTGGAGCATGTTTATTCATTCAACCAACTCCCCACTGGTCAGACACTCTTCCTTATCTGCACTTCCCAAAGACAGAAACCAGAAACACTAGGGGACAGTGAAGGACCAGTAGCTTAACAAGCGAGCGAGAGTCGGAAGGAACGTAGGTCCTGGGACTGAAGAGGCCCAGAGCTGGGTGATGATGCTGCGTGGACGCCAAGGAGGTGGCCGGTGAGCTTGCTGGGCCCCAGGAGGAGCCTGTCACACAGTGGGAATGCTCAAGGCGGGTTGTCTGGGGACATGGTCATTGGAACACGAAGGGATCAAAGGATTGCCGGCTCTCAGGGCCACAGAAGGCATTCCTGTCCTCTTGGTCACAAACACAATAATAGGTGGGTTATTGCTGCCCTGGACAAGTTTGGAAGTGGGGAGGGAGACACCGTGAAAGGCAAGGGCAATCTCCAAGGCCATTTCCTCCCTGAGCAGATTCTTTGACATCCAAGTTGGCCAGGTTGACGAAATAGCAATCCTTGAGGCAATGCTGTCTGTGACACGGATGAACTCCTTCGCTTCTTGAATGTTTCAAGATGTGTCTTTAGAGCAACAAGCTGAAATGAAGATTAATGGGCAGAGGGAGAGACGGAGCCAAATCTCACCCTGACAGGAACCCTGCAGCGAGCCCCAAGCAGCCGGGGAGTGTGGCTGGAGGGGTGCCGAGGTGGCGTCAGAACAGCCGGGAAAGAACCATCTCCCCTGGCAAAGCCTGCTCCCCTCTCACCTCCTGGAGAGAGAGATGCGTTTCCTAGAATAGAGTCTAAATCTCTACCAGTCCAAGGTCACAGACACCTCTGTCCAAGTCTGCTTCCATTTACACATAGGGGGAATGGGGGACTGCGCAGGCTAACTGAAGAGGAAATGGATGGGGTCCAAGTGCAAGTTTGAGCCAAGGAAGTTCTTTCAAGAGCTGGTCTCACATATGAAAACCTGCTCACAGTCACTCATCATCCGAGAGATGCAAATCAAAATGACAATGCGGTACCATCTCACACCTGTCAGAATGTCTATCATCAACAAATCAACAAAAGTGCTGGCGAGGATGCGGAGAAAAAGGAACCCTCGTGCACTGCTGGTGGGAATGCAGGCCGGTGCAGCCACCGTGGAGAACAGTATGGAGTTTCCTCAAAAAACTAAAAATGGAACTCCCATTTGACCCAGTGATTCCCACTTCTAGGAATATATCCCAAGAAATCAGAAACACCAATCAGAAAGAATATATGCACCCCCATGTTCATAGCGGCACAATTCACCATAGCTAAGATTTGGAAACAGCCTAAGTGCCCATCAGCAGATGAGTGGATTAAAAAACTGTGGTACATCCACACCATGGAATACTACGCTGTGGTAAAAAAGAAGGAATTCTTACCATTTGTAACAGCATGGATGGAGATGGAGAGCATTATGCTGAGCGAAATAAGCCAGGCAGAGAAAGATAAATATCACATGATCTCACTCATCTAGGGGAAATAATGAACAACGTAAACTGATGAACAAAAACAGACCCAGAGACAGAGAAGCATCGATCAGACCATCAAATCTCAGAGGGAAGGTAGAGGAGGGCGGGGGTAAGGGGGAGAGATCAACCAAAGGACTTGTATGCATGCATATAAGCCTGACCAGTGGACACAGACACCAGGGGGGTGAGGGCATGAGTGGGGAGGGGGATGGGGGCAAAGGAGGGATAAGGACACATATATAATATCTGAATCAAGAAAGAAAAAATTAATATTAATTAAAAAAAGATCTGGTCTTAGCCTGGCCAGAGTAACTCAATTGATTGAGCGTTGTCCTGTGCACCAAAAGGTTGCGGGTTGGATTCCCAGTTGGGGCATATGCCGGGGTTGTGGGTTTGATCTCCCATCAGGCACATAAGAAAGGTAACTGATTGATGTTTTTCTCTCACATTAATCTCTCTCTCTTTCTCTCCTCCCCTCCCCCTCTTCTCCCCCCCCCCCCCATTCGTCCTCTTCCTAAGCATGTCCTCATGTGAGGAGATTTTTTTAAAAAGTCTTGTCTCAGAGTTTCAGTTTCTCCACAGACTTAGTCCATGTTGTCAGTGATCAGAGGCCTGGAGGTGGGAGGTGGAGATTAGGCATGGGAGTGTCCAGAATACAAGACCAGACTCAAGAGAGCGAACACTGGCTTCAAGATCCCGGTCGCACCATTTAATGACCGGCTGATCTTAGGCGAGTAACTTAACCTCTCTGAGCCTGTCTCCTATTCTGCAAAAGTACGCCTGACATCTTTCTCCCCGAGCTGGTGTGCCGATTACATGAGCTCACCTGTGCAAAGGTACCTAGCACAGCCCGGGTACACAGCGATGCGAGCCCAATGTTCATTTCCTTCCCGCTCGCATCACCTTTTCAGAATTTCTGAATGCATTCCTGCCGAGTAGTACCATTGACAAGGGTGTCTTCCGTTACACTTCACAGAGGATGTGCAACATATGGGAAGGAGCTATTGATCCCAAGCTGCCAACATTACTTTGCGGGGAGGGGGGGTTCAGAATCGGCCCAGAACCCAGACTTCACTCTGAGCTGCAGGTGCGCCTCCAAAGTCTCCGCCACACTCGCAGCTTGAAGACATTCATTGCGGCATAAACAGCAATCTGGGCGCTGCGTGGTTCGGTTGGAGCTGTGAGTGGCACCACCTTCTGCAGACTCCTCCACTGGGGACGGAGCCACGCGTTTGAAAATGTCACGCTGAGAAAGGAAGTTTCCTCTCCGGGATTGGAACACCTGGTGTGAGAAAATCTCAGGGAAAGGTGACGGCGGAGGAAGAAGAGAAGAATTCATATGTTTTCTGTGTAATGGATTCCGGCCCCACCGAGCAAAGCCATAGGTTGTCCTTGGAACGTCTGTATTTGGGAGATGCTCACCGGCCCTTTACAAGATCCACGGCACAGATTTGCGGGGACAGTACATACCTCAGTGCACAGGTGAGGAGCGTTGTAGGTGTCATAGGGTCATGCCACTCCATCTGCACCCCGGGGGTGGCTAGGGGGGCTGCCCAGAACAGCCTGCAAACCTAGATCTCAAGCTGCCCCTGGACCACAGCCCAGGTTGGGTTCTGTCTCTGGGTCTGTTCGATGTAGTGGCAAGACCTGGAGCTCGATTTACAGAGACCCGTTTCCCCACTGTAAGAGGAGGCTGGACTTCACCAGCTGGTCTCTGGATTCCGAGCAGGTGAGACAGTGACAGCGAGGAGGCTTGACCAGCCCAGAGGCCCCTACAGAAGCAAAGCCAGAGCTGGGACCCCCAGCCCAGGGCTCTGCCCCGGGAGTGCACGCCTCCCTCCACAGAGCGTGTGAGTCCCTCTGCATTGCCTTCAAGGCACTAAAGTGGATGTGGGGAAGAGGATGACCGCTCGGGTAGGGCCTCCAGCCGACTCCACGAGGGAACCTTCCAAACCCTGGCATGGCGCTCGGTCCCTCCTCACACCGGTCATGGGCTGAATGGCAACTCCCAAAACGGTATGTCCACATCCTCATCCCTGGACCAGTGCATGCTACTTTACGTGGAAAAAAGTAAATATTCCTTGATGTGGCAGAAGATGTGATTAAATTGAATTACCCTGGATTATCATGGTGGGTCCTAAATACAATCCCATGTCTCCTTATCAGCGAGAAGCAGAGGGAGTTTGGGACAGAAGAGGAGGAGACCATGTGATGATGGAGATGGACATCAGAGTGATGGGGCCATAAGCCAAGGAGTGCTGGAGCCACCAGAAGCTGGAAAACATGAGGAATGGATTCTGCCCTAGAACCTCCAAATGGAGCATAGCCTGCATACACCTGATGTCCACTGCGGCTCAGTGAGACTGACGTCAGACCTGCAGCCCCCAGAAACATGAGAGGACACGGTTGGAACCCGCCCAGGTGGTGGCGATTTGCCACAGCAGCCCAAGGAGACCAGCCTCCCCTTCACTGCTAACTTCTTGCTGACTTCACAGCCTCCTGGCCCACTCTCCATGCCCTTGGCGTGATGGCCTCAGACACACGCACATCTGCAAAGGGTCAAGGTCTTTAAGAACGTTCTTGGTCTGCATGCCCCTGCCTCGACCCCCATCAGCCCGCACTAAGTGCCCAGGGCTGCAGGCATGTGGGGTGACCAGGATGAAAGCGACCTTTTTGGGTTCCTTCCTCCTGCTTCTCTTTGGAATCTGGGGCTCAGAAAAAAAAAAAAATGAGAAGGGATAAACCAACTTAGCTCAGCAGGGAGCACTCAGAAATGTTTCTCCATCCTCCTCCTCCAATCACTGAGATTCCACGGCTTAGATCCTGCCTGCAGCCCTCTCACCTCAGCCAGAGCCACAGGTGGCTTCATCACTGGCCCAAGATTACATGGTTAGCGAGACGTGGGTCCAAGCCAGGCCTCCCAAGTGCAGAGCCGGTGCCTCCGCTGCCCATGATGTGGAGCCCGTGGGGGTCCTTACCAGGGACAGCTGAGCACTAGGGAGGATCAGGGGGAGCAAGCCCCGTTCTTCTCTTTAGGGCTGTGCTTACACATCCTCCCATCTCCCGCTCCCCAATGGCAGCTCTGCAGGCCCCGATTCTTTCCAGAGATCCCTCAACAGCCTCATCCTCATGCCTGTGTGAAGGCAAACTAATCGCTCTAAGTCCGAAATCCCAAATCTCAACACAGCATGGGTGTATTTGTTGTCCAACTCATTCTGAGGAGCTTTGCTCCGGGCGGTCATTCAGGGAGCCAGGCCTCTTTCATCCTGAAGCTCCAACCTTCCCTAGGTCCTGGGCATTCTCTCCACTCAGAAGGTAAATGAGGGGAGGATTGTATGTGCAAGGATCTGTGGCCAGAACTGCATGTGGTGCACATCACGGATGTTGTAACATGGCACCCAGATCCTCCACCAGGAGTGAGGGACGCAGTCCCCCTGCTGCTGGGAAAATGCTGGCAGATCGCGGGCAGCTGGCAGCCCCTGGGGGTTTCCCTGGGCTGAAGAGAGTTGGCACTCAAGGTCTTACCCCTTCCCAGGACAGCACAGCAGTATAGAGCTTCCTCACCCCGACCTTGGACAACTCTCAGGAGCCGTGCCAGCCTCAGTGTAGGTCAGCCGAGCCCGTGGCACCCATACATGGCAGCCTCGCTTCTCCTTCCACCAGTCCTGCTCCGTCCCTGCCCTCCAATTGTCTGGGTCTCAAGGGCACTCCCAGCTGAACTTCTGGCCCGCGGGCTCCGTCTCAGAGCCTGCCTCCCCGGAAGCCAGAACTACAGACACACAAACGTCCCTGCTGCTCACACTGCATCAGCCCAACCCAGGCCGGGACCAAGGAGTCTGGAGAGTGTAGTCTTGGGTGCACGCAGGCTGCCAGGTGGGCACCGCGCTGGGCACCGCCAGCAGCACCTCCACAGTGAGCTGCCCTCCTCTGGACACCACGCCTCCGCCCCATGTGGGAACCCCGGCAGAGGAGGGGGCACTGGCAGGGAGACATGTAGGACGCATTGGACCCTGAGAGCATGAATCCCCCGTAAAATGTTGTCTTCCTTCTGTAAACTCCATTCCCAGACCTGTACATGCGGCCAACACTCGAACAATGGAGCGCCGCTGTGGGATTAGCAGGAGAAATCTGCGCAGGGCCGCCCCCCAGGCCCCGCTGTGGAGAGTTCCCTCTCTCGGCATTCAGGGGGTCCAAGCCTCCCGGCATCTGCCTGGCCCGTGTCCACGCACTGAGCTCTTCGACGCTCCGCTGTGGCTGGGCAGGCAGACACCACATCCTGCAAGCGCCCACCAAGTAGGAACGAGTCAGGAAGCCAGAAAACTCAATCCGAGCCCTGGGTTAGTTTCTCTCTAACAAAACATCGCAGAGGTTTTCCTTTGCTGTTAAACTGCTGGATCTCGACTCCCGGGTCAGCAGCCCCCTGCCCTGGGCTCCTGTGGTTTGCAGGGTTGGGCCAGGATCTGTGCGGAACCTGGCACTTCCCTGGGGCGGCCTTGGAGGCAGCACTGAGACGTGGCCAGCATGGGCTGCCGGTCTTCCAGGCTCCGGGCAAGAAGGTCTCCCTGGTGGGCACAGGCGAGCTGGCAGAGCGGGGGGCAGGAGTTGGAGACAGCTTTCTTCTTGCCTCGTGATTGGAAACCAAACCAGCAAAAGCCAGCAATACAAGGAGGTGCCTGTATTAGGAGAAATGAGGCCAGTGCTACCCATAAGCCTGTCTCGGAACAAGCGCGATGTTTGTTGCTACGTGAATGGCACTGTATGCTTTCTGAGGGCAGAATAGGAACCTCGTTTACCTCCAGACCCCAGGCGTGGCACCTGCTACAGAGATGCATGCCGACACGGAGCTCACCGGATCACGAGGCAGGCATGCGGCTGTGCTGCCGTAGTTGGAAGGAAGACAGCGACACTGATGTGCATTAGCGCTCCCGCGGGTCAGCCATTCTGCCGGCCACTTTGCAGATGGTAAGGGACCTGGGTTGTCCTCTCACTTAGTCTTTGTCATCATTCTATGCAACAGAGTTCTCCAGACCGGGATCCAAAACTGACTTAGGTTGGGATCAACACTGGGATCATGTCCGCATACTTACAAACACTGGGTTCCTTCCACTCACTGTTGTTTCTCTCTGTGTCTCACCATCTTCTCTGCCATTACTTATTCAGTCAGTTATTTATTCATTGAATCACTTGATCAGCAAATATGTACTTCTGAAGCACTTCCATGTGCCGGGCTCTCTTCCGGGCCCTGGGAGAATGGTGAGCAAAGACAGTGAAGTCTCTACCCCGTGAGGCATCCTCCTCGTTGGAGAGGGCCATCCATAGACCAGTGGGGTTCCATGGCTGATCACTGAGATAGATCAGTGCGGTTCGGGGTGAGGCGCCTGTCAAGCAAGGCCTCCCGCGGAGGTGGCACGTGCCATGAGACCTGCAGAGGCCTCTCCACTGGCTCCAGCGGACACATCCCCTGACCTCCCAAAGGCCCTCCTCCGTTTCTCCTGAAACGGGCCCACGAGGTCCCCCAGCCGTCCCCAGGCCTCCCGTGCACAGCAGTTTGGAAAGCTGGGTTCGCAGAGCAGCAGGAGCAGATCCCAGCCTGCCTCCCTGCCAAAGTCCTGTCGGCGCTCACCGATGGCTCCCACACATGGCTGCTGTCCTGTCTGCCTGGCTGGCCCCCCCACAAAGGGGCAGCCTATGTGGGAGAGGGACAGTTCGGAAGACCTGTCCAAGCACCTTGGACGCAGCCACTTGGCCCCGTGGGAGTGCTTCACTTACTTTCTCTTCTCGCCCTACACGTCCCTGTCCCGATGGGGACTAGGACTGCCAGTGATGCGGGCATCTGCTCTGCCCCAAGCACCTCATGTTAGACCCTTATCTGGAAAGGCCTCTAGCTAGGAGAGCCTGCACGTGACCTTCTTACGTTTGGTGACACGGTCTCGTGTGTGGTCACAAGGATGGCGATGGTCTTTCCTCTACAGAAGCATTTATTTGTAAAGACGGGGTGTTTGGTCTGTAAAAATTCTTCTGGAGAAGCCACTGCTCCTCCTTCCAGGCTGTGCAAGACCCAGCTGTGGAGGAGAGACTGGGCCCAGGCAAGGAGATGAGCGTATCTGGTGAAGGAGAAACAGCAAGAGATTGGAAGTCTAAACCCGCTGGCACACAGCAATGTTATTTTTAAGGAATCCGTTTCCCTCGGCCTCTGTTTCCCCATCTGAAAAATGGGGTTAATGATGCCTTGAGTAAAGGGACGGGGTTGGTCCTAGCCAAAGCCTTCAGTAGAGCACGTGTGTCCAAGGGAGAGCATGGAGGGTCATCTTTACCTTGGAAATTTGCTGTAATCCAACATCCGGCCATCCGTTTTGTGACAAGGATGACAGGACTTTTTAGCCCCCCAAGGGTCAACCCCGCCCTCAGGATGAACTCACACTGACCAAGCTCACGTGGTCAGGCCAGAAGCCTCGCTGCTCCTCTGGGGCTAGAGGAAAGCGCCGTAGCTGGGAGTCTGGCTTCTCCTCAGAAAGCGCTCGGCCTGGCCTTGCTCTCTTCTTTCTCCTGCCCACGTCAGTCCTCTCCTGGGCACCCCATCCACAGTCTTCCAGCCGGAGACAGAGCAGTCATCCTAACACACCTCCCTCCCCCGCACCAGCATGTTCCGCTCACCACCCCATGCAGCCCACTCCACTGCTTTACCACGGCCATCCCAACCCCTTCTCTCCAAGTCAGTACTGTAGCCCGGGCCAGGGCTCACCTCTCACCAGGGCTGTGCACTCCACCTCATGGGCCTCCCTGTCTCCAGCCTCCATCTTCCAACTCTGTTCCTCCCCTGGACCATCAAGGTAACCCCCTAAACCACAAATCGGAGCCAGACCTCTCACACCAGAAACCTGGCCCCTTCCTGTCGCCCGAGGGAACTCTGTAGACGAAAATCCCAGGCCCTCGGCCCCATTGACACATGCACCATTTACCGCACCTCTTTCGTTTGAAGATGCGCTGTAAATAATAAGATGACAAGCATTATATTAACAACTGTATTTTAATCCTTTTGAGGTAGGGCTGCCTTACGTTTCTTATTTACAGACAATGGAGCAGAAAAGTTTCTTTTTCCCTGAAAAAATAATGTCATCATAAAATTGCTGATTTCCTCCACAATCACAGGAAAAGCGTGGCTTCCACTGTTGCGAAATAGGGGATGTTCTGAAAACGGAAATGTGTAGGTATTTCTGTCTTTCCGCGTCCAGCGCGGCGAGAGAGTGGGTCCAGTTTCTTGAATAGGGGCGGCTGGAGATTGAGAAATAAAAGAAAGAAAGAGACGAGACACAAAATGGAAGGAAAAAGCTGGGATCCGGGTGGGACCATTGCCCTCTTCTGCTGGAGAGACAGGGACCCAGAGCCCAGGCAGCGTGTTTATTTTATACCCCCAAATACCAGGAAGTTTCACCAAAAGTCAAGACAAAGCAGATTATTTGCATTCTTGAGTAGGCCCCAGCATTCCTGGTGCTTGGCTGGATTTACATATCAAAACACACTCCCCAACACCTGGGCAAAGGTAAGAGTCAGTGCTGACAACACACCTGCCTTTTTGGTAACTGTGTATCCAAGACTCGGCTTTGCCTGTCGCCTTGGGTTCAGCTGACAATAATTAAAGAAATGCCCATGTGCCTTCCCAGGCGCTGTCTACAGAAATGTCCACACAATGGCTTTGTTATCATTTCTTCTTAAAGAGCATGCGTGTGAAGACAGACAGGTCTGAGTCCTGCCCAATTCTGACCCTTCCCAGGTCTCTGACCTTGGGAATGTCATTGACCTTCCTGAGCTCCATCCTCCTCCTCTGAACTGGCTGTACCGCCTGCCTGCAAGGTGCCTTTTCGAAGCATAAAACTATGCCAGGTGAGCTACGCATTTCACACACTCAAGAAGGGAGAACAACCAATACCACTTATTATCATGGGGCTTCGTATGTTCATTGCCGGTTTCCCTCCTGCCGGGAAAGCATCGCCTAAATAACCACCAAACCTTACCCAGTGGACACTGTGTGTGGCAACTGCAGGAACCAACGATAGTTCATGAAACACCAGCAGAACTCTGGCTGTTTGCAACACAAAAGATGAAATTTTAAGATCCCAGCTTTCAAAGAAAATCCGTGCGCTTACCTAGCCTCCCCATGTCAGTCAACCGTGGAAATCCCAAATCGGCTTGTGCCAGGCCAGCGTGTGGGCGGTTTGCTGGGGAGGAGTGGGTGAGGCCGGGTCCATGCGGAAGCAAGCCGGACTCGGAGGGAAGCGCTCCCAGTGGCACCCCAGAGGCAGCCGGAGTCAGGGGGCGTGTTCATCCTGAAGCTCTTCGTGCCCCACCTTGGGGGACGAGGGGCCGTTGAAACTGGCCCTAGCCTGCCCTGTTCCGCTTCGGTGAATTCAGCAGGCGACACAGACTGGCTGCTGAAACTCCAGCCAGGGGTGGAACTGAGTGTTGGTGGCACAAACTATGCCAGATACCCCGGGAGCCTGCTGTGTCTCCTCGCCACTCACGCACTTGTCCAGAAGATCCCATCCTTTTCAACGGACCAGCCCTTCTCCCCTCACACTAGCTACCGGGGCCGCTGGGAGCCGAGGCGGAGAAGGGCTGCACATCCAGCTGATTGGCTGCGGCACAACGGTGACCGTGGCCATCGAGGTCTGAGCAGTGCTGGTGCTGTACCCATCGTGGGCACCGCAGGCAGGGGCCGAAGGAGGAAAACCGCACTGAAACAGCCTGTTCCAGCGGCTCCGGGCGCGGCCGGGGACAGAGTCCTCATGGGTGTCACCACAATTACGGGCCTTCCCACGCGTCTGACAGTAACCGGCTGTGACGGAGACACCGTGGCCACGCTGTCATCTCGTCGTCACAGCGATTTGACATCCCCGGATATCGCTGCAGAATTGAATTAGAGGAAGAAATGGCACCGTCATTTCCCAGCCTGGCTTTCCCGCTTCTGTCAGCCCCGGTCACTCTGGCGTCCTATGACCCCGCGCCGCATCCCAGCCCAGGCGCCGCCCTGGACACCGGGCCGAGCCAGGGGGGTTCCCCATCAGCTCTTTGCTGCCAGAGCTCAGGGGCTTAGAGGAAACGCAGAAGCTGGGAAGAACAGAGAGCTGATCCCAGACACCCTGAGCCCTGGACTCCAGCACCCCTTTGGCTTGTCCTGCCACCGGTCTGATTCCCCTAATCCCTGGTGCCACCTGCTAGCCCCATGGCCTCGGCCAAGTCCCTCACCGGTCCTGGATCCTGAGCTCCCCATCACTCATGGGGGGTTAGGAAAGGCAGCGAGACCAGATTAGAATTACTGGGGTTTTTTTTTAAACTGTGGACCCAGTTCCTCAACTGAATTGGGATCCTCAGAGAATGAAACCCAGGCATGCATATTTCTAACCAGCTCTCCAGCTGCCGAGGCACCCAGCTCTGTGCTGGTCACCAGATGAGAAAGCTAGGAAGGACTGGAGGATGTACGAGGGGCCTTTCTGGTCCGCTTACCAGCTACAGGCAACACGAGGTATGTGCATGTATGCTAGCTCACTGTTCACAAAGCCCCCCTGAGCACAGGCTACATATCATGCCCACCGGTCCCTCAGCATCACTTTCAGCATCGCTTCGTTCAGAAGGCCCACTGATCCAGACGGTATCCACCTCCTGCCGTGCGTCCTCCTGACCCCAACTCCTTCCACTCCCCGCATCATCGGACCTGCACGTCGTTTGTGGGTCCGTCTTCCCTGTGAAGCGGGGGGCCTTGTCTGCCTTGCTTACGGCTGTGCCTCGGGGCTGACACAGAGTGGATGCTTCATAACTATTGGCCTCAAGGAACGTGTTACGGATGGGGAGACTGATTCTCAGAAGAGTTCATTAAGGAACTCACGGTCACGTGAAGTCGACCTCAGGGCTAACTCATGAGCGGCTGCAGGGTCATCACCTCAAGTTCCTTAGGAAATTCCATCAGCGGTAGGATGTCAGCCGCACGACCCACAGGGACCGGCGGCAGCAGCAGAGACCGGATGCCTTGGTTCTGAAGGTGGTGTTGTGGAGTTTCGCTTTCCCTTTTCACGTTGTTTGTGCAAAACGCTCCTCCCGTGGTTGAGACACTAATCAAAAAGAAGGCTAGGCCTTTAGAAACTGCGTCTGTGTCCATCCTGGTGTTAAAACGAGACTGACACGTTCTGTTTTAGCGAAAGACACCTTACCGTCTCCCCGAAATGATGCTGAAGGCGGTGCCGAGCAGAGGGGAGGGGGCAGTAGCAGAGTCCTGACGTGCATGGCTTCAGAACCAGATGTCCCAAGTTCAAACCTCACCTGCCCTTCGCCCCTTAGACACTATGTTACTTAGAGAAAGTGACATAATCTGTCTTTTAAGAATAATAGGAGCACCTACCTCCAATAATTAGGGAGTAAGAATGCAGTCCTACTGAGGAGCAGTCTGGCAATGGCCTGGCGTAGAGTAGGCGCTCGATAAACAGGGAGCTGTGTGTTTGTCTCTACTGAGGACCCCATAGCCGGTGCCACTCAAAGCCGCCTCTTACTCCACACCGTGTCCCACGCTGAACCTGAAGGAGCGTGACCAAAGGATTCCACACCCGCACTAACTGTCATTATTTACAGTTTTGTCCTCAATCTTTGCATTTGTAGGAGGAAAGGCTGGCCTGTAATTAACTTAAGGATGAATTCTCCATAAATTATACTTTAATCTGCTTCAGCATGTGAATAATTAAGTTTAAAGCAGAAAGGCTAATGAATCAAATGGTTACCAAGTTACTAGATTTTGAAAAACCACTGATTTTTTCATTTGCCTGTTAAAA
Organism: Corynorhinus townsendii; assembly: GCA_026230045.1. Classification (NCBI taxonomy): domain Eukaryota; kingdom Metazoa; phylum Chordata; class Mammalia; order Chiroptera; family Vespertilionidae; genus Corynorhinus; species Corynorhinus townsendii. The sequence goes on from JAPDVU010000007.1 coordinate 167,246,129, forward strand.
TGAATTGATCTCATTTACATATACAGATTGCATTTGCTTTAATTTAGACCCATGGTTGGCAAACCGTGGCTCGCGAGCCACATGCGGCTCTTTGGCCCCTTGAGTGTGGCTCTTCCACAAAATACCATGGCCTGGGCAAGTCTATTTTGAAGAATTGGCATTAGAAGAAGTTTAAGTTTAAAAAATGTGGCTCTCAAAAGAAATTTCAATTCTTCCAGTCCTGTGCTGTTGATATTTGGCTCTGTTGACTAATGAGTTTGCCGACCACTGGTTTAGAGGCTGCTTATCTTCCAAGTTTTCCCACCAAATTTTCACATTTCGTTTGCAAAAATGCAATTCTATTTAATTATGTGCATTTGCATGGGAACCAAAGCCTATTGCTCTCCTAATTAACACATTTATGAGTGTTCCATTATTTGAATACAATGCCCTTGTAACTTAAAGAATAAATTTTTAACCCTGCCAAGCAACTTTAAAAATACATATGGAAACCATCACCCTAATACAATTTCTGGTAAATAAGAGAAATAAAAGCAAAGTCTCCTGTTACAAAACACACACACACACAAAAAAAAAAAAAAAACTATAAAATACACTTTTAACAAATTCTACAACACAATACCCTATGATATTATGACCAGGGGGTGTTAAGCGATTATATCTCACATGCTGAGAAATGTTTTCTGGGATAATTAATGGATGGGATAAACCCAATAGCATTTACAAGAAATGCAGAAACATAAGGATCCAATGACTTGAAAGCAACTAAAAATCTTCTAATTCACTGGTTTTCAAAGTGAAGGTCAGCGTCTACAATTAGCTTTTTACAATGAAATAGAAACTTAATAGAAAACATATAGGAAGAGCAATTATTGTTTTGCAAGACTTTTATTTTAGTTTTGTGTTTTTATATGTGGTTATGTAAATATGTGAGAGAAAATGTGTGTGTGTGTGTGTGTGTGTGTGTGTGTGTGTATCTGTGTGTGTGTGTGTCTGTGTGGGGTAGGTGTATGTGTAAGTGTGTCTTGGGTCATGGCCATGACATAAAATATATTTCCCACTGCAGATCAAGGTCAAATAAACTGATGGACAAAATAGAAACACACACATAGAAGCATGAAACAGACTGACGAATCTCAGAGGAAAGGTGAGAGTAGAAGGGGGGAGAGAGATTAACCAAAGAACTTACATGCATACATACATGCAGAACCCATGGACACAGACAATAGTGTGGTGAGGGCCTGGGGAGAGGACAGATATGGGGACAAGAGGGTCAATGGAGGGGAAAAAAATCTGTCTTTTTAAAAATTAAATTATTTATCTTTAACAGGGAAACCCCTGCAAGGCCGCTAATTAAAGCATGAAAGGCCTTATAATGGGGACAGGTTGAGGTGTGAGAGATCAGAATGCTAATATCTGGTGATTGTTTCATTGTGAGGCCTGACCTGACACGCAGAGGCCAAGGCCAGCGCTTGGGTTTCTGGGTAGGTGGGAGGACGTAGCCTGAAATCCTGAAGGCAGTCGGAGCAGGGCCGGGAGGCACGACAATGAGTGGGGTTTGGGGCACGCTCACTGGAGCTCCCCTGGACCCGGGGAAGACAAAGCAAATTTGCACACAAAGAAGTGACAGAGCCCTGGAGAGCTCAGGGCTGGAGCCAGGCTGCCTGGCTGTGAATCTTCATTCTGACACTTAAAAGCTCTGTGGCGGAGGGTGAGTCAGTGAACACATGTAAAACACCGCCTGGCATGCAGAGAGAAGCCAGCTATTAGGGTGATTATGTAACCAAATGAAATAAAAATAGGGGGAGGCAGAGAGCTTCCCCCCTAGGACCTCCTCCCCGCAGGCATCTTAGGAACCGCTTTGTGATGGCTTAGAAATCACAGAGGTACCAAAAGTGAGGCAGGCTAGGAAGAAGCTAGGCTGGGGAAATTCCTTGGAAAGTGGGATGGGGACAATGAGACGGACGGCTGATTCAAACTGGCCCCAGCCAGCACCCTGACTCACCTGCCTCCCTCCATCTCCCTGGCAGGACCACGTCCTTAAGCATTAAGCCCTCAGGACACCAAGGAAAGGATGCCATGGCTGACCTCAGGATCAGAAGCAATGGCGAAGGACCCCCTACTCTGACCACAACCACGACCCTGAAGGGACACCCGGGAAAGCTGATGAATATTCTGTTGAGATCCTTTTCCAAAACCTCCCCTAACATCCCTGCCTGCAGGAAACAGATAAAAGCCCTGAAGGCAAAGGACCCAGTAGTTTCTCTCTTGCTCTCCCCCTCTTTCTCTAGATCCGTGGTTCTCAACCTTTCTCATGCCACGACCCTTTCATACAGCTCCTCATGCGGTGGTGACCCCCAACCATAACATTATTTTTGTTGCTACTTCATCACTGTAATGTTGCTACTGTTAATGAATCCTAATGTAAATATCTGTGTTTTCCGATGGTCTTAGGCTCTACAGTCGCGGCCCACAGGTTGAGAGCCGCTAGCAGGGTCGCCTAAGACCATCGGAAAACACAGATATTTACATGACGATTCATTAACAGTAGCAACATTACAGTGATGAAGTAGCAGCGAAAATAATGTTATGGTTGGGGGTCACCACAACATGAGGAGCTGTATGAAAGGGTCACGGCATCAGAAAGGTTGGGCACCACTGTTCTAGAACATTCCCACGCCTCCCCCCTTCTTTCCTAACTCAGGTGCCTTTGCTTTCTTTCTCCAAGGGCCCTTCTTTTGCCTCTGAAACTGTTTCCTGGGTCCACACAGCCAGCTGGCTCTCCTCTTCTGCCGGTGACTTTCTCTCTAAACCCCCACCAAGGCAGCTCTCCGCAGAGCCCACTGGGTTCTTCTCTTCCCGTGTCCTTCTGCCTCGCCTGCTAAAGAAACTTGCTCTTGCACTTGGGTTCTCAGCTCTGAATTCTCTCTTTGCCGGACTCAAAAAACAAGCTTGCTGAACGGAGACCCAGCATCGCCGCCAACAAAAGGAATTTGAGAAAAAGCCAGGGAAAGTGGGCCCCTTCTCATTCGTCCCTAAGGTCAGCCTCCCACTTCATCCTCTGTTCTGCTCATTCTTGGATTTGAAACCAACTCCTTTAAGGGACCTGTTAGCTATGAATCAGTCGGCTCAGCCGTCAGCGGTCACAGAACAGCGCGCTCCGAGCACCAGCAAAGGGGCAAAGGTGGAGACCTAACGTGTGTTACAGCTTAGGCCGTGGACGTGGAGGGTTGGCAGGAAGGTAAGGAAACGGAGGCTCGGGAGGTTAACCCCCTTCCACCTGCCCCAGCGAGGGCCTGGGTAAGCCTGAGTCCAACCCATGTCATCTGAGTCCGACACTTGTCTCTTTCCATCACTCCTCCAGCTCCTCAACCAGTTTGCTTTCAGGGCAACGCCAGACCCAGAAGCGATGAGCCTATCCTAACACATGATGCCTATCCCCGGTGCTTGCCACCGGGGAGGAGCACGTGCCGATTCCTGTGTGTAAATACTCCCACGGTGACTGACGCAAGCTGCCAACCTGATGCTCTATGTCTCTGAACCTGGGATGGGCAAGGGATGGACACAGTTGGCTTTCTGCTCTGACCACGGCCGGCTTTATCCTCGAGCTGCTGAGAGTACTTTGGATGATGTCATGATGGGCCACGTGACTTTTTCTCTCTCCTTTCTCACTGCTCGGGAATGCGGTGACGGGAAAGGACATCGTGTTGCAGAGCATATGTCTCTGGTGGGACAGCTTCTGAGCAAGCGTGGCCGTTCGCTGAGTGAGGGTCCAGCCTGAGCCACACTGCCGGGCTTTCCCCTTCACGCCAGACTAAACACACTCTCGTGATTCGGTTCCACGTGTTGTGAGTGACTGGCAGGAGCTTGAGTGAGCCAGAGAAGACGGGCCGTTCTTTGTCCTGATACATCCCTCCCCCACCCAGCAACCCTGGAGAGCTGCCCGCGAGGAGCACCCCGTATCTGGGTGAGGAGCACCCCGTATCTGGGCGAGGAGAACCCTGTTTGAAATTAGGCTCAGGCCTCAGAACCCTGACCAACAGGCCGAAGTACTCAGCGGAGACAAAATCTTTCCCTTGAGCTGTCCCACCCTGGGGATTGAACCCGCAACCGGACATGTGCCCCGACCGGGAATCAATCCATGACCGCCTGGTTCATAGGTCGACGCTCAACCCCTGAGCCACACCGGCCGGGCTGCGGCATTAGCCTTTCAGGAGCAGGAGGTCATGTAGGTGACTCCTTAGGCGAGTTACTCATTCCCGCCACGATTTCGTCTTCTCGTCAGGAAAATGGGACAGCAGTGCACCCTGGGGACCTGTCACGGTGAGGAGGACGGAATCAGACAGAAAATGTGAAGTGCGTGAGAGCAAGGACGACAGATCGGAGTTCGCCTTTCCTGTGGGCTTGCTCCACTGCCTCAGGAAGACAAGGAAAGGACCAAAGAAATGTCAACCGGAGACTGAGGATGGATGATGAAGCAGCAGCTCGGGGGCTCCCGAAGCCCCGAACAGCGGGCACACGGCTCCTGCTGCCCCGGCCGGCACCCACTTGTGTGTTATATGAGCCTCAGCAGCTTTGCCCCAAACCCAGAGCTCTCCCACACCCCGGGGGGAAGAAGGCTTTCTGGAGAGGCAGGTTTTGCATCCAGACCTGCCACTCAGACCACGGAACACCATTTCCGAGAAGGAGAACACAGGCTTTGTCCTGCTATCCTAAGAGCTGTTTCCAGGCATCGCCTTCGCCGGGAGGTGGGGAGCTTAATTGGAAGCGGTGGCAAATTGCTAAGGGCCGTTCCTTGCGGCGCACACTCAGAAAGATGTCCCCCGATTGCACTCACAGGAACGCCATGCCACTGTCAGAGAATGAGAGTGCTCTGCTCCAAAGCCCTCAGCGCGCACGGCTCCCAGGGCCAAGGGCTCCGGTCCTCGACCTGCCTGCCAATGCAGCTTTGGCTCTCCCACCCGGCGAGGTGTGCTCAGCAGTGCTCCTGGAGTGGGAATGTGAGGGGCAGGACAGAATCGCGGGGACTAGCTGTAGTTAGGACATGTCCATCGTGCTCTGTGAGCCGCGATAGTTCTGCTCTGACCAGAGAAGGCACATTCTCACCTGGCTGAGCCCCGAGACGTGGGAGTTAACGTGGGAACGCCGTCCATCCCCCTTTCCCGAGAACTGCCTTTCATCGTGGAGAGATTAACAGCCTTGTTGCCGAAACAATCTGGTCCCGGAGGCGCCCGCCCTTTGCAGCACCCCCCTCCCAGCCCGCATGGCCTATAGCCTGTAACCATGCTCCCTCGCCCACTTCCCCATGCCTGTGATTCCTGCTTCCCATGTAACCTTTGTCCTTCTCCCCAGTGCAAGCAGCTGGCTGACGGGGAGGGGCGGAGCAGATGTTTGTGGGTGACCTGCTGCTCTCCCATGCTGCCTGCAGGACTGGAATAAACGCTCACGTAGGGTTCAGCCCTGTCTCTGCGGAATCAGCTCAAGTAGTGACAGGCAGCCGGGCCCACTGGTTGTCTGGTTTCAAAAACTCTGCTTGCCCGGAGGGGAAAGGGGTGCGGGTGGTCTCAGAGCCGCGGGTGGGCTCTGGCTCTCTCTGAGGCCAGAAGCCGACAGCAGGGTGTGCCCCTGGAGCCGCGACGACCTGCCTTCGGGGTCTTTTCTCCTGCTCTGACCAGTTTGGACAGCAAGTTGATTTCATTTTTTAATTTTGTTTTAAACTTTCCTACATATTTAGCCACTTTTGCTCAATCCAGGGACTCGAAGGCACTGCTGATTTTTAAAAAAACGATTAAAAACGAACCGGCTGAGATTAATTGTAGGTGTCAATCTAGCTACAGGATGGTGCCCAGTGGCTTGGTCAGACACCAGTCCCGACGGTGCGGCCAAGGTATGTTGTAGATGTGAGTCGCGTTTAAATCGGTGCCAGTAGAGGACAGCCGATCACCCTCCATGATGTGGGTGGGCCTCGTCCAATCAGTGGAAGAACTTCAGAGCAGAGACTGAGGTTTCTCAAAGATGAAGGAATTCCGCCTCCAAAGGCAACATGGAAAGTCTGCCTGGCTTCCAGCCTTCACACCCAACATTGCAACATTGCCTCTCACCTCGGTCTCCAACCTGCTGCTTACCCTACAGATCTGGGACTTGCCAGCGCCCACAGTCCCATAAATTAGTGGCTGGCAAACTCATTCATCAACAGAGCCAAATACCAACAGGACAACGACTGAAATGTCTTTGGAGAGCCAAATGTTTTAAACTGAAGCTTCTTCTAACGCCACTTCTTCCAAATAGACGTGCCCAGGCCGTGGTATTTTGTGGAAGAGCCACACTCAAGGGGTCAAAAAGCCGCATGTGGCTCACGAGCCGCCGTTTGCCAACCACTGCCATAAATCAATTCCTTAAAATCCCCATCGTTAAATACATAAATGATAGGTGGGTGGGTGGATGGATGGGTGGATGGACCTGGTCTATCAATATCTGTGCCTGTAGATCTATAGATCCCCTTGGTCCTGTGTCTCTGAAGAACCAGCACACGCCTGTCTGTCCTCAAAGTGTGAGCAGGCCAGGGGGACAGAGGACACGCCAACCAACACAGGGAGGTTTACAGAGTGTTGGTCTGAGCACAGATGCAGCCCCTGCCAGGTGGCCTGTACGCGTCTCTCCTGTGAGCTCCGTTTCCATGGTTACCTCATGTAATTACCACAAAGGGAAGGCCCAGGTAGGTGAGAGGCCTGGCCCCTGGGGCTGCAATGCTCCCAGACTTGGCCCATGAGACAGCATCACTCCGGAGCCTCTGAAACCGCAGAGTCCAGCCAAGTCCGGCTCAGAACGCTGTGACAGGGCCCAGAAAAGGAGTGTCGACAGCGCACAGGTGATTCTGACACCGGCGCTGTGTGGCCTCATGCAGGCCCCTGTGTGGGCGAGGCCAGTAGCTGGTGAACCGCCTGTGAGGAGGGAGCCACCCCTGTGCCCTGACGGGTTCAGTCCATCAGCCCGAGAACAGGACAGAAACGCCAGCCGCAGAGAATGGTCCTGGCGGGCAGAGGCAAAGGCCACCTCCGGTCACCCCGGTCCCATATCCATGTGACTCAGAGAGGTGGGGGTGCGGGGGGGAATCCACAGGGGCCAGGGCGGAAGGCAGCCTCTGCTGCCCCTGGGCGGGTTGGCTTAGCTTGAGACTACGGGGAAGGACAAACGAACTCCAGCGGGGGCCATTAGTCGAAGGCTAATGTGAGATGGAATCAGAATGGAGCTGACATTCGTTTTTGCTTCTCGGCTAGCGGAATTGTGACCCAGAAGATGCCAGCAGTCAGGGTGAGGAGTGGGACAGAGGTCCCGGTTCTCCTTCCACCTGGGGTCTGAGCCCAGGGGTGCAGATTTCTCCCGGTGCTGGAACCCCTCAAGGTCACAGTGGGGGCTCCCTCCTCCTGCCCAAGCTCAGGGTCACGCCCTTCCTCCATGCTCATGTTAACAAGCCACCTCCAGACCTTCCCTTCCCTTTGCTGACCCCATCCCTGCTGACTGGCTGACTCTCTTGCTCGCTGGCAGCCTCCAAGGCTTCCTGTCTGCGAAGCATCGCCCAACCCTCTCAGTCCCTCCTTTCCCTTCTCCTTGGCCACCTGGCCCGAGGCGAAGCGCTGCCCGTAGTTCTCCATCAGTCACTTCAACGACGTGGCAGCTGCTCCTCGGTGTCCTCCGATCCGTTCCCCGAAGGGCCCGGGCTTCCTGAGGGGCACCCCAGCCCAGCGCCCACTGTGTCACCTTTACCCGCCTTCGGAGCACTGGAAAGTGCAGAGTGCGGAGCTGAGTCAGAAAGAGAAGAGAGCTGGTGGTTACGGAAGGCGGAGTGCGGTTAGCTCCCCAAAAGATCAGGAGAGGGCGTGTCGTCACTTAGAGGAGGGGGTGGGGGGAGACTCATGAGAGGACATGGATGCAGGTGGGAGGGTCCTGGGAAGTCTGCCCTCGGTGGCAGGGGTCACCACAGGCCCAACAAATGCCAAACAGCACTGTGTTGGAAGAGGGGCTGCGAGGGCAGGAAATGGGTGTCCTAGGGTTTCCTCCCACCGCTAAGCCGAACCCGGGGAGTGCAGTTATGCAACATTCCTCCTCTCAGCAGCCCAGTTTCTCTGTCTCCAGGGCCATGGCGTATGGGAGACGGTCAGGACGGAGCTGATGGGGAAACGTGAGTGATAAAGCAGCCACTGGGCCCAAACACTAGCCGCCTAGGCCTTTGTGATCATCCGAAACCAAATGCTGCCCATGGCGGGTTGTTGTCTTAATGCCACTGTGAGCCCCGGCGCCCGGGATGCAGATCCTGCTTAGCCCCCTGGCCATCAGCCATGCGCCTTGCTCTGGCCCACAGGCAATCAGCAAAGGCTGCTCCCACAGGCTATCAGCAAAGGCCGCCCCCACAGCCAATCAGCAAAGGCCGCCCCCACAGCCAATCAGCAAGGGCCACGCCCACAGCCAATCAGCAAAGGCCGCTCCCACGGCCAATCAGCAAAGGCCGCTCCCACGGCCAATCAGCAAGGGCCACGCCCACAGCCAATCAGCAAAGGCCGCTCCCACAGCCAATCAGCAAAGGCCGCTCCCACAGCCAATCAGCAAAGGCGCCCCCACAGCCAATCAGCAAAGGCCGCTCCCACGGCCAATCAGCAAGGGCCACGCCCACAGCCAATCAGCAAAGGCTGCTCCCACAGCCAATCAGCAAAGGCCGCTCCCACAGCCAATCAGCAAAGGCTGCTCCCACAGCCAATCAGCAAAGGCCGCTCCCACGGCCAATCAGCAAGGGCCACGCCCACAGCCAATCAGCAAAGGCCGCTCCCACAGCCAATCAGCAAAGGCCGCTCCCACAGCCAATCAGCAAAGGCGCCCCCACAGCCAATCAGCAAAGGCCGCTCCCACGGCCAATCAGCAAGGGCCACGCCCACAGCCAATCAGCAAAGGCTGCTCCCACAGCCAATCAGCAAAGGCCGCTCCCACAGCCAATCAGCAAAGGCGCCCCCACAGCCAATCAGCAAAGGCGCCCCCACAGCCAATCAGCAAAGGCCGCTCCCACAGGCTCCTCGGGGCTTGCTGTCAGGAACGCTGCGGCCACCTGGGAACCTGCCTGTCCCCCTGCGGAGGCCGCATGGAGAACAGCCGAGACGGCTGAGGGCCCCAGCCACGGCAGGGCCGGGAGAGGGAGGCTGCCCTGCACCATGCCGTGCCCACGGAGCAGCCAGATGCCACCAGTGGCCCCGACCAAACCAAGTAGCCCAGGCCCAATGGCAGCCTACAGCCAATCAATGATGGGTATTGAATTTTAATGGATTTTTGTGCAGCAGTAGTAACTTATTTCTAACCCAAAAAACCTGCAACAATTCGGCGGGGGGGGGGGGGGGGGGAGGGAGGTGGAAACACACTTTAAAATCCAACAGGTTTGTGCGATTTAAAACTCATCACGAGCCAACAATAAAGAATCTCCCCAGCCTGGTGAGTACCTGGCAAGCACTCCCAGCGAGGGGTGAAATGTCAGAGGCCCTGCTCCACGTGGCATTACACGCCCCCACGTAGCCCCGTGGGCAAGAAAAAGAAACACGAGGTGTAAGAACTGAAAGTGGAGAAAGAACAGAACAAACACTGCACGTGTTCACAGACAATGTGATGATGGGGGGTAGGTGGGAAGGTGCCCCCCAACATGGCCACGTCCTCGTCCCCAGAACCTGGGGCTGTTACTTGGGATGGGAAAAGGGACTTTGCCCCTGGGCTTCCTTAGAGGATTTTGAGGCCACATTTGCATTTCTGGTTTCCTGCATGAAGACCAATTCTTCCTCAAGGAATTGACACTCTTTCTAGCCTGTCTGTCCCCTCCGCGTGGTGGGACAGGCCTCGGAGGGACAGCTTTGTCAGGGTACCCAACCGCCACGTGCCCCCCATCAGGACGCGCTGGAGCGGTGGAGGGAGCCCCTCCATCCCTGGACAACCTTGGAGAGCGCGACTACGGAAAAGAGCACGCTGGGAATGTCTCACCCTCAGGGTCTAAAGAGTCTAGACGGAACTTCTTAAAGCTGCATTCACGTCTGACATAAACTTAATAGGGTCTTGTGGGATTTTTTTATTAAGGAGCATAAAAATGCCCGTCACTTTTCTCTTTAAGCAATTTCTTCTATGTGGTCCTTTTCCTACCGCTAATCCTTGTAATCGTCCTATGTGGGAGGTCGTTAAGGAAATTATATTCCCTTACAATCCGTATGTGGAAGCCCCAGCCGCCAGCAGGTCGGAACGTGACTGGCTGTATTTGAACGCGGGGCCTTTAAAGAGGCGATTAAGTTAAAACGTGGCGTTTAGGGTGGGCCCTCCTCCACTCTGACTGGTCTCATAGAGATTCGGACCCACAGGGAGACCACGGGGTGCAGAGGACAACCATTCCAACAGACAGCCAGGGGGCGCTGTCCATACGCCAAGGAGAGGCCTTGGAGGGAGCCTCCCGGCCCAGCGCTGTGACCTTGGCCTTCCCACCTCCCTTCATGAGAAAATAAACTTCTCTCATTTAAGCCGCCAGGCCTGCGGTCTTTGGTGATGGCGGCCCTCACAAATGAACACAGAAAACCCACACACTTCTCGCTGACTTCACGCTGTTCATGCTTGAGTGTGAGCACGCACTTGCCGGTGCCTTACCGTTTCCCTCTGTGGCTTATTCTTCTGCCACACAAGCCAGGTGTTAGGCAGCGTTTATGGAATTATTGTTTTTGAAGGCTCCTTTACATGGAGATGTTATCTTTGAAGCGAGTTCCAGGCTCATCTTCCACCTCGCAGGGGCTCCCTAACCCCCGCTCTAAATCAGTACTTGTTTCCAAACTCGGTGAACAGCCGCTACGCCAGAGACCTCCCTCCAGCTACGTTTACTACAGCCGCTTTGCTGCGACCCAAACAAAGACATAGGGAAGCCACGTGGAAACCCTGAATCCACCACTCTTCGATCTGCGGCAGGAGTAGCGAAGACTTTCCCCCGGGTGTGCCCAGAGTCGGGGGGTTGGGCGTGGGGGTGGGGATGAACGGAGTGGGACGATGGAGGAAAGACCATCAAGTGGGATCAGGCCGAGTTATGGCGAAGGAACCACGAAGCACAGACTCTGGGCTCCACGGTGTAGCTGAGGCGGTGAGGGAGGCTCTGGCGGTTTGCTGGGTGGGCTGGGGGCACGTGGACCACAGGCGGCCTACGCTAAGGGGAGTTGGAACGCCTTCTCGTTCTCCCGTAACCATGTCAAAAACAGAAGAGAAAGCACTAGCAGCACCCGGGCACGCGGCTGCAGGTCAAGATCATGTGCGTGGGCATTTCCAGGGGAGCCCTGGGGATGATGCCCAGAGAGCCAGGCTCCGAGCAGGTGGGCAGGGGCGCGGACACGAGGCTGGACTGCCGGAGCGCGAGCTGGTCCGCAGGTGGGCAACGGGCCCAGGCGGAGTCAGAGGTCAGGACCGCGGCTTGGAGCCCCGCAGGACCTTACTCACCTGTGTTCTGAGTCCCGGGGCTGCCTTCGACGGGAGGCAGAGAAGCGAGACGCAGCCTCGTTGTGAAGCAGTGGGAAGTGGACAGACCCGCGGTGAGCGAGTGGCGGAGGTGGACGGGAGCATCACACAAGGCTCTTTCCCCCAGGGAGGGACAGAGGTCACGCCGCGTCCCCGCAGGAGGCTTCCCATGCAGGGAGCCGACCCGGGAGGACCGCCCGCGAGGAAGCAGCCTGCGGTCTGGGCGCGCGGCCTTCCCAGGCAGAGAGAATGAAAACCAGCTGGGAGGCGAGCTCGGCCTCTGGCTTGCATTCCGGCGCCTCTCAGCGGAGTGGCCTTGAGGATTAACCCCCTGCCTCAGTTTCCTCTTCAGTACAGTGGAGCTAAGACCGTCCTCCTGGGTTTCTTTTTTTTTTTTTTTTAATATATTTTATTGATTTTTTACAGAGAGGAAGGAAGAGGGATAGAGAGCCAGAAACATCGATGAGAGAGAAGCATCGATCAGCTGCCTCCTGCACACCTCCTACTGGGGATGTGCCCGCAGCCAAGGTACATGCCCTTGACCAGAATCGAACCTGGGACCCTTCAGTCCGCAGGCCTGACGCTCTATCCACTGAGCCAAACCGGTTCTGGCCCTCCTGGGTTTCTGTGAGAATGAAGTGAGGACAGGTATAAATATATAGGCCTCGCCCAGGCCTTGCATGGCTGGGTGGATGGATGGATGGACAGACAGATGGACCTACCTGGCACGTCCTGCCTTTGCCTCAGCACCACCTTTACTCTCTGTGGCCCCCTGTGGCCATGAAAGATCTCTGAGAGAAGATCCAGATCCCTCTCACATCCAGAGAGCTGGCTGAGACCCCAATTCAGCCTCCTCTCTGCAGACCCGGGGCTGGGGCGCCTCAGCCCCTCTGGTTGGCAGAGCGAGGGCAGCCCCTGTCCTGGAGAATCCAGACGACACCTCTCCCCCCAGGACACGGCGCTCGTCAAAGGCTCGGAAGTGCACCTGCTTGGGACGAGGAGCCAGGTGTTCGCGGGGACCCTCCTCGGGGGCCCCCTCAGGTCGCAGCGGGGAGATGGGAGGCAATGTGAAGTCGGCGGAAGCTGGCGGAGGAGCCCTTCTCCGGGGCAAGCCGTGGCCCGGACGGCTATTTTTAACGCGTTCCATACGAACCGTGAAAAAAATATGCCACGTTCGGGGAATTTACCATCATCCTCGGCGAGATAAATACTGTGCTCGGGCAACAACAAAAATGGAAAATATGTATTTAGCCCAAAAGCTTCGTTTAAGAAAGTTAACATACGGAAGCGATTTCCTGCAGGCCTCTTGGTCTGAGACGAGAGACGGCCCAGCGTCTGCAGGACGCGATCAGACGATCACTCTGGCTGGATCCCTGGACCGGGACCGGCTGACGCCGCGGGCTCTCCCAGCAGCGAGGTGCAATCCTCAGGACCCGGGCCTGTGCCAGCTGTGCTGTGCACCTCCCGCCTCGCTCCTGCCTCAAAGTCGCTGGCTGTGCCACCCTGGGCGGGTCCTGGGGGGGGTCTCTGAACTGCGTTTGATTATTTCATTTGGTAAAAGAGCTTTCTGGTAAAACGTCTAACCTAATTTCCAGATGTGAGTTACCATCGCTCTTGCAGACTGAAAAGCAAATACAATGTATTTCCGGGACTCGCGGGAGCTCAGCACTGTGCTAGATGCTAAGGAAAGAAGCGCAGGAAAAGCAGCCACGTGGTCCCTGCCTCTAAGAAGCCTGTGAGCACGTTTTCAGGCATAAAAAATAAAACAGAACCGAAGAGGGGCTCATGTACGATAGCAAATGAGAAAATTAGCACATCTGTGTCTAGAAGATTCTGGTGAGTGTTAGGCGCATGCGTGAGGCTAAAAGAAACTGTAATAGGAGGAAAGGCAGGTGCCCCAGGAGATCTGAGCAAGGCTGGCGGCCTCAGATCTCAGACCTCAATCGGGCATCAATTTGGCAAAGACATCGGGATATCATGATTGTGAGATCTGGTCCCCTGCCCCACCCCGCGTCATCGAGTCCGTACCAGATATGACCATGGCCCCGCCCGGCTGAGGAGTCAGAGGAAGACGTGGAGGAAGCTGGGTCTCTGAGCTGGCTGGGGTGGTCACCTCTCTGGACCCAGGTCCTTCATCTGCAAAATAGGCCACCAGTGTCCCCCTGTCCGACCCCACACACCTCCAGAGAGACCAGCTGGCCAGGCAGAGCACTAGACAGAGGGTGGAGGGTGAGGAGCAGGAGGACGCCCTGGAGCCTGCTCCGGGCCAGCACTGCAATAGGCTGTGTCTCCCATCTTGAAAGTCATGCTCTCAAGTGGCATTGAAGCTAGCATCCCCATTTTATAAATGAGGAAACTGAACCTCCTCGCGCTGGAGAGGCTAGCCCAGGGCCCCATGCCTGATCCTGGGAAGATTTGAACCCGGTCCTTCAGACACCCACGCTCTGCTCTTGGCTGCTCACGGCGCGAACAAGGTCCTGAGCTGGGGCACAGCCAGCAGCTCCGAGGGCTCTGCCCCCTCCTCGTGGCAGGGAGAGGGAGCGGCTAGGGTTGGAGACACTCCCCTGGGCCCTTGGAAAGGTTTGGTGGCTTAGAGAGGTGAAGCCAGAGGACATCAGACTGAGGGTGGCTGCAAACCTGCTGTGGGTGCATGGGGCTCCCTGCTCCAGTGGCCAGGAGCCAGGGCCAGGTTGGTGGGGGGCTGCGGAGTGGGGCGGGCTGGCCAGGAAGCCCCTCTCTCTGACACCAGCAGGGAGAACTCTGAATTCACTGTGGTTTCCCACCCGCCCCTCCTCCTACAGGCTGTGGGACCCGGGACCGGCCCAGCCTCCCAGCCGCACCATGCAATGTGGTTCAGCTAGCACACCGGGAGGAGAGCAGGTGACCTTGCCATCTCTCTCCTCTCTAAGGGCTGCGCTGATTCAGCCATGCAAACACTGGGGTTAAAGGTCAAAACGGGCTTGACTTTGGGAGCCACTGACACAAGCTCTCTGCTCGCCTACCTCTCCACCCCCCTCCTCTGTGAGCTGCCCCTTCCTCTCTTGCTTTGCTTCCAAGTTCACCTGTCTGGTCCAGGTGGCGGGGGACGGAATCAGTGCGCATGTCCCTCCTGCTCTGCCCCTGCCCTGGCTCTGGACTAACCCTCTATGGAGTGCACGTCGCCGCATGTATCCTCAGCACACTGGGAGGGGCCGTGATTGTGCCCATTTTACATATTTGAAAACTGAGGCTCAGAGGTGAGGTATCTGCGGCTTGGATCCTGACCTCCCAATATGCCCATCGGCATCCCTAACTGGATGCTGCATCCTGGTACCAAGTTGTACCTTGCATTCCCAACTGCATCTCCTCTGCCTCCCAGGGGTCAGGAGGCAGCCCCGCCCTCTCTCCCTCCCTGTCAATGTCACTCATCTCTCTAACACTTGCCATCAGCCTCCCCGGCCTCTGCCAAGTCCTATGTCCTCCTGAAATGAAGGTCAGACTCAATGACCTCTCCTCCGGCCAGTGCATCACCCCATCGACAAACCCCCGTCTGGGGACCCCCGGGGCAGTGTTCCCCGTGATTTCCCCGCCTTTCGGATCACTGCTCTTCCTCTTTGACTCTGCAAGTTAATGGGCTGAGAGGTTCTGGGCTCACCCCCCATCAGCCCCTTCCAAGCCTCCCTGGCTTCTGCCTCATAGAGCTTTCTCTCATGCTGTCTGTTCCCTGCCTGGACACCCCCGAACTCCCCCTAAACTCTGCCCTGTTGGGAATAACACCACCATGCAAGCCAGCCACCAGACACAACAGAAAGACACAAGCGTTTTGTGGCTTCGTCACAACGTGCTTACCAAGGGAAACACCAGGTCACACTGCCCTGTTAAGCAAGCTGATGTGAGCGCAAAATTCAGACGCCTCAGGACTGCACTGTGTACTCCGGGAGATGCCAGAACCAGGGCTCGGCCCCGGATCCGGGCAGATCCCTCTTGCCGGGACCAGCGGCTCCTCCGGGGCGTCTGGAGTTGGTCCAGGTGTCCCCAAGGAGAAGGCCGCGTCTCTGGGAGGGAGCCATGAGGGGCCACTGGCTCTACGTCTGAACGGCGTCTACACGACAGTGCAGCATCTCGCATGGAGGGGTCTCCGCCCCAACACATCCAGGGCAAATGGAGGGGTCTCCGCCCCGACACATCCAGGGCGCATGGAGGGGTCTCCGCCCCGGCGCGTCCAGGGCGCGATGAGATTCCGCTTCTGGTCTGTCCGCTCCAGACTTTAAAATGACCTCCCCCCTTTTAAAAACATAAAAATAGCCCCCTCTTTCTCCTCACATTCTCCTAAATATTTTTAAATTTTTATTTAATGTAGCTAGCAATACTATTGGAACTTAGACTTTGTCATGGCCAGAATTCAAACAGGTAACAACAAAGCGGAGGGGGGGAGGGCGGGGGGAGGATTGGGCCAATCTCATACTGACAATTAAAGGGCAAACCAAAGCACCCTTTACAGGAAAATTAAGTTCGAGTTATCAAAGGGAGGAACGAACGGAAGCTCACAGCTCTGACCATTGACCTGTGAATGTCTTCGCAGCAGGAGGTCTGCGAGCGTGGCCCGGAATCGGAGGAGTTCACCTCGTTTCCTTGGCTCCTGAGTCACCGTGTCTGAGATGAGGATGGGCTCAGGGGCTGAGGGACAGGCGCAGGGACAGGAGGGCGAGGGAGGAGCCCGTGGGAGGCCCGACAGGGGCCGGGGGCCGTGCTCCTGCACGCCAGACACTCCGCCCGCCCGGGACCAGGAAGGCTTCTCCTCATGCACCTTGTCTCCCCTGACTGCTTGGCATTTAGGAGGGACCCCAAGTCCACGTGTCTAAGCTGTCCTCGGCTCGACCCTTCCACGTGCGCATCATGGGGCAAAAGGAACCCGTATATCAGCTTCACCTGCCCGCGGCCCCTCCCCATGCCCCCTCCCCAGGAGGGTCAGCTCAGCTCCCAGAAGCTAGCTGGGTTTTCTGGGAGCTTTCAGGTTTAAAAAAAAAGGGGGGGGGGGGTATAGGGGGGAGACTGTTTGAAAAACTTGAATTTGAGTCAAGAAAACTGAATTTTAACCTCAAATGGTCTGGTTGCACTTTGCAACCCTAAATCCCCTAGTTCAAGGGGGCACGCAGCTTCGCAGGGTCCCCTGAGTCACCCCAATATCCCGTGGCAGGCACAGCCCCAAGGAGGGCCGGTTCCTCCTGCAGAGGAGGCTGCCTCGGGAACTGGAAGCTCAGGGGAAATGACAGGGTGCTGCGTGAGGGAGAGACGCCTGTGACCTCGGCTGCACGGAGCAGCACCGTCTTCCCTTCGGGACGGAGCGGGCGACAAGCACCACCTGCCTGCACCTCGCCCTGACAAACCCCTTCAGCGCTTTCCTAGCGGATCCCTGCAGCTATTTGGTAAGAAAGCCGTTACTCACCACCCTCAGTTCTACAGCTAAGGAAACGAGGCTCAGAAAGGTGATGCGTGTTCCCCAGGCTCACACAGCCAACAGCGGCCAGGCCAGGACTCGGGCAATGCCCTGACACTCCCCTCGGGGCGTGTCCCCTGCCCCATCACCACTTCTCAGGGTGACACCAGCCGTGTCCAGGCCCTCCCAGTCTCGCCAGGGGCCCTGGAGCAGGGAGGGGATGGCAGAGCCCAGGCAGCCACTGCCCGCCGGGCACCCTTTCTGCTTCTCTCTGCGCTGCTGTTCTCCCTTCACGGGAAGAAGTCGGGAAAGAGAGGAAGAAGCTCATCTCTTCTCTCCCGTTCAAAAAACCGTCTCATTGTTCCTGGCAATGCAACGCCCGTCCCTTTGAAGGAACAGAGCAATTCGGTTGAACATATGTCATCCTTCCAGCTCTTACCACGACCTGGTAGAGTAGCTCTTCTGTCCCCCATCTTTCTCGGAGGGGACACAGCGGGTCAGAGAGGGTGGAGAATGCCCCCCAGGACCTAACGGGTAAACAGCTCACAGTGCCAAGACTTAAACCCACGCTCGCCCATGCGGAGCCTACAAGACCTTTCTCCTAAGCCATGTGCATAGCATGTGGCTCTGATCCCATGGGAGTGGCCAGGGGCAGAAAGGGGAGCTGACAGAGGAAAGGAGGAAGAGGGGAAAGGTCTTTCTTAAGTCCTGCAAAGGAAGGGATGACCACAGGACTTGTCTGCCTGGCCAGGGTCAGTAGACACTGCAGGGGACTCTTAGGCCTGGGGCACCGGACAGCCTGGGAGGAGGGACAGCTGCTTGAGGGCCAAATCTGGGGAGGACCTCTGTACGGGCCTCCGGAGACACACCATAGTCCTCTTTCGGATACATGCAAATGAAGCTATAACTTAGCACTCATCAGCACCCTTGAGATGAGTTAATTAAAAAGTTATAATTCACCAGAGGCCTGCATTACTTGATAATGTGTCACCAAAGCCTATGAATATGAGAATTAATTACTTGGCCCAGATGTTGCAGGAATGCTTAATTTCTGGAGCTCTTGGTTTGACGCGTCCACTTTTGTTAACGCGGCGTTGGCATGAAGACAACGTGATCGTGCGTTTGCTAAGTGACTATCTTCACCAGCGGCCACCGTTCCTTAAGCGGTTAACACTCGGTGCCTGGCTGTGCGAGGTGACTTGTACACGTCGACCTGAGAAGCCCAGGTCCCACAAATCAGTGCAGAAACAAACATGCCCAGCTTGCGTCTGCCCAATCCCGCCCGTGGGACAGCCCTTCTTGCAAACAAACCCCTTGGCGATTCTCGTCCACCAAACTCCGAAGGGCTGAGAGTTTGTTCCGTTTGTAAAGCATTTGGCTTGGCCTGCTTTTCATTCGAAGCTCAGGGATACACCTGAATCTCAAATCTGCAGGGCACGCAAGTCTATCTGTGTTCACTCCGAACTGCTCTCAGTTCCACTTTGAGCAAAACCAAACCCAGATGTTTCTGCCTGGCTGGTAGTACAAATACAGAGCCAAACCCCAGTCATCGTGGTGAGGGCTGGGGGCCAGAATGAGCATAAATAAGTCATATTTACACAGACCTGACGCCTCGCTGTGTGTCCGCAGAACTAAGGAAAAGGTGGAGAAATCGAATTTTTAAAAATCTAGATTCCCTAGTTTTGAGATTTTACGATGTTTACATTTTTAATAGAATGTTTTTGTTTTCTACAATGAATGTATTTTTCTAACAGGAAAACGTATGTTATTAAAATTAGAGATGACAATTTGGCTGGGTATAGAATGTTTGAATCACAAGTCTTTCTCCCAGATTTTATAAACGTTGTTCCATTGACTGCCTTTATCCAATGTTGCACAGGACGTCTGAAGTCTCCTTGAATTCTTTCCACGGTGCTTGTTGGGCTATTTTGGATGGCTTCCGTCTGACGTTTTCTAAGGTTCTTTTGTTATCCATGGAATTCAATAGTTCCACCAGGGACATGTCAAGATGTTTGTCAGATTTCATTAAATCTTTCTGATAGCCCTAGATGGTTTGGCTCCGTGGATAGAGCATTGGCCTATGGACTGAAAGGTCCCAAATTTGATTCCAATCAAGGGCATAGGTCCAGGTGTGGGCTCAATCCCCAGTGGGGGGTGTGCAGGAGGCAGCTGATCAACAATTTTCTCATCATTGATGTTTCTATTTCTCTCTCCCTCTCCCTTCCTCTCTGAAAACAAGAAAAAGATATTTTTTGGATCTTTCTGATGAAGTTCACCACCATGATGACCATCACCATCACCACCATGATCACCATCACCATGACAACCACCACCATCACCAGCAGCAGCATTAGCAGTACCAGCATCTATTACATGCTGGGTACTAGCATAAACTGTAATTAGAAATACTGTATTAAATATAATGGCTATCAAGGTAAGTATCTTTGTCACCATGTCACAGATGAGAAAACTGAGTCTCAGAGAACCAAATTATTTATAAAAGGTCATCGAGCAAGCAAACAGTGGAGCTCAAGCTCAAACCCAGTGATGTCTGCCCTAACTGGGTTGGCTAGGTGGATAGAGCGTCAGCCTGCAGACTGAAGGATCCTAGGTTTGATTCCGGTCAAGGGCATGTACCTTGGTTGCGGGCACATCCCCAGTAGGGGGTGTGCAGGAGGCAGCTGATCGATGTTTCTCTCTCATCGATGTTTCTAGCTCTCTATCCCTCTCCCTTCCTCTCTGTAAAAAACATCAATAAAATATATTTTAAAAAAAAACAGTTATGTCTGATTCCGAAGCTGCTGCTATCTGCAGAGTCGCCCCTAATCCTTCCTGCACGCTGCCCCACCGCTGTGCACCTGTGCATAGCGTGCACCATGTTAGGAAGGACTGGAGCGGGTGTTGGGGCTCACAAAGGTGTTTTTCAAAAGGCGCTCTCCTGCCTGCAGCCATCGCAATGGGCTGACGTCGACGCTCGCTGCACTCCGTGAGCAGCATCGGAACGGGTGGTACAAGCACCAGCCTGGCTCCGCAGCCCGCTGTGGTTCTGGAAGGTGGCTCCTGGGCACTGGCCATGCCATCTTAGAGCCCTGCCCACCGACCCCGGGGCAGGCAAGCTGCTCTCTCACAGAGTGTGGCTCCTTTGAAAGACTCGTCCCCCAGGGCCACAGTGACCATCCCCCAGGGACAAAGTAACCATCCTCCAGGGCCACAGTGACCATCCCCAGGGCCACAGTGACCGTCCCCAGGGCCACAGTGACCGTCCCCCAGGACCACAGTGACCGTCCCCCAGGACAGTGACCATCCCCCAGGACAGTGACCATCCCCCAGGGTCACAGTGACCGTCCCCCAGGGTCATAATGACTGTCCCCCAGGGTCACAGTGACCATCCCCAGATTCATAATGACCGTTCCCAGGGTCACGGTGACCGTCCCCCAGGGTCATAATGACTGTCCCCCAGGGTCACAGTGACCATCCCCCAGGACCACAGTGACCGTCCCCCAGGACCACAGTGACCGTCCCCCAGGACCACAGTGACCGTCCCCCAGGACAGTGACCATCCCCCAGGGTCACAGTGACCGTCCCCCAGGACCACAGTGACCATCCCCCAGGGTCACAGTGACCGTCCCCCAGGGTCACAGTGACCGTCCCCCAGGACCACAGTGACCGTCCCCCAGGGTCACGGTGACCGTCCCCCAGGGTCACGGTGACCGTCCCCCAGGACCATGGTGACCGTCCCCAGGACCACGGTGACCGTCCCCCAGGGTCACGGTGACCGTCCCCCAGGACCACGGTGACCATCCCCCAGGGCCACGGTGACCGTCCCCCAGGACCACGGTGACCGTCCCCCAGGACCACGGTGACCGTCCCCCCAGGACCACGGTGACCGTCCCCCAGGACCACGGTGACTGTCCCCCAGGACCACGGTGACCATCCCCCAGGGTCACAGTGACCGTCCCCAGGGTCATAATGACTGTCCCCCAGGGCCACGGTGACCGTCCCCCCAGGACCACGGTGACCGTCCCCCAGGGCCACGGTGACCGTCCCCCGGGGCCACAGTCCCGCTCCGGGGATGCTGACGCAGCTCGCCGTCCCTGCGAGACCGTCAGGAACTTCCCCCCCACCTCCCCCGCTCAGCACTTTCTCCCGTTCTCTGCTCTTTCCGCTGAGGCTGCAGTGTGGGACGTGTAGGTTCGCAAATTAATTCTTTGAAGATTCACTCTTGTCAGCTAACTTTCCGCACTGCAATAAGCCACGGAAGTCACTTACGAGCGACTGCGTTTCTACGTTGCTGTCCTCCCAGCCTTTCCATTCCAGCGGCGTGCCAAAGCCTCGTTCAGCAGGCCTCCAGGCCCAGGCAGGAACCTCGGAAATGTCCACTGAAACGCCAGCGGAAGGCCATCACCACCGCGGGACCCTCGGTGTCTGCGTTTTACACAGTCTGAGGGGATCAGCCGGGTGAGAACGGAGGTAGAAGATGAGTGAGCCCCCGGCTGCCATTCAACCTAAAACCATCGCTCTTCCCTTCCACTCTCCGCTCCGGCCTCAAACCGGCAGCATTTGTGCCAGGAGAGACGGTGCCAGGCTCAAAGCCGGTGCCCCTGCAGGCGCGAGCCAAGAAGAAGGGGCCCCGCCTCTGCCCCAGGTGAGCGGTGCGGGGTCCCGGGAGCAGCTCGGGCTGGGAGCCTGAGGCCTCGTTGGGGTTCTGACCGCATCCCGAATTTGCTCCAGAAACGTGGGCGTCACTTCCCTGCTCTCGTCTCCACTGCCTCGTCTAGTAAAACCTCATCAGAAGAGCGCTTCTTTAGCACCTCAAGACGGGTCGCCTTTGCTCACTCAGTGTTCATCCATAAGCTCCCACCACCTGTCTAAAAGGGGGGGCAGCAAATTACAAATAAGGGAGTAACTCACAGGCACTTCGCAAACTTCATTGACCTTTACGTTTTTCCTCTCTTGTTTACCAAATAATAATAGTAATCGGCCCTAACCGGTTTGGTGGTTTGGCTCAGTGGATAGAGCGTCAGCCTGCGGACTGAAGGGTCCCGGGTTCGATTCCGGTCAAGGGCATGTACCTGGGTTGCGGGCACATCCCCAGTAGGAGGTGTGCAGGAGGCAGCTGATCGATGTTTCTAACTCTCTATCTCTCTCCCTTCCTCTCTGTAAAAAACCAATAAAATATATGCCTTTAAAAATAGCAATCAGCCCCACATACACACGCACCACCACCACCTCTTCATTTACCAAGAATTACCCTGGGATCTCCGGCAAGGTCCATTAAAATCGAGATTTGCTGGTGCTCCCACCTCCTGAATTTTTAAACAAATGCTTTGGAGAAGCTGAGCCCTTCCCTGACTTCCCATAACGTGTGTTATACCTGAGCGCCATCTCCTGCGGGCTCCGCCATGTGGTGTGGAGTGACCAGCAGTTCCATATCTTGGTCACACAACATGCTTCTCGTCATTTCACAATGTCCTGAGGAACGGACCCAACAAAGCTGGGATTTCATGGCGGTAGAGTTGCAGCCCACAATCTCATGTAGACCGGGAGCAGACTCATCGCTTCAGCGGGAGGGAGAGCCCGCCCCGGTGTGCTGGGCAGGTGAGGGTGAAAGACCCGCGCCCACTGCTCTCTCCCAGAATGAGTGCGGCCCCCGAACACGCACGACAGAGCCGCGGGCCGATGGGCTCCACTGCTGTTCGAGGAAAACCACCACGGTCATGTTTAGGAAGCCACACTATGGCGGCCGCTGGGGAATCTGTTAGGAGCAGCGGCCTTGACGGCTCTGCTCCGAGGTAGCCAGTCCTGAGTGGGAGACTTGATCTCGTGACCAGCCCGTTTCATGGCACATTAGCAAAGAGCCGGCGTGCCTCCTGAGAAAGGCAGTGAGCCCGTGTGCCTGGGAGAATCGTGGTGATGCGGTTCCCAGTGCCAGGAGCTCACCCGTCACCAGGAAAATCTTGTCACCGACACACTCTCCTACCCTCGCCTGGGAAGGGGGGCAGGGTTTGCTGCCCCAAACATGCCTCTGTGGTATATTGAGTATTTTTTTTTAAATAAATCTTTATTGTTCAGATTATTACAGGTGTTCCTCTATTTTTTCCCCCATAGCTCCCCTCCACCTGATTCCCCACCCCACCCCATGCCCGTACCCCCGCCATTGTCTTCATCCATAGGAGTAAGATTTTTGTCCAATCTCTTCCCGCACCCCTCACACCTGCTTCCCCTGAGAATCGTCAGTTCACTCCCTTTCTATGTCCCTGATTCTATTATATTCACCAGTCCATTCTGTTCTTCAGATTTATTATTCACTTGATTTTTAGATTCATTTGTTGGTAGGTATGTATTTGATGTCATTTTGTTGTTCATAATTTTTATCTTTACCTTTTTCTTCTTCTTCCTCTCCTTAAAGAATACCCTTCAGCATTTCATGTAATCCTGGTTTGGTGGTGATGAACTCCTTTAGCTTTTTCTTGTCTGTGAAGCTCTTTATCTGACCTTCAACTCTGAATGATAGCTTTGCTGGGTAGAGTAATCTTGGCTGTAGGTTCTTGCTGTTCATCACTTTGAATATTTCTTGCCACTCCCTTCTGGCCTGCATAGTTTCTGTTGAGAAATCAGCTGACAGTCGTATGGGTACTCCCTTGTAGGTAATTAACTGTTTTTCTCTTGCTGCTTTTAATATTCTCTCTTTGTCTTTTGCCCTTGGCATTTTAATTATGATGTGTCTTGGTGTGGTCCTCTTTGGATTCCTCTTGTATGGGGTTCTGTGTGCTTCCTGGACTTGTACATCTATTTCTTTCACCAGGCAGGGAAAGTTTTCTGTCATTATTTCTTCTAATAGGTTTTCAATATTTTGCTCTCTCCCTTCTTCTGGCACCCCAAAAATTCGGATGTTGGTTCGCTTAAAGTTGTCCCAGAGGCTCCTTACACTATCTTCATATTTTTGGATTCTTTTTTCTTTTTGTTTTTCTGGTTGGATGTTTTTTGTTTCCACATATTTCAGATCTTTGGTTTGATTCTTGGGGTACGTTGATCTACAGTTGAGTTTCTGTATATTCTTTATTTCAGACAGTGTATGCTTCATTTCTGACTGATCCTTTTCCATTTTTTTGGCATTCTCATTAAGCTCCTTGAAGGTCTCATCAAGTTTCTCAGCGGTTTTAAGAAGATTCTTGAGTAACCTTATAAATGTGGTTCTGAACTCTATGTCATCCAGTAGTTTGCTTTCCTCCGTTTCTTTCATTCGTGACATGTTTCTTTGTCTCCTCATTTTGGCTGCTTCCCTGTGTTGATGGAGTAGCTTTGTGTGGTAGGTGACCTATAGGGGGCAGTAGCTCAGCCTCCCCAATCACCTGATGTGGACACTCTTGGTACACCCCTTTGTGGGCTGAGTGTAAAGACTTGGTGCAGTTAAAGCCTTAATTGCTGTTGGTATACTGGGAGGAATTGACCTCCAGGCCAATTAGCTGTGAGCACTCACTGTGTCTATAATGGAAGAACTGCTGCACTGAAGACACACTTATGGGGCAGGACTTGTTTCAGTGGGGCTTTGGTGCTCACTGAGTCTGCCTTTGAATGTGTCACTTATGGATGTGAGGAGTTGAAATCTGGTGTCTCACTCTGACCACTAGGTACACTGGCTTCTGGATCTCCAATGGGGTGCAGGTCAGCTACTGTCTGAGGCCATCCAGCAGGAGCTACAGTGAGAGCTACAGTTTTCTCCTCTTTGCTTGGGGTTTGGAGGTTTTGGAGCTGTCTGACCCAGGCTGCAAGTTTGCTAGGTTAAGCTGCGATAGGGCGGGGCTTTCTTCTGCTAACGCTGCTGCTTGGAGCTTGGGTGGGTTTGTAGGTTGAGGCGGGGCCTCAGGGCGTCACTAGGCTAGGGCGTGGCAAACAGCAATGGCTGCTAGTTAGCCGGCTCTGTGTCCCCAAGGGCGTCCCGGAGTCCCGTGCCCCAGTGCTGTAAACAATTATTCCTGCGCGCAGCTCTGCAAGTAAGCCCCCCTCACTGGCAGACAGTCCAGCTTCTCCCCGTAGGAGTTTGGGTCCCCCGCGTCTCCCCAGAAACTGGATTTCAGAGTAATTGGGGGCTTGTCTGTCTTTGGGTTGAAAAAAGCAACGCCCGCCGCCAGCCCGGATCACGCGCCTCCGTACCTCAGCTTTTCAGCGCTCGTGCACGTCTCGATGCTCTTTTCCCTTTCCTTCTAGTTGTAGAACTTCCACTCAGCCAGCTTTCCCGTGGTTCTGGGTGATAGACGTTTTGTCTTTTAGTTGAATTTTTGAAATTGTTGCGCGAGGCAGCAGTTTAGGTGTTTACCTATGCCGCCATCTTGGATTCTCTCTCCTATATTGAGTATTTTAAGCTGCTTTTTTTTTTTTAAGGAAAAAGGGGATTCACAAAGAATCTTCGACCTTCCCCTTTGCTGGAAGCCAATTCCAGCCTGTCAGCAAGGGCTGAATCATCTGGGATGGCTGAAAGGCATTTCCTCAAACCTGAAAAGGATGATTGTTTGCTGCGAGACAGCTCAGGGCATCTTAATCTACATGCTATTGCCTCCTCCTGGCCAAACACCTGAACAGTCTGAGGTAAGTCCCCAATCTGACAATGAATTTGTATACAAACCCTACCCTTTGATGTGTTTATCTCCACCTCTACCCTTTGATGTGTTTATCTCCACCTCGACTTGGGACAATTTGTGTTAATAAAAAGCAAGGGGTCCTGAGAGGAGGAGAACTTGGTTTCTTTAGCCAGGCTCCTCTGTCCACCCACCCCCCCCCCCCCCATATGCCTTTCAAAATTATCTCTTATTTAATTTATGCACAGCCCCTTCTCCAGGATTCCAGAACCCTTCTAAATGCCGGATAAGACCCCCAGCATTACTCCCTAACTGCCTAAAAGAAGTAAATGGAGGGCCTGCTCCCAGAAGGGTGATGCCACAGAGAGCTGCAGTGTGACATGGACAAGTGGATAGAGGGACCTGGCAAGGCCCTTGGGTCAAAGGCCTCTCTGTGCCCCATTGGCAGAGCCGGCCCAGCAAACATTCCTTCACCAAACAGTCGCTTCTCCATCCCCATGGGAATGGCCTTCCTGCCCTCCGACGTTCTGATCCACCCCCGCATCCCTCCCCTGCCTTAGCTCAAGATGGAATATAAATCTCAACTGTTCTTGTGGTGCATATTCTTATAGAACCCCCCTACGCACATACGTGATTAAATATGATTATTGTCTCCTGTTAGCCTGTCTTATGTCGTTTTAATCATTTGAGCAGCCAGAAGAACTAAGAAAAGGCAGATTCTGTCTCTGCTCTGCATTCACTCAGCCAAATCCACCTTCACCTGTACGTGTTCGGACAGCATTTACAGACACCACAGGCACGTGAGCTGGGCAGGAGGTCTTCCCAGCCGGCCCTCGTCTCATCTGCACCCTCAACCCGCCATGCACCTGTGTCACTCCCGTTTTCATCATCATTTGCTGCGTTTTCACTCCCTCCCAGCAAATGGGCTTGCGAATCAAGCACAGCACAACCACAGGTGGAGAAAACAGACTCAGGGTGGGCGACGCTTTTCCCCAAATCGCCTGGCGCCGGAGTCCGTGCTGCTGCTATAACGTAGAAAACACAGAAACTTACTTCTCACAGTTCTGGAGGCTGGAAGTTCAAGATCAAAAGAGCAGCAGATCGCTGCCTGGTGATGGCCTGTCAGCCGGCGCCCAGACTGCTCCCTCCTCTCTCTGTGCCCTCACTGGCCGAGAGGACGGTGCCCTCTGGAGCCTCTGTTATAAGGACGCTAACCCCATCCGTGAGGGCTGCACCCTCGTGACCGAATTGCCTCCAAAGGCCCCGCCTCCTGATACCATCACATTGGGGATTCGGTTTCAACGTAGGAATCTGGGGGGGTCACAGACATGCCGCCTTTCCCACCTGGTTGGTAGACACAGAGCTAGGGTAGGCTTCCACGGCTGCCAGGCTGAACATGCCATGATCTCTCTATTACACCAAACTACTTCAGACGCCGCAGCCTCCCCACCGCTGTGGCATCACCCGTTTCCTTTTTAAAAAAAATAGGCATTTTACTGATTTCAGAGAGGAGGAAGAGGGGGAGACCGATAGAAACACCGATGATGAGAGAGAATCATTGATTGGCTGCCTCCTACGCACTCCACTCTGGGGCCGATCCCACAACCCCAGGATCGAACCGGGGACTCCTGGTTCCTAGGTTGATGCTAAACCACGGAGCCACACCAGTCGGGCTAGCTTCATCCATTTTCTCATGGGCTCTAACGGCGTCATGGGACCTGAGGCCTCCAGACCCTCAGAGCCTGGAGCCGCGGAGATGGCAGGAGGCACAAATTCCCCACCGGGGCCACTAGGGGCGATGGTGAGCAGCCACTCGGCTTCCCTGTCTCCGCGCCTGGACCCACGTGTTCTCTCTACCCCACACCGCCTCTCACTTCAGCCACCAGACCTGTGTCTGTCTCCTCAGGTCTCCTTGCCCAGCGGCTCCTGGAAGACCAGGTCTATTTTTCTTTCTCTCTGTCCTCATCACAGCTCACATTGCACGGCACACGGCAAGGGGGTGCGTCAGGAGAAGAGGGCTTTGATGGACCCCAGGCTCTATGCCTCTGGGTGGCCTGACTCACACTCCTCCAATAAAACATGGAGACCCTGGGCCTAGGACCTGCTCGGGGACAGCAGGCCCGCATGTTAAATGGGGACTAGCCCTGGCCAGTGTGGCTCAGTGGATAGAGCATCGGCCTGCGGGCCAAAGGGTCCCCGGTTCGATTCCGATCAAGGGCACAAAGCTCACTTGCAGGCTCCTCCCTGACCTGGGCCTCCTGGTCGGGGCACGTGCAGGACACAACCCATCGATGTGTGTCTCTCACATGGACGTTTCTCTCTATCTTTCCCCTATCTTTTCCATTCTCCCTAAAAATCAATGGAAAAATATCCTCTGGTGAGGATGGACAAAAAATAAAATAAATAAAATGATAAAATAAATTGGGACCATCCCAGGGTACCCACGAAACAAATGGCTACCCATTTGGGGGGAGTTCCTTAGTTAAAGCGTTGGTAAAGGTTAAATAGATAAAGTAAATTTTTAAGAAGAGCTGGCAAAGGTTGAACTACCACCGGCCGCACAGGTGTGGTCAGAGAGGAGGGCTCCCAGGTGCTGGGTCCTGGTGAAACCCAGACTTTGAAGATGAGGCGCACTTCCCCGCTGGGCAAGGCTCCCTGGTGTGGGGATCGGATGGGGGCTGAGAGGCAGTCGCCTGGGGTCACAGCAGTATCCGGTCTCCCCTCCCCAGGACCACAGTCTGTTCCAACTCTGGGAGGACAGGATGGGCAAAGGGAGGGGCCATGGAAAGTGCTGGACCGGGACCAGCCCTCTGGCCACAGCCACCCCTGAGCACCCTGCCTAGGCCAGGAGGGGCCTGGCAAGGACGCAGAGGCAGCGGAACTGGGAAAGGGCTGGAAACCACAGACTGTCTGAGGAATAACGCCAAGAGGCTGCCCGGTGATGCAATTCACGGGAGACAAAAACACAGAGCCCTCCAGTCCTCCCCAGGAGCACGCATCATCCGGCGTGACCTTCCAGGAATCTGCTGACAGACACAGTGTTCTGTGCGCCTCTCTGCCTGGGACCTGGGATGACTGTGAAGAGGGAGGGCCTGGAGGGGCTGGAGTGTGGCAGAGAGAGGAAGCGGGGGTAGAGGTGGGGGGGACCGGGTGCTGGGTCCTGGCATGGGGCTCTTGGGCTCCATCTGCTGGTGGCGCGGGGAACCACACCCACCTCCTAACCAAAGGAAAACCGTGTTTCTGAGAGAAGGTCTGGGTGCAAAGAGAGGAACAAACACATTCCCGCCTCTGCCCTAGGCTCAGGGGAAAGAGCGTCGGCCTGTGGACTGAAGGGTCCCGGGTTCGATTCCAGTCACGGGCACGTACCTCAGTGGCAGGCTGGTTCCCTGGCCCTGGTCGGGGCGTGTGGGAAGGCAGCCCATCTATGTCTCTCTCTCACATGGATGTTTCTGTGTGTGTGTGTGTGTGTGTGTGTGTCTCCCGTCCACCGGACGTGTCCCTGGGGCCCAGACGCTGGCTGAACGGACGGCGGGATGAGGCTGGAGCACCTCGCCTGTCACCTGTCCGCCATGGCCCAAGAAGGAGGCGGTACATGCCGACGTGAGGCTGGGCAGCCTGTGTGCAGGTGGCGCTCAGGAGAGGCCCCGGGGCATGTCCGCCTCGGGGTGACCCTCCCAGAGGACAAGCCATGATGTTACCTTCATTTCAACGGTGGCACCAATCAGGGTTCAAATCCAAGCTTGTTGGTTCTGTCCAATTAATCCCACATACACACACACATTACTCCCGATCAGAAGCCCTGCAGCATTAGTTTCTCTGTCTCAGGCAAACTGAACTTGGTTGCTACCTAAAGCAACATACATTTAAGTGGGTCTTGTACATTGTGTTTTTCAATGTCGTCTGTTAAGCACTGCATTAGTCATGTTTGCCTTGTGTGCGGGACAGGTCATTCCTTCCTCCCTCCGCTCTCTCTCTCTCTATGACCCCCTCCCAGATAGAAGGGCACTAAAGGACAGTCCGGGGTGGACTGTGCAGAACGAGGCTTTCCGGGATGTGGTGAAACAACCAGAAAATTCCGTTGTAGACCCAGCGAGAGCTTACCTGCCTGAGGAGGGTGCGCAGGCGCACACCATAAAGGAAACTGTGCCGCCCCGCCGTTCAGCGTATCTCTCTGCTCCGGGGGCACCTCACTCACTCCCGGCGGGTGACTACATAGAAAACCCTCCTCGCACAGAGTAGATATCGCCGCGGGGGGAGGGGGTGTCAAATCCATCCCCCCCCCCCCCGAAATGTGACGCGACGGTAGATCATGTATGAAACAGGAGAGCTTTGGAGGACGACTTTGCCAGCCCCAGAAAGGTCAGCGAGCGAGTCGGTGGTTGGAAGAGCACTGGGATGTTTCATGGCACCCACAGGTACCCAAGTTATTCCATCTGATCAAACGCACCCCAAAACCAGGAGGGCGGCTGCTGTCACCAGGTCCTGGGACGTAGCCACGGGCTTGATTCAATTGTGCACGTGAGTCTAGGGGTGCAGCTGATCTCCTGAGGGGGACGCCCCTCCCTGCGCTGTGACCTCACAGCCTCGACTCCTACTGCTAGTCCGCATGTGACACCAAAGGCTCTGAAATGGAAATAATAGAATGTTGACGAAATGGTCTCCAAGGTCACATGTTCCCCGACTCTGGAATCCCACCCCCCGCCCCGTTCTAGTTCACATCGCAGACCAGCCCAGCCATGTTGTCTAAGGAAGTCCTCTACAGGGACCCCAAGTACACACTGAAGAATGTCCCCGCATGGACACCGTAAATTCCTTCCGTCTTTACATTTCCACATGGGAATTAAAGGCCAGAGACATTGACATCTAATGGGATTCTTCTCTCAAGTTTCCCATGTTGCTCAGTTAATGAGAGGGGTTCTGATGGACGTGGCTTTAGGGTGGATTTAGGATGGGATTTCTGCCCTGATCGGTGTGGCTCAGTGGATAGAGCGTCGGCCTGTGGACTGAAGGGTCCCGGGTTTGATTCCGGTCAAGGGCATGTACCTTGGTTGCAGGCACATCCCCAGTAGGGAGTGTGCAGGAGGCAGCTGATCGATGTTTCTCTCTCATCGATGTTTCTAACTCTCTCTCCCTCTCCCTTCCTTTCTGTAAAAAATCAATAAAATATATTTTTTTTAAAAAGAAAAAAGGATGGGATTTCTTCCAGTGGGAGGATGCAGCCCTGCTAGTACCCGCCAAGGAGCGGAACTCCACGGCCAAGTCTCTGGCATGTCCCATTTTCCCAAAGATTGCCCTGGCCAGTGTGGCTCAGGTGATGGGGCATCGCCTTGGGCACCAAGAGTTCACTGGTTCACTTCCCAGGCCGGGCACACACCCGGGCTGTGAGCTCAATCCCCTGTGGGGGGCATGCAGGAGGCGGCTGATCCATGGTTCCCACTCACATCAGTGTTTCTCTCTCTCCCTTGCCCTTCCTCTCTCTCTAAAAAAAAAAAAAAAAAAAAAAAAGTTATTTAAAAAAGAAAACATTGATTCACTGAGCGATACTGATCTCCTAAAGGCTGACACGTTTCATTATACAAGATCTAAAAATCATATTCACTGTTATACAAACACAGAAACCTCATCAAAACACCACCCAACCCCCACGCAAGTTAGAAAACCCAAGCAAACTCCGGGCCCTTGGGAACGCACAGCGACAGGCCCGATGGCGCGGCAGTTCCCAGCTCAGCCAAACCCGCGGCTCAGGCTCCGGATTTCTGGGGGGAGAACAAAGGGGAAACATTTGAAAAAGTGAAGCGTCCTTGGTCTCAGCCGCCCCAGAAAGCCGCGCGTCTGGCCAGTCGCTGGGCGAGCTGCTGTGTGAACACTCTCAACAGGAGGACTCCACCTGGGAGGCTGGGGTGACCGGCGGGCGGCCGCCCTCCTCCCCCCTCCCCCCGCCCCCACAGCCACATTCCGGCGTTGCTGTCTTCCCGAAAACCTGACAGCGCTGAAGCCTCTGGTCCTGTTAGAGGCTCCTCCTGCCTCCCCCTCCTCAGTCCGGCTCCCCAGAGGGCCCTGTCCCCTCTCCCTCCTGTCACCGCAGTGACTTTTAGCTTCTGGTTCCCTGACACTTCCATGTTGGTTTCCTCTCTGCGTTAAGAAGATGGAATACCCCTCGTCCAACAGCTCCTCCCCCCGACCCTGCAATGCAAAGGGTCTTTATTTTTTTTACTAGAGGCCCGGTGCACAAAATTTGTGCACTCGGAGGGTGGGGGGTCCCTCAGCCTGGCCTGTGCCCTCTTGCAGTCTGGGACCCCTCAGGGGATGTCCGCCTGCCAGGGAGATCGGGCCTAAGCTGGTAGTCAGACATCCCTCTCGAAGTCGGAGACCCCGCAATCCTTACCGCTCACCTGTGGCGGATGCAGGAGAGTCCCCCTGCCCCCCCCCCACTGCCACTGCGCTCGCCAGCACTGACCACCAGGGGGCAGCGTCTGCATTAAGCACCTGCCCCCCTGGTGGTCAATGCGCATCATAGCGACTGGTCACTCCGCTGGTTGTTCCGCGGTTCAGTTGGTTTGCATATTAGGGTTTTCTTAGATAAGACAGATGAAACCCAGCGGCCACAGCTGTGGCCGGACCCACAGTCCGGGTCCTTCACATCTGCGGCAACCAGAGGTTATAACGTAGGCACTTCCGAGCCACGCTGAGCCCAGGGGGCAGCTGGAGGCTCGGAGACGCGGGCCCGGCTGGTCTGAGGTGGGACTTAGACATCCGTGATCTTTTTTTGATTTTTTTGTTAACGTGGAACGCGTCACGAATTTGCGTGTCACCCTTGCGCAGGGGCCATGCTAATCTCCTCTGTATCGTTCCAATTTCAGTGTCTGTGCTGCCAGGACGTCCGTGATTTTTAAACATCCCTCCCTCCCGTCAGGTCTACCGTCCAGCCACGGCGGAGGGTGCCGACACTGAGGCCTGGCAGGTTCTCCGTTCCTCTTGTCGTTAATCCTCACCCAAGGATATATTTCCAGTGCTTTTTAGAGAGAGTGGGAGAGAGAGGGAAAGGCAGAAACAGCGATGTGAGAGAAACCCATCGATGGGTTGCCTCCTGCATGAGCCCCCAACCAGGGCCTGTGCCGGGGAGGAGCCTGGAACCGAGGTACGTGCCCTCGACCGGAATCAGACCCAGGACCCTTTGGTCCACAGCCCGATGCTCTGTCCATTGCGCCACACCGGCTATAGCAGTTCTCTGTTCCTAATACTTCTCGGAGCATCAGCCACAGCTGTCATTCCGATGGGGTGCCTCTGGGCACTGGTGTCCATGCCAGGCACATGGGAGTGATCCTGGATTCCTGGGCTCTCCACACCCCCATAGTATGCCCTAGATGTGGGCCTCAGCCTCCCCTATCGGAGCTGCCCTACAGTCTCCCCATCCATGCCCGCCACCTGGGACAGGCCACCATCCTCACACCCTGGGCCTCCCTCTGTTCCCGGCTGGATGAAGCTCAGCCATGGCTCCAGACTGAGTCCAGCAGCCCCCTCTCCCCACCCCCGCAGGAGGTGCCCTCCTCTACCCTGATAACACCCACCGCTGGGTCCCCCAGATGCACCCGCCCCTCCTTCCCGGTGCTCTCCCAGGACACTGGCATTTCTGTCCCTGCACCTGACCACCTTCAACACACAACTTTTTTTTTAATATATTTTTATTGATTTCAGAAAGGAAGGGCGAGGGAGAGAGCGATAGAAACATCCATGATGAGAGAGGATCATTGATCAGCTGCCTCCTGCACGCCCCCTACTGAGAATCGAGCCCGCAACCCAGGCATGTGCCCTTGACCAGAATCGAACCTGGGACCCTTCCGTCTGCAGGCTGACGCCTATCCACTGAGCCACACCAGCTAGGGCTGTTTGGGTTTTATAACTGCATAAGGGCCACTGTGTCATGTTCGAATGTATTGAAGTGAAGTGGTGTACGCAGAATCCCGTCCCACAGGAAGCGGTGTGAAGATGACTGTATCCTTCAAACTGGAGGAAAACGTCCCATCGTGTTTGTCCACTGAACGCGTCCGTCTGATCCTAAGAAGTGCACCCTCTCGGGGACCACACTCTGATGGCGTGGAAAAGCCAGAGGAAGGCGACTTCACGGCACGAAACCTGTCTCCACCATCATTACCTTTGTAAGGGGCCACCTGGAAGCAAGGACACACACCTGCACCGGGAACTAAGTCTCGGTCGATGAACCGGAGGTGAGCCGCCTCGCTCGCCTGGGTCGCCCAGTACGTGCGTGCTAGGCACTTTTAGAATCGTCCTGAACTACGAACCAAGGAGACCAGGGACAAAAGCGGAACTGCCCAGCCTCTCTGCGAGGAAATCACATGAAGTCCCCAAAGGAACGTGTTCCTTCAGACTGCAGACCGCGCCCCCTGTGCTTGGCTCCGTCATCCGTCTGGGAAAAGGATGTTTTTACACTCAGGGCAGAAGCCGGACGGGCCGCCTGCGCGCACGGTTCTTCGTTGCGCAATGGCTGTAACTTGCGCGCATTCCAGCCGCGGAGAAAGCAGCGAGGGCGGTGCGTGCGGTTACTCTCCAAAGTGAAACCTAAAGCCGCAACCTCCGGTGCACAAAAGGCGGAATGAGTCACCGGAAGAGGCCGCTGGCTTGCCGAGCTCATTAAAAGCAATGCAGGCTGAAGGGACTTCCTGCCCCAGCGCAAGGATCCCCGCAACAGCACAGCCCCTGCAGCCCCGACCGTGTGGGGAGGGGAGGGGAGGGAGAGCCATCTGAACGCTGAGCCCAGCCCGGTCCTCCGGCTCCCAAGCACTCGGCTGCCCGGCCCCGCCTCGGCGCAGGCAGATTCCCTCCCAGGCAGGACCTGCTGCTGCTGGGGAGATGCCCAGGGAGGTGGCTCGGGCCTCAGCACACCTGGGGACTCAGGGGAGCCCCTGCGTGAGTTTCCGGGGGCCTCCCTCCTTCAGCAGATTCCGTCGCCCTGGCCAGGCCGGAGTTAGATGCCAGCTGCCCCGGGCCGTGCAGCTCCAGGGACCAGGACTCGGGCCTCAGTGTGCCTTCCAGAACCTGAGCCCGGAGCTCTGGGAGGATGTATTCACACCGGGGGGGACGGGGGGAGAGGGGGGGGAACCCCACGCCCAGGTGGATGCGGGAGGTCCAGGCTGGGACCCAGGAACTTGCATTGCTAACAAGCCGCCGCTGGATGCAGGCCCTGAGACACGCTTTGAGAAGCACCCACCTTAGGCCTGAATGTCAAACGGCCGCCAGCACCGCCCTCCTCCTCTCCAGATGGTGATGCTGACCTTGAGTGGTGCCAGCTGGAGGCCCTGTGGTACCCAGGCCGTCGGGGGAAGGCGCTCCTCCCCTCCCCCGGCTGGAGCCCACCACTCACCTGGCTGGCGCCCAGGGCCTCTATCAAGCCTGGATCGTGTTTTCAAAGGCTTTGCCTCCAAACCAAACGGTGTGTGCCCCCACGTGGCCATGTGGAGACACTGACCTTCAGGGCCAACTTTTTGTTGTTCCTCCTCACCCGAGGGTATTTTTCCAGATTTTTAGGGAGAGAGGGAAAGACAGAGAGAAACGCATCGATGGATTGCCTCCTGCACGACCCCTGACCAGGGCCTAGGCCCGGGAGGAGCCTGCAACCGAGGTCCACTCCCTTGACCAGAATCGAACCCGGGACCCCCTTTGGTCTGCAGGCTGACGCGCTATCCACGAAGCCAAACTGGCTGGGGCCAGGGCCACCTTCTGTCTGGTTTCCTTCCGGGCGCCACGCCCTCGTGCAGGGGGGGTGACACTGCCTCCTGCGCCTGCAGCAGGAGCGGGAGGAGGGGCCCGAGGCGGGGAGGAGGCCCCGGTGGCATTGTAACCACTTCCCCTTCGTTCAGGCCTGAGAGGGACGTCCTCCCGCCGGCCGGGGCCCCGGGGACGGCAGTCCGGCTCTCACGTCGCCCCTCTGGTCTGGAGACTGCAGAGGGCGGCTAGGACGAGGTGACGGACTGGTGGCTGTCCTGGAGCAGCCACTGGGACAGCGCTCCCGTTAGAAGAGCACATGCAGGTTCCAGAAGTCAGGCTTCCCTCGTTAAAAGGTGCCCGCCTGATCTTCCTGCACACTCTTCTCCCGCCCCCGGGGGGCGCCACGGCTCACGCACGGCCTTCCGCAGGGACCGACGCCGGCGGTCACTGGTCAGGGTGCCTTGGCTTCGGATGAAAGGGACGGCGAGGCTGGGGGGAGGGGGTGTGGAATTGGAAAGCCGGGTTGAGGAGTCTTTTACACATGCAGGCGTTTGCAGCTGAGACCTGGAGATATTCCATCCGTGGACGTTTCCCTGCGTGAGAGCTGCCTGCGCATGCAAAGGGGACGGCATCGCCCAGCGGTGCCCCGGGGAGGGCGTGGGCATCTCGGGGCCCAAGACGACAGACAGCTCAGGCTCTTTTACAGGTGGAAGAGCTTGCCATCGGGCACCGTGTGGGAGGGAGTCTGCGGGGTGCAGCCGAAGGAGAGGGTTTGCTCTGTCTCCCGCGCACGCAAGCGCTCATTCTAGACGCTGGAGGGGGGCGCTGGATCCGGCCGCACGAGCGGCCCAGCCCGGTGCCCTGGCGGCCAGCTTTTACGCATACAGGGACCACGGCTCTTCCATTTGTTCCAGAGGCACCCGGGCCGACACAGGTAGGTCACGGGGACATCTCAGTCATGGGGACCAGGCACAAATCCACAGGAATTATGACGGTTGTCAAGTGATGTGGGTGAACAAGGCCAGGGCTTGGACTGGTCCAAAATGAAAAACAAGCCTGGCCCGCATGGCTCAGGGGTTGACCATCGCCCTATGACCCAGGTCACTGTTCCATTCCCCTTCGGGGCACAGGCCCGGGGTGCAGGCTCGATCCCCAGTAGGGGGCGTGCAGGAGGCAGCCGATCCGTGATTTTTCTCTCATCACTGATGTTTCTCTCTCCCCCCCCCCCCTCTCTGAGATCAATAACAAAATATAAATAAAACTCACACTGACTTTCAGAAGCCTTTCATGGGTCTCCTTTATTACAAGTTTCTAGCTCTGCATCCAGCACAACACGAGGGAGCGTCATTTCCCAGCACATACATGCACAGACGGGGTGCTTAAACAGCACAGCGGGGAGCGTGAGCCACACCCCAACTTGCAGAGGGGCGTCTTTGCAGGCCCTCGTTTCTCCGTGCACCAGGCCTGCGTTCCGCACCGCAGGGGGGGGCCCCAGGCGACGGCCCTGAGGGGCTCCTCTCAGCACACGCCCGCCCGCGGGGTGCTGCGCTGTGGTTGTGAACACAGACAAGCCCACACACACGCACGTGCGCGTCCCCACCTCCCGTGCAAGTCTCGTTTTCCCAAGCCATGGCAGGTGTGACCGTTCCGAGGACAACTTTCTGGAACCCGTGCTCGGGGTCACGTGCCACGGCGTGGACACGCCATGCGACCCGCTCACACCGGCACGTGCCTAAGGGGGTGCTCCCTCTCCCCCAGCCTCGCTGTCCGGTCGGTGGAGGAGGAACGAGACTCAGGTCACAGCCGCCCCGGCTCACCCTCTGGAGAAGAATGAGCGCAGCTTCTAAAGGTCGCGAGTGCCCAAGCCCAGAGGCGTCCAGGCCGGGCCGTGTTTTGTCACGTCTCGTGCCTCCCGAGGGGCCCTGCGCACGCGTGTGCTTCTCTGCAAAGGGGAGGGCCTTTCTGTGGGGCCACAGCCGTTCCCGAGGGGCCTCGTCCCGGAGCCGCCGCCTGCCCCCTGCCGCGGCGACCTCTGCGTCTCTTTCACAGAAAGAGTCCAGTCCATCGCCTGCTCCGCGTGTGGCCTCCTGGCACTCCTAACAGCAGCATCTACAGAGGAGAGCACTACAACCGCTGGAGGAAAACGCTCTTTAGAAAAATAATGCTTCACAAAATAAAGCAAAGTCTTCACCAAAATAATTCTTTAACTTTTCAAATCGTTCTCTCTATCCCTTGTTTATATAAACGAGAGGTCCATCTCCCAGTGGCTTGAAGAGTGGCCCTCCGGCCGTTACGTACCCCCGTGCCGTGCCCTGGACCTGAGTGGGAAAAGCCAAGGAAAAGAAGAGGCCGGTGTGGTGAGGTAAGAGAATAAGGCTTTGGGTAGTCCGACGTGTATCTTTTTAATACGCCAGTGACCGTTATCACAGAAAGACCGTGGCTAAACGCTTATAAGAATAACCCCATCAGAGTAAAGTAATAAATAATGTCTATAAAGAATATAATTTAACTTCTTGAAACTATTTTCTTAAAACCAAGCAGCTTCATCTGAGAGCTTCCCGTGGGAACTGGCATCGCAGCCGCGCGGCATCACCTCCTGCGCCAGCTCCGCCTGCTGGAGGCGAGGCCGCGGCCGAGGGCCGGCCTGGCGGGAAATACTGCCCGCGAAACACTCCCTCGGGTCCGAGCTTAAGGCATTGCAGTTACCGAGAGCTGGACAAAGCACATTCCGGAGAACACACCTGCCAGGTGCATTAAGGCATAAACAGTCCAGCCTTGAGCCACAAAAAGGGGGCGGCGGGGGGGGGGGGGTGCCAGTGACCTCGGTTCTCTTTAACCAAAGTATTAAAGACGAGCTCATCACCTAGAATCCGACCGTCGGCCAATACTGCAAGGGAACACCCACAGGGCCAAGCCCTTCAGAGACCCCAGATCCGGTCACACGACCCAGCATGTGCGCCCCCCCCCGCGTCCCCGCCCCCCGACCACCACCGGGTGCAGATGGGTGGGAGCCACCACGGGGACGTGCGCCCCTCCACGTGGCACGCACCCGGCGACTTGTGGACACTGTCCCCGGCCGGGACCAGGCGCCAGCTCTGCTGGGCTTCACAGGGACACGCTGCCCAGTGACGAGGCCGCCTGCAGGCGGGTAAGGCAGCGTGGGCTCTGGCTTTCAGCCCCAGCGAGGAAGGCGCCCCCCATCCCCCAAGGGAGTGCACCCGACTCCTTGTGCGGGACGTGCACCCCGGTACTTGACTTAGAAACGCCAGCCCCGGGGAGCGGGGAGGAGGGTGCACCCCAGCTCTCAGCACTCAGGCAATGACGCACGCGGCTCCCGAGCTCCCTCCTGGGCTCCCGCCACCCATCCTTTAATGGGCGCCGGTCCTGGCTGACGCGGGCGGCTGCGGGCCTCAGGCCGAGGCAGAGTGGACGTCCTGGTTCTCGAACGGGGGCAGCGGCTCTCTCCAAAAGGTGAAGTTACTGAACGTGTCCGAGCAGGGGAAGTCCGAGGAATGGCTCCTCTTCAGCAGCGGGAAGACGTGGTCAACCACTTCACAGAGCCTCACGTACCTGGAAGGACACGGACAAGGTCACCGCCCGCGAGGGGGGACGCCCCCACCCCCCACCCCCGCGCCGAGCTCGGACACCAGGAGAGACCCACGGGCCTGAGGCCCGGACCCCGGGCTAACGCTGCGGAGGGCGCTCTGGAATAACCCTCGCTCTCAACGGGAGGCCTCAGGGAGCGCCAAGCGGGACTGAGAGAAGGCCCCAGGCGAGGCCATGGCCTGCGCGGCACGAAGGACCCGTAGGCAGAGCAGCGGGACAAGAGGAGTCAGCAGTGGAGGCACAGCGCCCCTGCAGGGCTCACGCGTGTGCGTCCCGGGAGAGAATCGAGCCATGTACAGCGGGAAGCGCTGGGCCCTGGGCTCGGGACACGGATTGGACCGTCAGCTCTGCCATGTACCAGCTGCATGGGGAAACTGGTTCCCTTGCCCCCCCCAGCCCCCGCCGGCACCCCTGCACCCTTCCCCTCAGCCCCCACGTTCCTGCTGGGAGCCTAGGGCCCGGCTCTCGCCCTCCCTGGCTCAGGCCCGTCTTTCCGAGCATGGACTTGAACGAGGCCCTGCTGCTCAGTGTTCCCTGCAGTCCCCTCACTCGCTTCTGCGCATTCCCAAGAGGTGGGTGCATATTCGCTTTTGTGGCCCGTGCCTCGAGAAGCAAGCTGCTGCGCTGACGCATTTTCAGGCTCCGGCGCCTCGCACCAGACACCGTGACCAGCCCAGGCCTCTGTGCGCACTGGGGCCCCTCGCGGCCACCGGGTCCCTCTCCAGCGCCCATTTGCTGAGAACCGAAAGGGGCTTTCCCAACACCCCCCCTGGAGGGAAGTGGCCTGCTCCGAGGCATGCGATGCTTCTTACACGAGGAGGCGCGTGTGTGTCCAGCAAAGGCCCTCCCGGGGCTTCTGAGGAGCATCGAGCTCGCGTGACACAAAGCCTCTCCCTTCACAGCGAGAGGCTGTCTTTCCTGGGGACTGACGTCCGTGTTTAAAACTCCTCCTGGCCCCGAGGCCCACTCGTGCGAGTTCCGTGGCCGTGGGAGCGGCCGTACCCGCGGGGTGCAGGTCACCGCTCACCCGCAGGGTGGGCCCGCCTCGGAACGCGCTGTCAAGGTCCAGAGAGAGCCTGCAGCCCCCCCCCCCCCCGGCTGCCTCGTTCCAGGCCCCCCACCCGGCCCTCTGCCTCCGGGAACCGGCGTGACGGCCACCCCGGGAGGAACCCGGACGATCACACAGCAGGGATTCTGTGAGACGGCGCTCAGGCCAGAATGCGCCTCATCCTTAAACACAGTGTCATGTGAGAGCCCATTTGGTTACCCTTTTAATTTGCCTTCTAGGCTTTTCGACCCAACTTGGCAAATCAAAACCACGCGTTTTCAAATTCATTCAATGCCACTCCGGAGCAGATGTAACCGCCGGTTTCAATGTTCCACCCAGAGAGGACATGATTTAACCCAGATTGTCCAAACATTACGTTTTGGGCAAAAATGCCAGGAGCGAACACCTATTTTCCTTGTAGGGATTAAAGAATAAAACGTAGGCAGCCCAAGGACCCAAAGGGATACCGTGAACGGAAGAGCCACTCCTAGATCACCCTGGCCACAGCTGCAGCAGCCGGGCGACCCTGGCCGGCGCGGGACTCACGAGGAGATGTTGGTCTTGGCGTGCTCCTGCACCAGCTCGCCCTTGGGGTTGACGGTGAATATCCGGTTCAAAGACACTCCCACTTGCTTGTACGAATACACGTCCTACGTTGGGGAAAGGGTCGGGAAAAGGAGTGCGTTGTGAATACAGGCACAGGACCTCTCCGGCTGGACGCAACACTGCGACGGCCTCGTGAGCCAGCCCTACACGCCCCGCCCGTGTGGGAGGCGTGGGCGTGAATATTACACCAGCCCTCCCCTCCGGGCGCCGTGCGGGTCTACGCAGGACGGGAGTGAGCGTGGACCACCCAGCGAGCCCCCTGCCCCCTAACATTCCTGAAGGCCGTTCTGACCCGTGCTCTTCACGAGGAGGAGAATTTCCTTGCTGTGAAGTTACTCCCCGACTTGATGCTCTAGAACGCTGAGCTTCCCAGCCAACGGGGCAGCGACACCCAGTCCCCCAGCGCTGCTTTCCCCGCGTGGAACAGCACGGGGCCCCTGGTCCACAGAGGACACGCTCCCAGGCCCCCAGTGGGTGCCTGACCTCGGAGGGTACCAGCCTACAGAGATCACCTGTTCCTGGGCATGCGTCCCTGCGATCACGGGCACTTTGTAAAGGCGGCACGGGAACAATAACCACCCAGGATAACGGTGCAAGGACAGCAGTACGTGGCAACAGTGAAAATGGTGTGCACGGGGCATTACTCGGTAAAACGGGTGACCTGGACCCCGGCACTGCAATACCACCAGTCGGTCTGACCACCCGACGGCTGGGTGACTGGCCTCAGGGGCGAGGTGCATCCACAGTGTGAACACACAGGGCAAAGCATGCTCCCGGGCGGGGCGGGGCGGGGTGGGATGCGGGAGAGTTCCTCTTGAGGCTCAGAAAGGCGAGCGAGTTAAAACTTGTGAGCTACTTCTGGACACTGAGCGCTTTCGGAGAGCGAAGCCGCGGGTAAGCGGGGTGGCTCTGCTCTGGAAACCGCGCGCCCCACGGGCTGAGGGCTGGTGTCGTGGTCCCCGTCTGGGGGGAAGCGGTAATCCTAGCCCGAGTTCCTGTTTGACTAATTCAGCAAGTGGCTCCGAACTTAAGGTGTCTAGTCCCACAGCTCACACCTCGAACGGAAACTCGCCGGCCCGCCTGCGCGGAAAGCCAGAGGCCGTGGGATCTGGGGAGTCTCCCCGCCTCGGGCGGAGGCAGGTGGCTTTCCCAGCGCCTCCCGGCAGATGGGGGTGGCCTCCCCCAGTCCGGCAGCCTCCCCCGTGCCTGCTGTCAGAGGGCAGGACTCCCAGAACCCACAGCCCCCTCCTCTACTACTACTCACAGCCGGCCGGTTTCCAAAAGCAGCGTAAAACGGCTCTGTGTTTGGGAAAAACAGGTTTTTGATGTCGGTCAGACACTGGACTTTAAACTTTTCTGGCTTCTTTTCAATCACCTCTCTGTCAAAACACACAGGCACACAGTGGGTCAGCGTGAGAGGGTTCGCTCCAGCAGCTGCGGCTCTCTCTAACCCTCCAAGATGCCGGGGCCCGAGGACACTGGTCGTCGGAGGTTAAGCGTGTGCGGGTCGGCCCAGCTCTCCCAGGAAAGCACTGGGCAGGGAGGGAACCCCTACTTTCAAGTCTCCCCCAGAGAAAAGGCTCGGGCCACGTGACTTCGCCCGAGACCTCGACCAGTCAACCCCGGCAGCAAAGAGCTAATGCCGGAGCAGGAGGGAGGAAAACGCCTCCCGGCCCCCGTGGGGAGGCCCGCACACCCTCAAAACACAGCCAGAGGGGGAAGGTGTCAGAAGAGCGGGAGCCGGTCTCCCTGGGGAAAGCCAGAGCACGATTCCTAAGAAACGTACACTCTGAACTGTAAGGGAGGCCCCGAATAAACGAGGAAGTGCACCGCATGACTGAACGGGAAGGTGGATCCGAAGGAGGCAGGCGTCTCCCTAGACTGATCTACCTGCAGGTTCGCTGTAACTTCAAACTCTCAGCAGGTTTTGCCTCCTGGGAGACCAGAGCCCGGCTTGGCTGCCTAGAATACAGCCGAGGGGAGCGGGGGAGGGGAGGGTACGCAAAGACTGGCTAGTGGTCAGCGGCAGGCCCACTAAGATGAAGTGACCAGAACTCCCCCAGAGGGTGAAATGGGAGACAGGGCCAGGTGAGCGGTGGCGTCTGGGACAAGGGCCATAGAACCCGGCCTAGGTCCCCGATTAGATGGACCACAGGTTGATTTGCTAAGACTCGGCGGGACAATGTGGGGAGGGAAAGGGGGGAGGGAGCAGGAGGAGCGCCCCCCGACACACACAAAAGGGGAGAGCATCCCTCTGCCAAGTGGAGACACGGGAGAGGAAGCGGCAGGTCACGGACCGTCATGCGACACCAAGCCCGGGAATCGGCCCGCCCGCTGTCCGGAGAGCCCCGGTGACTGTGAAGGGAGCGGGCAGATGGCTGGGAAGAGCGTTAGGAGGCTGTTCTTGCCAGCCCTCCAGGGAGGGGGAGAGGGCCGCCCTGGCAGGCCTGGCGGCGGGGAGCGCGGCCTCACCTGTGCAGGGCGGAGAAGAGGCTGCTGGGGCTCAGCAGCAGGGGCCCCTGGGGCAGCACCGTGCCCCTCTCGTTGACCCAGTGCAGGTAGCCCCTCGTCATGTCCGCCATGCCGATGGCCCGCGCGGAGCAGTAGAGGAACTTGTACCCGTTCCTGAAAGAGACGGTGCGTGCGCGCTGAGCGCCATCCCGCGGGGACCGTGCCCGCACTCAAACCCCCCGCCCCCCCCCCCCCCCCCCCCCCCCGTCTGCACGCTCCGTGCGCAAGGGAGCAGGCCAGCTCCGCGGGCGGGGGGCGGCCACGGCCTGCAGTCTGACCACGGACGACAGTTCCTGTGAGCCTCGGGGAACGTCCGTCGGTGGGTGTGTTTCCCCGGCGTCACCCCCACAGACACCGAGGTCCGACGCACCGAACTGCCCAGCCTGCCTGCACCTGCGCGGGCTAGGCCCGGCCCCTGCTCCTCGATAACGCCACTCGGCGGACCGGACTCCAGCTCTGAGCCCAGCCCTCTCCACTGGGTAACCCCTGTCAGCACTCACATGCACTCTCACCTCTTCCATCTCCGCCTAAATGCAAGCCACGCCGGAAGCACCACCAACGCCCCTCTCCGGCCCACCTCCCCGCGGACGCCCACCTCTGCTCCCCTGGTAGCACAGTTCTCTCAAAGAGCTGTGCCTGAGCATCTCGGCCCACGC
This sequence comes from Corynorhinus townsendii, assembly GCA_026230045.1. Lineage (NCBI taxonomy): Eukaryota > Metazoa > Chordata > Mammalia > Chiroptera > Vespertilionidae > Corynorhinus > Corynorhinus townsendii. Next base: position 167,289,776 of record JAPDVU010000007.1, read on the forward strand.
TGCTCTCTCTCGTTCCCCTGCCGCAGGCCCCGACAAGGCGGCCGGTCACCGAGCAGCGTCCGAAGTGGGGGCGGCCTTGTGGGGACCCTTACCTGCCCTCCTGACACCGCCCCACCCGTCTCCCTGCCCTTCATCAAGTCTCCGCACAGAGAGAAAACTGAAAACAACATTTAACCCAATCCCGCTCCAAACCCTCCAAAACCTTGCCATCGCTCCCAAACGTAACCCAGAGTTTGTGCCGTCACCTACGAGGCCAACGAGATCCAGGCCCTGCCCTTCTCTGCCATCCCACCCACTCCTGGCTCCCCAACAGGCGTGCTCAGGGGTCCTCCCGCCCACCGCACTCGCTCCTGCGCTGGACCCCGCATGTGCGGACCCTGTGCTGGGGCACTGTTCCCCGCATCTGCTCGGCTCGCTTGCTCCCTCCCGTCTAGGTCTCTGCTCAGAGGCCCTGCCCTGTCCCTCTATTTAATAAAACACACACCACACCCTCCCTCGCCGGGCACTGATCCTTGCTCTGCTGGCCCCCAGGTCGCTGTCCCTGACGCTCCCTGAGGGTGGGACTGTGTCGCAGCCCTGGCTGCCACCCTATGCCCAGAACACTGCTTGGCATGTGGGGGACGCTCAGTACATATCTGTGGATGAGCCCTAGCTGGTGTGGCTCAGTGGACAGAGCATCGACCTGTGGACAGAAAGGCATCAGGTTCGATTCTGGTCAAGGGCACAGGCCCGGGTTGCAGGCTGGATAGCCAGTAGGCGGCGTGCAGGAGGCAGCCGATCGATGGTTCCCTCTCGTCATTGATGTCTCTCTCTCCCTCTCCCTTCCTCTCTGAAATCAATACAAATGTGGTGTGTTTTTTTTCAAATAATCTGTGATGAGCAAGGACAAACCGCCACTTCCCACCCCTCCTGGCCCCCACGCTGGGGGGCTGGTCTCAGATGGTCTAACAACTGAGTCCTTTAAAGCAGGACGCGGGACGCCGTGAGACAGGGAACCTAGGAACTTCGGCTTGTCCGGCACATCAAGCCGTCTTTACAATGAAATATCTTTGTGTTGTAGCTGTCGAATGAATGAAGTGTCTTTTTAAAAAAAAAAAAAAAAAATCACTTTCTGTATATAGCTCTTCACATCAAAGTCCTAAACCCTGCCACCTACAGGGGTCTGAGATGCTCATTTTATTCCAAACACGCTTTTCAAATGCATTTCACGCCACACCAGTGCTCTGCTTCCAGGGCCGCCACTAACTCAGCGGAACCGGCTCCCGGACACGCCTGTGGGCGGCAGGGACGCTCTCCCCGTGAAAGCTGCGTCAAGGCCTCTGCGACCTGGCGCCCCCCGACTCTCCCAGTTCACTGACGTCCCGCCCCCGCTGGAGCCTGCCTCCCTGACCCACTCCCGCCTGCTCACGTCGCCTGCTCACGTCTCCGCCTCCTCTCACTGCCGCCGCCTGCCACGAGCGGTCCTCTCAAACCCACTCATCCCATCAGCCTCAGCTCAGGGCACCCCTGGGACTCCTTAGACCCCGCGTCCTCAGACAGAGTTACCGTCTCTGCCCGGGATGTCTGTGATCTCCGCATTGCTCACCACACCTCCCGTGACCTGCGCCGGGGCCCTGCTCCTGTTCTGACGGGGTCACAGCCCCGAGGGGTGAGGGGTGAGGGGCGAGGCGCTCAGCACCTAGGATAGCTCCGGGGCACGGGCTGGTGCTGGCTGGTGACCGCAGCTCCATGCTCGGGTTCTGACCCACGTGAGGCTGGGAACGCACGCCCAGCTGTCCACACGTGCACTGCCGCAGCCGCACACCCGGCGGCAGGCCAGCCTGGGCTCGCCGTGACCTCAGGGTCGTCCAGCCTACGTCCGCGTGTCAGCGATGAGATGGCAAGCTGGGGGCAGGGGCGAGGGCCGAGTCTCCACGGCGAGCTGGCGCTGTCACCCCGGGGTCCAGGGGCCCCGACTCCTCCTGTTCATAGGCCCCCCCCCACCCTCACTGGCGGAGTGGTGACCGCAGGAACCCCAGAGGCCCGAGGGGAGATGAACGACAGCCTGGGAATGGTCAGCTCCCCTTCTCAGTGTCCCGGCTGCAGGGGGCTCCCCGCTGAGGCCCCCAGCGGGCTGGTCCCCCGGAGGACACAGTGACACTCACCCCTGCTAACTCCGAAATGCTGACTTCTGGTTACAGGAACAAAAACTTACACCAATTCTCGTCCAAATGTGCCCCCAAAGCACCCGCTCGCTCGGTGGCCTGAATATTTTAGGAAACATCCTTCTATTGAACATATTTGAGTGTGAGAGAGCTTCATGTGCCTTCCCTTTGTGTCCGCTACAGTTCTTTTTCATCAATAACCAAGCAAGCTTTTACCATCAAAACCCTCCGTGAGCCAGGGGTAAGCAGCCTACAGCGCATTCCTCATGGGCTGGCCACAGACAAGTCAGCACATTCAGCAACAGATCAACAAGGGGAACTGCCCGGGTTCTGCGTCTCCAGGCCAGCGGCGACCTGCCAGACCGGGTTCCCGCGGACAGGCCGGCAGCGCCTCACATGTAAGAGGGACCCCCGTTCAAGGTCAGCAGTGCCAGCCAGGGAAGAGGAACAGTCAAGTCCGAGCTTCAGCGGCAGCTCCTCCAGGTCTCTGGCCGCGAACCCTTCCGCTAAACGTCTCCGGGCGATCGCGAACGTGACATCCAAAGAAATGGCCTAGACTCATTCACCCACGAGCGAGTGGCCCGGGGACCAGGAGGCAGAGACCGCGCCTACCTCGTCGTCCCCCAGCCCGTCCCAGGGCCCGCACGCCACGGCACGCAGTGACCGCTGGACGATGAAGGAGGGAGGGCTGTCTAGGCTCACGCATCACTTCCTTGCTTGTCTCTGGGCACCGACCTCGGGAGTCCCTCCGCCACCCCCGCTGACACCCAGGCTGTGGCACGCCCCTCGGCCAGTCACCCGCAGTCAGCATCCCGGGCTCCGCGTGTGGGAGTGGGGGGGGCAAAGAGGGGGTGCTCTGTACGTACTGGCTCACTTTGTGGTACAGCTTCGCGATGCCCTGGTGGGTCCAGTCCTTCCCCAAGGTGGGCAAAATGTGGCCGAGAGTGTCTGACCTACGGAAGGAGAGAAATGGGGAAACAACAGAGAGAGGGCATCGCCAAAGGGAGAACACTTCCGTTCCCGCTCACGGCACCGGAAACGCCCCAGGAAAATGCCAACAGGACCCACACTTTCTGGCCGGGGGTCCAGGAGGCACAGACCAACGCTAACCCCAGGGGACGCTCACGGGAAGGACCCCTCCCGTCTGAGCGAGGATCGGGTCCTGGACCGTAATCAGCGGGATTACGAGAAGGGCTCTCCAGCCGCGTCCACGGGAACGAGGGGAGGCGCCACCACCCCGGCGGGCACGGCCCGCGAGCCCTCCAGGAGCTGCCAGGTCCAGGCAGGCGGCGGGCACCCCCGAGCAGCCCCTGCACGGACACTGGGCGGAACGGGCCCTGACGCCACAGGAAGGGGACTGAGGGGCTGGCGGCGGGCCCCGGGTCACGGGGAAGGCCGGCCGGACCTACCTGGTGATGGTCCCGTCGATATCGGAGATGATCACCTTGTCGTCCCAGTTCCACAGGTAGATGGTGCCCTCGCAGCGGCACGTGCCTTGGTACTGCGTGGTGACGCTGAACACGACGTCGTTGGGGCCGTTCTTCAGCTTCAGGCTTTTCTGCAAGACACAACGCGTCCTCTTGAGGGCAGGCCCGGGACGCGGGTTCCCGGCTCGTTTCACGAGAAGCAGGGTTAGGAGTTTTGGGGGGTTTTTGGAAAAGAGATGAATTTATTACCTTCGTTGCTGAAAGTGCTACAGATGTCCCCCTTTGTTTCCCCCATTTCTCCCCTCCTCCCCCTGCGGCCCCCTCTCTCCCCAGGCCTCCCCGCACTATTGTCTTCCATGGGCTATGCATCTGTGCAAATAAGATCTCTGGTTAATCTCCCCGCCCGCGCCCCCCTTCCTCTGAGATGGGTCAGTCTGTCCCCTGCGTCCGTGTCTCTGGATCTATTTGGTTCCTCGGTTTACTCTGTTCATTAGATTCCACACATGAGTGAGGTCGTGTGATACTTGTCTCTCTCTGACTGGCCGATTCCGCTCAGCATGATGCTCTCCAGGCCCCTCCACGCAGTCTCTCAGGGTAAGAGAGCCTTCCGCTCACGGCTGCGCGGTGTCCCGTGGTGTGCATGCACCCACCAGCAGACGAGGGGATAAGAAAGCGGTGCCACATGCACACAAAGGACCTTCAGACGCTCTGCCCGGGGCACTGAGCCATTCTCGCTCCCATCCCGCTAAGACGGGAGGGCTCCTTCCAGGGCCTGGGGGATCAACGTGCGTCTCTCACAGTGGACACACGCCCTGGTCTGGCCGTCCGTCACGCACACCTCAGGGTGAATTAGCGGCACCTCCTCCCACACGTGAAACAGGAGCCTCAGGGCTGCGTCAGAGCAGGCGAGGGGAGGCGACACCGAGGAGCGGGCCTGGACCGTGCGCGTCGGGGTAGAGACACAGGACCCCAAAAGGCAGCAGGTGCCCTGGGATGCCAAGGTGCCAGGGACACCCAGACCATCGCGAACGAGTCTGGGTGGCTGTGCCTCGGCTGGGCCTGCGCACAGGCCAGGCCCATGCACAGGCCAGGCCCACACACAGGCCAGAGCCTGCCACCAGGCCAGGCCCACGCACAGGCCAGGCCCACGCACAGGCCAGGCCCACGCACAGGCCAGAGCCTGCCACCAGGCCAGGCCCACACACAGGCCAGAGCCTGCCACCAGGCCAGGCCCACGCACAAGCCAGAGCCTGCCACCAGGCCAGGGACACGCACAGGCCAGGGACACGCACAGGCCAGAGCCTGCCACCAGGCCAGGCCCACGCACAGGCCAGGGCCACACACAGGCCAGGCCCACACACAGGCCAGAGCCTGCCACCAGGCCAGGCCCACACACAGACCAGAGCCACACACAGGCCAGGGCCACTCACAGGCCAGGGCCACGCACAGGCCAGGGCCACGCACAGGCCAGGCCCACACACAGGCCAGGGCCACTCACAGGCCAGAGCCTGCCACCAGGCCAGGCCCACACACAGACCAGAGCCTGCCACCAGGCCAGGCCCACACACAGGCCAGGGCCACTCACAGGCCAGGCCCACACACAGGCCAGAGCCTGCCACCAGGCCAGGCCCACACACAGGCCAGGGCCACACACAGGCCAGGGCCACTCACAGGCCAGGGCCACGCACAGGCCAGAGCCTGCCACCAGGACAGGCCCACGCACAGGCCAGGGCCACGCACAGGCCAGGGAGGACCAAGCCACTCACCAGCTGCTCCGACGTGAGCCGCAGGGTCTTCTTGTAGCCGATGTTGGACAGGAGGGGGAGCAGGGGGGCGCTGGACGGCCTGGCGGCTGAGTGCTCCTCATCGCTGGAGGACGACTCCTGCTTCATTCTAGAACACAGCGATGTCACCAATGAGGACATGCATCGGGGTGGCCACTGAAACCGCTTTTGGCCGGAATCCATGGCGGCCCGGGGCTCCCCTGAGCACCGCCTCGCGTGGCCACTTACCAGAGGCTCTGCGTGCACCCACGAGCCCACGGACCCCCCCACATGCTCTCGCCCTCAAGGGGCTGCTCCCCCAGCCACGTCCTGTCACCAGCTACCATCGCTCTACGAGAGCCAAGAGGCCCTCTCCCCGAGAAGCAGGGCCGGACCCCCTCACCTGGAAGGACGCTCGCGTTCTCCGCTCCTCCCCACTCCACCCCGCCCCCACCCACCGAGGCCGCGGGACAGGCGCCTGGAGACTGAACTTCTACACGTCAACTGACCAGCTCCCTGGGTCTACCTCTCCACACCCACTATTTCAAGGAATTAGGGACTCTGGGACCCCAGTGGTGCCGGTGAAGACGGAGGCCTCGCCCCCTCCCGGAGTCCCCGAGCGGCCGTCCCAGGAGCAAGGCGCCTGGCCGGGGTCTGCACAGAACGCAAACAAGGCTCCCGCTCCTCCCGGCGCCCCGCCTGGGGCTGGGAGGTGCAGGTGGGAGCAGGTGCTTCTTCTTCAAATGGCTCACGTAAAGCGTGTCGCCTTCCAACACGTGTCATCGGGGCCCACAGAGAGCAAAGGCGACATCAGGCCTGCTTGCCACTGCCCCGGGTTCCTCTTCCCAGCCGTGAACTTAGAAACCAACAGGGGAAGGGACGGCGTTGGCCGGGGAGGAGTCTGAGGACTTGAACGCTAAGCCCACCTCTCCTACGAATCAACAGCACCCTGGGGGCATCACATGGGCTCAGCGACCGCTCAGCCACAGCTCGGAAACGCCTGCCCTGTGTGCGGCAGGGGCTGGGCCTCCCCGGTACGAAGTGATTAGGGTGCGCATCTTGCCTTCAATTAACGGTTAGCGTTTCCTGCCCGCTGCGTAAGAAGCGCCCTCCCGCTGCCTCAGCGCGGGAACACGGCCAGGCCGGGCCCCGGTAGGAGGTGCGGTCCTCGCTCACCGTGTCCATACGCAGCAGCCGCAGCATGAGTGGCCACGGCTCTGCCCGCAGACAGATGAACTCCAAGACAAAAATCTACCGCCTCCGAAGCCAGGCTCCCAGGAACCCACATCGCCAAGCAGAAAGGCAGCACCCTAAGTCCTGGTGTGGAGACCACAGAGGAAGGCACGCTTCCTCGGGAGGAAATGGATTCCCCTCTGTCGGTCATCGCCGCCGCCAGCAGTGTCACCGCTGTTCTCTCACGGCCGGACCCAGAAGTGCTGGTTACATCCCAACACGTCAGTCTGACGCTGAGTCTGAAAATCAGATCTAAGGGATCTGATCTAACCGTCTCCATCTGATTGCTGGGAAACCTGACCCACTGCTCCACGTCCCACAACGAACCACAGAGCCGCTGGACCCCAGGCCCGCCACCAGGCCCACCGGGTCCAAGGCCGCGGTGCTCGGTGAGCGCTGTGCCAGCAGCACCCGCCAGGCCTGTGCCCTGACCCTGGACCGGAAAGGCGCGGCCACCCCAAGCCGCCTGGCACGGTACCTGGTGGCCATGCTGAGTGGTGGCGGCTGCTCCCCGGTGCTGTGGCTCTCGCCAGCCAGGCCCTGCTCCGGCTTACTTTCCTGGAGAAGAAAGGAGATCAGGGTGCACCCAAGAGAAGCACCAGAACAGAGCTGGGGGCCCGATGGGCACCCACTGAGCCCAGGCCAGGGCCCAAAGCCTCCCCTCACGGCACTGCCCCGGGCACCCAGGGCCCTGTGAGCCCTCTGCACGGAGGAACACAAGGAACCTGAGAACAGAGAGGAGTGTTTTCCAAAGTGTGTGTGGCACCAAGCCACACTTCACAACCGCTGTAGCTCTGTGCAAAGGCGGTACGAGGGCTGCCTGGAGACCCGAGAGCTCTCAGAACGTGTCCTCGTAACTGCTGGCAGAAGCGCCGGAGATATTCTCACACCGTGTTTTCTTGGGGAAAAGCGGACACGGTCGCTCTTTCTCAAAACTGCCTACTTTTAACAGCACGTGCTCCCCTGATGGGCCGGAGCGCTCCGGAATTCTGAGGATCTGGGCCAGTCCCCTTCTCTTGCGTAGGACCCGGGGACAAGCCACGGAGCCCCAGAGCCTGGCCTCCCGCCTGTGACCCGGGAGGAGACCACCATCCCTAAGGCGGCTACGAGGGCTGCGATGCTGTGGGTGAACACAGCGCCAGCCCGCAGCCGCGAGGGAGGAGGGAGACGCCATGCCCCACGGACCGCGGGCGGTCAGAGGCCGGACAGGAGTGTCAGAGGACACAGGATGCTCCATTCAGTCGCCTTTGTGGCCATTTGCTCGGGGGGTAGGTTAGTTTTTAATATTTAAAAAATAACTGATATAAAAAAATGTAACAGCAGGGTGAGCATCTCAACATAGGATGAGTTCTAAGTATCTTGAAACATTCTTTAGCTTCTTCTAAGCACACAAATCATTAGTGTGGTAACATGGCCCGTCATTTTTAATCTATTGGCTGAGGCAGGTAACTTGGTATTAACAATCCTTTGTTAGACTGGTTCATAAAGAGCTATGGGCTGGTTCAGAAATGAGTACATTTATTTTAGAAGTATTTAACGTCATGACTATTCCTTCGTTCGTGCGGGCATTCCCCTCAACCCAAACTGGTGAGGAACTGGGTCTTCGAAATAGCCTTCTGCCCAAACCCTACAACGGGCTGCCCTCCGCCGGGGACGAGAAAGGCCCGCAGGCTTTGTGTCCTGAAGTGAAGACGCGTTTGTTCCTACCTGTGCAGGCCCCTGGGACACAGCGGGACAGTCAGTGCACTCAGGTGCGCTAACAGAAGACGTCGGAGAGCAACGTGACCTTCGTAAGATCCTTCCACCACGTTTTCCCTTTGAACTAATGGACACAGAACCGGAGCTCCCTGAGGTTCTTTCGCTGTTCTAACCTCCAACCCGACCACCGTCGTCCTGGGGGTTTCTTCATACTGCCTTCCGACAGCCATCAGCGTCCCCTCAACGAGCGCCCGCCCAGCCCCTGCTCCGGGTCCAATGTGGACACCGGGGACGCCCAGGAATCAGAGGCACGTGGTCTCGGCCTCCCTGGGGTTACGGGTATAGCGGGGGAACGGTGTTTGTCCAGTGCGCACACTAATGCGTGTGGAATTACTAACTCTGACGGGAGTCATGCATGCAGGAGAAGGGCACAGGCCGGGCTCTGGGAGCAGAGAACAGCAGCGCACACTCATCTGCCAGTGGATTCAGTGAAGAGGAATGAGAAGGGTCCTAAGAGCACGAGGCAGAGGAAACACCCCGTGCAAAGGTCCCGGGGTAGACTGTGCTTTCAGTCAGTGGCGCGTAAGCACAGAGGACGGGGGAGAGAATGCAAAAGACGAGGCTACAGAGGGAGCGGGGACTGGGGCACCCAAGTCCTGTGGCCGTGTGAAGGACTGGGGTGGTCGTAATTAGAAGGACCCTGGGAACCCACCACCAGGCTCTGAGGAGGGAGCCGCGTAGTTGGACCCGTCTCCTCCACGGAGCAGGGTGATTACGGCATGAAGAACGAAGCGAGGACAAGAACGGAGCCAAGCAGTTCATTTGGAAGCCACCCTGGCAGAGACCACGGCAGCCTGGTGTATGGGAGCGCAGGTGGAGAGAACTGGGAAATCTGAGGAGTGCTGAGGGTGGTGAGGGGGTGGACCTGGCGAGGGACTCAATGGGAGCGCGCGGAAAAGGAAGTGCCGAGCCTGTGGGTGGGCGGCGGCCCCCCCTTCCTGAATATGGCCCCACGGAGGAATGGGCAGGGACACGGTGAGTTCAGGATTGAAAACGACAGGCTCGAGGTGTCCGGAAGCAGTCGCATGGAGATGTCTACCTAGTTGGCTCCTTGATAAACAGGCATCGAATATAAAAGAATGTCTGGTCCGGAAATGAAACAGGGTCCTCACGGGGCGGGGGGGGGGGGGCGGGGGGGGGTGAGGCTGCCCAGGGCAAAGCAGGCAATCAAAGCGGGAGAGGAGACCCCAAGACAACCCTGGAGAACCCTCGTGGGGCAGGGGGAGGGGCGGGGGGGAGGGGCAGCGGGACACGTGGCATGGGAGCAAAAAGAATGATGGGAGAACAGGGTGGGAGGCAGACAAAGGTCTGAGAACAATGACAGGCATTTACAGCGATGGAAAGCCAAGCCACGTGTACCCAGACACGCCCCCAAGTACAGGCTGATGATAATTAGTCCACAGCCGTCAGTACGCCTCCCTGACATGACCCTCACGCGCAGAGGAAAGTATTTAACCTGAAAGAAAGGTTCACTCTCAGGCTGGATCCCTTCTTTTACAGATGAGGAGTGACGGGACCAGCCCAGCTGGCGTGGCTCAGTGGTCGAGTATCGTCCTATGAACCAGGAGTTCGAGGTTCAAATCCCGGTCGGGGCACATGCCCCAGTTGTGGGCTGGATCCCCGGGGAGGGAGGTGGGGGTGCATGCAGGAGGCAGCCCATCCATGATTCTCTCTCATCACTGATGTTTCTATCTCTCTCCCTCTCCCTCCTTCTCTGAAATCAGTAAAACATTTTTTTTTAAGTGTGACTGGACCAGGGTCTCCGAGCTAAGAGGCAGCAGAGCAAGGAGGTGAGCCCAGCTCTCTGCTTGCTCCCCAGCCCAGGGCCCTTCTCCTCCAGCTTCCGCACGCTCCGTGATGCCCTGCCACCCCAGGGCGGGGCAGAGCGGGTTCCTGAAAACTCAGCTTGGGGCTTCTGCGTATGCCTGTGGAGGAAGACCTGGAGAAACTCTGAGACTTACTGAGCTACGCCCAGACGCTCCTGGGCGCTCCGTGCTTACCTCCTTGATCGTGGTATTTCTTCCCCTCCACGAAAACCACCATCTTCCTCCCTTCCTGGGCATCTTATCCCTCATGATAGCTTCCACCGTGGCCTGTTTTAAATGGATGGCAACATAAATAACAGAACCAAAAAAAAAAAAAAAAAAAAGATCGACTCAGCACAGTCAAACCAAAAGACACATGCAAAGCAAAGGAAGGTTCAAACAGACGAGAGGAAACGCAGCGTACCACGTGCGAATTAAAAATTTTCGAGAAGCAAAACCTGATGGCGTCCAAAATCGCATGAAGGTAACTCAAGCATGAAGACTTAAGAAGATGCCAAAGGAATGAGCAAACAACAAAAAAAAAATGCGACACAACAACAAAAAGGAAAGAAAGCATTGGAAATCGTTAGTGGTTAGTCAGACCGCAAGGCTTCAAACGGAAGGGGCTCACTGGTGGAGGCAGTTACTCTCGAGGTGATCATTATAAAATAAAAGATGAAATGCTTATCGGGGGCATGTTAATCATATGGGGTAAAGTGCACAGGGCGGTTTCAGCAAGTGTAAATTCTGACAAACCGAGCATTAGCACTTACAACCTCAGGCGTTAAAAAAAAATCATACGCTTCCCCTAAAGACATGGAAGTTTGGTGGGGGAGGAGAGTCAATAGTAACTAACAGTTTTCTAAGTCTTTCCAAAGAACCAAGTACGTCCTGAGGCTCACTCACTCCAGCCCCCAGGGTCAATGCTACCTGACTTCCCTTCCTGGGCTCACAGAACTGCTCCCGGTAGCTGACATCAGCTAGCAACGCAAGAAAGATTTGGGCTTTCAACCAAACAGGTTGCGGGGACGTGGAAAGATAAGCAATGCACATGTTTAGCCGGAAGTGTGCTGCTTTTCATCGTGCAGAACACCCCCACCTGACACAAAGGGAAACCCGGGACACACAGAAACCCACAACCTGCAAACCGCACGTCCCCTCTGCACCCGTGAAGAGGCGGGGGTCCTACCCCTCGGAATTCACCCGTCCAGGTCACACCCCAGTGGAAAACACCTAACAGGACTATACGGTCAGACCTAGGCAAGCGGATCCCCCAGTTCGTTGGGGAAAACACACAGAAACAGCCAAGACCATTCTCGGGAGAGCAGTGAGAGGACACAAGCCTTCCTCAGTAGTAAAGGGTATTTAAAACTATATTAAAGACGACGTTCAGCAGTAAACACAAACTCACAGAGACGTGCCATAGACGGTAACGTCGTAACTGCCTGTCAGGGGGGCAAGAGGCATCGAATGAAAGGTCCTGGGGTCACCGGGCAGCTGTGCCAACCCTGCCAGTTGCCTCCGTGGGGGCATCACCCCCTTTCTTACTTTCCCGCCGACACACCCTAAACTCTGTGCGGGCATCAGGCGGCAATCCGCTCCGGGAAGGCAGCCTCCAATCCGGACAGTGAACCCCGGTGGGTCTGCCCCGTTCACGGTCATCGCTGTCTTGCCAGCAGCCGACGGGAAGGTGATCATGTGACCACGCTGCGGCCAATGACATGGGAGAAGCCTGCCTCCACCCCTCCCGCTTTGGATGCGGCTGCCTGAGGTGACGCGTGGAACCGTCACCTTGTGATCCTGAAGGGAAAGCCCAGAGAAGCGAACCCAGCTTCGCCGAGCCCGGGGCCACCGGCCTCTGCGCGTCTGTGCGACGCAAAGCCGTTACTTAAGCCACTGGTCGTCCCGCTCCCTGCAGCCAACGCGTCCCAACTCGGTAACCAGCTGGGAAAGTGGCTTGGTTCCTGCTGCCTCCCCCGTGCCTCTCCAAATAAAATCTGGATGGCGCGAAGACTGAAGAAAGTACCAGAAGCGACGGGCACAGCGCCCAGGCTTCGGAAACGGGCACGCAGGGCCACTCCGAAGAGGACACAAACCCCGAGATCTGCCGAGACTGCCAGGCCTGCGCCCGGGAACAAGCCCACGCTGGATCAATGCCGCGGCACGCTCTACAGAGACCGAGGCGCGCATCACAAGGACGCCCGTCTCCAAGGCTAGCCGTCGTGTGCATTTCCTCGTCCGTACACTAAGGCCTTTAACAGCATTTCCACGGCATCCACCTTGCTCTTATTGAATTGTCAGAGCTGACGTGTACACGTCACACAAACACGTGTCCAGGGCCACGGACACTGTGAGGAACCTGGTAAGACAAACAAAACCGCCGAGAAAGCAAGCCTCCCCCAGGGCACGAAGAATGCTCACAGATAAAGTCCCCCAGCGGTGAGGTCACAATCCTCAAGTCCCAAATCCCCAAACACAATCTCTCTCTCTCTCTCTCTCTCTCTCTCTCTCTCTCTTTCTCTCTCTCACACACACACACACACACACACACACACACAAGGAGCAAGCATAGACTCATCAAACACATTCATACATACACACTCACACTCTCACATTGACACACACTCGCGTGCGCACACACACATGCACTCACACACATGCACTCACATGCATACTCACACACTCTCACACTCACACACACTCTCGTACACATACTCACATGCACTCACACACACACACACTCTCGTACACATACTCACATGCACTCACACACACACACTCTCACACACAAGGAAGGAGCGAGCATACACACTCCAAGGTCAGAGGAGACTGTGGGGAGCCCAGGCAGCAGGATTCTCTGACCCCGAGGCAGACAGCACACCTGCCAAGGGCACATGGGGTGCAAGGGAGCCATGACCTCTGAGGGGCAAGAGAAGCAGACTCGAACCCCTGGCCTTGATGCTTGGGAACTTCGAAAGAGCCCAACGTAACTAACTTTGTGGCTTTTAAAATAAAATCTGAATTCCAACCACCCGTCGTTTCTGGTGTCTCTGTCTTTCTCCGGCTCAAGCTCACCTTTGGCAGAGGTTTCTGGAAAGCCTGCATCGCCAAGAGCAGAGGGGCTGCCGTGGTCCAGTTATAATACCTGCAGGAAACAACGAAATAGCGTCTAAGGCCCAGAACATAATCTCTCACACACACACACACACACACACACTCACACACACTCACACACACATACACACACACTCAAACACACACACATACACACACACTCACACACACACACACACACACACACACTCTCACTCACACACACACACACGCTCAGGGGCTGAGCATCCACCTGTGACCCAGGACCTCACAGATCATTCCCGGTCAGGGACCTGCCCGATGCAGGCTCCATCCCCAGTGCGGGGCGTGCAGGAGGCAGCCAATCCGTGGTTTCCTCTCATCATGCATGTTTTCTCTCTCTCTCTCTCCCTCTCCCTTCCACTCTGAAACCAATAAAAAATATATAATTTTTTTAAAAAAAACTTTTAAAAGACCCCAGGCCAGACTGAAAAGCCAATGTCACGAGGCATGGCCGTGGAAAGTTCTGGAACTCCAGCTGGGTCTGTGAAGAGCCCAAGCTGCTGCCCACACCCCGGCCTCCCCGCACGTCCCCCTCGCAGTGGCCGCACCGCGGGGCGAGCAGCTGTCCAGGCAGCAGAGCCTGTGGCATCGCCTGCCGGGCTTCCGGGAAAAGGCGACCAGGGCCCTCGCTTAACACGCCAACATCCAGGGAGTCCACGCCTTCCTCTAGGGCCGTGGTCGGCAAACTCGTTCGTCAACAGAGCCAGACAGCAACAGGACAACGACTGAAATTTCTTCTGAGAGCCAAATTTCTAAACTTAAACTTCTTCTAACGCCACTTCTTCAAAATAGACTCGCCCAGGCCGTGGTATCTTGTGGAAGAGCCACACTCAAGGGGCCAAAGAGCCGCGTGTGGCTCGCGAGCCGCGGTTTGCCGACCACGGCGCTGGGGAGTCCACCAACATCTACAGAACACGTGCCTGCCCCACCTCAGGGCCCGGCTCTCAAGGGGGGACACGCTGCCCGTTCCGTCACCCCCGTGGGCCACTCGGCGAAGTCCCCCGGGCCCGGGACTGTCCACGTGCCACATAAAATCCAGTGCAAGGCGACCACCGGGATCCCCCAGCCCCGCGATTCCATCAGCCCACCAGCCACAGGGCGCCCGTCACTGTCAACAGCGAGCGGACAGCCACGCAGCTGAGCAAAGACTCAGAAAACAGTGGACGTAGAGAAGCACGCCTACGCCTCCCGGACCAGGTCTCCATCGGGAAGGCTGGCACCGAACCCGCATCGCCGCTGCCCAGACGCCTGGGGGAGACACGTACTTGTTCCCGATCTTCACCACAAGGTTGGGGTCGTCGATGAGGGCGGGGTTGTCCACAAACTGCTGATACGACACGGCTTGTTCCAAAAACGCGTCTGGGAAGCGATCATGGGGGAGAGCGGTAAAGACAAGGCAGACCTGGTTCACAGAACAGGCCTCTTCACTGGCTCGCGCTCCCAGGAGCTTCCTGAGTTTGCCGCGCCGTGTGCGCCCCTGTGTGCGCCCCCTGAGTGCGCCCGAGTGCGCCCGTGTGCGCCCGTGTGCGCCCCTGAGTGCGCCCGTGTGCGCCCCTGTGTGCGCCCGTGAGTGCGCCCCCTGAGTGCGCCCGTGAGTGCGCCCGTGTGCGCCCGTGTGCGCCCCTGCGCGGGAAGTCCTCGCGTGCGCCTGCGAAGGGCAGGACCTCCACCTTGTCTGGGGGCAGCATCTGTGCAGAGCGCAGGGAGCTGGGCGGCGGGGGATGCGGGGAAACGTGCCCTCAGGGGGCTCCTGCGCTTGCAGGCAGGGGTGGGAATGCAGCCTGGGCCTGAGGGTCTAAGTCACAGTCACAGGCTTTGCTGAGACCCTGGGCAAGCGTCATCTCCCCGAGCCTCAGCTCCCTCGTGGCCATGGGGGCTGGGAGGATGGTGAGGGCGCGAGCGCAGGCACGGGTCCTGCCTCACAGGAGGGCTCGCTCCACGCCGGCTGGCGGGTGCTGACATGTCACCCCCAGGAAGGGCAGGGGACCGCTGAGGCCCGGCAGCTGGCCCAGCCCCACAGGCTCAGAGCTGGCGGGGAGCCCCAGGTCAGGAGGCGACCTTCAGTTCGTCACTGGGTGATGGGTCAGCGGGGTCGGGCGCCAGAAATAGGGGCCCCAGTCTCTGGTGAGAAGCAATCCATACAGCCTGAAGGGACCTCAGGAGGGAGACAGGTCTAGGATGGCGTCTCCAGGCAGGAAGGTGGCTTGTGAGTGGCAGGGGAGAAGTGCAGGACCCACCCCGTTCCCTGCGAGAAATTCAGACCACTGCGGGGGTGGGGGGAGACCGGGCAGGTGGGGCGGGGGTGGGGGGAGACAGGGCAGGTGGGGCGGGGGTGGGGGGAGACGGGAGGTGGGGCGGGGGGTGGGGGGAGACAGGGGAGGTGGGGCGGGGGTGGGGGGAGACAGGGCAGGTGGGGCGGGGGTGGGGGGAGACAGGGCAGGTGGGGCGGGGGTGGGGGGAGACAGGGCAGGTGGAGCAGGGGGTGGAAGTAAGTTCCCAGGTCTCCTGGGGGAATGTCAGGGGTGATGGCGGGCTGCACTGGCTGGGATTCTGGGCCACCTCACCATGTAACTGCGGGGACTGGGACATGCCTTTATGAATCTGATGGACGCTATGAATCCATTCACCCCCTACGCCAACCTGAAAGCACCCTCCAGCTTCCAGCTGGGCCCCTCCTCCACCCACAGCGTTTCTGCCCCCACCCCTCCAGTGCACAGTGTCCCTAACACTGCCACCCCCCGGGGCTGCAGGCCCTACGCCTCGCAGGACTGGCATGGGGCAAGGACACACACGGCGGGCACAACTAGCAACCCCGGTGGCCTGGCTGCTGTCCTGAAGCCACGGGTGAACACCAGAACCCAAGGTCACCAAGGGCAAGCCAGCAGCACGCAGGTCCTGAGCAACAGTGAGTCACGTGTGCTGTCGTTCACCAAATGCAGAGGAGGAGGCAGCCCGACTGGAAGGAAGGGTGGAAGCCAGGCCCCCGGGCGTTCTGAGCAGCTGCCACCAGGGGGAGCTCTTGGCCTGGAGACCAGCGCCGAGGTGCAGGTGCCGGCAGTACCTTTGGTGATCTCCCTGTTGTCGCTGAGGCCGCCACAGAGGGAGATGGCGATGGACGGCAGGTCCCTCAGGCCGTCGGAGGTGCTCTCCACACCACTGTCGGCGCCAGAGCTGCCCACGGACTGCGGGGACTGGTTGGCTGACCGGGCTCCGTTGTCGGCATGTTTGGGGAGCCCAGAAGGGTCCCCGCTGGAAGGAGGAAGAGGGGAAGGTGTTCTGAGGATTTTCCCGGTCTGGGGTCTCACACACACACACACGTGCAGGGACTCGCAATCCGAGACCCCCACGGCGCGGATGGCTCCATCCGCGGACGCACTTTCCATTAAAGCGCCACGCCCAACGCAGACCAGCTGAAGGCATTCCGAGCAGAGAGCATGATCGGCTGCTGCCTCCCACATGTCCCGCATCCCCCCCACACCCACGTGGAGAGACGGGATGGAGCACCCTCCTGAGGCCCCAGCTCTGGGCTTCGCCCTCCGTGGACCTGGCCCTCCCTGCAAATCCCAGGAGAACTAAGGACGGGCCACGGACCCTCCTGGGGAGAGAGGGCCACGCAGCCGCTGCCTTGGCCACTGAGTTGGGCTGTGGGTCACTGACCACCACGCACCCTCCGCGTCACCAGGGGAGACGGCCTCCTGCCTCCTCCCCGCTCCGACGGCGGAAAGCCAGCGCCTGGAGACCCCCGCCCGCCCGCCCCGTCTGCAGGCAAAGCCCGCTCCGTGCTGGCTGCGTTGGTCAGGACACCTCTTCTCCCTCTCCACCCAAACAGGAGGGAAACGTGAACTCGCACAGACTCCTATTTGACGGCGGAACGCGGCACGGGGCATAAAAAGGAGGTTTACTTCTTGGGGAAGTACAGGGCGGCCACTTCGGGGTCCATGTCTGTGAGGTCATCCAGGTAGACTCCATCGGCCCCGAGGTGCCGGCTTCGTTTGTCTGCAGACAAAGGAGCAAAGGAGCAGGTCAGTGCCGGGCCCGGGACCCCCGACCTCTGACCTCCGCGCGCCTCTGGGGAACGCACTGAAGCCCAGTGTGTAGAGGAGCTCAGAAGGGTCCGGACTGTGAAATGAGGGTTCACCACATGGCCCCCCAAGGCCTCCTTCGCACCTCACTGTCCATGACTAAATTCTAACACAGGGGTCAGCAAACTCATGAGTCAACAGAGCCAACTATCAACAGCACAACGATTGAAATTTCTTTTGAGAGCCACATTTTTTAAACTTAAACTTCTTCTAACGCCACTTCTTCAACATAGACCTGCCCAGGCCGTGGTATTTTGTGGAAGAGCCACACTCAAGGGGCCAAAGAGCCGCATGTGGCTCGCGAGCCGCAGTTTGCCGACCACTATACCTAACCTATTCGGCAAAAGGGCAGGGAGTGGACAGGACGGACATCCCGGGTCCGTGTTCTGAGCTTTGAAGGCAGGACCGGAGCTGGCAGCGCGCACGCGCACAGCAGGGGCGGGACGCCGGCCTCGCACGCACCTTTCTTCCTAGACGGCGAGTCCGTCTTGCTGGCTGCCATGGCGGACAGGGCTCTGGGCTCCTCGGGGGCAGGCAGGGGCGGGGCTGCGGCGCCCAAGGCCTCCACGTCCTCCTCATTCACCAACTGCATCTGGGCCTGAGGCTGGCTCTGCTCCGAACGCGGCTGCGAAGGAGGCGCCTCGGCCGGCTCACGGAACGCTTCCGGAGGCTCGCTGTGAATGGCCTGGAAGTGCATCTTCTCCGAGAACTTCCTGCTGCTCAGCGGGCTGGAGTCTTTCATCTTGTGTGCAGGCGACTAGATGGAAGGGCAGGCGAGACGGGGCGGGAGGGGTCAGAGCACAGGCAGACAAAGCAAGTCAACCGAGAACCACAGCCAGCCAGGTGAGGATCCGCCCACTGTCCACGCCTAGCGGGCTCCAGCTCGGGGTCGCCTGGCGACTTCCGCGCCGGCCAGAGGGCCCAGAAATCAAGAACCGTCATTCCAACGCAGAGGAACCGTTCTTTAAAACACCAACTGCCGAGCAGAAAGAGTGAGACCAGTAATGGCCAGCAGGTGGCAGCAGCCAGGCGCCCAGGAGAACGGGCAGTGTGGCCACCGGGGATGCTGGGAGGACAAGAGCCACGGTTACGGATGACCTGATGAGTGTGCGAGGCCAACCTCTGCTGCTGGAGGCAAGACCTGCTCTGTCCCTGCGCGGGATCAGCGTGAGCAGCCACTGCAAAGGTGGGGGCTTCCAGGGGGTCCCGCTCCCTGGTCTGGGTGCAAGTCGCATGGCCAAGCTCACCCTGGGAAATGCATGGACCTGAGCGCTTACCATCCAGGCATTTCTATGTGTGTGTGTACTTCACCCCCAAATGTGAATGAATGAGTGGCAATTGGGCTGCAAGGAGCTTCCAATCACGGAAAGATTCATCCAAACAAACCCCCCCCCTGCAAGGAGATTTGTGCACTATAAGGGTAGGGGCGGGCGTTCAGCCCTGCATCTGAGCTCGGCTCTGGGCACAGAGGGACATGCTGCGGGGCCTGTGCTTGGACCCGCTTTCCAGAAGCGATGGGTCTGCACTTCCACGCTGTCTCCCCAGGAACCAGTGACGCGGGCTTGCAGGGTGCGGGGCGGCGGGGGAGGGGGGCCGGGGGGCGCCTGGGTCAGCGGTTTGCACTTGCAGGCAGCGAAATCAGCACTTCCCGGGAGGACAGCTAAATGTAACCCACCGAGGAGGACATGGACCCAGCCTCAGCCCAGCCGGCCTGCTCGCCGCACGCACCGCTGCCCATCCTGAGTCTCAACAGGAAGGCCCCGCCTGCGCGCACTCGCCACTCATTCGTGCGGGCCCCAAACATTCACTGGGGATACGAGAGGCCGTGGCATCGTCCTGGGGCCTTAAAATACTCTCTGCAAAACACGCACAGCTTGAAACATAATAATCCCAGATTCTTAACATACAGTGGCCTGTGAAGAAAGGTTTCTTGGGAGGAAAACGGTCCGTTTTGCAGTTTTAGGGGCGGGCTCGCTGTGGGGTGGGAAGGGGGGACTCACTGTGGGGCGGGAAGCTGGGGGCTCGCTGTGGGGCGGGAAGGGGGGCTCGCTGTGGGGCGGGAAGGGGGGCTCGCTGTGGGGCGGGCAGGGGGGCTCGCTGTGGGGCGGGCAGCTGGAGGCTCGCTGTGGGGCGGGCAGGGGGGCTCGCTGTGGGGCGGGCAGGGGGGGCTCGCTGTGGGGCGGGAAGGGGGGGCTCGCTGTGGGGCGGGCAGGGGGACTCGCTGTGGGGCGGGCAGGGGGGCTCGCTGTGGGGCGGGCAGGGGGGCTCGCTGTGGGGCGGGAAGCTGGGGGCTCGCTGTGGGGCGGGAAGGGGGGGCTCGCTGTGGGGCGGGCAGGGGGGCTCGCTGTGGGGCGGGAAGCTGGGGGCTCGCTGTGGGGCGGGAAGGGGGGGCTCGCTGTGGGGCGGGCAGGGGGGCTCGCTGTGGGGCGGGCAGGGGGGGCTCGCTGTGGGGCGGGAAGCTGGGGGCTCGCTGTGGGGCGGGAAGGGGGGCTCGCTGTGGGGTGGGAAGGGGGGGCTCGCTGTGGGGCGGGAAGGGGGGCTCGCTGTGGGGCGGGAAGGGGGGCTCGCTGTGGGGCGGGCTCGCTGTGGGGCGGGAAGGGGGCTCGCTGTGGGGCGGGCAGGGGGGCTCGCTGTGGGGCGGGAAGCTGGGGGCTCGCTGTGGGGCGGGAAGGGGGGCTCGCTGTGGGGTGGGAAGGGGGGGCTCGCTGTGGGGCGGGAAGGGGGGGCTCGCTGTGGGGCGGGCAGGGGGGCTCGCTGTGGGGCGGGCAGGGGGGGCTCGCTGTGGGGCGGGAAGCTGGGGGCTCGCTGTGGGGCGGGAAGGGGGGCTCGCTGTGGGGTGGGAAGGGGGGGCTCGCTGTGGGGCGGGAAGGGGGGCTCGCTGTGGGGCGGGAAGGGGGGCTCGCTGTGGGGCGGGCTCGCTGTGGGACGGGAAGGGGGCTCGCTGTGGGGCGGGCAGGGGGGCTCGCTGTGGGGCGGGCAGGGGGGGCACTCACTTTGGCGGCCTGGGGCAGCTCCCCCCACAGCCACAGCATCTCCAGGTTGCTCTTCTGTGCCGCCCTGTCCGCCGACTTGCTGACCAGCTCGGAGTCGCTTTTCGGTGTCGAGGGTCGGGAGCCGGAGGGACTTAACAAAACACAAACCCACGATTAGAGCGGGAAGGACCTTTCCCAGCACCTGCGGCCCCAACGGCCCCGAAAAGGCACCCACGCCGCCATTCCCTTAGGACAGCGATTTTCACCCTCGTCCCTCTCCTGGCACACAAACGGCTAACATTCTGCGGCGCGGCCAAAGACACGTTCTCTTTTTTGCCGCTCTGGCCCCAAAAGCAGGTGACTTTGATTCCTTTATACCAGAGGGCTGTTGCTGCGTGGGCTGTCGTCGTTTTTCATTTGACAATTTCAGGGGAAAGGGGCCGGTGCCCCAGACGACAGTCAAGGCCCTCAGCACCCCCCGTGGAAATCGCTGCCCTAGGAGCATGGCTTCGGGGCGTGTCCCGTCTGTGGCCAGCAGGGGTGCACAGGCAGCTGTCCAGGCGGGAGGAGCGCCCAGTGCCAGGCAGAGAAGGTGAGAAGTAGCGTTAAACAGGGAAGATGGAAAGAGAGAGACGAAGAGAGACAGGAAAGAGAGAGGCCTGTCTTTCCTCCACCGCCGGCCGCCCTCCCACGCGCTGGCGCACTCTCCCGCGCTCCCATCGCCAGCCCAGGCTCGACAGCTGGCCAGCCCTGGCCCTCCGACACGCGCCCACTCTAGGCTACACTTAGAACAGGGCAGAGTCCGCACAGGGCAGAGGAAACCGCGTCATGTGCCAACCGGACCGCACACGCCGTGCCACGGACCCGCTCACGCGGCAGGAGCCTCCCCGTGACGTTTCTGGAAACAGGACGCGGCCAGGAACACCAGAGGGTTCTACCTGCTGGGCCTCCGCAGCCTCGTCCTCGGGCCAGCGTCTCCGTGGCGGTGGCCTGTTCCCGTCTGTTTCCTCTATTTCCACCCTGAGACCCGAACCAAGTCTCACCGCTGTCCAGCCCCAAGCCACCGGCCCAGCGAGCAGCCGCTCCACAGGGTCCGCACAGCACTGCGCACAGGCGGTGCACGCCCCTGGGAGCATTTCCCGCCTGTCACCTGCACCCTCTCTTTCCAGCGAGGCGGAAAAGGAAGCTGCCGCGGGGTTCCTTTCCCACGGTCCTTCCCACCCTGGTCTCCTGGCGCCTCCCACGGCCGGGCTCGGTCCCCTGGCTGAGGGGCAGTCCACCCCGTCCGAACGCGCTTCCCTGTCCGGACACGGAGCGCTCACGGATGACACGTAAGCTGTGTCCAATCGCGACCCTCACTGGCCGCACTGATCAATCAATCCTGCATCGCGTTAGGCAAGCCCTTCAGACACGGGGAGCCTCCTGCCCGCTCCACTCTGCGCCCAGAGCCTGCGTCCTTCTCCCGGGCCCCCGCCCACCGTCCTCGGCACGCGTGTCGCTGTGGGTGAGGGTCCCGAGAGGGCGCCTGGTGGGAGCACATGAAATGGGACACGGCACACGCCGTCAGGGAGGAGCCGGGAGCGGGAATGCTGGGCCGCCACACGTCGGAGAGGTCAAGGGTCATCACCCGCCACCTCGCTGCTTGCTCCAGCTGTCCGCACGCTTTCCTCCGAGGGCTGACGCCCTCCGACGCGGCATGTCCACCGTTATGTCAACCTCGGCAAACAGGTCGTGGCCTCCGGCGGGGCCTCTGCACCTGCCCTGCAGCCGCGTCCACGCCTCGTCGGGGCGTCCCGGGAGAGGACGCCCCACCCTCGCCGGAGCTCAGCCACACCGGCACCCCTTAGTTCTGAGGGCCCTGCCTTTGTATCCATCACACCACATGCAGCCTGTGTTCTGTTGTGTTCCTGTAACGTGTTACAAGTCTGTGGGCTGAGTGGTCTCAGCCACGGGGTTCAGTGCAGCCCTTCGGGCGGAGCCTGCTCTAGCAGGGGCTCCCACTTTCTGTGCGAGGCCGGAGCGCGGACATTCCCGGCTGTGGGCTACGCCATCCGTCGCGGCTATTCAGTCCTGCCATCGGAGCGCGAAGGCGGCCTGAGAGCAACGCCCCCCACCCCCCTCCATGTGGCCGGCGGGGTGCCGCCTGCCGGCCTCTGCTCCGGGAGCGTGCAAACACCTACAGTTCCGGAGCCCCCCGCTCCAGCACCCGGACGTCCTGGCCCCCCGCACAAAGGCCTCAGGCTCCCCGAGGCGTCCGGTGCGCCCAGCAGGCCCACAGAGAACCCAGCCCGTGTGAGCGGCGGGAATAAGCTGCAGCTCCACTGCTCCGTCGGGAACAGCAGAGGATGCTGGCCCCGCCCAGCCCTCCCCAAAGGGGTCTGCACTCAACACACACGCGCTCGGGGACGGGGACGCAGAGCCACCGAGAGGGGGAGTTCCCGCTGTCAAATATCAGCCTTTTGAGATCAAGGGTCTCTCCAAAAGGTAAGCCTGTGAGGTCGCTGATGATCTTCCTAAGCAGCGCATTTATTTAATTCGCCAGACAACCGTCTTCAGTGTTTCCGCTGGTTCCAATTAAGCGTAGCAGCATCGCTGCTCACAGCTCAGCTGGCCTCACTTAAAAACGGCCTTTCTTCCGTACACGCGGCTGCTGAAAGCAGCACATCCTGAGATCTGGGTCTTGACTCAAAAGGGAAAGCCATTTCCCACCTAAAAAGTCACCGTAGCTTCCTTCGCCGAAGTTTTAAAGTGAACCCCTCAGTTCCACAAAGCAAGACTGCTAGCTAGCCGGGCTGGGGGCAACCCCGAGGGAAAAGGGCAGAAACCTGAGACCCCTGCTCCCCACGAGAAGACAAGCCTATGACCAGACCGTAGGCTCCGTCCTGTCCTCGTCCCCAAAAGGTTCTAGGAACGCCGTGCACACGGCGGCCGCCGCGACTCAGAGCGCCTAACGAGCTATTGCAACGGGTGTAACAAGCTCCGTTCCTCTCGAGGAACGTCCTTGACAGAAAGCGCGTTAGCCGCCCTCCCCACAAAACAGGGCATCTTCCCCAACGGTACTTCATTGTTCCACGCTGAGGGCACGCCACGGAATTAGGAAGAACCCTCTGATTAAGCCACAGTTCCCAGAGAGTTCCGAAGTCAGGACCAAGTCGGAAGGAGTCTAATCGGCTGGCAGGGAAAGGAGAATAAGAAACGGAGTGTGCTCATCAGCAGTCGTCTGGTTAGTCGGCAGAAGAGATCTGTAAGCGTTAGATCAACATGTTCGCTGCAGAGAACCTACACGCTTTTCTGCGCGAGTGATTGTGGCTGGCGGTTAATGGGCGTGGAGGAGTTAGTGAGGAGCTGGCTGTGGGAGACACCCGCGTGGGGCAGGGCCCGCTACCTTTCCGGAGCGTGCAGGACGGACGACTGCGGAGGGCAAGAGCTCGAGAGCAGGCCCTCGGCCACCACCGCCACGTGAGGGGGCGTCCTTTTGCAATCTAGCAGGCTACTGGATGCCGGGGATACACATGGAGAGAGAAAAGGTCACAGGTCAGTTAAGGGAAACCAAATCTCCTGCCCGGCCCAGGACCACGTCAGGGGTCACACTGAGAGATGAACCCTCCCAGGCCCCTGACCGCGGCTGAGCCGCTCTGTTGACGTCGCTGAGAAATCAACGTGCGCTCTCTTAACGGCAAAAAACGGGAAGCCACGAGGCCCAGCTCCCTTTGCCTCATCCACGTGCCCACGAGGAACTGCTCTCCACGGCTCGGAGCATGCTTCCTCCCGGCTCTGGGGCGCGTGGTCTGATTGTGTGTGCTGCGGCTGCCTCCTTAAGGAACACCCACGACCCCATGAACGGAAGTGTGTCCACTCATCCGAGCTGGCCATTGCATCGGACAGTGGGCGGGTCCTCGTAAGCTGACACGGTCACCACCCCGGACTCGCAGAGGAAAAGGAGAAAGAGGAAACCTCTTCGGGGTTGTGTCTGAGACACCTAAATTCTTAACACGAACCAAGAGTGAACATATTTCCCACCCCCTGGTGTCCAAACACCCCCCCTATTTCCTCCCTGAAGTCCTGTGTTCCCCTCTGGGCGGGGGGGGGGGGGGGGCGTTTATCTCCAGGGACCCCAGGAGAGAATGTCTGAGGTTCTGGGACGGGACCCGCCTCACTGTCCGACAGGAGAGCCACTGGCTGCCTGTGACGGCTGGGCACGTGAACGGTGCTGTCCATGGGAGACACACACCGACTTCGAAGACCTACCGCACACACAGAATGTGACATATCTCATGAAGACTTTCTTAAATACACTGAGTGGCCAGATTACTATGATCTCTGAACGCATAATAATCTGGCCACTCAGTGTGTGTGTGTGTGTGTGTGTGTGTGTGTGTGTGTGTGTGTGTGTGTGTGTGTATATATATATATATATATATATATATATTAGAGGCCCGGTGCATGAATTCGTGCATGGGTGGGGTCCGACCAGCCTGGCCAGAGGGAGGGGACATGGGCAGTTTGCCGGCCTGCCTGCTGGTTGAACTCCTGGTCGAGGGGACAATTTGCATATTAGCCTTTTATTCTATAGGACATACACTGAGTGGCCAGATTATTATGCGTTCAGAGATCATCATCATCTGGCCACGCAGTGTATATTTTATTGATTTCAGAGAGGAAGGGAGAGGGAGAGAGAGAGAAACATCAATGATGACAGCAACCTCCTGCACGCCTCACACTGGGGGGATCGAGCCCGCAACCCGGGTGTGTGCCTTGACCGGGAATCAAACCATGGCCTCCCGGTTCACAGGTCGAAGCTCGACCACTGAGCCATGTGGGCCAGGCCACAAATGATGTTCTCAGGAACTGACCACCTGACATGCTATTTTGGATACACTGGGTCAGATGAAGTACATCATTGAAGCTCCCTCCCTCAGTGTCCTTTGACTTTTCCAGGATGGGTGCTAGACGTTTTCATTTACGTCTGTAGCCAGCACGATGTTGCTGTCGGAGGGGACAGACAGACCGACCTCAGGGAGGGGACTTCCCGGGCCCCCAGCCCCACCCTGGCTGCCGGTTGCCTGACATTCATCGTCCCAGTCCCGGCTGGAAACCAGGACGCAGCCTGTCTATGTCCCCTGACCTGAAGCTCAGCAGCCCCGCTCACCGTGCTGCGTCACGCACGCATCACACGGGTGAAAGTGAAACAAGGGCTGGTGAGTGCAGGAAACAGGCGTAGGCAGGAAGCTTTGCAGCTCCGGGGGCCCACACAACCGCTGTAAACCGGAGGTAAATCTCACATGAAGAGCAAAAACAGCCCGGCCCGGGGGACAGGGCAGGGCGGGGGGGGGGGGGTGTCATCCTGTGAACCTAAAAGGTAGCCAGTTCGATTCAGGTCAGAGGGGTGCAGGAGGCAGCTGATGGATGTTTCGCTCTCACATCGATGTCTCCCTCCCTCTCTCCCTCCCTCTCTCTCTCTAAAAAAAAATAAGTAAGTAATAAGAATAACCCAAGTTGTCATTCACTGTCACTTAGATGGCTACTTCTCTGCCTCTTCCTCACTGTCACCACGCCCGGAGCCTCTGGGACATTTCTCCCCAACAGCGCTCCCTGGGCCGTGAGATTTTAATGCCGGGTTGGGGAGCGGGGGGTGTCCCGGTAGCTGTGTGTGTGCTGAGGCTCTCCAGGAACCAATGTTGGTCCCGATGGCCGCTACGGCCCCTGCTGCGGTGGCATGATGTAGATCTGCCCCTCCCGTTCTCTGAGAACTGCCCACACTGGAAGTCTAGCCGACGTGAGCGCTCATTTCCAGGAAACAAACACCCCTGAACTCAGCAGAGTGACTGAGCTCGGGGAGAAGGGAGAAGCGGTCGCCCAAACGGCCTCAGTGGCCCCTGAAGCAGCCTCGCTGCGTGAATCTTACTTTGGAGACGAGGAAGGCTGTCCCTGTGTCCTCCCATGACCATTAGCGTTGTGTCCCTTACCAAGCGCTTCCCCTTTCCACGCCACCCCGGGGAGCGAAGCGCTACATCTGCATCTCAGCTCTGATCCAGGGCCTGCACGTGTTGTGGCTAATGCCCCCTGACCCTCCTACTCTAACCTGCATCTTCTTCCGTCCTAACTAATTCCACTTCCATTTATGTTTCTAGTCTACGGAACATGCCTCCTAACTGGCTTCAAATCCTCTGGACCAGGACAAGTGAGCACGCACATACACGCACACGCACACGGCAGCTTACCTGGCGCTGGGTGACCACTCTCTATCAGAACTAGGGTACGATGATGACTGAGAATAAGGCGTGACTGGGGGCAGGTTCTCCTTGGGAACGTCTTCTTGGAATGGAGGTATGTCGTTATTGAGAGTTCTGGTTAGAAAGAGAGAGAGAGATTAAAGTCAAATGTTAAAAGCGACAGAACCGTAACAAAGGCACGTGTCCATTTTGAAATGCACCCACGGGGCGGGAAGGGGGACTGTAAGAACCGTATTTAAAAGTCACGCCAGCCGGGTCTCCAGGGGCCTGTCCTCCATGGACCGACACTTACCTGCTGCTGTCCATCAGGTCCCGCTCCTCATCGGAGCTCATCTCTATGGGGAACATGTCTTCGTCTTCCGACGTGTTGGAGTTGTCGTCCCTCTTCAGGCTGTCCAGCTGGGCCTTCCTCCTCCTCTTCCTTCTCTTCTTCACCAGGGAGCCGCTGGAGGGGGTCTCGCCGGGAGGCAGGCCTGGGGCCGCCGCGCCGGGGTCCAGGCTCCGCGCCCGGTCCACGGGGGTCCTCTTCAGCTGGCACTCCATGCGCGAGGCTCCGTCCGACAGGATGGGGGAGGTGGCCAGGTGCATGGGGATCACTTCCTAAGGACAGAAAGTCTTGTTTACAACGAGGCCCGTTCACTTGGACTTGAGGAGCAGGATCGAGCTCCAGTGTTAAGACGCCCCGGGGCCTGGGGGTGTGGCTGCCCGGTGTCGCAGGAGGGCATGAAGTCAACATGTAATTCATCGAGTGTCCACCTCTTCATCATTGTAACAAAGTGTGGTCGTGCTCAGCAACTTCAGGCCACCAGGATTCAACTCTGTGGAACTCTCCAGAGTAAAGAGGGACAAGTAGGCTTTGAGTCACCACATTGCCCTGGGAACTAGACTCAGTTCTGCTTTTCAGTGTGGGTCAGGGTGTGTGTGTGTGTGTGTGTGTAAGAGAGTGTGGGTAAGAGTGTGTGTATGTAAGAGAGTGTGTAAGAGAGTGTGTGTATGAGAGTGTGTACGAGAGTGTGTGTGTAAGAGTGTGTTTAAGAGTGTGTGTGTGTGTAAGAGTGTGTGTGTAAGAGAGCATGTGCGTGTGTGTGTGTACGAGAGTATGTGTAAGAGAGTGTGTGTACGAGTGTGTGTGTAAGAGAGTGTGTGTATGAGAGTGTGTGTAAGAGAGCATGTGCATGTGTGTAAGAGTGTGTGTAAGAGTGTGTGTAAGAGAGCGTGTGTGTAAGAGAGTGTGTGAGAGTGCGTAAGAGTGTGTGTGTAGAGTGCGTGTGTAAGTGTGTGTGTGAGAGTGTAAGAGTGTGTGTGTGTAAGAGTGTGTAAGAGTGTGTGTGTACAAGAGTATGTGTGTAAGAGAGTGTAAGAGTGTGTATGTGAGAGAGTGTAATAGAGTGTGTAAGAGAGTGTGTAAGAGAGTGTGTATGTGAGAGTGTGTAAGAGAGTGTGTGTAAGAGTGTAAGAGAGTGTGTGTAAGAGTGTGTGTGTAAGAGTGTGAGTAAGAGTGTGTAAGAGAGTGTGTGTAAGAGTGTGTGTAAGAGTGTGTGTGTACAAGAGTGTGTGCAAGAGTGTGTGTGTCAGTGTGTGTAAGAGTTTGTGTGTGAGAGTGTGTGCAAGAGTGTGTAAAAGTGTGTGTACAAGAGTATGTGTGTAAGAGAGTGGGTGTAAGAGTGTGTGTATGTGAGAGTGTGTAAGAGTGTGTGTACAAGTGTGTGTGTAAGAGTGTGTGTGTGAGTGTGTAAGAGTGTGTAAGAGTGTGTGTACAAGAGTATGTGTGTAAGAGAGTGTAAGAGTGTTTATGTGAGAGCGTAAGAGTGTGTGTGTAAGAGTGTGTGTAAGAGTGTGTAAGAGTATGTGTACAAGAGTATGTGTGTAAGAGTGCATGTAAGTATGTGAGTGTGTAAGAGTGTGTGTAAGAGTGTGTGAGTGTGTGTAAGAGAGTGTGTACAAGAGTGTGTGTGAGTGTGTGTACAAGAGTGTGTGTGTAAGAGAGTGTGTGTAAGAGTGTGTGTAAGAGTGTAAGAGTGTGTGTAAGAGCATGTGTGTAAGAGAGTGTGTGTGTAAGTGTGTAAGAGTGTGTGTAAGTGTGTGTAAGAAAGTGTGTGTAAGAGTGTGTATGTAAGAGTGTGTGTGTGAGTTTGTGTAAGAGCGTGTGTGTGTAAGAGTGTGTAAGAGTGTGTGTGTAAGCGAGTGTGTGTAAGAGAGTGTGTATGTAAGAGAGTGTAAGAGAGTGTGTGTAAGAGAGTGTGTAAGAGTGTGTGTAAGAGTGTGTGTGTAAGAGAGTGTGTGTGTAAGAGAGTGTGTGTGTGTAAGAGAGCACACGCACACGTGTGTGTGTGTGTGTGTGTGTGTGTGTAGTTTTTAATATGCACTGAATTAAGTTGTCACTGATACTTTTAGGGAACCGCTGGCCGGTGCCCCTGCCGCGCCCCGGTGCCCACCTAGGCCAGGTCACTTCCGGCAGGTGGGTGTGAGGAGGTAGACATGGGCCCTCTCTTCACACCACAAGGAGGGCCCTCACAGCCTGTCACCTAATGGTTGGCTGGCAATGGTTCTCAGTGTTTGAAACACGCGTGGTGAATCGCAGCCCTAGGCTGGAAGGGATGGGCGGGCCGTCGCACCCAGCTGCTCCCGGGACCAACCGAAGAAGAAACACAGACTGGGCCAAGAGCAGAAACGGAGGCTCCCCTGGCTGAGCAGGGAAGGGGTGCACCTGTGCGCGGAGGGGAGGCGGCGCCCCACAGCGATCGGTGAGGAAGGACACGGCTCCCAGTTTGCAGCCGCCTCTCGGGGACAGAAAGGAGCATCGCCTGGGACAGAACAACACACTCTGGCCTCCAGGCCCGGCCCACCCACCAGCACCCTGGGAGGCCAGCCAACAAGGCCCTCACTGGTCTGCAGCAAGTCAGACCCCGAAGGAGATACCGCCTCCCAGCCACGAGGCTGGCTGCGGTCACACAGACAGATTACACGTACAGGCGAAAATGCGGACACGCGGGGACGCTCACGTGCTGCGGACGGGAATGTAAGCGGGGCAGCAGCCTGGGACAACAGTCTGGCAGGTCCTCAAATGTTAAACAGCTACCCTGGGGCCCAGCAACTCTGCTCCCCGGTATGCACCCAAGAGAAATGAAACCGTGTGTCCGTGTGAAATGAAAACGTGTGTCCGTGTAAAAACTTGTACACGAGTGCACAGCAGCCCAAGGGGGAAAGCGGCCCAGGTGTCCATCAGCGTTGGCATGAAAGGATAAACGCAAGGTGGTGCACGGGTACAGCGGACTGCCATTCAACGCACAGGGCACGACGTCCCTCCCGACACACGCCGGAACACGGAGGACCTGGAACACGCTATGGAAAGGGACAGAAGACAGGCAGGAAGGAGCACATACTGTAGGGTCCCATGCACAGGAAAGCTCAGGGGAGAGAAACCGACGGAGACAGAAAGCAGACGGTGGTGGCGTAGGGCTCGGGGGCGGGGAGCGGGTGGTGGAGGGGGAGTTGATACCGAAAGGGCACAGAGCTTCTGGGGAGGTGATGACCGTGACCTAGAATTGACTGTGGCAACAGTTGCGCACATCTGTGAAAACACTAAAAATCACTGAACTGTGCGGTACAAGAATTATCTCAACAACGCGGCTAGACATTTTAAAATAATAAAAACAGCCCTAGCCAACGGTTCGGCTCAGCCGATAGAACGTCGGCCTTCGGACCGAAGGGTCCCGGGTTCGATTCCGGTCAAGGGCACGTAACTCGGTTGCAGGCTCCTCCCCGGCCTGGGCCTTGGTCAGGGCACGTGCAGGAGGCAACCAATCGATGTGTTTCTCTCACGTCGATATTTCTGTCTTTCCCTCTCTCTTTCCCTCTCTCTGAAAATCAATGGAAAATAGCCTCAGGTGAGAATTCTAAAAAATAATAATGAAAATAAAAGCAATCTGGTCACTCACTAGACAAAAATTCGACCACAGGCCATCTGCGTTTGACAGCAGTACAATTTGTAGGCTTTGGACCAGGGTTCAAGCCAGGCGATTTGGTGCCTCTGTCCCCTGGAAACGGTGAGCACACGGAAGCAGCCGGGACTGCTGAGTCTTGTGGACTCAGCACGCACCAGCCCATCTGGCTCAAATGCCCAGGACAGACGAGCGCCTGCTTCCTCTGCTGCCGGCGTCCGCGCCGTCAGGAGCCGGCAGCGGGCTCCACCCACACTCCGCTGTCTCCTGCTCGGAGCTAGGCAGTGACCCTGGCACCCAGCCTTCCTTACCTGGTCGTTATCCGTCTCTTGAACAAAAAAGGCTTCTCCGTTATCTCCCAGTTTCATGTGTAAATCCACAGATTCCCCGTTGATTTCTATGTCAACCTGGAAGAAAAACGCACGTCTGTCTCCACATCAGGAAACAAACCTCCCCTGGCCACGCCTCCACACGCATGAATCGCACACACGTCACAGAGAGCTCACAACTCCAGATCTCCGTCGGTCAGCCTGGCCCTCCCTGCGCGTCCCCATCGGGAAACGCAGTCTGCACCCCACCCCACCATCACCGGAGCCCGGGCGGGCTCGCGGGGGCCTCAACGAGCAGCACACGACAGAAGTGGCGCTACGTGACTTCAGAGGCTGGGTCAGAGAAAAAGGCAACGTCCACTGGGCTGGCTCTCTCTCTCTCTCCTTCCCCCCCCCCCCCCCCATGCTCGCCAGCCACCACGTGATGAGGAGACCCAGACCACATGGAGGGGCCAACAGCCCCTGAGAGGCAGCCAAGAGCCGCCCGTCGTGTGAGTGACACGTCTCCAGAGGGTCCCAGCCCCGGCCTGGAGCCTTCCAGCTGAGGCCGTGGACGGCGACGGCAGACACAGCCAGCCCGGCTGTCCGAGTTCCTGAGCACAGAACCCAGGAGCTGAATCAACAGCTGGTTTATGCCCCTGAATCCTGCAGCCGTTCACGCAGCCACCGCCACCAGAACAATCCGAGTTCATCGCCCACTCGGCGAACAGCCCCACCCAACGGAGAGATGAAAATCTGGGGCCCCCAACAAGCTCCGGATATGGGAAGCCACAGAACGGGGTCCCGGGGGCCCCCCGGCTCTCACCACTTTCTCTCGGGAGCGCAGCACCCCCATCTTGCCGAAGCGCACGTGGAACGGGGAGCACTGCAGGCTCCCGTTGGGCTGGCGGACAACGATGATGTCGATGCATCCGGACAGGGTGGCGGGGTTCAGGCCCTTGTACAGCTCCTTCACGGTGACAAACACCTGGCCCGCCAACTGCCCCACGTAATTCATGGTCTGAGCCTAGAAAGCAGAGACACACACACACACACACACACACACACACACAGTTAATTCAGGGAGGCCAGCTGCCTACAGCCTGCCCCGTCACCCGCCCGCCTCCACCCCGGAGACCCCGGGAGGCCTCTGGAAATACCCCTCTGGAGAGGCAGAGAACCTGTCCCATAATCCCTAACCAACGGCAAGTTCATGGCCCCAGCGGCAACACCCCCCCACCAGCACCACCCCTCAGCCTCTACCCCTGGGCGGCCTTGGCTGAGCACGGAGAATTTTTTAAAGGGAGAGACTACCATCCCCCACCTACTGGGATGCCTACTCTCTAAAAAGCAGGAAAAAGCAGGCACCGGTGAGGACGTGGAGACACGAGTCCACGTGCACTGTCGACGGGAATGCAAGATGGTGCAGCCACAACACAGCACGGGGCGCCGAGTCTCCAAAAATCAAAACGAGAGCTGCCGCATCGTCTAGCCATTCCACCTCTGGGCGCATGTCCGAAAGAACTGACGGCAAGACCTCGGA
The DNA here is from genome assembly GCA_026230045.1 of Corynorhinus townsendii. Classification (NCBI taxonomy): domain Eukaryota; kingdom Metazoa; phylum Chordata; class Mammalia; order Chiroptera; family Vespertilionidae; genus Corynorhinus; species Corynorhinus townsendii. The sequence continues at coordinate 167,322,120 of JAPDVU010000007.1, forward strand.
GCGCTGGCTGCACACCCATGCTCACGGCAACAGCATTCCCGATGGCCAAAAGGTGGAGACGAGCCCCGTGTCCAGTGACGGGAGCGTGGACAAATGTATCCAGACACACAATGGATTCTTTCTCCGCCTTCCAAAGTAAGGGGACCCTGGCGCCTGCTAACCACGGGTGGACCTTGAGGACATGCTGCTGAACGGAAGAAGCTAGTCACGGAAAGGGCAGACACTGCGTGGTCCCGCGTGGGAGGCAGCGGGAGCAGACAGGCGCCGAGAAACGGAAAGGAGAGCGGTGATTACCGGGCCGAGGGGACGGGGAAGGAGAGTCGGAGTTTAGTGGGGACCGAGCTCCTTCCCGCGAGAGGAGAAACGTCTGGGCCCGGACGGAGTGAGGGCTGCCGCGGCGTGAATATACTTGTCTTAGGCGAACTGAACTGGGCATGTTTAAATGGCGAAGGTAACCAATTTCCCGTTATGTGTATGTCACCACAACTTAAACAAAATTGAAGGGGATGAGGAAGAAAACTGTATTAACCACGAACTCATTGGGGGAAGATGACTATGATTTGGTTAAAAAATGTATTTGGGCCCTAACCGGTGTGGCTCAGTGGATAGACCGTCGGCCTGCGGACTGAAGGGCCCCAGGTTCGATTCTGGTCAAGGGCATGGACCTGGGTTGCGGGCACATCCCCCGTAGGGAGTGTGCAGGAGGCAGCTGATGGATGTTTCTCGCTCATCGATGTTTCTAACTCTCTATCCCTCTCCCTTCCTCTCTGTAAACAAACAGTAAGACATATTTTTTAAATGTACTGAACTGAAAACTTTTTTAAAAAATGTATTTGGAAGATCATGTGGGCCCAGGAGGCCCTGGGGCGGGTGGGCCCAGGTTCCCTGGAGCTGGGGCTTGGCTGAGGGGGGCGGGCCAGCTGGGGGCCAGCTGGGGGCCAGCTGGGGGTGACCGGCTCTTCTCCATCTGCCTCTCCAGGGTGTCCTCTAAAAAGCCAGGATCAAACCGGCGGGACGCCAGTTCCCAAGTTCCACGACCTGGGTTCCCTTTGAAGAAACGGGCTCGTTAAGGTGCTAGCTTGATTCGCCTGGAGATACGGAGCCAGACAGAGGCCCGGACGGACTCGGCTCCCTGCGCTCCCCTCTTCACTGCCAGGTTCACGGGCCGCATGACCAGGCCTGAGGGCAACATTTGCGTTGAAGAAGAAAGCACCTTAAAGGCTCTTCAAGAGCAACATACTGTGCCCGACCTGTGTGACGCAGTGTTCGAGCATGGAACTATGCACCGGGAGGTCTCGGGTTCTGGGACTGACCCCCAGCGGGGGGCGTGCAGGGGGCAGCTGATGGATGTTGATGTTCTCTCTCATCAATGTCTCTCTCTCTCTCCCCCTCTCCTTTCCTCTCTCAAAAATCAATAAAAAACATACTTTTAAAGAAAAACAAGGGTCGCGGAATGGGAAACCTGTCGAGAACAAAACGAAACGCCTCCGTTCCAGGCGAACAGCTCTGCGGCGTGCTCCTCCCCTCCCCCACTCCCCATCGCTTCACCTCGGTGGGTTTTAATCTCAAAAGCTGGCAGGAAGGAGCTGCTTGGCCGGACAGGGCGCTCACCCCGAAACAGGACTCCACAACCCTGGTTCACGAGGTTTCTCGGAAGAGCTGAGCCGAACCTCGCAAAACCCTCCAGACAAACGGGGGTCCCCCGAGGTGCGGTGTGGGTTTTCCGGGGGACGCTCCGATGCAGGAGCTCGGACATCTGAGACTTTTTCTCACCTTGGCATTTCCCAGCTTGACCTTGTGGAAAATGCTACGTGTCTGAGGCTACTGCCTCCTCCTGGCACCCCGTTTTTCCAGATATGTCTCTGGTCCATTAAAAAGGACGACCGCGCTTACATCAGACCCAAACCGGTGACACAGCAGGAATAAAAACCCAAAGCGTATTTCCGCATAGGCGTCTACCTACCGCTTTAATAAGAAATGGGGTGTTGAACTCAAAGAGAGCCCATTGTGGGTTGTTTTCTTTTTTAAAAAAGGAATCTTACCAAAAAGAGTCAACTGTTAAAACTACATCTGGGGATCTGGATTCTTTTAGGCCAAGCCCCTTAATCGTCAATTCAGGAGTCAGCAGTTCTGCTCATTTCCTACACACGTGGGTAAAAGTGACTTCTATTCCTTTCCGGTTCTCCCAGCTGTAACGTTACTGGAGGCACGCGGCCTGGGGAACCACGGTTTCTCCGTCTCAGATGGTGGGTTTGCTCCTTGGAAATGAATCGGTGACGTGGAGCGACCCCAGGATGTCCCACTCCCTTCCTCTTCCCTGGGAAGGAGGCAGACCGGGACTCGGCGGTGAGAGACCTTTAGCCAAGGTCACCACCGGGAATGCAAAACCCGCTCACCAAACACAGCTCTCTGAATCACCCTTCCCACCTCTGCTTTTCGTCCTACTCTCTTCTCTCTACGACTCGAGTGGCTCTCTCCTCCATCCGGACTCCCGCTGCCCCCTCCATGTCCCTCCTCACCGGCCGGCCAGCCTCCCCCGCGCCCTCCGCGTCAGGTCATGACCTCACCGCCCATCCAGGGCAGCGGCTGGATAAACGGGAGCTGTCATTTGTCCGGTGGCCGGAAGGACTTCGTCCACCACGCTGGTCTCTCTCTGGAGGGCGGGAGGCTTGCTCCTCTCCGGGCGCCCACCCCAGAGGCCCGGGAGATGTCTGGGTCACACCTGCCATGTCTTCTTTAACTACTGCCATCGTCCTTTGACGAGATCCTTCAACATCCGAAAGACGGGCGTCTAATCTTACTTTTTTTGCCTGTTAAACTAGGTGCCTCTGGAAGGACTGAATTAAATCTCTGCGGGGACTTTCTTCCCAACGCGAAAGCGCTTTGTTGGTTTAGAACAGCAATGTTCAACCTTTCTTATCTCATGGCACGCATAAACCAATTACTAAACTTCTGGCCAAAAAAAAAAAGGTATAATTTTGATAGATTTACCAAAAAGTAAAAATAATAGTAATTACCTATCCTTTTTGCTCCAAAGTGACTTTTTAAAAAAAAATCAGATGCCTACACTTGTATATCAGGATTTCTGGTACCGATACGTCACCAATCAGATGCAACCTGATGATGCAACGTGACGGACAGAATGTAACTCTGTCATATGACCTGTATGTTACAGTTCAAGACAGGCACTCACGGCAGACAGCTATTGCTGCGCTGACTGGTGTCTTTTTTTTTTTATTTCACAGTCTAAGGGAGATGAGGTCAATGCTCCTGACTAAATAGTCAGGTGTGGCGTGTTTTAAAAAACCCTCGCGGCACTCGGGTTGAAAAGGGCTGGTTTAGATTGTTACCATGGAAACAGATGCAGGGTCAGCGCTGCCTCCCTCCTCCGCTAGCACAGTGACAACCAATGCCTGCCCGGCGTGGAGGCCCAGGCTCGGGGAAGGGTCTGTGCTCCTGGTGCCGCTGAGGCGGAGCAGGAGGGAGGGTGCAGCGGGAGGAGGCGGCTCTGTGCGGGGAGGCCCCCGCTTCTGCAGGACCCACGGCCTGTCCGGCGCCAGTGAGGCACACGGTGGCGACAGAGCGCGATGAGGACGCCACTGGGAGCCAGCAGGGACCCCTGAAAACAGATTCCCCAACGGCACTGAGTCCCCGGGCGGCTAGCCTTTGCTCCGGCTCCGAAGGGACATCCTGAACCGCGAGGCTTCCCGGCTCAGGAGAAAACACTGTGCCTGAGACTTAAATGTGTGTCTGCCGCCTGCCAGCCCCCTGCGCCCGACGCCTGCCTCTCCCAGACACAGCCGGCCACTCCCCGGTGATCACCGCAGGCGACGCCCATCAAATGCCGGTTCCGGAAAGAGGGCGGTGGGCTAGGAAAACCAGCAGGGCCCTACCAACGTCGGCGAGGAAACAGCAGGCGAAGCCACAGCCCCAGCACCCATCCCGCGATGCTCCACACCCTTGCCGATCACCCACCCGGTCCCAGGAAGAAGCCGCGCGAACCTCCCGCTCCGCCTACAGAGCACTTCACAGGGTGCCGGCCCTTCGCACAGGGAGCTCCCGGGACGCAGACCTGGGCAACCCTGCGTGGCGGTCAGGACCAGCAGCGCCACCCGGTGTGTCACAGGCACCAGGACGCCAACTTTGTGTGACCCTCGTTCGGAGTAAGTAGCCCCGCCAGGAAGGGGCAGAGCGGGGACAGGAGCCAGGCTGGGGCCCCATCCACGCGGCTGCCCCATCTCACTGGCTAACACTGGTGCCAATGGGCGAGGCTCGGGGAAGAAAACCCCCTGGTGTGGCTTGAGGCAGAGAGGGCAAGCATCCGGGTCTAAACGCCAACGAACACCCGGCACCTGTCCACAGGGCGCCCGGCGCTGCACCACGGTCACAGGTGGTGAGAGAGCCAGGAGCACCGAGAGGCCGTCCGGAGCCGGCGTGGACGGCACGACAGGAGGCCAGCTCTGGTCGGAGTCTACGCCACCACCGGGCAACGCGGTGAGAGAGGGGGTTCAAGACGGTGGTGGGGCTCTAGGGCCTGGTCCAAACGACGTCAAGGCACCAGCCGGCGTGGCTCAGTGATGGAGCGTCAACCTAGGAACCAGGAGGTCATGGTTCGATTCCCGGTCAGGACACAGGCCCGGGTTGCGGGCTCGAGCCTCAGTGTGGGGGGCGTGCAGGAGGCAGCCAGCCGGTCCATGATTCTCTCTCATCATGGATGTTTCTCTCTCCCTCTCCCTTCCTCTCTGACATCAATAAAAATATTTTTTTTCAAAGAATCAAGTCTTCAACCCAAGCAGGAGCCCAGGGGATGGGGGGAAGGGCTGGTATTGGGGGGAGGGCGGGGCGGAAGGGGAGAATGAAGAAAAAAGTACAGATACTGGCACATGCTCCATCTCCAAAGTCGTCTGGCAAGTCTGGAGACGGGGGAAAGCGCCAGAATTTAAAAATCAGAAGAGAATAAGAAAAGGGGGCGCATTCTCTCCACTGAAACGCGTCAAGACAACGGCCCCCACAAAATCACTCCGAAGGCGGGTTCAATTAGAGGCTCATAGGCACCTTGCCCACAACAGGCCATGGCAGGTGAAGGATAAGAGCCGGAAAAGCAGGAACTGCACCAACTGTGGGCCGGGGGGAGGCCTGGAGGTGGTCTCCCCGCCGTGGGGAGCCGGGCGCTCACCCAACCTCCCTGCAGAAAGGGGGGGACTCGATGGGTCTCTGCCCGGGAAAGCTGGGGCCACGGTGACCTGGGACTGTCACTACGTCGCTACGTGACTAGGAAGTCTGACTCAGTCATGGCTCCGACGGGCTCTTCACGCGTTTCATCTGCCGTCCCCCCTCAGGGCCCTCAGGAGGTACATTCAGAATGCTCCCCGCTAGGACCGCGGTGCGAACACCCCCGCTTTGCTCCGTCTGCGGTCGAAGAGTCTGCGCGTCTGTCCTCAGAACGAGCATCACTTCCCGGAGAGCTTCGCCGCGGACCCACGGCAGCGCTCAGGGACACGCGCTCAGTGCCGCCTCCACGCACGGCAGGTGCTCACGGGCACCTACGGGATCCGGGTGTGAGGCAGCCGGGAGCTGCCGGACTGGATACCAGCGCCACCTCTGCCCCGCGGCAGCCTGCTGCTGCCTGTCATCCGAGCAGGACTGCGCCCCTGGGCGCGGAGCCACCAGTGGTGGCCCGACCGCCTGGCCCAGCCTGTGCTGGAATGAGCGCCTCGGGGAACCAGCAAATACCCACCGAGTTCAGCAGCAGCACCGGGCCGAGATCCTGTCCGCCGGGAACCAGCGAGGCACCGTTACACCTTTAAACCCCACGGTCCACTGTCACAGCCACTGGGACCGCACGCTGTGCGGGTGAAGAGGTCACAAGGTCACATTGTCCACTGTGTATCCCAGTGACGCAGGGGACACCCTGGCCGTGCTCCCGTTGGCAGAGCGGGGACTCCGCTTTAGCGTATGGACCTCGCGCAGAGCCCCAAAGCCGGTGAGAGGTGCCAGCGCGTCCCAAGGCAGGTGAGCCTGCCCCGGACGGCGACGACCCTGCCAACCGCCCGTGTGACCTCACAGTCCGCACTACACATGTGGCTGCACACGCACGCACACACACACACACACACACTCACTCACTCACTCAGTCATACAACGCAGGAGAGCAGAGCACCTGTTCCGTACGTGAAACTACATTGCCTTCCCGTGACAAGGCCAAAACGACCCACGGCGGCCCATTTTCACAGTGGCCCTCCCTTTCCCTCAGGGGTCTGGTGTGGAAACTGGTCTGCGTGCTCCAGAGGGACCCGAGCTCGCCAGCGGGGCCGGGGCAGCAGACGGCCCCGCCCGCCGCCCCGCACAGGCAGGTAAGGCGAGTGTGCGGGTGGGGAACGCTGCCAAGGCCGAGCCTCCTGCCACCGGCTCTCGGAGCCAGGGGGAAGCCCGTGCACCTTGCAGCGCCGAAGAGGGGCTCCTTACGTTTGTGTGAACGAAGAAAAGGGCAGAAAGGTGTTGCTAGGAACGTCTAAACGGCCATGGCTGAAATCGCCGCCCTCTCGTTTCATCCCCATCTACCCTGTGTGTCTGAAATGGCCTCTGGAGACCGGTGAGCAGCTGGCCAATCCCCGCCTCTCCCCTCACGCGTGCATCCCTCCCGTCGAGCAGCAGAGGTTACACGAGGGCTCAGCCAGGCCCGGCTCTGGACCCCAGGGAAGGCGGATGCCTGTCCTCTGGAAGCTGAAAGTCTTACCCCTAAACTGACTCCATTACTGAACAACCGAATATCGAGGTCCCTCCGTAACCTTCCTACGAAACTGAGTCATTCGCTCTGGGAGTGAGCAGCCTGTCACCAGGGGTGCTTACGCCCTTTGGCTTCGAGTGGACGGTTCCTCCTCAAGGGCATGAGTCTGCTCCCCTGGGGTCTCCCACAGTCAGCCCAGAAATAGCTCGTCCTCCAGTCAGCCCAGAAACAGCTCATCCTCCGCCCTCCGGGTTGTCCTGGGGCCTCGGAGGAGAGCCACGTGGCTGTGCCCGGGCACTAACACTCTAGGGGGGCGAGGCCAGCCCCCAGCCCAGCCCCATGAGGATGGGGTGCGGGCTACGCCCCCACCCCTGGCTGCTCTCTAAGCACCTTCCAGTCTGTCGCTAGGTCTGGGGTCCAAACCTGAGTCTGATCAACCCCGAGTGAAAGCACACACCCCGCGCGGCTACTGGGCTGGCCCGATCTCCTTCACCTGCGCGGGCGGCTATGACGTCAGCGCTGGGTTGCAGCCAAAGCATTAAAAAAACACGTTCTAAGAAATGCCAGAAGCGATCTGACTAATAAGACTCGCATGAAAGTGAAACTGGCTGACAGATAGCGTATCTTCCTCTGGTGACTTATGTTCACGGCAACGAGGAAGTCCGTGTTCCGAGCCCTCTGGCTGTTTGTCAGCCGGTGAGGATGACAAATGACGTTGACATCCCAACCAAGGGAAGAATGACGTAGAGGCAGCGCGATGCAGGGGAACCCACAGCAGGCTGAAAGTCAAGGTACCTGCTCTCAGCCCCCGCCGCCGGGCAGCACCCCGCAGCACAGCTGGGGCAAGCCACGCCCTCCCGCCCATCAGCCGCTCCGCCCACTGAGCCACCTCCCGCACAGAGGGGCGTCTCAAACAGGACAGCGAAGCGGGCCATACCTTTCGGGAGGCGCGCCCTTTCTGGGCTCGCCAGGGTTCTTCCGGCGACACTCGTCCAAAATAAGAAAGTTCACCACAAAAGCTTGAGGTGCTTTGGAAAAGCCCGCAGGTCAGACTAAGACCTCCTGACCACAGTGATGCAGCAGCAAAACCAGCGGGCGCTGGAGTCCCCCCACCAAAGTCTTGTCCAAATGAAGCAGGTCAGGTAAGCCGGCGCTCCCACTCCTCCCAGCTCCGCTTGGGGACCAGGAGGGGACGGCTGCTCCCGGCGGGCAGGTGTGCTGAGTGAGTGTGTCAGGACAGAGGGCCCTGTCGCCCCGCAGAAGTAGGCGCCAGAACAATCGACTTGCAGGGAGCAGACAGAGCGGGCCAGGTCCCCACCAGGGCGGGAGCACCCCACGCTGAGGCCAATCAGTACAACTGCCGGCCGCAGGCACCTCTCAGATGCACCAAGGCGGGAGCCACCCCAATCCCCGAGGTCCCAGGAGGGCGGAGCGGGGCTGCTGACACGGTCAGGGTTGGGTAATGGAGGTCTCACCACTTCTCACTTAGTTGCTACATCAGAAAAATATCAGCATTTCGTCCTCAAATTGGCAGAATCCTCCTCCTCCGGGGCTCCCCAATTGCCAAGGAACACTGGCTTCTTGAACGAATGCCCACATTCAAAGCTCCGGCCACGGCTTTCCTAAGCCGGCAGCTTTTGCCCACACCGGCCCCTCGGCAACAGCAGGGTCAGTTTAGGGTGGCCTCAGCGCCACCCAGCAGAAAAACGGGCAAAATACAGAAAGAGTTCCGAGAGGAAGGAAGGAGAGAGGGTCAATGATACACGGGTAGACACTCAACCCTACTCATAATTTAACACATGCAAATCACAGGAGGCCTTCCAGGTGGCCCACCGTCAACGCATTTCAGAAGCCCCCAGGGTTGGGGGTGCCGGGGGGAGGGGGGGGTGCGGCAGGGCAATAGCTGTCACTCAGCACCTACTAGCGCACCCCAGCAATTCTGCAAGAGCCACATGCAGACAGTATCAGGGCACGGACCACGGCAGGGACACGCAGGGACAACAGCCAACATCTCCCGGACTCCGGTTAAGGGAGTTACGGACCAGCCACACCGCAGGATGGGATATTAGGAGACTGTTTTTAAAAAAAAAACAAAAACGGACAGGTAGCTCAGGAACTAACCTGAAAGGGGGAGGGAGGAGACGTACGCAAGTACTCAGAACATGGACCGCCTTGTTAAGAATTACAGGCCCTCGTATCCGGACGTGCACACAAAACTCCTGCGCCGATTCCCACGCCAAACAAGGTCCGTTCACAGGCCCACCTGGGGCCAGGCCTGGGGAAGGGGGAGCCTCACTTCTCAGCGCCTGCGTTTCCACCGTGCTGGTTCCTGACGCTTTCTACACGTGCGTGTATTGCTTTAACGTTGAGTTGGAGGACAGAACCCTCTGACCCGCTCCGTGTCGAGGTCTCCCCATCGCTGAACCCACTGAGACACCGGAGGGTAAAGGGGGTTCAGGAAGGTCAGACGGGCGACCGCTCGGCTCCCCCAGCGGTTTGCAATGCTCCGATCTGACAGCCCCATGTGACGCGTGTCTGCAGGCGCCTGCCAAGGAGCTCAGAAGGCCTGGCCGGTGGGTGACGGAGGCGCCTGACCTGCAGGCTGGCCAGACCGCGGTCCCGACCCTCTGGCTGTTCCTTATTTGACGCTAACTGAGCTCAGGGCTTGGCCTCCTCTCCTCACACACAAGCAAGAGCCCTCTGTCCCAGTCTGTGTCTTGGTCAAAAGGAATGCCCTGCTTTTGTGCCTTTGGTATGACACTCGCTCGCCCACTCCACCCCGGGAATGCTTGGAGGGCCGAGTACCAGCTGGCCGGTCCCGAGTCCGGCCTCCACAGCTTGGGGGTAAGAATGCAGACAGCTGGTGTTCAGATCCCAGCTCCCCCCCCCCCCGCCCCCCACCCGCAGACTAACCTGTGACCACAAGCAAGTCACGAACCTCTCAGCGCCTCCGTTTCCAGTCTATGGGACGGGATGGCGTTCCCGCGGCCCCGCCTCCCAGGCCTCGGTAAGTAAATAAAGAACTTGGCCACTGCTTGCACCAACGACAGCCAGGTGCTGCTGACCCTGCGGTCAGAACGGGCTCCCGGCAAAGGCTGGGCTTTGAATGCAGTTCCCGCCTGACGGAGCTTTGCACCTATCAACTTTTTTTCCTTAATCTTTATTGTTGAAAGTATTACATGTGCCCCCCTGTTTCCCCCCCATCAACCCCCTCCAACTATTTTAAGTGCACCTTCCCAAAAAGACAGGGCAAAGAAGACTGCTGGCTCCAATGAGTACAGAAATATGAGGGGGCTACGCTTTTATTCCCACAGGGTGGTGACACCTTTCCGTTTGTCCAAAAAAATCGAAGCCCCCAGGCAGCCCCACCTCGGGCAGCGCTCCACCGCCATGGCGAGCTCGGTGGCAGGAAATTCCCTTGCCGGGCAGTGCACCTTGTTGTGCGACGGGGCCCCATGACCCCATGACCTTTGTGGCTTGTCTCTTTGGTAAACGCATGCTGCTTGCCTAGGGGGACCCGTGCATACAGAGGAAGGCTTCCTCAAAAAGAGAGGGGCTTCCTGGAAACGAGGTACACGGCGTGTATGGACTGTCCTTTCCCCGAAGCGGCTGGCAAACAGGTGTGGCTGGATCACAGGGCCTGCGGTCAGCGCAGGCGGTACAGGGAGCCCTGAGTCCCGGCCGACCGCCTGGAGCTTGTTGCTGGAGAGCCCCGGCGATGGGCCCCAGCACAAACATTCTGAGCTGCTGCAGGAATCGCGAAACTCCGTCTCCTCGCCAGCCTGCGCCCCGTCCATGCGCCCCCACCCAACTTCCCGGCGGGACAGGGGACATCCTTCCGTCCAAAGAACCAAGAGGTCCTTCGGCCCCTCGCCTGAACCCCCGACTTCTCCCCGAGCGCTGAGGTCCAGCAGGTTGGGCCCTGCAGTCCGGTCTTTTCTAGAATAGCTGAGGGGTGGTGTTTTTTTTTTTGTTTTGTTTTGTTTTGGTAACGGAGACCAGGGTCCCACAGCCAGCTCAGGCCAAACTTAGACCGGAGCGCAGGCCTCAGACCCACTAGCTCAGGCCCCGTCCCGGGCTCTGTCCAGGCCTGCGCCACGCGGTCCTATGTAAACAGGAATAAAAGCTCCAAGACAAACACCCACACACAAAAACACTTGCTAGTCACACAAATGTTGGCAAATATGAAGCAAAATAAGGAACCAACACATAAACCCCTCGATCTTCCGACATGTCTGGGGGGGGGGGGTGGGAAGAAGGGTGTTTGTTTCTTGATTACTATACTTTCCTCAATGGCTCACTTTAATTCCTAGGACTCGAATTATGGAGCACAGGTTAGCAGTAAATTTCGCTGCCATAAATACCCCCAATAAAATAAAAACAAAAACCCTTTTCAAGCTCATCTTTTTTCCAAAACGCTCCTACCGTCCTGGGGAGACTATAGGTGCTAAAAACTCTCCGATGTAATACTGCCCACAGTCCGCGTTCACGTTTCCTGTGTCGCGGTCAAAACCAGGGCTGACATCTGCTTTCGCCTGCCACCTACACGCCAGCGCTATGGCCCTTAAAGTGACTTGGGAAACACTGCTTTCCATCCTTACATTGTCCAGCTTTCCCCCAAATAAAACTATGTGCAGGGGCACCTGACGGGGCTCACTAGGCCCAGGGCCCCCGAGGCTGCGGGAAGGGTGCACAGAGGCCTGGCAACCCGGGGACCCAGATTCCAGCCCGGCTCAAAGCCTCCCAGCAGCTGCGTGACCTTGGGCGCGGCGGTGGCCTCAGTTTCCTCAGCTGCACAGCAGGCATCTTAACCCTTCGGGGCACATTCTCATGACAGTGCCTGACAAAGGGCAGGGGCTGCCCGCTGCATAGAAAGAACCGCCTCTCGTCGCGCGATCCATCGAGGGTCCCCCGGCCAGGCTCCCCGGGTCCCGGAGCGCCCCGCCCCCACCCCACCCCGCCGGTCCAACCAGCCGCTCAAGGTCAGCCCCGCAGGCGCTGAGAGGGAGCAGCCAGGATGCCGGTGAGCCTGTCAATCGAACCCGGCCGCTGTCTCCGCCTCCCTCCCGGAACCACTTCCCGCGCCAGGGCCGCGGGGACAGAGCGCGGGCCGCGGACGTGGGTCAGGTGGGCCGGCCGCGCGCCCCGAGCCCCGCCGCCCCCGCTCCGCCGCCCGGCCCCGCCAAGGCTGCGGCCCCTCCCTCGACCACCGCCCGCGGGGCTCCGCGGGGCTCGCCCGGGCCCCACGGCGGCGCGGGAGCTGCTACTCACCGCGGGGCGCCGCGCGCGTGGCCGCCTTTGTATGCAAACACCCGCCCCGCGCGCTCGCTGACAGCACGACTGCCGGGGGCGGAGGGGCGGGGCGAAGGGGGCGGAGCCTGCGAGCGGGTGGACGCCAGGGGCCTCGCGACGGGCGCACGGGCCGGCCTGGGTGTCGCTTTCAGAGCCCCCCCCCGCCCGCCCGCCGAGGCGGTAGAGCCCCCCTAGGAAGAAGGCCGGGTCCGCCAGCCCTCCTTCACCGCCTACCTTAGCTTTCCTGCGGGGCAGCTGGAGCGGTAACAGGGACCAAACCGTTAGGGTCTCGCGGGCCCTTTTAAGAGGCCTAGATAGTGCCCTGGCCCGGGTAGCTCATCTGATGAGAGCATTGTCCCGGTACACCAAGGTTGCAGGTTCAACCCCTAGTCAGGACATAAATAATCAATGAATGCATAGGAAAGTGGAACCACCGATCATTGCTTCTCTCTCGTCTGCCCCCGCCCTGTCTGGAGCCCCCCTGGGAGGGCCCTGCGGTGTTGTCAGCCACCAGGTGGTCAGAGGTGGGCTGAGCTGTGACTCAGCCAGGGTAGCGGAGGCATCCCGGTGGCCGCTTCCGGGACCTGCTGCTTTCAGCCTAACGGGGCAGAGCAGGAGCAGCAGGGAGGAGGGAAACCTGCCCCTGCCGGCTGAAGGAGGAGGGGCCTGGGCAAAGCCACGCCAGCACCCTGGGTTCTACAGGCTCAGTTTCACAATCTGGAAAGTGGGGGGGGCAGACGCTCAACCCACAGGTCCACCTGGAGGCCTGGAAAGGCCATTGTGGAAGTTACGTGGCCGATTGCTGACCTCCTGAAAGATTTTCACGTTCTAGAAGCCCACACGTTGGGATTCCCAGAAAGATTTGTTGAGCGTTGGCCCCCTGCTCAGCCCGCTCCAGCCGCCCTCCTGGGAGGGCCACCCAGAGAGCACCCATTGCTGAGGATGCGGAGGGCTAGGCAATGACAACCCCTCTGCATGAAAGGCCACCGGCGTGATGGCAGCCGCCCCATTCTAGGTGGGAACCGCCCCCCTTTTAGCCAGTGACAGTAACTTCACCTCCTGGGAGTTCTGAAGTTTTCCAGTTAACTGCCTACACAGTAGACAGGGCTCTGCACCGGGGGTGGGAGGGGGATTGGGGGGGTGGGCATGCCATGAAACAGTGTAGGTAGCTGTGCGGTGAACGGGTCTCCTGGCAGCTCTGCGGCGGCACCAGTGGTCAGCTCTGTAAATGCCCCAGGCGGAAAGGGTGCCCCAGAAAGAAGGGGGTGAGGGCATGAGTGGGGGAGGGGGGCAGTGGGGCGATAAGGACACATGTAATACCTTAATCAAAAAAGAGTGAATCATTCCCCCGGAGGCCCAGGGTGGCCAGGGCTCCCAGGAAGGGAGGGGATCTGCTCAGATCCAAGGCCAGCCCTTGCTTGGCTGGGGCCCCTGATGAGGTGGCTTCAGCAGGGACACTCCCTGGCTGGGGCCCCAAGAATCCGATGGAAACGAGGGGACAGAGCAGCCTGGAAACCCACCAGAGGCGGAGTGGGTCCCCTGGAGGCCTGGCAGCCAGCTTGGCTGACCAAAGCAAGCCTCCTGGGGGAAGACGTGGCCCGGGTGCCACGGGGAGAAGAGGGGGGAGGGTAAACCAGGGGGAGCGAATGTCTGGAGCCCAAGCCCAGAGGCCCACCCCCACATGAGGGTGAGCATTCCAGATTAGGGCTGAGGCATCCAAGAGGGGAAGGAGTCCCAGGGAGATAAAGGGGAGAGGCTGACAGTTGGCCACCCTGGCTCTTGGAAGACGCCCCACCCCAATTCACCCCAACGGACATTAATTAGCTGGCATCCCATACCAGCCCCTGGCCAGGCGCTGAGCAGGGTCAGAGTCGCACTGTCTCGCTCGCTCAGAGAGCAGCCCCCAGCCATCCCTCGCTCGGTCACTCGCCCTCCCGCATGCATCCCCGTTTGCTGGGTGTCCGCCCTGTGCCAGGCCTGTGTGGAGCCCTCAGGGGAGCCGACCAGACGCGGCGTCTGCCCTCGGGGAGAGTACGGTCAGGGCAGTCATCAGGGGTAATCATGGCCAATCCCACAAAAACCGCCATCCTGCTCCGCCCCGCTGTGAACCCAAGCGGGGGTACGGCCTCTGCAGGAGCTCCCCTGCATTTGGGGCCTGAGCAGGGAACAGCGCGTAGGGAACAGCACGTGCAGAGTGGCTGGTGTGTGCCGTTTGCAGGAAGGCCCTGGCTGGCCTCCGATGGGGGGTTGGGGTGCCCAGCAAGCCCCACCTTCCGGGCCAGTGGCTCCCAGCCCGTGTGTTCCCTGTCATCAAGAGGGGCCGGGACACCCTCTCTCCTCGGGCCACACGGGGAAGATGCGTAAGGAGCCAGGCTAGGACAACATGGGCGTGTTTGCTACCTTATTACCTGTCCCCCCTTCCTGGTCCACTTGCAGGCCCGAGCAGCCCAGTCCCTGTAAGCCAGCCCACGCGCGTGGGAGTTCGAGGCCTTGGTGTGTACTGGAGGTCAGTGTGTCCGAGCGCAGCTCTACGGCCCTCATGCTCCCCCGCGTTCCCCTGAGCGCCCTGCCTTAGAGCGAACGCTTGTCTCCTCTGTGCCAGTCCCAGGGTTGACAGGCACACTCGGGTGTGGCATGAGCATGGCCCAATCGGAACAGATGCCAGGCGCCACAGAGCAGGGTGGGAGGGGTAAGGGGAGAGGAGAGATGAAGGGGCGGGAATGAAACTTTCTAATACTGTCACCGTTGGCAAGGCCATAGGAGCTTATGCTAGATGGGTGTACCCCAGAAGAAAACGGATTTGCATTTAACTGAGGAATTCATCTGCTCTGGACTGGATGTCCATGAACCCCGCGCGCCATGCCATGTTGAAGCCCCGAGTCCCGATGGGATGGCATGTGGCGATGGGGAGGTGCTTCGGAGCAGATGAGGACGTGAGGGTGGAGGGAGCCCCACCGGAAACCTGCACCGCAGAGCTAAGCAGAGTGGCGGTCTCTGAGATAAGAAGCTGGCGGCAGAATAAAACCAGGTTCCCACGGAGACATCGGCACGCCCCCCTGTCCATCACAGCCTGTGAGCTCGGGCAGCCCCCGGGGAATTGCTCAGCTACCAGACTTTTCAGCTCACAGACCTTTATCCCCAGTTAAGATAAAATCTAAAGATGCTACCTTATATAACCCTTTGTCAGCTCAAGACAAACAGGAGAGCAGAAAAGGACTGGATTTGCCAATACGCTCTGTGTCAACTACAGAATTCTTTTCCAAACGACGAGACGAAGTTCCCGCAGAAAGTCCCAGAGGCACACGTGAGCGGCTGGAGAAAGGGGCTCAGGTAACACATCAGGGAGGCCAGAGAAAGGGCAGAGGGGAGCCGAGGGGCAGGAAGGAAGCTTTCTAATAGTCTCATCGCTGGCAAGGCTTAGGGTGAGAGGAAGGTCGAGGTGAGGCGCCCGCAGGGAAGCGGAGGGGGCGGGGGAGGGGAGGGCGCAGGTATGCCCCCGGAGGGAGAGCCACTGTTCACCACAGCATTTACAGGTGGCTGCCCAGCCTGACAGGCGAGGCTCAGTGGTTGAGTATCGACCTATGAACCAGGAGGTCGCGGCTCAGTTCCCAGTCGGGGCACAGGCCCGGGTTACGGATTCAGTCCCCAGTGTGGGGCGTGCAGGAGGCAGCCGATCCGTGATTCTCATCACTGATGTTTCTATCGCTCTCTCCCTCTCCCTTCCTCCCTGAAATCAATAAAAGTATTTTTTAAAGAAAAATAAATATTGCTGGCCAGTGGCCGTCCGCACTGACATCTGCGTGCTGTCTGGAGCCTGAATACCACCGCTTTCCTCGCGGACCTAGAACGGGGGTTGGTGGAGGAAGGTAACTCTCCACTCCAAGACTTCAAGTCCAGACCTCACCCGCTTTCGTTCTTGGAATGAATTCCATCATTCTAAAGTTGGACGTCCCACCGACCCCTCCCCTTCTAAAGCTGTTTGCCACGAAAGCTTGTCACGTATTAGCATTACCTGGGAAATCCATCTGGGACACTCTCAAGGCCCAGACTATGTCTGCATCAATCACCCGCAGTGCAGGGTGCAGGCAGGTTGAGGGGCCCTTGTGCTAAGCGTCACTTCCCTTCATTCTGGACCCGGGCGGCTGCCATACTCTCCCTCAGAGCCCGCCCTCCCCTCTCCCAGCCCCCGTGCCCAGGGCCACAGATCATTTCTACTTCTAAATGTCCAGGGAATGGAACCCATATGAGCCAGCACAAATAGAGTGAGTATGTGCGTGTGTGTGTGTGCGCGCGCACGTGCGTGAGTGTGCATGTGTGTGTGTGTGCATGTGAGTGTGCATGTGTATGAGTGTGCATGTGTGTGTGCATGTGAGTGTGCGTGTGTGAGTGTGTGTGTGAGTGTGCGTGTGTATAAGTGCATGTGTGTGAGTGTGCATGGGTGTGAGTGTGCATGGGTGTGAGTGTGCATGTGTATGAGTGTGCATGTGAGTGTGCGTGTGTATGAGTGTGCATGTGTGTGAGTGTGCATGTGTGTGAGTGTGCATGTGTATAAGTGCATGTGTGTGAGTGTGCATGTGTGTGAGTGTGCATGGGTGTGCGTGAGTGTGCATGTGTGTGCATGTGTGTGCGTGTTCGTGTGTATAAGTGTGCATGTGTGTGAGTGTGCATGTGTGTGAGTGTGCGTGTGTATAAGTGCATGGGTGTGAGTGTGCATGGGTGTGCGTGAGTGTGCATGTGTGTGAGTGTGCGTGCGTGAGTGTGCATGTGTGTGAGTGTGCATGTGTGTGCATGGGTGTGCATGTGTGTGCATGTGTGTGCGTGTTCGTGTGTATAAGTGTGCATGTGTGTGTGAGTGTGTGAATGGAGCATGATATATTGAAAGGAGCCTGGGACTATGGAGGCTCGCTGTCACTCAGTCTCTCCACCTGGGTAGCTCTGCCCCTTCTCTCCCAGCCGCTTCTTCCCAGGCTCTCCTCCACCATCACTCTGGCCGCATCTGGCTCATCATGCACCTCTCCCCTTCACATGACCTTCACATGACCTTCCACTTCAGTCCCTTAACTCCAAAATTTCGAGAGCAGTCAGATTGACTGGCCCAGGCCATCTTCTCAGCCTACCCTGTACGAGTCCCAGCTCGCTGGCTCACTCTAGGCCACAATGCTCAACAGCCGGAGGGGGAGCCAGGGGCCAGACCTGGCAGCTCCTTCCAGGCCTCCTAAGTCTGCCCACCCCCGCAGACTTGATGTAAAGAGGCAGAGCAGCAGGTGCCCTGAGAGCAGAAGGCAGCCCCACCTGCTGGGAGGCGCCAGAGCAGTGGCTCCAAGGGGGGGCCCTTCGACCGGCTTTGCTTCTTGCTAGTTATGGGACTAAAGGGGAGGGACGTGGGGCCTCTCGGACCTGCAGTCTCCTTTTCTTCTAAACCGAGGTGGAATTGTCTGTTTCCTAGGGCTGTCTGAAGGAATACATTGTTTAAACTAAACCACTTAGTGACCATGGCACAACATGCACGGTCCACTCCGGGAAGTCCCATAACAACAATAGGAATTGTTGTTATTTTCATTGACGATGAACACCTAGGAGCCTGATAGCACACACAGGGTCGGGCCTGGGCTTTCGGGATGGGGAAGCCCGGACAGACGACGGGTGCGTGAAAGGAGGTGTTCCGCGCTCACGGCCCAGCACGCGGAAAGGCACAATAAAGGCAGGTGGGGCGGGCTGAGCCGTGCGTGCCGGGGGGCTCCCGTGTGGGGCTGACTCCCGGGTGGAACGCAGAAAGGAATCCATGCTCTGCTTCTTCCGCCCACAGCGCCGCCCGCACGTGGGCTGGGCCACAGGGAGGTCTCAGGCGTCACTGAATGGCTGATGACCTGACTGGCTCAGTTAAGTTAGCGCAGGAGGGGCGTTAACGTCAATTTCCTGGGGGAAAGCAGGTGGTCCTTCCTACCGAGGAGCGCTCAGTTCAATGTCCTGAACCCAGCCCTAGCCGGTGTGGCTCAGGGGACAGCGCATCGGCCTGCGGCCTGAAGGGTCCCAGATTTGATTCCCGTCAAGGGCACGCGCCCGGGTTGCAGGCTCGAGCCCCAGCAGGGGGCGTGCAGGAGGCAGCCGATCCATGATTCTCTCTCATCATGGATGTTTCCATTTCTCTCTCCCTCTCCCTTCCTCTCTGAAATTAATAAAAATATATTTAAAACAAAATAAGAAAGCGGGGGTGGAGTGGGCTGTATCAGCCCTGCTGCGTGGGGGCGGGGGGCGAGGGGGGTGCATGGAGGGCATCTCTCTGTGTCTGTGTACGGTCTGGGCTGGGAAAACAGGAACTTTCCCGACCCCACCCGCTGAGTTGGACAATAGCGGTCCCCCAGGACATACCAGAGCCACCAAGCCACAGCTGTGCTAACGTCCTGCTGGACAATAAATGACCACCCGAGACTCCTCAAGGATGGCCAGGGGGCGGCTGTACACGCTTCCCGCGCATAGATCACCCGCCACAAGCGACCTCGGCTAAGCGACCTCGGACAAACCTGATTGGTCCAACTGCCGCATAAAGGAACTCTGCCAGGCACCGGCGGGTGTGACTCCCCCGGCCTGTGCTCTCGGACCGCGGGGACCTCACCCGAGAGCTTTCAATCAACGCCATCTTTCGCTGTTACCCTGCTTGTCTTGGCCAACTGATTGGCTTCGCTCAGATTAAATCTTACATCTCAGATTAAACCTTAGCGTCTGCAACCTGCCAGGGGGCAGGCCATGCAGGACGGCGGGCGGCCAGGCTCCTGCGATGGTCTGACATCCAGTTTACGGGGTCAGGCGACGACCAGGAGCCGACTGCCGTGGAGAAGGGAGGAAGGGGCAGCCCATGTGCAAAGGAACCCGGATTGGAGTCCGTGAACCCCGGCAGCACCGGCCGGAACACCGCCCCCTCCCCACACAGGCGCTGGGGAGACGCAGGCAGCACCCGAGGGCCTGGTCCCGGCCAGGGGCCCCCGTGGGGGTGTCTGTCTGTCTACACGAGCTGGCTCTTCTGAGAAGTCTGACAACTGCCTCTTCCCAGCTGAGAAACAAAACCAAGAAGCAAACCGCACTCTCTTCCATCTCGAGACGGCGGCACTTCCTAGAAACACTCGATTGCTGGTTCCTGTCCCATGAGGACACACTGCTAATGCCCCCGCCGCGTGGAACATACAGAGGGAAAGAGGGGGGCCGGGGGGGGGCGCGAAGGCGAGCCTCACCTACTTCACAAGGTGCTGGGGGCTCCCGGGGTCCTGGCTGGGGAATCGAAGCTCCTGTCCCTCCTGCCTCTCGTCCTCCTAACGGGAATCAGACTCTGGAGATGCCGACACGGCGCCAGCTTGGAGCGCCCTGAAAATACACTCGGTGTCACACGCCGGTGCCCACGGCCACGCGACGCCGCCTCTGCATGTCGCATGTTAATAAGATCCAATACTGGGGGGCGGGGGGGGGTGTACATACATCAGAGTTTTACCAATACCGGCCATGGAGCGTTGTACTTAAAAAGGGCTCCATGAGCAGACCATGGGTTACTCTTAGCGGATGAAGAGAGCAGACCAGTTCACGGAAGGTGGAACTGAGACCCCAAGAGCTATGTCATAGGGCGGTCACGTCCCCCAAGTCCCAGGCACGGGGGCCATTCTTCAGTGAGCTGAGAAGCCTGCCCGTGGAGAAGCCACGGGAACCGAGCCACGCTCCCCGCTCCCCCTCCTTTACCTTCGCTGCTGGGAGAAGTCTTGGTCTCCCCCATTCGGAGGGCATACCGGCAGGACCCGCTGAGCTGCCGCTGACTGCATACGGAGGCCCAGCTCACGGGGCCGCTGGGCTCCCGGTGGACGATCCTCTTCCTCCTGGTTTTCTGGTTCTCAGCAGCCTCGTCCCCCGCTTATCGGCTGTCGCTGGGACGGGCATGGTTGGCTCCCATCACCCCCGTCTGGCCTCCGGATCTTGCCCCTCAACCCCCCTCCTCCCCTCCCATTTCTCCCCTCCAGCTTCCTTTCATCCGCGCCCTCTGCTAAGGGGCCGGGAAGCGCTCATTGTTGGGTGGCAGGCTCCTGATGATTCCACTGAGATTGTGATGTCAGCTCTGGGCAGTGTGCAGGGGAGGACGGAGAGAGGAGGAGCGAGGGGGGCCTGAGCCGGGCTGCTGTGGAGCTGGTTGGCGGCCGGCCCCGGATTCAGAAGAGCCGATCAGCGCCGGGCCCACGCATCGCGTGGAGCACGGCCGGGCCCCGGGGCTTCCACGACGGCGGATTTTGCCTTCCCGGTTCCTCGGTGCGCAGCAAGCGAACTAGAAGGAACGTCTGACGCAGAGAGCTGCACTCCCACCAAGGGCAGACCCGCTGCAGGAGGAAGCCTCCATGTCTATTTCTCGCAGAGCACGCGGGCTTGGCGGCATCTACGAAGCCTGCTACGCAGAGGATTCTGTGGCCCCGCAGGTGTTGCAGAGGGATCATCGATTGAAGAAAGGGAAGCTGCACAGGAGCCTTTGCAGGTGCCCACGTCGCGCGGGAACACGATGACTAATGCAGGACACCATTATTGTGTGAGCAGCTAAAATTGTTGGGTGGCAGGCTCCTGATGATTCCACTGATGACAGCGAAAAGTTAGAGTGTCAGGATGGAATCCCATGAAGTAGGACAACACTGCCCGGCCAGTGTGGCTCCGGTGGCTGAGCCTCGTCCCGTGCACCAGGAGGTCACGCTTTGATTCCGGATCAGGGCACATACCCGGGCTGTGGGCTCCGTCCGCGGCGGGGGTGCGGGCACGAGGCAGCCCGTCAATGTTTCTGTCTCACGTCAGTGTGTCTATCTTTCTCTCCTCCCTTCCTCTCTTTGAAATCAATTAAAACATTTTTTTTAGAATATGACAATACTGCTGGACTACCATCAGAAGTCTCTGCTTGGGTGGGACCCTGGGAGCCCCAACTCTTGACTGGATATCGGGGAGCATCCTGTGCCCGTCTGAGCCGTCCTCACCCGGATGCTTAGGTGCGAGTGGGCCCTCCTCTCGCGGGCCATTTCCTTGGCGGGACCAGAACGTCTGCTACCACCCGCCGCCCCGCACAGCGACGCGCGCTGACGAACCGTGGGCGCGCTCGCTCTTTGGGAAAAGGCACAGCGGGAGCCAGCTCTCCTGGTCTCCCCGGCGGACAACACCTGCGACCCCCCGCCCGCGTCCTCTCCGGAGGGTGCTTTTGACTCCTGACGAAAAAGGGTCTCATAAGAAAGAAGCTCTCACGAGGAAAACGCCGTCTCCTTCTTCTCCAGCTCGGCGTGCTTTGGGTCGATGGGCGCTGACTGCCGAGCCTCAGGGTGACAGGCTGGGCGGGGGCCTAGGAACTGCCCGGCGTTGGGACATGGCCTCGCCGAGGTGTCATCACGCAACACGGCACCTCTCAGGCAACCAGGTGCGAATCGAGCACGTCCCGCAGCCTGCCTGGGCGGTGCAGTGGGAGCTGCAGTGCCTGCAGCATCAGCGGGTCATGCCACCGAGCACCGGGGTCAGCACTAGGGTCTCTCCAGGTCATGGCAACCCCTCCTTACCAAAACGGGTGGGGGCGGGGGAACCTAAAATATTCATTTGCTTCTTAAATCGTGATCCTCATCTTCAGAAGTGCAGTCTTCTACTGAGCCCGGGGGGAGGGGGGGTTGGAGGGTGATGGAGCTGGTGTGCTCAATGGATGGCGAGCCTCCGGCCCACATGCCCCCTGCCAGCCTCCGTGGACTAGGACGCCAGCCCTCTGCCCCGGCCCAGCCCTGCAGCAGCTCTGCCGGCCTGAGAGAGGGGGAGGCCTTGTCCCCGTCTCCGCCCATCAGACCACGTGCACAGACACAGTCGGTGCCTGGCGGCCGCTGCCCACCCACCACACACGCCCTCACGGCGGCACACGTGTTGGAAAGGGCATGGCCCAGCGGAAAGGCCGGCTCTGAGTCTAATCGCCCAGCTGTTGAACCTGCCAGAGGAAACGCAGCGTGGCGAGTGGGAGGTGGAGGAACGGCGGCCTAGGAGCACGGGCTGGCACGCGAGGGCGGGATCGTACGCCTGTGGGCTCCCGGGGATCTGAACAGGAAGGGAGGTGGGTCTGTGCTCACTCTGCAAAGGCCCTAAGGGGACAGGGGAGGCCCGGGGCGGGGACCCTCGGGGCCGTGTCTGCGCCTGGGAGCTCCCGGCCAGACCACTGGTTGCCAAAGGCTGCAGAGGGCTCTGCACATGGGGCAGCCAACAGGCTCCCTGGCCTCATGTTCCTCGCTGAGTCCGCCCCGGGCCTCCTTTTGGTCTCCCAGAGCGGCGTGCTGAATCTATGGCACAGCCACTGCGCCACCCGCCCTCCCTGAACTACCCACAGGAGGTGGGGGTCTGGGTGGAGGGGGTCAGGCTGGGTTCATGAGGCTGCCGCCTGCTTCGGGTGGCCCTGGACGGGCTCAGCTGCTGCCCCCCGCCGCCCACGATGACCGGGTCCTAGTCAAGCTCCACGTTGGACGCCGACAGCACCCGAGGGGACAGAGGGACAGGGGAATTCTGGGAAGACGCAGGTTCCCAAAGATACTTCTGAGTTTCCGCTCTGCCCCTCACCAGATGCGGGTCCGACCCGTCAGGTAACTCAAGTCCCCAGGGCAGGGGGAGCAGCGGTCCCCATCTCCACACTGAGTGTGACTTGGGCCTCCACCCAGCTCGGGGGCTGTCCTCCCAGAACAGCGAGGACACAGGCCCGGGGAGATGGTGCGCAGGTCTTCCTGGGAGCTGGGGTGTCCCAGACGGCGTGTGGTCTGGGGAGCTGGAGACTGGGCTCGGGGCTGTGCTCCGTCACTCATGAGACCTGTCACCCCAAGACCTCGGGGGAGTGGAGAATAGAGGAGCATCAACTCTGACCTTCCTCTCTCTCAAAAAAAAAAAAATAATAATAATAAAAACAAATTTTAAGGATCTATCGAGGCCCTTATCATGACTGAAGCGAAAGGGATGTCCCAAAGAATGAACTCATTTATGCAACCAGCCACGTCTGCGTGCAAGGCACAGGGGGAGTGAGAGATGCCTCTGTCCCCCAAGAGGTCAAGGTCGGGCAGGAGACAAAACAAGAGAGAACAAGGACAGGCCACTCCCAACAAGGTGCCCACGGCCGTGGGAGAAGGGACTGGTGAGCGGGGGGGCGGGGGTGAGACAGTCCTTCAGCGCTCCTCTTTTTCGTCTTAAATATATAACGCTTTATTTCTGTGTTGGTTTCAACGTCAGAAGCCCAGAGGGCTGGCGAAAGGGAGTCTTGCGGGGGAGGAGAGCAGGGAAGCAGCGGAGACCAGCCCGCCGGGAGGGGCTGCTGCGGCCTCAGTCCAGGCTCCACCAGGGCTCCATGCACTGGCGCCTGCAGTTGTAGAAACAGCACTTCTTGGCCTTCCTGCAGCCTCTGTCGCGCCAGCACGTGGGCAGCATCGTGAACGGGCAGTGCAGCGAGAACTCGGGGCAGTAGCCGGGCTTCTCCGCCGCCCGCGTGGGGCCGGGCCGAGCCCCGGGGGCGCCGAGGAGGAGGAGGAGGGCCCCGGTGAGCACGCACAGGCTGCTCGGCTTCATGCCGCGGAAGTGGGTCCCTGCCGTGTTTCTGTCGGAGGAGAAAGGGCCTTGGGGTGTCTCTTTGAGACTTAGGGTTCCCGGGCAGGAACCGACCGGCGCTCTCCCGTTCTCGTGAACTGCGCTACAGTGGGTGTGACGGCGCCCACCGCCGCTACCCCACGCGGTGCAGAGCGGGGCCGTGGGGACCCGTGTTTTAGGGAAAAGCGCCCGGCGAGGAGCGCACATCTTGCCAGGAACACAGTGAATGTCCTCCGACACGCGCAGCAGCTCCAGTGCCCATTCCGGACAAAAAGGAACACCGGAGGCAGGGGGCAGGGTGCAGGGTGCAGGGGGAGGAGAAGGAGGAGGGGGCAGGGGACAGGGGACAGGGGGCAGGGCGCAGGGGGCAGGGGGCAGCGGACAGGGGACAGGGGGTAGGGGCAGGGTGCAGGGTGCAGGGGGAGGGGAAGGAGGAGGGGGCAGGGGACGGGGACAGGGGGAGGGGGCAGGGGGCAAGGGCAGGGGCAGGGGGCAGGGGGCAGAGGCAGGGGCAGGGGACAAGGGGCAGGGGGCAGGGGGGTAGGGGCAGGAGACAAGGGGCAAGGGGCAGGGGGAGGGGGCAGGGGCAAGGGCAGGGGGCAGAGGCAGGGGCAGGGGGAGGGGGCAGGGGGCAAGGGCAGGGGCAGGGGGCAGGGGGCAGGGGGCAGGGGCAGGGGGAGGGGGCAGGGGGCAAGGGCAGGGGCAGGGGGAGGGGGCAGGGGGCAGAGGCAGGGGCAGGGGACAAGGGGCAGGGGGCAGGGGGTAGGGGCAGGAGACAAGGGGCAAGGGGCAGGGGGAGGGGGCAGGGGCAAGGGCAGGGGCAGGGGACAGAGGCAGGGGCAGGGGGAGGGGGCAGGGGCAGGGGCAGGGGGCAGGGGCAGGGGACAAGGGGCAGGGGGCAGGGGGCAGGGGCAGGAGACAAGGGGCAGGGGGCATAGGCAGGGGCAGGGGGAGGGGACAGGGGGGAGGGGGCAGGGGGCAGAGGCAGGGGCAGGGGGAGGGGACAGGGGGGAGGGGGCAGGGGGCAGAGGCAGGGGCAGGGGGAGGGGCAGGGGGCAGAGGCAGGGGCAGGGGGCAGGAGACAAGGGGCAGGGGGAGGGGGCAGGGGCAAGGGCAGGGGCAGGGGGCAGAGGCTGGGGCAGGGGACAAGGGGCAGGGGGCAGAGGCTGGGGCAGGGGACAAGGGGCAGGGGGCAGGGGGAGGGGGCAGGGGGAGGGGGCAGGGGCAGGGGACAAGGGGCAAGGGCAGGGGCAGGGGGCAGGGGCAGGCGGACCGAGCAGACTAACATGCATTTATCTCCCCTTCACTGCCAGAGAGCGGGCCGCTACATGACAAGGAAGCTTCAGAACGTAAAGACTCATGACGGAAGGGGCATCTTCCACGGAAAAGGAACTTAATGCCACGTGGAAGGTGAACGCAAAGGGAAGGACTGACTGAGCAAATGAGACCGAGCAAGCTAGAGCCTGGAGCCTGCAACGGGCTGCAGCCCTTTCTCTGTGTGTGTGTGTGTGTGTGTGTGTGTGTGTGTGTGTGTGTGAGAGAGAGAGAGAGAGAGAGAGAGAGAGAGAGAGAGATGGGGGAGGAAGACAGAGGCAAGGAGTGCGGAACTGTGTCTCCTAACCAGGAAGAGGAAAGGCCAACAGAACTTCTGGGAAAAACAGCCACCGTCCCCTCCCCCCAAGGAAAACTCCCCGCCGAGAAAGGCAGAGTCTGATCCCGAGCAAACGAACACGGGTGAGGCGATGCCCACGCGGCCGAGGGCGAGGAAGGAAGGGGGCGGCATTCGCGTAGGACGGTCTGTGAGAAGCAGCGAGGTCCCCCTCTATCGGAGGCTCCGCGTGCGTGACAGTGTGCAAGGAGATGCGCACACGGCCCCGGGGGTAGGACGAGGAAACCGGCTTCCACGGTGAGCCACGCTTCCCTCGTTGATTTTCTGCAAACCCGACCCAGGCATCACGCTGATGGAAGGGTCCAGAAGGACCTCGAGACACAGGTCCGCTTCCCCTCCCGAGCGGGCGCCCTCCCGGCGGGCTGCGTGCGGAAACCCAGGCCTTTGCCAAACCTCATGACAACAAGAAGTAAGCAAAGTGTGGTTCCCAGTAAGGGGCCGGCATCAGGGGGAGTTCTGGGAAGCGTGGCTCTTAGCAAATCCCAGCACGGGGGCACAGGCTGCTCCGGACACAGCAGGAGGGCAGGCCCCGGCTCAGTGGGAATCTGTCCCAACGCCCTGGCAAGCAAGATTGGCTAAGGCATTTTGGTGAGCGTTTTACTGCTCAACCCTCCCTCCGGAAGCCCAGCCCTTTGCCTTGAACAAATCCAGGCAGGTGCGCGGGGGCGGGGGGGGGGGGGGTAGGGGGGGAGGTGAGCTGCTGAGTGTGTCTTTCTTTGGGTCTCTGCATTCCACGGCCAGATTCTTCCATCCGAGAGCCAGGCCCTCAGAGCAGCCTTCCCCCGGGCATCCCTCGGGTCCCCGGAGAATCAGTCCCGGCTCCTCTGTACCAACGAGCCCACATGTGCCCCCACCCTGGCGCCTTCCCTAAGGCGCTGTCACTGTGTCACGGTACACGCTCTGCCTCCTCCCCTGGTGGGCGAGCCCTTGAGGGGAAAGACCAGCCATGGCACACGCCCCCCACCCTGAGTCCCAATGCCCAGCGCCTCCACCATGTAGCCACGAGAGAGACAGACAGCGAGACGGAGGCAGAGGGAGATGCTGAGTCTCGCTTGGGTCCTGCCTTCCTTCCCCCTCGTGTGTGGTTTTTCTCATCGCCGAGCATGTTGGGAATTTAGGGAGCTACCTTGTAGGGATAAGAGCATAATACGGCCCAGGCCGGTGTAGCTTAGCAGTTGAGCACCCACCCAGGACCCAAGTGGTCACCGGGTCGATTCCCGGTCAGGGCACATGCCCGGGTTGTGGGCTGGATCCCCAGTGGGGGCCGTGCAGGAAGCAGGTGATGAATGACCTTCCTCTCTCATCAGTGTTTCTCTCTCTCTCTCCCTTCCTCTCTCTCTAAGAGTCAGTAAAAACCCATTTCAATAAATAAATAAATAAAACGGCCAGATGCTTTGATAGGAGAGGTTCTGATTCGAGGCCACCTCCTGTGCCATACACTCTCCCCAGGTGACGTCGCCCCCTTCAGTGGCACGGCTCCCCTGCCGACCCGCACCCAGTTCAGAGTCTCCAGGCCAGACCTCGGCCCTCGGCTCCAGACCACACGCCCAGCGCCCTCCTGGACGCCTCCACGCGGATGGTCCATGGCACTCCCAGCTCAACCAGGCCCACAGTGAGCTCCTGTCTCCACCCCCTCCCACCGCCCATAGCTGTGCCCTCACAGGTGTGGGTCTCAGGGGGCATCGCCTGCTTAACGCCCTCCTGCCCCCTCTGCTACCTCCTCCCCTTAGGCCCTTAGGAAGGAGGGCAAGGCCCCTGGTCATCAGCGCCTGCCTCCTCCTCCTCCCCCTCCTCCTCCTCATCCTCCCCCTCCTCCTCCTCCCCCTCCTCCTCCTCCTCCTCCCCCTCCTCCTCCTCCCCCTCCTCCTCCTCCCCCTCCTCCTCCTCCTCCCCCTCCTCCTCCTCCTCCTCTCCCTCCTCCTCCTCTTTCCCCTCCTCCTCCTCCTCTTCCTCCCCTCCTCCTCCTCCTCTTTCCCCTCCTCCCCCTCCTCCTCCTCCCCTCCTCCTCCTCCTCTTTCCCCTCCTCCTCCTCTCCCTCCTCCTCCTCTTCCTCCTCCTCCTCTTTTCCCTCCTCCCCCTCCTCCTCCTCCTCCCTCCTCCTCTTTTCCCTCCTCCCCCTCCTCCTCCCTCTCCTCCTCCTCCTCTTTCCCCTCCTCCTCCTCCTTCTCCTCCTCCTCCTCTTCCTCCTCCTCCTCTTTTCCCTCCTCCCCCTCCTCCTCCTCCCTCTCCTCCTCCTCCTCCTCCTCTTCCTCCTCCTCTATGTCCCACCCTCCACGCCTGCCTACCTTAGGCCTTTTCAAGACTGCATGACTTTCCCCTTCTCCTGGGGCATGTTTCTGAAGTTGCTGCTAACCCTCCCACCCCCCCAAGCTGAGTTATGAACCCCACAGAGCCTGGTGGCAGAGGGCAAGCCCTTCACGCTGCCGGCTGGATGGGCTCCCCAGGTACAGAAGGCACTAAACGGGGCTCACGTACACAGCAGGCGCTAAATGGAGCTCACATACACAGCAGGCGCTAAACGGAGCTCATGTACATAGCAGGCGCTAAATGGAGCTCACATACACAGCGGGCACTAAATGGAGCCCATGTACACAGCAGGCGCTAAACGGAGCTCACATACACAGGAGACACTAAACAGCTCATGTACACAGCAGGCACTAAACAGCTCACGTACACAGGGGGCACTAAACGGGGCTCACATACACAGCAGGCGCTAAATGGAGCTCACGTACACAGGGGGCACTAAACGGGGCTCACATATACAGCAGGCGCTAAACGGAGCTCACGTACACAGGGGGCACTAAACGGAGCTCATGTACACAGGGGGCACTAAACGGAGCTCACATACACAGTGGGCACTAAATGGAGCCCATGTACACAGCAGGCGCTAAACGGAGCTCACATACACAGGAGACACTAAACAGCTCATGTACACAGCAGGTGCTAAACGGAGCTCATGTACACAGCAGGCGCTAAACGGAGCTCACATACACAGCGGGCGCTAAACGGAGCTCACATATACCAGCAGGCGCTAAACGGGGCTCACATATACAGCAGGCGCTAAACGGGGCTCACATATACAGCAGGCGCTAAACGGAGCTCACGTACATAGGGGGCACTAAACGGGGCTCACATATACAGCAGGCGCTAAACGGAGCTCACGTACACAGGGGGCACTAAACAGGGCTCACATATACAGCAGGTGCTAAACGGAGCTCACATATACAGCAGGCGCTAAACGGAGCTCACGTACACAGGGGGCATTAAACGGGGCTCACATATACAGCAGGCGCTAAACGGAGCTCACGTACATAGGGGGCACTAAACGGGGCTCACATATACAGCAGGCGCTAGACGGAGCTCACGTACATAGGGGGCACTAAACGGAGCTCACATATACAGCAGGCGCTAAACGGAGCTCACGTACACAGGGGGCACTAAACGGGGCTCACGTATACAGTGGGCGCTAAACGGGGCTCACATATACAGCAGGCGCTAAACGGAGCTCACGTACATAGGGGGCACTAAACGGGGCTCACATATACAGCAGGCGCTAAACGGGGCTCACATATACAGCAGGCACTAAACGGAGCTCACGTACACAGGGAGCACTAAACGGAGCTCACGTACACAGGGGGCACTAAACGGAGCTCACATATACAGCAGGCGCTAAACGGAGCTCACGTACACAGGGGGCACTAAACGGGGCTCACGTATACAGTGGGCGCTAAACGGGGCTCACATATACAGCAGGCGCTAAACGGAGCTCACGTACATAGGGGGCACTAAACGGGGCTCACATATACAGCAGGCGCTAAACGGGGCTCACATATACAGCAGGCACTAAACGGAGCTCACGTACACAGGGAGCACTAAACGGAGCTCACGTACACAGAGGGCACTAAACGGAGCTCACATATACAGCAGGCGCTAAACGGAGCTCACGTACACAGGGGGCACTAAACGGGGCTCACGTATACAGTGGGCGCTAAACGGGGCTCACATATACAGCAGGCGCTAAACGGGGCTCACATATACAGCAGGCGCTAAACGGGGCTCACATATACAGCAGGCACTAAACGGGGCTCACATATACAGCAGGCACTAAACGGAGCTCACGTACACAGGGGCCACTAAACGGGGCTCACGTACACAGGGGGCACTAAACGGGGCTCACATATACAGCAGGCGCTAAACGGAGCTCAGAGAAGCCAGCCGATGTGCCCAGGACACACCCACTCGAAGTGGCAGAGCTGTGCGCAGAGCCTGGACTCCTACCGGCTGGATGGGCTCCCCAGGTACAGGAGCCTCTACGTTCTGCGTAGATGGTGACGATCTGTCATTTCGCCCCCTAAGCAGCACCCTCCCGCCTCCCCTGCCCGCCCCGGCCTCCTGCCTTGTCACCAGATGAGCTCCGTGAAGGGCCTGGTGCAGGGCCCGCTTAGAGGCTCCATCGAGGGCCTTCCCTGCCTGCCTCGCTCTATACCGTGGCCACGGGCCAAGGCTGGGGCTGGGAACCTGGTGGCCCTGGGCTCCAGCATCCCCCACCCCAAAACCGCCTCCGTCTGGAGAAGGGGAGCTTGGCCACGGGAAGCAGCCTCAGACGCCCTCCCTGCTGCCCTGCTCTCCTACCTGCCGGAGACCCTCACTCACGGCTTCCTGCTCCCCGCTTCCCGCTTCCCAGGACTTGGTGGCCCTTGTCTCCTCCGTGGAGATGGCTCCCCCACTCCAGGCTCAACAGCCACTAACTGCCCGCTGGCCAGCATTCCTGACCTCTGATTGGGCCCCGTCCCTGCCAGTCCCCCCGGATATGGAATTTCTGCTCCTCACAGAGTCCCCGGGGCCAGGCCTTCCTCAGCAGCCTGCTTCATTCATTCAACGGGGGCCTCTGGGTTCTGTAGGACAGAACCCCGCTCTGGCCGGCGCTGCGCGAGGTCTCCTGAGTCCCCCCCAAAAAACCTTGCTCCTCACCCTGTTCCAGGGCCCCCCTCGGACGGTGAGCTCTTCAAGAACAAAGAGCAAGTGTTGTTGCTTTTGTTCTACACCCCCACGGCGTGGGACGGGCCACAGAGGGACAAGGGAGTGTCCAGGCTTTATCACCTCGTCCCTGGGCCATCCCCCAAGTCCATCCCCCAAGTCCTTTCTTGAAACTCTCCACCCCAAACATAACCTCACACCTATGCTCCGCAGGCGCATGTCTCAGGTTCAAGGGGCAGGGGGCGTAGCAAGCTGTATGATGTCGCTGACGCTAAAGGTCTGGCTCCAGGGCCAGGCGCATGCCCTAGCCCCGTGGTCGGCAAACCGCGGCTCGCGAGCCACATGCGGCTCTTTGGCCCCGGGCGTGCGGCTCTTCCACAAAAATACCACGGCCTGGGCGAGTCTATGTTGAAGAAGTGGCGTTAGAAGAAGCTTAAGTTTAAAAAAATGTGGCTCTCCGAAGAAATTCCAATCGTCGTACTGTTGATATGTGGCTCTGTTGACTAATGAGTTTGCCGACCACTGGGCTAGGAGAGAGGAGCTGGCTATGTGGGCTGGGACCACTCGGGGGTACCAGCAAATACCTCTCCCACACAACGGAGGCTCAGACAGGCAGACCTGTGAGGAGAGTCTAGAAGCTGGGACGGGCGTGAGGGATGGGCGTGAGGGGTGGGCGTGGCCCCTGGGCTGCTGAACGTGGGGTCTAGGGAGATCCCAAAAGACAGCGTCCACGGGCAAAACAGAGACCAAAGCCCCCAGCACAGTCACAGAGAGGACCCAGAGAGCCTGGCTCAGGCTTGGGGACCGGCCCCGGGCAGTGAGAATGAGGCAGCAGGAACCAGCGGCTACAGGAGGCAGAGGCGGGATCTGCCGCAGGACCTTGAGGGGCCGTGGGCAGCTGCACGCCTCTTATCAGATACACGTGACGGTCCACGGCGAGGCAGCAGCGTCACGGGCACTGATATGAACCCCTCGTGTTGGCCGTACCCATGCCTGGGGGAGGACGGATCGCAGGGAGAGAGATCAGAACCGGACTGAAATGTCCTTGGCTCCATCTGGGGCTGACCGCACCCTGAGAACAGCGCTGCAGCCCGGGCTGGATGGCCGGTCCTGGCGTGGCCTGCGCTGCCCGTGGCCATCACCCACAATTTGTCTAAGGGTCTTTTCTCTCCTCTTGCAATGTCACGATATCGTTAGGACGTTCACAGCAGCTTCACTTACGTTAATGTTTGAGGACCACACGCTCCGAATCCATCCGGGGTCGCGCATCATGGGAATCTGAAAAACGGAAACACGAGCAACGAATGGATGAAGTCGTCCTGGAATTCCATCGCGGTGAGGGTCGCACGGAGCCTTGTAAATACCCTAAACACCACTTTTAAATATATATATATATATGTGTATGGATCTTTCATTGAATTTAGAGAGCGAGGAAGGGCGAGGGATAGAGAGCAAGAAACACTGACGAGAGAAAGCATCACTGGTTGGCCACTTCCACGGAATCCACGGCTGTGGAAGTGGCCAAGTTGAGACCCCACCAGGTCTGTCCAACCCCAAGGCCTTCGCTCTCCTCTGTCCGATTTGCCTGCAGAGGGGCAGGGAGGAGGCACTGCGGTTCCTGCCACAGCCCATGAGGAGGGCCTGACGGGGTGGCCGCGGGCCAGGGCAGAGAGAGAGCGCACAATGGGACAGAGGGCAGGATGGCAGAGGCCCTGAGGACTATGCCTGCCAGGATTCCGGGCAGCCCTGAGACTCAGCCTCCCCACAATGCCCCGGGCATCATGCACTTGACCGAGGCCGGTCCGGCTCTGGCGGCAGGGCTGTGCTTCTGCACCTGGGCAGACTCCCGGGGAACCCGAACCCTTGACCGCAGGTGACGATGAGCCCTGGACACCACGCGCCCAGCTTCCCCCGGTCACCCCTGATGCGTGGTGGCCGTTAGAAGCTGACCGGAGGAATTTCACCCTGTAGGCCGAGGCAGACCGAAGGCCACCGCGCATCTTCCTCAGTGTGGAGTAACAACGCACACCTACTGTGTGCCAGATACATAGTCAGCGCCTAACCTTCTTCTCTAAACAGTGTGGGTATTGCCATCTGCTTTTTGCCGGAGAAGCTGAATTTCAGAAAGCCGGAGTGATTTCCCAAGGCCGCACAGCGGGCATGCATGCGCCTTCCCCTCGGAAGGGCACGGCCCCCTCTGTCCAGCTGGCCAGCCCCTGCTCAGCCACCCCCGTGGCTCCCAAGACGGCAGGCCCAGCGTTGGGCAATGTAAAAGCCAGGCCCTGACCCACGGATTCACAAGGAGGCGGGTTTCACCAACCCAGAGCACGGAGACCACCGCTGCCTCTGAGGACGCGAGAGCCACGTGCTTGTTCTTGCGTTTCTCAGAAGAGGCGGGTGGCCCGGGAGCCAGTCCCCGCAGCCCTGGCTCCAGGGAGGACTTTTACATAAAGAACCCAGCGAGAGCCCTTTGGCCTCCGGTACAGCCAGTTCCTTCTACGGAAGCTGGTCTCCTGAGACAGCCACGGGGAAGCTGGGCCCGGGCCAGGTGGCAGAGCCGGGCAGGCGGGAGGGCTGGTGGCCCAGGAACCCGGACTCTGCAGGACACGGTGTGCCCGGTCCTCCAGGCTCGCCCCGTGCCCACTGGCTGAGCCGGCAGAGACAACAGACCCCACCCCCTGGGGAGTTGGCACCTGGCTGGGGGGGGGGGTGGTGGCGGGGGAAGCACTGGAGGGAAAGATTGTCCCCTGCTTGAGAGCAGAGGCCAACACCGGCAGGCAGTCCTGAACCAGGGACACTGTCTGGCCACCACTGGCCCGCTCACAGCCCAGGCAGGTCCACAAACAACGCTGGGACCCGCTGGGAGACCGGCCAACAGCCAGCGCTGAGGAAGGCGTGAGGGGTTGGGCCTGCCCTCTCCGTGCCCCCCCTCCTGCGCTGCCCCCCCCACATTGCTGCAGGGACCTGGGGGTGGGGCTTGCTCCCAGCCTGATGGGAGGGGGAGGAGTGAGAGGGGAGGTGGGGAGGGACACGGGGCGGAGGAGGTGGAGGGTTTGGTGCCCAGGCTCTCGGGCGCCCACGCCAGCAACGCTGACGGATTAGATGTGAGGCAGGTGTTCAGCCTCAAAGGCAGCCACCCAGCTCTCCTCCACCCGCCCTCCAGGAGAGGTGCCTCTCCCCTCCGGGCCAGGCAGAGCCACTACCAATGGCAGGCGAGGAAGGAGCCAGGGAGCCCCCAAGGGTCAGCAAGCTCTGAGAATCCTCGCGCTGGGAGGCAACACGACTGCAGGCTTCCAGGCCAAAGCAGGGGAGCAGGGGCCAACGCCCACCCCTGGGTTAGCCCAGCGTGGCCGGAGGGGGCTCCTTCCTGTCCCTGCCCCGGCCCCAGGCCCCCAGGCGCGCAGCTCCAGCCCATAGACTCAGGGCTGCTGCAAATGCAGGGGCTGGGCTAGCCTTCAGGAACGTGCAGTTCCTTCCAGAAGCAGCCGGGAGGCGGGCCTGGGGAGCACACAGGGCCTGAGTCGGGGGCGCTGGTTAACAATGCGGGTTCTGAGTGGGGCCTGAGCACCTCCATTTCTGGTTGGCTCCCAGGCTGTGCTGCCGACTCCAGGCTCAGACCTGCTCACACTGCGGCCCATCGCTCGGGGGAGCACCTGGGTCACCTCTAGGTCACCCTAGAATCCCCACATCCGCCCGTCCCACAGCTGCACCACAGAGTCACACTGGCCACTGGCTGAACGTGCCCGCGGCTCAGGGCCAGAAATCTGACTCCGTAAGGATAGGGTCTGGGATTCCACAGAATTTTAAAAAGGAAACGGTGCTCAGGGATCCTGATGCAGAGCCCTTTCCAAAGACCACTGCCCGCCTGCCTAACCCTCCCACCGAAACCCCTCTCCCCCACGAGCTCTCTGCCTTTTCCACCTCTGACTCTCTAGCTCCACCTACCGGGTGTATCTGTCACAACAACCTGTCCACAGCTGGACAGAGGTACCGAGAAAGCCCTGGAGGGTGACGTGAGGAAGGCTGGCCCCTGACCCAAGATAAAATTGCGCTTCCGCTTTCGCTGGTCTCAGTCCCGTCCATCTCTCAGGCTGCAACGCCAGCCCAGGATCTCAGGGGCGGGGCGCGAAATCTTTCCCTCTCTCCATCACGGGGCTCGAGAAAAGGGGGAGGGGGGGTGGGTGCCTATAGCCTCCGTGAGTGACAGTAAAATTCAAGTGAACACTGAGCTAAGCATTGCCCTATCTTTTTATCACAGAAAAGCCCCCTGGGAAGAGCCGCTTAAAGGAGTGGCATCTGTGGGTTTCTCCCCATGGACACAAACTGAGCAGCGTGAGGGCTCCGCGCGTGGAGGGGGCAGGGAGCGACGTGGAGGCTCCCCTCCGCAGAGCACTTGCTAGGCCTCCGAAGCTGTTTGCTAAGCACGTTGCAGACATTACTGCTCGGGATGCGCAGCTGCTGGCTTCTCGGGATCACCAGGAGAGCTCGCCAGCATTGCCCACGCTCAGGCCCCACTCTAACCTGCAGAGGCAGGCGCTCCCGCGGCCGGACCCGGGAACGCTCCCGCGGCCAGGTGGCCGGGCGTCTGGGATGCACCGGGTCACCTCGCCGAGCCCTCACGGCAGCCCGTGCTACCGAGGAGGGAACTCACACAGGCCAGAGCCAAAGCAAGAAGGCAATGGGCCGAACTGTCCGCCGGCGTTTTTCCCAGAAGCAAAACGGTTCGGAGTCCTGGGCGAGGGATGACGCTTTGCTCTGAGGATGCCAGTGTTCCCTGGGGGTGCTCTGGAAGGTGAGGCTCCATGGAGGGCAGGGTCACCACGTGAACTCAACCCCGCACGCCCCCACGCGGGTATGGCTCCTAGCGTTGGAGAGCCGGGGACGTGGGCAACTGTCAGGAAGTGGCGGGCACCAGAATGCCGAAGGAACGACTCTGGCCAAGGAAACCCATTCGTTGTCATAGGAGAACCAGGTTCTCAGGGCAGAGGAATTCCGGGCACACGCACGCGTGCCCAGGCACAAGGCGCGCACAGGCATGCGCCCGTGATGGTTTCGACAAGGCATTTGATAAAATCTCTCAGCATGCCCTCGAGGACCGGCTGGGCAGCGTGGGTTGGGTAATATTGTAATAAGTTCAGCCAGTTAAGCGAACACTCCTGAGGGGTGTGGAAATGGGCTTGGGCGGGTGATTTCCTGCCGCTGGCTCTATTCTAGCTCTTCCCTCCTCATCTCTTTTATCCATGTTGGGTTGACATAGAAAGAGGTTCATGAGTTATGGTCAGATTTCCAGATGTAACACAATCAATATACCGGATCCCAGAATTCCAGGAGCAGAGAGCTTGGCCAGGTCTACCGGTGGAGGGACATCTAAGACAGGGACACTAGGGCTCAAAGAGGGAACCGTATGCCTCCTGGTAGGGCCGTGACTCCTGCCTGCATAGCTTGCATCGCTTGGAAACGGCGCGACTGATTCTGATGTTGGGAGCTGAGAGCGACGAGGAGGGCTCCCACAGGACCAGCTCTGAGTGCCAGGCCCCATTACACGGCCAGCCCAAGGCCCCTTCCAATCCAGCAGTGAGGGTCCCATATACCATCAAGTCCTCTTGCATTCAAAAAGTTTGCAAGGGCGGGACTCATGGAGAACAGTGTCTCTCCTGCTACGTCCACCACCCACCCCCAACCCCACCATCACCCTTAGAAGAGGCATCGGGTACGGGGACCAGCTGGAAATGGCCATCATCCAATGGGATGGTCCCTGCTGGGGACCCAAGTCTCTGCCCCTGAGCCGCAGGGCTAAGCAGACGCAGGCAGGCTGTGAGACGTGGCTCCCGGAAGGGTTCGCGTGCTCGAGGCAGCGTTTCCGGTGCGGAGAGCAACGTTTTTGGGAGAAGGAGGACTGTGCGGAGACCATGGCTTCATCGCTACTCATGAGCCCTCCAGCCAGAGAGGTGCGCTCTCGAAGCTCCTCTGTGTGTGCCTGGGGCTAATCAGGACCGAGAAGACTCACGGGCCAGTGCGTCCTGGGGCACCAGGCACCTAGAAAGCACTCGGGGAACAACACACATCATCGTGAACCTGGACGCTTGTCATTTCTGAAAAGCCCTTTGAGCTGTCCGTAAACTGGGAATCACTCCTATGTTTGCAAAATACCGTTCCACAAGACAGCCGTACGACACTCGACGTGCAAGACTGGTCTTTGGCTTCCTGGCTGGTGACCTCTCCCCCACTGGGCGCTGCTGACGGGACAGAGCCCAGAAACCTGATCCCATCTCGCTCCACCCAGCACGGGGACGCCTCGGCCAGATGGCTATTAATAAACTCGCTTTCTGCCTCCGTCAAGGCGGGGAAGACGTCCCTGTCCCTTCCTTCCGAACACCTTTGAGTCCCAATCACCGTGTCCTTAGACTAAAGGACTCCCGGAGGGTGTCCACCAGACGGTTGGCTAAAGTGCTCTACGGATTCATGCGCTTTTCCTTTGTCCTCCACTTCCCTGGAGCCGAGGGGCGTGATCCCCGCCCAAGGGTGGCTGTCCCAGGGGGACAGCGCCCTCCAGGGGGTATTTCTGAGCACAGAACACAGGAGCCAAAGGACAGCAGTTCAAGGCTCCCCGCCCTCTTATGGGGTCAAGGAGGACACGGCCCGGCCCGGCCGCAGGTGATACGGTGTGGAAACAGGGTCCCCGCCGGCCCGCTCCCCGTGCCAAACAGAACGGCTCCGCCCACCCGTCGGAGGCCTGGAGACTGTGGCTCCATGTTGCTCCAAAAAGAAGTCCAGCCAGTGATTCCAGAGTTCACCGGCCTGAAGGAGAGTCCTCCCCGCCCCCCGCCGCCCCACAGGGGTTCCAGCCCCGCTGCGGTGGCCCGGGTGAAGGGGAGAGGGACGGCGGGGCTGGCCAGGAGGTGGTTGATGTGGGAAAAGGAGGCTCGCAAAGGGACGGCAGCGCGCTCACCATCTTGGCATCTTGGCCAGTTGCCCCACTGTTACGTCACCTACAGGGAGGCGTCTGCAGATTTTCCTTGGTAGCAAGGCTCCCTGGTGGGGAGGGCAGGTGCCGAAAATCCTGGTCAGGGCCCCTCTGGGCATCTGGGTGGACAGGGGCCAGAAGGCTCCCCTCTCGGACCGTCCCAGCGGGCCTCCGTCCAGAGCCAGGCGGCAGGGCGAGCAGAGCGCAGGCGGGACCTGCGCCCCAGGAGCCGAGGCGCCGTGGCCAGACCCGTGGTCCACGTGCAATGACCCGATTCCTCCTCCTCCTTACATTGCAGTCCGGCCCGTTCCCGTGGGCTGGCTTCTTTTTCCTTCAGGTTTAGTGCTTTTACCAATAATAGCTACCATTTACCGAGTTCCTGCCAGTGTGACCTCACCAGGTACTGTAAGCCCATTTTACAGAGGAGAACGCCAAGCCTCCAGGAAAGCAAAGCTTGCACGGGGCACAACTAGGCCTCCACATTTGGCCCAGGGCGTTCGCTTTGTCACAGGCTGGGTACCTGACCACGGTGAGTGTCCCCCCGCGGGCTCCAGCTCGGGAGAAATAAAACCCCACGCGGCGAGGAGCAAACCCTGCAGGCTGCACTCCCGGGGAACAGCCTGTCCCCTCAGAGCCACTCTGCTCAGGCTGGGCCCTCCGCCTCGAAGGCTCCGCCCCGCGACTCTGTTGAAACACTAGCCTCCCCCCAGGGGGCCTCCAACGCCAGCTCCTCGGACACGCCCTCCCTGATTCCTCCTGACCGCGCCCCCTCCCACACCCATGAGCTTGGCAGCTGGCGGGGGGTGGGGGGGGCAGGCCCACCCACTCACATTGAGCCTGGACCTCCCACAGGTGGGGACCAGGTCTCCCCGTCTCTGCACCCACCACGGGGCTCTGCACACACTTAGGGCTTGGAGGTCAAGCCCACAGGCTCTTGGACCGGCGGTGGCCGATGTCACAGGTGACGGTGCCAACATAACAGGTGCCCCTGAGGGCGCACAGTGCCGCCAGCTGCCCTCGCCCGCGCCAGGACGCGGCACCCCACCATGGCCCGGCCACTTTCCTCTTCCCCGAAGCAGCCAGCCCGGCCGGCTCCTGGCCACGGCAGCCGCAGCCTCCTGCCCGCTCTCCCGCACGCTGTCAGTCCCCCGGGGCCTCCGCCACAGTGTCCTGCGCTGTGTCCATGCTGCTTTGCTGGAGACCCGTCTGGGCCAGGCCCTCCTCTGTCCTCAAGGGCTGGCCCAGAGGCCGCTCTCCCCTTGGAGTGGGGGCCAGGCTCCCAGTATCCCCACTGCAGCCACCTTCAGCACGACTGGTCAGATTCTTCCAGAGTGGGCACAAGCCCGAGCCAAGCCCAAGGTCCCAGCCCCTTGGGGCCCCATGCCCGGGGCAGACACCCTCAGGGGCCAGCCCTGCAGCCCCAGCCTCTGCCTCCCCCGGGAGAAAGTCACATGTCACACAGCGGGGCATCCGGGCCACCGTGGGGCCGCACAAGGGCCAGGGAAGGTCTTAACCTGGGACTTCGGGTGGCCCCCTGCTTCCCTGGTGCCCACGGCGTCTCGGCCGGAGCACCAGCAGCAAGCGGCCCTGAGTGAGGGGACAGCCGCAGCCAGGAGGCTCCATTGGCCCCGTGCATGGCACAGGCCGCACGCTCCTCCCGGGGACGCAGAAAGCCCCGGCACTCTGCTCCTGGCACGCGACCCTCGGAACCTGGTGCCAGCCCAGCCTTCTGCCAAGGAGGCCCAGAGGCGGGGGCCCAGGGCCCCGGTGCCCCCTGGGGTGGGTTCCACACGTGGCTCACGCAGCCAAACCCCTGGCCGTGGGAAGAAACAGCAAGGCCTGAGTTCCAGCCCAGGCCCCCCCTCGGCACCCATGTCCACATGTGTCACCTGAACACCCCTGCTCCTGCGTTGGGGCTCACATGAAAACAACTCCTTCTGAACAGCCTTCTCACCCACCCCATCCAAGAGCCCCAGCATTTAGGATGAGGGCTACACAGGCAGGACGGCACAGCCGCTGGCTCCGAGTCCAGTGGAGCCCATGGCACACAGCACATAGCACACACAGCACACACGGCACACACAGCACACAGCACACACGGCACACATGGCACACATGGCACACACTGCACACACAGCACACACAGCACACACAGCACACAGCACACAGCACACACAGCACACACAGCACACACACACACTCCGCTCAGAGCCCCTTCTCCGCCCGCACAGACCATGCGCGGTGCCGGCACAGGCCTGGGGAGCAGGAGGCCCTGCACACGCCCGTGCCCCGTCTCAGGGGTCCAAGCAGCACGATTTGTTCTCTGCCCAAAGCAAAGGAGAGCGTCTTGGATGCCCGAATAGTCCCGAACCCTCTGTAAACGCAGCTCCGGAACAGCAGCCAGGGGAGCAGCTGTCCCCCACTTACGGGAGGAGCTATGAACGCTCGGACCCTAAAGGACACCTCTCAGCACAGACAGCCCCGTGGGGCCCACGGGCACCCCTCTGGGGGGACGGCAGCTCGCAGGGGCCGCGCAGCCCTTACCCACGACCACGGTGAGTCCGAGTCCGGGGGGCTCTTGTCGGGCCGGGACTCCCAGCTGGAGCCACTGGTGTCACCCCTCTCCTCCATGGCCGGCCCTCAGGACGCCGGACGCCCCCTCACCACCGCTCCGAGCTCTGGGGGGGATGCTGCTGCGCAGGGGCTGGCGGCACCCTCGGGGAGCAGGAGGCCGGGGAGACACTGCCCGGGGCAGGCGCTCCCTTACACCCAGGAGCCCGGCCAAGTCACAAGGGCAGGAGGAAGCAGAGTGTTGGATTGCAGGGCCTCGCCCACCTGGGACGGGCCAGCTCACAACACGGAGACACCCCAGTCCCCGCAGCGTGCAGGGGCCGCAGGGCCAGTGTCCGTGGGCGAGGGGCGAGGAGGCAGGCGAGCAGGACCCCTGCTGCCCGGGATCAGTCCGTCCTCGCTCTCGCGGGCTGGAGGAGGTGCTCGGCGCCAGACTTAGAGACTGAGGTCTCCCCAAGGTCACGCGGCCCTGAAGGTCAGAGCTGGGATTCAGACCAGAGGGGATCTGATGGGAGAAGGGGGAGACCACATGTGCTGGGGGCAGGACACCTCGCAAAAGGCTGTGCGGAGAGCACACCCAGGCTTTGGGGGAGCCTCTCTGTTCCTCCGCGCTGCCTCCACCCCCTCGGGCAGTCAGGGACCCGCGGGTCAGTGGGCCACCACCTTCACCTCACGGTGCCAGCTGCCTCCGCGGTCGTGCAGCTCTGGGTTTCTAGGCTTCCCGCACCCCAGGAGGGTTTCTAGGCTTCCCGCACCCCGGGAGCTCAGCCGTTAAGCTGGGTGCTGGCATCTAACCCGCACAGCAGCACTATAAGATTGCGGGTCAAAAATAGGAGCTGGAAGAACCGGCCCTGGGTCCCAACGCGGGAAGCAGCGACGCGGGGCCAGGCTGGCTTCCGCAGCTGTGCAGGCCAGCGGCTCCCATCCCGCCAGGAGTCGGGACTCAGGGTGAGGAGCCGGGGTGCCGGGGTGTGGAGGGACCGGCCGCCGGTGGGAGGGAGGCACATAGCAGGGCAGTTTCTACGAGGCTGAGGGCAGAGGGCGCTGCCAGAGGGGGTGCAGCGGCTCCGATCTCGTCGGAAAGGGACAGAGCGGGGGACGCTTTGCAATCTCACCCAGAGAGAGTCAGGGTGGTCCCCTGCGCACATGGTGGGGAAGGAAGGGGCTCTGGAATATTGGAATCTAAGCGTGGGGGGCGGGTGAAGCCACGGGCCGGGCCGTGGAAGGAGGAGGGGCCAGAGAGAGGGCAGGTGGCCTGACAGGTCAGCTCCCTGACAGCTCTCACCACGGAGACCCGCCCCAGCTCGAGTCCCTGCAAACTGGGACGGGGACTGCCTCCTGAGGTCCTCCAATGCTACCCGCTACCTGCTGCCCGCTGGCTCAGAGAAGCCCCCTCCTCAGGTCCCCACACGCCTCCCCAGCCAGGCCTTCCCAGGTTTCACCGCGAGTGCCTCCTCCCTCCAGAAGGGCCCTGCCCACAGACCCCACAGACACCCCCTCCCCGGCTCCGGTTGTGAGAGAAGTACCGGGAAACATGAGCGACGTCAGTGTGTCACTCGGACAATGGCCCTGACCATTTGCAGGTGCGCGGCCAGTGGCTTCCCAGGTCCTGCATCCAGTGAGGGGCACAGAAGTACTTGATCGCCGGCCTCTGTCACGATGCCACGGTCCTGGCCACACAGGCATCCCGCCTTCCTCACCTGGAGAAGCGCGGGGAGTGCCAGGAGGGACCGACCTGCACAGCCTCGTAGCTGGGTGCCCACCCCGCCCCCTGGACCAGCTCCCACAGTCAGATGCCCCGCCTGGCCCGAGGTGCCGGGGAGAACACCGCACGTTAAGACACTTCTGCTGAGCTGTGTCACCACCACTCTTGCCGTTCTTAATTCGTCCTGTCGAGATATTTTAAGAACCTCAGGGCCAGCCAGTGACAGGACCGAGGGGCGATAGCCTGCCGTGCTCAGCGTCCAGCCAGAAACCGGGTGGAGGCCAGGACAGGCACAGGGGTAGCTGCTCCGATCACGGCAGAGCCGGGAGGGGAACAGAGAGGGGCGCAGGGCTCGGAGTCCTGGACCGGCGGTGGTTTCAGGCAGCCCCGAGGGCAACGTGCGCTGGAGATGGGGCAGGCGATGGGGTGGGCTGGCGGGCAGGCAGTTGGCTGACCCGCCTCCTGCCGCTACGCAGGGCTGCCGAGAGCCGGCACGAGGTGCCCAGGACACACGGGGACGGGACAGGGTGTGAGCGAGGACAGGCCCCCAGAAGCTGCCCGGTGAGTGAATCTCTGAGTCCGAGTCACACGGGCCGGGCTCTCGGTCTGGCTCTGACCTTTAGAAGCCGTCCCGACGCGGGGCGAGTCACTCAGCCTCAGCAGCCCTGGCTTCCTTATCTGGGACACACGGGGATAAAAATAGTCCCCCTCTCAGAGGGGGTGGGGGATACTTGAGGCCTGCACCTCGGCCGATGCGCCTCGCGGGCCTTCCCGAAGCGGTAGCAGCTGGGAATCGTCGCAGTCATGGCCAGGCAGACTGTAGCAGCTCCATTTCACAGACAGCAAAACTGAGCCTCCGTTTTACTTTGGGTTTCCACCAGCTGCAGGCTCCCCGCCTTTTCCTACAACGGGGCTCCCTCCTGAGGAGTCTGTCCCCGCCCCGGGGGACCGGGGGACCGGGGGACCAGGCTGACCTTCCCCTGAAACACTCCCGCCCTGGTGTCCCAGGCTGGAAGCCCACAGGGGCCCCTCCCCCAGGCTCCCAGCACAGAGCCTGGGAGTCCCCTAGGAGCCCCCAAGAGCACGTTGGGGTTTGCCCTTTCTAAACCTTCACTCATGCGATGACCTCTCCCCTCCTCGCTTCCTTTTCCCGCGTGCCTGCGTCCTGGGCCCAGGTGAGACCCCTCCCGGAGCCTTCTCTGAGCTCTGCATCCGTGATGGCTGCGCCATCCTCTGGCCTTTCAGGGAGAGGATGCGGTTGGCCGGACGTTTCTGATTCCTCCCACGAGCCAGGGCTTTTCCTCTCTCATTCTCAAGGTTAGGGTCATCATCCCCCAGAAGCGGAAACAGGCTGAGAGGTTCACCTGGCCGGAGGGGTGGAGCTCAGAGGCCTCCCTGCCCACTTCCCTTAGCGGACATAGAGTGATGGGGAGAGCCCTGAGTTCATGACTCAGCATCCCTGAGGGGAGTTCCCCGAGTTCATGACTCAGCATCCAGAAGGGAACTCCCTGGGTTCATGACTCAGCATCCCTGAGGGGAGTTCCCTGAGTTCATGACTCAGTATCCCAACTGGGGAGCTCCCTGAGTTCATGACTCAGCATCTCTAAGGGGAGCTCCCTGGGTTCATGACTCGGCATCCAGAGGGGAGCTCCCTGAGTTCATGACTCAGCATCCCAGAGGGGAGCTCCCTGAGTTCATGACTCAGCATCCCAGAGGAGAGTTCCCTGGGTTCATGACTCAGCATCCAGAGGGGAGCTCCCTGAGTTCATGACTCAGCATCCCAGCCGCCTCAGGGGCTCTCGGAACAGGATCCAGGCCCGACTCACCCTCAGTTCCAACAGTGCCTCACATCGTGGGGAGGACACAGCATGGGAAAAAGTCACGTCAGGTTCTTTTTCAATTAATAAACCAAATGCTTTGTGTGTTTTTTACTCGTGGCTTTTTTGGAGCAGTTTAAGTTCACAGAGAAATTGAGCTGAAAGGAGAGCTCCCGTGTGTCCCTGATCCCACACCTAGACCACCTTCCTCACCATCACCATCCCACACCAGAGCGGCCCCTTGGTTACAGCCGACGAACTGACATGGACACGTCATTATCACCCCAAGCCCAGAGTCTACACTAGGCCTCGCTCCTCGTGCTGTATACTCTACGGCCTTCTAAAAAATGCATTTGTATTGATCTCAGAGAGGAAGAGAGAGGGAGAGAGAGATTGAAACATCCATGAGGAGAGAGAATCATGGATCGGCTGCCTCCTGCACGCCCCCTATGGGAGATCACGCCTGCAACCCGGGCCTGTGCCCTCACCGGGAACCGATCCGTGACCTCCTGGTTCACAGGTAGATGCTCAACCACTGAGCCACATGGCCGGGCCACTCTCTGGTTTTGACAACTGTCTAATGACATAGCTCCATCGTCGGAGCACCTTGCAGAGTAGCTTCACCGCCCTGAAACTCCTGTGCTCACCTTGCCACCTGTCCCAGCTCCATGTCTTTTCATGGCTCAAGGGTTCATTTCTTTTCGATGCCGAACCATCTTCCACCGTGTGGAAGGACCACAGTGCATTTACCCATCCACCTGCCGAAGGACATCTTGGCTGCCTGCAGGTTTTGGCAATTGTAAACAAATCTGCTGCGAACATCTGTGTGAGCTTGCGTTTGCTCGGGGCACCCTCAGGGAGCTCCCCGGTCTCCAGGCTCTGAGAAGAAGGGAGCGTAGGCTGAGGCAGGGGGACGGAGACCAGCAGCCCAAGGTGGGACCAACCCCAGTCCAGCCCAGCCCAGCCCAGCCCGGAGATGACCTGGACTTCCAGCTGATGTGGGCATGCCCTCTGGGCACCAAAGCTCCATGTGCTCATCGGCGCTAGGCTGGGAGCAATGCGCTGTCCACACCCGTGGTGCTGAAGCCCTGGACACGGCCCCAAGGCCGCTGAGCACCTCATGCTTGGGCCTGCTCTACACTGCTTGCTGCTGCTGCTGCTGAGGATGATGATGATGGCGATGATAGTGATGATGGGGACAATGATGGTGATAGTGATGGCGATGATATTGGTGATGTGATGGTGATGATGATGGCTATG
This sequence comes from Corynorhinus townsendii, assembly GCA_026230045.1. Taxonomy (NCBI): domain Eukaryota; kingdom Metazoa; phylum Chordata; class Mammalia; order Chiroptera; family Vespertilionidae; genus Corynorhinus; species Corynorhinus townsendii. The sequence goes on from JAPDVU010000007.1 coordinate 167,366,691, forward strand.
ATAGTGATGGTGATGATAGTGATGGAGATGATGATGGTGGTGATAATGGTGGTGATGATGATATCATGGCAATGATAGTGATGGTGATGATGGTGACGATGATGATGGTGATGGCACTGATGATGGCGATGATGATGATGGTAATGATAATGATGACGGCAATGATAATGATGATGGTGATGATGGCGATGATGGTGATGGTGATGATGTTGGTGATGATGGCAATGATGGTGATGATGAAGATGATGGTGATGATGATGGCGATAATGATGCTGGTGATGCTGGTGATGGTGGTGAGGTGATGATGGTGATAATGATGATGGCGATGGTGGTGAGGTGATGATGGTGATGATGGTCAGCGTGCCCATGGAACTACAACTTCATGTGGTTATACTACCCCTGGGGTCTCTGGAAACCTGGGCTGCTGCACCTACTGCTTCATGGTGTGCACCTATGCCATGGTGCACAGCGTGGCTGGCACAAGCACCAAGTGCTGCCTGGCCCTGTGCCAGTCCCTGCGTGTCCGCCCCCTGCTGTCCTCCTCCAGGTGCCTCGCTTGGCCTGGCCTGGCCCCACCCATGACGGTCAGTGTGGGGCAGAAGCAGGAACTGAAGGCAATGGCTGGCGTGCCAGAGCCCGCCTCGCACCTCGTGCTAGCGACTCCCTCCATAGTCCAGGTTTTCATCCAGATTAGGGGGAGAAGGGAGCAGACCGCCTATGTGTTCACCTCTAATCCTCAGGCCACCCAGGAAATTGGGCCTCCGGTTTCCAGGCTAGGTGAAGTGCCATCAGCAGTCCAAATTTAAAATGAACTCAAAGTCCGTGCTCTTCCCACTCTCGCGGGAGTGGTGGCCCAACATTACTGGGTGTAAGAATGACCTGGGGAGCCCTGGCCGGTTTGACTCAGTGGCCAGAGCGTCGGCCTGAAGGGCCCAGGGTTCAATTTGGGTCAAGGGCACATACCTCGGTTGCAGGCTCCTCCCTGGCCTGGGCCCTGGTCAGGGAGCATGCAGGAGGCAACCCATCGATGTGTTTCTCTCACATCGCCGTTTCCTTTTCCCCCCCTCTCTTCCACTCTCCCTAAAAATCAATGAAAAAATATCCTTGGGTAAGGATTTAAAAAAAAAAAAATGGGGGAATTACCGGGGGTGACTGTAAAGACAGATTTTATAAAGTCAAAAAGCATTAAATACAAAGCTTCCAGCCATCTCCTCCCCACCCTGAGTCATATTCTCTAGTCTAGACACACCTCTGGCCACGCTCTGCCTCAGCCGGTGGAGTGCGGGGAGTGCGGCAGGAAGAGCTGGGAGGAATCGACTACTGTATTTCCCATGAACCTCCGAACAAAAGCCCCGGGTCGCCTTTCAGCTTTAGCCACAGGGGAGCTCAGAGCACCCCGAAAGCCACCGTCCTGCGTGGCACGCTCCTTCATACATGTTCAGCCACCGCTCCCTCCACGTCCACCTGCCTGCCTTTTCTCTCTCAGCGACTCTTCCTCCTGTTCCTCTGCCCCACCCGTGTGGGGTGAGTCTCATTTCCTTTCCAAAACGGTCTTTCCTGTCAGGCCGTTCGGTGGTTACGCAGGCAGCCCTGGGAAGCACTGGCCACACAGCTTCCTCTCAAAAGGATGTCCATACCCCCACCAAGAAACAAACGCGGAAGTTTTATTTATAAGACAGGAACCAGCAAGGATATTCGTTTGGGTTTTTTTTTTTTTTAAATTAATAAAATGGGAAGAACAGTACAACGCTGCCTATGTACACAAGACAAATGTAACTAGAGAAGGTATGTTTTTATTCCAAAATAGGAATAATGACACGTACAAGGGGACAATTTCATAAACATTGCTCTAAACCTTTTATACTCGTGGGTTTTTTATCGCCTAGGGGAGAAAGGGTTGGCATTCATTCTTTGGCATCATCTTGTAAAATGTCTTCTTGACCCGTTACCCACAAGAGTGCTTATAAGAGCCCGAGACAGCTATATGACAACGCATTCTAGGATGGACTTTCCAGTATCGTCACGCGTCTCCCACGGTGACAGGCCGCTCCAAGGGCGGGGTGGTGCGGGGAAGACGGACTCGGGGGACCGGAGTCCAGCAGTGGCACTTGCGCGCGCTCCTCTCCAGGGCTGTGCATTCTCCGCACCTCAACTTCCTCATCTTTCAAATGGGAGAGTAATTCCACCCACCCACACGGGCTGTGGGAAGGATCCATCAAGATCATCACTGTGGCCTGGCCTGTGGGGCTCAGCTGGTTGGGCATGCTCCCAGGCAGCGAAAGGTTGCCGGTTCAATTCCCGGTCAGGGCACATGCCCGGGCTGCAGGCTCCATCCCTGCTCTCACATCGATGTTCCTCTCTCCCCTACTGTCGGAAGCCGCCCGTTGTCCTCACTAGCAGAGAGGGGTGGACAAGGAACAGGAAAGGCTGGTAACCTTGAAGCTCTGAAAGGTCAGAGCCAACCACCCACTGTTGAGACAATAGTAAGCTAAAGCAACTTCCACCTTCTTGTTTTATGTAAATTCTTGCCAATTGGCTATTATTGAAATTGCCTGCCTAAAGGCTATGGGTGTATCCCATAGTCTTAATAAAAGGGATAGCAAGCTCAGAGCGGGCTGGAGTCCTTCCCCTTGAGTTGGGCTCCCGCCTGGCCCCCAATATTTCCAAAGTAGTATTTTTCTAGTCTCTTTCATTTGTGTGCGGCCTCCTCCAGAGCCCAAACCCTGAACCTGAACCCTGAACCACGCGGGTCGTGTGGGGCGGGGGGACACTTGCACCCTACTCCCTGCCTCTCTCTCTAAAAATAAAAGTATTTTTTAAAAAAACATTCTGGCAGATAAGTGAAAGTGTATCATGGAACATCCCTACAGTCATCTGTCTGTCCCCCTGCCTCTCGGGTCAGCGACCCAGCATTCATGAGAAAAGTGAAGCTGTGTAAGGAACGGAAAACTGAGCTTCAAAAAATTATGGTCAGAAGTCCAGTTCTCACCCAGCTGTGTATGTATCCCTTTGGTTGTTTTCACTGTTTGTTTCAAGTGAACCGTTTGGTCCCCTTTCCCTTGTAAGGCCAACCCGCCTCCGTACCCCAATTTCCTTCCTGCAATCTTTTAAAGAAAAAGTTTCTCCTCCCTTTGCCCTTTCTAAGAGGTAGGGTGTCTACCCTGTACTATCTGAATAGACTCCTATTTGCTCCGAGGTAAAACCACTTGTTTTACTTGATTCGAGTTGATACCTTTGGGCTCTTCAGAAAGCAACCTTCTAGGCACGGATACACAATTCTTACTCAGCGACCCACCGTTTTTCTCTTGCCTCCAGCCTTTACGGCGAAAGTGTGCATTTTTTAAAATATTGCTTTGTAGTAGACGGCGAGGAAACCTACGCGGCTCACGTCATCCCCACTGCCTGAAACACTGGCACCTCTGTAAGATAATCCAAGGGATGTGGAACGGAGAGAAAAGCCAAGTTCGCCCGTGGAAGCATATGGATGGCAGGACAGGAGGCGAAACTTTGCTCTTCGCGAGACGGGCTTGGACGTAGCCCAGGGCGATGCCGCTGGCCCGGACCCAGGAGGGCGGGTGTGCGTTGCCCACGCTCGCCACCCACAGGGGCCCGTCCCTCTCGTGAGTCTCCATCATCCCTGGGCTTTGGACGCGCCACGAGGGACCTGCCAGACCGCGTCGGGGGGCCCGTTTCTGTTCAAACGCCCCGTGGCTCGAGTTCTCCCTTTAGCCTCAACAGCACGAGGTTCCGAAGGCTCCCCTCTTCCCGGGAACCCTGCGGGGCGTCTCCCTCAGATGTGCCGTGCCGTCAGGAAGAAGAGCGGCCGGTCCTCCTTGGCGTTGGCCGTCTGGAACTCGTCGCGCAGGCGGAACTGCCACTCGTCCTCCAGCTCCAGGCGGACCACGGTCTGGCGCAGGGAGTTCCGGTCCTGACAGATCACGCACAAGGTCGCCCCTGCACGGACCGCGGCAGAGGGAGGCGTGTGAAGACAAGGGGCGAGTTTATGCCACGGAAACCTACCGCCTGGACCCTGCCGGCTCGCAGAAAGGAAGAGGCTGCGCTTGGAAAGGGGGGATGGGGGGGGGGGGTGGGACAGATGTGCTAGGGCCTCGTTTCTTTGGGAACGCTTCCCAATCTCAGCAAGACAGACACGGCGAGGCGATCGGCCGGGGAGATAACATGGAGGCGGAAGAAATGTTGGCAAAGAGGGGGAGAGAGAAGGAGAACGGGAAAGAGACTGGCCGGATGCAAACCAAGCTCTCCGCTGCAGCCCTCCAAGGCCCGACACCACCTTCTTCTCCCACTCGAGGCGACCCCCGCCTCTCCCCACCTGCCCACCAGGTGAGTTTTCCCTCCTCTCGAATCCGAGCACAATCAAGACATCATTCAGGTCCATTCATTCCGCAGCTCTGGCTGTCTCTCTATGACCGACCTGCCGACCTGCCTACCTTCCTCCTACATGGCCTGCCCTCCCTTAGACAAACTGTTCCCCAAGGGCAGAGATGGCTGTAAGCCCCCCGCTACCCAGGGCTCAGCCTGTGCAGGGCTCAGGGACCACCTGCTGGACAAGGTCAGCGTGAAGGGCAACCGAGGAAAAGCACGTCGGTCAGGGCCCTCCGCTGGGCTGGATGTCGTTTTAAAGCCGTACGGAACCAACGGCTGCCGCTCTGAATACTCTCGCAAGAAACCGACTGCAGCAGGAGGAAGATTCGCGTAAGAAGCATCTGTATCCCAAGACAAGGAAGGGGAACTCGCCTTCCCAGAGGGACATCTGTGGAGACCTGGGGCGGGTGCTAGGGATCTGCACCGAGCCCGGCCATGGGGCTCCATGGTGGAGCGTCACCCTATGAACCAGGAGGTCACGGTTCAATTCCCAGTCAGGGCACAGGCCCGGGTTGTGGGCTTGATCCCCAGTGGGGGGCGGGCAGGAGGCAGCCAATCCATGATTCTCTCTCATCATTGATGTTTCTCTTTCTCCCTCTCCCTTCCTCTCTGAAATCAATAAAAATATATATTTTTTAAAAAAAGAATATCCACTGAAAAGGAACACATCTCTGCCTTTTGCCTAAAAAAAAGGATGCGTCTCATCTGCACCCAAACAGGCCTGGGGGGTGGGGAGGGGAACGCGCCCCGGAACCCCTCCCCCACCTTCCTGGACGTTCCTGGCGGTTTCGGTCCCTCTCTGAGCCTCCGTGCACCCGCTGGGGAAGGGCTACGACCAGAAGCCACCTCCTCAGAGGCAGCAGGTGACAAGCATTCAAGTCAGGGTCTGGGTAAGCGGAGGATGGGAACTTACCTTTCAGGAAATGGAACTTTTTCAGAAAACTGGCCCCCACGAAGGAGTCACAGAGGTAGAGCAGGAGCCCGCTGAACGTGGAGTCGGAGCAGCTGACGTTCAGGGAGTGGGGCCTGGAGCTCACGTAGCACACGGAGATCTGGAAAACAGCCAAGGGGACACTGCTCTCCATGACCTGCTCAGCCGCGTCACGCCATGGCTTCGCAGCTAACATGTCAACCGCTCGGCCAAGCTCAAGGTTTTGGGGGACCACAAACAATATTGTTTGTATTATTTCCAAATCTACAGCCTAAAACTCAATTCCAAGAGATGCGTCCGGGTTCATCTATGCATTAACCGCCCGGAGAATTGGAAATGTTCTGGCACCCAGCCAGTACGGCTCAGTGGTTGAGCATCGGCCAGGAGGTCATGGTTGGATTCCCAGTCAGGGCACAGGGCACAGGGTTATGGGCTTGATACGCAGCAGAGGGCATGCCGGAGGCAGCTGATCAATGATTCTCTCTCATCACTAATGTTCCTCTCCCTCCCTCTCTGAGATCAATAAAAAAAAAATGTGCCTATGTATTTTTAAAGAAATGTGTTGGCTTCAGCGCTGGGTTTGATTCCCAGCGTATTATATTGGGGCAAGCCGTTCACATGCTCTCTCCTGTGGATACATGCACACACGTGTACCAGATCGGAGACGGACCGACTTGATTTGGCATGGCTGCACCCGCAGTGTAAAACGCGGGTCAGCACTGGAGGACCTGAAACTTAGTGCGAGCGAGGAAAGGACTCGATGGGACCCATTCCCTCAGCTGCAAATCCTGGGTGCAGAGGGCCTGGAAGGCGGGAGGGGCGGGCTAGCGAGACAACCCGCGCACAAGGCCGACGGAAGGTTCCGGATGCCGGAACCTGGTGCAGAGGCCCCTGTGCTGCGCACACACTGTTCTCATTGCGACGGGGCTGGGCGGGCTGCCCGGCGGGTAAAGGACCCTCCTGATTCTAGTAAGATTAGCTTTTATTTGGTTATGAAAAAAACACCCTCTCAGCCTCTGTGTCCCCAGCTGTGAAGGGGGTGCACCCGAGACGCAGATGCCGAGTGCATCCTGGAGCCTCTGTCGGAGGCGCTTCCCGGGTGGACGGGGCCGCGGGCGCCGAGCGTTACCTGGGACCCCAGGTTCAGGTAGCAGTCGACCAGCAGCACGGGGTGGCCGTGGTTCCGCAGGGACAGCGGGAAGAAGCGGTGGCTGTGGTGCTGCAGGAACCGCTCCAGCAGGAGCTGCGCGGGGGCCGCCAGCGCCGGGTGCTTGCTGTCGGGCGCGCAGATGTACTGGGCGGGCACGACGGCCACGGGGCTGTCAGACACCTGCGTGGGGAGGAGGGGTGTCAGCACGCCCGGCCGCCCCGGCGGAGAAGGCCCTCCCGACACTGCCAGGCTGGGGGGATCCGGCCGGCGTCCCCGCCACGGCAGAGGGGCCCCACGGCAGTGCTGCCAGCCGAGAGCCCACCGACTGGGACAACCAAGTTCTCTGTTAAGAAACAGCAGGTTCGACCCAAGGGGGGCAGGTGACAACCGATCGATGGTGCGATCAGTGAACATCGTCGACACTGACCTTGCCACATAGGACACTGGCTGACTGGTCGAGGAAAGAGTACAGAGAATCAATGGGCCTTGGGGACATTTTTCCAAATCCAGGGATCAGACCTCGGGGCACGGCCAGCCTCCCCAGAACCCCAAATCTCACCTACCCCCACTGCCCTTCCTCCCGACTGCCCCGTCCAGTCCACCATGTCTTCCTCCCTCTCCAGCACGTCCTTCCTGCCCGAGAGGCCGGGGACAGGAAGAAAACCATCGGGTCGCTGCTGGACACCCGTGGATGAGCTGTCACTGCCCCGACAGGGGAGTCTGGAGGTTCCCGTGGCAGTAAGGCCCTGCCCACGTCTCCACCACGCTCCCCTCTGGCCTTGGCGCTTCCTCCGCGCTGACCTCCTTGCTCCTCCCCCTCAGCCTTGTCACCCGGGGCTCTCCCTGAGCCGGGACACACGGCTCGCTCCTCCTCCAGGTCTCCGCCGTAACGTCCCCTCCCCAGGGACACGCACACAGATGTCATCTCACCCCCCCCCCGCCCACCCCACCCCCCCCCTGCGGCAAGGTGAGGTCTCCCTGTGACACAGGCGTCACCCCGGGGTGCTCATCATCACATGGGCACTTCACCCCACATTTACTTAACATCCCTCTGGGCGCGAGGCGACCTGCTCCCGAGGGAAGGACGGGGCGCCCTGCCACACGGAGTGAGTAAACCCTGAAAACGAGTATTTCATTCCGAGGAAATGTCAGAAAGCGCGACTAGCTTTCCTCTCTGTAATCAACGCACCGTGAACCCTAAACGGGGAAACAAGACTGCGCTCAAACGAGGACTAAAGGTAAAACACCTAAAAACGAATGCTCCTGAGGGAGTGAAAGGAAAAATGGGTTTTCAAAGCGCCCGGCCCGCGCCCGCGCACCTTGGTGGTGATGTGGAAGGACCGGTGCCCGCCCACGGCGATCTGCTTCTTCATGACGCTGAAGCGGTTGAAGCGGCACAGCAGGAGGCCGGCGCTGTGCACCCGCAGGTTGAAGTCCACGTCGTCACACAGGAACCTGCTCGGAGCCAGAGGAGGGAGCCGGTTGCATGGGGGGGCCCTCACCCCCCCCCCAGGCTGTGGCCCGTGTGCCTGCTCCCGGGGCGACAGGGAGGGGCAGGCTCAGCCCTCCTTACAGACCCTCCTCCCGGAGGGCAGAGGCCAGCCAACAGGGGCCCGCCGGCTGCGATGGGGGGGCACAGGAGCGGCGGGCGTCCCTCGGGGGTACCCTGCAGGAGGACCGCCACCTGCGCACCCACAGGCCCGCTGTGAGCCCCGGGCAAGCCCTTCCGTCTGTTCGTGGAAAAGAACAAACCCCCCCACCAAAAAAAAAAAAAAAATCAGCCACTGGCTCAGCTGAGGAAAACGAGGCTCATGCAAAGCCGGCAAGTGGCAGAACCCAAACCCCTCCTACACGGGCAGGCGCCTCAGGTGTGCCCCTGCCTGGCCCAGGGACGCTCGGCGCGGTGATTAGGTGACTGGGCCAGGGCGTCGGCGACTGGGCCCCGCTGAGCGCCTCCGTGGCTGGGACACGTGGAAGCCACGTAAGGAAAGGACATCACGGCTTCCTTCGGCGCAAAGGCTCCTGAGAGCTGTGTCCGAGGAGGCCAGAGAGCAGGAGGAAGAACACACAGCACACGGCGAGTCCCTAAGTAAAGCGCCGTGGGAATCCACGGAGGAAGCTGAACGGGGATGCAAGTCTCCCCGCCGCAGAATTATACAACGGGAGGGAGGGAGGGAGGGAGGGAGGGAGGGAGGGAGGGAGGGAGGGAGGGGAAGGAAAGACAAAAAGAAAGAGGAAGGGTAGAAAAAGGGAAAAAAAACAGGACAGGGAAGGGAAAGGGAAGGATGAAAGAAAGAAGGAACGAAAGAAAGAAGGAATGAGTGTCAACCTAGGCACCAGGTGGTCCCGGTTGGATTCCTGGTCAGGGCACATGCCCGGGTTGCAGGCTGGATCCCCAGTGTGGGGCTCATTGATGTTTCTCTCTCTCTCTCTCTCTCTCCCTCTTCCTCTCTGAAATCAATAAAAATACACGTTAAAGCTGACAGCAGGGGCCAGGCTGGTGCTTCGGGGAGGAGGCCTCTGGCTCCGTGGCCTACAGGGCAGCAGAGAAGCAGCTATCGGCCAGGCCTGGCTGCCCCTCCAGGAGGGAGGAGGGAGGGGGAGGAGGGAGGGGAGGGGGAGGGGAATGAGGGAGGGGGGAGAAGGGAGGGGGGAGGAGGGAGGAGGAAAGGGAAGGGGGGAGGGAGGGGGGAGGAGGGAGAGGGGGAGGGTGAAAGGGGAAGGGGGAGGGGGCTGGGGGTGGGGGCTGGGGCTGGAGCTGGGCCGCAGCGGGGCAGGTGCTCACCGGTTCTGGTTGTACTGCACGTTCTGGGTCAGGTCCACGTTCAGGACGATGAAGTCGTGGACGTGGCAGCGGGAGAAGGGCTCGCGCACGGCGCGGCCGCCGGCCTTGCTGGACCACTTGCGCATGCCGACGAGGGCGTAGCGGGTGATGTTGGGGGCCGCCTCGATGTGCTGCATGATGTGCTTCAGAGAGACGTTCCTTTCCGACCAGGAGAACTCTCTGCTCGGGACGGAGAGGGACATCCCGGGGCTGACGTGCACACGCGGGCAAGGCCCCCTGGACGGGCCAGGCAGGACGTGCTCTCCGGCCGCCGACACCCCGGGCGGGGCTGGTGCAGGCGGAACCCACCAGGGCCGCGCGGAGGGCCGGCGCCAGGCTGAGCACCGCCTTCCTCCTCTCCCACCCGCCCAGCAGCCCTGTGGCCTGGGCCAGCCCCCGCCCATTTCACAGATGAGGACAAGGAGGCTCCGGGCGCCGGACACGGGGTCACTCCACAGAGCCTGGCGTGAACAGCCTCTGCAAAGCCCACACGCTCCCCATCCTGCGAACACCTCGCCTCCCGGTTTGCAGGTCTGAAGGGAAGATGGCGGGAAAGAGTGGGTTCCACTGCGGTGGCACGGGAGAAGAGTGGGGGGGAGGCAGCTGGTCCGCCTCCCACCCCCAGGGGGTATCCGAGGCCTGTGAGGGCAGTGAGAGGCGCCGATGCCCGGGGGTGGCTCCGGGGCTGAGAGTCTGGGACGTGAGTCACGCCCACGAGGAACCAGCTTTCTGCGCCTCAGCTTTCTCCTCGCCACCTGCCGGGCTCGCACTGAACTCGCTAAGGGCCCCGCTGGGTCTGCCGCTCTGGGACGGGAACGGCGGCGACGGAGTGAAACCCAGGAGGGCAGAAGGAGGGCTGGGCTCTCCCCATCCCGGCTCCCCGCCCAGCTCGTGCCCGTGGGAGAGTGATGGCGAGAATGTGGAAAGCAAAGCACATCGCCATTCTCCTAGGTTCCATGCCGCCCCGTCACACAGAGAACACTTCTTCCAGAACAGCGGTCCACAGCCCTTCGGACCTCACGGGCCACCAGTGGCCCACGGACCTCGGGTTGGTGACCGCTGTTCCGGGAAACAGTGTTTGCAGGCGCTAACATTAGGATGTCACACGAAGGAGGGGAACTGACCAAAGGAGGTGCTCTAGCCGGTTTGGCTCAGTGGACAGAGCGTCGGCCTGCGGATGGTCCCGGGTTCAATTCTGGTCAAGGCACATGCCCGGGTTGTGGGCTCGATCCCCAGTGTGGGGGGCATGCAGGAGGCAGCCAATCAATGATTCTCTCTCATCACTGACGTTTCTATCTCCCTCTCCCTCTCTCTTCCTCTCTGAAATCAGTAAAAATATATTTTTTAAAATATTACGGGCGTGAGGAGTTAGGCTGGGGGAGGGAGGAGGGCCTGGGAGAACCCCCCAGAGGGGTTCTGGGGCCAGAGAGGGTCCCCTTGCTCACAGGGGAGTTGGTTCAATGCATGTGTTCAGCTTGTGAAAATGTCTGCACGTGTGTGTTTTTCTTTCTGTTCACACTTTACATTGAATATACTGAATATGGTGTGATTTCCTGTACGTGTTACACGTCAATGATGCTTTTTACAAACTTTCTGAACGCAAAGTAAAGCTTAGGACGGGAGTCGGCTGCGTCCAGGGCTCTGTCCCCTACACGCCAGGCTCTCTAACCGGAGTGCCCTCCGGGTCCTTGCGGGGTGGAAGGGGGTTCCCCGCTGGAGAGAGCACGCCTGTCTCACTGTAGGCGTGGGAGGCGCTCACCTGCTTCTCTCCCCGCCGCCGTCCACGTCCACCACGTTCCACATGACGCACGAGTCGTCGGAAATCACGATGAAGGGCCAGATGTCCTGCGGCTTGATGCCCAGCTCCTCCTGCCGGTTCCGCTCCAGCTCCAGGTTGTGGTAGGACAGCTCCTTGATCAGGAAGTGGGCGGCGCCTGCAACGGCAAAGCCCCCGCTGACCCCCGGTCCCGCCGGACACCCACCCAGCACAGGCCTGGGCAGAGGGAGCACTGCTCACCGAGGCCCCACCCCCAGACCGGCCAGTCCCCACGGTCCTCGCCCGCATCCCTCACCCACTCCCTCTTAGCTGTTGATTTGGGAGAGGAAATTCTAGGGGAGAAAACACACCTCTCCCGTTTGCACATCTGTCTGTTTATCCTTGCTTTTCTTTCTTTTTTCTACTTTAATTTTATTTTTGTATTTATTTTTTAATATATTTTTATTTCAGAGAGGAAAGGAAAGAGAGAGAGAGAAACATCAATGATGAGAGAGAATTGTTGATGAGCCCAAAATCTGGGCATGTGCCCTTGACCAGAATCGAACCTGGGACCCTTCAGTCCGCAGGCCTACGCTCTACCCACTGAGCCAAACCGGCTAGGGCTCTTTCTCTTTTTAAATCTTTATTGTTGAAAGTATTAAATATGTCCCCTTTTATCCCCCATCGACCCCATCCAGCCCTGCCCCAGGCCCTCAGCACCCCACAGCCAATCAACGATTCTCTCTCATCATTGATGTCTCTCTCCCTCTCCCCACGTCTCTGAAGTCAATCTACTTACGCATATATATACACATATATAATTTCTATTTTACATATGTATATAAATAGATATGTGAGATATATATATATATGTATATAATTCATTTTTTTAAGCCAATAAGCTTGGTGAAAAATGCTGAACTCTGTCAGTTCTAGAACATTTTCTTGGGTCTCGGTTCCCGGGACGCCACCGAGGGGGGGGCGCGAGGAGCCTACCCACGCCCGCGCTGTTGAAGATGCTTGGCAGCACCAGCATGATGTGGTTGGGCCAGTACTTCTTGTAAACGGGCATCTCATACTCCTTGACGACCAGCACGTGCAAGTGGCTGGCGCCATCCATCGCGTGGTACAGGTTGAAGAGTCCGTGCTCGTGACGGCCGGTGGTCGGGGTGAAGGTCGGGCTTTTTATATACTCGTGACTCTGGGGCGTAGAAGCAGGAGGAGGGAACGTGTTTCTAAACGTGGTCAGTCATTCCCCTCCCTCTGAAACGTCCATCCCATCCTCCTCGAATCCAGCTCAGCCCTGGGACTTGCTTTTGTGGATAAAATGCAGTAAAAATGTGGTGCACCAGCCCCGTTGCTGTGGCTCAGTGGTTGAGCATCAACCTTTGAACCAGGAGGTCACGGTTCGATCACCAGTCAGGGCACAGGCTAGGTTGTGGGCTCAGTCACCCGTAGGGGGCGTGCAGGAGGCAGCCGATCAATGGTTCTCTCTCATCATTGATGTTTCTCTCTCTCTTCCCCTCTCCCTTCCTCTCTGAAATCAATGAAAAAATAAAAAATTTTTAAGTGATGGGGCACCAGTTCTGAGCCTGGCTGCAAAGGCGGGCACATTCCGCCCTCTCTCTGAACCCTCCCACCCAGGAACAAGCCAGGGGCAGCGACCACATGGAGCAGAGGCCGGCCACCCTAGCCGGCCAGCTCAGCCCTCCTGGGAGCCAACGGTAGACACACGAGTGAGCTCAGCCCAGCGGAACCCGCACGGAGCCCAAGCTCCCAGCCCACGGGCTCACAGCTACTACGAAGTAAACGTGGTTTGGAAACAACGGTTAAGCAGCCCAAACGAACTGGCCTCCGTCAGCTGCCTCCACTCCTTCCCCTTTCCTAGGAGCATCGCATCTGGTGCTTGGAGCAGAGGCTGTTTCTGTGTGACCTCAGTCCCCATCCCCTGCCCACACCGCCTGGCTAGTTACACCCTCGGCTGTGCATCTTGCTACGGAGAACCTGGGGTCTCCTCCTTTCCCTCGCAGGAGCTCTGCTCCTGGAGAAGTCCTCTAAGCACAGCCACTGAGCTGTGACGGCGCTGTGCTCAAGGCTGTGCTCACGGACGGAAGTCGGTGGAAATGGGGGTGAAAATAAATCCTTGCCCGACCCCCGCCCACGGGGCGGGAGACCCCACGTGATGAAGGCCTCTTGGGTGCTTTACAGATGCTGTCAGTGCTTGATACGAGGGTCGGAAGGCTGGGTTCAGCCCCCGGCGTCCGGCCCTCAGCATCCACATCCACAGCTGGCAATGGCCAGGCGGTGAAAGGGCAGCAGGGCTGCTGAGATGGACAGCTGGAACTGGCCCATCACCCCTGGAGGAGCGTCTCCAGGAGGGCGGTCCCAGAGATGATGGGCAGGTAAGAGCCATCGCGTCACAAGAGGCGGCACAGCCTTCCAAGATACACACTGAAGGATTATGGGTGAAAGGGCATGATGTCTGCGCTTGGCTTCCAGATAACACAGGAAGGCGGAAGAGGAGAGAAAGACAGATGGCGAAACAGGACCGGCCATGAGTCAGTAACTGCTGGAGCTGGTAACGGGGGGCCATGCTCTCCTACCACCTGGCCTGGCTGGGTGCTCCCTAGCGGAGAGCACTGAAGAACAGAGTGGGCGCCACGACCGTCTGCTCAGCACCTTTTCCAGCTGGGCCGGCGCCTTATGTCCGTGACGCCTGTAACTCTCACCACAAGCTTTTGCAAGAGTTACGATCACCTGGGTCAGTGGTCGGCAAACTCATTAGTCAACAGAGCCAAATTTCAACAGTACAACGATTGAACTTTCTTTGGAGAGCCAAATTTTTTAAACTTAAACTTCTTCTAACGCCACTTCTTCAAAATAGACTCGCCCAGGCCGTGGTATTTTGTGGAAGAGCCACACTCAAGGGGCCAAAGAACTGCATGTGGCTCGCGAGCCGCAGTTTGCCCCAACCACTGGCCTGGGCGAATGGATGGGGAAGCAGAGGCTCGGAGACCTCGACGCATTCAAATAGCCCGGAAACGGCAGAGCAAGGCTCCAACTTGACTCTGGGGGACCCCGAAGCCCTGACGTTCCCAGCCTCCTCCTCCAAGGCCAGTGACCGCACCGGTCCCTCCACCAGCCCCACCTGCCCTGGGCTCATCGGGCAACTACGGTCTCTGGGCCTCCCGCTCAGCGGTCCCCGGCAGCCACACCGATCGGACCTCCCGGGCCCGAGGCTAGTACCTTGTCGGTGACGAGGGGCAGCCGCATGCTCTCCAGCTGGCCTCCGGGCTGGCTGAAGACGAAGTGGTGCTCCTTGGACTTGGGGATGATGAAGTGCAGCTGGATCTCCTCTCCTAACATGGAGTAAGAGAAGGCAAAGGCGTGCAGGGTGGACTCATAGAGCTGAGGTGCGGGGGAGAGGACAGAGCCCGGCGTCAGCGTCCGGCGGAACCTCCCCGAAGACCCCAGGCCCGCCGGGCCACGACCACGCGGGTCACGGCCACCTCTGCCCCGCAGCACGGGAAGCCCACGCCCGGGTGCCACCCGTACAAGGTGTGGGACACCCAGGCCTTGCTGCCGGAGGCCACGCCCACTTGGCCGAAGCCGGACCCCGTCGCTAATTCTGGTCACGCTTCACCCAGGGGCGCGGCGCCAACCCCTCTGGACTCTGGATCGGACCCAGGGTGCTAGGCTATCTGCTAAGCAGTCACCCTGCAGACCCATGGTCTATGCTAACAAACGTGTTTTTCCATCCTATGTAACCACACGTGTCATTGAGTGTTCCTAAAACAGTAAGAATTGCGCATATCTGTACTCCCCGTCTCACTGTGTCCGCCCCTCGGCCTCTCTGCACTATAATAAACGACTGTAGGAAGCAGGCCCACATCAGGGTTGTGAAAACTGGCATTCGGAGGTCTTAGGCTCACGCCCAGCCCCAAGTCTAGTCTCAGCTCTAGTCACTTGGGCCAAACAGCCCACCCCTCACGCCACAGCTGTGCCCGCGGTTCTCTGGCCTGACCTCCCAGCCCAGCTCTGCCCAAGCCATGCGATGCCTCCTTCCGGCCTCAGCTCCGGCACCCAGAGGGGCCTCCCCGACCCCTCGCCCTGCCCGCCAGTGTGCGCTGTGCACTCCAGCAATGACAGGCTGGGAGGGCGGACGCAGGCCGGGCACACCAGCTCTCGATGACTCCTATGGCTCCTCTAGAACCACAAAGCCCCCTGGGAGCAGAGAAGAGGGAGAGATTGTGGCCTGAGAGGGAGCACCGAGGGACGCACCTGAGGAAACTTCAGGAAAGGGCCCAGGGAGCCGTGAGAGGCGAGTGAGAGAGGGAGCCCGTGTCCACGCCTCCTGCCCACCTGGCCCTAGGCAGACCTTCCTCTTCCTCTCCGTGCCCCCACCCATGACAGGAGCTTCCTTCACTAGGATAGCAGCAGTCGGCCACGGTGGTGCATGGACCACGGGTGGTCCGCGAGGTGAAAGGTTGGCGACCACTGGTTTATAGAACCGTGAAATACTGCCTCAGGGGTTTCAGTGAGGATCAAGTAAGAAGCTGGCCCTAGCCGGTGTGGCTCAATGGGTAGAGCGTCAGCCTGCGGACTGAAGGGCTCTGGGTTCGATTCCAGTCAAGGGCACCTGCCTGGGTTGTGGGCTCGGTCCCCAGTAGGGGGCATGCAGGAGGCAGTGCTCAATGATTCTTTATCATTAATGTTTCTATCTCTCTCTCCCTCTCCCTCTCTCTCTAAAATCAACAAAAATATATTAAAAAAAAAAAAAGCAGCTAGACAGTACAATTTCCTAACCCGTGCACCTTGAATGGACAGGTGTGGCGTGTATCCATTCAGGTGACCAGCCAGGGCCTGGGCCAGTGGCCTTATCCACGTACCCAGTGTCCAGGACAAAGGACGCTTCCTACCACATGGAAAGGTTGGGAAGACCCAGGCCAGGTGGCTCAGTTACGACTGGAGCATCATCCCACACACCAAAAGGTTGCGGGTTCAATTCCTGATCAGGGCACAGACCTAGGCTGTGGGTCCCATCACTACTTGGGGTGCACATGGGAGGCAACAGATCGATATTTCTCTCTCATCAGTGTTTCTCTCTCTGTCTCTCCCTTCCTCTCTCTCTAAAACCTATAAAAACATCCTCGGGTGAGAATTAAAAAAAAAAAAAAGTAAGTAAAATAAAAGGTTGGGCAATACTGAGATATAACAATGCCCTGCAGATTGCCTGGCGCACAGTGGGTGTTCGTGACGTGCACGGTCCTCTCTCTACGTAATTTCTGTGTTTTGGCCACACGGCTCTCCTTGCCGGCTTCCCGCTGCTCGGTGTTGCTCACGTGCATCTCTGTCCCACACCCCGAGTCTCGCGTATGGAGACAGTTCATTCACGTCTGCGTCGGGCACACAGGACGCGCTCAGGGAGTCTGCTGCCAGGAGCGGCGGAAGCTGCTAGGACGCGGGCAGATCCGGATCCCTGCAGCCAGCTCGCCTTGCCGCTAGAACCCGTGTAACCTGAAGAAGGCCTGTTCTGCGGGGTCGGCAGCCACGTCACAGATTACAGATGGGAACTGAGGACGCCAGCAGACCAGGAAGCAAGGCATCCAGAACTTTCCACCTCCCACTCCGGAACGGAAGCATAACCAGGGAAACAATGGCGCGGGCCCAGGGGAAGCAGGGCGTGCCCGGCGCCCGCGCCTACCTGGTAGCGGGGGTGGAAGCCCATGTACTGGTGGCACTGCTCGCAGTGGTGGTAGGTGTTGTGGGCTGCGTACTTGGACAGCCGCATCCGTGCCGTGTGGCGCCGCACAAACAGGTCCTCGGGCTTCCTGGGCGGCCCCCTGTCTGCAGGGAAGCCCGGCGTCACGGAGCCGCACGGGCAGGTGAGCCCCTCCTGCCACTCGCACGGACACGAGCCGAAACGCTACTGTGGGATGGGAGACGGCGGGACCCGAGGGGACTCGGCGGCTCAGGCACGAGAGTCTCCGTAGGACACACTACAGACTGTCCACCTGTCATGTTACATGTGAGCCTGTGAATGTCGGATCATTTACTCAAAGACTCGCGACCTGACAACTGATTGCCCACGCAACACGCAAAGACTGCAGTGCGGGGAAGCGCCCCATCTTTCCAGTGACTTAGCAGGAGTAAGAGGCCAGCACTGGCTTTCATTAGAGGCACTGAGAGCGGTCCGCCTGAGAACCATGAAGAGAACATTCTCGTCCGATGGCCACTGGTGATGACTCTCCTCTCACTCTGCATTCCCCAAGCTTTCCCGTCAGTGTTTATCATCACACCGGCCACTAACACTTGTGTCAGCTGATGGGGACCCTGAACTGTGGCGAGCCGGCACGGCCATGGCATCCTCAGCCCCAGGGCACCTTATGTCCTGTGCCAGCTCAGCCAGGTTTGGTGAGCCTGAGTGGGGGTGGTAAAGGATTGAGGAAAGACAGACAAGGGAATAAAAGCTGGGTCGGGGTGGGACGCTGTCCTCTCTGATGGAGAGCTAGCAACAGCGCCACAGACGACAAGCCGTGTCTTTATTTTACAGCCAGACTAATGGCCTGGTGCACGAAATTCGTGCACATTAAAAGGGAGACCCAGAGTCAATTCCTCGCCCACCCACATGCACCTCAAAATCACGTGAGACCCAGACCCATCCGCCCCCCATTGGGCTAGATCCAGACGCGGCCAGTCCCACCCTTGTCAAGCCCTGCCGGGCAGGGGGCATAGCCTCAGGTCCCCTGGCCTGGTGCTGGGGCGGGGGGAGCAGCCTGAGGTCCCCTAGCCCAGCACCAGGACGGGAAGCGCACCTTGAGGTCCCCCGTCAAGCCCCACTGGGTGGGGGGTGTGGCCTGAGGTCCCCTGGCCTGGTGCCAAGGCAGGAGGCACAGCCTGACACCAGGGTGGGGAGCATGGCCTGAGGTCCCCTGTCAAGCCCCAGGGGGCGGGAGAGGGCGTAGCCTCAGGTCCCTGCTGATTGCTCGTTAAGGCTCCTTATGGGAACTTGGCCTCAGCTGTGGGTGCAGCCATCTTTGTGATGGAGTGATGGTCAATTAGCATATTCCCTCTTTATTAGATAGGATGCCACGAGGCAAAGTGAGGGCGAGGTCAAGATGTTTACGACATTCTCGTGGGTTTCGATCCTACTCAACTACCTGCACCTGAACTCTATCAAGCCCACATCCCTCAGGCACGTGGGGCCACATGTTGGGACCACAGGTTCAAGCTGACAACTCCAGCTGTTGGCTATAACTGTGCTGGGAGGCTCTGCCCTCCAAGCTGGGGCTTGCACATGACTTTGCCATGAAAGGACTGTGCCCTCTCATTAGTCCGAGGCTTGAACCTGTCCAAACACTGTACCCGCTCTCCACACTAAACCAGCGCAGGTGAAAATACGGTGACAGTCAGAGGTCCCTGCAGCAGGACGGGGAGAACAAGAGACTGAGGGAGCAGAGGGAAGATGAGCATTTTGTCACCACAGTCCCAATTCACAAAGATACGTGTCACCCTGGCCAGTGTGGCTCAGTGGATGGAGCGTCAGCCTACAGAATAAAAGGTCCGGGGTTCGATTCCGGGCAAGGGCACATACCTCGGTTGCAGGTTCGATGCCTGGCCCTGGTCAGGGTGCCTGCGGGAGACAACCCATCGATGTGTCTCTCTCACATCGATGTTTCTCTCTCTCTCTCTGTCTCTCCCCCTCCCTTCCATTCTCTCTAAAACTAATGGAAAAATATCCTCAGGTGAGGATGAACCACAAAAAGATACACGTCTTTTATCCGCTCTTAACCAAGAGACTTAGGCCATCCTGACCGGGACACAGCCCAGCCCATGTCCTCAGCGTTCCCAGTGCTCGCTGAGCGGTACGTCGTCCTTCCTGGTCCCCTAAGAGGCCTCCCTGTGTGGGAGGTGCGGCCTCCACTCTGTGCTAGGCAACTGAGCGCACCCCTTTCCCCGGCCACGCCCACGGCCTGGGAGACACAGGAGCCTGACCTTCGCCCTTGGCGCTCTGGTGGTGTGAGCAGATGAGGCTGGCGTCTTCGTACTTGGGGTCGTGGACCGTGTAGTCGAAAGGCAGCTTCCTGAAGAGCTCCAGGTCCGGCCAGGGGTCGCTGCGCTGGAGGTAGCGCCACTCGGATTCCTCTCGGAGGTCTAGGGGGTCGGGGGAGAGACGGGGGACACGTGACAAAACGGGGACAGAGCGCGGCTTCAAGTCCCGGCTTCGTTCTCGGTCTCGGCAGGAACGCAACTGAAACACGGTGGGTTTTCACGGGAACAAGGGTCCACCCTGTGGGGCCCGCGGGAAACCCAGAGGCGAAGGAGAGACGCGGCTGCATGGGCTTCCGTGGTTCCGAACTGCCCCCCCCCCCCCCACCACCACCACCACGGAAGCAGGGTCGAGAGCATCCGCAGAAGTGCTGCGTGAGGACACGGGGGACCCCCCCTCCTAAGGACGAGTGATCCTCGACTGCACGTGTTAGGACCGCAGGGCAATCGGATCCCTAACGGCCACTTGCCAGCTTCCCGCCACAGGAGAACAAAGACCAGCGGGGAAAAGCCAGCTGGACACCAGGAGTCAGACCGCGCAGGAACGGAAACTGTGCTGAAGGCCCCGGTCGCCCGCCTGCATCCCACCCGCATCCCAGGCCCACCAGCTCCGCCCGGACCCGCTGAGGACCGGAGCGGCCCGCCCATGACTACGCAAGGCCGAAACTCACCGACATTGATCTCTTCCTCGTCGTACACGTCCACCTCCGTCAGCCGGATGAGCATCCGCGACAGGATGCTGAGGAACTGCAGGTAAGCGCCCGTCTTCCCGATCTGCGAGCACGAGGGGGTTGGCGCCCCAGTCAGTGCACCCCGTCTCCGCGCCAGGAGCACCCGCCACGCCTCATGGTGCCTCCCTTTTTTATAACTTTTTTTTAAATCCTCACTGAGGATATTTTCCCATTGATTTTGAGAGAAAGAGGGAAAGGCAGAAACATCAATGTGATAGAAACACATCGACTAGCTGCCTCCGGCACGCATCCCAACCGGGGTCCAGGCCGGGGAGGAGCCTGCAACCGAGGTATGTGCCCTTGACCGGAATCGAACCCGGGACCCTTCAATCCGTAGGCCAACGCTCTACCCACGGAGCCACACCGGCCAAGGAGGCACCTCCCCCTTTTAAAGATCTCGCCTAATTAAAGCGAGAGCCGGGCGGGTGCAGAGACGGTCAAGGGGCAATGGGGCTAACGAAGGGGGCCTGCCTGTGCGTAAACCATGGTTTACACAAAGGTGTCTCCGGCTTCAACGGCGGCGTCTTTTAAGCCGCTGGAAATAGGACTTGGGCGTAAGCTGAAGGAAGGTTGCTTCAGAGAAAAGAAAATGCCAATATAAAGCATCATGTCTTCAGTCTTGCACAACTGCAAACGCTAGTCTTGTCTTTATCGATACGTCGATGGCAAGAACACAGAACCTGTCCCGCGAGACCTCGCAAGTCCGCATGGCCCCGGAGCCCGGGAAGAGAAAGAAAGCCAGTCTTCTCTCCTTCCTTCTCCTTCTTGTCGCGTCACGGAGTCCCTGCCCCTCAGACGAGCGCCGGGCGAGTGGACAATTGGCCGTGGGTTTATGTGGGTCACAGCTGGTTAAATGGGCGCCTGTCGGGTCCCCTACAAGGCTGGGACCCTGACAACCTCCTGCCTCCCGGTTCCGTGTCCCCCACATCCTCCCGGGTGAGACCGCAGATCCCACAGACGGGCCACAGGGTCCAGGAAAGGGATGTGGGAAATGCCAAACCGCAGTGTGAAGGCCCGAGAGGCACCCCGAGAACCCGTCCGCCCCCCACATCCTGTGGAGGAAACGGAGGTGAGAGGACGGAAGTCGCCGGGCCCTGAGCCCCGTTCACTGCCCCCGTGGGGCCATCACAGAAGCTTCCGCTGTGAGAAGGGCAAGATGTGCATAAAGGGGGTGCTGTCAGCCCTACGCTGCCACTGGGCTGAGCACAGACCCCCAACCCCCGAGTCCAGGCCGAGGGGGGTGCCCTCACCTGCGGGGGCCCGCTGAGCAGCAGCCTGCGCGGGTGGAAGCCGTCCACGCAGCCCTCGGCGCGGTTCCCGTAGTCCATGTGGCCGGGCCGCGGCACCGTCCACTGCCGGTAGTACAGGGACTGCTCCGTGGACGTCATGGTCTTGCTGAGCAGGGGCCGGAAGGAGCTGGCCCACACGACCAAGGGGGAGGGCAGGAGCGAGGCGGCCTTGGGCAGGCCACTGCTGTCGGTGGACGTGACCATGTCGTACACCAGCTTGGGCAGGAAGACGACAGGCGGCTGCCGGCGGGCCTTGGCCAGGGAGCACTGGGAGGCCTGCCGCACCAGCACGCCCGCGGAGGGCCCCGTGGGCGAGGAGGACGCGCCCACGGCGGGGAGCCGGCGCGGCGAGGGGACCGCCACCTGGACGCTCCTCTGGCTGGTCTGCCGGCCGGAGTCGGGCTGGGGGGCCGGCCCGGGGCTGTGCCTGCTGAGGGCTGAGGCCGGCCCCTGGCTGGCCCGGAGCCTCTGTGTGTCCTCTGAAGGGCCGCAGGGCTGCGGGGATCGGGTCTGCTCCCCCTGAAGGGGCCCCCCGGGCAGAGCCGAGGTCTCGCCACCGAGCGCCGAGCCTGGGGAGAGATGACCCTGTCGGCCACACGGGAATGACCCTTCCCGAGACCTGCCGGCCGCCTGTGGCTGCGACACTCACTCCCTTCACTTGACGATCACGGGGAATTTCTGTCAACGAAACTCCATGCCTGGTTAGACATAACCCTTCTGTCCTCAACAAACCCAAGATCTGCAGGGAGACAGCTGGGTCCCCGCAGGGTGGGAGCTGGCTCGCAGCCCCCAGCCCCCCCCCCCCCCCATCTCAGAGGCCTTTGCATCCCCTGCCTCGCCCGGTCCAGCCGCAAAGCCCTCACCCTCAGCTCAACCCAGGCTCATGCCCCCCATGGCTGCTTCCGGCTGGAGTGGCAGCGAGCCGCACGGGACTCAGCAGATTGTCTCTCACTCTCTCTCCCCCTCCCTCCCTCAAAAACACAGCATGGGTGACAGGATCCGGGGATTCTTCAGGAGCTCCTATGTACTAGTATGACCTATTTTTAATACCCGATTCAGACATCAGCAGGCTCTCGGGAAATGCTTGTGCTACTGTGTGTGGGTCCCGCCTGCTCCCAGAGACTCAGACGACCCTGAGGGCAGATCCTTTGGGGGTTTATCCACACTCCCCTCCCTCCGCCCATGTGCATCTGGTCCCCCCCGGTTTGAGAAGCCCTGGGCCAGCCGGCTCCTCCCCAGCGAGTCCGCGTCTCCCTCCCTGCACTCCGGACTCCACGGGAACGCTCCACCTTGCTCCTCTCTCCCGGTTATCCAACCCTGGAGCCCGAGGGCGGGGCCCTCTGCCACCACCCACACAGGCCCCTCGCTGGGGACAGGCCCACAGCGTCCGGGCAAGGAGCCACCGAGCCTCGGGTCCTGCCCAACTCCCCCCAGCCCCAGGCCCCCGCCCAGAAAGCCCGGTTCTTCCAAGTCTCCCCTTCCCAGTTCTAGGAAAGAAACAGGCTCTCTCCATCCACGTCTGAAATCTCCCAACAGCCCAGCGGCGGGCTCTGCCGCCGGGACCTACCGGACGCCTTGGAGGAGCAGCCAGAGGAGGCCGAGTCCCGGGAGCCGGACCGCTCCCTCTTCACGGGGCTCCTCTTCTCTGCGGGGGGGCCTGTGTCCAAACACACACCCCGAAAACGCCCGTCATGGTCATCCCACACCGTCCCCAGCGCTTTACAAAGTCCATTCACACCTCTCCTCTCTCCCCATCCACCCATCCACCCACCACCTTCCCCGCCACCTCTGGCTGCGCAGAGAGGACAGGAGGCGGGAGGGGCAGGGCAGGCAGCTACAAGATGGCGTAGACGGGCAGGGAGAGGGTCTGGGAGCCCCGGCCAGGCTCCCACGCAGGACAGAGGCAGGAGGGGAGAGGAAGGGAGAGGTGACCCCGCCCCAAGTCCTGCAGGGTCTCCAGGGAAAGCAGAGAGAGGGAACTCTGAGCAGCCGGAAAAGCGCCTGTGTGGCCTGGGGGCACAAGAGCAGAGCAGGGGGGGCGGGCGGGTTGAGTGTGGCGAGTGAGCTGGAGGGTGGAGAGGAGGGAGCAGTGGAACGGACGCTGGGCGTGGGGGGATGTCAGGACGCATCGCAGGGAGACCGAGGCACTGCAGTGGAGGGTCTGCCACAGCACGGGGAGGCTGGCTGCCGGGCAGGTCTCCCGAAGCCCATCTCGCCGATGAGCACTCGGAGGTGAGGACAGGCCTCAGGCCCTGCCCACGGTCACGCAGGTCGCAGGTGGAGGAGGACGAGGGGCCCCGGTCTCCGACCCCGCACCCGACAGCGCTCTGCGTTTCTCATGAACAGCTTTGTGCTTGTTCTCGCGATCCCGGGGCTGCAGCCGAATGCCCTGCTCTGACTGTGACCTCTGAAATGCTGGGGTCACATGGTCACGTCTGCCCAGGACATGTGTTCGTAAATCTCAGTCACGGGCACATGCTATCAGGTTGGCCCACAGAGGAAATAAGCGAGGGAGCCTTATCCCAGGCAGCAATTCAGAGCGTGAACGTGAACCCTAAGACACCTCAATTCTTCCTCCTACTCATGAACAATTCTAGAGCTAGGGTAGGGCCAGGCCCGTGTGGCTCAGGGGTTGAGCATCGACCTATGAACCAGGAGGTCACAATTCGATTCCCAATCAGGCCACATGCCTGGGTGGCAGACTCGATCCCCAGTGTGGGGCATGCAGGAGGCAGCCAATCCATCATTCTCTCTCATCATTGATCTCTCTCTCTCCCTTTCTCTCTGAAATATATATTTTTTAAAGGAGTGAACTTTTTTTTTTTTAAATATAGTTTTATTGATTTCAGAGAGGAAGGGAGAGGGAGGGAGATAGAAACATCGATGAGAGAGAATCATTGATCGGCTGCCTCCTGCACGCCCCCTAATGGGGATCAAGCGTGCAACCCAGGCATGTGCCCTTGACCGGAATCGAACCCGGGACCCTTCGCTCCACAGGCTGACGCTCTATCCACTGAGCCAAACTGGCCAGGGTGTGGACTTCTTAAAAAGAAAAAAAAATTCTAGAGCTAGGAAGAACCTCTTTGGACTTCTGTTTTCTTACACCACCAAAAAACGTGGGGGGAAGCTGAATTCATTTCCTTCTCTAGATAGCGCTCCTCCAGGGCTGCTGGCCAGCAGACTGGCCCCAGGGCCATGTGGAAGGGGGGCGGCTGTCTAGACCAGCGCAGGCCGCCCCCAAGGGTAGACGCAGAGGCCGACCTTCCGTCACCAGCTCCTCCTCCTCGTTGTCTGTGCTGCTTGGCTTCTCCGCGTCGCTCTCCAAGCCCTCGCTCCGGGGCCCCCTCTCCAGGGGCCCCTCGCTGCTCACAAAGTACGCGGCCAGGCCCAGCTCCTGCTCCAGCGCCGTGCGCACCAAGCAGGAGGAGTTGATCAGACGCAGGTCACAGTACCTCAGAGACCTGGAGGTGACACGCAGGGTCCGTGCAGGGCCTCTGCAGGCGGGCACTGCGCGCGCCTCGAAGGGAATGGGCGCACGGGACCGGCGCCTGCCTTCCCCAGGGCCGGCACGGGTGCACCCGGAAAAGCATGGCATTCCTGCGAGCCTTCGCCACCACGACGGTGCGGCCAGTGCAGCGGCAAGTGTCTGGGGCACCTGCTGTGTCGTGGCCCGGGCTGCAGCTCCTACTGCTGTTACACAAGCAAAGATGTGCAAGGCCCGAGCGTGACCCCCTGCCCCGCCCTGCCCTGCCCTGCGGGTGTGAAGTACGTCTTTGAAAGCCAACCAAGCCCTGGCTGGTGTGGCTCAGTGGATAGAGCATCGGCCTGCGGAATGAAGGGTCCCGGGCTCGATTCTGGTCAAGGGCAAATGCCTTGAGTTGTGGGTTCGATTCCCAGTATGGGGCGTGCAGGAGGCAGCCGATCAATGATTCTCTCTCATCAGTGATGTTTTTCTCTCTCTTCCTCTTCCTTCCTCTCTGAAATCATTAAACATATATTTGCGGGGGGGGAAAGCCAGCCAGCCTGTCGCCACCCATTCCAGCAACTGCCTTCCTGAAGGCGGTGCCCTCTGCCCCGAGCGCCTGCCCGTCTGGGTGGAGACCCGGGAGACGCCCAGTGGGCTTGCGGCCACCATCTGCTCGGCGGTGATGGCCCCGGGCACCACAGCCTGAGACAGTGAGGCTCCTCCCCTCTCCCAGGACACCTCCTGAATCAGGAGGGACCCGCTATCCCTGCAGCCTAGACACAGTGGGAAAGGTAACCCCGGCCCCCGAGATGACCCCATACTGCCCTCAGTGGACCACCTGCCCCCTGCCATGGGGAGAAACCAAGAGGCATTAAATCCTGTCTCCAGCTGCGGGGCCCCACCCAGCGCCCCGCCCCGCCCCCACAGGCACAAATGGTGTCTGTCAGAGAACCAGGTAGGGTGTCCCAGGGCCCAGACACATTGCAAGGCTCCCCCCCTCACCTGGGTAAGGACTCCCCGTGCGGGTCCATCCCACTGAAGATGAGGATGCAAGGCAGGCCCTCCAACTCCAGGTAAGTCTGAGGCCGCCACTCGGCATCCTCGATGTTCTGCCACACCTGCAGACCATTCAGAACCGGAACTTGAGACCCGGTCCCCCCCTGCCCAGCCGAGGGGCACCCCGATGGCCTGCTGCGGACGGAGAGCCCTTGCATGTGTCCTTGGGTAGGAAGGCAGGCTCCTTGTACTGCAAAGCGGCGGGTCACCTCTCCTCCACCGTGCTCCCGCCACGGTGCGCTGCCTGGCACGCACATGAGCTGCTGAGAAACACCTGCTCACGACCCTGTGTGTCTCCTGCCATTACTGGTTCTCAGCCGTGGGGCGGTGCCTGCCATTACTGGTTCTCAGCCGTGGGGCGGTGCCTCTCATTCCCGGTCCCCGCCCGCTCCTGTCCCCGTATTCTAACGCTTGTTCTGCCATTTCTGTCGCCTGTCGGTTCAGCGAGAAGCTACGATAAGCCCGCCACTGTGCTAGGTTTGGGAGACTGACCTGTAGGGTAGTTCCTGCCCTCCATCGCCTGGGGGAAGAGCCAGATGACAGACAGGGAATACCCAGCCAGCCCCAGTGTGGGGGAGGGCCCAGGTGTGGGGGAGGGCCCCAGGTAGGGGGGAGGGCCCCAGATGGGGGGGAGGGCCCCAGGAATGGGGGGAGGGCCCCAGGTGTAGGGGGGAGGGCCCCAGGTGTAGGGGGGAGGGCCCCAGGTGTGGGGAGAGGGCCCCAGGTATGGGGGAGGGCCCCAGGTGTGGAGGGAGGGCCCCAGGTGTGGGGGGAGGGCCCCAGGTGTGGGGGGAGGGCCCCAGGTGTGGGGGGAGGGCGGATAAGATGCTGACTGAGTCCGGCCGACAACAGACACTAGCTAAGCAAAGAAGTGAGGTCCAGGAAGAAAGAAGAGCAGGCCACAGTTTGGAAGCTTAAAACAGCGAGACTGTGTTTTGGGGGAGCAGGGAGGGGTGCCTCTGGACTGAAGGATGCAGGGAGGGAGGGAGGGAGCTGGAGGGGAGGCAGGTGCTAAGGAGCTGGCCCCCACCCAGCCTCCCGCCCCTCAGACCCCAGGCCCCCGCCCCCCGCGATCCCAGCCTCGTGGCCCCTCGGTCCCCAGTCCCCGACATAGCGCCACCTTGAGCTGCTTCACGAAGTGCTTCCCGACGGTGAGGCCCGAGCTGGGGCTGCCCAGGATGATCTCGAAGCGCTGCTCCAGCGCCAGCCGCGCCCGCACGTGCGCCAGGCGCTCGTAGGCCACGGCGGCCAGCGGCGAGCAGGGCACGCGCAGCAGGACCATGAGCCCGTGGCCGCAGGGGCACTGCTGGGGCGCGTTGATGAGGTTCTGGGTGATCTCCAGCGTCTCCACCGACGTGTAGTTCTTCATCTGCGAGAGGCCGCGCACGGCCATCATGGCGGCCGCGTAGTGCTGCACCAGGACGAAGGTGCGGATCACGGCGCTGTGCAGGCGCGGGAACCTGCGGAGACCCGCCCGCGTGAGCCGCCCGCAGCCGCCACCGGCCACGCAGGTGGCGCCGGGCCAGGCCGCCTTCCCCCGCACACGGCACCCCGGGCCACCCGCAGCGCCCCGGCTTCA
This sequence comes from Corynorhinus townsendii, assembly GCA_026230045.1. Taxonomy (NCBI): domain Eukaryota; kingdom Metazoa; phylum Chordata; class Mammalia; order Chiroptera; family Vespertilionidae; genus Corynorhinus; species Corynorhinus townsendii. The sequence goes on from JAPDVU010000007.1 coordinate 167,393,905, forward strand.
AACGAGGCGGGCGTCCCTGTGCGGCTGCTGCGGAGCCTGGCCCAGCAGCCTTGCTTAGGGGCGAGGTCGTGAGCTGTTCTGTGTGTCCAGCCGGGAACACGGGACGGGTGGCCGCTGCTGGTGCTCTCTGGCTGCTCAGGAAACACCGGCTCAGGCAGCGGTCGGCAAACTCATGAGTCGACAGAGCCAAACATCAACAGGACAACGACTGACATTGCTTTGGAGAGCCGAAAACCGACTTCTGCGCATGGGCCACCAAGTTTCAATCGCACTGTACGTGCGCGCCCGCCCGCACGTGCTATTTTGTGGAAGAGCCACACTCAAGGGGCCAAAGAGCCGCATGTGGCTCGCGAGCCGCGGTTTGCCGACCGCTGGGCTCAGGGAAGGGATAACATAGCTGCCTACGTCGTCTCAGCGTACTTTAAGTCTCCTCAGGCAGGGCACTTGCCCCAGGTTCCCACTGGAAGTGGGAGAACCAGCAGCCACCAAATCCGTGCGTGAGCGCCGCACCCCCGTGCCCCCGATTTGGGGGGGCCGTCCTGAAGGCACGTCAGTACCTTCCCTTCAAGTACAGTAAGTCCACAGTTCACAGAAATGCAACAAAACACGATCAATTAGAGAGTGAATTACAAATCAGCACATACGCCCGGCTGGTGCGGCTCAGTGGTGGAGCATCGACCCATGAACCAAGAGGTCCCCGGTTCGATTCCCGGTCAGGGCACATGCCCAGGTCGCAGGCTCGATCCCCAGTGTGGGGCGGGAGGCAGCCAATCAATGATTCTTTCTCACTGATTCTCCCATCTCTCTATCCCTCTCCTCTCTCTAAAAACATAAAAATAAACCACACACACACACACACACAACAAATCAGAACACATCCCGTCAGACCAGGAATCCCAGTCTTGCTTCAGAAGCCACGGTCACCACGTGAGCCCTCCTCCCACGACGAAACACACCCCAGAACCCCGTCCCCGTCCCAGCAGGAGCAGAGACGGACACGCAGTTTACACGGATGCGCATGAGTCCACTTAGCTGGACTGAGGCCCCTGACGGAGGGCCTTGGGAGCAAAGATAAAGCTAACTTCCCGACCCACAAAGTCAGGCTCCTCGCCACGCCACACGCCCACAGGGGGGGCAGCTCGCCTGCAGCGGCATCGCTGACGGCCTCCCTGCCCATCGCTCCCCTCTTCCTCCTCCTTTCTCCTTAGCGAGACAGACACACCACTGGCCCCGAACGCAGGACAAGATGTATGTAACCCAGGGCCCTTTGCCGGAGGCACTGGGTCACCGGGGAGGGCGGGAGGCGGACCCTCCCTGGAACGCCCTGGCTGCTCCCGCCTCCACCGCCCTTGCCGACCGGGCGTCTGAGGAAGGTGGAGACGGTACCTTTTTCCCAGGGCGGTGACCATGGCCTCGAAGGAGCTGTCGTATCGCAGCAAGGGCAGGCTGTGCCCCGACAGGGTCGACTCGATGAACTCTGACAGCCCGAAGTACTTCCTGTCCTCAGGATACAAGTCCGTGCCCTGAAACGAGAGGAGCCGTCACGCAGACATCACACGTGTAAGACGGAGGGGTCACGGGCTGGGAGCACAGACCGCCTGGCCGGGCGCCTGGACCTCCCTGGGGCTCACTCGCAGCCCCCGGGGGAGACTTTATTGCTTTTCTCCCCCTGCACACCGGAGCCCCGGGCACGCCCCGCCTGAAGGACGGAGCGGCCCCGTTGCTCGGAACTTCCCATTCATTCGGCCCCAGCGTGCGTGTCAAGAAGGAGCCCAGTCTTACTGTATGACACGCAGCTCTCATTGTTAAGAGTGCTTCTTTCCCACAACTTAAACTGGTTTTAGGAACAGCCAAGTCAACTCTGTTTCCCACTGCTATGGAAATCAACAGAAGAAAGGTACTTATCTAACCACTTTTACTCACACTGGCATAACACTCCTCCCCAACTAACCTCAGAGCTTCTCCAACCTCAGAGCAGAGCAACGTTGGGGAGGCTGTTAAAACGACAAAGTAGCCGGACCTGGCTGAGCATCGACCCATGCACCAGGAGGTCACAGTTCAATTCCCGGTCAGGGCACAGGCCCGGGCTGTGGGCTCCATCCCCAGCAGGCGGCGTGCAGGAGGCAACGGACAGATGTTCCTCTCTCACTGATGTTTCTCTCGCTCTTCCTCTCCGAGAGCCATTACGACGTTTTTTTAAAAAAGATTCAAGGAGCTGGGATCCACGTGACCCCCAGGCAGCCTAGTTAATCAAGATCTTTCCTGAAGGAGACGTCCTCCCAACGCCAGGGTCCCCGCGAGCGACCCCGGGCCGCAGCCGGCACTCACGGCGCTGTAGGCGGCGGGCCAGTGGATCTCGTTGTAGGGGCTGATGAGGGTGTGCTGCGTCTGCAGCGCGTACGGGAAGGACGTCACGTGCAGGGTCACGATGTTGGGGGCCTCCTTCACCTCCCTGCAGTTGAGCAGTCTGTCCACCAGTCCCACCGACGGGTCGCTCGGGGAGTAGAGATTGTGGACGGCGCTACTGAGAGGGAGGAGAGGAGACGGGGCAGTGAGCGGAATGGCTGAGGCTGACCCGTCGTTGCACCAGGATGGAGCAGTTGGGTGAATTTATAACTAGCCCCCCAACGCTGCCGACAGTGGGAGCGTATGGCTCCGCCATGGCCAGGAAATAAATGCTTTAACTGACCGTCGTGCGAGGGCCTTCGTTCCAGGCCGGCTCTGCCACAAGCACCGCCCGCCGCCCCCCGGCCCCTCGACGCTGACGGAGGCTCCCCTCTCTAGCCTCAGTTTCCATAATGGCCCCTTTCGGAGGCTACACGGCATGCCCCGGGGGTAACGTCCAGCTCTGAGGTCCGGAGACATCCATGCATCTGCCTACGGGTGCCGAGCCCCCGCCCCCTCCCCCCCCCCCCGCGGCTGCGCGCATCTTTGGGAGGCCGTGCCCACCGTCCCCAGGGTCAGCCACGTGCACCACCTCAGAGGAGGAACGTGTCAGCCCAGCGCCCCCTCACCTCACGAGGTCCCAGTGGGCGTGGTCGTGGATGAGGACGAAGAGCGTGTGCGGGTTCTGGAAGGAGTTCTGCAGGAAGGCCTTGAACCGCGCCTGCGCCTCGGCGTCCAGCTTCAGGACGTACTGCTCCACCCTCTGCCTGGTCACGTGCTCCTTGTCCAAGCCGAGCTCCAGCAGAACCCCTGCACACGGGAGCACACGCCAGGCCGCGGGTCACCAACGCCAGCCCGGGCTTCGCTCTCTCAGCTGACGGCCGTGAGCGCCGCCTGCACGGCCGGCACCGTGCTCGGCCCCGGGGCCACAGGGGTGCCCGAGACATGGGGGGCTGGCTCCTCCACGAATGACTGTGGTGAAGCCGCCTGTGCAGGGCGGGGCCCAGAGACAGCCTGCTGACAGCCCGGTGTGCCCAGCAGCCCGCCCGGGGCCCAGAGACAGCCTGCTGACAGCACGGTGTGCCCAGCAGCCCGCCCGGGGCCCCAGCAGAGCTGCTTCCTGGCACAGCGGCTCCAGGCACCAGTCACGGTAGCAGGAGGGAGGGGAAGAGAAGGCCCCCCCCCGCAGCAAAACCAGCCCCCCCCACCCCCCGCCTATCTCGGGCCCTAGGGCCACCGCAGTGACTCTCCGTGTATTTCATGTTCCGTGCCCTCGAAAGCACAGGGGAAGCACATTCAGGCAGGACATTGACACACAGGTCACGGGCTTGCACGGGGCAGGGTGAAAACCCGTCACACTTCTCCCTTCACCCGAGTTTAAACTCTCGGGCGAGTCGTTCTCTCTCAGCCTCGGTTTCATGACCCACAAAATGGGGGTGATACTCCCTGCCCTGTCCGCTTTAGACGCAAAGACCCGTGTTCATACTCCAACTGGAACTTTCGCAGGCCGACGCTTCCCCACGCAGCCAGCCAGCTCCCCCCGGAGAGGCCCCGTACCCGAGTGCCAGACGTGGAACAGGGTCTGCTGGTAGGTCACCTCCGAGGGCGGGATGCAGATCAGGAAGTCCACCTTCTCGAAGGACCCCAAGTCCAGGTTCTGGGTGCTGGAATCCGCGATGGAGCATACGTGCGAGAGGAGCTTCTGGGCCACGGCCAGCTGGAAGGGCCGGATGTGCTGCGGCTCCCGCCTGGAACCTGGAGCCCGAGCCCGGAAAGGTGAGGGACCCGGGAGCTGACAGCCACGGCCCGGGACCGCTGCCGGGGAGCAGACAGCGCGCCCGTCCAGAGCGCACGGTCACCGGGCCGGGCGGCACCCACACGGAGCGCGTGCCTGGCTCGGGGACGTTCACCACCAGGGGCACCACACACACCGGCCCCGGCTTCATCGTTCGAGGACGAACAGCCCAGAGCATGGAGGCCGTGACCCCTCTACCTGGGAAGCGGTGCCCGAGTGTGGGCTTTGGAAGAGGCTGCAAGTTTGCAGGAAGAACAGATGGCGGCTCCTCGGGATGTAACAAGAATAAATATTTTAGCCATCATGGATAAGGTGCAGCTCAGCACAGAGAGAGGGGCCGTCTCAGGAGGAGTCAGGAGGGGCACCTTTCAGGATAAGTGGCCTCCAGCACTGGCGACTCACATGAAAGCTCGGTATCAGGTCTCCTTGGATGCTAAGGAGAAGCCCAGCCCTCTGGGTGTCCTTCTAACATCGCTTCATTGTCGCTTGGGGGATGGGGGGGGGCGGGGGAGAAGGGGGGCCCTGGCCCCTCCCACACTCACTCGTGCACGCCGGGACCCCGCCGACATCCAGGGACATGGATTTGGTGACAGAGGCGGCAGTGGGTGAGGAAGAAATGCGGCCTTGATGTTCCTGATGGAATTTGTCCAGCAAAATGTCAATGTCGCCCTCTGCCCAAAACAGAAGGAACAACAGGCATGGGTTTTCCATCTGGGTTAGCCAACACCCAGGGACGCCTGTGATGGCCCAGGCGCCGCCCTGGGGCTAGGGGGGCAGGGAGAAGGCAGGCAGGAGGGTCCCATCGTGTCCAAGCCTAGAAAGGAAATGACACGGGAACAGGTAGGTGCCAGGACAGAGGGACGACGACAGAAGGACAGAGGGAAGGGGCTAAGCCCATCCTGGAGGAGGAGGGGCCCGTGAAGGATTCCGGGACTCTGGGGGGCCCTGAGGGGGCGCAGCCAGGTAAAGGACAGAGAAGGGCACGCACGGCACAGAACCCGCGGCGCGTGGCACAGGGGACACCAGGCTCCTCTGAGAGGCTGCAAGCAATGGAGGGGGGGGGGAAGGTAGGAGCCATGCGGAGACAGGCAGAGAGCTACAGGCTCAAGGCCCTCCTGGGCCCCAAGAAGACAGAAACCGCAATGCCCAGGAGAACGCACAGCCAGCAAGGAAGATGCCGGCGGGACCACGCCCGGAACCCTGCCAGCCGAGGCCAGAAGGGTTGATGCACAAGCCAGAGGCCCCGTCCCCGCGTCTGGATCAAGGGAAGCCCTGGCAGGTCAGGAGGGGCGGGCTCCCCGATGACCGCCCCCCCCCCCCGTCTTTGTTTAATCTGTCTGATCCCCTCGTGCCTTGCACCTGCCTCCCCACAAGCCCACCTGGACAGAGGGTGCTGAAGAAGGCCCCCAGGGAGTCCACCTTCCCCGTGACCAGCTCGTAGCTGACCTCCTTCTGGTACTCGGCCGGGGTGAGGAGGCTCTCGGACAGCACCCGGGCTTGGTACTTCCCTGGAAAACAGCAGTTCTCGTGGCCCCTCCGCTTCGCATCGGCGCGGGAGGTCCCGGGGCGGGTCTGGGCCTGAGTCTCTCCCTGGACCCCAAGCCCGCCCGGCTAAGAGCCCGTGATCCTGCCCAGCCGCTGCGGCGTCCGGGCCAGAGCGGCACCGAGGGCGGCAGGGCCTCACCGGTGACGGCGATGCAGGAGTCGATGGCGGCGCTCCGGCAGGCGCAGATGATGACCACGTAGTTGGTCTTGGCCAGCTTGCCCTCGACCAGCAGCCGGAACATCTCGGAGAGGCCCTCGGCCAGGGAGTAGGTGCACTCGATGATGTGCACGCTGTCGTTGCAGGAGCTGGCGGCCAGGCCGGCCAGCCAGGGCAGCTGCGCCGAGGTGACGGGCGCCGCGGGGCCGGGCGCGGGCGGGCAGGGCTGCGGCGGCGCCGGCTGGTACTGTCGGATCTCCGTCAGGTGCGACTCGCGCCAGGAGCGCAGGAAGATCTGCTCCAGGTCCTCCATCAGAGGCACCTGGTCCGCAGCTGGCAACACGGGGCAGGCGGAACAGGCTTCAGTACCCACCCCACGTGGAGGCCTCGTTCGGCTCCCGCACCCACACGCCCCACGTGGAGGTCCTATTCAGCGCCCACCACACGTGTAGGTCTCGTTCAGGCCCCGCCCCACGTGGAGGCTTCATTCAGTGCCCAACCCACGTGTCCCACGTGGAGGCCTCCTTCAGCTCCCGCCCCACATGGAGGCTTCATTCAGTGCCCAACCCACGTGTCCCATGTGGAGGCCTCCTTCAGCTCCCGCCCCACGCACGTAGAGAATTGCCCTTGTATTTGCATGAAGCCACGTAGAGGTTTCATGCAAATACAAGGGCAATTCTGGGGAAATGTGCCTAAGCTCATTTAAAAACAACTTAACCTGAATTATTTATGTTGCACCGTATTGCAGACAGCTGGGAAACAGGGAGGAGAGAAGAGCAGCCTTAACCTCACCCTCCTAACAGAACCACAGCTATTTCTGTATGTTTCTCAGTACGTTCCCTCCTCGGGCAGGTTTAAATAGCTGTAAGGGCTGTGGGTGTACAACCTCAGAGCTAGTCCCCTTTCCCGCCCACCCCACCGTAATCATGTCCACGCTGGTGACCATCTTCATAAAGAGCACTGACAGTGGGCAGGTGACCATGGGAAGCTGACAGTGGGCAGCTGACAGTGGGAAGGTGACAGTGGGCAGCTGACAGTGGGCAGCTGACAGTGGGCAGCTGACTGGACAGGTGACAGTGGGCAGCTGACAGTGGGCAGCTGACTGGACAGCTGACTGGACAGGTGACAGTGGGCAGCTGACAGTGGGCAGCTGACTGGGCAGGTGACAGTGGGCAGCTGACTGGACAGGTGACAATGGGTAGGTGACAGTGGGAGGTGACAGTGGGTAGGTGACAGTGGGCAGGTGACAGTGGGCAGGTGGCAGTGGGCAGCTGACAGTGGGCAGCTGACAGTGGGCAGGTGCTAGTGGCTAGCTGACTGGGCAGGTGACAGTGGGCAGGTGACAATGGGTAGGTGACAGTGGGCAGGTGCTAGTGGCCAGCTGACTGGGCAGGTGACAGTGGATAGGTGACAATGGGTAGGTGACAGTGGGCAGGTGCTAGTGGCCAGCTGACTGGGCAGGTGACAATGGGTAGGTGACAGTGGGCAGGTGCTAGTGGGCAGCTGACAGTGGGCAGCTGACAGTGGGTAGGTGCTGTTCCATGACAGGGAGGCACCTGCACCTACTTAGCAATGCCTCTACTGTCCATCCTGTCATTGCCTCCAGAGAATCGCCTTCACAAACAAATCTGCAGTGTGCACCTGTCTACATAGAGCAGTGGTTCCCAGCCTTTTTATGGCCACGCCCACCTGAGCATCTCTAATATCCGGATGCCCCCTCCGTGACACCTAATTCTTATTCTTCAAAAAGTGACTCCTATTCACGTGGAGGAAGCCTAACAGGCCATGAACTTGGTCTAAACACGCTTCCAAAGAGCATGGCATCCATGAGAGAGAAAAATAAAAGAACGAAAGGACAGTGGAAGTCCTGAGGAAGAAATCACTAGAAAATTGTTTAAAAAAATAATATGAAGTGATATGAAAACATAGCAAATAAAGTTTCAGAATGTATAGAGAACTGAAATGCATAAATAAGTCACAATTTATATTTATATTCTGTATATGAGGCCCCTAGAAGCATAAGAAATGCAAAAAAATCACTCCTAGTAACTCATTCTCAAATTGCCCCCCTTAAAAAGCAAATTGCCGCCCTAGGTGGTTTGGCTCAGTGGATAGAGCATCGGCCTGCAGCCTGAAGGTTCCCGGGTTCGATTCCAGTCAAGGGCACATGCCTGGGTTCCAGGCTCGATCCCCAGTAGGGGGCGTGCAGGAGGCAGCCAATCAATGATTCTCTCTCATCATTGATGTTTTTATCTCCCTCTCCTTTCCTCTCTGAAATCAATAAAAATATATATTTTTTTAATCACATTGCCCCCCTGTGGGACGCGGTGTGCCCCGCGGAGGGCACCACTGCTACAGAGCTGACGTCTTCAGCCTGAATTCTCAGACGTGAGCGTAGAGAATTACGGCAGGCCGCCAGGCTGTGGATGGTCTCACTGTGCCAGCTTACCGCCAGGCTCCCGGCGCAGGGCAACACCCATTTCACTGCCCCCTGAGCTCCAGGGGTGCCATCACTCGAGTTGTTGTCCATCATTTAACGGAGAAAAATGTTACTTGTCTGATTCGTTCACTTGCATCTCTTGGATGACCAGTGAGATTGACTACACTCAACGCTGGTTGCCTCCCGGTGTTTTCTGGTTTACACGTCCAAGTTTCACGTCTGGGTGAGCGGAGGGAAGACCACCACGTTTCTACTGAGAAGACCCGTCCCCACCCAGCCGCGGCTGCGGAGCCCTGAGCTCCCCTACAACCGAGATTCCGGATCTGGAACAGTGGGGGTCCCGCCACCCACTCGCTGGGCTGTGGCAACGTTTCCTTGGATTAGCTGTTGGATCTCCCGAGACCCCATCCCTTCCAGAACCACTCCCCCCACACCCCTCTGCCAGCAAGGGTAGGGGGAGGCCACGCGGCCACGCTTGTCTTCTCTCACCCGCCCCAATATGGTGTTGGTCCCCACGGTCAGACTCCGCCCCTCCAGGGTGCCCCCCACACCCAACGGTCATCATTAGTCTTCACTCAACTCCGCTCGGCAGGCAAATCTTTTCTTAATTATCGCCATAGATTTTGACCTATTTTAAGCCGTTCCCAGCCCCCAGGGCAGTGACAGCTGCAGGCCCTGGTAGCATCTGCAGCACCTTCCTGGATTCTACCTCCACCAGCCAGTGAGGGCGCCAGTGAGGTCAGCGATGTGGGCGTGGGCGCGTCCCCCCTGTAGCGATCGCTCCTCAGAGGTCCCCGCAGGCCTGGCGGGGAGGGACTCACCCAGCTGGACCAGGTAGTAGACAGTGAGCAGCAGCTGCATCTCCTCCGAGATGGGCTGCATGGCGGGGGCCCCGTACTGCTCGTAGGCTCTGGAGATGGACTGGGAGTTCTGGTAGCACGTGTACAGGAGCGGGCTCACCACCACGTCGTTCAGGTTCCCGCAGAGGCAGGGGAAGTTCCCGTGGCCTGTGGAGGAAGAGCAGCACCGGCCGGTCAGCAGGCCTTGGGCACAGCCTGGGCCCCCGCCCCCCAGCCCTGCCCACACCAACACGCCCCGCACCTGCCTTGCTCCGTTTCCCTGTCAGGGTGTCGTCGGGGCCACCACAGACACACACGGCCATGCAGCGAACACAGGCATGCAGAGAACACGGCCAAGCAGAGAACACGGCCAGGCACAGAACACGGCCATGCACAGAACACGGCCATGCAGCGATCACGGCCATGCAGCGAACACGGCCATGCAGCGAACACGGCCATGCACAGAACACGGCCATGCAGCGAACACGGCCATGCACAGAATACGGCCATGCAGCGAACACGGCCATGCAGCGAACACGGCCATGCAGCGAACACGGCCATGCAGCGAACACGGCCATGCAGCGAACACGGCCATGCACAGAACACGGCCAGGCAGCGAACACGGCCAGGCACAGAACACGGCCAGGCACAGAACACGGCCATGCACAGAACACAGTCAGGCGAAGAAATGCAGGCCTGCATTTGGTTGGCCAACAGGGCCCCGTTCAAAACCCACACATGCCCTCTTCTTCCTGAATACCCTGGCCACTTTGTTTTCAGGAGAAAGAACGGAATGCCCACTCTTATTTCTTAGCAGTAAGATACTCTTCCCACTTTCCTACCACCCTCTCCTCTATTCCTGCAAGCATGACACCAAATACAGTATTAACGCACTGAAGAAGGACCTGCCTGAGCACATGTACATGCGTGTGGGGGGGGGCGGGGTATGTGTGGACATGTGTTCACAGATGCCAGCAGTGGGTGCCACCATCAAACAAGTCCTCACACTTCAAGGCCTCCCGCTTCATTAGAAAAAGGGGTTTCTTCAGGTGCGCCCCAAATCGACCTCCACGTAGCAGCCATCCATTAGCCCAGTGACACAAAACAGAGATGAAATCTAGTGTGGTGTCATGCTTCCCCGTGGTGACCGTGGCTGTCCTTGCCCAGCCGGAGTCAGACTTCACGGTCAGAAACACCAGTGGCCTCGGGCACCCACGGACCATCCCAGACCGGGCCCCTGGTCCCTTCCATCAGCAGAGGCTGAGGATCCACCTCTAACCGGACGCTCATCATGTGGCAGGAGCTCAGGGAGGCCAAGGGAGTGGAGGAAGGAAAGGACAAGTGGACAAGCAAGTGGACCCCCGGAGTGGAGTGAGCAGGGCGCTGGCCTGCGGTGGAAACGGAGGCTCGCTCCCAGTTGGCGCCTGGCGGGAGTGTCCGCGTGCTCTTGGGAGGACATCCTGGGATGTGGCCTGTTCCTCATGCCTCCCTCCAGCCGCCCCACTCCCGCCGCATGCCGCACGCTGCACTTGCCTTTGAATATCACCGGCTTGGCCTTGCATATTTTCAGCAAGTTGTCGGGAACGGACACCGGTTCCCCGGAGGCCACGACGGGAAAGGTGATGGAGGCTGGTCCCACCATGCCGACCGGGGGCACGCAGGCCACGCCCGCGCTCTCTGGAAGCACACCGAGTATTAGGAAGACACAGACAAGGCATCCACCCTCACCTCCAGACCAAGGTCAGGCCGGCTACCACATCTGCTACAACCTGACCCTTACCACCCCCTCCACCCACGGGAGCACCCAAGTCTTGAAATCCCAAATTTCTGGGGCCAAAAGCACCTTTAAGGTCACTGGGTCCAACCTTTCCCACCAAATGACCCCGTCTCTTCTTCGATATCCCGTACAGGTGACAGGCAAGCTCCTTTGTAAATTCCTTTGAGATCAGGGAACTCACTACCGTGCAGGGATCCTAGGCCTTGTTAGCCACTCAGATACACGGCAGGAGAGCCTTGGGCTGTACCAGAGTCAGCCTCCCTAGAAATCCTCACCAACACACAAACCACAGACCCACACGCACTCACACGCCACCAGCTGGTACCCGAGCCTTGATTTGGGGCAAGGCTCCTTTCACTCACCATACTTAGCTCTGTTCCCCCCACCCTGGGGGTAGCCGCTGTCCGCAGCTGAGGGAGACTCCGGAGACCACCCTTTGTGGCGCTTTTTGGGGGGCCCGGAGTTTGAGAAGATACCTAGACAACATTCAGAGGGAGGGTTAGGCTGTCACGGGCAAGGGGGGAGGCTTCAATAAAACAGCCCCCTGACTCGCAGAACACTCACTTATATTTCTTAAAGTCACGGTGTGCAATGGGTTTGGGCATCTATTGGCATCACTAGGCCTCGGGACACATCCTGAGAATGTTTCACCCCCAAAGCTGTGCAGGGGTGTGAACTTTAACCCAGAGCCGGAGCTCCTGTGCCTTTAGAAGGAGGGATAAAACCAACCCTGCAAGGTGCCTTGATCAGGACTAAAGAGGATCCATGTGGCCCAGCCGGGTGGCTCAGTGGCTGAGCGTCGACCTATGAACCAGGAGGTCACAGTTCGATTTCCAGTCAGGGCACCTACCAAGTTGTGGGCTCAGTCCCCAATCAAGCAGGAGGCAACCAATTAACGATTCTCTCCCATCATTGATGTTTCTCTCTCTCTCTCCCTCTCCCTTCCTCTCTGAAAGCAATAAAAATACTTTTTTCTTTTTTTTTAAAGAAAGAGAATATATGTAAAGCACAGAGTCTGGGCCCAATCACTGGTGCCTCGGAGACCCACTGCACAGCCTCTCACAGGAGGAGCGGCCCCACATTCCAGCCACCACCACACTTCACCACTTGGGGGCGGTACCGATCCACCGGCGCGCCTCTCCCCCGCCCAGTCTGGAAAGCTAATTTCAGACAAACCATCAACGGCAGCAGAGGCTGGTACCCACTGCTGGCAAGAGTCACCCTGCCCCCCCTTGGTGACAGCATGCCCGTGACTCACACTCTGTTCGTGGGTTAGTCACAACATCAAGAATTTTCGGATGCAAAATCCCCCCTACCTTTAGAGCTGCACTTTCAATCCTGACTGCATAAACGCACCTGGGAAACTTCTAGAATCCTCCACAGCTGTTGCAGCCCTATCCCAAGGAAACCAGACCCCAGTACCTGGGGGGGAGGAGGGGGAGGGAGGGGCCCAGGTGGGCGGCTAAGCTGCCTGGTGAGTCTAAGGCAGTGGTCGGCAAACTCATTAGCCAACAAAGCGGCAAACCGCGGCTCACGAGCTGCATGTGGCTCGCAAGCCGCAGTTTGCCGACCACTGGTCTAAGGCATCTCCGGGAGAGATGAACTGCTGTTCAGAGCACCGTTCCTCTGCGCGTGGCCTGAGGAGGAGCGGGCAGAACCAGCTGGGGCCTGACCCGTCTGCCCGCGCCTGGGCCCCCGCCAAGCATCCATCCCGTCTCGAAAGGTCTCCGGAGAGCGAGAAAACGCCTCCTCCACAAGCGGCCGCCCAAGCTCACGGCAGCTGGAGACGGATTGCTTTACAGCCTCAGAAAGGGGATCCGAAATGCCTCTCGCCCCTTCTCTAGACGGACAGGAAATGCATTAGTAAAGAGGGAGTGAAGAGCCCAGCTGCTGTGGCTCAGCAGCTGAGGTCGGCCCGTGAACCAGGAGGCCACAGTTCCATTCCCGGTCGGGGCATGGGCTCGATCCCCAGAAGGAGGGTGCAGGAGGCAGCCAATCAGGGATTCCCTCTCTCTTTCTCCCTGCCTCTCTCTCTAAAAATCAAGAAAACATTTCTTAAAAAGTGAATGAAGAGTTAAAAACATAAAGTCCTCTGTGTACAAGGAGCTTTCAAAGAGGGGGCTCCTTGCACGCTGCAGCCGCCGAGGCAGCTCCGGGCCTCCCTGTGTTGAGGCCACAGCGCCGGCTCCCCGACCTCTGACCTCCTGTGTCAAGGACAGAGCTCCCAGAAGCCAGCGCCTCTGAAAACGGCACTGAGCCCTGGCCGGTTTGGCTCAGTGGTTGGAGCGTTGGCCCAAAGACTGAAGGGTCCCGGGTTCGATTCCGGTCAAGGTCATGTATCTCAGTTGCAGACTCGATCACCGGCCCCAATCAGGATGCATGTGGGAGGCAACCCATGCCTGTGTCTCTCTCACATCCATGTTTCTCTCAGTCTCCCTCTCCCTTCCACGCTCTCTAGAAATCAATGGGTGAGCGTTAACCAAACCACAGGAAGGCCCGCACCCAACTGCGAAGGGCTGGGCTCGGGCTCCGGGCGGAGCAGCTGCAGACACTCCCCCTTGGGCCTCACACCCAACAGGCTCCAGCCCATGAAGTCTCCCCAGGGATGTCCCCAGCAGCTGTCCCCTGGTACTCAGTGTCTCCGGGGGAGGTGGGGGCGGGGGGTAACTTGGCATTCTGGATGACACAGTTCTTCCTCCCCCCAAAGCCCTGACCCAGAGAAGGGCAGACCCCCCAGGCGGACAGCGCTACCTAGTGCCGAAGGCCGGGGCCCGGCCAGCAGCTTGCCCTTCGCCAGCTGCTGCTGCTGCTGCTGCTGCGGGGAGTCCTTGCCGTTGAACGCTGTGGGGCCCGCCGCTGCGGGCAGGGAGGGGGCGTCGGAGCCCGGGCCTGCGAGAGAGAGAGAGAGAGAGAGAGAGAGAGAGAGAGGGAGAGGGAGGAGCACAGGTCAGCCCACCCACGCTCGGCGCGCCCAGCGAGCCGGAAATCACTGTCCTTCCATTTTCTCAAACTAGCTTTTCACTGGCGAGCCCCATCGGGAGGTAGGACTCCTGACACAGGGATTCCGTCCCTCTGAGAAAACACACACATGTACATGTGCACACACGTGCACACACATGCACACGCTCCTGCAGTGAGCACGCCCTGCTGGAAGGGCCGGAGGGACAGGGGTGGCCCGGGGGGGCTCCGTGAATCCAGAGCTGGGCCGGACACTGTCCAGCCTTCCCTATCCTCTCCTTCACCCTCCAGCCTCAGGCGTGCAGCAAACCGGCTCAGGAGAGCGTCAGGCGTGCGGGCGCCGAGGCCCGGGGGCCATCGTGGGTCCTGCTCCCCGAGGCTCACGGCGCTACCCGGGAGCCCTCCTCAAGCCGCCTGGTGTCAACTTCCCCATGCGTAAAACGGGGTCACAGCAGAGCCGCGTGAGGGTGACGTGAGTTTACAGACGTCGCGCCCGCCAGGAGAGCCTGGCGGGCGGTGAGCGCTCATCGGAACCTGCTGTCCCTGCAATCTGGCTAATTCTCACAGCCACCCTGCGACTGAGACGGCGAAGACTCCCCTGACGTCGCAGATGAGGAAACAGAGACGCCAAGACTTGAAACACGTCGCCCCCAATCGCCCAGTGAGGAGGGAGCTGCCTGGCCCTGACACCGGCTGTTCTGATGCCCAACCCAACCAGATCTACCGGCTGTCAGTCCTCCCCTCCCTCTGCCCGCTGCTGCCTGGGAGGTCCTAGGCCAGCACCGAGGAGCCTCGACTTCCCAGTCAGCACAGCGGGGGATGGGGAAGCCTGCGCGCAGGGGCTGGCTGGGGTTCGAGGAGCTACGCCCAGAGCAGGGGCACACGCCAAAGGGCACTGCCTGGTCTCGCCTGCCCCTCCCAGGTCCAGCACCAACTCAGTGCCCGGGCACAGCAAGTCTCTGCTGCCAATGGGGTGCAGAGGGGTCCCTCCACCCACCAACAAGGGGTCAGGTGACATGGCTGACAGGCACACAGAACGCCTTTCCCGGTGAAACACAGCGGTCCGCGCTGAAAAACGATGCCAAGTTCAAGGTGAACGGCAAAGGCGTGGCAGAGAAAGGGAACACAGCAGCCCGGATGCACCCTGAAGGGCTGGCTGCATAACCAGGAAGCCACGCGGGGGCCTCCTCCGGGGCCACTCCGTCGCCTCACCTGCCGGCTGTGCCCCCACGGGGGCGCTGGGGTTCGTCCCAGGACTGGGCTCGCTGGAGAAGGCAGCCGGGGCCCCGGAGCTGTCCGGCGGCGGCGGGAAGAGGGAGCTGGAGCAAGGGCCGGCGGGAGTCTGCCGGCCTCGGAACTCTACGGGACAAGACAGGGCCGTGACCCCCAGCTGAGGGACACTGACTGTCAGGGGGGAGGACAGGGGTGTGCGTTTGGGGAAGAGAGAGACACATGACACACGTTGTCTCTAGTCCACATAAACCTGTTTTGTAAATGTCCTGTAAATGGCCCACACAGTTAGGCGGACGCTGTACACGGACTACCCGTCATGCTAAGTGGCGTTTTAATTCCACAAACCGACCTCTGGCCCGCGACCGTGCCCGCTGTAGAGCTGCCTCTCTGCCAAGTCCCGCTGACAGGCACCGAGGCCCGCCCGGAGGGCACCCCCGCGCCACCCCACCCCTCGGAGCCGAACCCTCGCTCACCTGAGCCTTTCCAGCAGATGAGGGGTCCCTGGGTCAGCGCCCCCTGTGCGTTGCGGACCAGGTAACACTTCAAGTGCTTCTGCTTCTTGGGCTGCGTGGTCAGCTTCAGGTTGATGTGGTTGGAGAATTCCGTGAAGTAGCAGAAGCCTTTCTTGCCACAGCCGACACAATTCCCAGAGAATCCTGGAGGGAGACCCACGGTGAACCTCCCCCACGGCCCTGCAAAGTCCTCCTCACATCACTCACCGTTCCCAGAAACCAGCCACCAGAGCATCCCTCAGGGCGAAGGTCCCGTCACCTTGGGCTGGCCCCACTCCGACGGACTGGACTCCCCCTGCCCACTCCCCCCACACACCTGCCTCCAGGCACCTGCTCTTCCTCCGTTAAGCCCCACCTGCATGCCCTCTGCCCATCACTCAACACTCTGCTCCAACACCCACTCCTCCAGGCATCTCCCCTGTCCCACCCTGTCCCACCCTGCTCTCCAGGCCCCACAGGCTCTTTGCATGCTCAGAGAGCCTTGCGATGCCTTCCGTAGTGGTGTAGTTATTTCGATCCCTGTCTTTTCCCCCATAACTACCCCAAGGGTCACAGTGTGACTGCGTGGGGGTGTGAGTTGCATCTGTGCACATAAGTGTATGTGCACAGACACGTGCTCGGCATGTGGCAGATCGTCAGTAAATACTGGAGGAAGGAAGGAGACTGGAAACAAGGTAACTATCTGAGCGAGCCCTGGACGATTTCTGCACACGCGCTAACGTAATCGTCAAACACGTGTATTGAGCCTTTTGTCTCCAACGTGGGAACCCTGAGACACACAGCTCGGCTGCCATCGAAGATGAAGGCCCTGAGAAACCTTCCACGCTCCCTGGAAGGGATTCTGACCCGAGTGTTGAAATGATGGACGAACCAGAAACAGAGCCGCAAGACGGAGGATGTGAAGAGCCATTTGCCGAGGCCAGCGCTGCCTTCCTGACCAGAAACAGACTGGAGGCCTCGGTCCCAGGAGAAATGTGGGCCGTGGGCCATTTCGGAAGCAGGGATGGAACCACAGGCCACAAGCACGCCTCTCTGTGGTCCCGAAATGAAAGTGGAAGCCTCCGCCTCCCTGGTACAGGAAGCGTCTAGGGAGGCGGCAGGGAGGCGCGTTCTGGTCGGGAGCATGTGCTGCTCTTCTGAGAGATGACCCTGGGCCGGGGAGGGCCAACCAAGAGAACCACAGGCCGGCTTACCAACCGGGCCCAGGAGACGGCACATGGTTTAAACCACCCCAGCTGAACACATGCCAGCACTCTCATCTTTCAAGGAATCGTCTGAAAGGCAATCAACGTTCTCATGAGGAAGAATACAGCACGCCCTCTCGTTGGGAATCTCCCTTCGGACACTGAAGTCTACGATACCCTTAGAAGACAGGCCTAGAAAGCATGCCGTAGAACCCGAGTCCCCAAATGCCTGCCCGGCACAGATACCCAGGCCGAGCGAAATCAGTCCTTCCGTGTACTGGGCACGGGAAATAGCCCAGAAGGACGAACCGCTCTGGACCACACACGCCGGCACGCCGCGATCCACGTGTTGCTGTGTTGAGCAGCTGCGGGCGGCATCTGTTTAACAGGCAGAGCCTGAACGGGCGCCCGTGTGTGCGGCCACCAAGCCAGGCTCTCCCTCCTGTTGGAGGGAAAGCGCCTGTCCTCTCTCCCTTCACGGCTGCGGAGCAGGAGCCAGGGTGCAAATCCTGACTCCCTACCCCTGTGACTTTGGGCAGGTTAACGTCTCAGCATTTGGGTTTCTCGTCTGTAAACGAGATGAGAACAGCAAACATGTATTGCACACTGACCAGGTGGCACGCACTGAGCCAAGCACTTGGCATGATAAATGTTCTCACTTAAGCCTCCAGAAGCACTATACAGTGCTTTACAGACAAGGAAATCCAGCAGAGAGAGAAAGTTAACTCACCCGTGGCGGGGAGGAGTAGGACAGTATGAGAGTTAGGATTGAACCATTCTGCTATGGCATGTCCCCACAAAAATCCATCTTGAAGAGCATGAGGAGGGCAAAGTGCCTACTATGTGTTCAGCACATAGTAGGTGCTCAGCAAGTGTCTTTTCTTCTTCCTCTCCCTTGGACAAGCACAGCTGTATTAGAGAGCAGAGCTCAGATGGGTCAGGTCAGGAGACTCAAGTCTGACCTGCCCTAGGCCCTCCCAGTGCCGAGAGAGATGGGGGACATGGCTCGCTCTCTCTGGGTCCCCATTTCCCAGCCATAAAAGGGAAGGTGAGGGCTCAACGAACCCTATGCTTCCTTCCAGAACCACAGTTGCAGGATTCTTCTTTGAAGCATCCACAGTGGCTTCCTTCTGACACGGAGGGTGGTCTCTGAGCACACGGCTAACGGCAGGAGGCCCACCTGGGACACACCCAGAGGGCTTGATGGTACCACACTCGGAGGTTCCAACCCTCAGGAATGACCTGGAATCCTGCAACAGGCTCCCAACCAATACCCCTGCCTCCGTTTCTCTTCTAATGAAAATCAACTATTCGGTGACCTCCAAGAGATCTTTCTAAAATGCACATTTCAACATGGTCATCGCCCGACTCGAACCCTTCCGATGTTTCTTCACAATATAAACTGGGAGGGGAAGACGAGGAAGGAAGGGTGTATAAACGAAGAGAGAAAATAAACCGGAAGGACCTGAGAGACAGAGCCACCACGTGCCTTGGGAGACTCTCATTTGGATCTTAATGTTGAAAACCAGCTGTGGAAAAGTTATAAGATGAAATTCGAGCACACTGGTGATTTGAAATTATTAAGGAATCAATGTCAAATTTGGGAGTGCGGGGGGGCGGGGGTCCGATGATGTTATTGGATTTCCAACAATAAAAAAAAAAAGCCCTTATCTGTTAGAGGTCCATATTGAACCGTGTACCGATGGAATGGCACGGTGTCTGGGATTTGCCTCCGAATCGCTGGGAAAGTCGAGAGGAAGGAAGAGTAGTCCGTGAAACGGGGCTGGCCATGTGTGTGAAGCTGCTAACAACGAAAGACAGACACACTCGACTGTTGCCTCTCCCGTCCAACCCTGTAGTTTGAAAACGGCTGCCTGGGTACCTCTCCTAGCAGGACCCCACCGGCCCCACGCTGCAGCCCCTGCTGGGGCCACCGGAGTCCTCCCCATCTCTCCGGCAGCCACGCTCCTTCACGCACCGCGTCCCTCTGCCTGACGTGCCCGTTGCCCTCTAGGACCTGCTTGAACCTCCAGAAGCCAGGTCCTCTGGGTTCAAACTTGGGGCAGCCATTTACTAGCTGGGTGACCCCCGAGCAAACCAGTTAACCTCTCTGTGCCTTTGCTTCCTCACAAATACAGGCTAGATAAGAACGCACCCACCTCCTGGGTTCCTGGCACAGATAAGTCTGTAAAGTAGCTGCTGTTAGTATTCTTCTCCAGTTGGCAAAATCTGATTCTCTTTTTTAAAAAATACGTTTTTATTGAGTTTTTAGAGAAAGGGAGAGGGAGATAGAAACATCAATGATACCAGAGAATCATCTATGGGCTGCCTTCTGCACGCCCCCTACTGGGGATCAAGCCCACAACCCGGGCATGTGCTCTGCCCGGGAATCGAACCCCAGACCTCTTGGTTCCTGGGTTGATGCTCAACTGCTGAGCCACACTAATCGGCAACATCTGACTCATTTCTCAGGGCCCAGCTCCAACACCACATCCCCGAGACGGCTTTCCCATCACGGGGAGCTGTGCTCCCTCGGCGATCCCCGCCACGCTGCAACCCTGGCTGCAGAGATCTGGGTGAGCTGTACCTCCAGGAGGGGGGGCGGGCTCTGAGTCCGGCTGCCTGGGGGTCTCCCAGCAGACGCCAAGCCCCCAGAGAAGGACCCCGGAGAAGGACCGGGTCTGACTGGCTCTGCGGCCCAGGCTGAACGTCAGACCCACCTTCCGTTTGGGGTTACACACTCCAAAAATGCCTAACTACCTGCCTGCTGGATGAACAAAAAACCGCTTACCCCCATCTGAAAAATGAACATTCCACTCACAGTTTTCTTCTCTCCACACTGCCTCAGCCATCAGCCAATTGAGACGAATTACCGTCAAAAAAAAACACACAACAAAAACTGAAATACACACCTAGATTGTAATCTCTCCACTTTCTCAGACAAAATCCCTGTGGATTCGGTCACTGAAACAGACTCTGTCCGTTATCAGTTATGGGCGGGCGAGGGGTGCCTAGCTATTGCTTCCCCCCAAAATGACCTGCAGTTCCGTTTTATGGCCACTACAAAGCCTGGAGCCCGCCCCGGAGGGCTGGCCGCCCTGCCCTGTGCAGACATCAGGGCTAATGGCAGGAAACCCGAACAGTGCGGAGTGTGCAAGCTGAGAGCATAAAGTTCCTTTAAAAGAAGAAAGCATCGGTCACTACCCACCGGCCCCTGGGACCCACCTCCCAGGGCTTTTTGGCGAGCAATTAACAAAGACACCACTTCCTCCGCCCGCCGCCTGAGGAGCAGGAGCTGTTCTGGGGCTGGCGGTGAACGGACTGAAAGACCCTGGTCCCCACCTCGCAGACCCTCCGGGGTTTACTGCCCTCACAATTCCTTTCCGGTGGCAGGTGGGTGGGGTCCGGGCGAGCCGCCACCGCCTGATCAAACGCTGGCCCCCCACGCCAGGCGGGCACCCCGCACGTCCCATCCCCAGTGGCCTCAGAAGCAATTAAATCGGAGACACCATCAACCACCCCGGAACGGCTTTGGAAGAGTGCATTTCCTGGGGTTTTTCTTGTTTCCGAGAACTAGTGACCACAAGCCCATGAACCTGCCCAAGAAGAGAGTTGGCTTCGACTTTCTCTCTCCCTGGCGTCCGCTGTCCCAGGGCCGTCTGTCCCCCCACTCAGCATTCATCGGCCTGGCTTCAGCGTTCACAGGTGGCCGTGTCCCCCCACCCCGCCCTCCGGGCAGGAGCCATTCCGTTTCCTTCTCCGGGTGGATGCTCCCTCTCCCCTCCCCACCCTCTGTCCGCAGCACAGGCCTCAGGCAGAAAACGTGCTCAGCAGATATCCCCTGAAGTGCGCTCACCCGCCCAGCACCAACGGGACGTCTGAATGCTGTGCACGCGAAAGGTACACAAGACATTGGGAAGGGAATGAACCCAGACGTTTTCCCATAAACTCCCACAATCCCGCTGGCTCCTCCAGGGAAGCCGTCCCCGAGGCAACGTCTGGAATAGACAGATCATGACCAAGCTTCTCCTCCCGGGAAGCCCAGGGCCGGGCGAAGGGGTCACAGCTGCGGAGGGGTCAGGAGAGGAGTGGGCATCCCCTCTCCCCTGGTGGGGGAGGACACTGCGGCCCGGCCGCCACAAGCAAGCTGTGGTCACACGCAGGACTGGAACCCAGCTCCCTGGGCTCGGTCTCCCCTGACGGGGGAGTGTGCTGAGCGCAGAGCCTGGCACACGGTAAGAGCTCGAACCAAGAGAGCCAGGCTCGGTAAGCTTGGCCTCAACTCTGTCCGGGCGCCAGGGCCTCCATGAGCCAATGGCTGGTTGAAAGATCAAAGCCCCAGTGTCCCCCCTGCTGACCTAGACCAGGAGACGGGACCGGGAGGTGTGGTCGTTCATGAAAGGGTAGAATTTGGAGCCAGGAAGAGCGAGTTCGAATCCTGGCCCCGTTGCTTTTCTCATGTGCCCTGGGGCAAATTCATTAACAGGTCCAAGCCGACCTCCAAAACCAGGATAAGGGGGACACCTGTTGAGAGGCGCAAAAGGAGGCAGGCCGAAAGAGAGATGGGCGGAGGGTGCCCGGATATGCCGGTTCTGGAGGCAGGCACACACACACTCAGCCTTGTCCTCCTGCCTCACGCCCGATCGCTTCTGGGAGGGCCTAGGACAGAGTTTGGGTCCCATTCCTGACACAGGTAAGCACTCAGGGGAGGTTTCACGAATACAGGTTTAAAAAGAAGAAAAAAAGGAAACTAAATGATGGAGTTTCCACAGGAAAGTAGTCACATTTTAAAACAAACCTCGCCTGCCAGTGTGGCTCAGTGGTTGAGCATCACCCTGTGAACCAGGAGGCCACGGTTCAACTCCCAGTCAGGGCACATGCCCGGGTTTTGGGCTTGATCCCTGGTGGGGGCCGTGCAGGAGGCAGCCGATCAATGATTCTCTCTCATCATTGATGTTTCTATGTCTCTCTCTCGCCCTTCTACTCTCTCTGAAATCAGTAAAAATAAATAATACATAAATAAAACAAATCTCATTTCCACTCCATTCCACAAAGAGATCGTCCACTGGAAGACATACGCGGTGGGGGACATGCTGACGAGTCCCCAAAGGTGGCCCATCCACCACCACCAAGGCCCCCCTGTGCGTGCCCGCCCGCCCTGCGGACGGAGCCGGAGCGAGGAGGAGGAGCTTACCGAGGAGCGCATTGTGCCCGTTGTCGTCCGGCAGGAACCTTCGGTCCACGGCGCACACCAGCAGGTGGCCGGGCAGGCTGGGGGCCTTGGCCCCCACGAGGAGGAAGCCCGCAGGGACGTCGATGGGCTCGCTGCAGATGGAGACGAGACGCAGGTCCTTCCCCGCCTGGCAGAACCCTAGGGGGAAGGGACAGGTGTGCCGAGGGCTCTGGGGCCAGGACCGCCCGGACAGAGGGAGGAGGGCATCCCGGGCCTTGTCGGGACCAACCTCCACCTCTGGGGGTGGTCGGCTTTGAGATCAACCCCGAGAGATGGAATTACCCCCGTGGTTATGGATGCCCCTTAGCCCCATGTTCTTAGGACTGTCGGTGTCACCGTATAATTACCGCATAAGGGAAGCTCAATGGGAAACACTGCAGACAAACGATGGTGAGTTAAAATGTATACAAGAGCAGGTTTGGCTCCGTGGACAGAGTATCGGCCTGCAGACGGGAGGGCCTCAGGTTCGATTCCAGTCAAGGGCACGTTGCAGGCTCCATCCCCGGCCCCGGTTGGGGGGCGTGCACGAGGCAACCAATCGATGTGTCTCTCTCACATCAATGTTTCTCTCTCTGTGTCTCTCCCCATCCCTTCCACTCTCTCTGAAAATTAGTGAAAAAAAAAATGTCCGCGGGTGAGGATTAACCACACCAAAAAATAAAGTAAAACGGTGCCGGATGCACCCAGATGGGACAGTATTATTTTTTTAAATACATACAAGATAAACCCGCAAGAAATGGCGAGTGATCTGATATTTTCACACCCTACGTGGGTGAGGACAGGCGAGAGGCAGGAATAAGGGGTGAGGTCCTGGGGACAGTGGTGGCCTCGGGGGACAGGTCCGGGGGCCCGGGACCCAGGGGACACTCAGCGTAGACTTTTACTCTCTACCCTTGGAACATCTTGTACTTAAGAGCTTCTAAATACAGGGGTGGGCAGAAGTAGGTTTGCAGTGGTAAGGCAGTGGTCGGCAAACTCATTAGTCAACAGAGCCAAATATCAACAGGACAACGATTGACATGTCTTTGGAGAGCCAAATTTTTTAAACTTAAACTTCTTGTAACACCACTTCTTCAAAATAGACTCGCCCAGGCCGTGGTATTTTGTGCAAGAGCCACACTCAAGGGCCCAAAGAGCCGCATGTGGCTTGCGAGCCGCAGTTTGCCAACCACGGTGGTAAGGCAAGAATTAATCAATAACACAAAAATCAACTGTTTCGCACACTCACAACTGGAAACCTCCTTCTGCCCATCCCTGCATCGCTCCTATCTATACATATAAAAGCCTAAGCAACCAACCGAGTCTACTGGTCGCTATGGCGCACACTGACCACCAAGGGGCAGGCGCTCAATATAGGAGTTGCCCCCTGGGGGTCAGTGTGCTCCCACAGCAGGGGTGCCAGAAGTGGGGCTCATGCTGGCGAGCGCAGCTGGGGTAGCAGGAGCCTCTTCCGCCTCCAGGGCAGCGCTCCTGAGCAGAGGCAGGCGCAGCAAGGCCAGGATGGGTGGGGGCAGCCCAGTCTGGGCTCCTCCCCGCCGCCTGCTGCTTTGAGCACTACTACATCCCTTGGGGGATGTCAGACGATGGGCTTCAGATTTGCAAGAGGGAGCAGGCCAGGCTGAGGGTCCCCACGGGTGCACGAATCCGTGCACCGGGCCTCTCTCTGGTTTAATGAATAAGTGTCCAAAATTGTCTGGGGGGAAAGGAAGGAGAAGGAGCCAGCTGAGGTTTCTGGAGGGGCCCCTTCCAGGGTCGTCCTGGCTTAGCTGGTTCACCCTGATCCCAGATGCTGCTTCTATTGCTGGTTTCCGAGCGAGACGATGAGAGCATGTGAACCCCAACGACGCCACGGCCGCTCTGGGAAGACTCTCCCTGGCGCACCTGCTTTCACAGTTTACAAGGCACGGTCTCCGAGGGCTCCCTCTGGCCTGGGCGGGAGGCAGCGTCAGGACATCTGTGGGCCTACTGTGTGTGGCACCCGCCAATAAGCGGCAAAGCTTATTGGGGAAGTGCTGCTGACCGAGTGTGACAAGATGGACATCAAGGCTCAGGGAGCATACATGGTTGGCTCAAGGCTGCTGGGAGGTGGGCCATGGGGCCGGGTCGGACCCTCAGGCTGGGGAGGCTCCCCTTCATCCTCGTGGGAAAGCCTGGAGACGGAGGTCGAGTGCCCAGCGGGTCTTCACCCCCAGGCCCTGGGCCCGTCCTGCTGTGTGGAGGGGCCCCTGGATCCTGAAGAGCTGGGGGACCAGCTATGGGCAGTCAGTGTGTTCACTGCATGTTCTTGGAAATGCCCTGAAAATCACTCTCATGACCTCCAATGGAGAGTGCACCGTTTTCTTCCCTACTCGCTGGCCTTTGAGCACCTGGACGCTGGACATGCCTCTTCTTGAAGAGCCAAGGGGTTGGCCTCCCTTTCCCTGGAGGAGCTGCCCCTGGGAGGGCCGTTTCCCGCCCCTATAGGCCATCCTGCACCCACAGGCCCACAGGCAGGCTGTGCAGGGCCTGCGCACCCCACCCAGTCACTCCTCCAGCCCTGCCTGCCCTCACACTCCTATGCAAATACACTGCTAGCAGTTCCCTGAGTTGGCTATCTGCTCACCCTGCTGGGCCTTTGCACATGCTGTTCCTCTGCCTGGAAGGTTCCCGATGCCCCCACACCGATTACAGCCTCCCGGCTCACTACTGCGAAGTCTCCAAAACCCAGATGGAGGGCCACCTCCTCCAGGAAGCCCTCCCTGCCTGTGTCAGGAACCTCTCCTCTGCTCCCATGTACCCCACCCCTGCTTGCCCAGCCCACCCTACCAGCACCTTCCACATCATGTGTGAAGTGGCTGCCTCCTGGGACACTCCATCAACAAGGGAGCTCTCGTACCTTCATTTCCAGAGTAGGACTCAGCGGTTTTAACGAATTAACTGACTAACCACTAACTAGTGACACCTCTTGACTGTCTGAGGCTAGGGCAGATGAGCTCACAGATGGTCTGGCCAGCAGCAGAGCTGGGAGCTTATCTGGGTGTTCCTGAGCCCCAAGCAGTCCCCCACGCGGCATCCCCGAGCCGCAGCACCTCACTGCGGCAAGGATCAC
This sequence comes from Corynorhinus townsendii, assembly GCA_026230045.1. Classification (NCBI taxonomy): domain Eukaryota; kingdom Metazoa; phylum Chordata; class Mammalia; order Chiroptera; family Vespertilionidae; genus Corynorhinus; species Corynorhinus townsendii. The sequence continues at coordinate 167,419,051 of JAPDVU010000007.1, forward strand.
GTCACTGAGTTTACAGGGCTCCTCAGATGACGCATGTCTGCTTTTTCAACAATAAAATACCAATAGATGTGAGTTTATTCCTACCAATCAGTGCCGAGCTAAGCACGCGGGCGGTGCAACCCCACCTGAGTGGGGGAAATATATGTTCATTTTTTAAAAAACTAATGTAGAAAAATGACCTCCGGGATCTGAATCCACTAGTAACGTCCCAATAGCGGCTGAGAGGCTGTGAGCGTGGCCGAGCCCACAGGGCCAGCAGGTACCAGAGGGAGAGCACCCAGCCACTGCCCGCTGGGGGCCGTGGGCACGGGGACAGGCACAGACGCGGGGCAGTGGGCACCACCAGGCTGGGCTGGCAGCTCACCGTCCGTGGTGCAGCATCCTTCGGGAGGAGGGTGCATCTGGTAGGGGTTTGGGGGACAGCTCGGCTCCAGGCCCCCATCCCCCTCTTCTTCTTCTTCCTCATTGTCAACTCGGCTACCACCTGGAAGGGGAGAGAGGAGGGGGACAGGCAGAGGTGAGTATCCAGCAGCTGTCGGCTACCGAGTAACTGACCAGTCCTCACACCGCACCGTGGGCCGGGATTGCCGCTGTCTTCAGAGGGAAAGCGGAGGCTCGCTCAGGTCCATGACGGTCCCGGGGTCACAGACTCAGGCCCGGGGCCCGGTCTCGTGACCTCCGACTCAGGGTCACGTCTCTTCCCACCTACGAGGGTTGCACGCGTCTGCACACGCACCAGGGTTCAGCCCGTATATAAAGGGTTGAAAAGGACAGAGCGTGAAACCTGTACATAGTGGGCACCCCAAGAATATCCGAGGGGGAGGCGCAGTGGTGTTAAAACAGACCATTTACAGACAAGGCCACGGAGGCTCCCAGACCCACACTGGCCCACAGCTGCTCAGTGACATGCTAAGGAGCCAGGCGGCTGTCCCAGGTGGCAGGTGCCCACGCGGAGCTGCTCAGCAGCTGCATCAGGCGGAATGCAGGCCAGCGTGACCCGCCCGCACAGCAGGGGAGGGTGACAGGTGTTCGTATTTACCCAGGGGCGAGCGCAGGCATCACCACGAGAAATACAAACACCAACTGGCCACACCCACACGGTGCCATCCGGCTCGGGACAGCCCGCCAGGTGCGCAGGCGGCTCTGTGTAAGGAGCTGGTATTTGGGGGAGGAACGTCAGCTGTGGAACTGCCCGGAGCGCCAGGAATCAGCCACGGAAATGCCACGGCTCCCGGCTCCCTGCGCGTGAGCTTGTCACTCCCCACGGACTCTCAGCTCCTGGAGGGCAGGGGGGACCCTTCCTCACCTCTGTTATCCGGGCTGGGGTGGGCGCCCAGGCTCAGACGGCACCTCCCACCTGCTCTGAGCGTGCACAGCTTCGCCGCGTTTACCAAAGCGTCGCTAAAGAAAGGGGCGCGTTCAAGTCCGGGAAGGACCGTTGAAATACAGTCCTTCCCACTTCTTTTCACAGGCATTTTGGGTAAAACAAATATTTCTCGACTTGTCTTTAAACATCACTTAATAAAGAGCACACCGATTGTTCCCGAACCGGGGTCCCTGCAAAGGCCCCTAAGTGCCCTACACCAGGACACGGCGGCTTCTCCTTCACGGTTTCACGTCCTCTTTTCCTGCTGGCTTCTCGGTGGCCGTTTCTCCTGCTTTTCTCTGCTTGGCTCTCACACCCTCCAGCCAGCCAGGGGGTTCGGTGGATTTAGGTCAGTGATGAAAGCGTGTGCAGCGGGAAGAGATGGGGCTGGGAATCGGGAAACTCCAGTTATGGGACTTGGGTTTGCCACCGTCTGTGTGGCTGCAGGAAAGTTACTTAACCTCTCTGTGCACCGGAGCCTGCAACCCTGAAGTGAGGTCCCTCGGAGCTGGGAGCGCTCCGTGGGGAAATGAGGCCCTCGGAATACCCAAGGTGTGATGTACTCCCACAGGTACCGGCAACAGCGCCTCCCCGTGGCCACTATTTTTTTTTATTTTTTAAATACATTTTATTGATTTTAGAGAAGAAGGAAGAGGGAGAGAGAGATGGAAACATCAATGATGAGAGAGAATCAGTGATTGGCTGCCTCCTGCACGCCCCCTACTGGGGACCAAGCCCGCAACCCAGGCATGTGCCCTTGGCCAGAATCGAACCTGGGACCCTTCAGTCCGCAGGCTGACGCTCTACCCATTGAGCCAAACCAGCTAGGGCTGGCCGCCATTTTAAAGGTGCCTGAGGGACAAGAGGCAAGCCAGCTCTGAACCATGGCATTGGGACGATCCCAGCAGGAGTGAAGCAAGACCGCTGAGAGGACATGGAGGAGGCGGCGGGAAGAGTGTGGAAAGCTGACCCAGGGGGGACGCAGGGGACAGCACTCACTGAGGTTTCCTTCCTGCCATTAAACGCAGGCGGGGGGAGGGGGAGGGAGAGGAAAGTGGGGGGATGTCTGAGCAGAAGGTATAGAGTCACACCCAGACCCCAGGGGCCAGCCACGCAGCACAGCCCACCGTGGGCACTCACACAGGCCTTCGCCACCTCCGGCGCGGGTGGCAGAGAACGCAGGCTCTTGTGCAAAATCCAGACCACGCTGAGCCGGTGACCCAGGGCAGGGGGAGGGGCCGGCACGGAGCCGAGGACCGGGGTGAAAAGGGGAGACCGTCTTGGGAGCGCAAGGGCACGCCCAGGAGTCTGCACATTATTCTGCTCAGCCAGAAAGCACAGGAATTCAGACCCTCAGAAAGCAGGAGAGAGGAGGGTCTTAAGACTGGATTTGACGAAAGCGCTCCAAATCCAGTCTCCAAGGAAGCGGGATTAAGGGTCAAAGGTCCACGCGAGGCGTCCGGGGCCTTTGATGGGATGAGTCAGCCAGGGACCAGCCGAGGAGACCTCCTAAGCGGGAGGGAGAGCCCAGACTGTTTACCCAGGTCTCGGGGAGCAGCGGGGAGGAGGGGAGCTCGAATGGCGCCAGACGCGGCCCAGGGGGAGGGGACCTTCGCACGGAACTGCGACAAGAGCCAGAGGTCCCCAGGCCGCCCTGGGCTCCTGGGGCCGCTGCTGTTCCAGTGAGCACCCCAATGCTCTTCTCGTTCCACGAGAAAACCTGCACGACACGCAGGGGCTATAGAAATGTGCCTGCATTTTCTTTAACATTTGCTTTCCTCAAAATGCTGGGGTGGTGTGTCTTTAGTTCAGTTGGTCTTTCTTTCTAAAAAATAAATAACGCCCTAGCTCCAGCGGATGGAGCGACGCCGGAAGGGTCCCGGGTTCGATTCGGGTCAGGGGCACATGCCCGGATTGTGGGCTCAATCCCCAGTAGGGGAGTGTAAGAGGCAGCTGATCAATGATTCTCATCATTGATATGTCTCTCTCTCTCTCTCTCTCTCTCTCTCTCTCTCTCTCTCCCTTCCTCTCTGAAATTAATAATAATATTTAAAAAGAAAAATAAATAAGTAACACATCAAGGGGTTTCCCCTAGAAGGAGGCGGTAAGACCCACCAAATCACCGGCACCAACAGGAGCCGCTGCCTGAGCGAGGGGGTCATAATGCTGTCGAGGAAGGCGGGCGACAAGATTGAGAGGCCCTGACCGGGAGGCGGGCAGACAAAACAAGACGCGGCCTGCCGCCGGTTTGTGAGGCAGGAGCTGGGGCTGCGCGGTTTATGGCGACCGTGAGCAAGCCGGAAAGAGGACCCCCTGCCCACCTCCCCCGGCCACTAGGAAAACAGTCTCCAACGCCTTCTCTCTCCCGTCAGCCGGGCAGATGGGAAAAGCCGGAGGCTGCTCTGCTCTTCATGCCAACAGGAGGGCAGAACCAGGGAGCCACCAGCTGGTGGGAGCCTTCAGCACTGCACACAGGGCACTGAGGGGCGGGGGGGAGGGGGGGCTCGAAAACGTCCCTGGACAGTGTCACCTGCCCGGCACCCAGTGGGCCAATGGGGCACCCCGAGCAGCTAGAACGTTCGGGAGGCGGCCTCTCGTTAGAGGCCACGAGGGTCGGTGGAGGTCTTAGACATACAGGAAGCTGAGGGGACCCTCCTCTCTCTCCCGACGTGAGCATCCTCCAAAACATCAAGCAAACCATCCCAAATCCTGGGATTCAATTCCTTCCGCTGGTGGAGGTGAAGGTGCCATTCCTAGGGACCACATCACTGACCATTATTGCTCTCATCCGTTCATCGTTAGCAGCAAAGCCTTCCGTGGCTGCGAGAAGCTAAGGGCGACCATTTCCTGTGTGTGTCCCAAGCCTTGCCACTAGCCCAGTGGTTGGCAAACCGCGGCTCGCGAGCCACACGCGGCTCTTTGGCCCCTTGAGTGTGGCTCTTCCACAAAATACCACGGCCTGGGCGCGTCTATGTTGAAGAAGTGGCGTTAGAAGTTTAAGTCTAAAAACTGTGGCTCTCCAAAGAAATGTCCATCGTTGTCCTGTTGGTATTGGCTCTGGTGACTCATGAGTTTGCCGACCACGGCGCTAGCCAGACACAGTCTGTAAGACATTCTCCCGTGATGTGTCATCTCCCGCGTCCCCCGCCACACACCGGCCGTACTTCCCACGGGAACACGAGGGAACTCACGGCTCTCCTACTTCATGCTTCTGACCACAATCTGGTTTCTCGCAGACCCAGGTCCAGTTCCCTCAGGCGCTTAGCTGCTGCCCACAAGGCGAATCCAGTGAGGACGCGTTAATGGGGGACACGGGAACCCCTCCCGCTGGCCTCAGGGATCACAGCAGATCCGTGCCCCACTGTCCCCTACACGCAGCCCTCCACCTGCCTGCCCCCGCCCCCCCACCACACACACACACGTCCACGTGCACACACACGCACATATTCACACACAGGTCCACATGCACACGGACGGACACACACACACACGTCATGACCAGCCCAACGCAGGACCTGGCACACAGCACGCTTTCTTATCCCACTAGCTCACTGATGGTGGTTTCAAACCACAGCCCCATGTCACTGCCGTCACCCAGGGAAGTCTGCAGGTGTCCTTCAGGCGAAGGACATAAATGACAGAAAGAACTTTCATTACAGGAACTGTCCCGTGCTCCGGATTGCCGTGGGGTCCCTTTTGCCATAACAACGCCCGGCTGTCAAAATGCAAACTCAACACGGGAAAAGGCCACCCTTTGCCCTCTGGGCAACGCTGTCGCCGGGCCTGGAGATAATGTCGCTATTGCTGCCACGCGTGACACCCACCAAGGTGCGCTCTCGGTTTTCACGTTTCCAGCGGACTCACTCCTACCTGCGGCCGCCCGAGAAACTGCCTGGACGGCTTCGCAAAGAGACGGCCACGCCTCACCAGGGACAAAGCGGGGCAAGTAGCTGAGGGTCAGAAGCACGTGAAAATTTCCGATCCAAACCTCTTCCGAAGCCACCCCGATTCGGACGCGCCCTCGTCCTCTCTCCGCTCGCTGCCACCTCAGGCCGCAGCATGAGCCCAGGGACACCCCATGTGCCACGTCCCTCTCCCAACAATTCCTCTCTGCCAGGCTCCACATACCCGCACAGCCCGGAGACGGACACGCGCAGGCCGTACCTTCCAGGGCGGAGAGCTGCTGCTCGGCCTCCAGGTAGAGCTGGGAGAAGACAGGCCGCGGCACCAGGCTGCTGGAGCGCAGCGAGGCCTCGATGGAGTTGTGCAGCACCTCCTCGAACCGCGTGCTCTTCAGCTGGCCCGCGTACGAGTTCCCCATCTTCCCAGGAGGCGCGGGCGTCTTCTGTTCAAAACGGCATTGCAGTTTCGGTTAGAAACACTGACCGGGCCCCACCCAGCCCAGAAGCAGAAGGCAACCCCCCACCTCCCCACCCCGTCCCACCCCCTGCTCAGCAAAGAGGAGGAGGGGGTGGGTCCCGGGCCTCAGCCACAGCCAGCCCCGGGGCAATTACAGGAAGTTATATAAGCCACAGCTCTGGCTAATTTAGCGCTGGGGGGGATGGGGGGGCGCACAGGCAGCCTCCAACACCTCTTAGAGGATTTGTCTGGAAATGGGCTCCCAGACCCCAGCCTTTCCCCGAGTTGTGACCCTGCCCCTGAGGGACCCCGGACCGATGAGGTTTTCTTTTCCTGGACTGGCCCGTGCCACTGTGTGTGACGGCAGCTGACCATCGGTGACCATCGGAGACCACCGGTGACCATCGGTGACCCGTGACCACCGGCCCCGGCGGGCTGACTCAGCCCACCCTGGCTGCCCAGGAGACAACCACGGGCTTCCTGGCATTGTCTCGGCGGCTAACGGGCCGATGATTCGCGTCCCTCCTCGAACATGGTTTTGGGTAGTTTGGTTTATGGTTTATTACCCAAGTGACGCGGGATTCTCTCTGGCAATCTGGAAGTCACAAAGGAGGGTGCAAAGCAAGGGACGGCACGGGCATTTCCATTTCCCGAGATCAGCGCTGTGATGTGCGGGTGGTTGTTTTATTTTTTTTTAATTTGGGTAGCGGCTTAGTTCGGATATCATTCCCGTATCACGCCATTCACCCCTGCCGGGGCACGCGTCACAGGCCTCATCATCCACTTCACTTCCCTATTTCTTTATTTAATCCTCACCCGAGGGCATTTTCCCATTGGTGTTTAGGGGAAGTGGAAGAGAGAAGGAAAGACAGAGAGAAACATCGACGTGAGAGACACACGTCATTGGCTGTCTACTGCGTGAGCACCAACCCGGGCCCGGGCTGGGGAGGAGCCTGCAACCAAGATAGGTGCCCTTGACTGGAATCAAACCCGGGACCCTTGGGCCTGCAGGCCGACATTCTATCCGCCGAGCCGAACCGGCCAGGGCCGCCCCCTCAATTTTAGACCATTTCATCGCTCCGAAAAGAAACCTCGTACCCTTTACTGTCGCTCCCCAACTCCCGGTCCTCACCCCGGCAGCCCCAGGCGAGGGCTACTTTGCTTTCTGTCTCTGCAGACGCGCCTGCTCCGTCCGGAGAGTGCGCGGTCTTCCGTGACGGGGTCGGTCAGCACCATGTCCTCGAGGTCCCCTGCCGTGTGGCAAGCGTCCGTGTGTCATTCCTAACCTGATGCGTTCTCCCCAGACTGAATTCCCTTCAGAACTGGGGGAGGGGAGGGAGGCGGGCCTTCGCTGGTGCTCTCAGGGCCATGGTCGGTCCACACCACAACGTTGGATGCTTTCTTAACTGGACGTAAGCACCTCGCCCTACCCTCTTACAACCCGCCTGGAAGACAGCTTTAATGGCTGCATCCGACCGCACTGCGTGCGGGGCAGGTATTTGCTCACACATTTCTCCGGGGCCACGCGTGCGGATACAGCTCTAACCGCCGGTCCTGGCCAAGAACCGCCACGGAAATCTATGTCCCTCCCCAATGTCTCCCACGTGGGGAAGTCCCGTGTCCTGAAATCCAGCTGTTCGTGTGCCTTCCGCTCTCTCCGACGCCTTTTGGTTGAATTTCTTGTCCTCGGTGCAAACTTCTTACAATAAGGACTTTATCATCGTCTCTATTTTCCGTCTTCCTTCTTTAGTCACGAAGGCGTTCACAGCTGCCCATTTCCCCGCGGGACGCGTTTGCTAGGGCATGGCCTGGAGGGTTAGCGCGAAGTCCTCTCCTTTCCCCTTCTTCTCAGACACTGTGACCTCCGTTCCGATTCCCTCTTTGAGCTGGCCGTGACCCAGAGCATATATTTAATTTCTGAGCAGTCAAGACATGGGGAGGAGGGGGTCAGCCTCGTATGTGTCTCTCTAATTTGTATTGGATTATAATCAGGATTGTAGTCTTAGGAATTCTTTAAGTGTGTCAAGGGTTTCTTTTTTTTTTTTTTTTTTTTTGCTTTTTCAGACATTGACTTTAAGCTGTTTTATTCAGAAACAAAAGACTCAGAAAGACCCTTTGACCTTCTCCCTTTCCTGCTCAAGAGATTTAGACAAGTAAAGTATCTACAGGTAATTCAGGCAAAGCCTGATGGCAACTATGTGGCTTGACTTCTTCGTCTTTTTTTTTTTTTTTGAAGTATTACAAATAGCAGTACATACGTCTCCTTTTTTTCCCCCCATTGACCTCCCCCCGGCCTCCCCTAGCCCCCAGTACATGCCTTCACCTGCCCCCCCGACCCAGTGTCTTGTACCCATTGGTTATGCTAAGGGTTTCTTTTAGGAGGACACGTGATGGCGTTTTACAAATTTACTACCAAGAGGAGCCAAGAGCCTGGAGGGCGTGGCTCAGGGGCTCAGCATTGCCCATACACCAAGAGGCCCCTGTTCCATTCCCGGTCAGGGCACATGCCGGGGCTGCGGGCTCCATCCCCAGCAGAAGGCATGCAGGTGGCAGTCAACCCATGACTCTCTCTCATCATGGATGCTTCTCTCTCTCTCTCCCTCTCCCTTCCTCTCTGAAATCAATAAACATGTATTTCAATAAACAAATAAACATACAGAATAATAGAAAAGAGATGTATAAACCCTCTTTGAGGATGAAAGCAGCTACATTATTCAAATCTCCTGTGGGAAATGGACAGTCCTTGTAGATTTCTTGTCTACCTGACTGCTGACTTCCAAAGCAGCATCTGACTTAAACAGCAGCCAGGAGACCAGCTCCGATGTGATCACAAGAGAGAAGCTTCCGGTTCGTTGACCCAGGCGCCGCAGCACAGGTTACGAGCCTCGCGAGCCAGGTGCGCTCTTGCACGTCCCTTAGACTCAAGGCACAGGGGAGAAATTCCCCGGGCCGGGTTCGGTTGGGGGCAGAGCAATTTCGGGACAGGGGCGGCTGGCACCCTCCCGGAGCGCTGCGTCCCTCCTGGAGGTGCAAGGGCTGGCCTCCCTCCCCTGGATTCTCTGCCTCTATTGCACCCGAGCCTTCCCTCTTCCAACTGAAGCCAGTGGGAACCATGAGACGCTTCTCAGCCCCGGTCGGCCCTCCCCACCACCCCCCCCCCCCCACGCAGCCTGGGGGACCGCGCTGTGGCAGGATCGCTCCAGGAATGAGCCCCAACAGAAAGGAGGTGCTCCCAAGAGAGGCCAGCTGCCCAGCACCTCACAGCTGACAGAAGGGGCTGCTGCTTTTCATCTTAAACCATAGAATAGCATAGCATACAGTAACACAGAATGGAATAGTATGGAATGGAATGGAATGGCATGGAATGGAATGGCATGGAATAGCATGGAATGGAATGGAATGGAATGGAATGGCATGGAATGGAATGGAATGGAATGGAATAGCATGGAATGGCACAGCATGGAATGGAACAGAATGGAAAGAATGGAATGGAATGGAATGGAATGGAATGGAATGGAATGGAATAGCATGGAATGGAATGGAATGGAATAGCATGGAATGGCACAGCATGGAATGGAACAGAATGGAAAGAATGGAATGGAATGGAATGGAATGGAATGGAATGGAATAGCATGGAATGGCACAGCATGGAATGGAAGGAATGGAATGGAATAGCATAAAATGGAATGGAATAGCATAGAATGGAATGGAGTAGAATACAATAGCATGTCTTTTTAGACAATGCATATTTACATTTATTAAGAACTGAAGGTTATGGTTTAAAATAAATGAAATGCAGGATAAAAACGAACGACGGACAGACAGAATCTCGGGAGCATGGCGACCGGAGGTCTTGGAGAAAGTACCTCGGCCTAAGAGCACAGGACGGCCCCCCGTGGAGCATCCCACACCTCCTCTCACTTAGCCCTGCAGCAATCCCGTCTGCATGACTCCTATCCCCGCCGTTACCCCTATTTATTGGGTGAAGAGACTAAAGCTCAGAGAGGTTGTGGGCCTCCCTAATGACACACAGCTAGTGCCCGGTCTGGCATTGCAAGCCCATCCCCGAAGAACCTCTCCCCTGAGAAGTGACGTTCGGAAGCTTACACTAGCAGATGTAACCGCTCAGACGCCCTCCGGTGGAGGTGTGTAAATCGGTACCACCATTCCCTTCTCCTGGACGAGGCACTGCCATCTCACAGGACGTGGGGCGTTAACCTTCCGAAGGGCAGCGCCCGGAAGCTGCCTCTGAGCCGGAGCAGGCGCACACAGCCGCCACGGGCCTGCCTCGTGGGCGGTGTCCCCGTCGTTTCTCTGGGAGCCCCTAAAGTCCTGCAGTTGCTGTGGAAGGTTCTGCCTGGACTCACAGAACCACAGCACCCGGCAGACCTACTCCAGCACTCGCAAAGCACAGCACCCACCCGAAGTGAGCGCCAAAGAGCAAGCGCCGAAACCTCTGTTCATATCGACGTGCGCGAGTCATTTAAATTATTTTCCAGTATATGTTTTATCACGTAAAGACGTACATTCTACGCTGCGCTCCCTGCGCCCAATTTATAAACCAGTAAACATACAGAGCCCCAGCTGTTCGGGCTCAGTGGATAGAGCATCGGCCCGGGGACTGAAGGGTCACGGGTTCGATTCCAGTCACGGGCACATGCCGGGTTGTGGGCTCCATCCCCAGTTGGGGGCGTCTCATCATTGATGTTTCTCTCTCCCTCTCCCTTCCTCTCTGAAATGAATATATTTTTAAAAGTAAATAAGTAAATATACAAAGAGAGAGAAGACCTGAACTTGAACGCAAAACGAAGAAGCCCGGTAAGTGCTTGGTGCTTACTACGCGCCAACTCCGAGTCTGGGATGTAAAAGTCACATCTTTATCACCTCCTCTGGCAACAGAGAGCGCGGAGCGCGTTAAGTGACCATAAGATAACAGCTCCCATTCCTGAGGGCCACTGCGTGCCCACGCCTCTCGGATGGTGGTGGTTTGTCATTTTTATTTCGTTTTCACCACAGCACTAACGACAAGGGCCTGGTCCTCATCTCACACACTGGGGAACCGAGAGGCGGGTCCTTTGCTCTCCGGGAAGCGGCCGGCGGCTACGGAAAGGGAGCACGCGTTAAGGGGGTGGTTGTCTGCGTGATGTCCGCTTGTCTGGCCAAGCTAAAACCTCTGCTTAGGAAGAGGGCTGCCTTCATTTCTTTCCGAACAGTGCGGTCAATGGAGGCAGAGCCCCTGTGAAAGGACATTCCCAGACAACAAAGAGCATCCGAGAATGTCGCCTGAAGAGCCGTCTGCCAGAGGGCGGGGAGGGAGCCGGCAGATACACAAGCAGGGGCTGGGCCAGGCCGGCCTGGACAGCGTCCCCCCCAGCAGCCCCACGGCCCGCCCCCTTCCCCCGAGATGAAAGCGGAGACTCCGACTCCAGCCCATTCCCTGAGATATCCGAGCTCCCGCCTCTCCTTGAAGTGACTCCCCCGCCCTTTGGCTGTCTCTCTTCTCCTAACACTAGAATACCAAAAGGGTTGCCCGAGATCCCACTTATCTTGAAAGGCTCGCAGACACTCACAGCAGTGATGTGTCCAGGTCAGCTCTGAGCCCGGGACTCCCTTCCTGTCCTTTCATCAGTCAGGCGGTGAGGCATCTCTGCCTAAAACAAGGCCCGGGTCTGTCAACAGCAGCTATTGAGTTCCCGAAAGGGGCTGGAACGCACTTCCTGAGATAACGCACCCCCCCTCATAAAAATAAAGCAGTCCCCTCCCCCTTCCCCAGTGCCCACAGGAATCTCAGTCACTTCCCGGACAGTCACCAGCACCCCATTTCCTCCATAGTGCCCCCCTCCCCTCCCCCCCGCTAGGTGGCAAACAGCATGGACTGTGAATAAGGCCAATCGGGGCTTCATTCAGGGCTAGCCTTCTCTCAAGCTGTGTGGCCTTAGGCAAGTTACCTAACCTCTCTGTGCTGCCATTTCCTCATCGATAAAGGCCAGACTAATCAGAACCGCCTTCCAGAGCTGCAGTGAGGGAGGGGTACAGGAAGGAACACATGGAGGGCGGCTGGCACGCAGAGAGACGTCAACCAACCCTAGCCCTCCCCCCTGAGAGTGGGACTACCCGCTCCTAATTGCAACTTCTAAACGCGAGCCAGAGGTCTTGACTGAATGCCAGTCGTTGTACTCCAGTGGAAATAACGAAATTCCCAGCTGCCTTAAGGGGTGCACCAGAAAGCGGATTCGCTGTGCCACCCTGCCCCGGACCCCCTGAACTCACCTATGGCTTCCAGTCCAAACAAGGTCTGCGGGGGGAGGGGAGGAGCCCTTCCTATGAGCATCGGGGTACAACAGGTGCCCTTGTGCTCTTTCCCCATGGACACCTGCTCCACCATGGCCCACGGGTGCCTGTCCCTCTCCTGCCTGACCTTAAGGGAAATTCATGCCCCCTCTTCGCCCCGAACCCCAGCACCATGCTGGCACCTCACTGGGCTCGGCGTTGTCCACCCTAAGGCCACAGACCGTGCCTGTGTCTCCCACCTCCTGGCGGGGGGTGAACTGCTGTCCGCACCACCAAGCCCACTTGTGTCTCCATCCCCCACGGTTCCTCATGGGACAGCGGATCCGGCGGGGCCGGCCAAGGACCCCACCAATTACCTCCCACTGACCACCCCTGGGCCTTCAGGGTCTCAGGGCCAAGTTCACCCAGCGGGGTCTGCCCTGAGCCACAGAGAGATCGCTTCCGGCCTGTACTGCGCCTCCTCCGTGAAAAACAGAGAACTTCCTCCTCCAGGTTCCTGGTTTCGCCTTAAACAAAGTTAGGGAATGTAGTTTGGACACACGGCAGAGATTTCCTTCCTGCTTGGAGCTACGGGTGAGAGTGAGACAGACAAGGTCCCTGAGCTGAAGAAACCCGCAGGCAGGTAGGAAGGCATGTGAACGAGGCAGGGCCAAGTAAAGTGTGGTCACTGAGCCGGCAAGAGGCAGCCTCCAGTAGAGACAGGAGTTGGGGGCGGGGGGCCGCGTGCTGCCTCAGGGCAATCTCGGAGGGCCTCTGGGAGGAGGTGAATCTGGGAGTATGCGTTTGCAGCTGGAAAGAAGAAAGGGTCTTCGGGGCAGAAGGGGGACGGAGCACCCCAGCTTGCCCCAGAGTGATACCCATTGTGTGATGGCATCACAGGGCCCTGCAGAGGCCGGAGCCCAGGTGGATGTGGGGGAGCGGGGACAGCACAGTGACAGGGGCCAGTTCAGACTCCCGGTGCAGCCAGGAGGGCTTGGAGCAGGCCTGCGGCGATGGTACAGGGCAGGTTACCTAACTCCGGAGGAGGGCCTGCCGGGGAACCCTGCGAGGCATGCGACCAAAGGGGACACGGCGGCCCAGGGTGAAGGTCCGACACAGCGGCTGGCCGAGGAGCTCAGGGCACAGCGTCCGGCCCCGCCAGCCACCCCGCTCTGGCTGAGCCCTCCTGGTGCGACCTCAGGTCCCCACCTGTCTTATCCTCTGTCCTCTCGCCCTCGCCTGGAGAAGTGGCCATGCAGAGAAGAAAGCGGGGCGGGGGGGCTCCGGAGTCAAAGGCTGGAGTTCAAGTCCGTGAGAGAGAAAACCCTCCCCTCCCGTTCGCCATCTGCCTCCTGAATCCCGTCCAAAACACCTCTGTCCTCCCATCCTCCGAGCCCCCCCCGCCAGAAGACGGCCCTTCCCAGGTCGCCCTCACCTTCCAGGGCCTCACAGGCAGGTACCTTCCCTCCCGGCCACGGCCAGGGCGACACAGCCCCACCCGAACACCCCAAACTCCCTCCGATCGGAGCCGCCACTAACCCCGTTCCTTCCCCCTCAGTCCCTAAGCGCAACCCGAGGGCCCTCCAGCCAGCACGGAAGTACGAGACGGAGACGGATTTCTGAGGAGGAGCCCAGAGTTTTCGGAACACAAAAGCTACGCCGCCGCAGGCCTCCTCCTCAGCTTCAGCAGCCGCGGGGCCGCCGGGCAGCCGGGCCGCAGGGGCAGCCGGGCCGCCGGGCAGCCGGGCCGCAGGGGCAGCCGGGCCGCAGGGCCGCAGGGCAGCCGGGCCGCAGGGGCAGCCGCGGGGCCGCAGGGGCAGCCGGGCCGCAGGGGCAGCCGGGCCGCCGGGGCAGCAGGGCCGCAGGGGCGGTGGGCCCGAGTATACGACGTGGCCATAAACACATCCAGCCGCAGGAGGGTCTCCCATAAACCCTGTGATGGCCCCTGGGCAGGAAACGGCTTTCTCATGTAGATTCCTCCCAGGTTCCCCCCAGGAGCTCATAAACTCACAGGAGGGAGGGAGGGAGGGAGGGAGGGAGGGAGGGAGGGAGGGACGGACAGCCAGGCCGAGGGCTAGACTTCTGTCCCACCCGCTTATCTCTCCAGCGGAGCGGGCCCTGCCCGTGGTCACCCCCCTCCCCCCCACAGCTGTTCCCAGAACGGGAGCTGCACTTCCTGCGAGTGCCCTCGGGTCTCCGGACAGAACCACAAAGCGTGTCTTGGTCACCTCTCCCCATGGCAGCCTCACAGGGCGAGACAGCGAGCGAAGGGGCAAAGCCCCTTCAGGAGGACGCCAGGGAAGACATTCGGGGAGGAAACACCTCCTGAGAAACTTCCCTCCGGAACCAGCCAGGCAGGAGGACCCCGCGGGCTGTCCTTCTCCGCATGTCATGTATGACGATGCCATGGCCGCGCGTGTTCGCCGTGTGCAAAACGCGCCCTTCCCGACCCTCCCGGATACATTGCAACCCCGAGAAGGACGGAAAAGAACTCACCAAGTGGATTCCCTCGGCTCGCTGCCCCTGGCACCTTCCTAAAAGCAGAGGCTTAGCAGTTATTCCGCTTCGCGCAGGCCGACGCCGTCCTTATAATGCAGCAAAAAGCCAGCACAAACCTCTCCAGCCCCAACACGGGTGCCCCGCTGCCCGGTCCCCTGCACGGTACCTGGTCATTTCAGGCAGCCCGTGCCCCTGCCAGCCACCAGCAGGCAGCGTGGGAGCGTGGGCAGAGGTTACCCTCCGTCACGCGGGAGCCTCATGCCCCGGGGAAAGGCCCGAGTGCTCGGCTGGCCTGGCACCCCGGCTGCCCAGCCCGTGCCCGGGGAAGCAGAGGCAGCCAAGCCGCCTGGCGAAAGGCTTTGAAGCCGGTGTCTGCAACCGAGGCTACAACAACCAGGAAAGAAAAAAAGCATAAAAAAGGTCAGCAGCGGACCTTCCACGTCGAGCTGTGTCCGCCTCGGGCTCCGCGGGTCAGATGGCAAATGCCACCGTTTCCATCCTGTTAGCACCGAAGCGCTTTGCTGGGTCAGAGTGCTCCCCACGCAGGTACATCGCGATCTGCCCGTCTAACCGCCAGCAATTACCGCGAGTCTTTGCAGACGGGAAAGTTCCGTGCTTGGAGGCGGCTGTGTACTCCTGTGCAGAGAACAAAGGGCCAGGCAAGAGCAGGGCTTTGCCACAAGACACGGGCAGCCCGCTCTGCTGCCTCTGGAGGACCACAGGCGTGCAGCTGACCGGCGGCGGGGGGGGGTGGGAGGTCAGCGTGCCCCCTGAAGGGATCCCCCTCCGTGAATGCCCAGGGAAACGCCCCTGAGAGCCACAGATGCCCGTTCCTACACTCCTTTCACTTAAATCATTTCTATGATGGGAATCAGGCAGACACAGCATGGTCCAGAGCGTCCTACTCGTTCCTGTTGCCGTTAGCGCTGACCAATCCAGGGATCCTGCTCAAAGCCCAGTGGGAAAAGGAAAGAAAGTAACAGGAGCCCACTGGAGCCGGAGACCTTCCACTCTGACTGGCACCTGCTCGCCAGGGTCTCGTCTTTGCCTGCAAAGATGACGTGGCTAGGACCCAGGGGTTCCCATGTCCTCTACCCCTGTGACAAAAGTCAATGACTGGGCTATTCTTCTTTTTCTTTTTTCTTTTCCAGAGAGGAAGGGAGAGAGAGAGATAAAAACATCCGTGATGAGAGAGAATCGCGGATCGGCTGCCTCCCGCACGCCCCACACTGGGGATGGAGCCCACAACCCGGGCCTGTGCCCTGACCGGAATCGAACCGTGACCTCCTGGTTCGTCGGTCGACGCTCAACCACTGAGCCACGCCGGATGGGCCACCAACAGCTTTTAAACGACACAGACTTAGGATATAACAACAAGCTGGGAAAAGATTGTAAATTATTATGGGAACTATAGAGCTAAAAACACACAAATATACACATATGTAATGTGATATATGATGCTTTATTGTACAGTACATAGATGTGCACATAAAGAGAGAGGGAAGAGAAAGCAGCAGAGTTGTTAAGAGAATGGGCTCTGGACCCAGGCTTGGGTTCGAATTCTGGCTTATTGGATGTCCGACCTTCAGCAATTAACTTATTTAATCTTGATGTGCCTCGGTTTCCCCGGTCTGTAAAAAGGGGTCCGAGGATCTGTCTGAGGGTTGCTGTGTGAATCCCATGAACTACTATACAGAGGGTGCTTGAACCAGTGAACGGCACAGACACAGTGTTTACTACAAAGGTCATGAGAGTAACAACCATCACTACCAAACGTCCAACCTGCACATAAGTAAATACATTGTCTACAGGAGATGGGAACGCTGTCCGCGGTGATGGCCTCTAAGCGAAAGAATCCAAGACTTTGTTCCTGCTTCTTTGGATCTTCCCGATAATCTGCTAACTTTGTAAACTGACACAAGTTATCCTCAGCCGGAGGAGAAAATGGGCAAAGAAGGACCCGAGTGAGAACTTGTGACCGATACGGGCGAAGCGCCCAGAAGAAGCCGAGAGGCCCGACAGTGCACCTCCATCACCCCAAGAATGTGATTTCTAGTGACCGCCCCCCCCCCCCCCCCATTTTCATCTCCTGCGTGGCCTTCTCGCTGCACTGGCTGAGCCGGGCTCTCTTGCGGACACAGGGCCCGTTGGCAAATAATGAAATCTCCACCCCTGGCTTTTCTTTACTGGAAAGCAGCGGAGGCCTAGGGAAGCCGAGGGGCTGGTGCCGGCGTACCATCCCGGCCCCGCACCCACCTGTCGGCTGTGGGACCCTGGGTCAGGCGCCCTGACTCTCGGAGCTATTGCTTCCTCCTCCATACACGGAGACGGCAAGGCTTTCTCTAAGGGGGTTGTGACAATGAAATAAGATAAGGTAGTAGAGCCGTTCGCACAGTAGCTGGCACTTCATATGTCTTTTTCCATTTATCTTTTTCTTCTTTTTTTAAATAATATGTTTTATTTATTTTTTACAGAGAGGAAGGGAGAGGGATAGAGAGTTAGAAACATCGATCAGCTGCCTCCTGCACACCTCCTCCTGGGGATGTGCCCGCAACCAAGGTACCTGCCCTTGACCGGAATCGAACCTGGGACCTTTCAGTCTGCAGGCCGACGCTCCATCCACTGAGCCACACTGGTTAGGGCCTTCTCTTTCCTTTTTTTTTTTTTTTTTTTTTTTTGAGGACCAGTCAGGCTGATCTCTCTGCTGCTCACACACCTACTCCCTCAGCTGAGTCTTGTGTTATTTGCCCACACTGACATCCCCTCCCTCTTTGCCATGTGAGTTTGGAGCTTAAAAACTGCAAACGTGAGCCCCGGCTGGTGTTGCTCCGTGGTTAGAGCGCCAGCCCACGCACCGAAGGACCAACCAGATTCGGTTCCTGGTGAAAAGCACACATCTGGGTTGTGGGTTTGCTCCCTGCCCCCCATTGGGCCGCGCTGCAATGTGTCTCTCTCAAGGCACATCAGTGTTCCTCTCTCCCCCTCCCTCCCTGCCACTCGCTCGGAAAAGCCGTGGGAAAATTTCCTCAGGTGAGGACGGACCACCACAAAACTTACAAAACTGAACAACTGGGAGACACTACACCTCTTCCTTCTGGGACCCACTCCGGTGGCTCCTCCTGGCCAGGTGCTCTCCTGCTGCCTCCCCCGCCCCGTGGCTTGGCGTCTGCACTCCCTCGCTCACGCAGCATTTGCGGATGCCCTCTGCACACTGGGGATGTGGGCCACGGAGCTGCCCAGAGCCTCCCTCTCCTCCGCGGAAGGCAGATAATAATGCCGATTTCACACGGTTGCTGTGTGAGGGAGGCTCACAGACAGGCACCGGGACCAGAAAGCAGCTCTCAACACGGCCTGACCCACGGCAGGCCCTCAGGCCACGGGCAGGTTTTAATGGGTATCTGCATCGTGCTGGCAACGATGGAATCCCAGCCCTGCTCCAAGGAGGCTTGAGCCCCCCCCCACCCCCCCCAACACGAAGCTCCCCTTCCACAGCCCAGCAGACCCTACCCGCCCCCTCCTCCTCCAAACCCAAACGCGCTGAGCAAACGCTTCGCTGGCGACCGCACAATGAGTCTGGTTACAAACACATCCGAGGGCAAGGCAGCGAGCTCGCCAAGTATGACTCATCGCTGGCGGCTACAGTAATTAGAAGTATTTGGGTTGGTTTCTGGGTCAGAATGACCCAGTTCCTGCATTTTTTTTTTCCCCTTTGCGCTGCTAACGTTTGCGGTGAACCCTGAAACAAAACAAAGGCTTCGGAGGAGAAGGTAAGGACCATGGTGGCTCTGGCCCGGAGCGAGGCCGCTATAGGCTCTGCCCTTCAGAAGCAAGGCCGTCCAGCAGGCCATTAGCGCCCCGTCTCTCATTTACGCGGGGTTTTCGTGCCCACCCCCAAGACCGAGCTCCCAGAAGCCTCCCTCGCCATCTGCTGCCCCCGGGACCTCGACCTCGTACAAAAATAAGTAGCAGGAGAGTGTTTATCGACAGAGTGCTGGCGGGTCGGGTTCATTTTCAAGAAGTAAGAAATTAAAGAGAAGGAATGACCCAACATCACCGGGCTTTGCTAAGTTCTCCGGGAATACATGAGCATTCCTGACTTTATTCCTGCTT
The DNA here is from genome assembly GCA_026230045.1 of Corynorhinus townsendii. Taxonomy (NCBI): domain Eukaryota; kingdom Metazoa; phylum Chordata; class Mammalia; order Chiroptera; family Vespertilionidae; genus Corynorhinus; species Corynorhinus townsendii. Next base: position 167,437,655 of record JAPDVU010000007.1, read on the forward strand.
AGGCTGACTCATTCTCAAGGACAGTTTCTACATATTTAGTACGGCCCGTTCACACGGCAAAACGCACGGCCCATGTCGGGGAAAGCGGGGACAGCAGTTGTGTCCCTCACATCCTCGGCACCTAACACAATTGTAACTTCTGTCACTGCATTGAAGAAAGACTGGAAGGAAATACACTCAAACGTTAACAGTGGGTGTTTGGGGAAATGGAATTAGAGACCTTTTTTCTTCTTCTTTCTATGTTTCTGTATTTTTCTATGTATTTTTACAAGTGGTCACCTGCAGCCCAGCCGGTGTGGCTCAGGGGTTGAGTGTCAACCTATCAACCAGGAGATCACGGTTCGATTCCTGTCAGGACACATGCGGCCTCGATCCCCAGTGTGGGGGGTGCAGGAGGCAGCCAATCAATGATTCTCTCTCATCCTTAATGTTTCTGTCTCGCCCTCTCCCTCTCTGAAATCAATTAAAAAAAAAAATTAATGAGCACATGCAATTTGTAGGAATGAATGGGGGGTGGGGTTATAATCATGACATTCCATCAAACGCGAGTCCATTCGGGGCAGCGCGATACAGAACAGGTGGAAGGACCAGAGCACAGGAGTCGCACAGACCGACTCCGCCACGCCCTGGTGGGCAGGGCACCCATCCAACCCAGGTCAGGGCGGGGTAGGCTCTTCAGCAGCCCTCAGCTACTGCAGGTGCGAGCACTCCCAGGGGAAATGAAAACCCCACTGGGGGCCGAACGGGGAGCCAGCGTCCCCCGAGCTGGGCTCCAGCTGAAGGCCCGCGCCACTGTCTCCATTGTCACTTCCTGCCTGAATGAATGAGCCACAGAAACGCCCAGGCAGAGACATGGCGAGCATCCAGCCCCCCAGCTTCCCAGGCTTCCCCTGGGGAGAGGGTCCCGTGTAAACGGACGGAGCCGTGTCGGTGTGAGCTCGCCTCGTTCCTCGACAATCACCTGTGGCTGCGTGCTGCAGAAAGCCAGCCCTGTGCTGCAGCCCGATAGGCCTCATCCCGCCCCGGTAACAAGCCTGCAGGGAGGAAGGAGCCCAGGGCCCGGCAGGCGCCTTGACCTTGACATCCAGGACCCAAGCTTCTTCTCGCCCCGGTAACAAGCCTGCAGGGAGGAGCCCAGGGCCCGGCAGGCGCCTTGACCTTGACATCCAGGACCCAAGCTTCTTCTGCCTCGAAGGGGCATCGGTAGTCCCTACTCCAGACTGGAGGAGGCAGACGGCAGAGGCCCACGGGGCACGGCCCCTCTCTACCAGGGGGCCATGTGGGGCTGGGCAACTGTTTTCCCAGAAGCCCCCTGTCCCCGCAAATGACTTCTGTTTCGTGGTCGGAGGGCTCCCTCCACTCCAGAGGAGCCCGGGAAAGGGAGGGCTCCGCCTGGCACGTTGCTCTCCTGAACACGAGCCGGGTTCTGTCAGGCAGGGGTCAAGAAGGGGCCGCACCGAGCGCGGGGTCGGTTCAGCCAGTGCCGAGATGAGGGACGTGCTCTGGAAAGCACAGCATGAAAAGTGATGATAAGACCAAAACACACCAAGGCCAAATCCGCCCCAGACGGCGAGGTCATGCTGACCTTCTGGGGAGAAGAGGATGTTCAGACCGGACATGGCACACTGCGAGGCAGATGCAAAAATACCAAAGGGCTGTTTTACAGCCCTCGGGGGGCGCCCTCCCCCGGGGGAAGGGTGGCACATGCCCGCCCACGAGGCTACGTCTGCTGGGCATTCTACATGCCGCTCCGTCTCCCCCTCACGCAGCGCCGTGAGCTCTCGGGAGAGGGGAGGGGAAGGCCAGAGAGACGGGTCTGCTTGGCCAAGGACACTGGTGCAAGGCGGAGACGGGACTGGAGCACAAAGCTATCCAGACCCCACGCCTGGGACCTCTCCACCTGTCTTCAGGTCCCGTCTAGTCTTCTGGACGCTGGACACTGGCCCCAGATGGGCAAGGTGGCCTCTGCCCTGCTCAACCTAGACCCCTAGCTCCTGAGCCAGACCAGACCTGCAGGTCACGGCCACCTCCCTCGGAGATGTCCGCCGGACCCACAGGCTGACCTTGACTTGTCCTCAAGAGTCAGAGCCTCCGCTCTGCCTGTGCTGCCACCCGGCCTCCTGTGATCTGTCGCTGACGCCGCTCAGGCTGCTGGGCTGTGACACCGGCCTCTGACCCTGACCTTGGGCAGCCCACCCCCTACAGACCCAGCAACAAGCTCTGTCCTCCTGGGACTCTTCACCAAGCCTCGTCAGTCACCAAATTGCCTCCGCGGCTAACGCCTTCTACTGAGAAGATGGAGAAGAGAAAAGGGGTGACTTTCATATGTGGGTGTTTACTTATTAGGGGTACCAATTTCCACTGGCCATTTCTTTTCTTTTTTTAACCCTCACCCGGGGATTTTCTCCCATTGATTTTTAGAGAGAGTGGAAGAGAGAGAGAAAGAGCGAAAGAAATATCGACGTGAGAGAAACACATCCATGGGTGGCCTCCTGCACGAGCCCTGACCAGGGCCCAGGCTGGGGAGGAGCCCGCAACCGAGGTACCTGCCCTTCACCGGAATCGAACCTGGGACCCTTCAGTCCACAGGCCAACGCTCTATCCACTGAGCCAAACCAGCTAGGGCTCCATTGGCAAATTTAAATGCAATGTTACCGGAGAGTGTGTGTGTGTGTGTGTGTGTGTGTGTGTGTGTGTGTGTGTGGTGGGGTTCCTCGGAGGCACTAAATTGCTCTCCTTTTCTGTGAATAGTTTTTGGGCTGAGCCTGCATGAACCCCAACAAAAGACTTGCCCGAGCACCTACTCAGAGAGCCTCCCATCTGTGCCAGGCACATGGAACCAGACGAGGTGGGACCGGGGCGAGTGACAGAGACCCCAAAACACAGTGAGATCGTGCACAGCCCGCCAGGGGCGAAGCAGCAGCCGGGCCTCCTGGGGCGTGTGGAGGTGAGTCCTCTGGGATAGGCAGCAGGCGGGAGAGGGACCCACTGCCGCGCCAGGGCTATTCCCGGGTCCTCGGTCCTTCCGGCTGGTGAGTGCATCAGCACCTTGGGATCCCTGCCTGGGACACTCCTGCCAAACACTTACGCAGAAGAATGTCCCTCCGGCCCCAGGGATGGTTACGATCTCTGAGTCACGGGAAAGACGCTGCTGGCTGTGCCAGAGGAAAACACTCATCCCAGAAGCCCACACGCGGGAAGGCTCCCAGCGATCCGCGTTCCGCTTCCGCGGAGTGCCCGCCAGGGCATCCCGAGGCCAAACAGCTCCTTGTTTTCAAAGTAACAGGACACGGAAAACTGGGACGGACAGCACAAGGCGGCGAGCGAGACGCGGTCCGCGTTACTTGCACTGTATACGATTGTCAAGGAAATGTGCAAGGGGGCTTGCTCACCGGTTAACGTTTATTCTGAATAAGATCAAGTGCCATCTTATGAAGACAATGAAAGCAGGGCCTCCTGCAGCTGCGGCTGCTTTCCTTGCCCTCGCTACGTTAAGGAGAAACCTGAACAGACGTGAAATATTTGAGTCTATCGCGAGGGAGCGTTTCAAATCAAGGTAAACATGCAAAGACAGAGGGCGGATTAGGACACAATGGCTTCAGCGTTCCAACTTGCAGGGACTCGGCTATGCCAAACTTTTCTTCCCCTTCAGTAGTATCAGTTCTCTTCGAAGAAGAGGCCACATGAATTCACGCCTCGCTGGGTGAGTGTGAGGGCTCCACTGCACACCCAGCACACAGCTCAGAGGCTGCACAGAGGAGGGGACAGGCTGAATGCTGAAGAACGCAAGCACCAGCCTGGCCCTGTGGCTCCGTGACTGAGCATCGACCTAGGAACCAGGAGGTCACGGTTCGATTCCCAGTCAGGGCACATGCCAGGGTTGCAGGCTCCATCCCCAGTGAGGGGCGTGCAGGAGGCAGCCGATGCATGATTCTCTCTCAGCATGGATGTTCCTATCTCTCTCCCCCTCTCCCTTCCTCTCGGAAATCAATAAAAACATATTGGGTCCACGCATAGATTTTTATCCGTAGGATACATTCTCGCAAGAGGAAGTCACCACAGCTGCCAGAGAAGGTGAACGCGTGAGCGCTGCCCCTCGGGGGTCTGAAGCGTGTCACAAAACTGAATGGAGAATAATGTCAGCGGAAGTAGCCTCGGCTCGCAGGTCAATGTGCCTGCTCAGAGGAGGGGCTGGCGGAGGGTCGCTCTGCGCAGAGAACATCTGCTGGGTCCTTCCAGGCAGCGTTCCTCCTGGGGAGACGCTGGAGGGAGGGGACGACGGGCCGCCTGGAAGCCACCAGGTCAGTGCCCCCTGCCCTGCCCTTCGCACGCAGCCCCGTGGGGAGCACCCCCCCCTCAAAGGGCTCCCCGCAGAGGAAGCGCCGGACAGTGCCAGGGAATCTCAGAGGGGCCGAGACACAGGGAAGCGCCACAGTGCGAGGTTGCCTCGTTCAGATCCACGTCGTTGAAGATAAAGAAGTAAACCAACATCTTAGAGTCACAGGCTTGGCGACAATAATTTTTCATTCGGTTATTTTTTTTTTATTTATTTACTACATTTTCCTCTCATTGCTCCTAGCTTCGGGGCTGTCAGGAGCCAGATCTGCATCTGACTCGATCTCGGTGTCTGCGGCACTGGCCCTAATGCCAGGCCCTCGGTGCTGCTCGGAGAGTGAGTAGATGGGGAGAAGGACGGATGAGCAGGCGGGTGGTGGGTGAAGGGATGGATAGACAAGTGGGTGGATGGATGGATGGATGGGTGGGTGGGTAGGTGGGTGGGTAGGTGGATGAGTGGGAGGATAGATGGGGTGGGTGGATGGATGGTAGATAAATGGATGAATGAAAGTTTGGATGGGTAGACGGATAGATGGATAGACAGACAGATGGTAGATAAATGGATGGAAGGACAGATGGACAGATAAGTGGATGGATGGATGGTGAATAAATGGATGGTCGGATGGATGGACTGGTAGGGGGTTGGGCAGGTAGATGGATGGATTCAACCAACATCTCTTAAGTACCCACTCTGTGCCAAGCACAGTGCTGGGCACTGGGGATACAGAGCTGGAGGGCACCTGCTCTCAGCTTCAAAGGAACTCACAGTCTAGCAGGGCAAAGTGCCAATCACTAAGTCAACACATGGTAAGTACCATAACAAAGGGGGGGGGCAGCCATGGGCTCCACATAGAAAGGGGCTGTACAGACTGGCTCATCAAAGACTCCCAAGGGTCCCCTGGTCCCTGGACTCAGCGTGTGACCTCCCACACCTGAGTGGCATTCCTGTAGCCCCATGGCATCTCCAGAGTTCATTCCAGTTCTTTCCCTCCAGGGGCCCTCTGCAGTCAGCACCCCCCATCTTCCTAGACAAGCATTGCTGGGGGCCCATCCTCTCCCCCCTCCTGGAGTGGTTAAGTAGCAGTAGTGCCAGGAAGACACAACACTCAAAGCAGGTAACAGAAATAAGGAGGTGGCCCATGGTGCATGTTAGCAAGGCCGTGTAGTGAGACGGGCCATCCCTACCCATCCCCACCCATTCCCACCCATTCCCACCCATCCCCACTCATCCCACCCATTCCCACCCATCCCCACTCATCCAGCTCCTGTTCCGTTGGAGTGGGAGATTCCTCCTCCCCTCGCTATCTGCACACCTAAGGGCAGTAACCGGAACCTGGCAACCTGATAGCCCCTGGCACAGGCTATATTATTCAAGAAATAATAGCGGAATGAAACCAGAAATTATGCTGCCGCCACCAGTCCTACCGGAGGCACGTGAGTGCAACTGGACACGCCAAGCCAGGGCTCCGGTCAACACGCCACTCGCAGCATGCAGAGTGGCCAGGCCTGGGAAAACACTCCATAAACACTGGGTACTGGCTACGTGGGAATTAGTGTAAGGACACTGCTGTTTTGTGTTGTTTCTTTAATAACTTTTTATTGATTTCAGAGAGGAAGGGAGAGGGAGAGAGAGATAGAAACATCAATGATGAGAGAGAATCATGGATCGGCTGCCTCTTGCACGCCCCCTACTGAGGATCCAGCCCACAACCTAGGCATGTGCCCTGACCGAGAACCAAACTATGACCTCCTGGTTCATAGGTCGCGATGCTCAATCACTGAACCACGCCAGCTGGCTGGCTGTTATTTTTTTTAAAAAACAAAACTGAGAACCCTCCATTAACTAGAATGATCAGGAAAGGGAATGAGCCAGTCCATTTAAGTTTCTGCTGAGTCAGAATAAAACTCCAACCCAGGGTTACAGAAGCTCAGGAAATGGAAGAAATCCTGTCAGCTAAGGAGATCAGGGAGGGCTTCCCGGAGGAAGTGGACCTTGAAGGATGACAAAGAGGCTCCGGGGCAGCTGATGGGGCGGACCCCGCCATCCAGGTGAATCCAGGGATCGCGGCAGTGGCTGTCTGTTGTGTCTACACCCAATGCTGAAAGGCTGCTGGGAAACCTTTAAAGGGACGGATGAGGCTGACAAGCCCTGAACCCACTGGCCCACGCGAAAGGACCAACCAGCCATGACGTCCCTCCCGGTGTGATGCAACAGGAGGCATCATCCTCGGACAGCTCTGGCCAAATACCGAACCTGAATCTGACCAAGGCTCTACTGCAAACTCCCGACTGCCTGACAACGGCAAACACAGCCCAGGGGTGCAATCCAGAAGGCTGGAAATTGATACACACTTGGTGTGTATCGCCACGGGCATCCCCTTTTAAGAAACATAATAACAATACCATCATCACGTTCAAACAGAACATTCATAACGATTCCTTTTAAAAATATATATTTTTATTGATTTCAGAGAGGAAGGGAGAGGGAGAGAGAGATAGAAACATTAATGACGAGAGAGAATCATTGATCAGCTGCCTCCTGCATGGCCCCTATTGGGGATCAAGCCCACAACCCGGGCATGTGCCCTTGACCGGAATTGAACCCTGGACCCTTCAGTCCTCAGTCCACAGTCCAACGCTTTATGTACTGAGACAAACCAGCTAGGGCCGTAGCAATTCCTTTTTATCCCAAATATCCAGTCAGTGTTCAGTTTTCCCCGATCAAGCATGTCAAACCGCTGGAGACCAATGACCTGGTGTTTTCAACAAATAAATGGGGTGGGGGGTGGGACTGTTGTGGATCCAAAAACCCAACCACAGGGACCAAAACTCTAAGAAAACCCACGGCACACAGTCATGTCCTAGTTTCCAAACACATGTCCTTACACGTCCATGATGCACTGCACACGTCCGTGGCCACAAGGGAAACGCTTATTTCTTTTTAAGCATACCACAGGCAACCCAGGCTCGCGTGGGCACGCACGCCTCCCCACGTGACATGCGGGATTCAGTGACTTTCATCTCCCAAGTGGCCCCAGAGGCGAGGGCACGGACACGGGTCGTGAACTACTAGCATAGACCCACCTGACGGCCTTGAGAAGACCCCGGTGCCCAGAGACCAAGCCCATCACTCACCTCGGCCTTCTCTCAGATGGCCGAGAAGGTGGCCGCCACCTCCACCCGCCCGCCACACACACATACACACACACACACGCACACACAGGCAGAGGGAGAAAGAAGACGGGGCTCTTCCGGTGACTGAATGGAGAACCAGAAAATCTCAACTGCGTTGCAGCCCCTGTGAATGCCTGACCCTCTCGCATGGTCCCGTGACTCGGGGACGGAACCGGAGCCAGAGCCCTGGGGGTCCCCACAGCAAAGGAAGAGGCGGCGCTGGCCTCTCTCCAGCTGCCATGGAACACAGCAGGCGCCTGTCAGGTGCTTTGGGCCACCGTGCGCAGCGCTGGGGCGCGGAGTGCATCCCCCCTACTCGGCCATCAAGGACTTAGGGCCTGCCTGCGTCCATGGTGCTCACACTTAACTCTCTCCCCCACCCCCCACCCCCAGTGTTGCAGCGTGGACAGTGAGTTTCACCCAGGGGAGAGGGCAGGGGTCAGAGAACAACGTGGACAGAGAGAGAATTCTCAGAAGACCAGGGCTCCCCCTGCCGGACTTCCCAGGGGGCAGGGTGTGGACAGGGGAGAGGAGGGAGGTCGCCCCATCCCTGGTCCTCAGCACCTCGAATTCTTGCAAGACAACGAGTTGCTTTAGGGAAGGCCCCATGGCGATGCCAATCACGGCTGCCGCCTGGAAAAGCGCACAACTCGCGCCCAGTCCTCGGGGTGCATCTGGACCGGAGGCCCCGGAGGGCCCCTGAGCGCCCGCGGAGGTAGCTGGAGGCCACGGTCCCGCCCGCCAGCTCCACCCGCTTTTGCATGCAGAGGCTGAAGGCGGCGGCGCCGAAACATCGCGTTTTCAGAGGCAGCTCGAAAAGACTGAGATGGGAGGCAGCCCGCTGACCTGACCACACCCCACTCCCACCGCCCCCCTCAAACTGCTGCCCACCAGCCCGCACACGTCCAGACCCCCACTCCCAAAGGCGCTCGCCACAGGCGCTGAGCCCGCCATGCTCAGGCAGGGACCGGGTGGGGACAAACCTCCCTCCCCCACAGCCTTGCAGCTCCCACCAACTCCTCCGCAGTTCAGGTTCCAGGCCAGGAAGTAACAGTCTCGGACTGAAATGATGCTGTTGAAAGGCTCCTGTTAGCGGGCCCCGGCGATTTTACTGACAACGTCTTTAGCTGGCACAGTAAGAGTTCTGGGCGATGCCCTCAGTGGTCCCGGGTCTGTCTCTTGCTTCAATAGTGTTTTGCCTCGGGCCCCTGTCCTGCGTGGCACCCAGTGCCCATCTGCAGGACCACCTCCGGGACCGGCCAACACGCCTGAACTCCTGCCTGAACTCCTCATTACCGAACCACCGTGAGCTCCCAAATCCATCAGCATCATCCCCAGGTGGGGGCTGCGGTCACCGCCTGGCCACCTGCCTCTGCGGCCCCCACGCCTACCTCTCCCTGGGCTTCTGTCTCCACCGGGACGACGTGGCTCTCCGGGGCAGGCGCGGGCCACTTCCTCGCCAGGTGGCAGAGAAGCGTGAGGGCGCCGAGCGGGTCTTAAAACCGCCTTCTCTCCAGGGCGTGCCGAGCCTCCCACGGTGAGTGGGCAGAGCTCAGGCCGCCGTGGAGGCCGCGCTGGCCTCGGAGAGCAGCCTGACCCAGGCCCTTGTGGAGCTGCAGGCCCGGGTTCCACCCGCGCAGACCCTCAGCCCCGTGACTTCCTGGGGAACCACTTCCGGGGCGAGGAGGTGAAAGGCATCAAGAAGGTGGGCGACACCGGCCTCACCTCCGCAGGCTGGGCCCAGGCTGGCGGGACCAGTGTCGGCTCGCCCTCCGGCGCCACCCGAGGCCTGTGGGGCCCCTCTGCACCCCCTGGGGTCTGGCTCTCCCCGGAACTACGAGCCGTTCTTTTAACCTCCTGAAGCCCCCTCCCACGCATTGGACCGAGTGAAACAATAAAGCTTTTAGCGGCAAAAAATAAATAAATAATTTCTTCACCAACCAGGAATGGCAACAGTACCATTTTGATTTTTGGAAAAGAAACAGTCGTGCCCGGGGCCATGTGGCTCAGCTGGTTATAGAGTGTGGTCTAGTTAACAGTGGTCGGCAAACCGCGGCTCACGAGCCACATGCGACTCTTTGGCCCCTTGAGTGTGGCTCTTCCACAAAATACCACGGCCTGGGCGAGCCTATGTTGAAGAAGTGGCGTTAGAAGAAGTTTCAGTTTAAAAAATGTGGCTCTCCGAAGAAATTTCAATCGCTGCACTGTTGATATTTGGCTCTGGTGACTCATGAGTTTGCCGACCACTGGACCAGTACACCAGAAGGTTGTGGGTTTGATTTCTGGTCAGGGCACCTAACTAGGTTGTGGGTTCGACCCCAGCTGGGGCACCTACAGGATTCTCTCTCACTTTGATGTTTCTCTCTCTCTCTAGCAGTCAATGAAAGCGTGTCCTCGGGTGAGAATTTTTTTTAAAAAAGGTTAACAATTCTATATTGTAAAGAAATTGCGTAGAGGATGTAAGGTAGAATATTCTGCAGATACCAAACTTTGTATAGTCCAATTTTTAGAGGAATGGCATGAATAAAGGTTCCCAGCACACCTACAGGGAAACAGTGTGCCGGGACGATAGTATTTTTTTTTAAAGTCAAGAAGAACTTCCCCCAAATGCTTCAATGGTAGAGGAATTAATCGTCTTGTGTTTGAATGTTTGAATGTTTCTGTGTTGTATGCTTTCTGCAGTTAACACATATAATGCTTTAACTCGGGAAAAAAAAAAGGCTTTCTAATCTTTTTTATCAGGTAAGTAAATAAATTTTCCCCACAAGAAAACAGGGCACTGGTGCAAATGGCTAATGCAAATGCTATCGATCGGCGTGAACAGCATGATGGGAGTTCTGCTCTCCAGGGCTCCCTGCGGGGAGACCCTGACACAGTCGGGGCAAAGGACAGGGCCAGATAACAGTGTTTGGACACGTCTTTGATGTCCTCAGCCACCAGCCTGGACAGCAGGAGTGGAAACAAAAGCTCATCCGTCCGGGCAGGCCTGGCCCGGCCGCCTTCCCGCGCCCACCCTGGGGCCCTGCGGGGTTTCCCAGGCTGACCTCTGCGCCCACAGGGCCTCGGGCCTCAGGGGCCTGGTCAGCGGGGCCAGAGCCTCTCTCCACACTCGGCCAATGAGAGAACCTTTTTTATTTATTTTTTTTCAAACCCGCTTTGGGTCTTCACGGAGCAGCTCAAGTGAGAATGAAGTGTTTACAGGGATTATCTCAGGCTACAGGGATTCCAGGTCAAGTTAACTGTGCTATCTACTTGTTCTCCAAGACACACGTTTGTGTAAAATAAAAACCTTTTACAATAGGGACAATTTTTAAAAATGAAGCCCACCCTTCCAAAATTGCGCTGGAGTCCTGTGTGTTCTGTGCACAGATTTTAACACGGCCAGCCGGGCGCTGAAAGCCGAGCGGTGGGGGATGGGGCGGGGGCCTCCCAGGAGCTGACAGCTGCCATCAGCCAGAGGTCAGCAGGGCCGCAGCTGTCGGGAGACAAAGTGGGAGCCTGACCAGGTCATGCCTATGCCCACCACAAGGTCAACGCCACCCAAGGTCAGGGTGCCCCAGCTTGACCCAGGCGCCCACTGTCACCACCCCTGCCTGGAGAGGAAGGCTGCCCAGCTGCAGAGCAGCAGGAAAAGGCCACAGGAACTTGGCCTCCCACCCCCCCAGGTCCCCTGGGCGCTGGCCTGCACCCCCACCTCGCTGTCACCAGGTCCTGACCTTCAGCATCGGCAGCTGAACAGGCTATGGGCCTCCTGATGCCTAGAACTGGCTATATAGCAACTCCAGTTTCCTGTGCAAACTTTTTTTTTAATATTCACCCGAGGATATTTTTCCATGATTTTTAGAGAGAGGGAAAGACAGAGAGAAATGTTGATGGGAGAGAAACACATCGATTGGTTGTCTCCTGCACGCGCCCTGACCAGGGCCCAGGCCAGGGAGGAGCCTGAAACTGAAGTACGTGCCCTTGACCGAATCGAACCCGGAACCCTTCGGTCTGGAGGCCGACGCTCTGTCCACTGAGCCACACCGGCTAGGGCTTAGGCACTTTTATGGCCCAAAATATCTGACTCATGCGCATGAGCTCCCTGTTTTATCCTTGTGAATAAAAAGCACCAATTCTTAAAACCTTATAAGAAATCAACGCAAACGCCATTCGATGGAGGGAGGGTCGCCTCCTTGGTGCTGGAACAATTGAACACCCACAGGCAAAGGAATGGACCGTGACTTACACTTTACACTTTATACAAAAGTCAACTCCAAACGAATCCCAGACTCAAACGCAAAACAAAGCACTATAAAACTTTCCAGAAAGAGCACACACAGTTCCAAATGTTGGCGACCTAGGTGCTCCTTGCTTTGTTCACCAGGCACCGGAGCGGGGACGGGGCTGGGAAGGCTCACTGCTGCCCCTTGCCCTTGTCTCCCAGGAGACATCCCCTGGGAACTGGCCAGCTTCATACAACCCTGACGGAGATTAGCAGGGAGCACCCAAGGGCCTGGTCTGAGCCTGTTCCACCTAAATGGCCTCAGATAAATATAAACCGAGAGGCTAAAAATCCCAACGAGGCCCTGGCCGGTGTTGCTCAGTGGATAGAGCATTGGCTGCAGACCAAAGGGTCTCAGGTTCGATTCCGGTCAAGAACATGAACCTTGGTTGCAGACTCCTCCCGGGCCCGGGCCCTGGTCAGGGCTCCTGCAGGAGGCAACCAATCGATGTGTTTCTGTCTGTCTGTCCCTCCCTCTCCCACTCTCCCTAAAAATCAATGAGAAAATATCCTCGGGTGAAGATTAACAAAAATAAAAATAAAAATCCCAATGAGGCTTTTTTTTTTTTTTTAGTTTTTTTTTTAAGTTCATGTTTTTTTTTAGTTTCTTTATTGATTAAGGTATTACATATGTGTCCTTATTCCCCCATTGCCCCCAATCTTTTTTTAAAAAGTATATACTTTATTGATTACAGAGAGGAAGGGAGAGGGAGAGAGAGATAGAAATATCAATGATGAGAGTCATTGATTGGCTGCCTCCTGCACGCCCCCTACCGGGGATCGAGCCCACAACCCAGGTATGTGCCCTTGACCGGAATCGAACCAGGGACCTTTCAGTCCACAGGCCGACGCTCTAGCCACTGAGCCAAGCCAGCTAGGGCCCCACAAGGCATGTTTGTTCCCTTCCACGGTGACCACATCGTGGACAGAAGACCCCATTGGCAACACTAGTCCCAACCCAAGACGGGCCTTGCTCATCTATACAACGGGGCCACCGTTCCACGCAGCACAGCGCCACGGTGAAAAGCTGGACAGGCTGCACCTGGCACAGATGCACGGAAAGACCTCCACGCGGTGAAGGCCTGAGCAGCACCGATGGCTGCACTGATTCTTACGCGGCGAGCGCCTGGACCCGAGAACAGCGGGACGAAAGGCAGGTGTGAATCCAATGGGACACGCACCCGGTTACCCGCCTTGCTTCACTCTCCTCTCGCGTTTCCTTCCCTCCTTTCCCCGGGGTCTGAGGCATGGCTAAGCGCGAAAACAGATGCTTTCATTGGACAGAGGTAAACCTAGCTGACCCCTTGGCCCGGCGTCTCCTACATTTGGAGGCAAGACCTCAGAGTAGAACCCTGAATTGTCCTCTAATGGTTTCCACCAGCGTGAGGCGTGGCGCTCTGCCCAGAGTTCTGTCCGTTCCCTAAAGAACAAAAGCTCATTCATCCTTCAGGTATTTACTGAGCACATACTATGGGCCAGCCATTGTGCTGGGTGGGTGGGAGGGGAGGCTCAATGGTGAACAAAGGCCCTCGATCCCTCCAGCCGCTGCCAAGCACCAGGGGCAGATGAGATGTCCAACAAATCAACAGGTAGTTACAACTGCGGTGTGTCACACAACGTGGTTCTCAACCGACCTCTCCAACGGAAAGTCCCTCTCCACACCCCTCCCTATTCAGAAATAGTTTATCTCGCCATTTCTTTCCATAAATCTTTTTTCAGCCACCCCCACCCCACCCCCAACAGCTGTCAGTCTGTTCTCTGTATCTGTGAATCTGTGTCTATTTTGTTTGTTCGTTTATTTTGTTCTTTAGATTCCACATATTAAGTGAAATCATACGGCGTTTGTCATTCTCTGTCTGACTTACACTGGGTGGCCAGATTATGACGATCTCTGAACGCATCATCATCTGGCCACTCGGTGTTATTTGTATCTCAAATGGGTACCAGAAGTATTCTAGACTTTTGCTGGAGATCAACCACCTATTTGCCCTGAGCTTTCTATCAGCCAGTGCAAAGGGGGACACTGATCAGGTGCACGATTTATAGTATCTTTGATATCAAATCAATGAGGTGCTCAAGAGAAGTACACCGAGTGGCCAGATGATGATGCGTTCAGAGATCATCATAATCTGGCCACTCCGTGTATTTCACTTAGCTTAATACCCTCTAGGTCCGTCCACGCTGGGACAAATGGTAAGATCTGTTTGAGTCAAGAACATGTAACTCGTCATCAGGGTTTCTGATCAACCAAAGACCCCAAGCACTCCACAGTTAGTGCCAGCCTGCACACAGGGAAGAAGTCTGCCACTGATCCAGACTTACAGACCTGGGGGTGGGTACACACACCATTTCCAGAAGGATTTCGTTTCTGTGTTTGTTTTAAGAGTTTATAGACCTCCTGGCTGCCCTCACAGGTTAGTGGTTCTCAAGCACGCTGCTCATCAGAGTTACCTGGAGGACGGGTTAACCGGCAGAGTCCTGGCCACCCCTCCGCGAGCTGCTGAGTCAGGCTGGAAGGAGCCTGAGAACCTGCACTTCGTACACGTTTCCTGGTGATGCTGAAGGGGGGGAGGGGAGGGTCCAGGAGCTCTCATCTGAGAACTACCGCCCTAGACTGAGAGGTAGACCTTATGCCTGAACAAAGTTAAAGCAAGAAGGAAGCTAATCGCTTACCTCGGCCACCCTCTCAGGTGGACAGATGATAACCTGAGCCCAGAGGTGAGAACCTAGCCTCTCAAGGTCAAAATGCAGGCGTGAGGCAGGTTCCCTAACTCACTCTCAGGTCACACAGCCTCCAGGCAAACCCACCTCCTGCTGAGCCCCCCCAAGACGCGCCCTTCTCATCCAGGGCCAGGTAAACTCACGGTCAGAAACTAAGGGGTATGGAACACCATGTCTTGAATTTACAAAGAAAGCCAGTAGAGCTGCAGCGTGGAGAGGGAGAAGTAAGGAGAAACAAAACTGACAAAACGATGACAATTTCTGAAGCTGAGTGATGAAGGCAAAGAAGTTCATTATGGTTTTCTACTTTGGTAGACGTCCCCACAGTTTTCCACAATAAATTAGTAGGATCACGTTTGTCATGCACGTGTCTGAGAGGACTCGGCTTTCCCACACAGTCCTGGAAATAGGCTGCCCCCGTCCCCAAAAAAAGAAGATTTTAAACATCTGTGACGTGCCAAGCCTCATCTGGGCCCTAGTGGAATCCCGACAAAACTAAGGCACACATTTCTGTCCTCAAGCAGCCCATAATTTGGCGGGGTAAAGAACACCCTGGATGCTCTAATTCGAACACCGACTCCACGAACCGGACACAGTTTTCTTTAAAGAGGGGGTTTCTAGCATCAAGTACAGTGGTATACGAGAGCGGACATCTACAGTGCCAGAGGCCAGTAAATCGCTTGCGAAATGCATGAGTGACCAGCTTCATACTAAGCATGAATTTTTTGGACAGATTATAAACTCTCCTATAAAATAAAAAAAAATGACACGCCAAAAATTCAGATATTTAAAGTGTAGCTGCAAAGTACCCACCCAGTAAAAGATTACAGGTTTTGGTCCAACTGGCTATTTTCATCACCTAAAACCATTTTGAGCCACAAATAAGGCGTCTAAACCATCTGCAATAACAAGAAAGGGCAGGCTGGAATTTCGGCTTAACCCGAGCTTACTTCTTCCTCCGTAAAGAATACTGGTTCTGGCGGCATCAGCACAGACCTCATCCACGGCTGTGCGGGACGGAAAACACCCCATTTCACACGGTCAGCGCTAGAGAACCCAGATTTCGGCAGGAAAGGGCCTGCAGGGACGTCTCCTCACCGGTGGTGCTTGGTTTAGCGGTTTCACATTTGAAATCTGGTTTTTGTTCCCTAGAAACAAACTTTTCTGGAAAAGCCCGAAAAACGGTCCTCGGGAAGCAATAGCTTGGCGAGCAGGAACCCTTCAAAGCTACCCAGAGATTTAAGATTTTCTAAGAAGATAGTTAGCGCCAACTATGCTTTAAACAGAGCTTTACATTCCCGAGTGAAATTAAAAAAAAAAAAAATAGAGGTGGAATTTGAATTGTTGGCCTTTAAAACTTCCAATACCTTTTTCCTACAAAGTGGTGCTCGCCAGGCGACATTATCACAACATTTATCTAGGGTGTCCTCCCCCCAAATGGATGCACACTTTACAGCTGACAGCTGGATGGATGGCTCTTTCTTCTCAGATTTAACCCCCTTGGAATTAAATATTATTCAAAGCGTGTAGACATTTTCGGGGACACCCTGGATAAGATGGAGCTCAGGGCCCTCCTCCTCCCACGCCTAACACCCAGTATTAAATGCACAAACCAGAACGGTCTCCCTGGGAATACAAGTTTTTTATTCAAGTTCCATGTACACATTTCTTGTTTCACAGCGATACCCAGAAACCGCTCAAGCTCCGAAGTACACTTACCTTCCTCATAAAAGTTTATCAGAGAGAAGGGCCAGCAGTTCCCCTCTCCTGCGGGTCCTCAGAACCGGGGCTGACAGCACCAGGGCCCAGCGTCCGTCAGGAACCCGGCGGCCGGCGGCCGCGCGCGCGCGCTCCCTCCAGGACTTCAGGGGACAGCCTTTGTTCCCAAGACCCAACACTGGGATGCAGTTTCTAAGCTCCCACCGCCCTGCGGCCGCCGGTCCAAATGAAGGCGCCCCTCCAAGACGGTCCCCGGGGCGCCCTGGGCAGCAGCTCATGTCCTCCCGGGCCCCAAATGCTAGGAGATGGAGCTGCCACCTCGGGCTTCAGAACACACAGAGGCGCACGCGTGCACGCGCACCCTCCACATAGTGATCATTGCTGTCATTGTCATTTTTACTAGCTCTCACCAATGGAGCGCTGCTTCCCATGTGCCAAGCGCTCCCCTCCCTCTCGCCCTCTCTCTCTCTCCTTTCTCACGCGCGCGCGCGCGCGCACACACACACGCACACGAGGCAGCAGCACCCAGGTCCGCAAGTATCCACGGGGCTGAACCCTGAAACTTGCGCGCCTCCCTCACGGGTCCGGCCCGGGAAGTGCTCACGTCCCGCGCGCCCCGCGTTCGGGCTCCTCAGTCCGGCGAGGCTGGGCAGGGCGAGTTCCCCCCGGGCCCCGCTCCGGAGCCGGCCGCCAAGCACGCCCAGCGCCCCCGGAGCAGCCCCGCGCCCCCGCCCGCCGGCGGCTCCGCACCTACCTGGGCCCTTTGTCCTAGCGCGCTGCCCGCTGCGTGCGCCCCGCGCCGTCGGAGGGGGAGGCCCGCCCAGCCTCGCCGTCCGCACACCCCGGCTCCAGGCTCGGCCGAGGGGGGCGCCCGGCAAACCCGGATCTGCGGAGCGCGCCCGCGCCAGGAACCGACCCCTGACACCGCCGCCCCTAAATCCGCCTCTCCGGGTCTTCGGGATGGCCGCGGAGGAGGGGCGGGGGGCTCCGCGGCGGAGGAGGGGCGGGGGGCTCGGCCGCCCGGGACCAGCGTCGGGGACCGATCTGGGTGGTGGTGGCAGCGCGGGCCTGGGACCCGGGCGGGGGGAGGGGCCGAAGGGGTGAAGGGGGAGGAGGGGGGAACGCGGGCGGAGCCGAGCCCCCACGCCCTCTCCCTGGGGTGGCGCCCCAGGGTGACCTTGGTCCGCGCTGGCCCCACCCCGTCCCCGGGTCTCCGCGCCCCAGCCAAGGCCGGTCTGCAGTCAGCCGGCGGCCCCCTGGCGCTGTCCGTGCGCCCACCTCGAGGAAATGCCCAGCTCCGCACCCGAGATGCCAGGTGTCCTTTCCCTCCCGGTCCTGCGCGAAGGGCCCCTCTTCCGCCCCCTCCCGGGGCCCGGGCCGCCCCCGTGCACACCCCCCAGACGTTCCCGCGGGGCGCCGCTGGGGGCCCCTCCAGCCACAGGGACAGCGGCGGAGGGAGTGTGGGCAGAAGTTGGAAGACCCTCGGAGAACAAAGGTCATTTTGCCATTGGGACCCAGACGCCCAGAGGGGACACGCAGGTCTGGGAGGCACCGGAGAGGAGCCCAAGCCTCCCACCGACCCCACGCCAGGGGTCCCGGCCGCCCGCGGTGCTGGGCGCCCCGCAGGACCCTGACAGCCCGCGCCCACTCCCTCCGGGCTGAGGACCGGCTCCAAGGGCGCGGGCTGGAGAACCGGTCCCCAACTGCCCAGGTCCGGGAGCGGCCCGCGAAGGGGCCTGCGTGAGGCTAGCAGCGGAGGAGGAAGATTCTGGAAACACGGGCACCTGGGTATGGGACCCAGGCAAATATCCCTAGACCTAGTGTTGATCAGATGAACGAATGAAGGAAGGAACAACCTCAAAGACGTGTGTGCAGACCTGGCTGGCCACTGGTGCTGAGGTGGTCCCGAGCCGTGAGCACGGAGCAGCAGTGAAACGCACAGACGTCTTTCTTTCTTTCTCTAAGGAAAGACCCGTGATGGTTTCAGGAACCTGCAGGACGTGCAGAACTAGTCAGTCGGCTCGCAGCCACTCCCTCCCACGAACCCCCCCGGTGGCCATGGACCTAACAGTGTCCCTGGAGACCCTCAAGGGCCAACGCACAAGTCCTCGGGGCAAATAGTGCCCGAACGGATCTCTGCGTGTCTCCCGTGCTGTGATTGGTAACACCAGCATTTTCCTCTTCTTCTAAGGAAAGACTCCAAGCACACCTCAGCAGGGGGAGTCACGGCATGAGCCCATGGGTGCCTAAGACCCGGCCAGTCCTGACACGCAGCCATGCTCGCTGGAGATGTTCGCGTAAGAAATAAATCGCAATACAGCCACGGTCCCTAGACAGCCCTCCCTGATCCCAATTCTTTGCTCCCCCACCCCCAGTATTCTTCCAAAACATCCCATCCGTGTTTGGATGCCATTACTCCAGAACGTGTTCATAAACTACGTACAGCATTGGTACCAGCTTTACAACTTCCTGTGTGGCATCCTCTGTGTCTTGTTCTGTGACCTGTCCTTTTGTTGCGCTCAGTACGATGCGGATCCATCTAATCGGACACATAGCTCCCCTTGCGTCGTTCTCACTGTCGACTGGGTGCATGGGGCCCAATTTCTAGGTACGTTCGTCTGATGGACATTTGAGTGGATCCAGTCCCTCGTGGTTACAGACGTGACTCCAGAGAACACTCTGGAAACTGCATTCGTGTTTCCAGGGCTTAGCCCATTTTTTTTTTTTTTCAACAACTCCTGTGAACACGTGTGGAGGTAGCTATGTTAACATTCACCAATCTGTTTGTTCTGTGGTTTAAGTTCGTGCAACTGCTATACCAGTATTCACTGTAAGAAATGCTCTTACCCGCCCCTCGCCCCCTCACATTTTGACAGCTGACATTTTATCAAATTATAAAATTCTACAGAACATGGGTTATTTCTTTCCTTGAAACCAACACTGAAAAGGAAGTCACTGTTAATAAATACAAAAATATAATTGGGCTCAACCTAAGAATCAAAGTGAGTATGATGTTACTTCTAGGAAGCTACCTTAGCTACTTAATACAATGGCTTTGGGGAAGTCATTTAATTCTGTTTTTTAATATCTATAATAAATCTTAGGAATGAATAGACTCCTACCAATTAAGAACTGACAAGAAATGAGATTCGATTTCTAAAGTTGTGTATTTTTTCCTGCTTCATGAATCATCCTTTTGCTTCTAGCCATTGATTTAAGCGTGAGGACACATATATAATGATTAGGTTTGCTTTTCCTGCACTGAAGCTGACCCACTAACTTTATGTCCTTTTTTTTAGATTTTTTACTCATTTTTATTGGTTTCAGAGAGGAAGGGAGAGGGAGAGAGCGACAGAAACATCAATGATGAGAGAGAATCATTGATTGGCTGCCTCCTGCACGCCCCCTACTGGGGATCGAGCCCACACACCAGCATGTGCCTTTGACCGGAATCGAACCCGGGATGCTCTATCCACTGAGCCAAACCAGCGAGGGCTTATTTTGTGTCTCGATTGAACTTGAACCAAAACTTGAAAAAGTAACTTCGAGATATGTTCTTAAATGAGGAGAATCCACCTAGTTTAAATGTTGGCAAGAATGGGAGCAAACTGAAACCTCTGTGGCCAACCTGGACGCAGCAGGCATGTCACTCTCCACCCACTCATTCAGGACGCCAGGGCTCCGGAAGGGGCCACGGGGCGGGCGGGCGACCAGACATGGCTCCTGGGTGCGTTTGTGTCTTTGACCGGCATGATTCTAAAGACTCACACACGTGCCCTTGTCCTCATACGCGTGTCCCCCATCCGTGTCTATGTGTGTGCTTCACACATGTATTCCTTACACACACATCTGCTTCCTTACATGCAGACGGCATACGTGCTTAAACATCCACACGGCTCTTTTTCACATATATATGCCTCTCACATGTTTTCCACAGACACCAATTCTGTCTCTCTCTCTCTCTCACACACACAACCACACGCACACACTCTGTCACACCAACATTCCTCCCCTTCACATATACATGCCCCTTGCACCCATGTTCCTGTTCCTGGCAGGCACAACTCTACTCCTACTGTTTCCTTCGTAACATGCACGCATTTTTCACACGGCTACACCCAGATGCAAACTCCTCTCCCACGTTTGCATACGTATCTATGCTTGCTTTACCCAGTCACACATGTACCTACATGTGCACAGTCTCCTTCCTTCCCTTCCGGGGCACAGACCGTGTCCTCTGGCTGTCACATGCATCACAACCACCCACTTGACGTGTCCCGGGGTGGCCTGGGATGAAGCCGTGGGGAGCCTCGTTTGTGTACATCAGGTAGTTTAGAATCCTTTGTTATCAGTTTTTCTAAAAGGGGGGCTTCTGAGTGGCTTCAGAGTAAAGCGTACTCTCTCTCAGTACGAGAGCTCCGGACCGTGACCCAGTCTGTGTTAATGGTCACTTGGCGTGGGGAAGCTGGTCCCCTGGCACAGTAAATGCTTGATCCCAGCTTGCTTAAGTCAGCCCAAACGGTGAGTGGGTGGGTGTATCAGCTTGCTCCGGCTGCTGTGAGCAAGAACCACAAACTGGGTGGCTAGGACAGCAGACTGTTACTGTCTCTGAGGTTTGCAGGCTGGGAGCCCCCAGCCCAAAGGTCAGCAGGATGGGGTCCACCTGCGGCCGCGAGGGAAGGTCTGTCCAGGCTTCTTTCTTCCCTCGAGTGCCAGGCGGCTGTCTTCTCCCCGTGTCGCTTCCCATCGCCTTCCCTCCACGCGTACCTGTGTCCAAGTTGCCTCTTCTCAAGAGCATACCCGTTGCCCTGGACCGGAGCCCAAGCTAAGGCCTCGTAGCTGTAGTGTCTAGGCTTGTTGCCGCACCTGGTGTAGACTAGCCACTAAACCCCACCTTGATCAATAGCAACGCGGTGGCTAACAATGCGAGGATTCCTCGCCTGGAACCTTACACTGGAATCTGACTGCACCCCCTCTGCACCCAATCCACCTCCACTCTACCAGGAATAGTTGGCCACCCAAAATCCAGCGGCTCTCTTTGGTGGCCTCCCTGAAGTGGAACTGCTCCACCTGGTGGAGAGTCCAGGCCCTGTTACTGCAGCCAAAGAGAGACCAGCTTGTACCTGCCCTGCTAATGCCATCTCAGCGGGGATCAAACACTGGAGTCGATAAACAAGGGCGAAACAAATTTAGTGCAACAGGTAGGTTTCAGGGGGGTAGTTCCTGGGAGGTGAACATAGAAGTCGAACATTCAACAATCAACAGGACATGAGCGAACAAACTAAAGGGTGCTCGGATAGAATTCAAGTGGGCTGAATGTGAGAATTCAACCTTGCTGGAACTCTTTAAAAACATAGTTGATAGAGAGGATAGACGGTGATGGAAAAATAACATAAACATTATAGGTATTCTGTATATGTTTATATAGTTGCAACAGAGTCACACCCTGACTGCTTAGCACTGCCCCCACCCCAATGAGAAAAGATGAAAGTGATATAAAACTTGGACTGGGAAGATGCTCTGTTCATATTTATTATGTGTACAGAAATAAATCCCCAGTGTTCTCCCAAAACACCCCATCCATGTTTCTATGCTGAACGATGGGGATGAGATGGGGACTTTTCAATGTTCATGTAGATGTATCTATTCCAAAAATGAATGAAAATGTTTTTGTTTGTATCCTTTTCTTTGACCAAAAGTTCTCAAAGGTCTAAAAACATTAAATTTGCCCTGACCGGTTTGGCTCAGTGGATAGAGCGTCGGCCTGCGGACTGAAGGGTCCCAGGTTCGATTCCAGTCAAGGGCATGTGCCTTGGTGGCGGGCACATCCCCAGTAGGGGGCGTGCAGGAGGCAGCTGATCGATGTTCCACTCCCATCGGTGTTTCTAACTCTACCCCTCTCCCGTCCTCTCTGTAAAAAATCAATAAAATATATATATTTTTAAAAGTCTAAGTCTGAAACCAATGTGATTCTTGTCTAATACTTGGCCGCTTTCTTTTCTTTTAGGAGAGGGTTATGACAGTTTAACTTCACATTTAAGTAAGTGATATGTTTAACTAGCTAACAAAACAGGAGATTTCAAGTTTGCTATTTCTCTTTTTTCCCCAACACAATTCAAATGAATTTTAATCATACCCCTACATACAGAAAATACGGAAGAAAATATTCAAACGGCTCATCTGAATTATTACCAATGGAGCTTTGCTGTGATAAAACCTTTCACCAATTAAACTCGAGCCCTGTGGATCTGTGTCAGATGGATGGTCAAGCATCTGACGTTCTGAGCGCAAGTTTTCCCAAGTGTGTCCCATATCAACTAAACTCCTGGGAATTTCCAGTGCTGGCTCTATAGCACCCTTCCTCCCAGATAAAGCAACTTTAAACCCTACACTATTTAAAACAAAACACACACACACAAAACAACTTAAAAAAAATGAGTATCATCCAGCCTAAAACTCAAGCAGAAGGAAAAACAGGAGTTGCTAAACTTAGCAGTAATTTGATAACGCTGAATCAAAACAGAATCCATTGCAGGGTATGCTTAGAAGCCTTGATACAAAATGTTGCCTTTTTACCTCGCGTTGTCAGGTTCTGCCCTAGACTTTAAACTTGCAAGGTTAGCCCTGGTAGAGATGTTCTTTTTTTTCCGAATCCTGTTTTGTTATTTATAATGTAACCTAGCTATTGCCGATGAAATGTTATTAAGGACGTCCATCCGGGGACTCAGCAGACCCCACGGGGAGGGGGCTGGGGGGGGGGGGCTAAAGCGGGGAGTTTGCTAGAGGAAACACCCAGGGAAGAATGTTCTGGGCAAAGAAAACAACATGTGAGAAGACCACAGTGAAGCAAAGATGTTAAGGGATCGAAGGAAGGTTCGTGTGACTGGACCCAGGAGAACGACCTGACCCGTGTCCCCTGAGAAGGTGGTCAGGGGCTCCTGATGGCTGGGGACTCAACCCCTGACCTCCAGAAGGGTGATGGGGCGGCAGCCAGGCAGGCAAGCGGCCAGGGTCCAGCGGGGCAGACTACAGAGTACCCGGACAGATTTTCCTCGTAAGCAGAGGGGCAGTGGGGTCACCTCCGTGCTTCAGAGTTACCCAAGCCCTAGCCGGTTTGGCTCCGTGGTCAGAGCGTCGGCCCACAGACGGAAGGGTCTCGGGTGGGTTCGATTCCTGGTCAAAGGCATGTACTTCGGTTGTAGATTCCATCCCCAGCCCCGGTCAAGGCGCCTGCGGGAGGCAACCCATGGATGTGTCTCTCTGACCTCTCTCTCTCTCTCTCCCCCTCCCCCTTCCTCCTCCCTCCCTCCCTTCCACTCTCTCTAAAAATCAATGGAAAAAATATCCTCAGGTGAGGATTAAACACAAAAACAAAAAAGTTACCCAAAGGTTTCCTTTGACAGGGACAGTGTGGAGTCCCTGGACAGTGACAGGCAGGCGGAGAGAGGCAGGAAGGAAGGAGTTAGGAAGCAGTGCAAACAGCCCGGGAACAATGGAACCAGGGAGGGGGTAAGGCTGGACGCCCTTCTGGAAACGGAGCCGACAGCCCTTGTGGCGTGGCATTGGGGTTCCCTGAGGCGGACACCCGTGGGGGCCAGCTTGCCCGGGGATCTGCCCTGGCGGTGCCTGTAGGGACAGGAGGGCTTTCTGTGTGTTTGTTTCATCCCAAGCAGGAGGCCAGTCTTGTCGCTAAGTGGAGAGCCCGGGTCCGTGCGCCTGGACCAGTGAGCGCTTGCGGGCCAGCATCCTCCCGCCACCTCCCGGGAAAGCTAGTCGGTTTCGGAACAAGAGCTCGGAACCAAGGGCTAACTGCCCTGCTCTGTTCCCTTGGGTGTCCTTCTACAGCCACGCGCAGTCCCCGGAGCCGGAGTGGAGTCCGGAGCTTTGAGACGTGGGTACAAAACAGCCCCCGTGAAACGGTGCTGTCCCCGCCCCCACGGAAGACGGACGGTACACCAGGCTGGACGTGCCTGGTCTCTGACACACATGTGCGTGTTCACAGACACAGACCCCCGGGGGCCTGAAGGTGAAGACCCTGGCCGGTGTGGACGCAGGCCTGGCTCCCGCGGGCTTTCTCTCTTCCTTTCGCCACGCCCCCTCCTCTTTCTGCACCCTCCCTCTCTCCAGCACTCCTCCCCCGCGGGTGTTTGTCCTCCTCTCCGTTCCATAAAACGTGTGCTGACCCGGCCCTGCCTGGTGTGGCTCAGTGGATAGAGCATCAGCCTGTGGACTGAAGGGTCCCAGGCTGCATTCCGGTCAAGGGCACATGCGGGCTCGATCCCCAGTGGGGGGCGTGCAGGAGGCAGCAGATCCAAGATTCTCTCTCATCATTGATGTTTCTCTCTCTCTCTCTCTCCCCCTCTCCCTTCCTCTCTGAAATCTATACAAATATATGTGTGTGTGTGTTTTTAAAGTGTACCGATCCGGCGAGGAAAAGACCATCTATTCTCTCTTAGGCGAGTCACCTCCCCCCCTTCTGGGTTTGACTAAATGGCCTCCAGGCTCTCTTCCTGCCCCAACGTTCCATGACGCAGACAGCTCCACACAGAATAAGAAGGGGGAACAGGCCTGCTGCCACCCTTTCTCCTCGGCCACCTTCCACACACGCCTCTCCTTCCTCCAGCTCCTGTGGGAGGATGTGGGTGCTGGCGCCTCTGTGAGACAGCCATGGGCCAGACAGGCAATGAATGTCCAGGGTGACCCCTCAATCTCACGTTTCCCAAGTCAGTCTCCTCTGCTGTCCCCCATCCATACCACCATCTCTGTATACATGTTTGCTGAGCGCCTGCTAGGTCTCCCAAATCTTCCAGTCTGCCATGCCCCCTTCCTCTCAGCTGGTGGCCGTGGCTTGACAGGGCGTGAACTCACTCAACTTCCTGCCAAGTCACAGGTATGGGAAGCGCCCTGACTCCCCACTGCCACCCCCATCCTGACCCACACCCCATCTTCACTCACCGGACTCCGTTTGGAGCTGCACAAAATCCAGTCACCTCTCAGGAGCCTTCTCAAGGGTCGGCATAGCAAATCAGTCCGTCGCGGTGTCAAAGCTTGCCTCTGCCGCTTCCTGGCCAGGACCTGGAATACTTTTTGTAATCTTCCTGATCTGTAAATTGGTCCAAAGAAACCACACCCCTCTTTCAGTTCTGATATAAGAATTGAATGAGAAAAATGCACGCAGAACATTTAGCAGAATCCGGATGCTGAATTCACACCTCACTTATTCCGATAAGTAGCCATTCCTGGTCTACAGAGCTTGCCTTCTCCCAAACTGGGCTTGGTAAAAGCATCTTCTTCTTCTTTTTTATCCTTAAATATATTTTTATTGGATTTTCAGAGAGGGAGAGAGAGACAGAAACATCAATGATGAGAGAGAATCATTGATGGGCTACCTCTTGCACACTCCTCACTGGGGATCGAGCCCCACCCCAGGCATGTGCCCTGACCAGGCCGATTCTCAACCGCTGAGTCACGCTGGCCGGGCAGTAAAAGCATCTCTTTTTTAAAAATATATTTTATTGATTCTTTACAGAGAGGAAGGGAGAGGGACAGAGAGTTAGAAACATCGATGGCAGAGAAACATCGACCAGCTGCCTCCTGCACACCCCCCACTGGGGATGTGCCCGCAATCAAGGTACATGCCCTTGACCGGAACCGAACCCCGGACCCTTGAGTCTGCAGGCCGACGCTCTATGCATTGAGCCAAACCGGTTAGGGCTAAAAGCATCTTTTAACTGCTCTGGGAAAGTCTCCATTCTGCAACAAAACCCAACCTCCGAGAGACTTCCCCCTAGGGTATCCTTTATTTCAAGGCATTCATTTAGCAAACATGTATTTTTATTTGCCAGATACTGGGCTACATGCTGGAGATGTGAAAATTAGAGAATGCCTCTGACCTCAAGAAGTTTATGGTCTAGCGGGGAGACGGCTTCCCCCGGAAGCTCCCCTGCCCCACCCCAGGCCACATGAGCGAAACCTCTGCGCGAATCCCCTGGCTCAGATGCTGTCCTCCACCCTGTACCTACCACATCCCAGGCCTTTCTGTTTCAAATGTGTGCCAGTTCCTGCTCTAAGTAACCTACAGTCATTAATTCCTGCAATCCTCACAACAACCCTATGAGGTAAGTACTGTCATTATTCCCATTTAGCAGAAGAGGAAACTGAGGCACAGGGCAATTAAGTAACTTGCTTCAGGTCTTGTACATTTAGAAGGAGCCAGGGTTTGAAAACACGTCTTAAGGGTTCTCTTTACCCATCTCCTCCCCTGGAATTTGAGATTGAGTCAAATTGTGCCAACTTCAGATAAATATCTCCTGTGCTGGGTTAAGGCGGGGGCGGGGGATGGGGGACATTCAACAATACAAAAAAATATTTTTTAATCCTATACAATCAAAACCTAATATGCAAATCGACCGAACAGCGGAACAACCAGTGAAATGACTGGTCGCTATGATGCACACTTACCACAAGAGGGCAGACACTCAATGCAGGAGCTGCCCCAGCCCGCAAGGCCCCAGGCCAGCCAAGTTGGGTGCCAGCAGGGGTCCCCTGATCGCCCTGCTGGTCACCCCACAGATTGGCCCTGATTGCTGGCCAGGCTCGTGCACCAGGACTCTAGTAATAATAATAAATTAACATCTCTGCCTCACTCAGAACTTTCAGTTCCTGTTGTTGTTAGTGTCAAGAATTCCAAGGAACTGCCCTAGCCAGTGTGGCTCAATGGATAGAGCATTGGCCTGCAGATTGAAGGGTCCCAGGTTCGATTCCAGTCAAGGTCAAGGGCATACATACCTCGGTTGCAGGCTCCATCTGGGAAGCAACCAATTGATGTGTCTCTCTCATATGGGTGTTTCTCTGTGCCTCCCCCTCCCTTCCACATGCTCTAAAAATCAATGGAAAAATATTCTCAGATGAGGATTAACAAAAAAATAAAATAATTCCAAGGAACAACCGCCGTTTCGCGGCCCCTGTTTTTTGTGTGCTTCCCCCAACCCCACCCCTTTCACCCCCCAACCCCACCCTCCACCCTCCACCCCCCTGCCCAGTTCCCTTCCCCTGGATCCCAGCTCCACCTCTTCCTTTGCCCTCGCCATCCTCTCCTGGATTCCGCCGCCGGGTTTTCTGGGAGAGGATTGGCGCGCGGGGCGTTCAGGCGGCGGCGCGCCTGCGCACTGAAGGCGGCGCACTGCGCATGCGGGGAGCTGGCGGCTGGGCGCCTAGGGAGTCGTGGGTGACCCCGCTCTCCTCCAACCCGCGTTGTAACTCCGCGGCCGTGGGCAGTGCGCGTCCGACCGCGGCCCGGCCCTGCGCGCCTCGGAACAGTCCGCGGCGCTGCTCCGGCTTGGCTCCGGGGCCGGCGCGTGGGGGCGGCGGGCGGCCCGACCCGGAGAAGGCGGGAGGCTCGCGGGGGGCGAGGGCGAGGGGCGGCCGCGGGGCAGCATGAGTCAGCAGCGGCCGGCGCGCAAGCTGCCCAGCGAGCTCGTGGACCCGGCAGAGGAGACGGTGCGCCGCCGGTGCCGAGACCCCATCAACGTGGAGGGCCTGCTGGTGAGTCCGCGGGACGGCCGAGTCCCGAGCGCCTGGGGCTCCGCGCGCGGAGCGGGGGTCATCGGGTCCCGTCCCGTCGGGTCGGGTTCCAGGCTCGGCCGCCTCCGTCCCTCTGCGGGGAAGCTGGTCTGAGCGTCTCCTGGATCGGGAGCCCCCCCGCCCCCGCCCCAGGGCCGGGCCCGCGGCTGCCGCCCGGTTCCCTCTGCTTCCCGCCCATGACAGACCGTACATACACCAAAACGGTCCTTCGCCAAACCCTCTCGCCTCCTTTGAGCGAGTTTGCTATATCCATCCTATCTAATCTCCCGAGTGTTCTCGGCCTTCCCTTTGGGGCTGCAGAGCAGCGGCGGAGACAGATGCTCAACTTGGCGTTCGCAAGCCTTGTTGGCCTGCTTGCCCCGCAGCCTCGGTGTACCTCCGCCGGCCCTCGTGCTCCTCTCCCGCCGCCTCTCCCCTTCTCCTGCTTGACTGCAATCCTTGGAAAGCTTGGCGACTCGTCTCTGTTGGAAACTCTCACCTTTCCCACCCCGCTTTCAGCAAATTGATTCTCTCGCGTCCTGTCAGGCCGAGGAAAATGGGCTCCCTGCCTGCAAAAGGTGAATTCCCTGTCTTCTTGCTCTACCCTGGATGCGTTGTGTTTTTTTTTCTCCGTGGTCCTCAGGGTTGGCGTGAACTCTTCGTTTTCCGTTTCTCGCCATGTTTTCTGTTTCTCCGCTGATTTCTTCCCAGAACTGGTCCGTATGCCCAGTCCCCAGGGGGGACTCGGTGCACGCAAGCAGTGTAATGACACGGTCTTACTTCCTTTCTCACAGCAGCCCTAAGCGTTGATGATTCTGGTTTTACAGTTGCCAGCAGAGACCTGGAGGTGTGAAGCGGCTTGCCCAGGGTAAGGTAGTAGGTAGGCAAGCCTGGATTTGACCTCACTGTGTCTGATTCCAGATGATAAACTCTTGACGGCTTCTTTAGAGATCCTTCCCATAATTCCATCTATCCTTCCATCTTCTGCATCTCTTCCCCTTCATAGCCAAACTTTCTGGGGGAAAAAATTATTTGCATTCACTGTGCCCACCCGCTCGATTACCACCTTCACCAGCTGCCCCGGGGGCGGGAGCGCGGGCGGGGGGGGGGGGGTGGTCTGCCCTCCGCCCGGCTCCCCGGCTACAGACAACATGGTTAGTTCCAGCGGATGTTGCCCTCCTGATCTCTGCGGTTTTGATACGATTGACGACTTGTGGCTTCTTGACCACCACGTACCTCGGTGCCCCATCGACTCCACTGGCCTCTCCCGTGTTCCTTTGCAAACCGCCCCTTCCTTCCTTCCATGTTGGTGTTATTCAGGGCTGCCTTCTACCCGCTGCACGCACTCTTCGCCACCACTCTCATGGCGTCCGGGACCCTCTATGGCGTTGGTCCTCGTCGTCTTTGAGACTCTGATAAAAGCTCTTCGCTCTCACTATAGAGAAACCACTCGACTTTGCATTTAATATCAGAAGGGACGCACACCCCTCGAAGTCTTAGATATTCTTACCCACTGTTCACTTCCGTTACCATGTCATAGTAACTCCGGGATCTACAAAGCCAGCTCACAGCTTTTCAGCTGTCCCCTAGAGATCTCAACTTAGATTTGAAACTCATTTATCTAACATTTAGCTCACTGTCTTCTTGTTAAGCAAGCAACAAGTTTGCTATTATCTATCCTATCTAATCAGTAAATGGCAACACACTTGCCGTATGGCCCACGCCCCTAACCTAAGCGTCGTCCTTGCCTTTTCCGAACTGAGGCCCTCCATCTTCCAGGCTAGTTAAAATTAATCACCAGTGCTTGCCCCTCTGGCCATCATCTGTTTTCCAGATTGCTGCAACGCCTTCCTAACCAGCGTTCCTGCTTGTGTTCCCCAGTTTTTCTATCCATCTCCTCGTTCTTTCGGACCCTTACAGAGCCACGTTCCCCCTTCCAAAAAAGCTGGGGTTTTTTTCTTCCTAACACACTTTTTCTTGTTATGTCCCACCATTCTCTGGGTCAGGACTTCCAAGTGCTTGTCTGAAGGCTCCCGGACAGCTCAGCACGCGGTGAGCGCGACTCCTGGTGTGCTCCCACGCACCCCGTGCTTGCTTCCCCCCTTTGAAGTGTGTGCTCCCAGGGCCCTGGTGTAGTGACTGTCCATTTCATTGTTACGTGTCCAGCACATTTGGTGCCTCTCAGGGACAGGTTCGGTAAATAGCCATTGAGTGAACGCAGCGGGTCCTCTGTGAATGGCAAATGCTTGATGTGTGAGTGTTTCTTTTCCTGTCTGTGAGATTGCTGATTCACACACCTATCTCAGGGCTTTTTCGCTGGCTAAGGACCGGAGTATTTAATAATTAAACGCATAGAAGTGTGTTGCTATGCAAAGGTTCGTGATGTGTCCGGCCGAGTGTTGGCTGTGCACCGGGTAGACGGCTGGGACACTGGATTTTGAGAAGGGAGTAAATAGTGTTGGCGGAGGTGCAACGGAGTCCACACATTGAAAAACAAGGGAAATTTAAGTGCGTGAGAACGCAGTTGCCTTGGCTGAAGGCGTTTTTCAGAGGGCTCTTAAAGGGATATCATTCCCCAGACAGACAACCGGTGCAAAGAAAAATCTGTCTGAAGAAACTTTTAACCAATTTAGAGGCGACGCTTAAGATTTTAGCCCCTAAAACTCGCCTTTTATTTATTTTTTTTTCTTTGAGATCCCAGATCGACAAGTGTAGGTCTTTCGACGTGGGACTTGGGCCGTAGTAAGACAGCTTGGAATGGGCAGGCTTGCCCCCCAGGAGGTGCGGGTTCCTGGGGAGCTGTGTGCACGATCCTTGGTGATTTTCAGAGTGGAGGCCTCTGCCTCCTCCATCCATTTCCCACCTGGGACACTCTCAGGCTAGGGAATGGGCCCCGACAGATGCGAGAGGCATCGGAGGCTTGGGAGGGACAGTTCTTAGTCCCGTCATGAGGTTTGACGACTGCTGGCTCTTCCTTGGCATCCCCTCTGGGGGTTACCTCGGAGTGACCGCTCAGTGGGACTTGAGAAACAGGCGTGCTGCCCCCGCAGTGGTGGGTTGCCAGGACTGGAAGAAGCAACATCGGTGATGGCACCCGGACAGGTTCCACAGAGATCTGAGGGCGCCTTCCTCCGAGGGCTACCTTCTAAAGATCCCCGGAAGGTAAAAAAAAAAATAGCAGATTTTAGATCCCAGAAGCAGACTTAAGAATCACGGTCCGGAGGTGTAGTTCTTCCAGTGCCGGTCCTCAGGTAGCGTCCCTCCAGATCCTTCGGCCCGTGAAACGCAAGTCACGGGCATCTGACCCACACTCCAGACACAGGACAGCTGCTCAGCCTCCCGTTCTTAAGGACGAGGGGGGTCACAGAGCAGGAGCTGGCCCGAGCGATTCCTGATCCCAGCCGGTCGATGCTGGAGAGTTCTTGATTCGGTCTCGGGGCCTGGGAGTCATCCTCCCTGCTCCACCTCTGGGCTCTCGGTGCCACCCTCCGAGGCTTCCTGCAGCTGAGTAGTTTTCCAGCCGCCTCCTGTCAGAATTGTGGGTGTCCAGTTTTAATTTGAACCACCTCTGTCCTTTTTAGTCAAGACAAACCACCTACATCTTCAAGACAAACCACGTACTTCTTCAAGACAAACCACCTACTTTTCGTGGGGGGGGTGTCTGTGAGGCCCCCCTGGAACTCTCAGGGACCTTAGTGTGACAGGTGCGCCCTGGGGCGTTAACCAGAAGGCGTGCAGGCGTGCCCGCGCCTTCCTCTTTAGGCTGTTCTGGCAGCGCCTTAGATTCGGTCTTTCTCGCAAGTCATGACTTTTTAGCTTCTGGAGACGCTCAAAGTTGTTAAAGTCACCACCTTTTAGTTTAACAGGTCTTTCCTCAGTACATTTTACTGTGAACTGCAAGGGAAGACCAGCTGACCCCGTCCACCCTTTGCACAGCAGTCTCCTTAGTGAGAGGACCGTGACCATCTGCTGTCCACACAGCTGCAGGGGTGCGGGGGCTCTGGCTCAGCACAGCCAGGATGCCCGCCGCCAGCAGCGTGCTCCTCCCGCCGGGCAGCGAGTGTCCCGCGCCCAGGTTCTGCTCACGCTCTTTGCCCAGCCGGCTCAGCCTTGAGCAGACTCTGGTGAGCATACTGTGGGCGTGTACGGGATGCCCCGAGCTGAATCCTTCAGGCATCTGCAGTTTCCCCTGAGGGGATCCGAGCGAAAAACATGTGCGCGGGACAGAACAGGAGAAAGTCAGGGTAAAAAAGGCATATTTGGGTGAGAGGGATGCGGCTTTTTATTTTTTATTTACTTTTTTTGGGGGGGGGTCAATCCTCACCTGAGAATACTTTTTCCATTGACTTTTGGGGGTGGGGGGAGAGAGACATCGATGCTTGCCTCCCGGTCGAACCTGGACTGGAGCCAGGGATTGAACCTGCCACCCAAGTGGCGGCCCCTCCCCACTCCGCCTTGTCACCGTTTTTTCTTCCTTACAAGGAGGGCCTTTCAGGGGCTGGAGCGCCAGTCTCTCCCGGGGTGAGGTGCATGCTGTGATCTGGGGCTGAGTGACTTGTGATGAGGATGGATTTGGCACACCCCAGCAGGTGTAGGTTTTTCTTCAAATCCTAACACTCAGTCTTACAGCCTAATGCTGTGTCAGGGGAGTTACTCCGTATCGAGTTAACTCGTTAATAGAGGCTGTCGTCACGTCATAGACAGTATGGAAGATTGATGCCGAGAACTTGGGACACGTCAGCAAAGAGCTTTGTAGCTGCTCACCTTCGGGCTTCCCCGACCCCCGTCTTTGTGCCTTTCCTCCCATACTTACGTTCCCAAGCTGTGAGCTTGCACCTGTCTTCTTCTTGTTCAGAAATCCGTGGTGCATCTCCACTGGTTATAACGGAAAGTCTAAACTCCTCAGCGTGCTTGCCTGGTCTTCATGGTGAGCCTGGTGCTAGCGTGCCCGTCAGGGCTCAGCCAGGGGTCCCCTGCCCCGGGAATCCTGTCCCTCGGGGTGCATCTGTTACAGCCTGTTGACCTTCTCGGGGAGCACCTCGTAGACCTACCTCCGCTTCGCTGTGCCGATCGGGGGCCAGCTTGTCCACTTAGACAAGAGCTACCCTTGGTTGATCACAGCCTCTCTGGAGCCCCCTTGTTGCACTTCCTTGTAAGCGTGCAGCTTTCGTGACCCCGGGTGCGCCCGGCGTTGTCTGAAGGTTTATGTAAACTCTCACAGCCTCTAGCCATAAAACCACAAGGCGTTGATGTGGAGCCACCACTTCCTGGTTGTTCAGGAAATCACCGGAAGCCTCGGGTCATCGGACGCAGCGGTTCATCGGACGCAGCTGGCAGCTGTGCCGCGCAGGGTGCCGCAGGGAGAAGCACCCTCCTTGCACGCTGATTGAGGGGACGCCCTGCCTGGGAGAGGCCTGGGCCCATCCGCAGGAGCCCCTTACAGGGAGCACTTCCTAACTTCCACACGCCTTGACCGCGACTAGCCTTCCGGAGTCAGCAGCATCCTGATCGTTCCGCTGTTTCTTTTTTCCTCGGTATCTGCTGAGTCCGCGCATCGATGTGCGTTCAGTTCATGTTCTCATACCTGTGTCCTGTCTCCCTCACCCTTTCTCCTCCCTTGCTCTCTTGAACTGCTTTGCACATTTAAATCTGTGGCTGTCAGATGTGGTTACAGTTAGACTAGATGTAATTTAGAAGAAGGGCTGGTTTTCTCACACCCAGTTATCACCCCAGAGTGAGAAAAATCTGCATGTTTTCCAGTAAAATGCGGTTCATGTGCGTTGCTGTCTTTCAGGTACTGAGTTAAATTTCTCTCTGTTTCTTTTTTCCAGCCATCAAAAATAATGATTAATTTAGAAGATAATGTACAGTATGTGTCCATGAGAAGTAAGTTGACTCTTGAATAGGTTTTAGGGTTTGAAGTTTGAACTGGGATTTGGGCGATTTGTTTTTAAATGTGCATGAGTTGATGAGGGACTGAAATAAGATGTGTTGTTTGTGCCCTGAAACGTAACCCTGGGCGTTTCCTGAGGTGTGGGCTGGGTGCTGGGCACCGAGCGCGTGGGCCCTGCCGCGCTTGCCCGAAGGCTGGGTTCTCAGCAGAACCCGTGATGGCCCCGAAGCAGGGGCCGGCCCTCCCTCCTGGCTCCTGGGACTTCCGGTCCCTTCCGCTGACTCCTGCCGCGGGCAGAGGCAGTCAGTGAAAGGGCAGGCCTGCCGGGTGCCCTCGCTCCCATCCTGGAAACCGTTATGAGAGGGCCCACTCCGCGCTGCCCCTTCACGTGTGCTGTTCTCCTTGGATGCACAGTGCCTGCATGACGCCCGGGCAGAGACCTGAATGCCAGTCCTGACGTCTTCCTCAGCCCTGTCATCTCGCCACCTCGGTCTTTGGGTTTCACTTTGGGGGCGCTCTTCCCTCTGCCCCGCACCGCAGCATCGTGAACTGTCTGGCATTCCTTGAGCTCTCCCCTGACCTGGCCCAAGGGAGCTCTTTGCAAGGAATGGTCACAGCAGCCCTTCAGAATGTGGTGTGGGTTGTTACTCAGTGTATGGACAAGTAAACTGAGGCCCAGAGAGGTCAGGCAACTTGCTCAGTCAGGGCTCAGCCCCAGTGGCCCCTCTGACGTAAGCCCACATCCTCACCACCGTGCTGCACGGCTGCCTGCAGTCACCCTCTCCCACACTGACGGGGGGCAGAGCCGCCTCTGCAGGTCCCCGCTCCGGGCTCAGCCTCTGCTGCCGAGGGATTTTCTAGGACAGAAATGGGACTGCGATGTCACTCAGCCTGACTCCTCAGTGATGCTCTGTTGCCTCCAGAGAAGGCCCGACTCCCATCTACTTGGTTTTACTGATTTGTGTTCAGTTTGTAAGCCACCTCACACCACTAGAAGGAACACGCAGTAGGGAATGGACAGAGGGCACGGCAAGGCCCTGGAAGGTCGTCTCTCAATTCCCGCACGCTGTGTCCGCACACGCTGCTCTGTCCTCTGACGTGTGTGTCCCCGTCAGAGTGGGAGGACACCTTCCTCGTCTTTCCATTCTCTGTTCCCAGCATCTCCCTGTTAGGAGGCTTCCCGGCTCCCCCTCCAGGTGCGGCTTTATTTCACCGTAAGGAACTAGATGCCTCGCTAGCGCTTCCTCACGGCATTGCAATCGGCATTGCAATCGAGTGCTTTACTAGACGGGAAGCTTTCCGTGTGGAGGCCTTTTACCCATTACCTCCCTTCAGCCACCATCAGGTTACAGGTGTTCCCTAATGTCTGATCTTTATAGAAGGACTACCATGGGAGGAAACGTGTCCTGAGCTTGTAATACTATGCCTTGCTAGCAATCCAGTTTAACTAAATGCATGGTTTTTATTTTATTTGTTTTGGTTGATTTTTTAGTGACTTTAGAGAAAGAGGAAGGGAGGGGGGAGATGGAGAGAGAAGCATCAGTGTGAGAGAGAAACATTGATCAGTTGCCTCTTGTATGCACCCTGAGGACCGAACCCACAACCTTTCGGTGATCGTACCCACAACCGGCCAGGGCTAAACGTATGCTTTTTAAAGTGAGAATTTCTAATTTGTAATCTTCCAAGGTTCGCTGTAGAATTGTGACTTCCTTCTAGTTATACTTCAAATTTTTAAAAATTTCTTTTTAAGTCTGTTCAATCTCAAGTACAGGCATGGCCTGCACAGAGGAGACATTTATGTTATAGAATAGGTGCTTTAGTTCTTGGCATAACCACGGGACCTTTAAGCTGCGTGCGCCATTGCCGCGGTTCTAGATGGGGCGCTCTGATGGAGGTGGTATGAATATTTCTTTTGGGCACGCTGACTGGCATGCTATGGAAGGAGAGACAAGGAAGACTCATCTACTCCACCCTAGAACAGCTACGTGATTTGTAAATTTATTTCCTCTGCACACCAAAGATGAAGAGAATTATAACATTCAGTTCTGGCAAGCCCTCACACACTGCCTCCGGTGGGTAAAATCCACGTGGGTAATGTATCTAGAGGAAAGATGCGTCTAAAAGTTTAGCTACAGGGAGATATTGTGCAAAATCATCAAGTCGTAGACAATCTGAATCTCCAGTGTTGGGATTCGTAAGCGAGTATTCCATGCAGTTAAACATGATGCAGCCATAAAGAACTAAATACCACGCATTCATTAATAGAAAATACCCTTTCAAGTTTTATTGAAAATAATTGGCATCGTCACTGCGCAAGTTTGAAGCGTAGAGCATGATGGTTTGATTTACCTGCATTGAAAGGATTGTGCAGTAGGATTATTTAACACCCACCATCGCACACAGATGTAATTAAAATAAAATAAAATATTTCTCCTCCTGATGAGAACTCTTAGGGTCACTCTAACAGCTGACTTACGTGAGTCCCACGCAGTGGTGCTGCGCATGGCCTTCGGGCAGAAATGCGTCGGCCCCCAGTCCGGAGGTCACGGGTTGAGTTCAGAGAGCATGCTGAAAACAGTGTGTTCCCATATTTGTTCTCAGGAACTGTATGTATATTGGCACACTCGCATATGTAGGTATGTGGAAGGACAGGTGTGTATGAAAAACTAAAAACGTTAGGTAGGTAAGTGAGAGAATTAAAGAGACCCCCCCCCTTTTACTTACCTGTTAATATAGGGCAGTGAATATTACAAAAAAAGATAGGTATGCCACTTTTCCTCAAGGTACAGCATAATTATCCTAATAGAAGTCTCATTTTTGAGCTCTTTCAAAAACTTCATCGGACAGGGTTCCACCGTAGCACGTGCAGAATCTTGTGAAATGGTTTAAAAATGCCAAGTCCCTGCCTTTGCTTTATAAAGAATTCCGTAACGTGAAGGCCAAATGAGAAAATTAACTTAAAAATCCTTTCTAATTTCCTTTCTTAGCGTGGCGTGGGTACACATGCAGACTCGCCACCTTGGCACTAGGCCTCTAACAGTTCACATGTCCAG
The DNA here is from genome assembly GCA_026230045.1 of Corynorhinus townsendii. Classification (NCBI taxonomy): domain Eukaryota; kingdom Metazoa; phylum Chordata; class Mammalia; order Chiroptera; family Vespertilionidae; genus Corynorhinus; species Corynorhinus townsendii. The sequence goes on from JAPDVU010000007.1 coordinate 167,474,376, forward strand.
TGGAAACGGGTTGCATGCTTCAAACACTCCTTTTCGTGTACAGCAAGCATGTCACACTCAAAGGCTAACGGGGCCAAATAAACAAGGCGTGAGTGTCTGTGGGCCACACAAAAAACAAAGCTTTAATTTTCATAAAAACGTAGGTTTATTTCTATAGAGACATGCAGAGTGCAAAGGGCTGAAATAAATGAGTCATCGTTAACATAAAATAATAGAACATTTTAATAAAAATTAGTATTTTTTCTTGAACATTAACTTACCAGACACTGGATAACTGCACAAATTAATAAGCGTCACGCAAATAAACCTATTTTTCTTGTTCTCCGGAAGCGAAATATTTCTTGTGCACACCAAACACGTCAGTCCAAGACTAACGCCGTGGCCGTCGGCTGCTGAAATGTTCGCTGCGGGTATTGGTGGCGAGAAATGGTGCGCCTGCGTGTAAGGCGCATAAGGGAAATGAATGCGACACGGTTATAGCCGTTAGTCATCAGTAGACGATACCCTTTCCAGTTTTATTGAAAATAATTGGCATTATTGAAAAAAACGAAGTTACGAAATTTTCATTAAAACGTTTCTTACATACCGTTATATTGGCTGGGCCGCGAGTTTGACATGCTTGGTCTAGCCGTCTGTTACCTGGGATAGGCTAATTTTTACCCAGTTTGAGAAATCTGTTTCGTAAATCTTTCATAACAATTAGCTCTGATTTGATCAGTGTATAGAATTTCTGTAGGTGTCTGTGCTTACTAATCAAGAGGAAATACATTATTTTTAATGAGTTCAGAAAGAAATGACATTTGAAATTTTACAAATGGGTTTGTTTTGTTTCCCAGAAACTCTAAAAGTGAAGACACCTCGGTTTGATGTATCACTGGTTTATTTAACTCGGAAATTTATGGATCTTGTCAGAAATGCTCCTGGGGGTATTCTTGACTTAAACAAGGTTGCAACAAAACTGGGAGTGCGGAAGCGAAGAGTGTATGACATCACCAATGTCTTAGATGGGATCGACCTGGTTGAAAAAAAGTCTAAGAACCACATTCGATGGATGTGAGTTGGCTTCAAACTTTTCATGGCTTTTTTCCTCCTCATAGGTGACAATGCCATGCTTAAAACAAACTGGGTATTAGCAGTGTTTCATGAAAGAAAACTTGACTTCTGTTAGAAAAGGCATTCTATAAAATCTTTTTACGTTGTCCCACAAACTATATCGCTATTTTTTCCTACTTCAGAGTCATAGACAGTAGAATATTATTATTAGTTAAATAGAATATGATTGGTTTTAAGATACTCAATTTTCAAAGTATTTCTTCAGTTCATATTGATGACTCATATCGGGGGGGAATCAGGTGAGATTGTGACACAGAGGTTCTTGCATATAGTGTGACAGACACTTAGAGCCCAGGGCTGTGGTCGCTGTTCTGGAGGAGAGTGCTGTCCCCCCACCCCGCGAGGATGACGCGGATAGGCGATGGATCACACTCAGGAACTCCTGGCGCTCAGTGGAAAAGGGTGGACTTCGTGTCGAAAAGGCAGTTGCTAAAGATAACGTGGTGAGGAAGGAGCACACGAAGGAGGACCTTACAATATAGATGTAGGTAGACTTGGGTGTATGTTGAGGAGGGGGGTTACACATGCATGTAAGAAGAAAGCTGTGAGGCTTACATAGCAAGTGGTTTGGGGAATAGTCTAAGCATACAGTAGGAAACAGTCCCAGCATGTAAGTACGTAGAGAGCTTTCAGGCAAATGAAGCTACCAACAAAGATCGGAAAAGGACTCTTAAGTAATCCAAGGTTATTAGAGGAAGGGCTTATAAAGGAGGTGTTTTGTTTTTCTCAGTAGTATGGAAGTGCAGATTGAATTCTAATTTGAACATGTTTACTAAGTACCGTTAAACAGCACGGGTGCGGGGGGGTGGGTAATACCGTTTGTGCTCTGAACCACTAACGGGAATCGGGTTGAAAACGAGCACGGAGAACATAGTGGCAGCAGTCTTCTGTCCTGATTTTCATTGAGCTTGCAGAAGAGAAGAGCAGCTGTTACTCAGGTCAGACACTGGGCTAGACAATAATAAAGCAAGTTTTTTAGAACAAAGAATACAACCCTTGTGTTCGGGTAGAACAGGTATCATATGCACAATAGGGAGGAATGCAGGCTGAGAAGTGGAGCAGAGGACTGTCCTCAGCCAGTACTTGTTTCCCAGACGTAGGAACGGGACTGAAAGGCCACAACCTGGCAGAGTCGGGCTGTGTGTACTGGAGCGGCGCTGCCACGGGCTCTGTTGGCTCCTAGTTCAGCCGTCATGTCAGTGAGCTAGCCCTGCCTCTTCACCACGCTCTCCGCAGGGTCGTGACGTGCTTGTTTAATTCCCCTGAAGGGGCCTAGAGGTGGGGGCGTGGCCCAGTTTCTGTGGAGGGAGAGTAACGGTGATCTAGAATAGGGGAGGGCAGAGGTGACGTCCAAGTGTGTGTCCTGTGGGAAAGCGCTAATGGAAACGTTTGGGGAAGGGCAGTCACCAGTCTGCATCACTCTGCCATCCCCTGCGTGTGGCTGATGGTGGTCTTGTCCGATGCTTTTCAAGAGGAACCGATCTCAACAATTTCGGAGCAGTGCCCCAGCAGAAGAAGCTGCGGGAGGAGCTGTCCGACCTGTCGGCCATGGAGGAGGCTCTGGACGAGTTGATTAAGGATTGTGCTCAGCAGCTGTTCGAGTTGACAGATGACAAGGACAACGAAAGATATCCTTTAGCTCTGTACCTCTCCAGCTGTCTCCTTCCAGAGCAGGCTCCCTTAGTTAGTCGTCAGCTTAGGGGGGGAAGCGGGGAGTTACTCTATATAGTTAAGAAACAAAATTAGAGTTTTAGAAGTTAAAGTGAGTAAAGGTTTAGTCATGTAGCCCGATAACACACCCTGGCCTGTTTCCCCCGACTGCTCAATCACATTGACTTCTGAGATGGAATGAGCGGGCAGTGAAATGGCACCCGGGCTGCGCCTCCAGGCCACAAGGCCGAGGCAGAGTGTCAGTCTCCTCCTAAGCTCAGTGCCTGGGCAGGGGGACACTGGTCCCCGCAGCTGATCTTTGGTCTCCGGAGCCGTCTGCTGCTGGGTTCCCTTGGTAGCACCTTGGGGAGGTGTTACCGACTGAGCTGGTCTGTGCTTCCCGTTCATGTAGCTCGGCAGCAGTCTAGGCTGCGGCTCGGTAGCTATTAAAAGGAAAGACGTTGCCAACACTGCTACACTCGGGAGGTGAGCGAGGAAAGAAGGCTGGGTGGCCCAGTAAGACACGCAGCTGTAATGTCACCACAGTAACCAGGTATACAAATTCAGGTAGTTGGACAAGAAATCCCATAAGCAGGTGCTAACCCTGAAAAACTATATTCTCTAAGTTGATTCTACTTTTTAAAAAACATATCTTTTATTGATTTCAGAGGGGAAGGGACAGGGAGAGAAAGATAGAAACATCCGTGATGAGTGAGAATCCTTGATCGGCTGCCCCCTGTATGCCCTCGGCATGTGCCCTGACCTGAGTTGAACCGTGACCTCCTGGTTCAGAGGTCAACAACAACTGAGCCATACCGGCTGGGCTGTTTCTACTTTTTACAGATTTTCCCCCTTTATTTAAGGGGTTCTCCTCCCTTAAATTCCGAATATTTCTCCCTAGAGGTTCTTAGAATGAGTTCTAGCGGCGAATCGGGAATGGGTCTGGGTGGGTGGACCTGATACCTTTGAGTTGTGTTTGTCTTTGTTAATATTTTTCTCCAGAAATTGTCGTCATAATCACATTAGTACAGTTTAAAGGGACTCTGAAATTGAGTTGTAAATGTAAAACACTAAGTCATGAAATACGAATTATGTATGGAAGTATTTTTACCAACTGCCCCCTTCACTGTTTGTAATGTTCTAACATCCCGCTCGCATTCCTGTGTTACAAGAGCTAAGTTACCTCCCCGCAAAGCCGCCCCCTGCAGATCCTTGACTGGCTTTCACGCTCGCGTACGTGACGTACCAAGACATCCACAGCATCCGCGCCTTCCACGAGCAGATTGTGATCGCAGTGAAAGCTCCGGCGGAGACCAGACTGGACGTCCCGGCCCCCAGAGAAGTAGGTGCCTGCATGTGTAAGGGGACTTCCAGCGGGACGGGCACCTGCCGAGACTTGCTTCTTGGCAGCCTCGCTGTGGCCTCGCACGCACACTGGTCCTGCCCAAGGCCCGGTGCACGTTCTCACTTAAATCGCACAGCAAGCTCAGCACGAGGAACCTGAAGTCTAGAAAGATGAACGAACTTCCTCACGGTCAGGTAAGAAACACAACCAGACTTCAACCCAGAGAGTCGTCTTAACTGTTGGCCTGTAAGCCTCTTAGAGGAATTACCAGGAATTGGCTGAAGTCTTGAAGTCCCGGAAGGAAATCTGGTGTCAGCCAAGGCTCTAGGGAATTAATTCACTAACCCGACTCAAAAGACGGGTGAGGACACTAGACTCTTACGTTATACAGTGAGGATGAAAAGTAAAGTTACCCTGTGAATGAAAAGACTACTCTCTCAAGCTGTCAGTGCTCAGCACTCCCCCCACACCTTGCAGGGACATGTGTATTGAAAGGTAATTGTCATCGGAAGGTTGCTTGGTAAGGACGGAGTCGGAACCAAGCCATTCCTGGGACAGACCGCCGGCTCTGACAGGCTGGTGGACCCTGGGTGCTCAGTGATGCTGTAGGGACTTGCCTCACTGTAGGGAGGAGGACTCAACACCCACCTTCCTTGTCCCCCGCAGGCAGTGTCCGAGTGCGGGCAGATGCTCTCCAGCTACCTGTGGGCCCAGGAGGCTGTAGGAAGGGGGCACATGGTCCTGAGGCTGGTGCGCTGCCTCTCACTGGGCTCTGCTCCCAGGTCCCTGGGCATGCAGCAGGGGCAGTGCTGCCGTGGTACCCAGCCCAGGCCCACCGCACGGACGGAAGGAGAAAGACTTACAGTCGAACCCACTCCCAGTCAGAACAAAGGACCCGTTTCTAACTGGAGCTGGTCCTTAAGAACAAAGCATAATTCTCTGTAGATGCTCCAGCTTCTGACAGCTCATGGATTCCAGTGGCTTAAATTACACGAGGTATATTTTGTCTCGATCTCAGCTTCTTTTTAAGTGAACAAAAGAACGGTCTGTCAGTCAGCTCTTCGGTGGTCTGCAACTCGAAACACCCCGGCCACCTGAGACCACGGGATTCTCGGTTCGTCTGTCATCAAGACTCTGGGTGTGGCTCACGTGCAGATGCCTTGAAGGGTCCAGTTAGCCCTGCGGGGGGAGGTGGGCTCTGGAGCACGAAGGCTCTCAGTGAGCGATGGCGCTGGACCCGTTTTCTGTGCTCCAGGAGCTGTTTTTACTGTGACGTGGCCCGTGGACGTAATGCCCCGAGAGCTTCGTCGTGGTTTTCTCCAACAGAAGGGGCACCCTCTGCGTTTACATGTCTAGAAGCGTCCCCCGACACTGGCACTCTGTCCAGTAGGTGACGGTACCGTTGGGACCCTCCGGTTGACGCTGCCGTTTGCGTGTCTTTGCCAGGACTCCATCACGGTGCACATACGGAGCACCAACGGGCCCATCGACGTCTACTTGTGTGAGGTGGAGCAGGGTCGCTCCGGAAGGAAGGGCTCTGCAAGTGCGGGACCCTCGGCGTCTAAGAAAAGCAAACACTCCAAGAAGCCTGACCGAGGTGAGCGCGCTGAGTTTCTGGTCTAGGGAAACTTAAGGTTCTCGTGATTTTTAAATGGTATAATACTTTTTTAAAAGTGCACTGGGTGGTGTTGCCTGATAAAATTATATAGGTTTCTGGAAGAAAATTGAGGGCACAAGTAAGTGGAAGCATATACTGTGCTCATGGATAAGAAGAATTAACGGTTAAAATGCCAATACTCCCCAAAGCAATCTATAGAGTCAACACAATTCCTATCAAAACACCAATGGTGCCGAAACCGGTTTGGTTCAGTGGATAGAGCGTCGGCCTGCGGACTGAAGGGTCCTGGGTTCGATTCCGGTCAGGGGCATGTACCTGAGTTGCAGGCACATCCCCAGTGGGGGGCGTGCAGGAGGCAGCTGATCGATGTTTCTCTCTCATCGATGTTTCTAACTCTCTCCCTTCCTCTCTGTAAAAAATCAATAAAATATATTTAAAAAACACACCAAAAAAAAACCACCAATGGAGCATTTCTCAGAACCAGAGCAAATAATCCAGAAAGTTACATGGAACCGCAAAGACCCTGAAAGTTACAGCAATCCTGAGAAAGAAAAAGGTGGAGGAATCGCACTACTTGGTATCAGGTAGTATGACATCAAGGCCGTAGTAATCAGAACAGCCGGGAGCTGGCATAAAAGCACATAGGTCAGTGGGACAGGACAGAGCCCAGAAGTAAAGTCACACCTTCATGGTCAGTTAACACTTGACAAGGGTGCCCTAGCCAGTTTGGCTCAGTGGATAGAGCATCGGCCTGTGGACTGAAGGGTCCTGGGTTGGATTCCTGTCAAGGGCATATACCTTGGTTGTGGACTCCATCCCCAGTAGGGGGCATGCAGGAGGCAGCCAATCAATGATTCTCTCATCATTGATGTTTCTATCTCTCTGTCCCTCTCCCTTCCTTTCTGAAATCAGTTAAAAAATACATTTTTTAAAAGAAAGTTTGACAAGGGGGCAGTAACAGACAATGAGGTAAAGACAGTCTCTTCAATAAATGGTGTTGGGAGAATGTTAGACTCAACCGTAAAAATCATACAAGAAAACATAGTAAAATCTCGGACCTTTCACATTGCAATATTTTTTCTGATCTATCTTCTTGGGGAAGGGAAACTTAAAAAATAAACAAATGGGACTACATCAGGCTAACAAGTTGTGCACAGCAAAGGAAACCATCAGAAACATGAAAGCAGCCCACCGCCTGGGAGAACGTATTCGGACAACTTGACAGTTACATTCCAGGTGGTTTTGATGAGAGTAAAACTTGGGATCGTGGTCGTCCCGTGTGGAACCAGCTGGGGGAGGGCTCTGGCTGGAGAAGGCTGTCCACAGTCTCGGGCGGGTGCTCGCGGGCCCATGTGCCTTCCGGTGTGTTCTTGGGACTTCGAACGGCAGCCTCAGGGCACCCCCATGGCGCTTGACCAGGGTTCTTCCATCTTTTGTCTGCGGTTGAGTTGTGTGCTCTGTTACCTGGTTGCTTTTTAAACCCTCGTTAGAAGAATTTCTTTCGTGTTTGTTATTTTTCAGAAGAAGATCCTCCACAGCAAAGTGAAGTGAGTGACTGACGGGAGTTGAGCGCCCGCGTGTTGAGTGGCTTTGGAGCACCGCGTGGTGGTGACGCATCGAGTTTGGTCCTCAGCCATCAGTCACTGTGAAGTCCCCTCAGGCGGTAGCAGCACCGAGGCCAGTAGTGTCTCTGAGTGGCCCGCTGCTTAGATTCCGGGATTCTTGTGGTTTCCACGTTCAGAAACAGCTCTTTTTATACTTGACTCCTTTTTGTCCGTGACCTAGATATCCTGCCTACTGAAGTTCCTTCCTCAAAAAAGTATCACTAGCCCCGAGACGGTCAGTCCTGCGTGGACTGCCCTCCCGTCAAGGATCATGTGTCGTCATCACAAGAGCAGTTGCCTTACACGAGGTCACGTCTGCATTAGCTGCTGCGCAGTGGGTGGGCGTGCACACGCATCTAAATGTGACGTCTGTGTACGTAGCTGTATAATGCTTAGATTGCTTATGTGTGTCTCAGTGAGCCTCTTCGCCACTGTACGGCCAAAATCATGTATATATGGAAATTAACAGACCCTCTAATCTGTGGTATCGGTAACATATTAGAATCCTCTGAACTTAAAGATCATGGGTTTAATTCGGGTTTCAGTGTGATTCCCTGTGGTGGAAGGGGCTCAGGCTGCCTACAGTGACTGTGTCTGAGCAGACCTGTGGCATCCCCACGCCTTCAGGGACAAGTGTGGAAAGACCATCAGGTACTGGCTTCATGTGTGTGAGACAGGAATTCAATGGCGGTGGCAGCCGGCAGCTGCTCTACGCTTTTTGCCAGCAGCAGGTTTGTGACGTTTCTGTGTTCAGCCTTGCTCCTCGCTCAGAGGGGTGCATTTAGGCCTTAGTTGTCCCCTGCCGTCTCTCCCGCTCCAGGCCCCTTCTCCAAGTACCTAGCTATGTCTACCTCACTGGTAAATCACGTACCACCCTGTGCCTCAGCTCACTCGAGTTACCGTGAGACTGTGAGCTCCTGGAGGGACTGTGTCTTAATTATTGCTCCGCCCAGAGCCTTGCACAGTGCCTGCACATAACACGTGCTCAGTGGCTGAACACACTCGCAAGTGAGTGGATGTAAAATTAGGCTGGACATCCGTGGCTTGTCTGCCAAACAGGATCTTCTGAGCATCATTCAGATTTATATTTTAAACGTCTCGTGCTTTCAAAGAAAAAATTGAAGCAACTTGAAATTAAGATCATGTATAAAAAGGTTTAAAATAGGAATCAAAATATAGAAAAATAGTGCTGACTCTTGAGGATGCACATACCTCTGCACTCCAGTGGCTTTGCCCTGTGCCCTGTGCCCGTGGCCTCCTCCCCCCAACAGTCCACCCCCCACCCCCCCACCCCCGCCCAGCTTTCTCTCCAGGCCTGGACTGCTGGGAGTGCTCCCGTGTGGGACTTAAGCAGTAGTACATATAGGTCAGGTCTTGATGAGAAGATTGGGGCTGCAAAGTAGGACTGTCGGTCTATATGTGATGGCCAGAACCCTGAGGATGAGGTCATCTAGTGCAGGGTCACCAACCTTCCCGACCTCACGGGCCACCGGTTGGTGACCGCTGATCTAACAAGGGTAGAGCAGGAGAAGAGAGGCCCTGAGCATCTGTATTGAAGGGGAAATAGGAAGAAAAGGCCTTTCCTGAGAAGGAATGGCGGGGGGGTGGGGGAGGAGGAAGGTAGTCTCCCCAAAAACCAACAAAGGAAGCGTGGCCACAGGTGTGGCCTTGTTTCTGAGCAGCAGTTCCGTACTCACGAAGTGTGACGCGTGTTCAGCATGACAGATGGGTCCGAGGGTAAAAGAATCATGTGAACCAAGTTCTCTGTAACCATAGACGTGTGATATAAAGGAATGTTCTCCATCTTCGGTGTCCGGTGTGTCTTCTTACAGCTGCTTTTGCAGCCCGAGCTAGCCCCCAGCCCTGCCTTCCCCCCATGCCGCCAGCGCTGCTGTCTCTGCACTGTCCTTTCCCGTCCTCCACCCCTTCGGGGGCCTAGGGTGTTCCCTGCAGGCCTCGCTTTCCAATCTCGCTGCTCCCCGGCGAGCCCTCCCTCCACTCAACCCGCATGGGTCTGGTGGCTGGGCCTGCACCCACTGCACTTCCCTGTCCCTGCCTTTGCTCTCATCCTGTGCCTGGAACTGCCCCCTCCTCTCTGCTTTCAAAGCTGCATCCCCAGCGACAACCCCCTGCCACCCCACCCCTTGGGCCTGCAGTCCCCACAGGGCATTGGGTGGCCACCCCCCCTCCAGTCGGCTTTCCCCACCGGTATTTCCTGCTCTTGGTGGAGGGACCCCGCCCCTCCCCCCCCCCCGCCCCCGGCTTATGTTCCCCACATTTCTGTAGTGTTGGGTACATTTTTTGCTGAATGAGAAAAGTGACCTGGCTTCAGCCCATTCCCAAGAATTTGAAAACTGACTTGTCGAACACATAAACCAACAAACGGGGTTTGCTCTGAAAGGAAAAATGCCTGTCCCAAAGCTGCCTGTTCTAAACTCCAGCGCGCTTGTCCCTGCCTGTGCAGACGAGAACAGCCGGCAGGCGGGAGGCCCCAAAGGAGCCTGACCGATCCGTGTGGCACTGCCACCTAGTGGGGAACTAAGTTACTTAGATTTCTTCACCTGCTTTCAATGAAGCAGGGGCCAGGCAACGGCATTTTTTTAAAAATTCCAGATCCCATTTTGTTGATAAAGTGAATTGATACTAATTTTTGCGTATTAAGATTTAAATAGAATGGCGGGAAGAAAAATGACATGCCTATGCCGAGTTTTCTGTTCTTGCCGTAATCTTAGTCTCCAGGGACCTTAATTGTCTTGACACCCTCACAGCATCACACTGGTCCGTGACATGGGGCCCCGTGGTCAGGAAGCAGCAAATACCATAGATGTTCTAGTAAGATGTGTGCTAAAGGTGGTAGACAAACCCAGTCTTCCTTTTTTTTCATCTTCACCCAAGGAGATGCTTGTTTTTTTCATTACTGACTTTAGAGAGGGAGAGGGAGAGAGAGAAACATCCATGTGGGAGAGAAACATCTGTTGGTTGCTGCCTGTATGCGCTCCGAGTTCAGGGACCAAACCCTAAGCTGGGTGTGTGCCCTGACCAGGAGCCAAACCTGCGACCCTTCCGTGCACGGACGATGCGCCACCAGCTGAGCCGCCTGGCCAGGCAACAACCGCTCTGGATACCAAGTCCTGTGCCTGCCAGGGTCCAGTAAGAAAGCCCTGTTGGCCCTGGCTGGCGTTGTGCCATGGTGAGAGCCCCAGCCTGCTAACCACAGGGTCCTGGGTTTGGTTCCCAGTTAAGGGCATGTACCTGGGTTGCCGGTTCAATCCCTTGGCCCTGATTGGGGCACACAGGCAGGAGGCAACCAATCGATGGGTCTCTCTCACATCAATGATTCTCTCTCACCCCCTCCTTCCCACTCTCTCTCAAAATCAGTGGGAAAATATCCCCGGGTGAGGATTAAAAAAAAAAAAAAATGTGTTCGTGCTAGAAAAGAAATACTCGTTCAGACTTAAAAGGAGCATTGGAATGTCGCTGAGTTAAAACCCTTCTAGAAGTGTCCGTCCAGCCCGTGGTGACTTATTCAGTCGTATAACCTGGTGAGTGACACCGGCTTGCTATTTATAACGAGGCCGGCGCTCCGTGGCCGAGCACTTGTGAGCTCGCGGAAGGAGCGGAACGTCCCGTCCGGTACTTGGCAAAATTCTTTCAGACCCTCTCATGCGGACGGCGGTAGGAAATGGCATCACCAGCCAGCGTGGTTGTCCGTAGGCAGACCCTCGTCTTACATTTAACTTTGAAAATGCACTTACAGTCCTTTTCAAGATGAGCCATTTTTCCTCGGTTACGCTGCTGGGTTTAACTTGGTGCAAAAGGAAAATCGGGTGGTAGGTAGACGTTGTATCATGTGGGGGCCGTGACTAGCTCCTGCAGGGGCCTCGGTCGGCTTTAATGACTCCTCCTACATTTATTAGTTACAGTGATTATCTGCTCATCTCGCTGAGCCCTTATTTCGTGCCAGTCCCTGGAGTGAGAGATATAAATAGTTGAGTTTCCACATTATCTGGTCAGGTAGGTGTCCTGATCCTCACTTTAGAAACGAGAAAGCTGAGGCTTGAGGGCAGGTGACTTGCCGGCCTAGGGCCACACAGCCAGTCCACAGGAGAGCCAGGGTTTGGGCCCAAGAGTGACTCACAGTCTCAGATAACCTTTAAAAACAGGTGACGCCTGGCCGGCATGGCTCAGTGGTTGAGCATCAACCTATGCACCAGGTCACAGTTCGATTCATGGTCAGCACACATGCCCAGGTTGTGGGTTCGATCCCCAGTAGGGGGCATGCAGGAGGCAGCTGATCAATTATTCTCTCTCTTCATTGATGTTTCTACCTCTCCCTCTCCCTCTTCTAAAATCAATAAAAAAAATATATATATATATATACTAGTGGCTCAGTGCACAAAATTCGTGCATGGGTAGGGTCCCTAGGCCTGGCCAGCGATCAGGGCTGATTGGGGCTTTCTGGCTGCTGGCTGGGGCCTGTCTTCCTTGGCTGCCAGCTGCTGGCTGGGGCCTTCCTTCCCAGGCTGCTGACTGGGATCTTCCTTCATTCTGCGCCAACCCCTGGTGGTCAGCGCACATCATAGCAAGTGATCAAACTCATGGTCTCCCAGTCCCGTGGTTGGCAAACTGCAGCTCGTGAGCCACATGTGGTTCTTTGGCCTCTTGAGTGTGGCTCTTCCACAAAATACCACGGCCTGGGTGAGTATATTTTGAAGAAGTGGCGTTAGAAGAAGTTTAAGTTTTAAAAATTTGGCTCTAAAAGAAATTTCAATCGTTGTACTGTTGATATTTGGCTCTGTTGACTAATGAGTTTGCCGACCACTGTCCCAGTCGAACTCCTGAGGGGACAATTTGCATGTGGCCCCTGGACACAGCAACCAGTCTCATGTAGGGGCTGACAGACCCAGACACTCCAACGGTGGTGGATACAGCCTTGCCTATGGGCTCCCGCGGCCTCTGGCCAGGCTGACAGGCCCGGACACTCCAGCAGCACCATCTTTGTTGGGTTAATTTGCATACCCGCTCCTGATTGGCTGGTGGGCATAGTGGAGTGACGGTTAATTTGCATGTTTCTCTTTTATTAGTGCAGATTTTTTTAAAAGATGACACCCATGCCAGGTTCTGTGGGTTTTTGATTTGAGAGCGAGAGAGAGAGAAACATCAATTTGTTTCCCTCATTTATGCTCTGATTGGTTGATTCTTGCATGTGCCCTGATCTGAGATGCTCTGATTGGTTGATTCTTGCATGTGCCCTGACCCGAGATCTAATCCGCAACCTTGACATATCAGAACGATGCTCTAACCAACTGAGCTACCCAGCCAGGGCCAGGCTATGTGGTTTCAGCATCTAGAATTTGTTGGGCTCAATACTGTAGCCATGAGAAAATGTCTTAATCTTTGGACAACTCTTCAGAAGTTGTGGCAAATATTAACTATTGAGTTGTGACAACCATACTACCTAGTTCCATTTCTTTATCACTGATCAATTCTCTCCTCCTCTGACCAGTGCGTGTGGGTCTAAATACATACGGTGTCATGAGACCAGGCGAACGGGGCCCCCCTGCCCGAGCACGAGGGCTGGCTTCTGGCTTTGGTTTTGCAGTTAATACTAATCAGGTACCTCGGGCGGGCCGAGCTGCACATAGACACACACGTATATTCCAGGATAACTATTCAGATTCTTAAAAAATATAATTATTGATCTCCGAGAGGAAGGGAGAGGGAGAGAGAGAGAGAAACATCAATGATGAGAGAGAATCATTGATCGGTTGCCTCCTACGTGCCCCTCACTGGGGATGGAGCCTGCAACCCAGGCATGTGCCCTGACCTGGAATCGAACTCATGACCTCCTGGTTCATAGGTCGATGCTCAGCCACTGAGCCAGCGGGGCAACTGTTTAGATTTTGATTTATATTCAGAAGGGAATTTGATCTGAGATATTTTCAGCAGACTGACCTGCAGCAATGTCACAGCCCATCTGGAAGGTTGTCGTTCACACTTTGAATGTGGCATTTTTACTGACACTTCCCATTGCACCGAATGGCATTTCCAACATCTTACGAAAACCCGCAGTACAGTGCTTTTTTAAAAGGAGAGTTACGGAAAGTGGGCCAAAGGGCAAGCGGGAGTAGAGGAAATAAAGCAGGGGAGAGGTCGGAATGCAGCGCGCACCCAGTGGAGTGCGTGTCGTTCACGGCCTCCCGCTTTAAAAATAAACCAGCACCGCCCACTTTCCTAAAAATGTGGCTTCTCGGTCAGGAGTCTTCATCTGTTTTTTTCCGCAGCGGGACTTCTTGTCCTTGCTCCTACTCGGTGCTCCCTCCCCTGCCTTCGCCAATCTTCCCCTTCGCCTCTGTCCCCAGCAAGCAGGAGGAGTTACTTGGGGTTTTTAAACCAGGGATGGGGAGCATGGGAGGGTTCACTTGTGAGCTGGCTGGAACATCTGTGGGCAAGCTCACGCTGCCAACCCGGGACTCGGGCCGCAGTCCGCCGGTAAGGATCCTCATATCTGTTTGATGTCAGCACCCGAGCTCCTGGATCCTTAGTCGCGGCTCCGCGCGGGGTGATGCCGACTGGATGAGTCGTCGTCCCTGGAACACAACTCGCTTGGCACATGGTGAAGCTGCAATTTGGCAACGGGATCAAGGCCTTTCTTCTAGAAATAGCTCTTACCGCTCCCCGTCCCGGGCAGATCCGAAAGGGAAAGTGTAATCTTTCCTCTGACTCCCTCTCCCGTGAAGATAATGGGGCCTTAGCCGGTGTGGCTCAGTGGATAGAGCACCAGCCTGGGGACCGAAGGGTCCTGGGTTCGATTTCAGTCAAGGGCACGTACCTCGGTTGCAGGCTCCTCCCCGGCCCGGGCCCTGGTCAGGTCTCATGCAGGAGGCAACCCATCCATGTGTTTCTTCTCTCTGTCTTGCCCTCTCCCACAATCTCTAAAAATCAATGGAAAAATACCCTCAGGTGAGAATTAAAAAACAAAAACAGAAAAGGACGGGGTGCCCCCCACATAAAACCACGGCTTACAAGGTCCACGCCCTTGACCGGAAGTGAACCTGGGACCCTTCAGTCCACAGGCGGACGCTCTATCCACTGAGCAAACCGGTGAGGGCCAGGCTTTATTTTGAAGAGCAGTGTTAGGCGTCTAGCGAAACTGCAGAGTGCAGAGTTCCCATATCCCCTGCTGCAGCCCACAGCTTCTCCTGCCATCACGTCTATTGGCGCGCATGCCTGCTGCAACGGAGGACTTCACGTTAATACATTATTACTGGCTGCAGTCCGAAGGCTGCATTAGGGCTCACTCTGTGCCACACGCTCCCTCTGTGCTTGGACATATGCACAGGGTCTCGTGGCCACCATTACACTACCGTACAGACTAGCTTCACCATCCCAAACCCCCGACCCCCATCGATTCCCCTCCTTCCCTGTCCGCGCCCACCCTCACCTCCCAGCAACCACTGATCTTTTCATGGTCTCCATCGTCTTTGCCTTTCCCAGAATGTCCTAGAGCTGGAATCACACAGGATGGAACCTTTTCAGATGGGCAGGCGTAGCAATAGAAACATGAAGCTTATATTGCACTTAAGATTCTCCCATGTCGCCCTTGCCGGTTTGGCTCAGTGGATAGAGCATCAGCCTGCTAGACCAAAGGGTCCCGGGTTCGATTCCGGTCAAGGGCACATCCCCAGTTTTCGGGCTTGATCTGAAAGTTATCGCTCACGCTTTGGATATGGCATTTTCCTGTCAAGGGCTCACCCAGTGGGGGCGGGGGGGGGGGTGCAGGAGGCAGCCTATCAAGAATTCTCTCTCATCATTGATGTTTCTATCTCTGAAATCAATAAAAATATTTTTTAAAAATGAAAAAAAAAACACAAAAAACCCCGAGAAGTCCCCTCTGGATATTTTGGTTCTTGAGTTGCATAGCTGCTGGCAGACACAGGCGCCCATATGTATGGGCCCCGGTGATAAGGGAACAGGCTGGCAGCCCCTCCCGCCCCTCCCACAGGCCCTGCTTCCTTTGAGCAAGTTCACCTTCCGCTGCTGAAGTGCTTCCTTCCCCAGCAGCCCCCCTTCTGCCAGCAGCCCCGACGGTGGCCCTGCAAAGATGCGTTTCCAATTCAGATCCTACAGACCCGCTGCTCGTCCTTTTTGGACCTTCTCTTTCTGGTTCCACATCCCAGCCCACCCCCATTGCTCTGTGAAGGTCAGTGTGGACGTTCGGTCTCATCCCTGCCCGCCTGAAAGGGGCCTCAGAGGCCAGCGACCCCGTCATCTCACCGCGAGAACGGCGAGACCAGCAGAGGGGCCGGCTCCCCGCCGCTGTCCCCATCTCCTGTCGCCGTAGTTTCCCCAAGACAGTCCTGCGTGGAGCCTGTGCCGCCGACTCTTCCACCCAGCCGCCTGCGTGCCGCCTCCAGACGGATTACGAGTACGTTTCTTCAGCTTTACCTTCTCCACCCGCCCGCTTGGCCTTGCCCCTCCCCCATCCACCCAATTTCAGTTAGTTGCCCAGTTGCCCCAGCCCAAAGCCCAGCATCACACTTGGTATCTTTTCTCTCTCTCACTTCCCCACTCAATTCACCAGCAAACCCTAGGGCTCTACCCTCGGAATGTATCCAGAATTTCTCTCTACTTCTTTTTTTTTTTTTAATATACTTTATTGATTTTTTTTACAGAGAGGAAGGAAGGGAGAGAGATAGTTAGGAATATCGATGAGAGAGAAACATCAATCAGCTGCCTCCTACACGCCCCCCGCTGAGGATGTGCCTGCAACCCAGGTACATGCCCTTGACCGGAATCGAACCTGGGACCTTTCAGTCCGCAGGCCGACGCTCTATCCACTGAGCCACACCGGTTTCGGCTTCTGTCTACTTCTTACCACCCCGATGCCTACCAGCAAGCCACCGTCATCTCTCCTTTGGGATTCTGCGGCAGCCCACCCCACCCCGCCCGGACTGGATTCTCTGGCTCCACACTTACTCTCCTTGAGTCTTTCCTCCACACAGGAGCCAGAGGGAAGTTTTAACACCATAAATGAGATCACATCGCTCCACTTCTCAGATGAAGGCTCCAGCGACTGTTCATTTAAAACCCAAGCTCCTTGCCACGCTCAGGAAGATCCTGCGTAACGGACCCTGCCTGCCTCTCCTATCACTGTCTCACTCTCTCTGCTGTAGTCACAGACGCCTTCCTGCTGAGCCTAGAACACGTCAAACTCCTTTCTGCCCCAGGCCATTTGCACTTCCTGTTTTCTCTCTTAAAAGGCCCTTTACCCACATCTTTTTAAAATAGATATATTTTATTGATTTTTTACAGAGAGGAAGGGAGAGGGATAGAGAGTTAGAAACATTGATGAGAGAGAAACATCGATCAGCTGCCTCCTGCACGCTCCCCACCGGGGATGTGCCCGCAACCCAGGTACATGCCCTTGACCGGAATCGAACCTGGGACCCTTCAGTCCACAGGCCGACGCTCTATCCACTGAATCAAACCTGTTAGGGCAACCCTTTACCCACATCTTGGCATGGATTATTGTTTCACTCTATCCAGTTCCAATTGAGCTGACCTTGACCACTCTCTAGAAAAGAGTGTACCCCACCAGACACTCCAATCCTTTATCCTGCTTTACTTTTCTTCATAGCACTATCTCCACATGACATTGTTATACATGTTTATTGTATGTCTTCCACGCTGGTAATTAACCTCCACAGGATAGGACCTTAGACTGAGGTCCTTGCTTTATCCAAGTGCCTAAAATAAGATCTATTACATACCAATTGCATATCACAGTATTTTTTAAATATAGGTTTTTATTGATTTCAGAGAGGGAGAGGGAGAAAGAGAGAGAGAAACATCGATGAGAGAATCATTGATCGGCTGCCTCTTGCACACCCCCTACTGGAGATTGAGCCTGCAACCTGGGCATGTGCCCTTGACCAGAACCGAATCTGGGACCCTTCAGTCCATAGTCTGATGCTCTATCCACTGAGCCAAACAGGCCAGGGCTCACAGTATTTCTTGAATGGATGAATGAATGAATGAGACAACTAGCATATAAAATTTGGGACAATCCACAATTGCTGGAGAAACAAGTTGTGGACTTAACATACCACAGGCATACGCGTCATTTCTCAGCACATGGTTCTCACAGAGACAATTTTATCTGTGATGAGTCTATTAAAGAGCCATGGCGCTTACGCAGGAGAGCGATAATAGAATATTAAAAATGCATTTTGTGCAGGGAACGTACTCACAAGGCCTTGGAATTCCCAGTTGGTCTCTGCTTTCCGGTGGCACATTTATGTATCCTACGGGCTCAGACCCAGGTGCTGCCCACATGTGGCTCCCGGCGGAGAGGCGGGCCAATTCCTGGCCATGGGAGTGTTCCATCTGTGAGAGGGCTCCTCTCTCCAGAAGCCACGTTCCCCGCGGACAGACCTCCGGGAACGCCGTGGCAGAGAGGCCTCAGCCCTGCAGGGGGAGCTGATGGCACGCGTCCGTTCTGGAAAGCCTGCGGAATCGGGGGCCCAGAAATTCAACTATTCCTTCAAGTGGAACGGATTCAAGAGGTCACTGGATTTTATAAACACCCAAGATATTCCCTTACTCCTGCCAGAGTCTAGAAATGGAAAGATTCTCCAGACCCAAAATGTCAAGTGGTCAAGTGGGGTTCATCCAGCCCATGGAACGCAGGATTTTATCTCAACTCCGGGGCCACTTCCTCCTCCGGGGTGACCTTGCCACCTTGCCCACAAACATGGCCAACATGGGGGCTCCAAATGGTGGTGACGGATGCCCAGGACACTCATGGTTGAACTCCTTTCTGGAAGCACAGAGGGCCGGCCCTCGTCCTACGGAACCCGGAGACAACCCCAGAGCGCCTCATCATGCACCTGGAGAGAGAGCTCGCACGGCCAGCGACTAAGGATCCAGCAGCTCGGGTGCTGCCGTCAAACAGATATGAGGATTCTACCATGCCGTCCCGCCCGGATATCTGCAATGACCAAACAACACGGAAATCATTCCATGAGCAGTTTACTCAGGACACTCTCAGCTAGGCCAGAATGAATTCTCAAATCTTGCTTCTACGTGGGGTTAGGTAAGGAACATTCCGGTAATTTGGGGACTGGTTTCTCTCTCGTTTCTTCATTCACCATATGCAGTCAACCTCACCTGAAGACTGACCTTCCGGCAGCTCCTGGCCTTCTACCTTCCCCTCCACCAAAAACAGGGGCCTCTTTGTTGCAGCATTTTCCTGCAAAGGCTTCATCTTCACTCCGATTGGCTGCTTAAAGTGCATGGTCACCCCCAAGCCAATCACTGTGCCCAGAGGGATGGCGTGCACTGATTGGGCAAGCCAGGTCATGTGTTCAACATCGGCAGCTGGGCGGGAGCATCTACTTCCCCTGAACCAGGTGCCTCCCCAAAGGGACCAGCAGGGATGGATGCCCGGAGCCACACCGGAGCTCATCACGTTCACTCTCCTCTGGGTGCCTGTCACCTTTGTCAGCAGCTCTACGAAGGCGCCATCGTCCTTTTCGTATATTTTATTTTAGTGTCTGTGCATCCCCAGAAAACTCCATGGTTTCAGAGACCGTCTTCCTCAAATTATTGAGGTCTCATGAAGCTGTTCATATAGTTCGTGCTTGATAAAGTTTTGTTGATGTGAATTACATTTTCAAAAAGGAAATGAAGGAAAAAAAAAACTCGTTCTCCTCCTTTTAAATTCCCAAAGGGTCCAATTACGTTGTTTTCTGTACATTGTTTAATCCCTTCTCCAGTAAGCAAGGCTAATCTCGGGCTGTCGTCACGTGCTGTAACCTGAGAATTCTAGAACATTTTAGTCATTTATAAGCGAAGTCCAAGGCCCACTGCATTTTTGGTGCGTGAATGTGTGGACAGTTATAAATAGACACAGACAAACAGGAGGGCTGTGTGAGCTGGGCTGGCAGGGCCCCTGGCTGTGGCCCCCCAAATATAGCCTGCTGACAATCTGCCACGGGCATTTCCCCCGCCACAGTTCATCATTTCAAGCATTCTGAGCAGCCATTCTGGATATTTGTTCAACAGGACATTTTTTCCACGTTGCCTGTTGGCCAAATGCGTGGTATTTTTCTTTAAAAGAGAGATGAGAATCTCAGGCACAGATAAATATATCCCCTGGCACTCGACTGTAACAGAATTCTCCAAAGGACTTCTGTCCCAGGTCCGAGGGGTTGGTGTAAGTCTGGGAGCCCTGCAAGTCTCCCATACCCTCCCGTCGCTTGAGCCAGAAGCAGGAACCCTGAGGAGGAGGCCCCGGCGTGGGCCACACACGCTGTTTCCCATCAGATACAGACAGACACAAGAGGGGGGGTCCGGGGGAGCCTCTTGTCAAGAGATGGGGCTGTGGGAAGCCTTCGCCTTGGAGCCGCCTGATGACGGCCCGTAGCCGTGCCTGCCGGAGCCCCCTGCCCTCCCCAGCGGTGCCACGCTGTTGCGTTGTCCGGGTTCCTCTCCCCTCCTCTCCAGGCCTTCAAACTCCTCCCAGCTGCCCCCGTGCACCCTCACGGCCAGACCGGACATGCCTGATTCGCGTGATGCAGACATTCTCCAACATAGGGTCGGTCCATGTCCAAACGGTCAACTGGATCACAAGAGTTCAAGGTCAGAGCCGACTGTCCCGTGGGCACCAGGTACTCAGTGAGGGTGGAGAGCACAGAAACCCATGCCGCCCACAGGTGCTGGTGCTATCCCGGGTGAGGCGTGGGGTCAGCTTTCCAAAGAAAATAGTGACGAGCCTCTCCAGTGAACCCTTCGCCCTTGGCCTTGGCCTCCTCCTCCTGCCTCAGGTGCGGGGGGAGGGGAGGGGAGAGGATGCGCAGAGGCGAGCCTCCATCAGCGCCGGGAGAACAGAGGCCACGTCATCCTGAGTAGCTGGGACAGTCCGAGGCTGCATGCTTGCCTCTGTACAAATGGGAAAAGGAAGAAGAGCCCTAACCGGTTTGGCTCCATGGATAGAGCACCGGCCTTGGGACTGAGGGTCCTGGGTTCGATTCCGGTCACGGGCACATACCTCAGTTTCAGGCTCCTGGGCCCTGGTGGTGGTGGTGGGGGGGGGGGGGCGGGGGCATGTGGGCGGCAACCAATCGATGTGTCTCTCTCACGTGGGTGTTCCTCTGTTTCTCCCTCTTCCTTCCGCTGTCTCTAAAAATCAATGGACAAAATATCCTCGGGTTAGGATTAAAAATAAAAAAATAGAAATAATAATAATAATAAAGAAGAGGAAAAAAACAAACCAGTCTGCGTAATCGACTGCAGGCAGAGCCCAGTCCAGACCGATCCCTGGCGCTGTTTTTGTAGCTCCAGGGGGATTGGCTTCTGACTGTAAATACCTTGGAGCAGAGGTTTCTTGACGACCCAGAGGCCACTGCTTAACCCCGCTGCTCCGGCGTCCCGTTGTCCCGCCCGGGCGAGGGCGGGCTGGGAAGGAGGGCCAACGGAAGCACCTGCCGGGACGGGGAGGCTGGAGGCAGGCAGGAGAGGCCCTCAAGACCACGCTCCTTTTTTGAAATGGACATAAATGATGAAACCAGCCCCAGCCGGGCCACGGTCCTGGCTCTCAGCGCTGGGGTAATCCCAGCCTACCAGGCCATGGTACTCCACCAGCAATTCTTTCTTCCTGGAGCTTGGAGCATCCCGAGGCCACACCAGCCCTCCAGACTCAGGCTCCACCCCGCCTCTGCTCCTACCGAGGAGGCTGGGTGCTCTCGTGGCTTCAGCCAGGGCCCTGGGCGCCACTACACAAGCCCAGTCCAGAGGCTGCAAGGGCAGGACGGGGTCTGCTGCGGGGAAGGGGCTCCCAGGGGCTCCGCAGAGCCTCCCGCCCAAGCTCTGAGAACTGTGCTGTATCTGGCCACACAGCTTCAGCTTTCAGCAGCTCCCGGGCTTTGCAACAAAGGACAATGGCTTTGCCAAGGACGCGAGGCTGAGTCACTGCTATGGTGTTGGAGAGGAGCCGGATCAGAGGCGGCCTACAGGCAGGAACAACCTTAATTCCTTTTATTACCTTTAATAATAGAGCTGCTATCACACTTTTCCCCCAGAGCGTTCCCCCCTGTAGTAGCTCATTTAATTCTCACTCCCGCTCTCTGCTCTAAAAAAGGCTGGGGGGGGTTGGGGGGGGGGGGTTATGCTCTTATTTAACGGAGGCTCAGGAAGCCCGGCTGACTCCGAGGGATCGCACAGGAAATCAGACTCAGCTCTCCAACTAAAAGGAGCACCAGAAACAGCCCTGTCACCCGGGCCTGCCGCAGGAAACAGACGCTCTTCACCAAGCTGAGTCACCTAGGATAAACCAGCCACTTACAAAGAGGTCTGCGCAGCGCGGAGGCAAGCCGGGATGCGGGAGGGAAGCATCCTGGGGCCGCCAGAGCCGGAAAGGGCCGGCCGCCCACTGCCCATAGGGGCAAAGAGAGGAGCGGTTCCTGGAATCAGATGAGAGCTGTGTCCACGGGAGAGGGCCACCAGGCAGGAGCCACTGCCAAGCCCAGGGCATGGACACCCCATGGCCATTTCCTCCCGCCCCTCCCACTTCCTGCTGGTGCCTCCCATTGGCCAAGCCCACCTGGGAGCCGGAGGGTGTGCAGCCCTCACCTTCCCACGTCTGAGAGCAGGTGGAGCCGAGTGGAGAGCAGATCTGGTGGGAAATGGAAACGCATCACGTGGCAGAAACCAGACCAGCTTGCAGGCTGGATCCCCCGCAGGGGGCGTGCAGGAGGCAGCAGATCCATGTCCCACTCTCACATGGATGTTTCTCTCTCGCTCCCTCTCCCCTCCGCTCTAGGACTCAACAGAAAATCTTAAAAAAAAGAACCTACATGTCACTAACTCCAGAGATTCTCAGGTTCACCCTGGCGAAATGGGGACTCAGTGAGGACAGTGTAATGTCTTTTTCCAAAATCTAAAGACATCCAATTTATTTGTTTTATTTTATTAAATATATTTTTATTGATTTCAGAGAGGAAGGAAGAGGAAGAGAGAGATAGAAACATCCACGATGAGAGAGAATTATGGATCGGCTGCCTCCTGCAAGTCCCCCACTAAGGATCAAGCCCACAACCCGGGCATGTGCCCTTGACCGGAATCGACCCTGGGACCTTTCAGTTCGCAGGCCGATGCTCTATCCACTGAGCCAAACCGGCTAGGGCGAAACACATCCAATTTCATCCCTGTCACTCTGGCTGAGAGTGGGTGCTGCTTCTTGTTTTTGTCTTCTTTATTTGTTGTCCAAATATCCTTTATGAAAGCGGTGAGGGTGTACTGAGTGTTGGCACGGGCCGGGCAGAGTGCTAAAAGCTTTGCACAGTTTCTCCCATTTACCTTAAAAGCTAGATGCTATCATTAACCGAATGTTACTTCCAAGGAAACTAAGCCCCAGAGACCCAGCTGGCACCTGTGCTGAGGGGCGGGCCACGGAGCCAGGACCATTGGGGCGCCGTCTGATTTCACCACGCACCCGCCCCTGCGGAGTCAGGGCAGTTCCTCAACGCTTCTGTCCTTATCCCACAACATGAACGTCTGGCAGCCCAGGTCGGGGCCTCATGCTTAAAAAACAAACAAACAACAACAACAAAAAAACCCGTGCCCGGCGGCGTGGCTCCGTGGTTGAGCATCGACCTGTGAACCAGGAGGTCACAGTTTGATTCTCCGTCAGGGCACGTGGCCGGGTTGTGGGCTTCATCCCCAGTGTGGGGCGTGCAGGAGGCAACCGGTGGCGGCGAGCAGGCGGTGCCAGCCCGGCCAAGGCAGGGGCCAGCAGGCCACCTCCCCATCGCCCCGCTGGTCACATATCACGTGATTATCTCTCGTCATTGGTGTTTCTCCCTCTCCCTCTTCCTTCCTCTCTGAAAGAAATACAAGTGAGAAACACAGCTTGTAGCGGTCTAGAGACCCAGGGCCGTGGAGGTAGCCCCTGTGCCCTGCTTGACAGGTGCCGGGAGCGGTTGTGGAGTCACCCGAGGTCACCCAGCAGGTGGGAAGCAAACGTAGACAAGGAGAGGAGCTGGCCTGGCAGGTTTCCAGCATTTGTGAGACATGAACATGTGAGCATTTCCTCTGACCTGGACAATGGCGGCGTAACGAAGAGGCCGCTGCCAGAAAGACCTGCAGAAAACAATTCTTCCAGCCTCTGTTTCTCCAGGACATCCTGGCCTTGACACTGAGCTCTGCGGGCACCTCCGGGAATGCCTCCGCATTCCTGAGCACAGGGGCATTTCCGGGCCCGGCTGCTCCGGAGGCTGCCTCTCAGGCAACAAAGGAGTGTCTGGGGGCACTTTCCCCCATCCCCCTGCAGGTACCTCCTCCCACTCAAGAAGCTGCCTTCCGGTTGGCTGTCTCCATGGTGAAGGTGAGATGGTTTCCATGGCAACAGCAAAGGAGCGCTTGTTTCCTCGGTGATGATGAGGAAGGAGAGGCAGTCAGGCTCAGAGGATTTGTCCCTGACCCCAGCTCCCACCCTGCAGAGGTCCCCCCCATGTAGCCTCCTGGGTGAGGGTCTTGTATGACAGCAATGACAGTTTTGCAAGTGCTAGGCTCTCTCCAGGACAGTAGAGCAGTGCTCTGCGTAGGCTCAGGGTCCACGCGGACTTGGCTTGGCTGCGTTATTTCACCCTGTGAGCCCCCGTTGCCTCATCTGTAAAATGGGCCGAATAAGAAGCTCAACCTCTTATAGTTGTGAAGACATAAGTGGGAATGGCAGTAAAGTTTCTCTGTCATTAGCAGACTAGAGGCCTGGTGCACGAAATTCGTGCATGGGTAGGGTCCCTAGGCCTGGCCGGCGATCAGGGCCAATCTGTGGGGCAACCAGAGGGGCGATCAGGAGGGGCCCCCAGCTGGCATCCACCTTGGCCGGCCTGGGGCCTGCAGGCTGGGGGCAGCTCCTCCATTGAGTGTCTGCCCCTTGGTGGTCAGTGTGCGTCATAGCAACCGGTCATTCCACCGTTCAGTCAATTTGCATATTAGGCTTTTATTATATAGGATGGCAACTTGCAAGATCACACACTAATTAGCCATTATTGTTCCAGTGCAGAGAGAGAGGTCAGTGGGATTTATTAAGACCATTTTAGAGATGAGGAAGGTGGAGCCCAGGGAGTGAATGTCGGCTTGAGGCCCAGCATTGCTAAGAGGCAGGACTAGAGCGAGACACCAGATGCTGGGGCTCCCAGCTCTACTCCACTACGCTGTCCTCTTGCCCAGTAGACACCCCCCACTTCCCTTGTTTCCCTGCTCAACCCAAGACCCTGAGTGCTAAGTAGCTCCTCCTTCCCCCATGTCACTCTTGGTTTGTACCGTAAGCCTGGACCAAGTCAACACAAGCATGATTGCCAGAGCACTTGATAAGCTCAAGATACAGGAATAGTGAATTAATTAAGCGAGGTCTTCCCATCCCACAAATGGCTGGGATCCGTCTAGACTAGGGGGTCGGCAAACTCATTGGTCAACAGAGCCAAATATCAACAGTACAACGACTGAAATTTCTTTTGAGAGCCACATTTTTTAAACTTAAACTTCTTCTAACGCCACTTCTTCAACATAGACTCGCCCAGGCCGTGGTATTTTGTGGAAGAGCCACACTCAAGGGGCCAAAGAGCCGCACGTGGCTCGCGAGCCTCGGTTTGCCAACCACTGGTCTAGACGGAAGTCTGGAATGCTTGTTTCGTTGACGGGGTTTGTCCTCGCATAGCCTCTGATGGCATTCCTGAGTCATGCAATGTGTGAATTACTGAGATGTCACGCGTGTGATCTGTTAGTTACTAGGAGATGAAACACCCTCCTGGGACCATACTGCTGTAGAACCAACCAGTCTTGGAATCACATCTTAAATTTCATTACAAATTAGCAACGGGATTTTGCAGGCGTTAATTAACCTCACTGAGCATCAGTGTTCAGATCTGTAAAATGGATGTATAACAGTGTCTCCTGCAAAATTGGTGGTGAAGTTTAGGGATAACACGCCTGGTACATAAAAGTCAGGTGACAACCGGTTGCCTTCTTTTGAGACAGATGGCCACCTCCCGTTTCACAGTTCAGTGTATTTTCACCTCTCGGTAGTCCTCCATTGGGATGTATGACCCGTGAAGGCGAGACTGCACCCAGGTGAGCTCAGGAAACGTGGGCAGATGCCAGCAGAGGCTCTCGGCTGCCTCACTTGCCTTGCGGGGGAGCACGGGGGCCCAAGGATTTTAACCTGCTGCAGAGCCACCGCTGCCTAGGCCCGGGAGCACAGTGCACGGCCTCGCTGAAATCTGCCACGGGGGGTCTGCAAGGCGGGCTGGCAGTGCCCTCTTCAGGGCTGTCGATCAGATCCACAGGGCGGGTCCTGGCTGCAGGCTTGCACTACATGGTCCTCCCCAGCATCCATGCCTAATTGCATCAGAGGTTAATATCCAACGAAAATCCACCAATAAAATCGTATCCCCAGGAATCTAGGATTGAGTCCAAGAAAGAGTTCTGTTAGTATCTTGATATGCTTCCACAGTAAAGCCTGGAATGGACAATTGGTTATTTGCCATCATGAAGCACTTGATCTGGAGAAAGATACACACATGCACACATATGCAGAAGCACACACACATATGCACATACACACACGTGCACACACACACGTGCACACAGACAGGATTCAGGGACAGAGGTCCCACAACATGCATCTGACCCCTTGCTGGGTCCTAGCAACATTTCTGACCTTAGGTTGAGGAAACACCTTAAAATAATCCCCTCCGCCCCTTTCTGGCGTCTGTTGTTGTTCGACTAGGTCAAGGTCATTTCTGTCACTTGCAACCAAAGAACCCTAAGCCATGCACTCCCTTTCAGCAGGAGGCACAGCGTGGCGGTCAGGGTGGACACTGTGATACCCCTGAAGGAATTCAGCTGCCCAAGGTCCTTGTCCTCAGGCTTCCATTAATACTAATAAAGTGACTCCTACCTGCTGAGCAGAAAGGTCATGACCTTTGTTCATCTCAGATCCTCTGCAGCAAGAACACCCTGCGGAGGCAGGCAGACACCAGCTTCTCAGAGCCGAGCATCTGCATTTCCTTCCTTCCTTCCTTCTCGTCTCCGGCCGATCAGCTCACTCCCCTCTGGGGGCAGAGGAGACTAGGAAAGCAGATGATGAAGCACAGCCATGGACTGGTGTTTGGACTAAATTTGTTGCTGTGGGCGTCGTGAGCAGCATGTCCCTCTGGGCCAGAAGCTGTCTGGTGGCGGCTCCACGGTGAATGAGACGGTCCCAGGGGCTTAGGGTGGCCACAGAAGACCCGCCACCCTCAGGAGCCCCAGGACTGCGAATTCAGAAGCGCCGAAGAGGATGGCTAGGTGGCAGCGCCCCCCGAAGCCAGAGGTGTGCCAGGGAGGGTGCGGTGGGGTGCTGGGAGGAGAGGGCCCGGGGCAGGCCCACTGGGGCAGGCCCCGAGGCTGTGCTGAGGAGGGAGGAGGCCGAGGTGCTGGTGTGGGCTGGGCGCAGGAAGCAGACCTGGAGAAGAGTTGATGGAAAAGATGTTTGCTAAGAGGTGTCACTGCCGGCCCGGCCGGCGTGGCTCCGGGGTTGAGCACCGACCTACGAACCAGGAGGCCACAGTTCCATTCCCAGTCGGGGCACAGGCCTGGTTTGCGGGCTCGATCCCCAGTGTGGGGCGTGCAGGAGGCAGCCGATCCGTGATTCTCTCTCATCATTGATGGTTCTATCTCCCTCTCATTTCCTTTCAGAAATCAATAAAAATATATATATATAATTTTTTTAAAAAGTGTCCCTGGTACCCTCCCCTGGGAAGGGAGAGAAAGGAGCAGGATTGGGCAGAAGGAGAGGGGGCCGCAATGACCTTCATAGCTGTCTCCCTGTGGGCAGAGCTGACCACGCCTCTATTCCGTCCCCATCGGGCCCAGCCAGCCCAGAGGGCAGGCTCTGAAGGGGACCACCGAGCGCGTCTGATGACAGTGTTCCCGGCCACTTCCCAGGCGAGTCCTCTGGGGAAAGGGTCTGGGTGACACTTAAGTGTCCACTAACGGTCCCCGTGCAGAAGGCAGGGTCCAAACCCGTCAGTGCGTCAGCGAAGCCAGCCTGGCACACTGTGCAGGGTGCGGTGGGCTCCGCCGCCAGCCCTCAGAACCCACAGTCATGAGGCGCTTGCCCGTGCCAGCCTCGCCGAGCCCTCCGTGGACCCAGGCCCTGTTCTCCGAGCCCACAGCCCAGCAAGTCACACCCAGCAGCAGGGTCTTACCCGCCCAGGTGTGAGAGGCAGCAGCCCACGGAGGTGGGGGAGCCTAGGGTTTAACTAAACGAAGAGATAAAAAATGTTTTAAATATACGTGTATTGATTTCAGAGAGGAAGGAAGAGGGAGAGGGAGAGAGAGAAACATCCATGATGAGGGAGAATCATTGACTGGCTGCCTCCTGCATGGGGGGCGATCGATCGAGCCTGCCACCCAGGAATGTGTCATGACGGGGAATCGAACCGTGACCTCCTGGTTCCTAATAGATTGACACTCAACCATGGAACCATGCTGGCTGGGCTAAGAGATAAAATTTTAGCCAGCAGAATTGCCATCCAGATGGACTAAGCAACATCGGGGAGAAAGAAAAGAAAAAGAACGCTGGTGGAGGGACCGGGAAGCCTGGGTTTGGACCAGGCCCTGCTGCTGTGCCAGTGTGGTGAAGGCCCCGAGCCTCTCTGAGCAGGATCTGAAAGTAGCAACGCCAGCACCTGCTGTATGGGTGCTGTGAGGTTAGAAAGCTAACATGCAGGGCAGGCACCGCCCATGGCGAACAGCCAGGGTGCGGAGGAGGTGGGCTGTTGGGCTTTCTCTCCCTGATGGCCACTCAGCCACCGTGCAGGTCGTAAAAGTTATTGTTCCACCCAGAAGGGCCATAAACTCTGTTTACTCGGCCGAACGAAGCCAGGTGCCAGGCGGGGACCCAGGGGACCATGCTGGTCCAAACCCTCTGGAACACACGGCTTGTCCCATGTCTGGCGATCGCTGTTACCTGGGTCTAGGGCCCAGGACGACGTACACGTGGGTTTCTGGCGCGCTGGTTCACATCTGGCCACGACCTGTGGGCACTCAGTCACCCTGAGCGGCACTGGCCAGGCAGCAGCCTTGTGAAACCAGGTAAGCAGCTAAGACCAGAAGTCCAGCACACACTCTCTCTCTCACACACACACACACACTCACACACACACTCACATACACATACTCACACTCACACACTCACACACACTCACACTCACATACACACACACCCACACACACACACACACACACTCATACACATACACTCACACACACACACACTCACACACACACACACTCACACGCACACTCTCACACACACACACTCACACACACACTCACACACACACTCACACACACACACTCACATACACATACACTCACACACACACACACTCACACACACACACACACACATACACACTCATATACACATACACACACACTCACATACACACACACACATACACACACACTCACACACACACTCACACACTCATACACACACACTCACACACACACACACTCACATACACATACACTCACACACACACATACACACACACTCACACACACACTCACATACACACACACTCACACACACATACACACACTCACATACAAATACACACACACACTCACACACACACTCACATACACATACACTCACACACACACTCACATACACACACACATACACATACACTCACACACACACTCACATACACACACACTCACATACACACACACTCACATACACATACACTCACACACACACACTCACATACACACACATACACACACACTCACATACACATACACTCACACACACACTCACACACATACACATATACACACACACTCACACTCACATACACACACTCACATACACACTCACACACACAGACTCACACTCTCACACACACACTCACATACACACACATACACACACACACATAAACACACACTCACACACACACTCACATACACACACACACTCATATACACACACACTCACATACACACACTCACACACACACACTCACATACACACACACACACTCACACACACTCACACTATATAGCCATGCACTTATATGTGTATATGTGTTTTTTAAAATCTGAGCCTCTGCCAGTTTTGCAGATGGTTATCTGTAAAATCTATTGGAAGACTCGTGTGTGTGTGTGTGTGTGAGTGTGTGTGTGTGTGTGTGAGAGTGTGTGTATGTATGTGTGAGTGTGTGAAAGTGTGTGTAAGTGTGTGTGTATGTATGTGTGAGTGTGTGTATGTGTGTGTGAGTGTGTGTGAGTGTGTGTATGTGTTTGAGTGTGTGTGAGTGTGTGTGTGTAAGTGTGTGTATGTATGTGTGTGTATGTATGTATGTGTGAGTGTGTGTGTGAGTGTGTGTGTATGTATGTATGAGTGTGTGTGTGTGAGTGTGGGTATATGTATGTGTGTGAGTGTGTGTGTGTATATGTGTGTGTGTATGTATGTGTGAGTATGTGTGAGTGTGTATGTATGTGAGTGTGTGTGTGAGTGTGTATGTATGTGTGAGTGTGTGTGTATATATGTGAGTGTGAGAGTGTGTGTGTGTGAGTGTGTGTGTGTGTGTGGAGTGTGTATGTATGTGTGTGTGTTAGTGTGTATGTGTATGTATGTGTGTGTGTGAGTGTGTGTGTGTGTGTGAGTGTGTATGTATGTGTGAGTGTGTGTGTGTATATATGTGAGTGTGAGTGTGTGTGTGTGAGTGTGTGTGTGAGTGTGAGTGTGTGTGTATGTATGTGTGAGTGTGAGTGTGTGTGTATGTATGTGTGAGTGTGATTGTGTGTGTGTGTGTATATATGAGTGTGAGAGTGTGTGTGTGTGTGTGAGTGTGAGTGTGTGTGTGAGTGTGTGTGTGAGTGTGTATGTATGTGTGAGTGTGTGTGTGTATATATGTGAGTGTGAGTGTGTGAGTGTGTGTGAGTGTGTGTGTGAGTGTGTGTGTGTGTGAGTGTGAGTGTGTGTATGTATGTGTGAGTGTGAGTGTGTGTGTATGTATGTGTGAGTGTGAGTGTGAGTGTGAGTGTGAGTGTGTGTGTGTGAGTGTGAGTATGGGGTGTTTAATAAAATGTCAGCCGTCCGCACTGGGTCTGGCGGTAAAGCCCGCGGAGGGAGCGGCAGAGGCTCTGAGCATGGGTGAAGCAGCGTCCTGGGGCTCCTCCAGTGCTCTCCTAGGAGCACCGGGACCTCAGAGGCAGGGCCCTCCTTGAGTTACGATGCCCCGGTGACCCCTGTCTTTCTGGAAATGCCCCACCAGCCCCCTCTGTTGGAACAGCGCCCCGGTCTTGGGTAATAGTGTGTGCAAGCCACGCTCCATCCCATAACCCCGTGTCTCTCTTACAGGGACACGCAGAGGAAGTTTGGCGGAGCTTCATCCCAGGGAAATGTCAGGCTCTTGCAAATCAATTTGCATGCATTCTTTTGTCTGAAAAAAAAATTGAAAAGAAAACTATGTAACCCAATACATACTGTGTTCCTCCCTTCGTTTTAGCTGCCAGGAAATGTAGATCCAAAACATAGGGTCCCATGCGTACCTACGGGAAATCGGGGTCCCCAGGAAGTCACTGGGCTTGTCTCAGGTGACCAGGCATCCTGCTTCCCTGACACAGTTCATTCCTAGGTGTGTCCCTTCGCATCCTTGATACGAGAAAGCCCCTTTGTGAGCCCGGCTGGCGTGGCTCCGTGGTTGAGTGACGACTAATGCACCAGGAGGTCACAGCTCCATTCCCGGTCAGGGCACATGCCCTGGTTGTGGGCTCAGCCGGTCGATGATTCTCTCTCATCATTGACGTTTCTCTCTCTCTCTCCCTCTCCCTTCCTCTCTAAAATCAATAAAAACATATTTAAAAAAATAAAGTAACAGTGAAAAAGAAAAAGAAGAAAGAAAAACTCCTTTGCGTCTCGCCGGAAGCACTGGGTGAGCACCCCTCGGAGCTGAACAGAACAGGAGCACCGAGGAGGTCCTCAGCCAGAAGGTGAGCATTTCCGCTCCCTGCGGAGCAGAGCCAGCGGCTGTGGACAGGTGGGGAGAGGTGGGCCCTGAGAGCGAGGGAGCCGGGCATCGGGGGAAGGGCCTGGCCTTGCCTCCTGACTTTCGAGTCTCGGTGTATTTAGCCCAGGAGATGGTGTGACAGAGAAGCAAGGGACATGTCAGCAGGTTTGATTCCTGGGGTTGAAATGTGGTGCCATCCTGACAACTTGTAAGCCGTGATCTGGCCCTCTAACCCACGGTCCCCCAAGGCAAGGTCAGGGTGGAAACAAATTGGGAGGCGGGGGCTGGGGGTGCTGGGTGCAGGGGGGCAGGGGGGGGGCTGAAGCACAATAGAAATAATCAGGGTGATGCAGAGAGACTTTAAAAAAATAACTCATTTGCTTTTTCCCACTGTGCGTCTTCTTTTCTTGAGATACATTTGACACCCAACACATTAGTTTCAGGAGTACAACCGAATGGTGCGATATACGTACACCTTAGGACCGTGGTCGGCAAACTGCGGCTCGCGAGCCACATGCGGCTCTTTGGCCCCTTGAGTGTGGCTCTTCCACAAAATACCGCGGCCTGGGCGCGTCTGTTGTGAAGAAGTGGCGTTAGAAGAAGTCTAAGTTTAAAAAATGTGGCTCTCCAAAGAAATTTCCGTCGTTGTCCTGTGGATATTGGGCTCTGTTGACGAATGAGTTCGCCGACCACTGCCTTAGGAGCTGGTCCCCACAATGTATCTAGTTAACACCCTCACGCCACCTGGTTAATAAATGTTTTTCTCTTGTGAGGAGACTTCTGGGATCTACGCTCCCAGCAACCTTCCCATATACAACATGGTCTTGTTGACAGTTGTCACCAGGCTGTATGTTACACCCCGGGACAACTTTTCCTGCCGGGGCAAGAGGTTAACAGTAACAAAGTAGCCTATATAATAAAACCCTAATATGCAAATCGACCCAACGGCGGGACAACGCGCACTGACCACCAGGGGGCAGACGCTCAAGGCAGGAGCTTCCCCCAGCCCACAGGCCCCAGGCCAGCCAAGGCGGGTGCCAGCAGGGACCCCCCTCCCCCCACATGGCGAGCACGGTGGCAGGAGCCTCTCCCGCCCCTGCAGCAGCGCTAAGGACCCCTGGGGCCTAAGCCGGCAGGCTGACATCCCCCGAGGGGTCCCGGACTGCCAGAGGGCGCAGGTGGGGCTGAGGGACCCCCTCCCCCCCCCCCCCCCCCCCGCCACAGTGCACAAATGCTGTGCAACAGCCTCTAGTCGTTGAATAAAACTCTGACGGGAGCCGAGCACTTTTCACATATTATCATTTAGTTCTCCTCCCGACGAAATAGCGTTAGAAACCTGGGACTAGAGAAGTAAAAGGACTGCCCAGCGTCGCATGGGTAATAAGTGGCTCCACGGGGTGACAGACTGGATACCTGCAGCCCCCCAAGGCCACACACTGAGAACCTCCTCCCCAGTGGGATGGAACCTGGAGGCGGGGCCTGTGGGGATGGTCAGGTCAGAGGGTGGCGCCCTCAGGAGTGGGACGCGTGTGCTTAGACAGGAGAGCCCCCAGAGCTCCCTCACCCCTTCCGCCACCTGAGGACGCAGCGAGAGGTCGTCCCTCCAAGAAACAGGAGGCGGGGTCCCACCAGACACCGACTCTGCAGAGCACCTCGACCCCGGCCGTCCAGCCTCCACACTATGAGGGGACATGCCTGTGGTGTGTGCCACCCGCCCACGGTATTAACGTTACAGCAGCCAGAACGGAGGCCCCATCCGGCTCTGGAACCTGTTCTCAGTCCACTTTATGTGTTTGTTTTTTTAAACATTTTCATTGATTTCAGAGAGGAAGGGAGAAGGAGAGAGAGAGAAACATCCATGATGAGAGAGAATCATGGATCGGCTGCCTCCTGCACGCCCCGCACTGGGGATCGAGTCAGCAACCCGGGCACGTGCTCTGACCGGGGATCCAACTGTGACCTCCTGGTTCCTAGGTCAACACCCAACCACTGAGCCACCCCGGCTAGGCTCTGTCTTCTTCACTTTAAAGGAGAAGGAGACAGCCTGAGGGCAGGCGGTCCCTGCCCGGGACCCACGAGCTCATCCCCGACTCGCCCTCATCAGAGCATGAAAGTTCCCGGAAGGTCCCGAGACAGATCTGGGGAGGGGAGCATTTATCAGAGCCACGAGCTGCGACAGCACACAAGGCTATTTCCGACGTCCCGAGGCCCGGACAAGCAGAGGGAGAGGGGAAGCTGAGTTTGGCTGGTTTATTTCTGCGAATAGGAGACTGACAGCGGTAGAAATACTGCTGGGAGTTCAGAGAGTCTTGGAAAGGGAAACATTTGTGCTTTATCGTGCGACCCAGAAACTCCGGCAAAGCGCTAATCTTGGGGGGATTCTGTCTGCTTAACAGGCAAACTGACGATAGTAACAGTGGGGTGGGGGTGGCGAGCATTTTGCCCGTGAGGAGTCACGCAGCCCTGAGACCACGCCCGCAGGCGCCCTTCCTGGGTGGCTCCGAGCGCCGAGGGTGGCGACATGTTTCATGGATGTTTGTAACCTGCAGGGGAACATGCAGGTCCCCAGGGAAGCTGGTGACCAGGCTCCTCGGAATGAGAACGTGAGAGGAGCCCTCCCCAGGCCCAGGACCCATTTCTTACCAAATCTTCTCATTTCCTTAAATGTCTCCTTCGCTAGAAACTCTGAGATTGGGCAACAGCCGCACGCTCGTTCGGGGAGCTATTGCTCACGCCTGCCAGGGGAGCCTGGGGCAGGAGCCAACCTTGCGGGGGGGGGGGGGGGGGGGGCGGGGGCGGCCTGGGCCAGGTGTGGCTGGGCCTGGGATCTCAAAGGCCGGATCCCCACGTGCGCTCCCGCTCCCGGGCCCTAGGGTCTCAGGGACCGGCCCGTGGTTTGCTACAGCTTCATGTTTAATATTCTTCAGCGCAGATGTCCCAAGTGTCCAGCCAGCTGCAGGGGGCTCTGCGGAGAATTGCCAAGTTTACGCACTTCCCCCTCCCGCAACTGTCTGGGGTCGGAGGAGGTGGTACGGAGGTCGGGGCGAGGCAGGCAGGGAGGGTGCTGAGAGGCAGGGGGACCACAGGGGCTGCTGTTCACCCTCATTCTCTGCCTTGAACCCAAGTCGCTTCCCAGCCACCGGCGCCATCTGCCATGGCGCTTCCTACCAGCGCTGTGCCCGGAGGGGGGGGGGGAGGCACAGGCGGACGCCGCTTCCTGGGGGAGAGCCCGCGGCTCTGCGAGCAACGCTGGACCTGATTTTCCCGAGGCGGATGGGTTCTCTTTCTCGACACCCGTATCATTTTTGAAAATAGTTGTACTGAGATACAATTCGCCTCCCCTCACATGTGCCCGTCTGAAGCGTGTACCTCGGCCCTGGCTGGTTTGGCTCAGTGGAGAGCGTGTTGGCCCGCAGACTGAAGGGTCTCGGGTTCGATTCCGGTCAAGGGCATGTACCTAGGTGGCCAGCTCAATCCCTGCCCCTGGTCGGGGGCATGCGGGAGGCAACCGATCGACGCGTCTCTCCCACATCAATGTTTCTCTCTCTGGGTCGCTCCCCTTCCCTTCCACTCTGTCTAGAAATCAATGGGAAAAGCGGTCCTCGGGTGAGGACGCACAACCACACAGAATAGCAAAACGGAGTGTGTGGCAGAGCTGTAAAGCCATCACCACCATCTGATTCCGGAATGTTCCACGCCGTCAGCGAGAAGTCCCAGACCTGTCAGCAGGCAGCGCCCGTCCCCCGCTCCCGGACCATCCTGTCTGTGGTCCTCCCGGGACCGTCCTCTTTAGTCCCCGCTCTGAACTGCAGGCACACGGGGCCGGGGACTGCGGACCCCTGCTTCCCGAAGCTTCTCGGGAAACTGTTGAAATGGGGAGGGGATCTCCGTGGCTCCCAGGCGCCCGCGGTGGGAGCTGAGAACAAGGGGTCCGAGCCCCATGGCAGCGTGGAGGGGCCGATTCGCTGAAGGAAGGGCCTCTGGGCTGACATCCCTCGCTGGGGCCTGACCTGCACCGAGGCCCAGCGTCCTGCCCTCGCGGCCGGCGGCGATGTGGACGAGGGTCTTTGGATCACAGGGACCAAGTCGCTCAAACTAGCTTCATGGGAAAGAGGGTGTCACTGGGAGCGGAGCTGGGGGTTGTCCGTCCCCCTCCCCTCCCCCACAGTTTGCAGTCCGGCCTCAGACGGAGGCCCCGGGCTCCTCTTCTGTGTCCCAAAGGCCTGTTGCGGGGGGAGGGCTGCTGGAGGGCTGAGCTGGCTGCCTCTGAACCGGCCGGAGAAGCCGACCTGGTGCCCTTCGTGGAAGCCCGGAGCTCGCAGACACCGCCGCTGCTCCCGGCCTCACTGTCCTGCTCCGACGCCGCTCTGCCTGGGACATCTTCCATGCCCTCCGCAGCCCTCCCTTCCTGGCTGGCGGGGAGAAGGGGCCTCTGCCCCGCCTGGGCCCTCTCCCTGCCCGGGACCCTGTGCCCGCCTGGAGCCCTGTGCCCGCCCGGAGCTCTGCAGACGACCTGAGGCCTGGCTTTGCCCAGTCCGGGCTGGCCTGTGGCTGCTGTGCCAGGGAGGCACCCAGGACCGCCTCACAGGGGCCTTTTCGTCTTCGTCTCTCTGCATAGCAGCTGCTAGATTTTTCCATTTAAAAAATTGTTTTAATTCTAAAAGGTCATTGTGTTCTAATAGAACATCCTGTTACACAAAGATACAGGGCTATTTCAGAGGCCAAAGGGCCTCGAGAGTCCCTGCACTAGACAGAGGGAAGCTGTCAGAGCCGTCTCGCCGGCTCCTGGGGGCATCGCCTGATGGGTTCAGCGTTTGTCTTGAGTTCCGTGGCTCTGTTTGCACGTGGCAAGCATAGCTGCCCCACGCCTGCCAGTACGGGCCTCCCATCCCAGGGCCTAGCAGAAGATGAGAAGCTTCAAGCTCTGCATCAAGAATAGAAACTTGGAACCCAGCCGGTGTGGCTCAGTGGTTGAGCTTCAACCCAGGAACCAAGGGGTCCCCGGTTTGATTCCCGGTCAGGCATGTACACAGTCTGCGGGCTCGATCCCCAGGAGGGGTGCAGGAGGCAGCCGGTCCGTGATTCTCTCTCATCATTGGTGGTTTTGTCTCTCCCTCCCTCTCTGAAATCAATATATATATATTAAGTGGACAGATTATTATGATCTCTAAACCCATAATAATCTGACCACTCAGTATATATACATATATTAGAAACCTGGTGCATGAATTCGTGCATGGGTGGAGTCTGGCCAGCCTGGCCAGGGGGAGGGGACATGGGCAGTTGGCCGGCCTGCCTGCTGGTCGAACTCCTGGTCGAGGGGACAATTTGCATATTAGCCTTTTATTCTATAGGATAGACACTGAGTGGCCAGATTATTATGCGTTCAGAAATCATAATAATCTGGCCACTAAGTGTGTGTGTGTGTATGTGTATGTGTGTGTATATATATATATATATATATATATATATATATAGAGAGAGAGAGAGAGAGAGAGAGAGAGAGAGAGAGAGAGAGAGAAAGACCCACATCTCTGAGTTTTGTGAGGGGAGAATGGGTGGTTTGTTGCATATGAAAGCGTGTCGTCCGCTGCAGGGGGCTGTCTGCAGGCTGGGGACCAGTCTCATTAGAGAAGTCTCCACTGCCAGCCTGGCACTGACCCCGCAAAGCCAGCCGTGAGCTCAGGGCCCTCGGTGCCAGGAGGAGGAGCAGGGAGCTGGTGGCTCTGCTAGCAGGAGGCACCCAGCACTGGGCAGCTGCAGGCACCCTGGGCCGGCCGGAGGCTGTACCCAGCCCGGGTCAAGTGCCAGGGGGGCACCACATCCACCCCCTGGGAGAGGCACCAGGCTATTCACAGGTTGTCCCTGAGACATTAACGGCCTCAGTGCTCAGCAGTGAGATGCGCCGCTTGGAAGGCTGGCCAGCATAAATAGGCCTCTTTATTCCCCTGCCTTCACGCTCCCGGGAAAGAACAGCAGAACCGGGAAGACGGACATTCCAGGGATGCCACAGCGAGACCTCAAAACAGCACAAGGCCGCGTCTGCTGGGGGAAGCACTGCATGAGAGACGGGCTGCAGGGAGGGGAAGGGCCAGCCAGACAGGGAAGGGCCCGGCCAGCTCACAGAGGGTGGCCCGGAGCCGGAGCCAGAGCCGGGCAGGGTGGCCCTCTATCCCACGCCAGGGTGCTCCCCTGACATCGTGGTCTCTCTCCTCTAAAACAGTGGAATTTTGCCATCATGTGCCTTAGGAGTGGATTCCCAAGGTATCTGGTTGCTCAAAATCCACGGGGCGTATGGCTGGTATTAGTTTTAAGCAGAATCCTTTCCGAGCACATAGGGTGTCTCTCCAAGTGCATGGAGGATTGAGGCCTGCTTTTCACCGTAGATTAGATTATTTACTCGGTGAAAACTCCTTTGGTCCTAAGGCGCATGGCGACACCAAGTTGTAAGAGAGGAAAGAGAAGTCCCTGCTTCTGGGCCTCCCCCTGGAGTGGGAGTTGGTGAAGTCTTCCCAGCTGACTGGCATCTCCGTGTGACTGGCATCTCAGTGTGGTGTCTTTGGTTTGAGAACACAAAAGCGAAAACTCTGCAGACAGACTTTTTTTTAATTTTATTTTTATTGATTTTAGAGAAGAAGGGAGAGAGAGAAACATCAATGATGACAGAGAGCCATTGATCAGCTGCCTCACGCACGCCCCGCTCTGGGGCTGGAGCCCGCAACCCAGGCGTGTGCCCTGACCGGGAATCGAACCGTGACCTCCTGGGTCAGGGATCAACGCTCAAGCCCTGAGCCACGCCGGCCGGGCGGACACCTTTCTTACTAACAAACTGAACACACACAGCCCAGCCCCTCACTCAGTTTCAGTGAGTTGTACTCTTTCAGCCTGTTTCTCACCATATACTGGTACGGTGACTTGTGCCCGCCACGTGACTGGGTCCAAGGCTGAGGCTGGGAACAGCTGCCCCGCTGCCCCGCTTTGCTCCTTTCCAGTCTCAGAAAACAGGGTGGGGAGCGGGGGGTTACCGTGACGAGGTGGAAGAGGGGTGTGTGTGGGCCCGTGTCGCCTATTTTGGGAATGGGACTTCTGAGTCACCCTCTAAATTAGATGCAGGTGTTCTTGGCAGAACAGAGAGCCGAGAGCCCTGGCCGAGGGCCCCGCCCCACCCGCTCTGCAGTGTGAGGGTCCCAGAGAGGAAGAGACTAGGAGGGGGAGCACACAGGCGCTCTTAAGATTAGTCAGCCCCCGAGGGACGTCTTTTTAAATTAAATTAAATTTAATTTATAGATTTGAGAGAGAGAGAGAAACATCAATTTTGTCCCACTTACGGAAGCATTCAT
Organism: Corynorhinus townsendii; assembly: GCA_026230045.1. Taxonomy (NCBI): domain Eukaryota; kingdom Metazoa; phylum Chordata; class Mammalia; order Chiroptera; family Vespertilionidae; genus Corynorhinus; species Corynorhinus townsendii. Next base: position 167,513,126 of record JAPDVU010000007.1, read on the forward strand.
GGGTGCTTCTTACATGTGCCCTGACTGGGGATCGAACCCACAACTTCGGGTTATCCGGATGACACTCTAACCCACTGAGCCACCCGGCCAGGGCCCCAGTGACATCTTGGTAAGGAGTAAGTTGTGGCCATTCTTTGCCAAGGTCTGGTTTCAAATCCTGGGCCAGAAGCTTCTACCGCCTGATCTATATAGGGCAGCTCACGTATCTGAAGTTGGTAGCCCATAAAATAGTACTAACTCACAAACTGTAAGGTCGTTATACACCTGAAAGATGGGGAGCATTAAGTGCCTCACACACAGTAGGTGCTTAACAAATACTACTATTGGCATTCATTCTTCTTTTTCTTTTTAATATATTTTTTTATTGATTTCAGAGAGGAAGGGAGAGGGAGAGAGAGAGAGAAACATCAATGACCAGAGGGAATCATTCATTGCCTCTTGCACACCCCCCACCAGGGATCGATCCTGCAACCCAGGCATGGAATCGAACCCGGAACCCCTCAGTCCGCAGGCTGACGCTCCCTCCACCGAGCCAAGCAAGCTAGGGTTGGCATTCATTCTTGAACTGCCCTGTGTGTTAGCTCTGTCTCCCATCCCCCAGGCCCTCCAGCTAGGTTCTTGGAGGCCAAGGACTGATTTATTCATCTCTGAGATCCTCGCAGGTAGGCACGGAGGCGGCCATCTGCAAATCCTGTGAGCTAGCTCCCCTGCCCTGGGCTCCCGCCGCCACCCTGGCCCCGGCCTGGCACGCACACCCGTGGCCTGTGTTTCAGACGTCCCTCCCGCATCACGGTGATGGCCAGCAGAGCAAGAGACAGAGAAGCAGACCCCCAGGGAAGCCCGGCCTGTCCCAGTTCAGGTGCCAAAGGCGTCAGTGAAGGGGCAGCCTGGGGGCAGGATTCCCAGGGAGGCGTCGGGGGAGAGCTGCAGAGGCCCTGGTTCCGCGTGGGCAGAGGCCCCGCAAGGCCAGCAGGGGCTGTGGGAGACCGGGTGCAAGTCAGGCTGAGGGTGTGGGAGGTGAGATCATGCTCGTTCATTCAGTGCTGTGAGGACCTACTATGTGCCGAGCACTGGCCTAGGTGCCACGGGATGTGATGGAGAAAGACAGAGTCCAGTGGGGATTTAGCGGGGAATAAGAGTTCATCACAAAACTCGCTGGGGCACTAGGAGTCAGAGCGAAACATTCTTGTAGCCACAGGAGGTTAGGGAAGGGCACCGGGTTGAGGGCGGGCGCCTGGAGCGAGGTCAGCTTGGAGTCTGGCCAGAGGGAGAAGGACATCCCATAAGGTGAGAAGGGCACTCAGAAGGCAGGACCCTGGGCTGGAGCAGGGGAGTGGATCCTTCAGGAGCTGGGGCTGGAGGGGACCTGCCCTGGGCACCCCGAGGGAGTCTCCTAGGAGGGAAGGAGTGCATCCTCCCTGGGGTGACAGACACGCAGCACCCAGCCAGGAGCGGGGAGGGAGTGGGAAATGGCCCCTGAGGAGAGCGGGGAGACCGGGAGGAGCCGGCCCGGTCACCAGGCCTGTTCTGGAACTTGGGGCTCCTGAAGGAAGCTGAGCCCTTCGGCCGTCCCCGTGGCAGGCGGAGGCCCAGGCACCCGCAGACAGAGGCTGCGCAGGTGGGTTCAGAGGTGAATCGTATCAGCACCGCGCAGGCACCGGGCTCAGACTCAGGGTCGGGCTCCAGAACCAGTTGGAAATGCCCTCACTCCAGGCCCGGCCGGCTGGCGTGGCTCCGTGGCTGAACCAGGAGGTTGGGGTTCAATTCCCGGTCAGGGCACACACCGGGGCTGGGGGCTCAAGTCCGCCTAGGGGGCGTGCAGGAGGCCGCCGATCCATGATTCTCTCTCACCATTGATGTTTCTCTCTCTCTCTCCCTCTCCCTTCCTCTCTGACATCAACAAAAATATATTAACAACAACAAAAAAACCAAAACAAAGACATCGATCCAGCCAGTCAGAAGTCAGGCCTGTGGACCAGAGGGCAGGGGGGACAGAGGCGATGTCCGAGAGACGGTGACCAGAAGCCGCTTTTACTCTGTGGCCCGGGCACCCCCACTGGGCAGCTCAGAAGCGGGGACCCCCACTCGGGCCTCCCGGCCGCCTGGCTCACTGGTGCCCAGAGGGAAGCGGAACAAAGCCACAGACGCTGGGGATCCTGTCTCCCCTTTCCTCACGACGTTGCGCGCGCCTGCTCCCTCGCAGAGTCCCTCGGAGACGCGGCCAGGCTGTGTCCGGGGCCCGGCCCCGGCCCTCGGCCACCCTGCGAGATGCCACGGCGGTCGCGACTCTGAAATCGGTGTCACGTCCCGTCCCGCTTGGTCCGACGTCCTGAACCCACCGCCGTGCACGCGCCCTCCCCTCGGAGGAGCAGCCTGGGCTTTGGTTGAGGGCGGGCGCCTGGACATCATGAGAACCTTCCAACCAGAAACTGCCCGCTGTGCCCCCGCCAGCCTCTGCCCTGGGCAGTGAGGGTTCGTGCACGCACGCACGCACGCACACACACACGCCATTCACCTCTTTGACAGGGGCCGCTTTCATTCACCTCCTTCGAAGGCTACCAATGGGTTCCTTTCTCACCACAGGGAACCCACTCTGGTGATTCCTCCTTTTCTTTTTCCAATCAGAGAGACAAACAAGCGGATAACAGTGAAAACAAAACGCAAAGCGAGCATCTCCGATTACAGGAGCAGTTGCTGCCTCCCCGGCAGGGATCTGAGGCGAAGGAGGACGTGGGGAGGAAGACGGCCATGTCTCTTTCCGTTTCCCGGGGAAGCCCCGCTTCCTTTTGACTTGGGGTAAACAAAGGACGGGGGTTAGCTCTGTGATTACAGATAACCGGGCTTTTAAAGTAAACGCCGTGTATCTCAGTGGAGATCTAACACGGGACGACACTTTTTCCAGAATGGGACTCCTTAGCTAAGAATGAGAATCATAGCGGTATCGCTTTATGGAGTATGGAGTACGTAACAGGCACTTACTAAGCACTCAGCAGACATTCGAAATAGTGTTGACTGGCTGTATCTATTTCTCCCAGAAATCCCACTCCTGGGAATCTATTGCAAAGAAAGAAAATTGTCTCTATAACAAAGGGGTATGCATGTGTGTACGTGTGTGTGTGTGTGTGTGTGTCCGTGTATGTGTTAGCATTGTTCACAGTGGCAAAAGCCAAGACACAAAGTGAATATCAGTAAACACAGGACCAGGTGAAGAAAGTGTGTTATTTCCACATCAGGACGTATGCAGCCATGAAAATCAGAGCTTTGCCGGATGACTAGGGATGTCCAGAGGGCATTGTTGGGTGAGAAAAGTCAGATGCATAGCATCCTGCATAAAAGGATCTCTTTACAGATGACCAAAACGCCTCTTCTGTGATCACGTACATTCACTCAGGTGTACATATGGGGGGCTCGTCTTACTGTGGCCTCATGGACAAAATATGGACAGTACGTTCTCGGTTGTCAGCATGGTTATGTGGATGTGCCGTCCCCGCCTGGGTTTGGCAAGGAGCTGTGCCGTGAGAGAGCCCACTGGAGGGGAGGGAGGTCTTTAGAAATATTTGGGCAGGAGAATCTTGGAGATAGAGTCTTTCTTCTAATCTGGGGGGAAGGAGAGGGGGGCCTGGGCATTAAGAGTTGAGTATTGAGGAAGGATGCCTTTATTTCGTCCACCAAGCTGGAGACGCGAGAAACATCGATGACATGGCCATAGACACACATATCCGAACTATAAATCTGCCACGGCAGGCCCCTGCTTACATCCAGCCCGGCTTCCCTTGGGGTGAAGCCCGCCCTCCTGCCCCCCCGCCCCCCGCTCTGAGCGACACTCTAACCACTGAGCTACGTCAGCTAGGGCGCTTTTTACTTCTTAACAAAATAAGGATGATTCCATAACATTGTGTAGCACTTCCTAGTTTACAAGGTCCTGTAAAAAACAGAAACGGAGGAGGGATGTCTTTGTGGTTAAGCACCTGCCAAGATCACTGGGCTCAGGCCCCAGGGCCACCCTCGTGTCTGCCTCTGCCTCCGCGCCCTCTGCAGGATACCGCGGCTGCCTGCAAACCGCAGACAGCACATAAACAGTGGCCAAATATCGATTCTAGGCTCCCTGGTGGCAGCACCCGCATTTCTAATCAATAGCATCACTTCCTACTTCTAAGAATTTTCAGAAGGCGTAGACCAGACTTGTCAAACCTTGACAGCAGAGAGCCGATAAGATCTGAGGCTGCCTAGCCGGCGGGGAGAACCAGAAGGTTCCGTGTGCACTCACCTCAAGCTGCCAGTGACTCTCCGTGTGCAACACTGGCTCTTTCCGTGAGCGGCTGTGGGCCCTGGCCGGGGAGCTGGGTTGGTTAGAGCGTCCTTCTGATACGCCCAGGTTGCGGGTTTGAGCCCTGGTCAGGGCACGTATGAGAATCAGCCCATGAGTGCACAATTCCAATCAAGGTGTTTGGGGAGGTGACATTTGAGCAAATAACTGATAACAAGAATGAACTGTGAGGATATCTTGGGGGGAAATCTCGACCTTTTGAACGAACACATAATTTTAAAAAGACAGCTTCCCAAGTAGCCTGTGCACACCTCGCTGGCTTCCAGGAGAGGGGGTGGGTGGTCTCCGGGGCCTTGGCCAGTGGGCATCTCTGTGACTGCCCGTGCTGGGCTGCGGCGGCCCCGGGGCAGGGCCCGCTGAGGGCTGAGGACTGTTTGCCCTCCACCCAATGGCCCGAATCTGTTTTCCTGTTGCACGGATCCCGTGTCGCCAGCAGCTATTGCTTCCTGCTGACTCAGGCGGCGTCTCTGCACCGCCACCCACACCTGCCATCTGCTGTGTCCTTATGTCACTGCTGCGCTGGGACTGGGCCCAGAAGAGAAAGACGTGAGCAGAAGCCGCACCTTCAGAGCCGGGGTTTAGGACGCCTGTCCTGCCCGTCCAGGTGGGATCTGGCGTGTTCGTGTCCTTGCGCGCAATGCCCTTCCTGGCTCTTTGGAGGGGCAGACAACGGGACCCCCAACTTGGGAAATGTGGCTAGTTAATGCCTCATTGTCTTTCCTTTCAGGGCTCAGAGCAATTTTCTTTCAGATTTCAACAGATTTTCTTGCTACGAGGCAAGTAGACGCTTAAGTCCCACCAACGTGAGGGAGACAGATTCTGATGGAGGGGTGTCTGCGAGAAGGTTCCCAAGATGTGACCCGAGGGGCTCCCAGACAGGGGACGGGACCCAGAAACACAGCGGACAGGGCTGTCTTTATTGTTTTAACCAGCATGCCTCTTGCGCACTACTCATTGGCGGTCCCTTTCACCTCTCTCTCTCTCTCTCTCTCTCTCTCTCTCTCTCCTCCCCCTTCCTCCCTCTCTGTGTCCCCCTCCCTCTCTCTCTCCCAAATCAATGGAAAAATCTGTCCTTGGGTGAGAGTTAACAACAACCACCACAGGTGGGGCTGAGTGTTGTCAGAGACCAGACCGGGGCGGCCTTGTCTGGATGCTAGAACGTCTGGGCTTTAGCCCATGAGGCAGCGTTCCCCAGGGCACATTGGGGCGCTGCCGTTCTGAGGGACATCGCTTGGAGTTGCTAAACAACCAAAGGCTTTGGAAATATGCTGGGTTCCCCGCGTCTGAACGGGTCCCTTGCCCCCGGGGCCTCTGGAGCGAGCAGGGCGCAGAGCAGGCTGCGTTCTCCAAACCCAAACCCAAGCGACGCCCCGTTTCTGAGGAGCAGCTCACAGGGCGGGTGTCTCCGGGGGACCCTGGGTGGCTCGACAACGGGGTTTCGCCCACATTTTTGAGCTGCAGAAGGACCCGGAAAACAGAGGAGCGTTTAGAATGATGGCTGCCCAGCTGTGTGGGTGTGGCTCAGGGGCCAGGGGCCTCCTTGGGGGACACCCACCAGAGCCCTGTCCCTGGCAGCACGGCGAGGCTGGCTCGTGTCTAGTGATCCCCTCACAGAGGCCTGGCCTGACGCCGGCTGGCGGGGACGCCCTTTCATCTCCGGCCAAAGCCACACACAGGCCCGGCGCCGAGCAGCTGCCTGGGCTCGGCCCCTGCGCTCTGAGAGGCCACGCAGGGACCAGGGGTCAAGCGAGGCGGAGGCAAGGTGATGCTGGGAGGGAGAGGCTACTGGGGCCGCCATCAGGTCTGACGCCTCTAGTTGACAGATGGGGAAACTGAGGCCGGAGAATGCAGGGACATGCCTAAGCTCACACAGCTGCCACATTTCCAAATAACTCCCTGTGCCTTACAGTGGTTTTGCATTATTATTCTTCCTGTTCATTTTTATAATTTTTCCAAGTCTTTTGCCTTCATAACTAGCATCCTTCTTGCTCAAGGGCCATTGACATTTTTTTTTTTGGATGTACATTTTTGCAATAAACACACACACACACACACACACACACACACACACACACGAGGCCTGGTGCATGAAAATTCATGCACTGGAGGAGGGGGGTCCCTCAGCCTGGCCTGCCCCCTCTCACAGTCCAGGAGCCCTCAGGGGCAGGAGGTGACCCAGCAACCAGGGGAAGGCGACGTCCCATCACACCTCTGCTGCTGCCACTGCCAGCAGTGCAAGCCTCGGCCGGCCCTGGTTACCTGAGCCTCGGGTGGCCCTAGGCAGCTGGGCAGCTGCCATCTAATGCTTGCTTGCACCTAGGGCTGGCCTTGGGTGGCTGGGGGACTGAAGGGACTGGGGGACTCCAGAGGCAGGCGCGCAGAGTGGCCGGTCCTGCCTGGGGATAGGCCCGGCCTTGCCGTGCACCTGCTGCCCCGGTGGGGCTGAGAGGACTGGCGCCACCATCTTGTGGCTGTGGGCGCCGCCATCTTTGAGGGTGGGGCAGTCAATTACCATATTCACTCCTTATGGGCTGTGGGCAACACCATCTTTGCGATGGTGTGAGGGTCAATTACCATATTCCTTCTTTATTAGATAGAAGATACACACACACACACACACACACTAGAGGCCCAATGCATGAAAATTTGTGTAAGAGTAGTCCTTCCTTCCCCTCTGGCACCCAGGACCCAGCTGGCTTCCCTCTGGCCTTGGCTTCATCAGGAAGGACGTCCGGAAGATGTCCGGTCTATTAGCATATTACCCTTTTATTATTATAGATATCTATATTGATTTCAGAGAGGAAGGAAGAGGGAGAGAGAGATGGAAATATCGATGATGAGAGAGAATCATTGACCGGCTGCCTCCTGCATGCCCCTTACTGGGGATTGAGCCCTCAACCCAGTCATGTGCCCTTGACTGGAATTGAACCTGGGACCCTTCAGTCTGCAGGCCAACGCTCTAGCCACTGAGGCAAAACAACTAGGGCTGCAATATATATATTTTTAAAAACTCACTTTCTTTTGATTATCTTGCCTTTGACTTTCCTGCAAACTAACAGATTGTTAAATGCAAGTAGGATAATGACAGGAACTAGCCCTTTGCCAAGATTTGAACAGTGCCCGAAATAACTCTTACCGAATGGCTTCCTCACCCGGTGCATTTTCCCTCGTCTGAATTGGACAAGTGACTTTCAAAGAAAGGAACTGCAAGAGGAACAAGGCAGCTGCCACCAGGAGATGCAGACAGGGACCTGGCGGCGAGTTGGAGGGGGGAGCAGAGGAGACTAGAAGCCTGAAGAAGCCCAAAGTCTTCCCTGTGCAACGCCGGTTCCCCAACCTGGCGTTCCAGGCCCTGGAAGTCCTCATGGCCACTTCGGTTCCAATCGGGTGTTTCATTCTTAGTCACTAGGATTGGCTGGCCTCCCCCTCCTCTGTCCCGCAGCCTCTGCTCGCTGGAACGTCCTGCTGTCCAGCTCACTCGGTGCTCGCCTCGGCCCTGAGTTCCGAGGCTCCAAGTGCGTCTCTCCAGGATGCTCGCCCCTGTCCAAGCCGGGCGGCCTCTCAAGGGTTGACTCCAACCCTTTGGTTTTATAGGAGAAAAAAATAGAGGCACAGAATGGACCTACGTTGCCTGAGATCACACAATTAACAAATGTGTGATCGACCTATGAACCGGAGAGGTCACGGTTCGATTCCCGGTCAGGGCACATGACTGGGTTGCGGGCTCCATCCCCAGTAGGGGGCGTGCAGGAGGCAGCCGATCCATGATTCTCTCTCGTCACTGATGTTTCTCTCTCTCTCTCCCTCTCCCTTCCTCTCTGAAATCAATAAAAACATATTTTTAACAAATGGAAAAATTGGGACTCAGTTTTCCTGATTCTTGACCCAGGACCATTTGATGATGTCAAGACAATGAATACTATCTATTACATTCACTTACCACTTAATAAAAATCACAATAACCAATGCTTTTGGTGGCTAAGACATGAACATGTTGTCATTAATCCTCATAGGAATCCATCCATCCATCCATCCATCCATCCATCCACTCATTTGTTCAGACTCACTTGTTCATGTATGGAGGCCACGTTCACGCTCAGTGCTGGTACTACGTACTGCTACTCCCATTTCGCAGGTCTTGTGCTGATGTCCTGAATGAGTCAGGGCTCAACAGGAACTAGAATGGACTCAGGTGGTTTCCACGAAGGAACCGTGTGTCCGGGTGTAGACAGGATTAAGGAAGATGAGGCCCATGGAGGCGCCCAGTCATCTCAGCGAGAAGCTTGGGCCACCAGGGCCAAGTGCTCCTGGAGCCAGGGAGGACGGAATGCCGCAAGGAGGGACTGTAGGTTCTGGGAGCTGAGCTGCTGCGAGAGGACGAGCCAGCAGGGAGGGGAAGAAACCCTGCCCGCCATCCATCGCCTTCCAGGGTCTCCCTTTGGCTGAGCCCAACTGGAAGACAGAGGGCAGGGGAGCCAGGGAGGCGGTCCACAGCCCCTGGGGCATAGAGCAGGGTGGACAAGGACTCCGGACCAAGCAGAAGTACCAGCTGCCGCGTGGGTGAGCTAGGATGCCCGCTCTTACCTTCAGACTCCAAGTCCCGTGCTTTCTCCTGCACCAGGCAGCCTGCTTGCTTCATGGCCTCGTGTTCATTCATCTGGTCAACCCATCGTTCAGGCGGGAAGCAAGCTGAGCACTTGCTCCTTGCCGGGCCCTGTGGGTATGTCTAGCCCCCTCACCAGATCATAAGGGCCATGATGCTGACCTCCTTATCTCTCCGAGCCCCCCAGCCACAGACGTGCTGTGCGGTAGGCCTTCCACCACGCTGCTGATGGTGAGGAGCTCGGCGAAGACCCCTGTGACTGCTGCTGTTTGTCTGTGAGGGCCGCTGTGATTTGGGGTTTTGTTGTTGCTGTTTTAGGACCACGAGGAGGGGCACTAAGGGATGCTGCTCCAGGGTGAGCCCTCAGAGCTGCTCTGCTTGGAGGCTGGGAGGGAAGCTGGTGGTGCACTTTCCTGTCGTCTTGGTGCGAGGGTGTGGGTTATATTTGAGGTCTGATGCCCTGATGCTCTGGGAATTCCCACCACTTCCAACAACAGCGAGTGAGGATACTGGTGTTTCCCTGTCAGAGTGTTTGCGCTCTGCGGGCCCCTCCCAGCTCCCCGTTCTCAGCTCCCAGCTCTCTGAGGGCTGCGGTGGAGCAGAGGAAAGAGGAGCCTGCCCTTCCTTCACGTGTGGCTCAGCTGGTCTCCGCATCCTCTGCATCGGGCGACACACGGCAGAGGGTGAGGGGCTTTCCCTTCACTCCTGCTGGGCTACAGCGAACTCTTCTTGTGTGTGAGCAGCCCAGCCCTGCTCGGCAGTGAGAATGTCAACAAGGAATGGAGAGACTGGAAGGGTGTGGTCACTGGCTTTCAGCTTCTGGTGGTGCCACAATGTACTGTGTGTGCGTGCGTGCGTGTGTGTGTGTGTATGTGTGTATGTGTGCGTGCGCATGTGTGTGTTTGTGTGTGTATGTGTGTGTCTATGTGTGCGTGTATGTTTGTGCGTGTGTGTGTGTGTAATTGTTTTCTCTGGAAAAGTGCAAAAAAAAATTACAAAGGGCTATCGCACCACTTGCTTCTGTTTTTTTGTTGTTTTGTGTGGTTTTTTAACGCATCCACTTTATCTGCCTTAAGACACATGTACAGTATTTAGATCTTTGTTACTTCATTGGTGAAGCCAGCAAAACCTGGAGGTTGTCTCAGCATTTCCCTGTCTCTCCTCTTCCAGGCCCAGACACCAAGCTGGGAACACAAGCAAGACTCAGAGAAAAGACTGCGTGCGCCAAGAGTCGGATGTGTGTAGCGCCTCACACACGTGTTCTTGTCTGCACGAGAACCCGCTCGGTGGGTTGTTAGCTTTTACGGGTGAGGCCCTGGAGGGCAGCAAGGCGGTGACTTGCCCAAGGTCACAGAGCCGCTCGGTGGCGGCCCGAAGCCTGACTCCAGGTCTCACGGGTCCACCTCCGGTGGCCCGCGGTGGGCTTGGGCGCGGTGCTCCGGGGAAGGAGGGAGGCGGCGGTCTCTGCTGCGGAGATCAGACGGGAACCTCTCCGACCCGGTGCGTTCAGGGGCACCTGCTTCCAAGAATGACTGCCAAAGGACTGGGAGAAAGTGGCCACAAAAGACCCTGCCACAGTCAGGTGTGGAGGACAGAGAGAATCAAACTCCCACCACCTGGTGAGGCTAAACTGCAGGGCTGGGGAAAGCAGGTGTGTCCTGCCGGCAGAGGCCAGAGGGCTCGCAGCTCCCCCGCGTGCGTCCCGTCCGTTCTTGGCAAACACCCTGCAGGTGCTGGGCCACCCGCCTGTGCGTCATGAAATGCCCTCATTTGTCTAAATGCCTCAGCCTGGGCCCTCTTCCCCTTCGTCCCCAGTTGTTCCCAGCTCTAGTCATCCTTTTAGATTTCACCAGAATTATTACTTTCTTCAAATAATATATATATATATATATATATATATATATATATATATATATATTTAAATAGATTTTTTTTTATTTCAGAGAGGAAGGGAGAGGGAGAGAGAATCATCGCTAGGCTGCCTCTTGCATGCCCCCTCCTGGGGATCAAGCCTCCAACCCAGGCCTCTCCCCCGATCAGGAATCGAACCGTGACCTCCTGGTTCATTGCTTGATGTTCAATCCCCGAGCCACGCCAGCCAGGCCGGCACTACTCCTTTCTTACAAACCTTCTCGGAATCCCATCCGGACGAAGCCTCCGATACAATTTGCTTAGCCTCTTCCAGATTCCTTGTGGCACTCACCACATTGGTAATCACTCATTTGTATGTTATTTGTGTCCCGTCCGTCCCCTCCGTTAGCTCAGGAGCCTGCTAAGGGCCCACGGCGCTTGTTTCTCTGCCTTCGACTGCGTTACCAGCCCCTAAAGAGCTTTGTTGGATGAGTAACTGACCAAGTGCAAGAAACAATGCCGGTAATCCTGTCAGTTTCTCCCGGGGGAGAGGAAGCAGCCTTGGGGACCACCTGTTCAATAAGCCCAGCGCTGCCTGAGCCTTCTCTTACGTGCCCCTCACAGAAACTCTGAGAGAGAAAGGGGAGCCCAGAGCGGTGGGTTCCTTTGCCCGAGGCCACACAGCTAGAAAGGCACAGAGCCAGGCGTGGAATGAGGGCTCTGGGACTGCCGCCAGGGGCCTCCTCATGACCTCGCGCTGCCTGTCCAAAGACGCGGCCCACCCACCCGACGGGCCTGCGCTCCGACGCGTGGGGCGCCCGCCTCCTCTGCCTCCACTTCCCGAAGGCCCCGACTCCACTTACAGGTCAAAGTGGCGAATGGGATGTTACCAGGATAACCTCAGCCTTCGAGGTGCCACGCTAACGGCCAGGAGGCGTAAAGTGGTTCCTCGATTCACGAGGCAGGTGTCTGGGAAAACATCATCCCTATTCTACTGACCAAGCACGTAACTACAGTTTTCTCCTTTGCAAGCTAAGTTTGTTGTCTTCAAAATATTATGGATCTCAGAGAGGAAGGGAGAGGGAGAGAGAGAGAAAAACACCAATGATGAGAGAGAATCACTGATGGGCTGCCTCCTGCACACCCCCCCCCCCCCGGGATTGAGCCCGCAACCCAGGCATGGGTCCTGACTAGGTGATCTCCTGGTTCATGGGTCAACGCCCAACCACTGAGCCACACCGGCTGGGCTCTACCACAGCGTTGTTATCCACTCACCTGCTGATGGGCACCTGAGCTGTTTCCAGATCTCAACCCCTGTAAATAACGCTGCTATGAACATAGCAGTGCACACATTCTTGCTGATTGGTGTTTCGGGTTTCTTAGGAGACATTCCTAGAAGTAGGATCACTGGGTCAAACGGCAGTTCCATTTCTTATTTTTTGAGGAAACTCCGTATCTATACTAATAAAAGGGTAATATGCTAATGAGGGTGGACGTCTTCCAGATGTCCTTCCGGATGTCCATCCAGACAAAGCCCCAGTGGCTGCCCGAGGCTCAGGCAGGCTGTGGATGGTGGCTGCTGCTGGGAGGGCCAAGGCTCAGGCAGCCGTGGCGGCCGGCAGTGGCAGTGGCAGCAGCAGAGGCGTGATGGGGGCATTGCCTTCCCGATCGGCCAGTTGCCTCCCGCAGAGGGAGGCCAGACTGCGGCTTAAGGGAGCAGGCCTAAGCCATCAGTAGGACATCCCCTGAGGGCTCCTGGACTGTGAGAGGGGGCAAGGCGGGCTGAGGGACCGCCCCCCCCCCACCCCCAGTGTACAAATTTTCATGCACTGGGCCTCTAGTATGTATATATTTTTGCAGTGACTTACCATCTACTTCCATGGATGTCTGTGAGCTGTGACCAGCTCTGTCTCCCCTGAGAGCCTTTCATAGTATCCTGGTGAATAACTCGTCTTGGACGCATCCAGTATCTTTTCATCTGGAGATCTTAAGGAGCCTTAATGACAACCAAGCTTCATTACTGCTGTTTTGTGTGTGAAGAACCTGACTCACAGAGGGCTACAGCAATTTTCTCATTCGGGCTGGGAGTTATTACCAGTGCCATGAATGAAACGCAGGCCAGAACTCTATTTCATAAACTGTGAGACCCGCACCCTTTATAGTAGTGGAGCTCACAAAAATAATGACACCTTGGAATTGAGAGCTCCTGCCTTTATTCTGCTATTAAATCTTGGCTGGTGTGGGGCAGGAGCATCTTGCTACACCCCCAGCTCGAGTTGCTCTGCAATGGGAAGCAAGATGGGAGAAGCTGGTGCGTGTGTGGGTGATGCCCCGACCATTCAGAGCTCATTGTTTGCATTCATTAGTTCACGTCTTCATTCCATTATTACGTAGCCGGGTCCCTATTACGTCACTGGAAAATGGGCATAGTACTATTATCCTTCTCAAAAGGCTGTTTGGAGAAGTCAGATAATTTCCATAAAGCTCACTGCCCAGCACGTATTTTACATCCTAATTATTGTTATCATTATGCAAGTAATCGCAAGTACCACATAAAGAGGCAGCCGAAAAGGTCCAGGTACAGCTCTATTTATGGGAGCAGAGGGCAAGGTGGCATCTGAAGGGTGGGTTAACTCCTGGGCGAGACGTAGATCCCACACACTAAAAACTGGAACAGAGCAGGTGAGGGCTCAGGTAGACCGGGGAGGGAGCCCTGTTCTTCCGGCTTCGACTGTGAAGCGTCCCCACAGCTAGGAAGGCGTTGCTCGGTGGTCGCTGCTAAATCGACACCAACCACTTAGAGATGAGCTGGGAATACAGAGAAAGAGAAACAGACACAACTCGTAGGAAATGGGGTGGCACTTCCCAGGCCTGCGGATCCAGCCAGTTAAGGGAGAATTAAAGCCGTAGACACAGGCAGGCCGGCCAGCTCAAATGCCCTCTGCGCTCTGTGCTCACTTCTCCATCACTCTTCCTTAGGGTCCGACAAAGCGTTTTGTCGAGTTCCCACCCGTGCTCAGGACACAGAAGGGACAGTGTTCAGAAGGGAGCCACCCACCTGGGACAGAGCCACAGAGCCGCGAGGGATCGCCCTGAGGGGAGCAAGCACAGAGAGCCTCTTTCTGTGGCTTGTTGGGGATGAGAGGAGTAGATATTATTAGGAAACTACTTCCTATTGCAGTGTCAGCCCCCCGTGTGTTCTAAAAACTGGGTCTGAGAACCTTCAGATCTGGGCGTGAACCCCAGAAGATGTAAAGGAAAACATTGGTAGATCTGAATTCATAAAAGGTAAAAGCGTTTGTGCGACAAACGGTACTGAAAAAAAAATTAAATAACAAACAACAGAGTGGAAGAAAAAAAATACTGCAATCTCTGACACACATTTTAACATTATATTGTAATAAGGAGGACTATTCATAATAGATAAAAAGCCCCTATAAATTAGTAAGAGAAAGGGAAATCCAATGAACAAAAGGTACACACAGGTAATTTCAGAAGAAACAGAAACATGAAATGCTCATCGCCAGCAGTCATTAAGGGAATACAAATGAAAACAAGGTGCCAGTTTGTTTGCCCATGAAATTGGCACAAATTTAAAAGATTTACAGTATTTAATATTGGCAAAGCTAAAGGGAAATTGGCAGTTTCTCTGCTGAGGGTGGGAATATAAACTGCTGTAGCCTTTTAAAGGATAGTTTGGCAGTATCTGTAACTATTTAAAGTATGCTACCCCTTCGTTACAACAATTTCACTTTTAAAAAATTTATTATTTTCATTGATTTCAGAGAGGAAGGTAGAAGGACGGAGAGACAGAAATACCAATGATGAGAGAGAATCATTAATTGGCTGCCTCCTGCACGCCCCACACTGGGGATCGAACCTGTAACCGGGCATGTCCCCTGACTGGGAATCAAACCCTGACCTCCTGGTTCATAGGTCGATACTCAACTGCTGAGCCATGCCAGCTGGGCACAATAATCTCACTTTTAGGAGCCAATACTATTTACATATGTCCACCTGAAGGCAAAAATACAAGGATGCCAACTGCAACAATGTTTGTGACAGCAAGAAAATATTAATAATATATTAGTAATAACTAATATTTATGGAGGGCTGGTAGTCTCCTAAGCACTTTAAAACAAACATGATGAGGAAACAGAAACACACAGAGCTAGTGTTTGGTGGTGGCAGGGTTTTAACCCCAGACACTTGGCCTCCAGAGTCTGTTCTTTACAACTATGCTCTCTAATAGAGAGTGAAGAAGCGTATGCTACGTCCGTACCACACAGTATCAACACAGAAGCTAAAGAGAATGAAAAGAATAAGGCAGATTTCTGTGCACAGACACAAAGGCATCCCCAAGACATATTATTAATCAAGGGGAAACATCAAATTGCAAAACACTGTGATATGGTATAATGCCATGTACGTGGGGAAAAGCTATGTCCGTGTGTACACAAATACACATGTATGGGAATGGGAGAGGTCTTGAAAGATGAGAGAATGCATTATATGTGTGGGGAGGTGTGGGAGAGTAAGACAAGAACTGTTTTACTGACCAAGAATGAAATAAAATAAAATAAAAAACGTTTATCAAAAGATTAGTTTGTTCGTTGTTTCTTCCATGTAGACAATGGTGAGGTCTTGGATTAAACAAATCTTCTACACGATGGCTCTTTCTAACCTATGTAAGCGACCAGTAGAAGGTGCCCATTAGCTGTATCTTGCTGATCACCATTTTTTTTTTCTTTTTACATAAAGTTTTCATGTCCAGTACTTGGGTTCGTGGCTTCCTGTTAGGCCACCAAGTTCCATAAACATACACAGGCCGTCCCTGAAAACATTAGCTGGGAACCTGAGAACCACATGGTGACCCTTCTGCTTTGCATGTTATGTTGTCATTAGGAAAAAGGATCTGTAATCATGGATTAGCTCATTATTTTGCCTCAGTGCTAAGCAGGATGTAAGCTCACTCTCCTTTTGGTGTGGTCTGTGGAGGTATGAATGAGTCACTTGACATAAAGGCCTAAAGGATGTACCTTTTTTTTTTTTTTTAATCCTCACCCGAGGATATTTTTCCATTGAGTTTTAGAGAGAGAGTGGAAGGGAGGGGGGAGGAGGGAGGGAGAGAGAGAGAGAGAGAGAAACATTGAGACATCCATGTGAGAGAGTCACATCAATCGGTTGCCTCCCACCCGCACCCTGACTGGAGCTGGGACTGAACCCAGGTACAGGCCCTTGACTGGGACTGAACCCGTGACTCTCTGGTGCATGGGCTGACTGACACTCTAACCACTGAGCCAAACAGGCCAGGGCCTCCTCCTGCCCAAGTCCATGTGAGGATGGCTTTAACACAAAACAAATAGGAGGCTCCCGGGACACTTACTGATTAAAACGTTACTTTGACAAGGTCCGCGTTTAGAACTAGGTTGCCAAATGTGGGCTTATCTCTGGCATGCCGCTGAGAATGGTTCTTAAGATTCATTACTTAATGGGTATCAGATTGTAGCTTTTTGGGGAGTGGCCCATCGAACTGAATACACTTTTTCAATTATTGAAGTTTTAATGTTCTCTTGAGCATCTTTACAGGAAAAAAAAAATATCTCACTTAAAAAACAACTGTATTCCCCTTCTGTTCTGACAGCTGCTCATTCTACACAGTTTTAAATAGTGCGTACATTTCATATTTGTTGTTTTATTTAATCTTATTTCCCACACATCTTTCCGTGTGCTTGCCATGGACCCTTTCTGCTCGTGTGGCGGAGCTGGTTGAGATTCTTCCCCAGTGGCTGGACCACCGGGTCCATTCCCAGGTTATGGCCGTTCTGAACACTCTGAATAGCCCTGCTATAAACATCTTTATACAGTTCCCCCTCCTCCTTCCCCCTTCGGATCATTTCCTTAGAAATGTACTTCCTTAAATGGGTTTACTGGGTCAAAAGGGTTCAATGAACAGTTTTATAGCTCTTGGCACATATTTTTCAGATTGCGCCCTGGGTGGATCTGGCCAATGGCACGGGCCAGGAATGTGGGGGAGCGGCCCCTATAACTGCCCCCTCTTCCGCCCCCCCAAAAGTCAAGGACCTTGCGAAGGCCTTGCAGATGGAAAGCATTTTTCTGTTGCCCTGTTGCCTTGTGATTAGGGTTTCAGCCCAGGCTGGGAGAGGATTGCAGGGCAGGCGCAGAGAGCCTTTCGGGATTCCGGGACTGGTGCCCTGGGGCCACAGGAACGCGGCCAGGCGCTCCTGCCCCAGGACCTGGATTCCACCCGCCGGCCCTCTTCCAGTTTCCGACTCCCACTGCACGGCCTCCCAGCCTTCCCAGGGCGCTCTTCCCGGCCCGGGCAGGCCCCTCGCGAGCGCAGAGCTCGGCAGGCGAGGGCAGCGACTAGCAGTCGCTATTATTTTGGCGCGGGTGATGCAAGACCCGCATAGCTCCGCGCTGAGTCAGCCGGGCCCGGCGGGGGTCGGGGGCGCGGAGCCTCCCCCTCCCCGCCCCGGGAACAGCGGCTTCAGGCCAGGTCGGGCCGGGTCGGGCCGGTGCGGGTGGGTGGGCCGGCCTCTGAGCCTGCGGGACGCCCGCCTGGGCCGGGTCTGGCGGGAGCGGAGCGGCCGGCCGATACCAAGTCCGGAGCGCGCTCTCCCCTCCTCCCCCGCTCCCGCGCGGAGCTCGGCGGGTCAGGGCGGGCGGTGACCCCACACCCGGCCGTCTACCCTCGGAGAACGCAAAAAAGGGGGGGAGGCATTGGGGAAAAAGGGAGGCTCGAAATAGAGAAACGCTTCTCGGGGCAGACCCAAGGAAACGAAAAAAAAGGAGGAAAGGGGGCGAGAGACGGCGGCGGCCCGCAGGCGGGGGCGAGGCGCGCGTGCACGCGCAGGGCGGGGCAGGACGGGGCGCGTGCGCAGGGCGGGGCGGGGCCAGCGGAGGCGCGCGCGGGGCGGGGCGGGGCTAGCGGGCGCGCGCCGGAGGCCGCGGGCCGAGGGGCTTGTGGGTAGCGGCTGCGCGCGGCCGGAGACGGGCGCCGCGCGGGAGTGTGAGAGGGCAGCGGGCTGGTGGGACCCAGGCGGCCGCGGTCATGGGCGCGGGCTGGCGGCAGCCGTAGCGGTCTGATTTGGGCTGCAGCCTCCCGGAGCCCCAGAAGGCGGGGCGCCCGGGCCCCGCGGTGGCGGCGCCGCTCCCCCGCTCCCGCCCTCGGAGCCTGAAGGAGCGAGCTCGCGGCGGACGAGCGGACCGGGCGGCGCGAATCTGACTGAGGGGCGGGGACGCCGCCGCCTGCTCCTCGCTGCTCGGGCTGGGCCGGGCCGGCCCCTAGGACAGCTTCAGGCCCCGGACCGGCGCTGAGACCCGTAGCCGGAGCTAGAGGCGGCGGTGGGCCCGGGCGGAGCCCCGCCCGGAGCCGGCGGTTCGGGGGCGGCGCTAGGCCCTGAGGCGGCCGGGCCGGAGCCCGGGGAGCGGGAGTGCGGGCCCGGCGGCGGCGGCGGCATGAGCCGGCCCCCGCCGACGGGGAAAATGCCCGGCGCCCCCGAGGACGTGCCGGGGGACGGGGCGGGCGCGAGCCGCCAGAGGAAGCTGGAGGCGCTGATCCGAGACCCGCGCTCGCCCATCAACGTGGAGAGCTTGCTGGTAGGTGGCCGGGGCCCGGAGCCCTCCCCGCGATGGCTCGGACCCCCAGTCTTCCCTCCGTCCACTTCTGGGTGCCCACCCATCCGTGGGGGAGGTCTCGCCCCACCCTGCCCCGCTTCCGGCAGCCGGGGCGGGTCGGCGACCCTTCGCTGCTGCGACCAGGTTCCGGGAGGGGAGCCCACCTGGGAGCCGGTCCCGGACCCCCGGAGCTGGTGTCAGACCCGGCTGCCCCTTTCTGGGAGCGCGGGGAGGAAACACCTTTTCTCCTTCCCTCCCACCTCCTCGGCGTGGGGAGGTGGGGCGGGGGAGTCGCTGCCCTGCACCCCCCCCCCCCGCCAGACCAGGCAGTTTGCAAGGGTGTCACGCGGCGTGGGACTGGGGTCCCGGCGGGGGAGGAGACCCGATGCTGCCCCCCGTGGGGGGCACCCACCTACCTGGGGTGCACGACAAAGAGCTGCCCTCGCTCCCTCCGCCGAGCCCGCAGGTTTGAAACGCCTCGCTAAAAGTTTGCCTGTTCTCAGTTGCCTTTGAACATTCCTGGTTGCAGTTCCGTGCATTTTAATGTCTGTAAATTAGATTTCCTGAGATGATTGCGCCAGAGCCAAAGGGTCAACCTGGAGTTGAGCGCGGCGCGGATCTTTCTGCTGGTATCTCTCTCCCGCCGGCCTGGGGAACGCCGACGGGCGGCCGCGGCACGCCCGCCCGGGCTCCTGATGAAGAAAGGACCGTGTTTGCACAGATTGGAAGTGCACGGTGGAAAGCTTGCATATTTCTCCTTTCTGTTAGGAGCGACGACTGTGTTTCCCAGACACGTGGGTCAGCCTGCCCTCGAGATGCATTTATGGGGACAGGGGTGTGGGGTTTTTCCCCCCCCGGGGAGGAGAAGAGAGCGGGGAAGGTGCGCTGCCTAGTAAATGAACTCGGGAGGACCTGCATCCGGGTGGGTAGCTTTTTTTTTTTTTTTTGGATGGTCTCTTCCAGGACTCCTGTTCAGTTCTCCTCCGGCTGGGAGAAACCCGTGACTCTAGGATGAGAAAAAAGGCGTCCCTCCCTTTCCAGGGACTGACTTTTTCTTCCGAAGCAGTTGCTTATTCTTTGAGGTTTCTGGACTCGTTTGCAGAGTGACTCAGTGCTGTTTGGCCAAAGTGCAGGAACGGACTGGAGGGCGCACGCTCCGTGTGCAGACTGGAGGGCGTGCTACTGTATGCTGTCAGGGCGGCTGACGTCTTCTTCCACTGGCTTTTCACATGAGTGTGTTGGTGGTGTGCTTCCTGGGGTCGTGACACCCTGGGCAGCCTGTAGGCGTCTTCCGTTGGGGGCAGGATTGGCCAGAGGAGAGACTGGGCTTCACTCCCAGCATTTTCACTGTGGTATTTTGCTCGCAAAACTTTGACCTCAGGCCAGAAAGTTCAGTTAAAAATAGTACAGCAAATCTCAAGTATTCATCAGGTTCAATTCCAGATAGGAATTTTTTACACTTCATTTTTTGGGTCTTGGACTGATGTTAATAATTGTTAGGGTTATTCTGAGCTTGAACCTAAGCTATTTGTATATATAATACACACTCTCTTTTATTAAAGTGTCTTCTAAATTATCAAAATTAAGGTTGCTTTAAGTGAAACATTACACATGCTCAGGAAACAATTTGGCCCATTCATTTGATGACCAGTAATCAACATATACAGCCAGCACACTTCACACTTTCGTTAAGGTGACCTAGTGCTGGAGTGAGAGTTGACAGCAGACTTTGTCATTGCTGTTTTTAGTTGTTTACAGGGTGGGGCAAAAGCAGGCTTACAGTTGTATGGGAAATAATACTGTAATTAATAAATAATAATACAAGAATAAACTGTTTTGTGTACTCACAGTGTAAACCTGTTTCTGCCCCACCCTGTATAGTCTCCTCACATGGAGATAGCCATTGTTTAACATTTTGCTATAAATTTATGTCTAAAAAAATTAAAAGGTAAAATTACACTGTAATTTGTGCTTTGTCACTTTTTTAATACTTAATAAATAGTAGAAACTTTCATGTAGTCAAATTTATCGGTCTTCTCATCAGAGAGTGATTTCTGACTTAGATGTCATGCTTAGGACAGTCTCCACGACCAAGATTATGATATCATATACCCGAACTTTCTTTAGTACTGTAATGGTTTGTTCGTTTATTTATTTATTTGATGTGTTTTTATTGGTTTTAGAGAGGAAGGAAGAGGGAGGTAGGAGGTCCGTGCCCTTGACTGGGAATAGAACCTGTGACCTGTCAGTGCCCGGAAACACTCTGGGACCGTGCTCCAGCCAACGCTGCCACGGCTGACGGGAAGTATGAAGTAGTGGTACAGAAATTTTACCCGAAGATTTGACTAAGTATTAGAATTCCCAAAACATCAGTTGGGAACCTCTGTTTACAACTGTTCTTGTCATAAAAATTTCTGTGCGGAGAGTGGTGTTTGGGGGTGAGGGAGAGAAAGAGTAATGATTATGGCTTTGGTCTCTGTTGGGGCCTCTGAGTTTCTTCAGGAAATACTACTCTACAGCTATATTTAAATCCCATTCTGTGCTGACATTAAAAACATATAGGAGCTGTTAGTGATAAGGGTTACTGGTGAAGAGAATGTAAATGACAGCGCAATTTTATTACAGCTTTTGGGGAAAACACGAAGTGACAGAACCATTGGTAGGTTAGCTTATATGAAGCTTAATATTTAAATTGATGGGAAATCATGGTGGCACTTGGGAATCTGCTCAAACTGTCTCTTCTTATTTTATCCTTGAGTGGGTCATTCTCTTGTCCTTTCATCTGTACTCTCTCACTCCCTCTTTGTCATAGAGATGTATTTGTGAATTCTGCAGTTGGTTGTCCCAAATGACCCTCACTTATTTTTGGGAAAGCATTTGGGTCACATTGGTTAGCATTTATCTTCACACGTGTGTTTGTGTGACAAAATGGAAATACTAAGATTGTTGTTGGGCCCTGACCGGTGTGGCTCGGTGGATAGCGTCGGCCTGCGGACTGAAGGGTCCCGGGTTCGATTCCGGTCAAGGGCACGTACCTTGGTTTCGGGCACATCCCCAGTGGGCGGTGTGCAAGAGGCAGCTGATCGATGTTTCTCTCAAATCGATGTTTCTAACGCTCTATCCCTCTCCCTTCTTCTCTGTAAAAAATCAACAAAATAAATATTAAAAAAAAGATCGTTATTGGCTCATCATTGATAATCTTTTGGGGAATGTTTCTAAGTCCAAGAGTGTTACATGGTTTGTTGGTTCATTTTGGTAAGATGTGGGTTGCTCCGGTATCAAAGGGCTTTACAGTTGTTTCTTAGAGTTAATTGATCACTTAGTATTCAATGTCTGATTTCCTTTATTATTTTAAAGAGACTATAGACTTGGAACTAATTTCTAACAATTCATTATTGGGGTTGTTTTTTATGCCATAGAAATGAATAGCAGAGCCTCCTCCCGAATGCTTTATGTAGATGGAAACAGAAAGCAGGGTTGGCTTCATCTTAATGACCTGGGTGATTGTGATGAGGAATGCTTAATATACTAAGTGTTGTCTCCTTATATACATACTTCTTGTTGTTGTTTTTTCGTTCATTTAATGGGTTGAATACAGGCTCTTTTAGGAGATGGATCTTTTTTTGTCTTCCTATTACTGTAAATATTTGTTGAATAAACTGACAATTCTTTTTTAAGTAACAGGAGTTACCTGTAGAAATATATTCCTACTTGAAGAGATATTAAGGTACTTCCCAAATAAACATTTTGATCTATGTTCACTTATTTCTTACCTATAGGAAGACAGATAAGTAAACATCTGTATATGCAGAGAGGGTAGGTTTGTGTGGTAGGATTAATTGGAGGTCAAGCAGGAAAAACAAATTGTGATTTGGATATTTTCTGGATTGTGCTGAAACTGTGTGTCTCGGAAAGGATTTAAGCTAATTTTATTTAGGGTTTTAGGCGAAGTAAAAACACCTCATATGGTGGACTGTATAGCCTTTATTGTTTATAATGTGTCATCTGTTCCCTCTGCCCCTAACTTTTCTTTGGTGAAACATATCCAGTTCCTGATATTGCTAGGTGATGTCTGTGTTGAAACTGTACTTCATGAGTAAGAGCAGATGAAATGCTGGTGATGTATTCACAGGATGAAATTCTTTAAAGCGGCATATTGGCTGTTATTAATAACACAGTATTTCAAAGTAAAACCAACCCCAAAGGACATGAGAGATTTTGATCAGAAGTCAAAAGTGTTATTATAAGTCAGTATGAATGAACTGTTTTGAAAATGTATCATATATTATTACGCATTCAGATGGTTAGCACTTGGTTTTGTTTTAATCCTCACCTGAGGATTTGTTTTATTGATTTTAGAGAGAAAGGAAGGAAGAGGGAGGGGGAGGGGAAGGAGGAGAAAGGGAGGAAGGGAGAGAGCGAGCGAGAGCGAGAGGGAGTGAGAAACATCGATGTGAGAGAAACATTGATGTAAGAGAAAAACATCGATTGGCCAGGGCACTAGCAGTTTTATTTAGCTTTAAAATGCAGTGGTGGGCAAAAGTAGGTTTTTATGAGTCATTTGAGCAGTGAAGGAAATTTTAGGACATAATTCCTTTAAAATTTAAGATGCCTAAATGTATTTAAAAACAACTAAAAACATTTTTGGTTGTAGTGATATTTATTTTTCTAAAAGGAAAATGCACTAGCACAGTTATCATGAACTTTGAAGCCTGCAAGATCTAGTGAAATGTGTTTTTGTATGTGAAACCTCCGCAGAAGTATTTAAAGTATTAAATGTCTAAATATTAGTATGATTTTGAAAAATGTTTCACCATTTTGGAATAATCCTATCTAATAAAGAGGGAATATGCTAATTGACCATCACTCCATCACAAAGATGGCTGCACCCACAGCTGAGGCCAAGTTCCTATAAGGAGCCTTAATGAGCAATCAGCAACCTGAGGCTACGCCCTCCCCCGCCCCTGTGGGGCTTGACAGGGGACCTCAAGGTGCACTTCCTGTCCTGGTGCTGGGCTAGGGGACCTCAGGCTGTGCCCCTTGCCCCAGCGCCAGGCTGAGGGACCTCAGGCTGCACCCCCCACCAAGTAGGGCTTGACAGGGGACCTCAAGCTGCGCCTCCCACCTGGCAGGGCTTGATGGGGGGTCGATCTCAAGGTGCGTTTCCCGTCCTGGCGCTGGGCTAGAGGACCTCAGGCTTCTCCCTCCACCCCAGTGCCAGGCCAAGGGACCTCAGGCCCCACCCCCCACCAGGTAGGGCTTGACAGGGGACCTCAGGCCATGCCCCCCACCCAGCAGGGCTTGACAGGGGACCTCAGGCTGTGCCCCCCACCCGGCAGGGCTTGACGGGGCTCCTCAAGGCACGCCCCTCACCCTCGTCTGGGCTGGGGGAACCCAGGCCACATCCCCCTGTCCTGGTACCGGGCCAGGGGACCTGAGGCTACGCCCCCTGCCCGGCAGGGCTTAACAAGGGTGGGACTGGCCTGGTCTGGATCTAGTCCAATTCGGGGGCGGGTGGGGGGGCAGGTCTAGGTCTCAGGCAATTTTGAGACCCATGTGGGTGGGCGGGGACTTGACTCTGGGTCCCATGGTGCACCCCAGACTCTGACAGGAGGAAGGTTTTTATTTACATTTTACTAATTTTCTTTCATCTCTGTCACTTCTATTATAGAGAAAGGACAAATAGCAATATTAAATTATTTCTTCTAATTAATCTCCTTTTAATGTGCACGAATTTCATGCACTGGGCCACTAGTGTTATTATAAAGTTCCATTTGTGGCACTTTGGTCTTTTATACATTTGAAAAGATACAGTCATATTTTATTGTGTTAAACAGTGAATTAAATTCAGGTTGAAGTTGAATGGTTAAAAATGACTAGTTGCCTTTGTTGAAAGAATCAAGATTTAAAAATTTTTTCTTTATGTGACCCATTAGATTTCATCAAGTGCTGACAGGTCATACAATCAGCATCTATGGGAATTAGTACAGAGTAGAGGAAAAATGTATTAAGATAATGTTTTTCTTTCAAGGAAATGAGATACCTAGTCAGAAACTGGGAAAAGAGATAATGCAAAATACAAAGTTAGTGTTAATAATAATATTGCAAATTTAGAAACATTTGTTTGAATATTCAGAGTTGCTTTTAAATATCTAAAACAGGAACTTTGAATTTTTGAATTTTGGCTTCTTAATGATTATATTTCTTAAAATATAATCACTGAGATTAATGTGCAAATGAAATAATGATGAACTTTTCTCTGAACTTTGATGCATGCTATGATCCTATATTGCATTTAATAGGAAACATTTTTTGGTCTTACATTCAAAAAAATTCATCGTAAAGGTACTTTAATTGAATAAATGCATTAAAAAAGTTTTCCTATTGGATTGAAAGAAAAAAATACTGTGTGTGTGTTTAAAAACTTAATTTAATACCAATGTTGTTTATATCCTGGCTCTTTTTAAGATTTTAAAAAATCTATATCTGCTAAATCTAGTAACTTAGGCAGTGATTTCCAAACCTTGGTATACATAGGTCTCTCAACTCGAGATCTTTTAGAAATATTAAAGACTGGCTTTCACCCCCAGACATTCTAATATAATTAATATGTGATGTGACCTGGGGATTAGGAGTTTTAAGAGTTTCACAGTTGATTCTCAAGTGCATGAAAGTGTGGGAACCACTGAGCTGAGGGGTGCAGTATTGTAATTCAAAGATTGGTGGTGGTGGTGGGGTGTCCTAAAAGTATCTGAGAAAAGGAGAACACTCATTTTTTTCTTCCTTTATTTTTGTGCTACACTGAGGCTTGGATGAAGCCAGAAAGTCAGAATTATCTGATGGAAGCCAGAATCACACTTAGGATGCTTGGTGGAAATGGTGTCAGATCTTTTGATTTATATGGTCTGTGGGGCCAGGAATTTGCATTTAAACAAGCATCTCAAATGATTCTGATGCAGTAATCGGCAGGTCACAGTTTGAGAAACATTGTTTGTTATACTGACTGATTGAGAAAACCAAAAACAAATATTACTTGAGATCTCTTTGGCACACAGAATTGTATATGTGGAAAAGGCTGGCATATGGAGAGATGCAAGATTTTCTAACTATCAAGGGTCATTACATTTTATATCTTCTTTTAGTGCTCAGTAGGAATCAGGCCAAGGCTCTTTTCCTTGTTTTAGAAGAAAATTTAACTTGGCAAGCTTTTATGAAAAGAGAATCAGACAAGATATACACCAAATAGAAATGAAAAAACATTTTTATTGTGGGAAAATACAGTATACACTTTCAATATAGAAATGTTATTACATTTTATCCTTCTGTGAAAAATATAGTCTGCAGAGACTTATTGGCCTGACAGTAAGTAATATATATATTATTACTAATCTATAATTATTGTTTCACATTTAATAAATGGTGATGGGAAAATAGTGATAGTTGGTTTAATCATTGACAGTTGATATAATTTAGAAAAGCATTGTCTTTCAGAGCATAGCATCTAAAGCAGGATGGTATATGTATAAATGTTATTGTGCCTGTTTTTAAAAAATAATAAAGTAATTCAAAAATTATTTTGTGGTCTTTAAAAGCAAGCAAAAAATGTAAAATCTTCAAAACCCTTATATTAAACTATTTTGAAATTTTATTTTCAAAGCAGCTTTTAAGTTATTGGTTACATTACATAATCATTGACATGCTACTGTTTAGATTTTTTAACATTCGTATTCTCTGCAATTATTTTTTCACATCATTTAAAATTAAGAGATGACCAAACGATTTATAGGCAATAGATAAAGTGTTCATATTTTTCATCTTCTAAAGTATTTGTGTGTCAGATTTCCTGCTCTTTGGCCATCTTAATTTTGGTGGTTAAGGGGTATGCACATATTTCAGAAATTTGAAAATTAAAATGTACATTTTATTCTTGTGATAATAGTTATGAGTTGTAATTTTTGTATTTTTAAATATTTGACATATTTACCAACTCACTTTTTTGAAGACTTTATTTTGTGGCTAATAAAATGGCATATACTGTGGCCAATCAATATTTATGACATAGTAAGAGGATCTTTATAGATTTGTGACAGTTTATCTTTTTAAATGTATCAATTCTTTCAAGATTATTGCTGAAAAGAAAAGTAACTAAAATGTGAAACATTTGAAACTAGGTGGCCCTCCTTTCAATGATTTAATAAACTGCAGTTATCTTTAGAAGACTGTTACATGTTCTAACATTTCATTAGAAGTGCTTTTCTGATTTAGAAACATTTTACAATCAGTGATTAGAATCCCTATTACGTAACACTTCGGTGTACAAGATGTGCCAGTATACTATCTAATAAAGTGGGAATATGCAAATTGACCATCACGCCATGACAAAGATGGCGGCGCCCAGTCCCCTCAGCCCTGCCAGAGTCCCCCAGTCCTTTCAGCCCCACTGGGGGTGGGTGGAGAGTAGCAGGTGCACAGTGTGGCTCGACCCGCCCTCAGCCCTCCAGCTGCTCAGGGCTGGCCCAAAGCACAGGCAAGCCTCAGATGGCGACTGCCCAGCCGCCTAGGGCCGCCCGAGGCTCAGGTAATCAGGGCCTGCTGAGGCTTGCACTGCCGGCAGTGGCAGCAGCAGAGGTGTGATGGGGACATCGCCTTCCCCTGATTGTCGGGTCGCCTCCCACCCCTGAGGGTTCCCGGACTGTGAGAGGGGGCAGGCCAGGCTGAGGAACCCCCCCCCCCCCGCTCCAATGCATGAATTTTTATTAAAAGTATTTGACAAAATGCAATTTAATCTTGATACTTTATGATTTGTTATGGCATGTCCATACTAAAATATTCTAAGGCATTATTTCTGACTATAGCTTACATGGAATATATAATTCATGATTGCAACATTTAAAATTTGAGTATATGTTTTGTTAATGTTATATTTAGGCTAAAGAAGAATTTAGTCCCTAAAGAAAGATGATATGCTATAGAAGAATGAGAAAACTCACTGAAAGGATTTGCTGGTGGTTCTAAAACACAATTTTTTTCTGCAACCATATATTTTTGTAAATAGGGGAAGCTGTAATATTACAAATTGAAGACATTGTTGAAAGCAGATTTGTTTTTCATATTTGAGACATTTCCATAATAGGAGAACAACGGATGATACAAATAAAAACTAAATTTAGAACTAATAAAAGGAAACTCTAGTACAAAATTAGCTTATGAAATTTCCTTTAGAGGAAAGTCATAATGTATAACACTGAATAAATTTTTAAAAAGTTAATTACTAATTTTTGGGGGGTTGGATTGGGAAGAGGTGATTGTTGTAAGTTTTAGCATAGGGAAGTTTTGTTTTTTAAGATGATGTGAATGTAACTTCCTAGTATAGTGTTTTACTGTGCTTTGTTTTTTTCTCTTATAAACAAAATTCTTCGCTTTGTTTGGTTCAAGTTACAACACATCTGTTAAATAAAAGCTTAAGAATCTGCACAATGGCTTGCTTATTTCAAATCATTTTTATAAATAAAATTCCATTAAAATAAGCCCAAATAGATCTTGCTTAAACTGTGTTAATTAACATGAGGATGTAAGTTAATTATTTTTCTTAAGAATTTTTTGGGGGCCTGGGATAGTAAAGATGGATAAAAATGAAGGGAAATGACTTGATTATTTTCTAGAGTATTTTAAAAAGAGAAGAAGAGTGGTATAATGGAAAGAACAGTGACTTTGGAGTCAGAAGAGCTAAGACTGGTATTAATTAACTGTATTAATTATCTTCTTGACGGCAAGTGACATTTTATAAGTCTATATGTGTCTGCCTCAAGATGTGGATTTGCATCCAGTGAGAAACTATACTAGTACGTGCTAGTGTTTTAGAAACTGCACTGAACTTGAGCTTTTTACATCTTGTTGAAGAACTACTTGTAAAACAGCAGCCACTGCATATGCCTGTAAGTGCCTTTGAAAAGGTACCTGCAGACGGAAGCAAGCTTCTGACGTTACCCTGTTTTATCCTCAGAGAAGCGGCAGGTTGCTTGGCACATACTAGCTTCTCTAAAGTATAAATCAGTGAATGAAAGTTGACATTTTTATGTTTTAGTTCACTGAGAATAATTATTTGCATTGGGTGAATATTGGCTTACATTCCTTTTTTTGGATTATTCTGTTACATTCCAAATGTACTTTTTCCCAGCTAAAGTTTATTCTTTTTAAAAAATATATATTTTTATTGATTTCAGAGAGGAAGGGAGAGGGAGAAATAGAAACATCAATGATGAGAGAGAATCACTGACTGGCTGTCTCCTGCATGCCCCCTCCCCCCACTGGGGACTGAGCCCCCAACCCAGGCATGTACCCTTGGCCGGAATCGAACCCGGGACCCTTCAGTCCACAGGCCAACGGCTCTAGCCACTTGAGCCAAACCAGCTAGGGCAAAGTTTATTCTTTTTTGAGTAGTCATGATTTTGAACAATCAAAACAGAATTTGGTGTTCTTATTAATATAAAGTTTTAGCAACCCTAATATATAAATATAAGGAAAAGTCACAAAGAATTTTTAAACCTTTGCATTATTCACTCGCAAAAATGTTAATCATGCTTCATATAAGGCTTGAAGGAACACTTGTAGACTTGTGACAGTTAATAAGCTGTTCTTATCTATGGCTGAATTAAGCAACTTTTGTCCTACATTTAGTAAGAAAGGTAAGTTTTGGAACAACTGTGAAGACTAGTTTGGAAGATGCAAACTGCTTATGTTACACTGTCTTACCTCTGATACAGATTTGGGCCTTCGGCATATCAGGGTAATTGTAGTTTTATCATGTAGAAAAATATATACAAATACTGTATGTGATATGATCGGTCTGCGTTGATGGCCATTGCAGTAATCGGTAACTTTAGATTTCTTGGATTGTGTAATTTTAAAGCTGATTTTAGAGTTTAGAATTTGGTAACAGAGCTGGGTCTTAAGTCTGTTGCCAACCATTTAATATCTTCATGGGATTAGAATTTGTCCTTGTATAGGCTAGGAAAAACTGGATTAGTATCCAGTATAATTAAAACGAGTATGGGGAGAAGCCCATTGGTAGCCACTATGAAGTGATACACACTTTTCCTGTTGGGGTGTTTATGAATTATGAAATGCATTTTATCTACTATTTTTAAAAAATGTAGTTCAGTGGTTTTTAGAATAGAGACTTCTGTGGAGACTACTTTCTCTTTTGTGGTTTGTCTATGCTTACATGCCTATCTCTGTGTCTCTTTCATAGAGATAAAGGAAGGGGTTGGGTTTTTTTTAAAGACCCTTAGGATCAGGAGAAAATAGCAGGGCAAAGTCTTGGTGGGGTTTATGGCTTGTGAATGATGGGCTTTGGGGGATAGAGGCTGCTTCAGAGATGTGAAAAGAGTGAGCAGGACCACGGGTAGAGGCAAACATCCTTTGGCTTATAACTGAATACCATGTATCTTTGCTTTTGTCTCTACCTAGAATCCTCTCTTTCCTCTGCTTTGTCAGCTTACAGAAAACGAACTTCATGTAAAGTTACAAAAGTAATACATGCCTATTAAAAAAAGTTACAGAAATGTACATAACATATAAGTTCTTTCCTTAGCCCTCTCTCGATGTCCATCTTTGGCGACAACCACTTTGTAACCTGTAGTGTACCACTTCCCCTTTTCTATAAAACAACATAATGATATACCCATTTTCATTGCATATAAAAATGCTAATATTTGTAGGCTGTTTTTTTAAATACCAAAATGCAAATATACCATATCTATTCTTCTGTATTTGCTTTTGTGTGTGTGTATTTGCTTTTTAAATTTATTTTTGAGGTTGTCCAGTTTGACATTATAATCCACCTAGTTGTTTTTAAGGGCTGTGGAGTGTTCCATTATCTGGATTTACCATAATTTGTTTTAATATAACAATATTGATAGACATTCAGGTTATTTTCTTCTGTTATAAACATTGCTGCAGTGAACATAATTCTAAATATTTTTGTGTGTATATGTGAATATTGTAGTATGATTATTTACTTACTAGAGGCCCAGTGTGCAAATTCGTGTAAGGGTGGGGTCCCTTGGCCCGGTCCCGTCTCACCCAGTCCCTATTGGGGCTGGCTGGCTGTGGGGAGGGACCGTGGGAGGTTGGCTGTGGGAGCACACTGACTACCAGGGGCAGCTCCTGCGTTGAGCATCTGCCCCCTGGTGGTCAGTGCACATCATAGCGACCGGTTGACCGGTCACTTAGGCTTTTATATATATTGGCTAGTGGCCCAGTGCACGAAATTTGTGGTGGGTGGTGGTCCCTCAGCCCAGCCTGCACCCTCTCACAATCTGGGACCGCTGGCTCCTAACTGCTCACCTGCCTGATTGCCCCTAACCACTCTGCCTGCCAGCCTGCTTGCCCCCAGCTGCTGCCCCCGCCCCCCCCCGCTGGCCTTCTCGCCCCCAGCTGCCCCACTGCTGGCCTGCTCACCCCCAGTTGCCCCCCCCCTCCGCTGGTCTGCTTGCCCCCAACTGTCCCCCCCCCCCACTGGCCTGATCACCCCCCAAGTACCCTCTCCTCCTGGTCTGATTGCCCCTAACCGCCTCTGTCTCAGCTCCGCCACCATGGCTTTGTCCGGAAAGACTCCCAGAAGGTCTCCTAGTCTAATTAGCATATTGATCTTATATTAGTATAGATAGAGGCCGGGTATACAGTTGGGGGCCAGCTGGTCTGCCCTGAAGGGGGTCCCAGATCAGGGTGGGGGTTCCCTTGTGGGACATGGCCAGCCTGGGCAAGGGGCTGAGGGCTGTTTTCAGGGTGGGGGGGGGGTCTCCGCTGGGGGATGTGGCCAGCCTGGGTAAGGGGCTGAGGGCCATTTGCAGGCTGGCCAAGCCCCGGCTTTGGAAGGTCTCCTGGTCTAATTAGCATATTACTCTTTTATTAGTATAGGTTTATTAGTATAGATACTCTAGGAAGTCTTCTAGGGCTGTGAACATGTAGTATTCACTTTTAAAAACTTCTACATCTCAGTTTATTGGCAACATGGGGCCTAAACCTCATAGTTTTAGGGTAATGGGACATAGAGCTTTAAATATTATTTCTTTTTTTTTTTCAGTTTTATTGAGATATAATGGATATATAGCATTGTATAAGTGTAAGGTCCACAGCATAATGACTTGACTTACATATGTTGCACAATGATTGCCACAATAAGTTTAGTTAATATCCATCATCTCATGTAGTTATGTAGTAGTCATCTTTTTTTAAAATATATTCTATTGATTTTTTTTACAGAGAGGAAGGGAGAGGGATAGAGAGTTAAAAATATTGATGAGAGAGAAACATCGATCAGCTGCCTCCTGCACACTTCCTACTGGGGATGTGCCCGCAACCAAGGAACATGCTCTTGACCGGAATCGGACCTGGGTCTGCAGGCTGATGCTCTACCCACTGAGCCAAACCGGTTAGGGCTGTAGTAGTCATCTTTATATCTCTTCCCAGTATCTAGGACAGAACCTATAACACTCAGTATGGGTTTAGGAAACTTTATCAAGTAGTTAGTCTGATTTCCAACTGGACATCTATATGTAAAGTTTGTTGCCTCCTTTTTGGGGGAGGGAGAAGGTTGGCTCTTAATGGTAGTAGTTCTAGTTCTATTCTTTCATCTTACAAATGTGGAATCAAGTCTAAAGGAGGAATGTCTTATTTAGTTAAGAGATGTTTTTATTTCTTTGCCACACCGTACTAGGTGTTACAAAACATAGCAAAGTTCCAAACTGAAGTCACTTAGGGTCAAGAACAAATGTTGATTTCTACAATTTTAGATAGAGGGTGAGCATTTTTTGGTTCTTACAGACTAGGGCTAACAAATGAGGCTTTTGCCGGGTGGCCTTAGCATGTAGACTTAAGCCAGCACAATTCATTCAAACTTCATTTGGCTCCTTCCAAAGAGGTATGAATCTTGTCATCATAATTATCCCAGGCACTGGCTGACTCCTGAGAGGGCTGGTATCTTTTCTTCCGGAGAACTCTTGAAACCTATATCCAGTAGCCACCTTCACATGAAGTGACCTCACCAAATCTCATTTCATTGTTGCCTTTTCCTGCCCAAGATACAAGCCCTTAATGCACTTCTCACCTTACTCTTGTTCCCCCACCTGTTCTTCCCCTCTTTTTCAAACATCTCCCACCCTTGTTCTAAGGTTAACATAATTGTATCTTCAAACGCTTTACTGAACGTTACTTTATATTTCTTAAATAACACCTATCTTTCTCCTGAGGGGAAGCCCTCTCTAGTGGAACCTGGGCCTTCTTTTACTCTCTGCATACCTAGCTCAGGTTAGGAAAGGGTCGGAGGGGCTTTCTTTCTTACTTTGCACCATGGTGCCTGTGCTAGTAAAACCTTCCTGTTAAAATTCCTGTGGAGTCTCGTGTAGTTGGAAATACATCTCTTGCTCGTTGAAGACATGGGCTTCTGGCAGTGTGTTTCTTTCCATTCAAGGTTATGCCACCATTCCAGGTGAATCCAATGTTTATGTAAACAGAGTACCTAGGACCTTGGCTTCACAGGTCTAGTGGTTTTTATCTTCACATAATTCATTTACTTCCATGAAGCTGCTCGGATCTCACCCAAAATCAGCTTTACCTTTGAGATTATTAAACATTCTGCTCCTGACCTATTCTTTTTTCTAACCGTATTCATTGATGCTTTGGAGATAAGTAGTTCTTTGATACCTCTGTCTACCAAATGCTTCCTGTGTAAATAGGCGAGAATTCCTTGTCCATCACTTCTTACCTCTTGCCAGACTTCTCTAGCCACTGGCTGACTCCTGAAAGTTTTCTTACCCTATTGAATTTCTATCATATGTATCTGGCAAAACCTAGATTTTGGATCAGTTTGTCTCTCTGGCCTACATAAGAGGTGTTTGTTGAGTACTAATGGAGAGAAATCACACAAGTACCCAGATTAGTGGTGCTTCAGACTCATGGTCTTCAGTTCTTGCATGAGCTGAAAGAATTTATACAATCTATATATCCATTATTTCTATTGGGGCTATTTTAAACCTTCTTTTCTTTCTTTAAACTTCAGAAACAAAGTATTCTCCACAGATGGTATTTCTACTTCATGAGAAAATAGAAGCCATCAAAAAGAGATCCCTTAAATTTCCTGTTACTTGACTCACCAGTTTATTATCTCTTCTGTACCATTTGTACTTCCTTTTCCTTCTGTTTCAGTGGATGAGATCCCATATTTTTGTCTCAGGCTGATTCTCCAACTGTGCTTTGTCTGTTTGTCTTTAATCTTTCCCTTAATCCTTTTCTTTCTCTTCTTGCTAAACTTGTTCAAATGCCTCATCTAAAACAAACAAAAACCAATAACCACATTACCCCCAGAAAGAAATATCAATTCTTTCTAGCTTCAGCCCATTCCCCTTATCAGCAAAAATATAACAAGAATCATATGTTGTATATAACAGACACTTAATGATTACAACCTGATACCTTCTTCAGGTCACAATCTGATTGGCTACATTTCAGCTACTCAACAGATGTGCTATTTCTGTGTTGTCCAATATGGCAGCCCCTAGTCACATGTGACTATTGAGCACTTGAAATCAAAAGGCTAGTGCAACTGAAAAACTAAACTTATTTTATCGTAATTATTTTAATGAACTTAGCCATGTTTAGCTAACAGCTACCATATTGGGCAGAGGTATAGTTTGATACATTCTGAGACAGCTCTCTTTTTAAAAAAATTACTGAATACAACTACCCTCAACTGGTAACAGTCAAACTTAAAAAGTTGGAAAAGTAGGTAAGTACTGTAAAAGCAGAGGGGAAAACAATACGACATATATCCAATATCAAAGGTTGGTGGTGAGAAGGGAGGCAGTGGATATGTTTAAAAGCTCAAGAAAATTCAGAATTTATACAACAATTATATATATTATTTTACCAGTTTTAAATGATTTTCCATGTTAAATTTACATCCACACATTGTCACTAAATAAAAAAAGCATGCTAATTTAAAAAATAATAAAAGTAGCATTGTGAAATCCCATAGCATAGTGAACATGTGACCAACTGGGAATGGCAAATTCTTCCGTAGTATTTCATTTCCTGCGCTCTCAAAAAGGGAAAGACTCGACAAACTAAAAGGCTACACAGACAAGGACTTACTCTCAGTGGTTCTGGCCTCTCTGCCACCAGTGAAGTTCTCTTTCCAGGCATGCAGTCAGGCCTCCTTTCACTGAGGAGATAACAGGTAAAACGGGTTCTA
Organism: Corynorhinus townsendii; assembly: GCA_026230045.1. Taxonomy (NCBI): domain Eukaryota; kingdom Metazoa; phylum Chordata; class Mammalia; order Chiroptera; family Vespertilionidae; genus Corynorhinus; species Corynorhinus townsendii. The sequence continues at coordinate 167,547,800 of JAPDVU010000007.1, forward strand.
AAACACCCAGGCTTTACAGTTACCGAGTGTGAAAACTGAATTTCTTCAAGAAGTAAATGTTTTACGTGATTATGTACTTTCAGTAATTCTTGGCACTCTTATGCTCCGAGGATGTGATGTTGTCCTGTGACTGCGGTTATGTCACTACAAAACAGAGTAGGCTAAAACAAAATAGTAAGAATAACCTCCAAAAATACATCAAAATTTCTTAATGAATTAAGAGATTTAGAATTGACTAGAAGAATCAAGCTGTGTTCCTCAGATCCTAAGCCCAACAAGTTAAAACTAATCATACCTAGTATGGCCAGCGTGGTTCAGTGGTTGGCATCCATCTATGAACCAGGAGGTCAACTGTTCGATTCCTTGTCAGGTCACATGCCTGGGTGGAAGGTTCATCCCCAGTGGAGGGGGCGGGGGTGCAGGAGGCTGCCAGTCTGTGGTTCTCTCTCATCATTGATGTTTCTATCTCTCCCTTTCCTTCTCTGAAATCAATTTAAAAAAATAAAAACAAAGAAAAATTAATTACACCTAAAACTAAATCTCAATTGATGAAGGACTAGCATAGTTAAAAGACTTAAGCAAAGGCTAGGTTGAAGTCTTCAGTATAACCGTCATCGATGGTTTTGTTGACATTGAGCCTAGGGCTAATGGTGGTTTTCAACTTTGCAGATTCAGAAGTTTAACTTCTCATTCTTCTTATTAATGAGCAAACAAAAATAAGTACTCTGAAACAATTAATTTAGTAACTTGTGTAGAGCACCCTCTAAGTAAAGAGATTAATTTATCAATCAGAAGGTGTCTCAAGAATAAAGATTTAAAACAAAGGCATTAGAAAAGTCATGGCTTAGTGAGAAAAGTGTGTGATTTGGAGTTAGACTTGAAATGGAATATGAACTCTGCCACCGCTACCGCTTACATAACTTCTTAACCGCAGTAGGATCAGTAAACAGAGAAAATATTACAGCATTGCAGGATTGTTGCAAAAACGGCATGCTAGATTTATAAATGTTTGCTTATAGAAATTTCTTTTAAGATAATATTGCCTGTCATTTTGGTTACAGTTATGCAAGAAGGAAGGTCAGTTATATTATCTGGTGGCATAGGAGAAAAAAGCATTTCTAAAATGAGATGCTACTGTTTGGCCACTTCATGTGTAGAAACCGTACGATCATTTTGCATACTTTTGGATTATACTTCTTTCTTAAATATGACCTGTTTAGTATGTTTTCAACATGTTACTTGAGATCATTGTGGTATACTCTCAGTAGTTTTTCAAGGAAATGGGGTAGTAAAATATGAGACCTCGATTATATGTCCCTTGGTTTGCACCACCAACTTTATTTGAATTACTTTATCCTTTTTTCCTGGAGAAAATGTGCTTTCTCTGTGTATCAGTATTTTTCAGTCAAGTCTGATACAGTTAATTCTTATTTATCAGCATTTGGATTGTTTCTCCTGTACTTCTCACATGCTGTTGATAGATATTTCCTTGTTTTATTAGCTGGCTGCAGTGTTACAGCTTTGCTTTCTACTGGAAATAGCGTTGCTCACTAAGCTCTTTGGAGCCAGGGACATTAGCTCATTCATTTATGCTGGAGACATATTTGTTGGCCTGATGTCCCAGAGCTATCAGATTAACGGTAGAGTTCTTTTTACCTGTTTCAATATTCCCTTGCTATGATTGGAAAGTGAACTATTTTGTAACTGTACCTTAAGTCCTTTGTGTTCCAAGTACTTTGTGTACATTGTCATTGAATAAATATTTATTTAGCAACTACCGCATGCCAGGCCCTGGTTCCAGCCCTGGATTAGACCCTGGGAATGTAGCAGTGAACAAAAATTCCCTGCCATCAGTTTACATTTTAATGGGGAGCTGGAGAATAATAAAAAAATTAAGAAAGATAGGACTCTAAAGGGGTTCACAGTTAAGATATTAAGGTATTCCTGAAAAGGTGACTTAAGTAAAGACCTGGTGGAAGGAGGAGAGCTAGCCGTGCAGATCCATAGATATGAGCATTTCAGACAGAAGAAAGCAGTAAATTCAAAGGCCCTGAGTCAGGAACATACCTTGACGTGATTTAAAAACAAACAAGCAAACCCCAACTTTTTATTGGAAAGAATTTCAAATTTACAGAAAAGTTTTTAAAAAATTCTGTATACACTTGGCTGAAGGACCTCATTCAAGTTCTGTTAATTGCCCAAATAGCAACGTTCTTTAGGTCAAAAATATCTAATCCAGGATCATGCATTGCATCAAGCTCTCATGCTTCTTTAATCTCCTTTGGTTGTTCATGCTGTTCACAATTTTGAAGATTATAAGCCATTCATTTTATAGAATATCCCTCAGTTTGGGTTTGTTTAATGTTGCTTGATGATTAGGCCCAAAGTAATGTGTTTTGGCTACAATTTCATGGAAGTGATATGTTCTTAATGAATCCTATTTGGTGGCATACAGTTTACTTCATTAGGTAGTGTTAACTTCCATTACTTAATTAAAGGTGATGTCTACCAAGTATCTATTATTCCTCCTCTTCCTTTGTAATTAATAAGTATTTTTGTAGGGGGTTACTTTGAGACTATGTAAAATTGTGTTTCTATTCATACTTTTACCCACTAGTTTAAGTATCCATTGATATTTTTCAACTAAATTAATTTTTACCAAGATGGTTGACAAATGGTGATATTTTGACTCAAGTATTCCGTCTACATTTATTGACATTTTACTGTAAGAAAGAGAATTAATTAACAAATTCATTTATATCAGGAATTCTTGTTTTATTCAATGGGTTATATTCCATTACTATCATTATTTATTTTAATACTCAAATTGTCCCAAATTTGCCACTGGGAGCCCTTTCAAGCTGGCTTGAATTGTATGTCCTTTTGACATGTTGTCATCAACCTTTGTGTACTTCTTTACTTTTTAAGAAAACTTTTATCTTGAAATAATTATAAGTTCATAGGAAGTTGCAAAAATAATACAGAATAGTCCTGTGTACCCTTCCCCCAATTTCTCCCAATGCTTATATCTTCCATAAATATAGTACATAACCAAAATTAGGATATTGGCATTGATGCACTGTGTAAATGTAGTTCTTTGTCATTTTATCCCCATGCACCTCCTTAACTTTGGGCACAAGATGCTGTGGGTTTTCCTGTTCAGTTCTGGAATTGGCCATTTCTCCAAGGAGCCCTAGCTTCTTTCGGTGGAGAGTGGTGTTTCAAAATCACAGGCTGGGCGCTAGGCGGGCTCGCTGTTGTTGGAGTGTCTCTGTGCTTCAGACCCACACAGGAACCTGCATCTAAATGTCTGTGTCTGTACATATTGACAACCACAAGTTTAGACCGATACCTCCACTTTCAGGCCAACACCATGTGTTCGTTCTAGCTCCGCCCACCCATATTTGTACTTCTCCAGTAGTAAGAACTGGCATCTGTTACCATACAGCCAGCTCCCCACCCCAAAGAACTGTGATGCTACTCAGATGTCCCTTCTTGTGAAGGCTGCTACTGAGTTACTTTCCTACTCCTTTCCCACTGACTCCTTGTGTAGACCCCCTGTTGAGATTTTAAAACATTTGGAAGGCCAGTGTAGTTGGAGCAAAATGAATGAAAAAGAGAGTAATAGGGGATGAGGTTGAGAGTTAATTAAGTGGGTAAGGGCTGATCATAAAGAGCCTCATAGGTTATAGCTGGGGGTTTCTGCTTCACTCTCAACGATGTGAAAGCCATTGGAGGTTTTGAACAGAGGAGTGATGGGATCATCCCTGTTGCATTGAAAATAATCTGAAGGGGAAGGGAAGGGCAAGCTGCAAGCAGGGAGACATGATAGTAGGCGTTTGCAGCAATTCAAGTAAAGTGATGAAGTCTTGAACTAGGGTGGAGGTAGCGAGGGCAGTGAAAACTGGTGGAGTTCTGAATTTATTTTGAAGAGAATGCTCGCAGGATTTGTAGGTGCTTGGGTTTAGGTTCTTGAGGGAGAGAAAAAGTCAAGGTTGATACTGGAGATGTTGGCCTGAGTATTTGGAAGGATGAAACTGCCAGTAACAGAAGTGGAAGGCTGAAGGATGAAGTGGTTACCATGGAAATGGGTAGGGCACAGTTTTGGACATCAGCATTTGAAATATTTATTAGACATTGAGATAAGCTGGATGGCACATGGGCAAGTGGAGATAAGGGTCTAGAATTCAGGATTTTAGGTACCTGGGATAGAGATAATGAATCTGGAAGCCATCAGCACTTAGAGACAAGATGAGATTTTTATGGAATGAATGGATTTGAAAGAGAAGAGGCCCAAGGACTGAGGAGAAAACCAGCAAAGACTGAAAAATGGCAAATCATGTGAATGCATTGTCATCAAAGTCAACTAAAGAGAGATTTTCAAGAAGTAGATAGTGAAGGATTGATTGTTCAAAGATGTTTATAGGTCAAGCAAAATGTGGACAGAGAAATAATCATTGGTTTTGCAATGTGGAGGTCATTGGTAGACTTGAGAAGAACAGTTTAGATAGTTTGGTTATGGATGTGGTGATGGGGAAGGGGGAAAACTGATTGCGGTTAGTTCTAATGAGATAGGAGGAGAAAAAGCTAAAAACAGTATAGATAATCTCTTTCAAGGAATTTCCCTATAAAGGGAAAGGGAGAAATGATATGATAGCTGTATGGGAAGTGGAGTCAAAGGGATTTTATTTTTTAAGGGTAAGAGCAATAACATGCCAATGGCAGTAATCATGGAGAGAGAGAATAAGAGATGAGATGATGGATGGCTACGGTAGGGGACAGAAGAATTGCCCTAGTGTTGTTTTTTAGCAGGCAAGAGGGGAGGAGAGACTCAGTGCACAGATGGAGAGATTGGTTGTGGCCAGCACTCTGATATGATAGGAGGAAAGAAAGTAGTATATATGGATACAAATGCAGGAATATAGACAGATTTGGTGATGAGAACTGGTTCACGTTCTTCATGAGATAAGAAGTCAGGACTATAGCTGAGAATGAGATTAGGAGAGGAGATTTTTGAGATTTGAGGAGAATGGAAGAGAAAATGGACCAGGTAAATAGTCTAGGATTGCCAGTCAGCTAAGGATCACTTGAACATGGTTCTGTGCTTTTGTTAAATCAGATTTAGCTCTAGGAGGTTCAAATACTGAGTAGAAAGATAATTGGATTTAACCAGTGATGTGCTTTTTCAGAAGAGAGTGATTAAATGAGAAGAACAAAATAAGTGCAGGGCAGTGATTGTTCTGATAGACTGGAATTTAAGTGTATAAAGAGTGAAACAGTCTGGCCACTGTGGCTCAGTGGTTGAGTGTTGACCCGGAAACCAAGAGGTCACTGGTTCATTTCCTCGTCAGGACACATACCCGTGTTGTCAGGGCACATGCCCCCGTTGTGGGCTCCATCTCCAGTAAAGGGTGTGCAGGAGGCAGCCGATGGATGTTTCTCTCTCTCAAATCAGTAAAAACATATTTTTTAAAAAAGAGTATAACATAGGAGGGGATGGTAAAAGACTGGAAGATGATAAGGTTTGGATTGAAGGTTCCTGATGAGTCAAGAGATGGTTGGAGTTGAAGTGGTAGTGAGAGTGAGCTGCAAAGATAGAAGGTGATGATCAATGAGTAGAATGTTTAAAATTGACATTACGCAGGTTGCAGTTATGGGACCACAGGAGTGAGTGTCCATAATATTAGATATTAAGATATCACTGTTCTCTGCCTCCTACAAATCATATGCTTCCCCCTCCTTTCTCCAGAGTTCTCAAATAAATGTTGCTTCTGCCCAAAACTTGAATCTTTATTGCGATCTTTATAGGAATTTTAAATAGGCTATGTTTCAGTAGAGATAAGGAGAGCTGTAAATTCTACATGAAATATTTTTTAAAGTATGAATTTATTAAGGTGTGTTCTCTAATACCTTAGATCTTGTTCACTTAGATTTTACTATATTTTTCAAGATTTTTAGGTTGTTTTGAATTTTTGCTCTTGTAAATAATGTTGCTCGAAATGCTTATGTGTTGTATGCAATCTCTCCCAGACTTTAATTGGCTGAAATAAAATTTCAAGCTATATAAAACTGAAGTAAGATTGAAAAGAGTTTTAAAAATTGGTTACAATCTAAGTACGTTTATAATAAAAGGAGGTAGCAACTAGTACTTTTCAGACTTACCTTTCTTTCATTTGGCTTCATAAACAGTACTTGATTAGTTGCCAGGCTAGCACTGTGGTAAAGATATTGAGAATAAAAACTTAAGAAGTAAAACAGTTTTCTTTATGGAACACATTTAAAATTAGTGAGGAAATGGTTTTTGGTTTTATCTGTTAGTATCAAAGATGTGCTGATAGACTTAGATGTTAAAGTTAAATTTAAAACCCCTTTAAACTCTGTAACTCTTTAATTACTTAATCCTTAAATGCAAAGTTTGTATTTAGGTAATATTGAAAATAATGGAAATAATAATAACCAACATTTATTGAGTGATTGATCTTATTTTAGGGACTCTTCGTAGGAAAAAACTGAAATTTAACTTCATAACTTGTGGAAAATGATTTTCTACAATTAGGTTCTTGGTGGGTGGAAATCGTATGGGCAGACTTCTAGTTATAAAATGAAAGAGAAGGTTCTATTGGTTTAATTATCTAAACAATTGGCTGGAAACTGGTTTGGAGGATTTTTTTGTCATGGAGTGGAAATGTAACCAAGTTGTTTTACCTTCTGTAAACAAAGCACTAGTAACAAAACTTTATCTGTTTATTTTACTTTCAAAATTAAAAAAAGGCTGGAACAGCTCTGTTGTCGTCAGAGTGGCTTCCTCCCTCCCCACACACGAAGAGATAATAAGCAAATGCTGTTTTGTGATGATGGTTGGCATCATCCTTACTTACTAACAGACTTTGCAATAAAAGCCATTTTTATTTTTATTCCCCCCCCCCCTTTGGCTCCAAAATTTTCCTTTTAAGTAATCCAGTCTTCTCTGGAATTCCTCTTCGATGGAGCACAGTATAAACAGACCTTGCCACCAATGAACTTAGAATATTGATGTTGAAACCACTTGGCTTAAGAAAAAGAGGCTGGTGAACTATGTCATTATTGTAATATCAAAATACTGAGGCCATGTAATTTTATTAATATTCTTATAATAATAGTTTATGCCTTATCAATTTAAATTTTTCTTTCTTTGGAGATTAATGGAGGCATAGAAGAATGCTTTTTACATGAAAGCACCTTTCTTTGATTTGAAAATTTAATTCAGCATATAAATATGGATATATCCTATCTAATAAAGAGGGAATATGCTAATTGACCCTCACGCTGTCGCAGAGATGGCGGCACCCACAGCCAATAAGGAGGGAATATACTAATTGACTGTCCCACCCTCAAAGATGGCGGTGCCCGCAGCCACAAGAAGGCGGCACCCAGTCCCCTCAGTCCCACCGGGGTGGCAGGTGCGTGGCAAGGCCGGACCCGCCCCCAGGTGGACCCGGTTGCTCTGCGTGCCTGCCTCCGGAGTGCCCAAGTCTCCTCAGTCCCCCAGCCGCCAAGGGCCGGTCTGAGATGCAGAAAAGCCTCAGATGGCGGCTGGGCGCCACCCAGGGCCACCTGAGGCTCAGGTAACCAGGGCCGGCCGAGGCTTGCACTGCCGGCAGTGGCAGCAGCAGAGGTGTGATGGGGCATCGCTTTCTCCTGATTGCTGGGTCGCCTGAGGGCTCCCGGGCTGTGAGAGGGGGCTGAGAGGGCCCCTCCTTCCAGTGCATGAATTTTCATGCACTGGGCCTCTAGTCTAAACATATAAGTGTTTTGGATTTTACATTTTAAACTTTTTAAAACATCAAAATTATACCAATGAAGATATATTGCTATTTTGGTATTTAAAAATATCCTAGTATGATAAAATGCTGCAATCTTAGAAAAGTAGTTCAGCTGTTACAGAGATGGGAATTGTGGGCATGGGGTGGAAGATAGTCTCTAAATGAATTTAACAATCTTAACTTGACTGGAAGTTGGATATTTATTATTTTTAATGTATTTTCTTTCAGTTAAAGAGGATCTAGATTGTTATATGTGTCTAAATCATTTTAATTGCAATTGAAAATGTTTATAGTTTACTGTTAGTACCTTTCCCATTCTGTTTTTAAAGAATGTTTTCATAAAGTATTGACATTTTTTAAAGAATGGAAAATTCATGAAGTATAACTGAATGGTAAAATATACTATGTGCAGCCCTAGCTGGTTTGGCTCAGTGGATAGAATGTCAGCCTGTGGACAGAAGGGTCCCAGGTTCGATTCCAGTCAAGAGCACATGCCCAGTTTGTGGGCTCCATTCCCAGTAGTGGGCTTGCAGGAGGCAGCCTATCAATGATTCTCTCTTATAATTGGTGTTTCTATCTCTCTCTCCCTCTCCCTTCCTCTCTAAAATCAATAAAAATATATTAAAATATATATAGTATGTGCAATTCTTCTAGAATTAGTAACTTAAAGACCCAAGTTTCCTTTCTAAGTTTTGCATGTGATTTTCCCCCTACCCAGATCCCTAAAAGGTCTCTATTGTTGTGTCCCCGTCCCCATGCAATCCTCCAGCTTACTTCTTTACCCTTCCAAGTTCCCGTTGGTGTTAGTTGGGTCATTGAGACTAGGGAGATGAATGAAGTATATTGGACCTTTTTAAGATTTAGGTAGTATCCTGCGAGTCATTTCCTAATAGCATGATCTTGGGCAAGCCTAAGTCACTTAATCTAAGCCTTACTTTGTTTATTTTTAAAAATGAATATATTTTATCCTGCCCTCCTCAGAGTTACTTGAGGATGGGACAGTATATATGGTAGTGCTTTAGAAAAATGGTTTCCTACACAAACACATCCACTGAGTAATTTGTTTCTTAGTATTTTTCACCCCCATCAAGTTATATGTATACACTTTTTTCTATTTTGATTATAAATTTAATGCGTTTTAAAAATACGTTTTTGTTGATTTCAGAGAGGATGGGAGAGGGAGAGAGAAATAGAAACATCACTGATGAGAGAGAATTATTGATCGGCTGCCTCCTGCATGCCCCGCACTTTGGATTGAGCACGCAACCTGGACATGTGCCCTGATGGGGAACCAAACCGTGACCTCCTGGTTCATAGGTCAACACTCAACCCCTGAGCCACGCTAATCGGGCAATTTAATGCATTCTTGTAGAAAGTCTGAAAAATATAGAAAACTTAAAGAAGAAAATAGAAATCTGAAAAATGCATCATCCTGTTTTCATATTTTTATGGGAAATTTAGTTTTGAGGCTGAGTTTCCTGAAGGTAAGGATAGTTAGTGTATTATTTATTTTTGAATTTTCTATTCTTTGCACTGGGCACAAAATTAATGATTGTTGAGTAAATGGCAACTTCCTTAGTCTGGGTGTATTTCTTAAAGTCGAAAGCTTGGTGAAATTTTATTGGGCATTTGAAGAGAGAAAAGAAGACATCTAACCAACGAAAGTAATAGTGGGTGCATAATGACTATTTGCATTTTAAAATGACTGTTTCTGTTGGCTAAAAGAACAAAGGAAAACATGATAGGGTCAATCTTAACAGTCTGACAAAGTTAGGAAATCAGTTAAAGGTGTTAGATATTGATCCACTTGACAGTTTCATATCAAAATGGGTTGACATTTACTCAGGTGAGAATAACATATGATAAAATGTAAAGACCTTTTTTTTAAATGCTTGGAAACTGTAACAATTTTCTTTTTCCTTTTTACATTTTTGTTAAATAGGATGGCTTAAATTCCTTGGTCCTTGATTTGGATTTTCCTGCTTTGAGGAAAAACAAGAATATAGATAATTTCTTAAATAGATGTAAGTATGTTAAACTTCATATTTGATCCCATGACTATACTTTGATGAGAGACTTATGTTTGATTAATATTATTAAAGTCCATAAACTTATTAACTTATTAAACTTAAGTAATTTTTAGCTTGCTACTTTATTTATTTAATATACTTTTATATATTTATTTAATATACTTTTATTGATTTAGAGAGGAAGGGAGAGAGAGAGAAACCTCCTGCACAACCCACACTGAGGATCGAGCCCAAAAGCTGGGCATGTGCCCTGATCTGATCAAGAATTGAACTTGTGACCTCCTGATTTGTAGATCGATGCTCAACCACTGAACCACACCGGCTGGGCTAAATACGAATATTCTTTATTTTCAAAGCAAAACTGCAGAACCAATTGTAGCATATAATGTAGGTAGAGCTCAAGATTTTGTATAAATTATTAAGACTAGTGGTTTCAGGACAGGCTATTTATGGCAGTTCCAAGAGAAGTTTTAAATTAGTATTAACAACACTAAGACCTTTACATTATCTGGAAGACTTAATGAACTTTATGTTTGCATAAATGTAGACATTTCAACCTAGTTAGTGAAAGATAATGTAATAACAATTATTGCCATATATGTGGTAACTCTTAATATTTGTTGGTATTGATGTTGCCGTGAAGGTGTAAATGAAGTTGAATTCTAAGAAGAAGAAATTTTTAAATAACTAATACATATTTTATATCAACACAATTAGCTTTTAAATTTGGAATTGTCAGAGACTGGACTGTTTTCCTAATTCCACAGTCTTGTCTACAGTTACCATATCTATAAGTGTGATTACTGAAGAAGTAGGCTTCCAAAAACTCATTACTAAGATTAGCCCTGCAAGTAATTTTACATCAACTTTCTTCCATGACTTAGAATGCACTTGGGACCGCTTGGGTCAGTACTGTTTCAGCTGTCATCTAAATTGCCAAGCAACAGAGTCGGAAACAGAAGAGCTTAACTGCTACTTTTTGGTAGTCAGTAGTGTTTGTTTATGTATGTTAATAAACCGTAGCGTTTTGATTCTTTGACGTGAAGTTGATGTATATCTTAGATGTTTAAATAGCAGCCTTTAAAAACTGACAAATATAGCTGAAAACTAAGCCAAATTTCTTGGAATAAAAATTTGTTTACAAATATACTGATTATTTTAAAATATTGTTTATAAATGTGATGATTAATATTTCAAATATGGGGACCTTTTTATTGTAGATGAGAAAATTGTGAAAAAAATCAGAGGTTTGCAAATGAAGGCAGAAGACTACGAGGTTGTAAAAGTTATTGGAAGAGGTGCTTTTGGCGAAGTCCAGTTGGTAAGAAAATATTTGTATTCTTATTATTTTGACGACCTAGTTTGTGAAGCATTATCAGTAGCCCTGGAGTAGATCCAATTTCTTTGCCCAGCCAGGCCAGAGTTAGCTTTCTGAAGTTAGTCAGGTCATTCCATCTCTGAGAGCCTCAGTGTGCTCATCCATAAAAGGAGGCAGTCCTCCAATATAATAAAAGCCTAATATGCAAATTGTTCGACCGGGAGTTCAACTGCTTGCTATGACGTGTGCTGACCACCAGGGTGTGGCGCTGACAGCGGGCGGCAGTGGAGGCGCTGCCGGCCCCGATGGGCCCTGATGAGAGCGGGACTGTGGCAGGATGGTGGAGTAGGTGAGCGGGAGGCGCCAGGCCAAGGCGGGTGCGAGTGGGGGCCTGATCGCCCCGCCCATTGCCCTACAGACTGCGACCAGCAGTGGGGGGTGGGGCCACCGCCTGGCTCCCAGGTACTGAAGGAGCTGGGTGGGGGGCCCAGCCCTGACCGATGGTCCCACAGGCGGGATGGTGGAGCAGGTGAGGGGGCGGCACCAGGCCACGGCAGGGCTGTGAGGCTGGGCACAAGCTGGGGTGTGAGCCTGGGGGTGCGAGCTGGGTCCTGATCCCCGCAGGCCACCCCGAGGGACCTCACCCATGCACAAATTCGTGCACTGGGCCTCTAGTTGTGCTATAAATGCCGGGTCTCTTACTAGCTCTGAAGCAATGAGATTTAGAAGGCTTTACACATGATCTCCTAGTGAATATTCCTGTGTTTTATTGAGTATGTTCAGATTAATAGCATCTCTGCTTAATTAACTAAGGTTTATTCAGATCCTTGAGAAGCCCGACAAAGACACTTTAATAACTGAAATTTATCTTTACAAGGCAAAGTGGTACCAACTAGAAATATTGTAAATGTTTGTAATAAATACTTCATTTATAGTATTAAATGAGGAACTATAATAATATTCCTGTTTCCATCACCTGTGTATGAAACTCCTCTGTGTCCTTACAGTTTAATTATGGAGTCAAATTTTGTATTTCACTCAATAGTGTTTTATTCTTTTTGACTGAGCACTGAGGAAAGCTGTGATTACTATGTACCACCAGGTTTCTCTAGGAACAAGTCATGACAGACTAATGTTTGTCTTTTTCTTCCCTTTTATTACCTCTTTCTTTTATATATTTATTGAATTTATAGATCAGAGTAGTGTAATAGGTGTAATATCTATCTGTAATAGATTTGAAAAAGTCTGACATACATGAGGATGATAAGGAGAAATGTTAATAAGTATATGGGTAGGCAGCTTTATACTCATTTAATAGCTGTATTGTAATGAGCTGATGAAAGCATGAATGGTACCTTGGACAGAGATCCCCAGGGACAGGTTCTAGGGTTCTCTACTCTCTTATTAAATATTTTATTAATACATTTTATGGAGGTAGTGATGGAATGTTGAATATTTTTGAAAATGAGCTAAACCTGAAATAATTTTAGATGATGAGCCCAAATTCAGAACTCATCATTTGGGAAGATAATTGGCTAGATAGAAGTGAAATGTAACCAGAGTGATGACCTATAGTGGGATGTGAAGAGATCAGGAATAGATTGCTTACTAGTAATTATGGGTAAAAGAACAATTTTCCTTGAATGTTCAGATACAGTCACATTCTGAGGTACTGCAGGTTACGGCTTCAAAATATGACCTTGGTGGTGGTGGTGGAGAAAGAACAATACATAACTCATCCCATAAAAGTATATAGATACTAGAGGGCTGGTGTCCATGAAATTCGTGCACGGGTAGGGTCCCAAGGCCTGGCGATCAGGGCCAATTGGGGCCTTCTGGCTGCCAGCCAGGGCCTTCCTTCTTTCCGTGCCACCTCCTGGTGGTCAGTGCACGTCATAGCAAGCAATCAAACTCCCAGTCTCCCAGTGGAACTCCTGAGGGGACACTTTGCATATTAGCCTTTCATATATATATATATAGATGTTGGGATGACATCACCCTTTTGACCACAATATGAATGCTTGCTTTTTTTTTTTTTTTCTAATTTATCTTGGATATAACCCTGGTTTGGCTCAGTGGATAGAGTGTTGGCCTGTGGACTGAAAGGTCACAGGTTTGATTCTGGTCAAGGGCACATGCCCAGGTTGCGGTTCGATCCCCAGGTGTGGAGGAGGCAGCCAATCAGTGATTCTCTATCATCATTGATGTTTCTATCTCTCTCTCCCTCTCCCTTCCTCTCTGAAATCAATAAAAGTATATTTAAAAATAAGAAATACATATTAGCTGTAGAAAATACAAATCACACAGAATTCCATCAGTTGAGATGAAACTATTGCTAACTTTTTTTTTTTTTATTGATTTCAGAGAGGAAGGGAGAGGAGAGAGAGAAACATCAGTGATGAGAGAATCGTGGATTGGCTGCCTCCTGCATGCCTCCCACTGCAGATTGAGCCCACAACGTGGGCATGTGCCCTTGACCAATTGAACCTGGGACCCTTCAGTCCACAGGCAGATGCTCTGTCCACTGAGCCCAACCAGTTAGGACTACTGTTAACTCTTTTGACCCTTGTCTAGCCGGTTTGGCTCAGTGGGTAGAGCATCGGCCTGTGGACTGAAGGGTCCCAGGTTCGATTCCAGTCAAGGGCACATGCCTGGGTTATGAGCTCGATCCCCAGCGTGATTCATAGGTTGATGCTCAACCACTGAGCTACGTACGCTGGCGGGGCAGTCGTTATATTCTTCATCTCATATTATCTTTGCAACTTTTCTGTGAGATTCTTATATAGGTAAATTGAGTTATTTTGTCAAATAGTTCACAAATAGCTAGGACTTTTGCCCAGATTTGTTGAAATGTAAAGCAGCAATGCTTCTAGACGGTACTCTATACAGTGTGATAATGAATAGCTACTACATCTGTTCATTCATCCATGTTGAATAGAAGAGAAGGAGCTAAAGAACAAAGGGGAATGTAACAGATTCTGAGGGAGAGTATAAGAATCATTCAGAAAGGAACATCTTCAGAAGGAAGATCAACAGAAAGCAGCTTTCCTGAAGTGACAGTGCTGTATTGTAGTACTTGTTAATACTAGTGCTAATGAATTTCAGAGGTGGGTGTTTGGCATGAATACAACTATTGCTTCTTAATGTTTGTTCTGTAGTTCAAGGGAAAGACTGTAAGCTGATGGTTCCTGCCTGCAGTGCCACGAGCCACTTAGGTTCCTATCAGTGTTTAAAGGAAATTCAGGCCTCCTTAACTACAGCATCTACCCCAAATAGCCTTTATTTATTAACAGTTTCATAGGCCTTATGTAGATACAGATATAGATGCGGTTTTGTTGAATTTGTTGGACAATTCAGCGTTATGCCAATCACTAGTCATCCCTACATATGAAAGTTTGTATTTTGTTCCTAAAGGAGCTTATGGAACAGACATGTACTCAACTAATATTAGTTTATTGTAAGTACCATGGAAGCATAGAGAGGGAAATAGTTTTGTATAAATAATCACCAAAACTAAGGTCAATTAGCATTTTTCTCATGTTTAGAAAATTATCTTATGCCTGTCTTGTGTTACTTTTTGTTTATTTGAATAAAATGCCCTTTTACTTTTAGTTTTGTTTTTGTTTGTTGTTTAGTTAATCCTATATAATAAAAGGATTATATGCAAATCGACCAAACGGCAGAACAGCCGGTCACTATGTGTGTACTGACCACCAGGGGGCAGACGCTCAATGCAGGAGCTGCCCCTGGTGGTCAGTGCACTACCACAGAGGCAGCGCTGCTCAGCCAGAAGCCGGGCTCACAGCTGGCGAGCACAGCAGCAGTGGCGGGATCCTCTCCCACCTCTGTGGCAGCGCTAAGGATGTCCGACTGCTGGCTTAAGCCCGCTCCCTGAGGGCTCCCAGGCTGTGAGAGGGCGCAGGCTGGGCTGAGATACTCCTCCTTCCCCCGCCTCCCCACCTGGTGCATGACTTTCGTGCACCAGGCCTCTAGTTCACCTGTAAAAGATTAAACATACCAACAGTTATCTGTTTTTTAAGTTAAATATTATTGAAAGTATTACATACATTCCCCTTTTCCCCCATTGACTCCTAGCCCACCCACACCCCCCGCCCCAAGCCTTCACCGCCCTGTTTCTGTGTCTGTGGGTTATGCATATATGCCTACAATTCTTTGGTTGATCTCTTCCTACCCATCCACCCTCTCCCGCCTTCCCTCTGAGATTCAGTTGTCTGTTCTATGCTTCTGTCTCTGGATCTATTTTATTCCTCAGTTTATTTTGTTCATTAGATTCCACATATAGGTGAGGTCATGTGATACTTGTCTTTCTCTGACTGGCTTATTTTGCTTAGCATCATGCTCTTCAGGCCCCTCCACGTTGTGTTAAAGGGTAAGGGATCCTTCTTTTTTACGGCTGCATAGTATTCCGTGGGATAAGTGCACCACAGCCTTTTTACCCACTCATCTACTGATGGGCACTTGGGCTATTTCCGGATCTTACCTATTGTAAATTGCGCTGCTATGAACAGAGAGGTGCATACATTCTTTCTGATTGGTGCTTCGGGTTTCTTAGGAGACATTCCTAGAAGTGGGTCACTGGGTCACATGGCAGTTCCATATTTAATCTTTGAGGAAACTCCATACTGTTCTCCACAGTGGCTGCACCAGTCTGCATTCCCACCAGCAGTGCACAAGGGTTCCCTTTTCTCTGCATTTTTGCTAGCACTTGCCATTTGTTGATTTGTTGATGGTAGCCATTCTAGTGGGTGTGAGGTGATACTTCATTGTCATTTTAATTTGCATTTCTCTGATAATCAGTACTTTGAGCATTTTTTCATAACTCTCTTGGCCGTCTGCATGTCCACTTTGGAGAAGTGTCTGTTTAGGTCCTTTGCTCATTTTTTTTATGTGCCTCAGTCATGAAACAGCTCTGGCCACCGACACAGGCATCAAGCTAGGATGAACTAAGGACTGTACATCTGCTTTGCCCCTGATTGGTATAAAAGAGCAACACCACCAATCAGGGGTCTCCTTGCCCATTGCTGGGGGTCCTTTGCCATTTTAAATTGGATTGTTTGTCTTCCTTTTATTAAGTTGTATGAGTTCCTTATTATTTTGGATATTAACCCTTTATCAGATTATTATTGCAAAATAAGTTCTCCCATTCAGTGGGCTCCCTTTTCATTTTGTTGATGGTTTCTTTTGCTATGTAGACACTTTTTATTTTTAACTATTTTTTACCAGCTGACAAATATCTTTTAGTTTCTACTCCTAACTGTATCTTACAGCAGAATTCTTAAAACTCTTTTATGGTCTGAATCAAGCATAAGTAATATTACAGCATAAATTAATTGATTGACTCATCATGTTATATGGAATGTTTTTTCTAATGAAGTTAGGAAACACTCAAAATTTAATTTGTTCTTAGATTAAGTGAAGGGTTGAAGAGTGGCATGAATGTGGAAGAGGAAGTACCTTAGCAACCTTTTTAACAGCACTTTAAATAGTTTTTAAAACAACATATAACAGCAGTGCTGGAATGAGCATTTGCTTTGACATAATTTGCTAATTCAACATAAATCAGTTAAACATCTGGTCTATCTGCTGTGGAAGGTATTTCTAGTTTTAAGGCTAGGATCCTTTATCCCTTAATCTACCTCCCCGTGTTTTCATATTGCTTTCCCATGCGTTTATTTTCAGCACTCTATAAATGTTATAACACTAAACCAAAGGAATTGTTATTCCAGTTTAATAAGTTAATATAGAAGATGGATGTAATCTTTGATTCTCATCATAATTTATTTGGCTCTTTGCATGTATGAGTCAGTTCTTTTCATGTACAGTTACAGTATATCAAAGTACTTCAATGATAAGTGATATAACCTATTGATGTAATAACCTTTATACTTGTAATTTGATTAGGCAGTTTTCATTCTGGGCCTGTATATTCTTCATAGCCGTATCAAAGTTTTGTTTACTTCTTATATCAAGTACCAAGGGGATATTAAAATTTCCAATCGAAATCATGGATTTGTCTTTTTTTTCTTTAATTCTGTCAATTTTTGCTTCATGAATTTTCAAGCTCATTTATTAGATGCATACATTTTTAGAATTTTTATGTCTTCCTAATACGTTATACTCCTTTTCTCTGAATTACCCTTTTATTCTCTTTGTTTTGAAGTCTACTTTGTGAGTTATTAATATTGCTCTGTCCACTTCCTTCCTTTTTTATATATATACACTGAGTGGCCAGATTATTAGGATCTCTGAACGCATAATAATCTGGCCACTCCGTGTATATCCTATAGAATAAAAGGCTAATACGCAAATTGTCCCCTCGACCAGGAGTTCAACCCGCAGGCAGGCTGGCCAACCGCCCATGTTCCCTCCCCTTGGCCAGGCTGGCTGGACCCCACCCATGCATGAATTCATGCACTGGGCCTCTAATATATATATACTAGAGGCCTGTTGCAGGAAGATTCCTGCAAGAATAGGGCTTCCTGCAGCCGGAGCGAGCCGCTTGGTGGTGGGGGGGTCCCTCAGCCTGGCCTGTGCCCTTTTGCAGTCCAGGGAGCGGGCCTAAGCCTGTAGTCGGACATCCTTAGCGCTGCTGTGGGGGCTGGAGGGGCTTCCGCCACCGCTGCTGCAGTTGCCAGCTGCGAGCCTGGCTTCTGGCTGAGCGTCGCTCTCCCTGTGGGAGTGCACTGACCACCAGGGGGCAGCTCTTGGATTGAGTGGGATCGGCCCAAAACAAACTGTCCGACACCCTCCGAGGGGTCCCGGATTGTGAGAGGGTGTAGGCCAGGCCGAGGGACCCCACTGGTGCACAATTGCCATGTCCGGAAGGGACGCAGGAGGTTGGCCAGCCGGGGAGCGACCACGGGAGGGCTCCAGGACATGAGCGGCCCGTCTCTCTCATTCCCAATGGGCCAGACCCCAGTAGCAAGCTAACCTACCAGTCAGAGTGTCTGCCCCCTGGTGGTCAGTGCATGTCATAGCAAGTAGTTGAGCGGCCTTAGCATATCATTAGTATATTACACTTTGATTGATTGAACAGACAACTGGACACTTAGCATATTAGGCTTTTATTATATAGGATTTTTAGTGATTTCAGAGAGGCAGGGAGAGGAAGAGAGAGAGATGGAAACATCAATGATGAGAGAGAGAATCATCGATCGGCTGCCCCATGCACACCCTCTATTGGGGATCGAGCCCGCAACTCAGGCATGTGCCCTTAACCGGAATTGAACCTTGGGACCCTTCAGTCTGCAGGCCAACACTCTATCCACTGAGCCAAACCAGCTAGGGCTCTTTTTACTTTTTTAACTTACTATTTGCATGGTATATCTTTTTCCATCCTTTCATTTTCAACCTATTTGGTCTTATATTTAAAATATATAAGGTTAGGTTTTGCTTTTTAATTAATTCTTATAATTTTTGCCTATGAATTGGAGTGTTTAGTCCATTTATATTGACACATATTTTAGATGGTTTAAAATGTTCTTGCAAGCCCCCGAATCTTTGTTTATTTTCAGGTATTCATCTTTCTCTTTATTTTTCAGATTGATTTGTGTTCATTGGTTCCTTCCATCTCCATTCTGTTTAGCCCTTCCAATGAATTTTCCATTTTAGTTTTTTTTCAGTCACAGAATTTCCAGCTGGTTCTTTTTTGTAGTTTCCATTTCTCTGTGGATATTTCCTTTTTGTTCATTCAAGGCAATTTTTTAGTTTTGTAAGTATTTGCTAGCTAAGTCCAACATCTATTGGGCTTTTCTATTAACTGCTTTTTTTTGAGGATGAATCGTATTTTCCTCTTTGCCTGTCAAGTAATTTTTAAACTTATATACTGGTCCTTGTCAATATGTGATGGAGACTCTGGTTTTTTTCTTTGAGGTTTATTTTTATTCTAACGAGCTGTCCAGTTGCTGATCACCCTTCCCTTGTGCAGGTGTAGTTTTACACTTTATAGCTGTAGATGGGTGAAAGACCATGTTTCCCAAATGCTTCCATTGGCAGGAGTGAACCTCTCACCTCCAATCGCCTTTTGTTCTTCTAGGCGTGGTGTTAGTAAGCTTTGTGAGGGGGTTCTAGAGGCCTTGGTTTAGAGCATGGCTCTTTCTCCTAATCCTGCCTGGATGTCCAGAAAATTGGCAAGGTTTCTCCACTCTTTGTGACTGGAAGGCAAACGTCCCTCCAATGCTGTTCAAACTGGAGTGTCTCTGTTCTGCTCTCAACCCCATAGCAGAACATACTTCCTTTTCGGATAGGTCAGCCCTTAGCCAAGGACTCCCACGGTGTTCCTAGGGACTTCCCTCTCCATAACTCTTCACTTTCCTGTTTTTTGCTAGCATAATCCATGTGCCTCACCTGTTGAACTCTGATCTGTGCTTCCTCAACTCAGCAGGACCACTTATGCTTAGCTTAGGTCAGTGGTCGGCAAACTCATTAGTCAACAGAGCTAAATATCAACAGTACAACGATTGAAATTTCTTTTGAGAGCCAAATTTTTTAAACTTAAACTTCTTCTAACACCACTTCTTCAAAATAGACTTGCCCGGGGCGTGGTATTTTGTGGAAGAGCCACACTCAAGGGGCCAAAGAGCCGCATGTGGCTCGAGAGCTGCGGTTTGCCAACCACTGGCTCAGGTGATCACTTGAATGCTAGTTGAGATAGTGTGTGGGTAATTATGGTGTTGACTTGGTGAATTTCTCTTCTCTCAGGAATTATAGGCTTGTGCTGCCTATTTGACAGAGTCTGAAAGCAGTTGGTTCACATGTTTTGCCGTTTGGGTGGTTGTTTACAGTGGGAAGGCTGGCAGGCACTAGTTACTCTGCCCTGGCCAGAAGTGCGTGGTTCTGAGTGAAAACATCTGTGTTTGTTGTTTCATGCTAAAACCTGTCTGTCTCTTTTGTCAGTGAGATGTTCAGGTCCGTTCAACCAATAACATTTCTTACGTGGGTTGCGGGGGTTCTCTTTACTAAAGAGGTACAGCATTGTATGATTTTCTGAAGTTTTATTGCATTTTACAAAGTACCAGGTCTATAAAGTATCATGTCTTTGCTAGGGAGGACTTGACCATTCCTTTGATTGACCTTATTTTAATCAATATAATAAAAATATTGATTCTATATGTGGATAGTACTTAATGAAAAATAACTAGAAATATTACCTGTTATTTTCTTACAACTGGAAATTATTTATAGTTTGGCCAATTATCAAATACAAAAATTTTCCCCAGACATTTATATATTCATCAAATATTTAGTGAGTGTCTCTATTCTGTTATTAACCCATAGCAGTCACTCTCTCGTAAATCTTTGGTACTTTCTGGAACTATTTCCTGTGGAATATTTTCTTATAACTGGAAATTTATAGTTTGGCCAGCAATATAATATAATATTTTTCACAGACATGACTTTATTCATTAAATATTTAGTGTCTATTTTAATTGCTAGTCATGACATTGTACTTGGCACTAAGAGTACAATGGAGAATAAAACAGGCATGAATAATCTTTGCCGTCATTGAGCTTACGTTGTAATATGGAAGACAGACAATAAATACAAGGAAACAACATCAAAAAATGGTTAAGTATGGTATCTGCTAGGAAGGAAACATGTAGAGTTGTAGGGTAGGGAACAGTGAATTCCTGCTTTGGATAGGGTGGTCACCCATTTGAAGGGTTTGTATTTCAGCCGAGTGAAGAAGGGCACATGTGGGAGGCAACCAGTCGACATGTCTCTCTCACATCAATGCCTCTGTCTCTCTCTCCCTCTCTCTTCCTCCCCCTTCTGCTAACTAAAGTCTCTTAATAATAGCATTATAATGATTTGTGCACCTTTCTCATAAAATTAAAATATTAATAATGTTTGTGTTTTAAAAATCAATAGGTTCGTCATAAAGCATCACAGAAGGTTTATGCTATGAAGCTTCTTAGTAAGTTTGAAATGATAAAAAGATCAGATTCTGCTTTTTTCTGGGAAGAAAGAGATATTATGGCCTTTGCCAACAGTCCCTGGGTGGTTCAGGTAAGCATGCTAACTTTTGTAAGTTTACTTCCTTCTTTTATAAGTGCTTATCATTCTTCATTATTGATTTTTGTGTGCTCAATTCCTACATCCCCTTTACATAGTGACAATGCAGTTATTTTTAATAAAATCTGATTTAATATACTTGTTTAATGTTCCTAAATAGTATGACATATAATACTTACATTTGTGTATGGAAGAAAGTATTACTTGCAACTTTTTCTTTTTTAATTCTTTTATAAAGAATTGTGTTGGGTTGGTTAAAAGTATGCCTATTCTTTGTTCTGATTTATGTAATAAAAACAATAATCAGACTATCTTAAAAGAAAAGAAGACTTAAAGCAGTGAGGATTTTGAAAATTCTGTTTCTACAGTCCTTTATATACTGAGTGGCCAGATCATTATGATCTCTGAACGCATAATAATCTGGCCACTCAGTGTATATCCTATAGAATAAAAGGCTAATATGCAAATTGTCCCCTCGACCAGGAGTTCAACCAGCAGGCAGGCCGGCCAACTGCCGCCCATGTTCCCTCCCCCTGGCCAGGCTGGTCAGATCCCACCCATACACGAATTCATGCACCGGGCCTCTAATCTATATATATATATACACACATATATATATATATACACACACACACACACACACACACACACACACACACATACGTGTGTGTGTGTGTGTGTGTGTGCTTAGTGGCCAGATTATTATGCATTCAGAGATCATCATAATCTGGCCACTCAGTGTATATTACCTATAATGTAAGACAGTCTTGAGGTTCCTAATTCAGCCTCATATTTGACTCTTAAGTAAGGAACTAATGTTCTATTTTATCTTCTTTTCAATTATATTCCTCACCAGCTTCGTTTGTCTAAAGATTTTTTATACTAATATCTAATTTTACAAACATTTTGAACAAATGTCATGAGTAAGATTAGGTATATACCAATGCATGTTCAGAATGCTTAAATGATCTGGGAGTTTGATATCTTGCTTATGGAAGGCAATTTGGATGTTAAAAAAAAATTGCCACATTGATGAATATGTAACTTAAAAATTTATTATTATTGCTTTTTTTATTATTATGTTGATCCTCAACCCTTCTCCTCCTTTATTTTTTTATTATAGTCAAGTGAATAGAAATTCTGGTAATGTGCAGCTAAAACTGATAAATGATTATAGCAAGTCATATATCATGGTAATTTACCTGATTAAGGAATAATTGTAATAAATTATCTATTCCATTTTTAACTTTAAATTGCTTTCATCGTATCAGAGTCATTGACATTTCTAGTTTAGAATTTTGTAAATTGATATCTTTAATCTTTCATTCTGCTAAATGGGCCTTTATAAAATGTTCATTGGTATGTGTGCTCGTGGCTATTGGAATGTCAGTGCTTCCAGGCATTCTCAGTGGACTGAGTCTGTGTACATACCCACACACACCTCTGTTTTTTTCTATGTCCACTGTAGATAGTGAAAATCATAAGTTCACATTGATACTTCTTTTATTTATTTATTTATTTTTACCATTTTTTTTTATTGTTTTAAGTATTACAAATAGTAGTACATATGTCTCCTTTTTTTCCCCCCCATTGATCTCCCCCCGACCTCCCCTACCCCCCAGTACATGCCTTCACCTGCCCGCCCTCCCCCCCGCCCCAGTGTCTTATATCCATTTGTTGTGCTTATATGCATGCGTACAAGTCCTTCGGTTGGTCTCTTACAGCCCCCCTCGCCCAACCTCCCCTGTCTTCCCAACGTAGTTTGACAGTCTGTTCAATGCTTCTTTGCCTCTGTATCTTTTTCCCACCATTTCTTTCCTTTAAAAAGTTTTGCCTTTGCAGACTAGAAATAAACATATAATAACAAAACAAGACAAAACAAAAAAATGTTTGAGTCTCAATTTCAATGTCCAACAGTTCTGAGTCCCCGTTTCAATGTCTAACAGTTCCTTATGTGTACATGTCAGCAATGATATCTGGATGGTGGGCACATGTTGGCTATGCAGGTCCGACCCTCTCTGGTTTGGTCCTAGGTAACCTGCAGCGGTGCACAGCTGCTGACTGCTCGCGTGGCAAGGCGTTGCCAGCATCTTCCATCTCTGGACTGTTTCTTCCTCTTGTCTTAGTGGTTGGAGCACACCTGTGAATTCCTCTCTGTTGCAGGAATCCATCTGGTCTTGGGATTGTTTTCTGAAAATATACAAATATATTCTCCACCACAAGTTAATAAAGGAATCTTTTCTATATAATTGATTTGGGATCCTTTTTATTTTTGTTCAAACGATTTTTCTTTGTCTTATTTAGACACCATGTGTGTTTTTAATGGCCGTCTTGCTGTTAGCATTGCAAATGAAACTTAATTTGGTAAAGTAAAAATTTCCTAGATGTAATTTACTTACAGGATATTTTTCCTTACATGATATTGCCCTACTACCCCCCCCCTTTTTTTTTTATTAATGGAGGTTTTTATAATGCAGTCTTGATAACTTTAAATTTATTTATTTATTTATTTATTTATTTTTTGCCCACACATATGACTGCTTTAGGTTCATTGCATATTCAGGAATTTTACCATGAGATGAACTACCAATAGAAATTTTAGTTATTACTTTAAGAACAGCTTTTTGCCCAGTACAATTAACTTTACTTGAATATTCACTTATTTCAATTAGCCTATTTAAATTAATCTGAAAACTCGATTACTATTTTACTGTCAAATTTAATACTCTACCAACAATCTTAGTTTACCCTGTAAATATTAGTGGGAAGGATTATTTGCATTCTTGAGTGGGCCCTGAGCATTCCAGATGCTAGGCTGAATTTAGATATAGGGCAACTGCTGTCGGCCACACATTGATACTTCTTAATCTAACTCCAGAGGGTTCATTTTAGTTTTATTCCTCTCTGTATTTGTGACTTTTTTCTCCAGTTGTGGGAAATGAGGCTTCCATTACCTTTAATACATTTAAATAGTTGATTAGTCCACCTGGTGCAACCTGCGTAACCAGTGTCTATCCTTGCTGTCCTGATCTCCTCCATGAACCCCCACCCTCTTTTCTCTTCTCGGGCTCTCATTCTTCCTTCCTGGCTATCTCGTCCCTTCTCATCCCTTTTAGGCTCTGCTATCCCAGGTCAGACTGCCCCTCTGCCTGCATGTCCTCCTCACCCTGCCTGGGCCTTGATGCCCTGGCAGCCATCCTCACGTAGGCGCATTCCTCCTTACACTGTGGAGCCTGATACCTTGTGCAGCTCACCTTTCGACTCCTTTCATAGCAGGTTTTGATGAATAGAAATGTGTAACTCTTATGTAGTACAATTTAGTAAAAGTTTTATGATGAATACCTTTTGGTGCATTTAAGAACTTTTTTACTACCTTAATAATATCTTACCTTAAACTTGATAAGATAATCTGTTACGTTATCTTTTAAAAAAATTTTTTTATTGATTTCAGAGAGGAAGCGAGAGAAAGAGAGAATCATTGACTGGCTGCCTTTTGCACGCCTCCCACTGGGGACTGAGCTCACAACCCGGGCATGTACCCTTGACCGGAATCGAACCCAGGACCCTTCAGTCCACAGGCCAACAGTCTATCCACTGAGCCAAACCAGCTAAGGCTATGTTATCTTTTTTACTTTTTATTTTTTGCCTATGATCACAGCAGGATTGATTTTTTTAAAAATAGGGTGTTACATAAGAATTATGGTGTGTGTGTTTTTTGTTTTGTTTTGTTTTTAAGAGAGTGGAAGAGAGAAGGAAAGACAGAGAGAGACATCCATGCGAGAGAAACACATCCATGGGTTGCCTCCTGCACAAGCTCTGGCCAGGGCCCAGGCCAGGGAGGAGC
This sequence comes from Corynorhinus townsendii, assembly GCA_026230045.1. Lineage (NCBI taxonomy): Eukaryota > Metazoa > Chordata > Mammalia > Chiroptera > Vespertilionidae > Corynorhinus > Corynorhinus townsendii. The sequence goes on from JAPDVU010000007.1 coordinate 167,572,829, forward strand.
CTGCAACCGAGGTACATGCCCTTGATCAGAATCGAACCCAGGACCCTTGGGTTCATAGGCTGACACTCTGTCCACTGAGCCACACCGGGTAGGGCAAGGGTTATGTTTTATTTGTTTCCTTGTCTAGTTGTTCCAGCTTCACATTGGGAAAAGCAACTTTCTTTTCCTGCTGGTACAGTTTGCCTCCGTTTGTAGTGCAGTTGTCCGTTATGCATGGGTCTGTATTGGGGTTTTCTGTCCCATTTAGTTGTTGTATTGGTCTATTCTTGCCACCAAGTACCACAGCATTTTCATTCGTTCTGTTTAAATTGCTTGATATTGATTGAGCATTTTATATCTATGGGTTTAGAGATTTCATAAAATTTGGGAAAATTTTGGCCATTATTTCTTCAAGTATTTTTTTTTTTGGTCTCAGCTCCTGTCTCATAACTCTCAGCCTCTTTCTCAGACTTGAATTACACATATATCATCTATTTGGTGTTGTCCTGAGAGTCTCTTTATTTGTTGTTTTATTTTTTCCTAGTCTTTGGTTGTTGTTGCTCTGGTGTGCCTCATTTTGTATTATTTTTGTGTGCTATGTCTTTAAGTTCACTTATTTTCTCTGCTACCGTGTTCATTCTAACTTTAATCCCATCCTACTTGGCTTCTTTATTTAGCAAAATTGTTATTGAGATTTATCCATGATGCAGTATATCAATAACTTATTCCTTTTTAATGCTAAATAGTATTCCATTACATGATATATGATAATTTGTTTATCTATTCATATGTTCAGGGACATTTGAGATGGTTCCAATTTTTGTCCCTTGTGGATAAAGCTACATTATTCAGTTATTTGCAGATCAACTCGTATAATTCAGTGATGTTTTTAGGAAATTTACAGTTGTACACCCATCACTGAAATCTGATTTTAAAACATTTTTACTATCTCCAAATGATAACTTGTACCCATTTAGAGTTATTTCCCATTTTCCTCCCAGCCCCAGGCAACCACTAATGTGCTTACTGTCTCTCTAGATTTGCCTTTCCTGGCCATTTCAGGTAAATGGAGTCATACAGTAGTTGTCTTGTGGATCTGGTCTGTTTCCCTTTGCATACTGTTTTGAAGTCCATGCATATTTTAGTATGTATTGTACTTCATTTCTTTTTAGTGCTAAATAATATTCCATTGTATGGTGTGGAATAGTAAAGGATATATTCTCTTTGTCCCAGGTTCCTAACACAGAACTTTTAAAACTGCTTGAATTTCCAGAGTGATAGGAGTGTCTTTGTTATGTTAATGAGGCAACTCCTGGTAGCCTTTTGATAGCTTTGTGACGAGGATGGGTCACCAGAAAGCACAAGGTGCTCTACCTTCAGGGAGGGGAAGAGAGTTGAAGATTGAGTTTAATCACATGGGCAATGATTTATTTAATGATGCCTGTGTAATGAGACCCTAATCAAAATTCTGGGCATTGGCACTCAGTGGAGCTTCTTGATTGGTTAACACATTGATGTGCAGAGTATAATGCATTCTGATTCCACAAGGAAAAGGCACAGAAGCTGTGTGCTGCCTCCCAGACTTCACCCTATGTGCATCCGTTATAATAAACTGTAATCATAAGTATAGTGCTTCCCTGAGTTCTGTGAGTCCTCTTGGTGAATTATTAAACCGGAGGGGGTCATGAAATTCCTGAATTTTTAGTCCTGTAGTCAGAAATGCAGGCCTGGGGACTCTGGAGTATAACTAATGTTTGAAGTGAGGGCAGTCTTGTAGAGGACTGAGCTCTGGTGGGGTCTGATGCTAACGAGGTGTTGGCATCAGAATTGTATTGCAGTGTGCCTGGTTGGATGGAAGCACAGTATATGCCTAATGCTCAGTTTTGTTTGTCCGTTTACTGATTGGTGGACATTTGAATTGTTTCAACTTTGGGGCTGTCATAAATAGTGAACATTTGCATACAAGTCTTTTATTCCATTTGTCTAGACAGAGCATCAAAACGGCAAGATGAGGCTGAATATCAGGGTTAAAAAAATGAGTAAAAGAAAACCCAGCGAGAATATCAGTTACCCATAGGACAACACCAAACAGATTGTATATGTGTAACTACAGTCTGAGAAAGGGGCTGGGGCGGGAGCTGAGAGAGAAAAAAATACTTGAAGAAATGGCCAAAAGTTTTCCAAATTTGATGAAATCTGTAAACCTATAGATCTAAGAACCTCAATCAATATCAAGCAAGTTAAACAGAACGAATAAAACCACTGTGGTACTTGGTGGCAAGAATTAAAAAAACAACAATTACATGAAATAGAAAACCCCAGTATAGATTTATGCAAATATGGACAATTTTGTTGTTTCTTGAATTGCTTTATCTGTATGTCATGGTATTGGTTTTTCTAAAGTGTTGATTTCTTGGTTTTGTTCTCTTTGTGAAAACCTTTTCTGTTTGCAATTGCTTGCTCCTGGGTGGAGTGGGACATGTTTTAGGACGGAATATGGGTAGCTTCCCGTCTGAATTTGTGATTTCTCTGTCTCCTTGGGAGTCAGGAGCAACCTAGCTTGGTATATTATTTCTCTGGTCCCATATCAGTATTTTTCGTGTGGATGCCGGTAGCACTGCCACTTGCTGCTTGTTATGAGCAAGAAGATGGAGAAGGAAAGAGAGGAGAAGGACCTGTTCCAAATGTGGCAACCACTGCTCCCTCTTCCGGTGGTGCGGGGCTTACTCCCTCTTCTTGTGGCCTTTGAACCTGTGTCTTTTAGGTTTTTCTAAACTGCTCCCACCTCCTCAGCTCCCTTCTTTGTGAGTTATGTGCAATCATTTGTTTTTTGTCTTATTCTTTTTCTCTTTTAAAATATTTCTATTTAAATAGATTCCTCTATTCTCCAAGAGGGAAAAATGATATATTTATACATATTTTGTTAGTAAGTATGAAGAAGATACCCATATCAAAGTTTTGTCTGCTAACTATTTTCCCTTAAAGATGTCCAAATCTAGAATCAAACATTTCATAAAATTCAAGTTGGTTTTGGATATAAAGTAATTTGTCTTTTTTCAATAGTAAAAGCAGTTTTGGGGTTTTGTTCTGTTTATGGTTTGAGTTTTCTTCTTAAAAATTCTTTTTCTTCCCATTTTATTTTTCAGCTCTTTTGTGCCTTTCAAGATGATAAATATCTGTACATGGTAATGGAGTACATGCCTGGTGGAGACCTTGTAAACCTTATGAGTAACTATGATGTACCTGAAAAATGGGCCAAGTTTTACACTGCTGAAGTTGTTCTCGCGCTGGATGCCATACACTCCATGGGCTTAATTCACAGGGATGTAAAGCCTGACAACATGCTTTTGGATAAACACGGACATTTGAAATTAGCAGATTTTGGCACATGTATGAAGATGGATGAAGTAAGTTATAAGCAAGTAAAAAATGCTGGGTTATTGTTTTTTAGAAACAAAAATGAAAGAAACATTTCAAATTTGGATTTTATAGTTTTAAACAAAGATAAATTTAGTTTTGCTTACTGTGTATGACTCACTCAATGCATTTGTCCTCTCTCCTGCCAAAGCTATGTCGTCAGCAGTGAAGTTCTGTTGGTAGCAGTTTATATCACTTATATGCATAATAAATGAATTAGTTGCATGTATGTGTGTGTTTTTACACACGTCTTTTTCTCTTTATCTCTGCTGTTTACCCAGACAGGCATGGTGCACTGTGATACGGCAGTTGGAACACCTGATTACATATCACCTGAGGTTCTGAAATCACAAGGGGGTGATGGCTACTATGGGCGAGAATGTGATTGGTGGTCTGTGGGTGTTTTCCTTTTTGAGATGCTGGTGGGTAAGTAAATACTTAACATTCTTTTTCAAAACCCATCTTAGAACACTTTAGTTCTAGTTCACAAATTTGGGACTATAAGGAAACTAATTGTATGTGTCCTAGGGAAGAAGTAGAATTTATGAAAACTTTGAATTAGTAATGTCTGATATGACAGATTATTAATTGGAGAATCAAAACCAAACCTTATACTGCCAAGTTGAGTAGAATAGTAAAGGAAAGGAAAGTATGCTGCTAGGAAATATTCCTCAGGTAGACGTTTTGTAAATTGCTTTTTATGACCACCCAGTGTAGGAAGCATTGATCTTGCTACATGCTTAGTATTATGGCATAGTATGACCTACTTTGTTTTAGACCTATGTCTTTGTAGTGAGTCTCTTGGTGTTCACCGTATGTTTCCAGGTAAACGCTCCATTCTCCCCACCTCTGGCCCAATCTGATGATGCGTTAGGTGTGCCTTGTCATCATTTGAAAGTAGAATATATTCTATTATTTGTATAGATTCTCCAAGTGATTTAGAAAATAATGTATTTTGTAGGAAGTCTCATAGCTCATTTGAAGAGATTTAAATTATTTATTGAGTTTGAATGACAATGATTTGCAGTATTCTGAGCTTGCTCTGGTGCTTGCTCAGGTTGGTTGGCACTGGAGTTCATTTAAAGGATTCTGTTGCAATTACAAATGGCACTAGAAGCCCAGCTGGTCTGGCTCAGTGGTTGAGCATCTTCCTATGAACCAAGAGGTCACGATTCGATTCCCAGTCAGGGCACATGCCTGGGTTATGGGCTTGATCCCTAGTAGGGGGTGTCCTGGAGGCAGCCAATCCTTGATGTCCCTCTCTTATCAATTTTTCTCTCTGTCCCTCTCCCTTCCTCTCGCTCAAAAAATCAATAAAAACATATTTTTTAAAATGTCACTGGAAGAATCAAATTCAAAGCTTTCCTCCGTGCACCTTTGAAAACAAATAAAAAGTGCTTACCTGAATACCCCTTTTGAAGTTTTGGACTGGCTGCTTTGGGAAAGTCTGTCTTATACTAAAGTGACTTGTAGTTGAAGTATTCTAGCAGGACATTTAACCCTGTGCCTTTAGATGAGTACTGGCCAAAATGGTACTTTTCAGCATTTTCTGTCTTTACACTTGTTTGAATGTCTCTTTATCGTAGTCATTAGTCAGCAGGAACACCGCACTTGGAAACCATTTCTGCAAATCACAGGTCATCTTTCTGGTCCCGGCTTCCTCATATCGTCTATAAAAATAAAAGCTTAATATGCTAATTAGATCGGATAGCCGAATGACCTTCTGGATGAAGCGGGGCTGAGAGGGCCAAGGCCTCCGCAGCTGCCAGAGGCAAGCCTCCATGGCTGTGAGGGCCAAGCCCCTTGCATGAATTGCGTGCATCGAGCCTCTAATATAAAATAATAGGGCTGGCCCTGGCCATTGTGGCTCGGTGGTTGGGGCGTCAGCCCAAGTACTAAAGGGTCTCAGGTTTGATTTCTGGTTAAGGGCGAATGCCTGGGTTGCGGATTCCTTCCCTGTCCCCTGGTCAGGGGGTGTGCAGGAGGCACCCAGTCAAAGTGTCTCTCACATCAGTGTTTCTCTCTCTCTGTTCCTCTCTCCCTTCCTCCCACCCCTCTCAAAAGCAGTGGGAAAAGTATTTTCTGGTGAGGATGAATACATACATACATACATAATAGGTAGGTAGGTAGGTAGGTAGGTAGGTAGGTAGGTAGGTAGATAGATAAAGGTGCTCTAATTCTTAGAGCTGTGTTGTCTTGTCCGTCATGATGCAAATGGCTTATATCTGCATCTGCTGTGATAGGCACTGGCCACCTCAGCACTTGCAATGTGGTTGGTGTGAACTAGGGAAGTGAATTTTTCATTTTGTTTAGTTGCAGTTAATTTAAATTGGTGCGTGTGACTAGTATAACAGAGTTCTGGAGAATAATCTCAAAAAGCTGATCATGCTCTAGCTTAAGCATTAGACAGACTCTGATCTGACCTCATTTAATAATCTTTTTCTTTAATTATTTAGTAAATTGTTTCCTATCCCATTATTTAAAACTTCCTACAAAATTCTAGACTTATACTTAGCATTAATTTTTTTTTGCCCATAAGGGTTGATGATTCATTGGTTTGGTTAAAATTTAAATATATTGGTGTGCGCCTTTTTGTTTTGTCTGAAACTTCTGGCCCATAACCATTCATTTTTTCATGCATGTGTCAACTTTAAACTTAACATACTTAAATATTAGATGAAAAGTGTTTAATTTGCATTCTCTATTACACTCAAAGTCTTATTTCTTGGAATTTTAGGGGATACTCCATTTTATGCAGATTCACTTGTAGGAACATATAGCAAAATTATGGATCATAAAAACTCACTATGTTTCCCTGAAGATGCAGAAATTTCTAAACATGCAAAGAATCTCATCTGCGCCTTCCTAACAGAGAGGTAATATACATTGAATGTCTTGGTAGAGATGGCTCCTTTTACTTTTAAACTTGTAGAAATGAAACTTATTTACATATGAAATCAGTCTCCTTATCTAAATGCATTTAATTCTGGATTAGCCTTTTTTTCTTTTTTTACTGCTAAGCTTCGTGTTGGGTTACTCTTATCATTTTGCATGTGCAGCCCAATTGTAATTTAACTCTAACCTTAACCCTCATGTTTAAAAAGAAAAAAATAGAACTTGGTAAAATAATACATTTGAGAGAAATAAAACTTTTGTTATATTCACATTTCCTTTTAGGTGGCTTGAGCCATGTTACCCTTGATTATACAGTTTTTGAAAGGAGTATTTTGTGCAGATAAATACTAAACAGGTTATAATCTTAAAAACTGTTTGAGCTGGGAGTGCCTCCTTTCCAACCGGGTTTTATTTGCATTTGAATATGAGCACGTCTGTCCTAGTAATTCTATATTTCTTAAAACAAAATAGAACAACATTTTGAAAGCCTGCCTCAGAGAGCACAACTAGAAGTTATTAAGAGTTTCTTCCTTGGCCTCTCCTTTCATTTCTCCTCTGGTTTCTCTTCTGTCATTTGTGAGTCATCCTATCAAAGGACCAACACATACAAGAGGGTACTTGCTCCCCCATCCAAATTTGACTTACTAGCTTTATGGTCTTAGGGAAATTATTTTACTCTTTTTAGAAATAATTTTATTCATCCATAAAATCATGGGATCAGAATAGATTAAAGAAAGGGCATTTGTAGCTCTAAAATGCTATGATTCCTTATGTTTGTTAGCTAGTTGCTATTACAAGAAATTCTATAGTGACTATCCTCATACAATCATCTTTGCATACTTTTTGTAGGATAAAATCTTAAAGATGGAATTCTGGGAATTGAGTGATGTTGCAAAATTGACCTAGAGAAGCCACATCAGGGAATATTTTCAACAATAATTGTTCCTCATTCTCATCAAACTGAATATTATGAATTTTTTCCTTTTTCCATCTGAAGCAAGAAAAGTTATTTTTATTGTTCCTCATTAAAGAGGTTAATCATTTTTACATGTTTACCAATCATTTGTAGAATAAAACTTTAAGATTTGTTAATTATATGATTAATGTACAATCCATGCTGTTAAAACAAAACCTGTATCATGTTTTGACTTGATGGGATGATCATAATTTGTGCTGAAAGATCAAATATAAAATAGGATATAGCATATGTTATTGAAATGAGTATCATTCATGAAAGATTTGTCCTAGCAATTTATTGGGAGGGCAGTTGCAGTAAAGAAAGATTCTAGGTAGACAAAAGATATTTTGAAAGTAATTTAATGCCATTAGTGTGGGTAGGAGCACTGCCCTCTAAAGTTTACAGGTTTTTTTCTCTTAAATTAAACATAACTCCAAGGCATATAAAAAAACAAGTGCTTTTTATTTTCAGTCTATTTTATTTTCATTTTTCATACAATCTTAATTGAAGACTCAAAGTGTCAAAGAATGAAATTAACTTTTTTTTTGTATTAAGAGATATAATTTATCAGAGTAAATATGGATAGCCTCAAATATAAAATGTGATTTCTTTTTAAGAAGAGGAGAGATTTTTAAAGCAATGTTTTTATTGGAAAGGTTTTGATAATTGTTCTGGGCAAAGATCTTCATCCATTTTGCGTCTTAAAGTCGGTTATGCAATTTTGACACACGTACGTGAATTTTTTCATTTGAAAGTCTTGTGTATTTTTTATTTGGCACAAACTACAGATTGAAATATATTTCACTTTCCTGGCATTTCCTATAAACACTACAGTCTTCTTGGTCTATAGAGATTATATACTATAAAATGGAGATTGCTTTTTCTTGAGAAACATTTATGTTATACTTTTAAAAAAGATATCTCATAAACTCATTTGTGATCCTTAATGTTGATTCTTGTCTAGATAAAAGGTTAATTTTTTTTGTCTTTGTCTTTTCATAACCTTACTTTTTACATAATCTTTAACTGCATTGCTTAGGGAGGTACGGCTTGGGAGAAATGGGGTAGAAGAAATCAAACAACATCCTTTCTTTAAGAACGATCAATGGAATTGGGATAACATAAGAGAGAGTAAGTCAATACATTTAAATATTTCCATTCCACATTTTAAATTGATTCCTAATTTGAATTGACAAGCGTGTTTCATATACTTAACACTAATTTTAAAATTGAGAGTTCCATTTCATATTGTTCAGTGGCAATATTTACAACTAAATACATATTACTTCAATATTTTATAACTAAGATACGATAAATATGTATTTATTAGCAATATTTCCCAATACTTTTATAAAAACATAGGTTTCTTTATTTGTCATGTTAAATTTGATGGATCTCAATTTGCAGAAAGGGGAAATATAAACTTTTAAGAGTATGAAATACTTAAAGAATATAGAAAACTGAAAACCAAAGAATGTATATGCAAGTTATTGCTGTTTGTAATTTTAATGCCTAGAGTAATATCATACTGCTTTTTTTGTTTAATTGACTTAACCAGTATTTAAAACTGCTCTAAGGTAGTAATAAAATACTTAAAAATTTATTCTTTGAAATGATAAAATGTTACTAAAATTTTCTATAGTAAATCACAAAAATATGTTATGATATATTATTAATGTAGACCATGTTAATATTAATATATTGTTTATAATGTAAAACAAAATAGGGGTAGTGTACTTTTTTATTATGAGTGAAATAATTCCTTTCTTTTAATAGCGGCAGCTCCAGTAGTACCTGAACTCAGCAGTGACATAGACAGCAGCAATTTTGATGACATTGAAGATGATAAAGGAGATGTAGAAACCTTCCCAATTCCTAAAGCTTTTGTGGGAAATCAGCTGCCTTTTATAGGATTTACCTACTACAGAGAAAATTTGTATGTGGTTTGTTTGTTACATTTTTATTGATTCAGAGTCTAGCTATAAAGCATTGTCTTGCTTTGGGACTGGATTATTTAAAGAAGTATTAAGTTGTTTTAAACTTGGAGTTTTTCTAAAAGGACTATTGAAAGAGTTATTTTTATTTTCATTTCATTTTAATTCTGAATGCTATATGACATTCATTTATGAATGAATGCAAGGTGATGCTGTATATTATTTTGGGCTACAGGTAAGACCAAATACCTGCTTTTGAAGCTTGTTGACTAATGAGGGATGTGAGAAGGTTATATACTCATAATGAAGGGTAGAATGTGGTATTTGTTCTAAGAAAGAAACCCAAAAAACCTAAGATGGTTTGGAAGAAAAATAAAAGTCATATTTCTTTAGGTTGAAGGTAGGGAGAAGTTAGGCAAGACCTCAAGGCAGAGATGGCATTTTAGCCAAATTTAAAGATAATAAAGGGTTTTTTGAGTGGCCGAGATGTGGGGAGGTGAGTAGTAGAAGCAAAAGTTTGGAATGTAAGCATCCATTGAGAGCAGAGTAATGTAATCCAGTGGGGCTCAAACATAGGGTATATATTACTGGCTTATGACCATTTGGAGGACTTGATAAAACTGGTTTTCTTGGCCAAATCCGCCTGGCACAGGTCACTCAATACATGTTGGTTGACTGAAGTGATTTTTGGGGGGTAAGATTAGAAAATAGATTGAAGTTGGAGTTTAGGGGAAGAATAACGCAATAGATGATGGTTGTGTGCTAAGAGACTTTTGACTTTATAGGCATTGAGGAGCCGCTGAAGTGTTAAATAGTTGAGTGAAGCATTAAAGACATTGGAGAAACTCTTCGGTCCTTCCATGTATAATGATGAGGGTGACCAGCCATCATGATTTGCCCAGGACTAAGTAGTTTCCTAGACTGTGGCGTGGGACTTTCATCCTAAAACATTTTTCTCTTCAAAACTTACAAAATCCAGGCCAACCAGAAAGAATTGGTCACCCTGTTACCAGTGGTGTTCTCAAAACGATCGTAATGCTGACTAAAATGAAGGCATCAGTGCCGGGAGAACCCCACGAATGTTTGTAGGCAGTGAGGAAGGACCCACTTAAGAGAGAGATTGATAAAAGTGATCATTTTATGGAGTAAGCCCTGGAGATCAAGAGATGTTATCTTTGAAAAGGAGGACAGAGGTCTCTTTCTAGAAAAGAAGAATAAAATAGCTACAGAACTTGAGGTGAAGAGGAAGAAAGTATAGTTTCATTTGGAGACTCCAATCTCAACAGTGTTAAATAACAGAATGTCTGAAAAGAGTGAGGAGCAAGACAAGTTTATCATTTTAAATGAGTGAAACAGTCTAAACATCCACAGGGGAAAGCGTGCCTTCATTTAAATAAATTGAAGTGGAAAGACAGAGATCTTTGTGATCATAATTTAATTCTGAGAAGAAGTTGATATTAGGAAATGGATTAAAATGACATGTAAAATAATTTATTTTCCTGCCTTTTCTTCTAGGTTATTAAGTGACTTTCCATCGTGTAGAGAAAATGATTCAATACAATCAAGGAAACTTGAAGTATGTATAAATTTTTACTTTCTCTATTTTAATCACATGTCCAAATATTTTAGTAATGTCCATGCATTTTTAAAAGTTTCTTTGATGATACTTTTTGAATCATCAGATGGTATTCCTTGTTGCAATATAGTTCAGCATAACATTGAACTAATTCATTTCTTTGACAAACATCATTGTGTAAGATACAGTGGCTAGTGAAACGATGAATTATACATGGCTTTAGGCTTAGTTTTAATACCGAAAGTGACAGTAGGTTAATGAACAGCTATATAATACCAGTTACAAAGTTTTATAATCTTAGTTCTATAAAAGTACAGAAAATAAATTGTAAGAGTACAGAAATGGTGGAGGGATTCAAATTTTGAGTATTTAGCAATAAATTCATATAAAAGATAATTTTATCAAACAGTTACTATATTTTGTGAGGCTAACCATTTTTCTCTTCAAAACTTACAAAATCTAAAAAATTTTGTTTGGATAATTTTGGTACAATTTGTGTTTTAGGAATTTTATAAAGCAAAACAAGCATTTTAATATTTTCTGTGGTTTTTTTCTTTGTTTTATATAGGAAAGTCAAGAGGTATGTTGATGTCATATATCTTGAAAAACTGAGACCACAGACTCATTACTGTAGCTGAGTTTGATACAGCCTTATTCCACTTAGCGTTTGGAGCACTACATCTCCCAAGACGGGCGTTCTCCACTTTTTTTTCTACCAAGTATCCCTTTTATTATTGCTCCTATGGATCTGTCATTTAAAATGTACATTATTTATTTTTATGATTTCATTTATCAAAGACATATAATTCGCAGCAAGACCTTCGGATTAGCATGTGACAACTAGTGTGATCAGATTATATTAATGCAATAGTAATTAAATTTGACTAGTTCATTGGCCTGTATATTCTTATTAGGGGAAAAATATAGTTTTGTGTAAGGTATATACAATATTTTAAAAACGGTGGAGAACCTAATCGCTAGAAAGAACAGTGGAAAGAATATTGGCCTTGGAATCTCAAAGACTTAGGTTGAGTTTTTTTGTACTGCCACTTATAAGCTATGTTGTCTTGGCCCAGTTATTCATCTTTTTTGGGTTTTAGTTTCTTTATTGAGTAGATAGAATACTACCATCTTTTTAGGGCTTTTGTTAGGATTAATGAAACCACATTTGTCAAGTGCCTGCCTCTGTTCCTAAGGCATGAAAGGAACTCAAAAGTTAAAGCCTTTATAAAATTAATAATGCTCCAAAAGTGGGTTATTTAATACTTCTGTAACTTTAGTTTGCTTACAGACTGACAGATGTGGCCTAGAAAGAGTTAAAGAATGGCAGGATGGCCCGGCCCATGTGGCTTGGTGGTTGATTTTGTTGACCTGTGAACCAGGAGATCACGGTTCATTCCAGGTCGTGGCATATGCCTGGGTTGTGGGCTCGATCCCTAATAGAGGGTGTGCAGGAGGCAGCCGATCAGTGATTCTCTCTCATCATTGATGTTTCTACCTCTCTCCCTTCCTCTGAAATAAAAAGATAAATATTTTTTAAAAGAATGACAAGATGTCATTATTGTCATTTACTCAATAAAGTTATTGATTACAACTCTTTACAGTATGGTGCCCAGCACTGTGTAGAAAGATATAAAGAAGAGCTTATATTCTTATTTTTAAGAATACTAGTATATTTGAGCATACTCAAATTTTCTGAATATTTGTTTTGTATATAGACCTTTTATAAGCACAAGTGGTAACAGTATTTTTACATAAACAACCTGCAGAAGAACAGTGGAGGCTATCCTTTATTCCTAATGAATGAGGAACTTGTTTCAGAAGCTTCTTATTCGCAAGTTAACATTGAGTGTGGTTGTACATATATGTATACTGTCCTAGACAGAAAGCAAGAGATGGGGATTTCCCCGTCAATAAAAGCCACATTAGAAGGTATAAATACGGTACCACTATAGAGGAGATTATATTAAGATAAAAGAAAAGAGAAGCTGATCATTGTTTTCTTTAAGCTTCTCATCTTTGAAGTGTGAGCAAATTTTATAATTATAATTTTTTTCTTTTCCGACAGATTCAGAAAAAACTATACACATTAGAAGAACACCTTAGCACTGAGATACAAGCAAAAGAGGAAATAGAGCAGAAGTGCAGGTATATTTTGTAGATAATTGACTAGTATATTCTAAAATTTAAGTTTAAACATATTACTAAGAATGTAATTATATGATTATTTTTAAATTTATAGTAAATTATTTTATTGTAAATTACGAGTTATTTTATTTACTGTTTCTTTTGAAATTCTTTAGATCTGTTAATACTCGCCTAGAGAAAGTAGCAAAGGAGCTAGAAGAAGAGGTAAAGTTGCTCTACACTTTTATTAACATTTTTGTTCATAAAAAGTTTTGATTCCCAGTGTTCTCTTGGTGCCATATTAATACACATCTTGGTTTATAATAAAATCTACCTGCGGCATGGGTGGGTAGGACTAAAATTATAGGATAATCATGGTAATAAGCTTCATTTTTGTTGTGTTTTTGCAAAACTTGAGTTAATTTAGTATGTGTAGATATTTAAAGTCAAAAAAATTGCATTTGTATTAATGACATGGTTTAAAAACAGAAAGTGACCATTGTTTCTTTGTTAAATTTTTATTCGTAACATTTTGACCCATGCTTTTATCACGTAAAAATGGTTCAGTGGCGACAGAATGGTATGGGAAGTTTGACCCTCAATAGCAAACAGAACACAGTGTTAAGAGTAGTGTGCTATTTTTAAAATATGGAAAACATTATTGTAGTTTTAGTTATATAGCTGTACAGCTTTTATTTATGTTTTCTTATCTGCTTGAAATAACTGAAATAGTTTTGTTTTATTAAAATTTTTATACATGCTTTTTTCTGATAATAACTTGAAGCACTATTTCAGATTACCTTAAGGAAAAATGTGGAATCTTCATTAAGACAATTAGAAAGAGAAAAGGCGCTTCTTCAGCACAAAAATGCAGAATATCAGCGGAAAGCTGATCATGAAGCAGACAAGAAACGAAATTTGGAAAATGATGGTTTGTGGTATAGAATATTAAATACCAAGAAAAAAATTAAGTGTGTGTGTATGTGTGTGTTGTGTTGACTCTTGCCACTGAAATGCTTTTTATCATAGTTAACAGTTTAAAAGATCAACTTGAAGATTTGAAAAAAAGAAATCAGAATTCTCAAATATCCACTGAGAAAGTGAATCAGCTCCAGAGACAAGTAAGTTGATCTCAATTTGTAATAAGGATATTGAATTTTATTTATGACTTCCCATTAACAGTTTTAATTGTCAGTGTTACAAGAGGATTTTACCTCTAATTTTAAAGTGAAATCATTAGGAAGTATTTTTAGGTATTTGTTTATTTTAAATACTTTGTAATGAGGTAAGAAATGGAGGTATTTTCATCATATACACCTATGTTTGTTTGTTCTTTGTTGTTTGATCTGCATGGAATAACAGCTGGATGAAACCAATGCTTTGCTGCGGACAGAATCTGATACTGCCGCCCGGTTAAGAAAAAGCCAGGCAGAAAGCTCAAAGCAGATCCAGCAGCTGGAATCCAACAATAGGGACCTACAGGACAAAAATGGCCTCTTGGAGACTGCCAGGTTAAAACTCGAAAAGGACTTTATCAACCTTCAGTCGGTCCTAGAATCCGAAAGGAGGGACCGAACCCACGGCTCAGAGATAATTAATGATTTACAAGGTACTAACGTGGATATTGCACTTGAATTCATCTTAATGGTTTATATTTTGGACATAACTTTAGATGATGATAATGTACTGGAGTAGCACATTTTTGAATATGTAAAATTAGAGTATTAGAAATACATTAATATGAAATTTTGTGAGCGAAAGACTTACTTTCAAATAGTTTGAAGTATTTTAATTACCAAGCTGCCTTCCAAGGTAGTAGATTGGGTTCCAGTTACATTAACTATAAAGCAATATCTCAACTATATCAACTATACCAGCAATTATAAAACTTCTCATAAATACCAACTTCGCAGTTTGAGGTGACATCCAGATTTTTTACTCTTAACATGTATATATACACATATACACCTTGTGGACTTATTGTTTTTTAAATGTTGCAAATATTAGGTAGAATATCTGGCCTAGAAGAAGATGTAAAGAATGGCAAAATCTTATTAACAAAAGTTGAGGTGGAGAAGAGACAACTTCAGGAGAGATTCACTGATTTGGAAAAGGTAAAGCATGCTCATCTTTGTATTTGTGTAAGAGTTTCAGACGGAAAACTTGTTCTAAAATAAGGGAAACCATTTACTTCCCCATACTCACGGATGCTTATATTTAGACTTGGTTGTGTAGATTAGGGAGATATATATATATATTTTTTTAATCTTCACCTGACGGCATGTTTCCATCGATTTTAGAGAGGAAGGATGAGAGAGAGACAGAAACATCGATGTGACAGAGATGCATCGGTCGGTTGCCTCCAGTACGCATCCCAATGGGGGATTGAACCCAACTTGGGTATGTGTCCTGACTTGGAATTGAGCCCGCAACCTTTTGGTGTTGGGACAACTCTCTAATCAATTGAGCCACACTGGCCGGGCAGGGTATACATTTCTTAAGGCTTGCCACAGCCCCACATAAGCAGCTATTAGTATGTTAGATGCTTATGGAGGGAGGGACTTCCCTGGAGTGTGTATAGTGAGGATGCTTCTCTCTAGGGGGTCCAAGGAACACTCATATTTTCACTTACATCTTAAAAATTATACATAGTTATGACTTCTGACATTCAGAAGTTTTTCTTTAAAAATACTATAAGCTAGGGATAATTTCTAGGCTCTGTGCAGTTAATATTTTATTCTACTTAATCGTTTTAAGTATTTAGTGTGTTATATGTGGTAGAAATATCAGGATGCAGTTTGTACCTTTAACAATTTTACAGTCTAATGGGTAATTTCTAAAGTAATAGTAACTCACAGAGATAACCATAAGGCAGTATGGTCAATAGGATGATAGAGGTATGGACAAGGGACAGAGTTAATGCACAGGATGAATTCTGACAGGGCAGGGTTGGTTGACAGGGCACATTGTGAGTTGAGGAGGAAAGCAAGAGCAAGGCACAGAGGATGGAAAATAAAAAAGGTCTAGTCTGTTTATTTAAGTATAAACTGTTCAATATTTCTGGAGTATAGAGGAGGGGCAACAAACTTCAGTCTTTTAAGGGAAAGAGTAAATGTTTTAGGCTTTGTAGGCTTTAATGTCTCTGTTGTAACTACCCAGTTTGCTGCAATATGTAAAGGAATGGGTGTGGTTGTGCCCAATGAAATTTTTAAAAATGGCAGGCCAATACAGTCCTCCTGTAAGAGTGAGAATTTAGCGGTTAGAGTGAGCCTACAGAGGTAGGCATGAGCTAGATCAGTGGTCGGCAAACTCATTAGTTAACCGAACCAAATATCAGCAGGACAACAATTGAAATTTCTTTTGAGAGCCACATTTTTAAACTTAAACTTCTTCTAACGCCACTTCTTCAAAATAGACTCGCCCAGGCCGTGGTATTTTGTGGAAGAGCCACACTCAAGGGGCCAAAGAGCCGCATGTGGCTCGCGAGCCGCAGTTTGCCGACCACTGAGCTAGATCATGCAAGATATTGAATATTCTGTTAAGAAACTTAGTTTTTTTAAGTAATGGACTGGCCACTGAAGATCGTTTTTTGTTGTTTGTTTATTTTTAATTGATTTCAGAGAGGAAGGGAAAGGGAGAAAGAGACATATCAATGATGAAGAGAATCATTGATTGGCTGCCTCCTGCACACCCCCACTGGGAATCAAGCCTGCAGCCCAGGCATATGCCCCTCATCGGAATCGAACCTGGGATCCTTCGGTCCGCAGGCCCACGCTCTATCCACTGAGCCAAACCGGCTGGGGCGCCACTGAAGGACTTTTAAGTTGGTAGATCACTGTATCTCAGGATGAGGACAGTTTTGAGGAGGATAAGACAAGTCAGACTCTTCCAGTATTCAGATAATGGAGACTTATCTAGTGCAGTGGTTAAAAGGATGGGAACTAGAGATGAATCTGAGAAATATTTAGAAAAGGAATATTTGGCAGCAGTTAGTAATTGGTTAGATGTGGCATGTGAGTAGTAAGTACTCAAGGATGAGTTCAGGTTCCTGCTTTGTGAAGAAATACAGAATGGTGCCATTAATTACTTTTAAAGAAAGGAAAAATAGCTCTTTTAGAGGGACAATGATAAATCAGTTTAGTCCTAAGTGTGAAGGGCCTGTGAAACAGCCAGAGTAGGATATCTACAAAGCAGTAAGTTATGGTAATTAAGATAGAGCAAAACGAAACATTTGATAAGTTTTAAAAGTTTAAGGTATAATAATATAGGAAGAGGAGAAGCATTGGCTAAAGAACACTGCCTCCAGAAAACACCAATGTTTAAGCAGCAGTTTGGGGGTAAACTTCACAAGCAACAGAAAAGACGAGAGCAGGATGGGGAGAACCAAGTGAGTCCAGTGTCAGGTAGGCCAAGGAAATAGTTCCAAGGGCAACGGTGATTTCAAGTGACGTAAAGACTAAAAAGTGTCTGTTGAATTTGATATTGAAAGTATCATTGGTCACTTTATTGCGATCAAACCATCTCAATACAGATCTCAAAATAGTAGAGTGGAGGTGTGGGAGCTGAATATAGTGGGAAGAGAACGGGTAGCGTTACATAGATTACTTATACAAGCAATTTTAATGACTAGAAAAGGGGAAATAGTGGACATTCTTGGTAAGTCTATTTAAAAATCCTTTGTAAGCTTTTGAAATTGTCAACAGTCCATTTGTTGATAGCTGCCATTTTCTTCTTTAATAGGAAAAGAACAATATGGAGATAGATATGACATACCAACTGAAAGTTATACAGCAGAGCTTAGAACAAGAAGAAGCTGAGCATAAAACTACAAAAGCACGGCTGGCAGATAAAAATAAGATTTATGAATCGATTGAAGAAGCTAAATCAGAAGCCATGAAAGGTATGCATTTTTATAAGAGGGTTTTCTGCATCATCTTACTAAGAATTGATTCTGTATTCAGTTCTTTGGTTTTGAAAATATTTGTTTATATTTTATTGCCGAATACTGGAGGAGAAACACTATTAGGGAAGTTTTACATATATAACTCCACCTTCCCCTTTAGCAATAATTTCTAAGACAGGAAGGCCCCCCAAAAATGACTACATCAAAGAGAAATTACTATTTTCATGATATTGATAGTGACAGGCATGCAGAATGTGAAGTTCTCAGATTTGGGGGGCAGGGGAGTATGCTTTTTTTTTTAATACTTAGTTTAACATTTTATCAGCTTATGTTTCTTGCCACTTTCTTCAAGGTAAAGATTTTAAAATAATAGCTGAGCTAACTAGATTAGAAGCTCACTAAGTATTTTGAGCTCTGGCATGATGAAGATATTAGTTAGATTCGGTCAGAACCTTATAATACTAATGAATATAGGATAAGATTAACAAAATTACCTTTTTCGTAAACTAGCCTGTATCTTGGAATTGTTTTAGGCTAATTACTTGTTTTCCAAACTGTATTTATAATTACGGATTTACAACTCCAAAGGAAATCAATATTCTTGTGAAAGATTCATAAAACTCTTAATAGAAACTATTTCATATTGAAATATAACATTTATGAATAACTTAGCAAAAAATAGGCTTTTAATTATTTAATGTATTCACGGTGGAGATTTTTTGGTAATATTACTTTAAGGCCCTAATTCTAGAGGATAAAAGATGAAATGGCTGTTTTTCTGTCTGTGGCTTAGAAGACAGATTGGAATTTCTTTTGGAGTATAGTTTGATACAATAAAATGAAAACGTTTTTCACATTTGTAGTGCACACGTGTGACTATCACTCAAAACAAGGTAGCGAATCTACCCTTTCATCACCTCAACAAATCCACGTATCACTTATGCCTTTTCTATTTTCTCTGCCTACATTGGGGTGATTGTTTTTTTAAAATGTGTATATTCATTCATAGGTTATTCTCTGAACTGATGAAAATAAACTCAGTATAATAATAACTGCCATTTTTTTAAACTCCTTGTTATAACACCAACATAAGATGCATGATGACGTTAGTGCTTGAAGGAGTGCACAAAACTTAAATGTTATAGGTGGTACTCAAACCTAGGTCTAAGCCTTGGGTCTTCTCACTGCAGATCATTGCCTCCATTGATTAAGAATATGACTTCTCCATCAATGAATTACTAGCTATGTGACCTTTTCTGGTTCCATAAATTTCTGTGCCTTGTCTCCTACAAAGAGGTAATTAAAGTATTAGGTGGTTGTGAAAACCAAGCTCAGTGATACATGGAAAGGGCTTAGAAATGCTAGCTGTTAATAGCACGTGAAGAACAGTTTCGTTTTCCACACTTTGGAAGACAGTTCGTTAAAAACTAAGCATTCGTAGGTTTAATTTTTACTTAGCATAACTTTGTAGTAAATGATCATTAGATGTTGAGCATTAGATATGAAGGAGTAGAGGAACCTAGCTGGATTTGAACACATTTTCTAATGAGAATATTAAAGGGTAATCCTTTAACTATAATAACTTACATTTAATAGGGAATCACTTGATTAGATAAAAACTTTGCCTATTGTATACTTCGAGGTTGAAAAGGCTTTTCAAATGAACAAATCTATATATATAAAAGCCTAAGTGACCAATTGACTGGTCACTATGATATGCACCGACCACCAGGGGGCAGATACTCAACATAGGAGCTGGCGCCTGGCGGTCAGTGCGCTCCCACAGCAGGAGCGCCGCTCAGCTGACTGACAGGCGCCAGACACAGTGCTCACTGCTGGCGAGTGCCGCTGTGGCAGTGCAAGCCTCTCCAGATCCGACTGACTGGGTGCAAGCCCGCAGCAGGCGCAGCAGGGCCAGGTTGAGCAGGAGCGGCAGGCAGGGTTGGACTGCCTGTTTCGGCCCAGTCCCCACCAAGGGCCACGCCGAGGGACCCACTGGTGCTGAACCCGTGCACCAGGCCTCTAGTTTGTTAATGAAACAATTGCTGTGGTAAGTCATTTAGAAAATACAGGAAAGTATAAAGAAGTAAGTGACGATTAATTGTAGTCCTAGTAATCAATGTTATACTTTTATATTCTCTCAGTTTTGTATAGTTTTGCTTTTTTCTTTTAAAAAATATTATGAACATTTTCTTAAGTCATTAGAAACTCTTTTTAAATAGTGAGCACTTATTAAGTATTTGCCATACTTCAGGCAGCATTTAAGTGTCATACACATATTAACTAAAAATCTGTATAATGTCTCTATGAGGGTAGGTATTATCACCATTCTAGACATAAGGAAAGTGAGCCTCAGAGAGGTTAATTAATTGACCAGCCAAATAATTAGAAAGTGTTAAACTCCAGGAGTTTGGTTCCAGAGCCCTGTCCATGACCATCGCCCTAAAACACAGTTTTTATCCTCTGCCTGGTAATATGCTAATATGGAAAGAGCCATAGAGGTCATAGAATCTACCTCAATATTTGAAGATAAGTAACACTGAGGGGCACAGAATAGCAGGGGGGAAAAAATCTTTATTTAAAAGATATAAGTATCTTTTTTTAATCCTCACCCGAGGATGTTTATTGATTTTTATTTTTTTTAGAGAGGGAGAGGGAGAGAGAGAGAGAGAGGGAGAGAGAGAGAGAGAGAGAGAGAGAGAGAGAGAGAGAGAGAGAGAGAGAGAAACAGAAACATGTTCTCAAGAGAAAAACACTGAGTGCCCCAACTGGGGATGGAACCCTGAAAGAAACCTCTAAGTATATGCCCTGACCGGGAATCAAACCTGCGACCTTTGGTATATGGGACAACACTCCAACCAACCAAGCCACCCAGCCAGGGCTAAAGATATAAGTATCTTTTAGAACCATAAGTAAAGGTAGAATTATTTTATTTCCATTAGAACGCATATGATATTGCAGAGTGTGGTAAATTTTTATACCCTGTCAATGAAATACCTAATTTTCAAGCATGAAATTGTTGACATTTCAAATACATTAACAGGAGTGATGAAAATATTAAACTTGGGATTTAAAAATATTTTTAAGGAGCATCATTTACTATAATTTATATTAGCACTACATCATGTATTTGATATGCTTCTTTTGTTTATACATTCATGGTTATGTTTATTTTGTGGCAATAGAAATGGAGAAAAAGCTCTTAGAGGAAAGGACTTTAAAACAGAAAGTGGAGAACCTGTTGCTGGAAGCTGAGAAAAAATGCTCTATATTAGACTGTGACCTCAAGCAGTCACAGCAGAAAATAAACGAACTCCTTAAGCAGAAAGATGTGCTCAATGAAGATGTAAGTATGTTTCTAATAAATAATACATTATTTAATGAGTTAATAGTAAACTAGGTTTATTTGTAAAGGAATAATGATTTCATAATGTAAATATTTTTCTTATAAAATAACATTTATAACCTTTAAATTTTACTGAATTTGGATAATATACTAAACAAATCATAATTTTAAAAACTAAAGTTATTTTTAATGTAAAAGCCATATTTTAGTTTTTAAAACATTATCAAAAATACAGAAGTATTTTACTGTGAAATGAATTCACTTCCTGAGTCAAAAAAAATCTGTTTTGCATCATCATATATACTGCAGACTTCTTTGATAAGAAAAATCAAAATAATTTACTTACATACCAAGTACACAATTTATTTTTTTAGGTTAGAAACTTGACATTAAAAATAGAGCAGGAAACTCAAAAGCGCTGCCTCACACAAAATGACTTGAAGATGCAAACACAGCAAGTTAACACACTAAAAATGTCAGAAAAGCAGTTAAAACAAGAGAATAATCATCTCATGGAAATGAAAATGAACTTGGAAAAACAGAATGCTGAACTTCGAAAGTAAGTTAATTGTTTGAGACAAAGTTTTACTAATAAGCACAACTATTATGTGTAAATTATCTTAATTTTGGTTTATCTGAGGATTTTTGGGGCCATTTTATTTTCTTGACCATGGTGTCTCTTTTTATTGGGTAAGTGATGTGTTGAGTGCCACTGTTGCTCTTCAAGAAGACTATATTTGCTTCCCCAACAGCTTTTTACTACTGCCCCCTTTTCACGATACAGTGGCACCAAGGGCGGTGGCATTGGAGCGAAGAAAACGTCTGGGATTTTCACCCCATGCTCTTAAGCTTCTTCTGGACTGTCCCTCAGGCTTACTCCCCATGTAGTTTTTGTTTGTCCCTTAGTACCTAGGACTTGGAAATGTTTCGCTGTTAAGCAAATACCATATACATTTTTAAAGCTCTTTTTAAGGATATACTCTAAAAAGAGCTTTCTAATAAAAAGGACAATTTAAATGCCCTATTTATTAGAAGCTAGAAAACAAATTAAGATACAGTTTTGAAAAACTAATTTTTAGTTTTTTAATAAGCCTAGAATTAGGCTTTTAATTTAATTTTTATTTAACTTTATTTCTTTATTGAAAATTAACATACAAACAGAAAAAGTACACAAGTAAGTGTAGAACTTACTGGGTTTTTGTAAAGTGTTTACATATCTTTGCATTTACCATCACATTGAGTTATAAAACCCCGCACTCCTAATGTCTCCTTAGGCCCTCTCCCAGTCACTTCTTCACTCATATAAGATAACCAATTTGGGGGTGCTCTTTTGATTCTAAAACTTGGTTGACATAAGTGGCTGATTAACAGTGCATGTATGAAAATACGTAATTTTGTGTTACTGGTTTAATATAGCACTCTTTGGTCTCAGGACCCCTTTATACTCTTAAAAATTATTGAGGGCCAAAGAATGTTTGTTTATGTGAGTTAGATCTAATGATATTGTTTTTGTCTTAGAAATTAAAACCATTTTAAAACATAAAAGCATACATTTCATTAGCTGTTGGAGTGTGACATCATGATATGTCTTTTATCCTCAAGAAAAGTCCATATACAACTAGAGAGAGAATGAGAGTTAACAAAAACACCAATGAGCCCTAGTTGGGTTGGCTCAGTGGCTAGAGCTTTGGCTCTCGAACTGAAGGGTCCTGGGTTCAATGCCAGTCAAGGGCAGGTATCCCGGTTGCAGCCCTGGTTGGGCACGTGTGGGAGATAATCCATGTGCCTATCTCACATCAGTGTTTCTCTCTCCCCGCTTCCCTTCCCTCTAAAAAAAGAATCAGTGGGAAAATATGCTTGGGTGAGGATTAACAAAACAAACACAATGATGCTTATTTATGAGTGTTACGGAAGTGATATGACTTCGTGGAGTGTCTGAAAGGGTCTCAGGGAGTTCCAGGGTTTCCCCAGAACACATTTGAAGAGTCACTGGCTTAATATGTGTATAACTTATTTAAACATTTGACTTCATGTTACCACAGAGAACGGCAAGATGCAGATGGGCAAATGAAAGAGCTCCAAGATCAGCTTGAAGCAGAGCAGTATTTCTCAGTAAGTTCCGGGCACATTCATTAAAAATGATTGAACTAAAAATGTTTTTGCTGCAGAGCCAGGGGAATTATTCTTGCCTTTAGTATAGTTTGTATTATCATTGTTAGAAAAATAGGTCTAAGCACATGCCCATACCTTATGAAGTTGATTAAAAGCATTGCTTTTAGAGGAAGCCTGTGAAAGAAATAAAATTGTCATTTTAACATTTGTACTTTCTTGAGCTCAGTTTTAAAATATGAAATAGTATATGTCACCTCTGTTTCATTGACTTAAGCCAACAAAATTTCTTGTGTAAATTAGTAATATTTTTTTTGCCTATTTATCCCTATCAGCCTATGTTATTTAATGAGAAAAATCTCAGTATGATATTCTGTTGAAAATCACACTTCTAGATTATTAGCTGAACTTTATTGATTAATTGGTTGATTATACGAAAATCAAAAAGCATGTTAAAGTATTAATTTGCTCGGGATCAACATTACTCAGTGTTATTGATATACTTGCATGTATCCACTTTTTGTCTGGATAGATTTTTGAATGTAGAACTATTCTTGATGATGATGATGATACATGTCTGTTACATTTTGCTGTTTAGACACTCTATAAAACACAGGTTAGGGAACTGAAAGAAGAGTGTGAAGAAAAGACCAAACTGTGTAAAGAACTGCAGCAGAAGAAACAGGAATTGCAGGATGAAAGGTAAGGACGGGGTCCTGTCTCTTTTGTTCATAACCACAGGCCCTGCTCCTAGGAGAGGGCCTGCTGTACTCCCAGTAAAAATTGGTGATGAAGTGAATGAGACGTGAACTTTGACTTCAGAGTGGAAATTGAAGATGCTGTCTCTAAAATGTAGGGACTCCTTGGCTGCTCAACTGGAGATCACCTTGACCAAAGCAGATTCTGAGCAGCTGGCCCGTTCAATTGCTGAAGAACAGTATTCTGATTTGGAAAAAGAGAAAATCATGAAAGAGCTAGAGATCAAAGAGATGATGGCTAGGCATAAACAGGAACTCAGTGAAAAAGATGCTACAATTGCATCTGTAAGTAAAATTCTTGGTTCATTTTTTACTATAATACAATTACTGTATCATAAATCTTCCTTACAAGGTCTAGAAAAGTAACTTCGGTCCAAATGAAAAATTGTACATGCTGGCTACAAGATTTTCGATCTACTTAACTCTCTGCTTCTAGTGTTGTTTCCACCCATCACACTGGCAGAAATTAAGTACCTTGACTAATTTTAAATGTTTGAAGGATGTCTGGAAAATGGCATTTGTATTTACTGCTGTGGGGAGTGTAGATTTAGTATGGCAATTTCCAGTAAATTTTGAATGTTCATATTATCCAAAGAAAGTCAACATTAAGATAAATATGTTAGAGGAATTCAGGCACAATACTCATAGCAGTAAATATATTTATAATAGCAAAAATTCAAATATCTTATCAATAGAGGAATGAATGAATGGATAAAATGTGGTAGAAAATGGAACTATATCAGTTAAGATGAATTAATTAGGTCTCTATATCAACAACTAAATATAATATCGAGTGAAAGTAGTTACAGAAAGATAAACACAGCATGGTGCTATTTATGGACAATTTAAAATCACATAAAAATTCACTATATATTATTTCATATGTATGTAATAAAAGTATACAATCGTGAATGAAGGATGAACACAAAGTTCACAGTAAAAATTCCTTCAGGAAGGAAGAATAGGATTCGGAGAGAATACAAAAGGACATCAACTTCTTTAGTAAATCTTATGTTCTGTTTTAAAATAATGTTCTGAAAGAAAGACTGCTGTTTTAACTTTTGTTTATTCTGCACGGTGCAATGCAGAGCTTTGTTACAGTATTTGCGCTTCTTTTTAGTTTATTAATTTTTTTCTCAAAAATACTCCTGAGGATATTTAAGAAGAGGGCATTTTTTTGGCTTCCTGGGGTGCATATGAAGTATATTATGGTTTAAATTTTCTCCAAAAGTGAAGTTTGGTAAGGTAGCACAAAGACAGAAAATTTAGAGATAGGTGTACTAAGAAAAACAGGAGTTTTAGTAACATTCTAGGATATTTTTATTTTGAATTCTTGCTTGATAACTTAAATTTGTACATTGGGATATAATATTTATTCTACTCTAATTCCGTAGCTTGAAGAAACTAACAGGACGTTAACCAGTGATGTTGCCAATCTTGCAAATGAGAAAGAAGAATTAAATAACAAATTGAAAGATGCTCAAGAACGTATGTATTAACGAAGAACATTAATTTTAAATATACCTAATGGTGGTCAGTGGCGTAGTTATCGATGTGATGGTGACATTTTTCTGTTTCAGAACTGTCAAGGTTGAAAGATGAAGAGATAAGTGCAGCAGCTATTAAAGCACAATTTGAGAAGCAGTTATTAACAGAGAGAACACTCAAAACTCAAGTATGTATAATAAACTCTAAATAGGATTTTGAAATTTTTTTAGTTTCTGTCTCTTCTACTTGACTCTGGCATTACAAATTGGCCATAGCTGTCAGTGAATGTATCGGGATTATGAACAGTCCCAGTTATCTGACTTTTGCCAAGGTAATAGAAGTTAGATTTGATTAACATTGTTCAGTTCAATATTTATTAAAGTTTTTGTTCATTTTTCCATATAGAATCACATTCCTTTCTAATTTTTTATTTTCACCTGGTAAGTTTTTTCTGCTTTTTAAGAAACGTTAGAGAATAGCCATTTGCTGGCAGCCTAAAACAGGGTCAGTCCGAGAAAAGGTGCCTGTGATACTGACCATCCTCCGTCCCCTCTCCTGGTTGTGTGATGCAGCAGCAGTACTTTGGAGGCCTGCATGTTTTGCTCTGTGGTTGGACATGTGTTTTATTAATGGAATACAACTGCAAAATTCTCTTCCGGATAAAAGAAGATGTGCCTAGTAAAAGTCTCTTAAAACTACAAACTCAAAGTGGAAGAAAGTGACATCAGCTCAGACCTATAAGCATTTTAAATCACAGTTCTCTGAAAACATGAGTGAAAAGCTAGTCGAATAGAGGTTGGGGAAGGATAATGAGTAATGAAAGGAGGTGTGTTTCCTAATCTGTAAGGTGTTTCTTTGTGGCCCTGTGTCTAGGGAAGGAGATGATCAGCGGCTAAGTAACTTGCTATTGGCAAGTTACCAAGAAACCACCAACCTGATGTATTTCTTGTTTATATGCTTTGTTTTTATGTTTCAGGCTGTGAATAAGTTGGCCGAGATCATGAATCGAAAAGAACCTATCAAGCGTGGCAGTGACACAGATGTGCGGAGAAAAGAGAAGGAGAATAGAAAGCTCCATATGGAGCTTAAATCTGAACGTGAAAAACTGACCCAGCAGATGATCAAATATCAGAAAGAACTGAATGAAATGCAGGCTGTAAGAATACTTTCTGAATTCCAGTTTAAAGACTTTTACGAAGTAGAATTATTTTCACATCTATACATATTTTATTGATTATGGAACATTTCTATTAATACTTGCTGGACTAAGAAGCAAAATTATGAGATATATGGCATCCAGTTAATTTAACGCACTTTAATTCCTCCTAGCAAATAGCTGAAGAGAGCCAGATTCGCATTGAGCTGCAGATGACACTGGACAGTAAGGACAGTGACATTGAGCAGCTCCGGTCCCAGCTCCAGGCCTTACACATGGGCATGGACAGTTCCAGCACAGGCAGTGGACCGGGGGAAGCGGAGGCGGATGATGGGTTTCCAGGTACAGACTTGTTTTCAGCCCTGTCTTTATTTTCTTTAAAGCCTTTTGTCTTAAATATAAACCTGTTGATTATTTAAACCCGTGACTGACTTTGTTCTTGAGGAAAAGTGTCATTTCTTTAAGGCAGAAACCTACTCCTTGGAGTAGGAATTCAAATGACAATTTTAACTTATTTTACTTAGTGATCTTGGACAAAATTTTTCATTAAAAAATGCAAAAGGAAATTTCACATATTTAGTTATTTGAATTAGCTCATTATATTATTATAGGTAGCTCTCTTTTTAAACTTTCATTTTATTTTCTCTTAACTCTTTTCTGCATTCTTACTTTCTTTGTGTTGGGTGTTTAGTTCATTTCACTCAGTCACACACTATGGAATCCATGTCATTCACCTACCAACGTTCCTCTACCTCTCTCAATATTGCTACTAAGCCTTCCAGTTCTCATATGCTTCTTGACTCTGGTTCTGACTCAGAAGAAGAATCTTTGCCTTACTTACCTATTTCATCGGAACCTAATGATACAGGTGATATCCTGAAAATCTCTCACCTTTGAGACTTTTCTGACTCCCCTTCATTTTAGTCCTTGTGAAAAACTTTTGGAACATTAACTAATATTCACTAACTCTAACAAACTGCTCTAGTCTTAGTTAAAAAGAGACTCCTGCATGGACAAAGAGTTTGTGTTGGGGGGTATTTGCACTTGGCATTGCTGTGACAATTGATAGACTTAGTCAGCTTACAAGAAATGAGGCAGTACTCCGCCGTATCATTTAAGGGCATGTGGTTTCACTGCCTGTCTCAGCCATTTTCAACCAAGAAGAAACTCTTCCTGAGGCTTCACATCAAGAGTGACAGTACAGAAAAAGCATGCAGACTGTCTCAGAGAACGCGTTTGGGTTTTCATTGAGTGCTTGCCTAGGCAACATTTTGCTAGGCCTTAAAAGAGAGTATAAGACAATTTGACCTGATCCTTGCTCTTATCGTTTAAATGAAGAAACAGGATAGAAAATACATGAAATTAAGTTTAACACAAAGTTAGTCTGGGTACAAGAACATGTAATGTAAATGCCACAGGAAATCAATGGATGAGGAGTTGAATGTAAGGTAAAATTTAGTCTCTTATTAATTGAATTCAAAGTAAAATAACTGTAGTTACTTACATTGTCACATTTCCCAGGTATATATACCAGAATATAATATAAATCATAAGTGGTCGTGTTGCAGTTGTTTTAGAGCTTAGCAATAAAATTATTTCAGTCTTCTGCACAGTGTTAGATGTCACCGGATTTAGTCCCTTCAGCTGGCGCAGGACCATGTCCAGACAGTTGAGCACGTGGGCTCTTTCAACAACAGCATTTCTGTGTGTTCAGACAGTTGGAAGGTGTTGATGTCAGAGAGTATATAGGCGCTGTAGTCAGAGACTTGTCCCTGTGACCTCCCTACGGGCGGTCCGAGTTAAGAAAGTGTAGGTAAAGCGTCTAGCACAGATTCAGACATGTAGTAGATGTTAAACAAGTGATAGCTACTTTTATTAATAGCGTAATATCCAAAAATGCTTATTTCACTTCATTATTTTAGTGAAAGGTGCTGATCAAATGCCAGTAGAACAAATCCTAAGGATTCAGTCTTTACTAGAATTTTATTGATTTTGATGTTTTGGAATTTAGAAATCATGTGGTTATATTGCTACACATTAATCAATTTTAATCTGTAATTTACATAATTGTATTTAATTTTATCTGAACATGCAATTACTCCCTTAAAATATTTTCTCTGCGAAGAAAATGTGCCGTATATCTATAATTAGGCCTCCTTCCAAAGGAAAACAAAGGGTTCTGTCTAATACAGGTGTATCAGTGAGAATAAAGAGCTGCTTCTCTTCTTTGCGACTTTTCTGCTGAACTGTGCAAATGCATGAATTTAATCAGCAGGGCATTTGACTTTATAAACTATAGGATATATATTTCCAGTGAGATATAACCTGGACTTTGTTTTGCATTGCGTAACTTGCTTATACTGATCCCGCATTGTTATTATATCCTAGATAATGAGCAATGGTAAATTCTGAAGGACAGAATTGATTTGTTTTGTGACTTTTATATTAAAATTTTGTTAAATTTCTCATTTTTTTAGAATTGTTACATTTATCCTTATATGTTTATTTATAGAATCAAGACTAGAGGGATGGCTTTCATTACCTGTGAGAAACAACACTAAGAAGTTTGGATGGGTTAGAAAGGTAATTAGTACTTTTCATTGGGGTTCTTTTGCTTTGCTTTTGGTTGGTTTAGCTACATACAGCCATTTCACTTTTGTAGGTATAAAGAACATATAAGTAATATAACTAGAACATGCAGACACATAAAACTTTTTTATACTGTCTGATTTGGAATGGCATGTTTTTATATATCTTTGTAAAAAATAACTTTTATCATTAAGATGTAGTTAATAATAAAATGGGTTTTGGTGCTTTTGCTTTTTTGGGGCGAAAACAACTCTGGATATGACAGAAAGACCATTTACTTATTTTCCTCTGTTACTGTGATTATTGACGTTGTGTTCGTCTTTGAAGTGTCTTAGTTCATTGAGGGTTGTGTAACAAAATACCGCGACTTCGGTAGCTTAGGAAAAGCAGCAACTTACTTCTCACAGTTCTGGAGGCTGGAGTCCAGAGTGCCGGCCTGTTTGGGTTCTGGTCAGGTTGCAGAGTTCCCGTTGTGTCCTCACGTGGTAGAAGGGTGGGTCCTCTCTGGAACTCCATTAATAGCATTCATGAGGACTTTGCTCTCATGACCTAGTCACCCTCCAGAGGCCCCTCCTCCTCATCCCATCCCATTAGGAGTTAGGATTTAACATATGAATTTGGGGGGAACATAAACATTCAAACCATAGCAACAGGTTGGCTACCTGTGTTACCGGACCTTAAGCTGAATCAGTCCAAAAAATATTTAAGTTCATTTTCAGTTTGTTTATTTAAATTGTATACAACTTTAATCATTATATATCAACTCTAATCATTGTTTAATTTCTTCCCTTTTTAACAGTATGTGATCGTAAGCAGTAAGAAGATTCTTTTCTATGACAGCGAACAAGATAAAGAACATTCTAATCCGTATATGGTTTTAGATATAGAGTAAGTGTTTTTATTAGACTATTTAGGAACTTCATTTTTTAAAGTATAAGAGAGTAACATGACATTTTTTGTCAAGTTAGTGCGTATATTAGTCACATGGTATGTCTATTTACTCATACAGTGTAGCTGTTGCTGGACTGTGGTTACATATCTTATACTTGCTTCATGCAGATGGACGTCTGAGATATAAGTTAGCTAAGACATTTTTATTTCATGGATCTTTACTAGTTGTTTTCTGAAATGAATTAGAAAGTTTTCTGACATTAAAATTTTCTCCAAATCTCAAGGAGTGATTGATGTAATAGAATTAGCAAGATATTCTCTGACCTTCTAACATGGGTCAAAGTAGTCAGTTTTAACTTCTGACTAGTATAGGATAACTAATGTAATTTGATCTTTTGGTAATAGTTTATTTCTTTATTAAAAATCTTTTATAGCAAGTTGTTTCATGTCCGACCAGTTACACAGACAGATGTATATAGAGCAGATGCTAAAGAAATTCCAAGGATATTTCAGGTAAACATAGTTTTATTTTGTTTTTGGTTGGTTGGTTTTGTTTTTTGTTTTTTTTCCTTTCACCTTTAGGGATTCTAAGAGTGACGTGACATACCAAATTTTTTTATTCTTGGGCTATCTTCAGATTACCTTTCAATTTTAGTTCCATTTAAAGGTGATTCATTCTTTGGTGATTTTCATGCCTGTTCTGTTTGTATATATCTCCGTTTTTCTCTCAAGCTTACACTTTAGAGTCTGTAGTGTATTTATATCATGTTTCTGGCCTTTGCTATTCTTTGTTCAAGGTTGCTTATGACATTTTTTAAGCATAAACTTTCTTCTTTTGTTGGTGGTTTTATGTTCAGCTCTCTAGGAAGTGAAAAAAGTTGCTTGTGAAGTTAAAATTCGAACCCAGTAGCCCTTCTGATTTAAAGTGAAGCCTAATTCTTCTTTTTACTGCTTGCATTTTAAATTTTGTCAGACCAGCCTTAGCCAGTGTGGCTCAGTGGATAGAGCATCAGCCTGTGGACCAATGGGTCCCGGGTTTGATTCTAGTCAAGGGCACGGACCTTGGTGGCAAACTCCTCTCCGGCCTGGGCCCCGGTCAGGGCCCGCACAGGAGGCCACCAGCCGCTGTGTGTCTCTCTCACATCGATGTCTCTCTGTCTTTCCCTCTCCCTAAACATCCATGGAAAAATGTCCTCGGGTGAGGATTAACAACAACAAAAAGTGAAATTTCTTAAAAAAAAATTAGACCAAAAGTGTTTTAGCTCCTTCCGTGTAAAAGCCATTGTGTTTGGTGTACTATGGGGACATTATTTTCTGGTGCTTAGCATGTTTATTTGGAGTATATCATACATCTTTTTCTTTTTTCTTCCTTAACTCTCCAAACACAAGTCTTTTCAGTTATAGCTGTGCTTACAATATCACCAGTTGTCTATTTTTGAAAATCCTAAAAGCATCAAATCATATAATTGCCACATCTCTTCAAGTGATTATTTTGAATACTCCCTCCCAGAAAAACTTTCTAACACACATCACGTGCAAATTTACCTCTTGCTAGCCTGTTCTGATAAGACTGCTGGACATAGTGAGATCTCGTGGAGAAAAAAAGAGGCACCATTTGAAGAGGAATGGTTCTTCTGAAATTAACCAAAGTGGCTGTATAATGACTTTTCTCATATAAGCTCTTGATGAGGCAGAACCTCCTAATGTTTGAACATCACGTGCATTTTCTTCTTATTGAATAACTTAGGTTAATTTTATTTTATTTATGCTATAAGAATTGTTACTACTTAAAAAATAGCTTATGTTTAGAAACCACTCATTGTGCTTTTTGGTATTTATAGATTCTGTATGCCAATGAAGGAGAAAGTAAGAAGGAACAAGAATTTCCAGTGGAGCCAGTGGGAGAAAAGTCAAATTATATTTGCCACAAAGGACATGAGTTTATTCCTACTCTCTATCATTTTCCAACCAACTGTGAGGCTTGTATGAAGCCATTGTGGCATATGTTCAAACCTCCTCCTGCTTTGGAATGCCGTCGCTGCCATATTAAATGTCACAAAGACCACATGGACAGAAAGGAGGAGATTATAGCACCTTGCAAAGGTAAATAGTAAGTTACTTGTTCCGTCAGTATTTATGTTCATGTCATTTTAAACACATTAATTTTTTCAAATATTTTTTATAGTCTATTATGACATTTCAACGGCAAAGAATCTGTTGGTATTAGCAAACTCTACAGAAGAGCAGCAGAAGTGGGTTAATCGGCTGGTGAAAAAGATACCTAAAAAGCCTCCAGCTCCGGACCCTTTTGCACGGTCATCTCCTAGAACTTCAATGAAGATACAGCAGAACCAGTCTATTAGACGGCCAAGTCGACAGCTTGCCCCGACTAAACCAAGGTAATAGCTAAAAATGTGGTAAAGATGAAAGCATTTTTAGAGAGATTTTACTATTCATATTCAAACTGCAGCTTTTTCTAATTACAGTTTTCTTTTCCTTGATATTTTAATGAATTATGGAATACCAAATCTTTGAAACTATTTAAGCAGGCATGTCTCATTCATTGATTTAGATAAATGTAATATAAATTTACTTACTAAATCACAGACATATATTACACTCAACCAAAAATATTTAAAGGGCTAATTTTTTGCCATGTTTAGGTATATAATCATAGCATTCTAGGGTTGTACACTGAGTGGCCAGATTATTATGATCTCTGAACACATAATAATCTGGCCACTCAGTGTCTATCCTATATAATAAAAGGCTAATGTGCAAATTGTCCCCTCGACCAGGAGTTCGACCAGCAGGCAGACTGGCCAACTGCCCATGTCCCCTCCCCCTGGCCAGGCTAGCCGGACCCCACCCATGCACGAATTCATGCACCGGGCTTCTAACATATACACACACTGAGTGGCCAGATTATTAAGCGTTCAGAGATCATCATAATCTGGCCACTCGGTCTATAAGCACATTGACCAACTTCAGGCTTTAGTAGACAGGACACACACACAGATCTCCAAGTGTCAGGTGCACACATTGTGTTTGATATTGCAAACTTCTTAAACCTCTCATATTAGATGACTTGGGAGGTAGGACTGAAATCTTAATTCAAATTTCTACGTTTAAAACAATAATTTGTCTTTTATTTAAAGGGCAATATAGATCAGCTTTAAAAATGCAGATATTAACATGGGTGAAGTGAACATTCCTTGTAATTGAGGTGAAGTTGGGAATATGGCGTAAGTTCAGAGAGGATCATTAATGCACAAAAATATTTTTGGAGAACCATTTTTATACGGCAACATTATAGTAATGTAGTTCTTTATTCAGAATAAACCATGTCTTATTAGATACAGCATTTCTCAGTGTTGCTATTTATTAAGATGAACATGAAGATGTGGTTAGCTAAAGGGTATACTTAGATCAGGTATCTAATTTCAGGAATCTATCCTTTTTGTTCCCTAACACAGGACCTTCAGTATATGAATAATGATGTTCATTGCTGTATTATCAGAAATCTTTTCATTCTAACCACAAACATCTTATGTGAAACTTTTCTTGAAACTAATATCACAAGGAAATAATTTAGAATGACAGAGGTAGAATTGGTGTTTCAGCAGTGAAAAAGTTGAATTTTTATGTGAGGTATGCAAAAAATATTACAAAATTAGTGATTATATGATAGTAATTAAGCTGAAGAAACAAAGAATTCAGAGATGCTCAACGTCATTTCCGTACCAAACATCTAAACATCTAAAAGTTATTAAATTTCTAATATTAATATTATAGAGTTATTAGTGCATAAATGGCATTTTAATACTTTATATCGTTTTCCACAGCTTTTGAGGTGCTTCCATATATAACTTAACTATGTATTCTTTTATTTGATCTTTAAAATACTCCTGTGGGGTAGACTTGGTATTATCTTTTTCTTTTTTTAATTATTTTATTGATTTCAGAGAGGAAGGGAGAGGGAGAGAGAGATAGAAACATCAATGATGAGAGAGAATCATTGATCGGCTGTCTCCTGTGCTTCCCACACTGGCATCAAGCTTGCAACTGAGGCATGTGCCCTGATGGGGAATTGAACTGTGACCTCCCGGTTTATAGGTCGGCACTCAGCCACTGAGCCACGCCAGGTGGGTGGTGTTATCTTTCTTCATGATTTAGACTCTAGAAGGACAAATAATTCGTTTAGTTTCAGGACTGTAGGAGCAGCAGTCTTTTTTTATATTTCTTATTCTTTTGTCCTGTTGGACAAGTTAATGACGTCACTACGTATGATAACACATAGAATTAATTTATATAAAGAAGCAATTTCAGACAAAATGAGGCATACTTCACTTCCATGACCGTTTCTTGTTCACTGAGTTTCCTTCTCCTCCCCTCCTAATTCAGCGTCATGGTCTGTTTAAAAGCACCTTTACTTTGATTTTTGTTGCTTTTTGTTTTGTTTTAGTTCTGGCCTTGCCCTTCGAATCATTCTTCATTGATTTTTTAATACATTTTGCATGCCAACAGTAAGTAATAGGGATTTCTTTCTCTCACAACTAGGCACATAGATAAAACTGATAGCAAAACTGGCTGTAATATGCATAGGATATTTTTGTGAAAAATTTTTAATCTAATATACTCTGACATTTTAGATGTAAAGATGGGCACATTTAAAATATAATTTTGTTTTTTATTATGCCTCTGCAACACTATTTCCATTGCTTTTAACACCTGTGCCTCCATTGCTTCATTAACTCCTAAAATTGTATATCTTTTGTCTTACGTGAATAACCGTGCAGTTTGCGCTCATGTTTTGGGTGACACATTTTAAGAGGAGCACAAACTGGAGGGTGTACAGGAGAGAATAACTGAGGTAGTAGTGGTTCGTTTGAAAGTATTACACATGTAGCAAGGGAGAGATTAAGGATAGTCTTCTGAAGAAATTATTTGAAAGGATGGGAGATCATAAATAGCAATGAAGATTTATTTATTTTTAAATAATGTATTTTTTAAAATATATTTTATTGATTTTTTTATAGAGAGGGAGAGGGATAGAGAGTTAGAAACATCAATGAGAGAGAAATATTGATCAGCTGCCTCCTGCACGCCTCGTACTGGGGATGTGCCCGCAACCAAGGAACATGCCCTTGGCCGGAATCAAACCTGGGACCTTTCAGTCCGCAGGCCGACGACGCTCTATCCACTGAGCCAAACCGGTTAGGGCAGCAACGAAGATTTAGAACAGGAACCGAGCAGAGAGGCACATTTTTAACTTTGGAAGGGAAAGCTGTCGGACAATCAGAGTTTTAAATTGGGAGAATAGGGCTTGTAAACGGCGTACCTGACTGAGATGCTGCTTGGCAACACTGTTAGCGTGCCGTGCTCCCAGTCTGATGTGTGTGCCGTCTGACGTCAAGCGGCGTGGCTCCAGGGGCACGGCAAGCACTGCCTAGGGGGCCTTTAACATTCTGCTGATGCATAGCTTATTCCTATGGAACGTGGGAGAGCTAGTAACGATCATCTAAGGAAACTCAGGGGCAGCATTCCTGGTGTAGATCAGCGTAATTTAGTATCTAGCTCTTCATTTGTATTTATTTAATAATAGTCTAGCGCTAGTCAGTGTAGC
Organism: Corynorhinus townsendii; assembly: GCA_026230045.1. Lineage (NCBI taxonomy): Eukaryota > Metazoa > Chordata > Mammalia > Chiroptera > Vespertilionidae > Corynorhinus > Corynorhinus townsendii. The sequence continues at coordinate 167,608,581 of JAPDVU010000007.1, forward strand.
TGTACTGTAACTTATATGGTGTCTTTTTTAAAACAAATGTTTGGCTTTGTTAGGTATCATCGTACACTAAAACAAAATACCCATAAGTACATCCAATTTTGTTTTTTAAGATCTTTAAAATTGATTTTTGGAGAGAGAGATGGAAAGGGGGGGGAGAGAGGTGAGAGAGAGAGAGACATGTGAGAGCAAGACATCAGTCAGCTGCCCCCTGCATGTGCCCCTGCAGGGATCAAGCCCGCAACCCTGCCTGGGACTAGAAACAGCCTTTTGGTGCGCCAGATGACACCCAGCCGGACCTCACCAGCCAGGGCACAGCTACTTTTGTTTTGTGGCTTTTCTCAGTGTTTGTGCTGTCACAGTTCCCCTTCGGCTCCGGCGGCATTCCTGCTTCTGCCCCGCCTCTTTGCAGCACTTCCCTTTTCCCTGGCGAATGGTTTTAAAGTAATGATTAGATGGGTGTTAGCTGTTATTGTTAGTAATAGTTTTGAGGGCATATTATATGGCAGGTACTCTTTAACTGTACTGACTTATCCTCAAAACCAACCTGTGGGTTAGCTATTAATTTCTCCACTTAACGATGAGAGCCTGACAACAGAAGCTTTATGTGCCTACGGTCACACAGCTGAGTGGCAGAGCCACGAGTTCAGATGTCAGTCTCGTTCCCAATGCCACATCTCACCTGTAATGCCCCACTGCTTCGGCACTCGGGCAGAAATAAATGGACAGTTTATAGACGTGTAGAAGTGCTATTCCAGAGAAATGTTTCTTGGTAATTTTGAATTAAAAGTAAAATACTGTGCTGGAAAATTAGGTAATTTGTGAGTAAAGTGCTGACTTTGGGTGAAGATAGTTTGGGGAGATCCTAATTTGTTGGGGTGCCAGACACAAAATACTGGTCTCTGCTGAGAACCATTTCCCTTTAGTTAGTTTTCCCTTAAAGATCTTTTTTCCTTAAATGTCTTGGGGTGACATTGGCTAATAGGCTCACAGAGGTTTCAGGGGTGGATTTCTGTGATGCACGTGTGCCACCACCCAAATCAGACTTCCCATCGCCACATATTGCGTCTTCTTCACGCCGCCAAAGAGCTTTTGTTAAAAATGCAATGCTTGCCCTCACTGGTGTGGCACAGTGGATGGAGCGTCGGCCTGCGGACTGAGGGGTGCCAGGTTCGGTTCCGGTCAAGGGCGTGTACCAGGGTTGCGGCACATCCCCAGTGGGGGGCGTGCAGGAGGCAGCTGATCGATGTCTCTCTCTCATCGATGTTTCTAACTCTCTATCCCTCTCCCTTCCTCTCTGTAAAAAATCAATAAAATATATATATTTTTTAAAATGCAACACTTAAGCCTTAAAGAAAAGTATAAAGCAAGAACTCAAAAAATTCTCTTCCAGTTTTATGAAGTAAGGCATTGCAAACAGTTTAAACTAGGAGTGGAGGTACCTATTATGTCATTATTATCTTTTTTTTCCCATTTCTAAATATCAGAAAATTAAAAGAGTAATTTTTTGGGGAAAGCTAATAAGGTTATATACAATTTGAAGTGTCAAAAAATTCATAAATGAATTAGAAGAAATAACGTATCTAATCTTAGATTGGAGAATTTTCAAAGAATAAAAACAAAGGAAGAAGAAAGGAAGTTAAAAATTGACTAACCAAAAATAAAGCCTTGTAAATTTTAAAAACATCTATTATATATATTTATATATATATATGGATAGTTCTCAAAGAAATCGTTAAGAAAAAGGAAGTTGCCTCTTCCCAATACAAAAATTAGTGAGGAATATACAGGCATTGCCATAAAGATGAAAAAGTGCAACCTGGTTATTAAGCGAAGAAATTTAAAGTAAAACTAAAATGTTAAAGTCAGTTTCGCCTGCCAAACTGGTATGGGTTAAGAAACTTAGTATTGGCAGTGGGTGAAGAAGTGGGCACGCTCATGTTCTGCTAGCAGAACACAGAGTTAACTGTGCCCTTTCTGAAGCAGTCTTTGGCAGTCACTTCCACAGGCCTGAAGTGACTGATCAATTAAATGAGTGAGAGACAATTAAACAGATACTTACAGTAAGTTTAAATGTTTATCAGATTCATTAATGTTACGGAGGCCAAAGGAAAGTGTGGAGAAGTTTGCCTGAAGGCATCAAGAAAGATGTCCAAAAAATGGAGTGTCGGCAATTTTCCGGGAAAAGAGAATTCCAGGCAAAGTGTGATGTGCAGAGGGCCTAGATTGTCAGAGTTCCTTAGTGTTTGTGGTCTTTTATTGGAGTGGTAGGAATGGTGCAGGAGCGGAAGCGCTGAGCCAGGTGAAAGGGACCGTGTACATTTGGCTGTAGGAGTTTATCTTTTGTTCTTCAGATTGAAGTCTTCCCACAAGAGGTTGGTATGTTTAGACCTGATGAGGGCCTGCCCTGAGGAGCTGGCAGCGGGAGAAACCAGGCTGGAAAAGATTTCTTAAGTTGAAATGACCAGGAATTAGATGACGGGGAGGGCATGAGGGAGAGGTGTTAAGGGAAGTGCTTGTCATGCATTGCTCCAAGAGCTAGTGATTAGACTTTTAAAATTTGAAGGGTACACACTTCAAATGTTTGGAAGGCTTTAAAGTGCAGGTTTCTCATAAAATAGCTAAAATTGGGTAGACACCCAGGAAGGCCCACTGATCTCAATCTGCCAAGCGGGAGTCGAAATCATAGCTAAAAGTTATTCTCCGTGTAAGCCTAGAAAAGTTAGTATGTGTTAGGTTGTGATACCTGTTCAATGAGTAATTATATCTGAGTTTGTATATTTTTTCAGATATTCTGCATTCAGCCCATTTTTTTAAATAGAGTAATTTGAGTTGGTTTGTTTACTTTTAAATTCGGGTAATCATCCATCAACGTGCTCTGTCAGTGATTCTCAGAGCCAACCAACTGCATCAGTACTTACCTTGGGATTTTATTTAAAATGCAAATATTTGCCCTCCTTTTGTTCAGTCCAATTATATCAGAATCTCCTGGGGTATGTCCTGGGAACATATATTATAAATAGCATTGGGAAAATCACATATACTAAAATTTAAGAGCCCAGGACAGTGATCACAGACGGGACTTTAGGGACCAGATGAGTTCCTTGACATAAGTTGATGCATGAACAAAAGCTGTTCCTATTTTAAAAATAAAGGTGATTGCAATATTTTAGATTATTGAATTGGGTTGGAAAGAAGACCACATGTACCTCTGCTGTAAGTCCATTTTCTTTAGCCAAGGTAAGTTGCTAATGCTGCTTATGTACCTGTGGATTTTCCCTCGTCTGTAGTTTTTCATGGAGCGCATAACTGTTGGTGACCCATTGAGCAAGTTAGGTTCTGCTGGAATGGAGAAAGCTACATTCTGAATACTACTTCCTGTCCTTGTCTCCAGTTCTCTGGTATTCTGGAAAACATACCTGGCCAACATGATTATATGCCTTCTATATATATAAAAGCCTAAGTGACTTACAACCGAACAACCGGTCGACCAGTCACTATGACGCGCACTGACCACCAGGGGGCAGACGCTCAACGCAGGAACTGCCCCTGGTGGTCAGTGCGCTCCCACAGTCAACCTCCTGTGCTGGCCAACCTTCCGTGGTCCCTCCCCCAGCTGATCCCTCCCCCCAGCCAAGGCTCCAGGCACTGGAGAATCTGGGTCGGGAAGCCTGTAGGAGAAGAGCAACCCTGATCGAGACAGAGTAGCAACTCGGAGTGGGCAGAAGAGGCAAGCCAGCAGCCTAACTGCAAAGACGTAAAGTAAGCACCACCACCATCTTACCTCTGCCTCCGCACCGCGCGCACGCACCGCTTGCCCTTCTGCCCCCATCAGCCACTTCTAGCTCAGCCCCATGCCTTTCCGGGCTCCCAACTGCTGATTGGCTAGTGCTCCTACGGCGTGTGCCACCATTGGCCAAAGTCAGCTACCTATCATGCCTGGGGGCAGAGCCCTGAAAAAAATGTGTGGCTGAGGTAGGAGAGACAACCTGTCTATCTGTCAGCAACTCCGCCCCGGGGAGAGGCGGCTGAGTGCAGGCAGCGAAGTAGAGCTGTATTTCCACCTTGGAGCATAGCTGGTGTTCAGGCCGTTTGGGGCGCTCTGTCTGTGGTCTTTGCGTGCAGCTACCTCAGCACATCTACACAGCTAGATCAGGGCCTGCTGGCCAACCTCCTGCGGTCCTTCCCCCAGCCAGCAGGTCCTGATCGACCCCCCTCCCCTGTATGAATTCGTGCACCGGGCCTCTAGTTTATATATAAGAGAAAGAAGATTTCCTGGCTGTTTCCATCTTAATCATGTTACTGATGGAGGGAAAGTAAACATGCTCATTCAAAGTGTGATTTCTAGATCATAGTTTATGAAACTGCTGTTCCTTAAGAGTATTCTTAGAGTATAAATTTGCAAACCTCCCATTACAGATTGCTTGATTTGGCATTTAAAGACTGGGATTGGTCATTTGATGATGTTGATGGTGGTGATGATGATGACGATGTTTTTGATTTCTGAAGAAATAAATGGGGTAAATCAAAAAGTGAAAAATGAGTTATTTTAGTACTTTGAAGTAGTGCATGCGGTTTGCACTTGGGTTTTCATTATTTTTTGCTACTTTTGAGATTTTATTAATTTTTTAATAGTATATATTTGAAAAGTAGTTTTCAAGGAAGTTCCTAACTAAATTGTTATGTTCAGTAGAAAAGTGAAATGCTATGTTCAGATTCTTTTTTGGCTATTTACTTTCAATACAATTGGAATTACAATTTTTATCTTAGGAAAAAACATGCAGAAATAACAAAAGGAACTAAATATGGTACTTTTTATTCCAAAGAAGCCATATTCCGAGAAGTACAATTTACAGTGTTTTCAAGTTCCTACAAGTGTATTAGTTTGTGAACATAGCATGAGATTCCTTTCTCCCTCCATCCTCTCTCCTTCCCTCCCTGCCTTCCTCCTCTTTCCTTTTTAACTGCAGGAATTGAAACCGTTAAGACTTTGTAAGACTAATAAGTGCTGTGAAATAGTTGTTTCTGATCTGGGCTGCCTTGTGATGCTGTGAAATGTTTGCTTTTTGGAAATGTAGTGTTTCTCTTGCTGAAGGGTGCCAATGATATGGTGTGAGTTCTTACGCTTTTAGAAAATGTAAAATAGTTTGGTTAATAGTGGCTGGAGTAGATTAGAATGAAAATTTAACCTCCTGAGTTAAATGTTTTGCATGGGATGGATTTTTAAAAAGATCTATCTTAACCTAAGTAAGCACATTGCAAAACATACTTAAATCATGTAATATTGGGGATCTGTTTATAACCAGGATGTACAGAGCATTTTATTTACTACAATGTGTATGTTTCCATTTCATAGATTTTAAGGGTCAAATAGTCAAGTAAAGCCTGGTCCGTAAGTCCACTGTTCTTCAGCTACTTGAGGCAGCTAGCAGTTAAACGCCAAGTCAAACTTATGTTCACATGAGTTATTCAGTGACATGTTGTCTAACCCTGACAGTTAACCGTATTAAAACTTGGTGTCATGTTTGTAGCCAATATAGGAAAATATGAAAAGGACTATAATTGCATGTACCTAAAAATAAAAAAGTAGCACGGTAAATACGTGTTATGCATGATTTAGGTGTTAAAAGTGTTGTAGTTGGAAGACTATCTAGTTTAATGGTGTACATGGAATACCTTTTCAGAGAATTTAACAATCTCTTATTATTTCACTGTCTCAACTAACTTTGTTTTTCCTTTCTTTGCAGCTAACTGCCTTCTATGAATGCAGTCATTATTCAAGGTGATCCTGTTCTTCCAGTTAAAACAAAACTGAAATATGATGGCCCAGAATTTACTGAAAAGCTGTATTTTCCTGAGAGACTGACACACACACACACACACACACACACACACACACACGTTCCCTTTATTCCTGCAATAGAAATGATAAATCTTGGAAGGGTTTTCTAGCTCCTCCGGAACAACAGGTTGAACCCACGGAGACTGGTTGATAAAGAACATACACAACTCTTCCAAAAACTCCAGAAAGCTCTCCTGGCAGTCACTCACTCACTCACACTCACACTACGTGGCACCGAAGGGTTGAGAAGAGTCAAAGGAGTCATCTGTTCAGCTTCAGCAGAGAGGTTTCACCAGCATGTTCGCCGCAAGGATCTGGGAACGGATTTCACTACAGTGATACAGACCGCATCTTGAAGAAGTGACCGTTATACTGTGTGTGTGTGTGTGTGTGTGTGTGTGTGTGTGTGTGTGTGTGTACATGTACACATACATATGTAGCACTGTAATACTGCAAGAGGGTTTTTTAACTTCCCACTTTATTTTTATACTCAGTAATCAGTACCATTACTTACTACAGTTGCAACGATGCACTTGTATAAAGCCATAGCATTGGGTTACAGCACTCATTTGTGTGTACCGGATGGAGCTGCATGTTCATGTCGCTGGAACAGAAACTTTGAACTTAATTATGTCGGTTTCCTATTGCTTCATGGTAGGCAACTTTATCCATTTTGAATGCCTTAATTTAATTTTTTCCAAGTCTCAGCCCTTTTCTGTATTAAAAAGTGTTTACCAACTCTTAGGATGCAAATTTGCTTTGCAGAAGAAGATAGTGCACTATTTTTACATATAATAGTTACCAATGTCAGCCTATTTTGATTGTATAACAATTTTTTAAAGTATGGTGATAGAAACAATGATGGATAGTATTAGAACTAATATATCTTTTACGTATATCTATTATTCATCCAAGCCTTTTTACAGACCTCAGTATTAGTGTGTGACTATGAAATGTTTTCTTTGCTTGGGATTTGCTGACTATCCTAGATATGTTTTTATTTCTGGTAAGGACATTTGTGACTATTTTTACATTTCACACTCAACATTCAAAAATTATCTCAAATATAAAGAAAACTAAAATATACACTAGATATATTTTAAGTATTGAAATGTGATCCCTTAACCACACAATTGTGTATGGCAATATTTCAGTATTGGGTTATGAAAACTGGTGCCTGGGAAGAAGTCGCCTCAAAGGCACTTAGCTCTTTATTTAAATGCTGTTAAAATTACAGCACGGGCAGGACCACTCCTGCTGTACTTCTCATCCCACAGCAGTCCGTTTTACTGTGACAGTATGCATCAGTGAGAAGCATCAGGTGAAAATTGTGTAGTCTTGTATCAGTCTCTCTATACATAAACACGTACAGTTTGGTGCGATACTGAAATACGTCATCTGGTATTCCAGTGAAGGAACTAGGACATTTTTCATTGTTCCCTGGGGGTCAGTGTGGAGATGTTTAAGGTAGGTCCCCGTATAGATACTGTTGTGGAAACTGGAGAGTGGCCTGTGGCTACCGATGTCCTAGAATGGAATCTCGTTACTCTTCCAGTGTCCGGTCTGCACGCCCTCGTGCTGTCTGTGCTAAACGGCGGCATGCGGTAGGCGGTCCCTCGCAGGCGTGTTCTGCGGTTCTGGTTTGGGAGCACAGATTTTTTTTAAAGTAAGATTTTAAAATGAAAAATATATAAAATTTATATAGAATAAATATTTCCACTCATTAGACTTGTTAAAAGGAGACTGAATTAATATTTTATATAAAGATTTTGTTACACTATGGGAGGTTCTATCATATTATTCTGAATTGGAGAGTATATATATATATTTTTAATAAACTTTATTAAGGTGAAATAATTTGAAGTTTACACATGAGTAATTGAAATATTTGAGTAAAATGGCAAAAGTTTAAATTTTGAATGCTGTATATATTAGAGAATATGGAGAATCACGGTGTGGTGCAACTGCACAAGGAAGATCAGTGTGACTTTTGGGGGTTGGGGGGAGATATTCTAAGGGGTGAAACAAATCTCTCCCATGGAGATTATTCACATTATGTGGTTTGACATAAGAACTTATAAAGCTGTCCAGCTAACAGAAATGTGCTTAATAAAAGAGTCTGACCTTGGGTAAGAATTTGCTTTTTACCTGTTGCTGGTTTCATGTACGAACATGACTGATGCACGCACCTGCCCAAAGGCTCTCTTCCCAGCTCTCACTCAGTGTGACACTGACTTGGTGTGACAGCCAGGCTTGTGCCAGCTTCTCTTTTTCTGGAGGCCCCAACGCTTCCAAGATAAGTGAGAGACCAAAAGTTGCTTCTTTCCTCACACCTGATTTCTCCTAGAGCCATAAATACCTCCTGTTGAGAACTTAAGAAGTAGTGAATACTGGGGTTTTCTTAGATTTTTGTACTTTCGTGGGGATAAGTAGAAGTAAAACTGGTGTTACTGTTGAAAATTGGTGTATAGTGAATTTTTGAAAAGTATTAAAAAATTATCTAGGAGTAAGAATTTTTTAAAAAATCTGAACATTTAAAATGCTATAGCCAAAGGATAAGTGTACCAGAAGATCTGAGATGTAGGTGAGTGTTTCTGAAGCTAGCCTACGCCGGTTACAGGAATCTGGCCCGCAGGCGCGCTCCCAGGCTGCCGGGGTCCTGGAGGAGGAGCGCGCTCGGCGGGCAGACCCCGCTGCGGAAGTGCTGCTGCTGCTGCTAATCTGGTCCAGGGTCCTGGTGCAAACAGGCCTCCACACCGCTCCCTGGCTGGAGCATGCTCTGAGAAGCATGTTTGTAAATTCCGACGGGAGGAGGTTACACCCGAGTCTCTCCGCCTGTGTTGACACTGCTACTGACTCCCGCCCTGAGGTGGGAAGACGCCACGGCTGTTGGGAAGCACTTTGAGGAATGGCGCTGTGTGACAGTGCTGGGTGTTCTGCTGCGGGGACGTCGGCTCCTGGTTCCCTTCCCCATGATGAGTTTGTTTGAAATTGTACTGAGTTGAACTGCATGATTTAGATAATCACAAATATTTGATCAGCTGTCCCCTTTGAACAAAAATCATGTCCCCCTGATTTTTCTTTTAAATTTGTTGCATCTTTGTAGGAATGTAATTGTATTTTATGCCTGCTTTTTATATTAAAAAAAATAAATCATTAAGACATAAGCATTTTTATACTTTTCCTGTGAAATACTCCTGGCATGCTGCAACCTAAAATTTACTCCCCAAATTTGCCTTCCCTGAAAAGATGGATATAAAAGATGGGTATAGCCAGTACGTCATAACTAAACTTAACCCGCTGTGCACCATAAGCGTCTGTAGACCCAAGCGGCTGGCCTTCCCCACACGCCATGCGCGTCTATAGAAGGAAAGTTCTCCCTTCGTGGCGGCCCTGACCAACTCTAAAATCATTCTTCGTGAGACTTTTCAGCTGAAAACTATTCAAGAACACCCGAATTGTGAGTAATATATTTATTTTTACAATATTCATTGCAAATTTAGTTGTTTCTTTAATTAAATTCAAAACATCGTGGCATGGGGATGGTTCCCGTTTTGGACGCGTGGTGGTTAACTGGTCAGACTTGCGAGCCTTCGGCCCTGCCGTTTAGCGCAGAGAAAGACAAAAGGGAGTTTCCCAGGAGTGAGTCTGTGATTTGATCTTGGTGTTTTAAGGGGCGTGCAAAGTGCACTCTTGCATGGAGGATGAAGCAGAGCCAGGGAGCCTGTGTTGTCAGAAATAGTGTGCTGACGGGGTTCCAGAAACACCGCTCTGGTGACCAGCGTTCTTCCTAGGACACGGTGTGGCTCCCTCATCTGGGGAGCTGGTGCGCTGCCAGGGCCCTGGGGGTTCGTGAGGAGACGCGTGCGGAGCTCACGTTATTCCCTTCCCCCAAAGGGCAAGCCGGAGGCTGTCACCCACGGGGCATTCTTAAAGGAGTGCCTTCAACCAGTGACCAAGAACTAATAAGAAACGTATGTTTAAATATTTGAGGGACTAAAGTCACAATTTGTGTGTATACCAATCAGATGGTAACTGCACACGAGAAAGGATCTACTTGGGTTTTTAAAAAGTGACGACGATCTCAGAACTACAGAATGAATGGTTTACCTTCAGACGCCACGCTTCTGTTCCTGCTGTTCCCAAGCAGCCGTTCTGGAAGGGTTAACCAGAATCTACATTTTCACAGGGCACTTTACATAACTGAAAACTCATCACACTGAAACAGTTTTAAGACTCAGCAGAGTTCAAAATTTGCAAGTTTATTTTACACAGGAAACCAAAAACATTTAACAAGGATCATCTACTTACCACATCTATGTATCTACACACCAAAGTGATGCCGTTCAGTTTAAGGGGAAAAGAGGTTCTTAAGTGTCAAGCTTTATAAACTTTTATAGAAAAATACCGTGTACAATAATAATCTTGTCATGTTTAGAATATGATACTGTAATGAGAATAAAATCCATAATTACCAGAACTCAGCAATACTCTTTACTACTACATATATTTTCAATACACAAAACCTGGTCGAGATAAGCTGTATTTTGTACCAAATTCTAAGACTTGTTAACGGCGTGGCGGTGGCCCCTATGAAAATGGCAGCATTGCCCGGCCGGTGTGACTCAGGGCTCGAGCGTTGTTCTATGAACCCGGAGGTCACTGTTCGACTTCTGGTCCGGGCGCATGCCTGGCTTGCAGGCTCGATCCCCAGAGGGAGGCATGCAGGAGGCAGCCAATCAATGAAACGATTCTTTCTCATTATTGATGTTTCTATACCTCCTCTCCAGAATCAATAATATATGTATGTATATGTGTGTGTGTGTATAAGTACTAGTATGTGTGTATATATATATATATATTTTCCCCCCCTCAAAAACAGCTTTAAAAAAAGGCAGCATTGTGCTTAAATCAGAACGTGAATGGCTTCATCACAGAGATTGCATCCAATCGTACATTTTGTTAGGAATTACTTAAAGGCACAGTATGAAGTGAAAGGACTGCTTTGGCACATGAATTCAAGCCAGTTACATTTTTGCTTGCCTTGCTAGACTTGTGATGCCTAAGCAGGTATTACACCGTGTCATGATACACTAAAGCCATCCTGTCAGACCTTGCAATTAGACACGAGTCCCAGAAAGCGAACCAGAAAGCAAACCCCTAGTAACTGATTACAACTCTTCTTCTGACCGAGCAGAACCCCACTGGATGCTCATTTGTGCTGTGGAGAGGACTGACTTCTTAAAAGGTTCTGAAAGCTGAAAAGGAGATGCGGTCGGCTCTTCGGAGAGAACTTAGTCATGACTGCTAAGAGGCAAAGCAATCTCAACGTGGTTCTTGGATGGTTTCCATTAACCACCAACCTCAACACTGCAGATCTCTGAGTCCCAACCTGACCTAACAAAGTGGGGGAGGGGGGGGTCATTTTTAAACACACGTTTGAATGGCTCAAGTCTAAAAGGCCTCTGGCTCCAGAGTTTCAGAAATGATTGACTAATTTATAAAAGACCTCAACTTAGCAACGAGCTCTTCTTTCCTTTGTCAGTTACTCAGAATCCACGGTGTGTGTCAGAATTCCGTATCCATCATTCAGCCTTTACACCCGTCTTCCGGTAGCGGAGTACTGTCGCTGTCACCCACAGGTTTAAAGCCAGCATGATCACAAAACGCGTCAGGACTGAAGTCAGGCAAGAAGAGAGGAAGTATCTGTTAAACACTGCTTTCACGCCAGAGAACAAAACCATTCTGCTCTAAAAGCCTGGGTAAAGCTTCACACGCCCCTCCCCCTCAAAGAAATGAGACTTAGGACCACAGATCATGAGCACTTTTGAACATTGGTCCCAAATGTGGTCCCAAATATTTCTGGGAAAATGATCTTCCCGTCATGACTCCCATTGGCCACTTGGCCTGACTTCATGAATAATTTATCATCTTCAATGTGTAACTTGGAGGAATCCGCCTCTGGCTGATGAGGAATATTACAACTGTTCACCCCCCTTTAGTCTTTTCTAAGTCTTGAGGGCAGTGAGGGGTGTCTCAGAACACCGCATGGGAAGGAAAGGCGTGGAGCATTCTGTTAAGGTAATCCTGAAAAAATGCACAGACGTCAAAGCCCTTGGTTATATTGAGGTAACCATGGAAACGTGGCTCTTTCAAAAGAAGTGCTGGTGGCCGAGCACTCCTGGGAAAGAAGACTGATAAGATCTGTGTCGGGTTGTAAGCCCTTATACGGTATTAATGAGCTAAACGGGCTTTCAAAGGGTGTCTCCACAGAAACAGGGATACTTTCGGGGACAGGTGTCACAAAACACGTCACAGAGCATTTTCAATCTTTAAACTTAATTTTCAACGGGCAGATGGTTTTGTTGGGTTACGGTTTGGCCCTTCTTTCCGCGCAGGGATGGCGGTCCCGTGAGGAAGGCCTGCCTCCTTCCCTTTCCTCTCTCGGCCCAAGTTTGTGCTTCGGCCACAGCACACTTTGTCCCTCTCAGAGCGACAGTGTCTGCGCCAAAGCTGCAACCCCGGGAAGGGACCGCACATGCACCCGGTCTCCGCAGCAGGGATGATTAGCTCACTGCAGGCAGGCTCTGTGCCAGGTGACCCCATCTGTTGTAAACATTTCCCAATGTGTTTTTACACGCACAGTCTGAGAGTTAAAAACTCTTAGGGTGACCCCAGCATTCTCTCCATCACAGGATCCCTTTTAGGAAAAGCAAGGACATGGAGTCAAAAGATTCTGTCCCTCCCCTGCTTTAAAGGGCCCTCCTGCTTGTGGGCTGTCTGAGGGGCTGGACCATCCTGACACCACCTTCCCTCCCCTCCTCGGGCGCCCCCTGCGCAGTCCCGCCCTTCTGGCGCTCCCAGACCAGGCCTTGCATCCTCTTGGCTCCCCACCTCTGCACGCTGCTGCTTGTAACAGTCTCTTCCCCCCTTCTCCAGGGCGCCCATCTTCGAGGGGTCCTTCCCCACTTCCTCCAGCCCGGGCAGGCTCCCTGCAGGTGCCCATCCGTCCTACTCTTTCAAACACAGTCCGCAATATTCGTCCCTAGCTACGCATGTGGTTGCTCTCCTGTCCATGTCCACTGGCCGTGCGGACGCTCCACAAAGATGGGAACTGACTACCGGGCACCACCAAAGGGGATGCTCAGTACAGAAACGGAGACCAGGAGTACATGCCTGGCCTCCACACGGATGCCCCGGGGGAGCCAGGGGACCTGCTAACCCCTAGGACGTGGACAAATGAAGGCGGCAAGAGGCATAGGAAGTGGGCAGGAAAATATTTCGCTTACTTGTGAGGTCATTGGTGGTCATTAAGGTGGTTATTATTCTTGCTGCAACAGAAAATGTTCGGCAATCAGTACCAACTCGCTTCTCAGACAGCTGGGGATTTAGCTAATGTCGCTCCATTTTAAAGACAGGACTGGACGCCCCTGTTCCTGAAGGACTTTGCCCGCACAGAACACTCACCGTGCCGCGTCTCACAACGCAGCAAAGCCAGCCATGCCCGCCCGCCCCCCTCCCGCCCTGGGGCAGCGCACACTCCCCCACCCCACCCCAAATCTCATTTACACAGTGAGCCCCGAAAAGGCTCATTGCGGGAAAGGCTCCCACTCAGTAAAATCCATGTGAAGTCACCGAAGTCTACCCCCTATTTACAAATAAACGAGGCCCGGGTGGGTGCGGGGTTGGAGGACTCCTGCTCTTACTGGCGCTGGTGTAGGCGGCCAGGCCCCAGGTCAGCGCGCTCACGGCCCCCGCGTCCCGCGTCTGCCACAGGCACCGCAGCTGCGCGAACTTACTGGCCGCGCTGAGGAAGGTGCAGAAGTTCTGTGGGCAGACAGAAGGCACAGCGTGAGCAGGCCCTCCTGGGAAAAGAGCGCCGGCTCCGGAAAGCGCCCTGGGAGCCACCACGTCAGGTGACCAAGGAGCCCGTCTGTACCAGGGCGAGACCCAGGCTAGTGACAAAGGAGGCCACGCACGCGAGATGGCATTTATGACCCGCCAGCCCCTCTGCTGGGCGAGGACCTGCTGCCTGGGGAGAAGACCAGAGCAAGAAAGGCCCCTGCTGGGCCCCCGCCCGCAATGAAGACCGAGGCCCCGCCCGGCTGGCTGGGCTCAGTGGTTGAGTCTCAAACCTGGGAACCGAGAGGTCACGGTTCAGTGCCAGTCACACGCCCGGGGTGTGGGCTCCATCCCCAGTGTGGGCGTGCAGGAGGCAGCCCATCCATGGCTCTCCCATCATTGATGTTCCCCTCTCTCTCCCGCTCTCCCTTCCTCTCTGACATCGTAAAAAAAAAGACCTGGAAAAAAGAGAGAGAGATTCTCCTGTGTTTCAGAGCCCAGGGAGGGCCAGGCCGCTTTGACCTACAGGCCCACAGAGCCACAGCATGGCCGGGGCGTCCCCTCTGGACTTCTGGCTCCTGTAAGGAGCCCACGTGGTGACCCATCAGGCCCTGCCCCCCTGCCAGGAGACTGACCAGCCAGCCGGCTGCCTGGCTGCGCCCAGCCCGGGCCTCTCCAAACCCAGCCCGGGCCTCTCCAAACCCAGCCCGGGCCTTCCAAACCCAGCCCGGGGCTCTCCAAACCCAGCCCGGGGCTCTCCAAACCCAGCCCGGGCCTCTCCAAACCCAGCCCGGGCCTCTCCAAACCCAGCCCGGGCCTTCCAAACCCAGCCCGGGCCTTCCAAACCCAGCCCGGGCCTCTCCAAACCCAGCCCGGGGCTCTCCAAACCCAGCCCGGGCCTCTCCAAACCCAGCCCGGGCCTTCCAAACCCAGCCCGGGCCTCTCCAAACCCAGCCCGGGGCTCTCCAAACCCAGCCCGGGGCTCTCCAAACCCAGCCCGGGCCTCTCCAAACCCAGCCCGGGGCCTTCCAAACCCAGCCCGGGCCTTCCAAACCCAGCCCGGGGCTCTCCAAACCCAGCCCGGGGCTCTCCAAACCCAGCCCGGGCCTCTCCAAACCCAGCCCGGGGCCTTCCAAACCCAGCCCGGGCCTTCCAAACCCAGCCCGGGGCTCTCCAAACCCAGCCCGGGCCTCTCCAAACCCAGCCCGGGCCTCTCCAAACCCAGCCCGGGGCTCTCCAAACCCAGCCCGGGGCTCTCCAAACCCAGCCCGGGCCTCTCCAAACCCAGCCCGGGGCTCTCCAAACCCAGCCCGGGGCTCTCCAAACCCAGCCCGGGCCTCTCCAAACCCAGCCCGGGGCTCTCCAAACCCAGCCCGGGGCTCTCCAAACCCAGCCCGGGGCCTTCCAAACCCAGCCCGGGGCTCTCCAAACCCAGCCCGGGCCTCTCCAAACCCAGCCCGGGCCTCTCCAAACCCAGCCCGGGGCTCTCCAAACCCAGCCCGGGGCTCTCCAAACCCAGCCCGGGCCTCTCCAAACCCAGCCCGGGGCTCTCCAAACCCAGCCCGGGGCTCTCCAAACCCAGCCCGGGCCTCTCCAAACCCAGCCCGGGCCTTCCAAACCCAGCCCGGGGCTCTCCAAACCCAGCCCGGGCCTTCCAAACCCAGCCCGGGCCTCTCCAAACCCAGCCCGGGGCCTTCCAAACCCAGCCCGGGCCTCTCCAAACCCAGCCCGGGGCTCTCCAAACCCAGCCCGGGCCTTCCAAACCCAGCCCGGGGCCTCTCCAAACCCAGCCCGGGCCTCTCCAAACCCAGCCCGGGGCTCTCCAAACCCAGCCCGGGCCTCTCCAAACCCAGCCCGGGCCTCTCCAAACCCAGCCCGGGCCTTCCAAACCCAGCCCGGGGCTCTCCAAACACACTTCGGCTGCGGGTGGAGTAGAGAGTTTCCTTCGGGGACATAATGAAGGCCTGGACAGTCTCACGGGACAGATTCAGCTGCCGGTGAGCAGGCTTTTCTGTCACAGGGTCCAACCCAGAACGGGACCGGAAGGAAGGAGGGTGCTTAGATGTTGGGGGGAAAGGGGGCGAAGCGCATGAGTTGGGTGTAGCAGGCAGTGACTCTTCCCCTGGGTGAAGACCTCCACTCTGTCACCTGGAGAGCTCTGGGGTCAGATGCTTCCTGACCCCCACCGGCACCCTATTCTCACCGCATGCGCACTTGGGGCCCTTAACCAGGAAGGAAAAACGTGCCAGGATCAGATCGGGCTTATTACCCTCTTCCAAGGAGGACAAGAAGAATGCAGAAGTGGCCACTATGTCATGACTAACAGACCGGAAGCTCTTTCACTTCTGCTCAGGTCCCCGATCTGGTTCTCCGGGGGCGGGGGACGGGGACGGGGGGGGGGGGGGCGCCAAAA
The DNA here is from genome assembly GCA_026230045.1 of Corynorhinus townsendii. Classification (NCBI taxonomy): domain Eukaryota; kingdom Metazoa; phylum Chordata; class Mammalia; order Chiroptera; family Vespertilionidae; genus Corynorhinus; species Corynorhinus townsendii. The sequence goes on from JAPDVU010000007.1 coordinate 167,624,675, forward strand.
GGGAAGTAAAACGCGCCCCATCGTTGCCATGAGAATACTGGCTCCCTGTGGGGAGAGCCCTGCACTTTCTTCCCACGGCCTTTGGTGCAGGTGGAACCTTTGATCCTTTGGGTGACAGGGAGAGGGGAGTGACAGGGAGAGGGGAGTGACAGGGAGAGGGGAGTGACAGGGAGAGGGGAGTGACAGGGAGAGGGGAGTGACAGGGAGAGGGGAGTGACAGGGAGAGGGGAGTGACAGGGAGAGGGGAGTGACAGGGAGAGGGGAGTGACAGGGAGAGGGGAGTGACAGGGAGAGGGGAGTGACAGGGAGAGGGGAGTGACAGGTGCTGTCCCGGGCGGCACTCACCATGGCCAGGTCTATGATCCACTTCCACAGGGTGAGCAGGAACCAGGACGCCACAAACCTTACCAAGTTAAGGAAATGGCTGCGCCGGCGGCTCCAGCAGCCTCGCCGGGGCCGTGGACACTAACCCCGACCCAGGGAGAACTTGGCAGACTTGGAAAAGACAAGGCCGGCCTCCCGTGCCCTCGAGCCAGGAGCCCTAAGCACAGAAGCAGCTTATGGAGAAGGCACCGGGGCGCTGGCCGGTGCGGGGGGCTGGGAATTCCCAGAGGAGGTTAGCTTCCGGCTTCATTCCGACCCCACAGACATCGCCCCTGGGATGTCCCGAGTTCAGCTCCTCCAAGGGGCCAACATTGTAAAGCAGGCACGTCCTGCAAAACCCGTGCCACGTGAAGCTCTCTGCGCTTTCCCCTCTTCCCGAACCCGGGTGAAAATGGGGTGACAGCGGTGGCAGCAGAGCTGGTCTGCTGAGGAACAGACGGCACAGCCAGGGGAGCTGGAGCAAGCAGGAGGAGCGTGGCCAGGCCCTGGCTGTGACCACGGGCAAGTTCAGGTCAGTCTCCCCACCTTGGTTTGCTCATCTGCAAAATGGACTTAACATTCTTTGCCCCCTCTCCCTCCTCGGTGCGTTGTGGCTCATTGTAGGGACCCCACAGGTTGCTGTGAGCTTAGTGAGGAACATTATTTAAATGCAGGGACTGAAATGGACAATGTTCTGTGCTCACAGTCAGTAGACCAGCTACTAGCAAGCTGGGCAACACCAGACAGGCTGCCTGCTGAAAGCCGGCTCCGTTTTTAAAAAGAACATTTGCAGAAATCTTTGTCCGTTGTTCTACCGCCGCACCTCATCCCATTCATCCCTGACAGACACTTTATAAAACTTGACCTACACTAGCCGCTACTGAGATCCCAGAGGTGACTTTTCCGGAGGGTGGCCGGATTTGGCAAGGAAAGTCACAGGGCACCCAGCTAAATGTGAATTTCAGATCCTGAACAACGGACTCGTCTAAGTACCGTCCCCTGCAATATTTGGGACCTATTTGTGACGACCACCCCGCTGGCGTTCCAGAGGCGCCGAGGGCATCCGTGCCTTCGAATCTCCAGCCCCCCCACCGGCACCAAGGGAAGCTGTGGCGTTTTATTTAAATAGTAAATCACGCCACGCTTCTCATCGTCCGAGTACTCCGTGCTCAAACCCTTTACGCAGCTGGGGCGAACCTTGGAGCGCCCAAGGGCAGGAGGACTGTGCGACCCCTGGGTGTGCGAAGGGAAACTGAGTCAGGGGGAAACGCGATCGAACCGCAGAGGGTCGGGACTGCGCACGCTCAGCTCCGCTCGGCAGAGGGGCGTCTGGAAAAACAGCCACGATGCCCGGGCCAGGCCCTCCGTCTGCCCTGTGCTCCCGGGACTTGCTAGTTCCCTCAAAAACCCAGCGTTAGCCCACCTCGCAGGCGGGCACGGCAGCTTAGAGGGGTACCGGCCCTGGCCAGGACTGCCCGGGCAGAGGGGCGCAAGGCACTGGGGGCAGACAGGCTGGCAGCACCTCCCTCTTTCCTCTCCGGGGGAGACCAGGTCACAAGTCCCAGGTGTGGCAGGCTTAACCGACTGCCAACCAAAGGCTTGCCTGGCCCTTTCGGGGGTGGAAGTCAACAGGAGAGTGAGTTTTTAGAGGTGAAAGCCAGGACCCGGCTCACAGCAGATGGTGTCTGTGTGAGGACCGCACCCCCACGGAGACCCGCCTGAGGTCCACAAGAGGGGCCTGACCTTGGCCTTGAACAAGCTGCCAGGGGCCGCACCAGCCGCTAACAGGTGACCAGGTGTGTCAGCGCGCTGGGTTCGTGCCAGACGTTCTCATCACCGTGACTTAGATTCTGGGGGGCTGTTTGCGGGGAAGAAAGACATCTCCCCCTAAAGGAAAGGTAGACCTGGGAGCAGCGGTGCTTCTGCTCAGCAGGCGCAGCGGTGAGCCCCCATCCACCGCCCCTGCGGCCAGGGCCGGGAGGGGCGGGCACCCCTGGCTGTGGAGACACTAGCTCACATGGAGTCTGCATGTGGGATTCTTGTTAGTGCAACCGGAAAGGTGCGAGGGGTGACGGGCCCGCTGAATAAGACCCATCACCACCTGGGCCCCCCCCCGCACCCCCCCCCCGCAGAAGGATACAGGGCGATGTAGGGCGCCGCCCGGTACACGTTCCCGTTGAAGTGGAACACGCAGAGCAGCAGGATGAAATCTGGGGGGAAAGGGTCTTCGTGAGAGGGAGGCGGGGCCCAGGGCGGTGGGGGGCGGGTGCAGGGGAGGGAAGGAAGGGGGAGGGGGGAGGGGGCTCGTTACCTTGTGCGATGAGAATGGGGTACTCCAGGTAGGTCAGCAGCGGGTACTCGTAGTGAACCTGGTACCGGAGGAACACCAGGAACCTGGGGAGAGGGAGGGCACCCCTGAACTCGCTGACCCCACAGGGAGGCCAGCCGCCCCCCCTCCCCCCAGCTCAGGCTCGCTGGCGAAGCCTTAGACCTGTAGCTGCAGCGCCAGGGGTGTGGCAGGGGAGGAGGGAGGGCACAGGGTGGAATGTTCATTTCATGATCTCCGAGATTGTGGGGGCACCCCTGCTGGCTAGGTTCTGGGGGTACCCTGCACGGGCCTTAGGATGGTCACCGACAACGGCTTTTAAGAGGCAATGGGCCGACCAGGGTTAGCGACAGACAGTCTGCCTGTCCCCAAAGCTGGAAATCTGTCTGGACAGCTGTTCCAGTAACCGCAAAAGTGACAGCAGTGGTCTGTCCGGGCCCCACCCTCATCCCCAACCCCCCCTCCCCCACCAGCTCCGGGTCCTCTCTGTGCCCAGTCCTCTCCCTGGGGCATCACTGATCCCAGCCATCTCCGGCCACACCCCGCCTCAGGCTCCAGAGGAGCCGCACGGGCCAGAGGGCTGCTTTCTGCTCAGGTAACTGTTCGGTGAAGTGACAGGGGAGGGGCTGGTGAGGGTCATACCCGGACGGCCTTTCTCTCCCAAGGCGGCGGGGAGTGGGCAGGCTCCTGGCTCCACGGGCACCGGCCAGTCTTCCCCCAAGTGCAGGGCTCACTCATCTTCCCCGGCCCAGCGGGTGGGTCCTCGCCCTCCCCTCGGCCAGGCCTTTCCGGACAAAGCCTCTCCTTGGCTGGGCCTCTCACCCTCCACCCCTGGGCTCCTCTGCCTGCCTCCTTCCAGACTGCCGTCCCCATCCGGCCCCAGCGTGACCCGGGCTGCCCCTCCCGGAGTGCTGGTGCCAGGGCTGCCCCTCAGAGCCTCCCGGGAGAAGGGGGCGGGGGGGGGGCGGCTGGCAGGGGAGAAGCGGGGCGGGAGGGCCCAGCCCACGGAGAGGGGCCAGACCACTAGGTTTGCTGGGTCAGGTTGTCCCCCTCGCTCCAATCTTCCCGACAGAGTCTTCCTAGTCTGCCACCTCCTTTAGGCCTTTACCCGCGGGGTCAGGGCACCCACTCCGATCCTGATGGGTGAGCCCCCATCTCCGGGAGCGGCCTCTGCTGGTCTCTGCCCGCCCTTCAACCCAGTGCCCCCCCCTCCGCGGCCTCCAGAGCCCTCCGTCCTCCCCCTCCGCCCCACCCACCCCGCCCCAAAACGCGGAGTTTTAAAGTCACAGCGTCCTCGGGAAAGCCCAACCCCTTGTCTCACAGGTGAGGAAACCGAGTCTGAGCCAGGGAGTGTGTGTGGGCGGGGGCGGGGGGGCGTGGTTAGGGGTGATGTCAATCAGACCCTTTGGGTGGGGTTCCGGGAGATGCACGCCGAGGCAGGTCCGCCCTGGAACCTCACAGGGGCGCCGGGATGCACATCACGCAGACAAAGCCGGGGCGTGGCCCGCGCCTGGGGCTGGGGGCGGGGGCGGCCATTCCCGGCAGCGCGGTAGCGTTGCTCACACCAGCATCGCCACAGACCCGAGGGATGCGGTGTCCTGGGCCATGTCCCCGGCTAAGGGACCACTCGCTGGGCGGTGGACCTATTTCAGCTCCATTTGAACCCGAACCGCCGTGGCCTAAACGCCGCTCTGTGACAGCGGACGGCGTCTGAGCGCCTCCAGGTGCAGGCGGCCTGGAGCACAGCCCAGCTGCTTTTGTCACCGACGGGAGTGATGGGTGACTGGGTGTCGGTTTCCTCATCTGCAAAGTGGGTGTGCGCGGTCAAGTCCACCTCGCAGGTGGCTGGCCAGCAAATAACGGGGGGCAGTGCTGGCCCCGGGAAGTGCCCCATCCCCGCGGTCAGGGGCTCTCGCTCCGTCCCCCTCCCCGGCTCAATCACGCCCGCGGCTCTCGGGGCTCCGCAGGCAGAGGCGAGGGAGGAAGGCCCGGCCGCCAGGGCCCTTACCCCGCCAGCTCCAGCAGCAGACTCGGGAGGCTGAGGCCCCGCGCGCTGCGCGCCGCCAGCAGGGCGGAGATCTGCGGCAGCTTGAGCGCCGCGCACACGCCCAGGGTGCTCCAGTTGCAGAACCACAGCAGCGCCGAGCCCATGGCGCCGGCGGCTCGGGTCGGGGGCGCGGGCTCCGCGGATCCGGCCGCAGCGCGAAGGGGAGCCGCTCAGCACTCGGATGCTGGGGTTGCCCAGTCCTTCCGCCTTCCCTGGCCTCAGGCCTCGGCCGGTGCCCCGGCCCCGCCCGAGCCCGCCCAGTCGGGGTCCGCCCAGCCCGAGCCCGAGCCCGAACCCGCCCAGTCGGCCCGGATAGGCGCTCCCGCCGGGATTACCCCGCCCAGCTAGTATCCACTCCTCCCACCGACCCCGCCCCTCCCTGACTGACCACGCCCACCAAGGGACCCAATTGGGTTGGGACGCTCCGCCCACGTCCGAATGGTCCAATCCGCTTCCACCCAGCTCCGAGTCGCCCCGCCCAGGCCCCGCCCAGGTCCGCAATGACTCAGCCCCAGCTATGGGCGGGCTACGCCCGCTGCTGATTCGCTTTTCCGCGTGAAGTCAACCAGCGCATTCTGAGCCCCCGGGAGCCCGCCTCCCCACCAGCCCCGCTTTCTCACGGGTTGGGTGGGCAGACCCCGGAAGGGCAGACGGGCACCCTTCGCAGGGGGATATATTGTAGGCGGCTGAACGGCACCAGGTGTCTGACCGGTGGGGTCAGGCCAAACCTGGGTTTAGCAACCTCCCTACTTGGTTTCAGGTCAAGAAAGAATTCAGAGCCAAGACCCAAACGACAAGAGAACAGTTATTTGGTAAATCACAGAGGTAGAAGTGAAGCGTAGTGGTCCCTCCTTTGGAAAAACTGCTGTTTGAACTACTCTGTTATTCTTAGTCTTATTCTGTGGGTCAACTCTGTTATTTTTAGACGGTAAAATAACTTTGTTTTTTTAAATAGAAAAGATAAACTTAACTGTCTGACCTTGCAAGCTAGCCATCTAAAGGGGCTGATACACTATATTAATTCACATATTCTGCCAAGTGTTTGTTCATCCAAGGTTACAGGTGTTTGCTTAGATACGTACTCCATGTTACAAGTTGTCTGTGTAGATATTACAGGTGTTTGCTTAGATAGAATATGTATTCAATAGTGTTACAAGCTGTCTTACACAGAGAACTGGAAGGATATAAAAAGAAAATACTCCCTCCCGTGTTTGTTCGGAATTTGACAGAGGTAATCTGCTCTGAACCTGCGCGCAATAAAGATGACTCCTAACTACGTGGCTCATTAGGCTTCTTGTCCACCTCCCTGATTTGCGATACAACAGAAGCAGTAATTTCTAGAAGAAATGGGCCTAGGAAACAAGTTATGGAGGTAAAGGGAGGGCCCTTGGAGCTTGGGAGTGAGGAAGCTAATGGTAAGGTTTCTGGGAGGTTGGGGGGGGGGGGGGCGGTATCTCCAAAGGGAAGGGAGAGGAAAGCTGTGGGCCTGCTCCTAGGAGGGAGAGCACACTGGGTCCTCCCTCCTACTGGTTTTAAGGGCGGAGATTGTAGGGCAGCTCCCAGGGAAGATCTCAGTAGAATGTTCTGCAGTTTTCTAGGTGCGTCCACGTCGGGTTGTGGTCTCCACTGGACTGGCAGGCACCAGGGCGGGGGTCACTATGCCATGCGGCTGGCCCTGAGGTCAGCCGTGGCTGGTTTGGCTGCTTATCTGGGCCCAGAGCCGCAGCACAACTGAGGCCTGGATGTTATCTCCAGGGAGCAAAGGTCAGAGGGTCTAAACCGAGTGACCAGCGATAGCTAGGGAGGGAAAGCCCACCCTGGGGAGAGGCCCCGCCCTACAATTGATTGTCCCTTGCTAGGACCGGGGGCCTTCCGCCCTGGCGACCTTCCCTACCAGGCCCACGTCCTTGCTCTGCTTACATCTAACTGCCTACAGCAGATGGACCACGTTGTTGGGATTTTTCACTTCCTAAAAGTGTTTTTCTTTGGTTTTCTCACTGCACATTGCAGAGATTAACGCTTGTAACGACCTTTACTACCCACCTTTGTAGATGGGCATCCTCCTCCCTTTAGAGATGGGAAACAGGCCCGGGCAAGCTGGAGGACTCGCCACAGTCCTGGGGGGACAGAGATCCCCCCCCCCCCCCCCGGCTGAGAATGGGAGTGCCCCTGCCCCTGAAACCTCCTCCCTGGGGGCTAGGGCCGTGGGCGGGAACCCGGCCCCACCCACGCCGTGCACGGCGGCACGCCACAGTGGACGTTTTTCTGAAGGAGGTAAAGGAGACTTCCGTTGATAAAAGAAGGCAACTTAGGTGACACAAAAGGAGGGATGGGTGCTTTTTCAAACTCTCAGGGTTGCATGGGTATGGAGTCCAGGTTAGGAAGCAGAAAACACACACACAGTGCAGTGCCAGCATCCAGGATGGCTGGCCTTGTGCTCTGAACCTCAGCCTGTCTGTGCCCCATCCTCCCTCCTCCCTCCTCCCTCCTCCCTCCTCCACCTGGCCTCCCCAGGCCTCACCTGGAAAAAAAACCCAGCTGGTTTCGAGTCCTCCCTCCAAAGCCAAAGGGGAAAGGGATGTGTAGAAGGAAACTTTCAAGAGGAGAACAAAGCTTATGCTTGTGTGTGTGTGTTTAGTCCTTACCTTTTAGGCATCCATCCTGAAATGTTTACAGGTTAAATACGATGTCTGGAATTTCCCTTAAAATGCTGAGGGTTTGGGTGAGAGGGTGGAGATGTAGATGAAATAAGATTAGTGTGAGGTGAAAATTTGTGAAGACAATTATGGCGATAATATAGGACATAATTCAGCCATTTAACCTCCCTGACAGACTCCACACTACCAGGAGGAGTCGCTCTGCACTTCAGTTTTGAGAGCGGGCCCACCTGGGCGGAGTGCTCTCAAACAGCCTGGCGGCTGGGGGGGGGGGGGGGCGGGGGTCATATCTGGGTTTGGGTGCAGAACCTGGGGGCTCAGGAAACCATGACCCTCACCAGTCACACGGGAAGGAAATGCGGTGCCAGGACCGGACCCCCCACCCGTGCTGGTCTCTTCTTAAGATGTTCTGTGCCGAGGAAAGGTGCGCACATACACGGTTTGACTCTGGCCCCCGAACACATACATACACTCAGTGTTTATGTTCTGAGGACTCTGGATCCCTGGGGCGGGGCACTGGACTGCGGCCGGGCCTCAGCTTGATGACCTTGACTCAGCAGCTGGGTGCGTTTTAGGACAGGAGTTGCATTGGGAGTGATTGCAGCAACACGTGTGGGCCAGCAGGGGGCAGCCTGTAGCTTCGCACGCTCCATCTGGTCTGCCTCTCCAGCCCAGGGCAGGGCGAGGAGCCAGGCGCCTGGGAGAGGGAGGCAGCAGGGCCTGGGAGACGGTGCGGGGCCGGAGCCCCCAGGCCCCAGCGGTCTGGGAGGGGCTGCTTTCCGTGTTCAACAGCAGCTGGGGCTGAGCCCGGCCATGCCGAGCTGGCCCCGCTGGCCATGCCGTGGCCTTGGCCGGTGGCCTCCCAGGTGGACTCTCACGGATAGTCTGGTAACAATAGGATGGACGACTGGAGCTGAGCTTCCATCCGTGGGGGGGCCGGGTCACCCAGGGGAGGACTGAGCTCAGGGGGAAAATGAGCCCCACCCCAAATAAACAGGGTTCAGATGACATCTCCAGGCGGAGTCGGGAGGGACTACAAGCTACTCAGCTCCTTCCTTTCCCAGCCCACGTGCCAGACGGTCCACAGATCCACAGCCACCAGCAGCACCGACATGGTGGAGCCTGGCGGGAAGGGGACAGCTGCCTCCAGCCAGTTCTGTCGCCCGTGGGACTTGATTGCTTATGCTGTGCCCTCATCAGCCTTTTAAAGACAGTTTACTTTTATTGCTTGCCCTGTGCAAAGCGCCTGCCCCTTCCGGTTTAGCTCCTCCCCCTCATCTGGACAGAGGTGCTCAGCCCCCCAACTGCTGCCAGGAAGGCTGCCCGCTGGGGGCTGGCACCTGAGTGTCCTCCCAGGAGCCGCATGCCAGGCCACGCTCATGGCCGCCCGGGGCATTGGTTGCTGAGCCTCGGGAGCCCGGCCGGCCAGCTGCCTCCACTCAGGACACCATGCAGGCCCGAGGCCCAGCCCCAGCCCCAGCCCCAGCCCCCCAGTGATTCCAGCTGAGGCTGCCTGCTCAGTGGCACCCCTACCTGCTCAGGCCTGCATCCTCACCCCTGGCAGGGGCTGGTCTCCGGCATTCCCGATACCCTACCTGCACCCGCCTCTACCTCCTAGGCCTTCCCAGCCTGCCCATGGGGCAGGGTGTCCTGCTCACCCGGGGGGAGTGGGCAGGGTGTCCTGGCTCTCCTGGGGGGAGTGGACAGAGGTACCCTGGCTCTCCTGCAGCGAGTGGGCAGGCCCTGGCTCTCCTGGGGTGAGTGAACGGCATTTCTCACAGACACCGAGCAGAGCAGGCCGGCCCCCACCCAACCCGGTGGCCCCTGGAGCTCCCCTGTCCCCACCCCACACCCAGGGCATCCCCCTCCATACGGGCTGGGCAAAGGCTCAGCCGGAGAAGAAAGCGCTGGGCTCGCCTTGAGTGCCCTGCCCTGGGAGCAGGATGGTGCCCGTGACTTGCGTGGCCTCTCGCTGGCCTCCAGAATGTTCTCTGCTTCCTCTCCCCCTGCTGCACACTCGCCTCGCGTGCTCGGAGCCTCTGCTGACTCCATGTCTCTGGGAGCCCGAGGGCTGGGTGAGTAGCCTCCGGCCTCAGGGCTGTCCTGACCGGGCAGTGCCCCGCGGACAGTGCCGGTCAGCGTGCTTCGCCGCCGTCCGTTCCTTTGGTCACACTCCTGCACTTCACAGCTACTTCCTGTGCCCCTGCTGTTTGCGATGCTGAAGGTCAGATGAAGGCTCACCAAGGCCCTGGCCGGTGTGGCTCAGTGGACAGAGCGTTGGCCTGTAGTCCAAAGGGTCCCGGGTTTGATCCAGTCAAGGGTTTTAGGCTCCTCCCTGGCCTGAGCCCTGGTCGGGGCGCGGGCAGGAGGCAACCAATCGATGTGTTTCTCTCACGTCAATGTTTCTCTCTGTCTTTCCCTCTGTCTTCTATTCTCCCTGAAAATCAATGGAAAAATATCCTCGGGTGAGGATTAAAAAAAGGCTCCGGGAGGAGGGGTCCTGAGCCCCAGCCAGATGCTAGCTGGCTTCTCCGGCGTCAGCGGCCAGGGAGCTGGGCCAGGCCCGGCCTGAGGACTCCCAGCTCCCGCCCTCGCTGCTCCCGCACGCACCTGCTTTCCGTCCCGCGCACCTGCACTGGCGAGCCCATTCCCTGCTCGTGCCGGGGTGCCGGGCGTGCAGCTTAGATGCAACACGATGGCATCATGTGGCAGCGGGTGGCACCCCGAGCTCTAATCGTACCGGCCCGGAGCTCACGGCCATCATTTGTCACCACTTCCAGGTAGACGCACGAGCTCCCGCTTCTCAGGCTGAGTGAAGAGATAGCGGGCGGCCCCCAGCGCCGTAATGAGCACCACCATTCGGCTGAGAGGAAGGAGAGACATTTTAATTCCAGGCTCTGCCCGAGGCTGAGCGGCTGCTAGGGAACCGCCCGTGGTGGTACCAGGCTGGGGGCTGCCAGGCGGGAGGCGGCGGAGCACGTAGGTGGGTGCTTGCCAGCGGGCCCTGGCAGGCACTCCGCACATCCGGTGCCGTGTTTACTCCCCAGGGCCACGTTCACGCGGTGATTGGCATCCTTCAGGCGTTTGACGGTGACTCTGGTGATGCTGCCCAACATCTGACTTTATTCGGATTGCAGCTTGGCATCGGTCACTGGCAATCAGGGGGGCACGACGGGAAGGACACGAGCTATTCATTCAACACGTTCTCTCAACTACCGTCTCCACGCCAGGCACTGTGCTCGGCAGTGCCTACCATGAGACTTGCTCTCACGGAGCTCTCACGGGAGGGTCGGAAGGCCAGGGTCCGGGAGGGAGCAAAGCAGAAGGTAACGGATTGGGTTTTCAGAGGGTAGGCACCTACTGACGACAGCGCCTGGTGCAGCCCCGGCCCAGGGTGTCCCCGTGTTCCGCGGGAGAGGTGAGGGCTGAGGTCACGGGGCCCCGCTGCGTCGGCCCCTGTGCACCAGCTCAGGCGCCTGCCGCTGGGCCGAGCTCTGGGGGCTCACGGCGGTCTGCTTGCCGTTTTCAGTCTTTATTGCCTAACGACATGACAAATTGCATCGCATGTAGCTGTCTTGTCCACGAGGAAGCAAAGTAATGAAGTGTTAACATTCCGTTGCTTCAGTCCCCCCAGCGGTGCTCGCTGCGTGTACGCTGAGCGACTGTGACAGACCTCGTGCCGGCTGGTGAATGGCTGTCGCCTCCGGTGGGACGGGAGCCCCGCGCTCAACAAGACCTGCTGGGCTCCTAACGTCAGCGTGACGAATGGATCCGGCTGTCGTCCTCGATCGGGAGCATTTGTCACCGGCTGGCCGCTCGTTCGCCTGGTCTGCCGAGGATAGAGATGACGGGCAGGGTGAGCCGTCAACTCTGCGGGGGGTGGGGTGGGGGGGGCACCTGGAGGCCTCGTCTGGTCCACAGCTGTGCCCAGGGCATTGCCTCTTAGGCCTCCGCCCGCCACAGGCCGGCTGTCTGTGCCCAGGCTGTGCGAGAGCCCCAGACCGGACCTTCCCGTCCCAGCAGACTGCTCCCCTCCCCTTCTCTCCTCATTTCTGCTGCCAGGACTGAGCGCCCATTCTTGGCCCAACAGGGTTTTCACAAATCACTATACATAACACGGTGTATGAGCCTGACCTTCTGTCCGTGTTCAGTCACCGGCGTTAAGTACATTCCCAGTGGTGCGCAGCCATCACCACGATCATCCCTGAGACGTTTACCGTCCCAGCATGGAGCCCGTGCCCACTGAACACAGGCCCCAACCCTCCTGCCTCCCGGGCCCCAGCCCTCCCCCTGCCTCCCGGGCCCCAGCCCTCCCCTGCCTCCCGGGCCTGGGATCTCTGGTCCGCTTTCTGTCCCTGCACCTTGGCTACGCTAAGAACCCACAGAAGTGGGAGCGAGCAGTGTTTGTCTGCGTCCGGCTTATTTTACTCACCACATTTTCAAGGCCCAGACATTCCTCTTTACAGCTGCATACTGTTCCACCAAGCTCAGTAGCCACACGAGGCTGCTTTTGGAAAGGGCCCAGGCAGCCGCGCTCACTGCACTGGCCCTGCTCAGGCCTGGCCCCTGCTCAGGCCTGGGTGTAGCCATCTCCTTGGCCTCAAGGCCCCGCCTCGCCGCTGTGTTAGCCCGGAGGACAGGGGATGGTTACCGCCCACCCCTTCGACCCGCGAGGGAACCTTGGGGAAGCGATGGGAGGGACCAAGAGCAGGTTACGTCCTGGGATCGGCGGAGCGCTGCTGAGATGCTAACGCCCACCGAGCAGAAAATCTACTTGGTCGTAGACAGCCAGTCCCAGAGAGCCAGCCTGTGCGCTGCTGCCATGGGGACAGCGGAAGGTGGCTGCGAAGTTCATCTCGAGGGCGGGCCCGGGTCCCTGCCGCTCTGAGGACGGCCCACCTCCCCGGGGAGTCAGTGAGAGTCCGTGTCTTGCTGCCGGCCACGCCTTCCCACTCCTCTGACCACGTGCACGGGGGGGGGGGGGAGGGGGGGGGCCTCCCGTGGGTGAAAATGTGGCCCGAGCCATGGCTCCTGTCGCTGTTTCTGACCGTAACATCATGCGCATTCGACCTCGGAGGGACCCACGACTCCGCCAGCCGGGCGAGGAGCCTAGGCCCGGGGAGAGCCGCGGGCGTGGGTGCCCACCGCAGCTGTGAGCTGGCCAGGGGCTGTTGGAGAGTGGGAATTTTTGAGCACTACTGAGGCCGTGGACTATGCCCCAGATAGAGTTGTCAGTGCTGACACCAGGCCAGGCCTTGAGATACGGTCTCATGGCCCCTTCCCAGCACGTAGGCCTTCTTTCAGAGAACACTGTCAGCTTTCTGAAGAACAGGATGACCCTGTGAGTAACATGGTCGTCAATGGCATGACTGGCGTTGCTTGGGAAAAACTGTTTTGTTTTGGGTTGCCTGCTCTGCAAGAACAGGATGTGGTTAATGTGCTTAAAAGTGGCCCTGCACAAAGGGTAGGGGC